>CM053806.1:41442500-43842500 GCA_028671895.1 Oenanthe sinensis
TGCAATTAAACTCGGCCCAATCTTTTACTAAAAGGATTGAGCCGAAAACAAATAACTTATTGCATCCATTTTTATTTTAGATAGATACATACTTATCTAGATATAGAATAGGATAATATACAAAATATAAGACTAAACAATTCAAATATTTCTATTGGTGTGTGTTGGATTCACAATTAATTCGATGAATCCTTAGGATTGGTATATTCTTTTATATCCTGAATTTCTATGGATCGAGCCAAGTATCACAACTCTTTCTACCCATCCTATATATTGTCCTTTTTGTTACGTGTTGGAATAGAAACTTATTCCTTTTTTTATTAGTTAGTTATTAGACGAGATTTTACAAAAAAAAAAAAATTCATATATAGTGAAGTGCTAATCTGGATTTCCACAAAGAATACTTTTTTCAATACTCACACTCCTTATTAGATTAGTGAATAATCCTATTGATTGGATTTATATGTTTATTCTGACAGGAAAAAGATATTCAAATAAATTCTTTTTCATCGAATGACTATTCATCTATTGTATTTTCATGCAAAGCAAATAGGGGGCAAGAAAACTCTATGGAAAGGTGGTGGTTCGATTCAATACTGTTTAAGAAAGAGTTCGAACACAGGTGTGGTCTAAGTAAATCAACGGGCGGTCTTGGTCCTATTAAAAATACCAGTGAAAGTGAAGATCCGAATAGAAATGATATGAAGAAAAATAGTCATAGTTGGGGCAGTCGTGACAATTCTAGTTACAGCAATGTTGATTATTTATTCGGCGTCAAGGACACTCGGAATTTCATCTCCGATGAAACTTTTTTAGTTATGGATAGGAATGGGAACAATTATTCCATATATTTTGATATTGAAAATCATATTTTCGAAATGGACAGTGGTCATTTTTTCCAGAGTGAACTAGAAAGTTCTTTTTATAGTTATTGGAATTTGAGTTATCTAAATAATGGATCTAAGAATGACGATCCTCACGATGATCATTACATGTATGATACTCAATATAGTTGGAATAATCACATTAATAGTTGTATTGACATTTATCTTGAGTCTCAAATCTTTATTGATACTTACATTGTAAGTGGTAGTCACAATTACAGTAACAGTTACATTTCTCGTTCCGTTTGTGGTGAAAGTAAGGGGTCCGATATAAGTACCAACATGAATGATAGCACTATAAAAGAAAGTTCCAATGATCGGGATGTAACTAAAAAATATAGACATTTGTGGGTTCAATGTGAAAATTGTTATGGATTAAATTATAAGAAAATTTTAAAAGCAAAAATGAATCTTTGTGAACAATGTGGATATCATTTGAAAATGAGTAGTTCAGATAGAATCGAACTTTCGATCGATCCGGATACTTGGGATGCTATGGATGAAGATATGGTTTCTTTGGATCCCATTGAATTTCATTCGGAAGAGGAGCCTTATAAAGATCGTATCGATTCTTATCAACGAAAGACAGGATTAACTGAAGCCGTTCAAACAGGCATAGGCCAATTAAACGGTATTCCCATAGCACTTGGGGTTATGGATTTTCAGTTTATGGGGGGTAGTATGGGATTCGTGGTTGGGGAGAAAATAACCAGTTTGATTGAGTACGCTACTAACAAATTTCTCCCTCTTATTATAGTATGTGCTTCCGAGGGGAGCGTATGCAAGAGGGAAGTTTGAGTTTAATGCAAATGGCTAAAATATCTTCTGCTTTATATGATTATCAATCAAATAAAAAGTTATTCTATGTACCAATTCTTACATCTCCTACTACAGGGGGGGTGACTGCTAGTTTTGGTATGTTGGGAGATATCATAATTGCCGAACCCAATGCCTATATTGCATTTACGGGTAAAAGAGTAATTGAACAAACATTGAATAAAACAGTACCTGAAGGTTCACAGGCGGCTGGATATTTATTCCAAAAGGGCTTATTCGATCTAATCGTACCACGTAATCCTTTAAAAAGCGTTCTGAGTGAGTTATTTTAGCTCCACGCTTTCTTTCCTTTGAATCAAAATTAAATAGAACATTAAGTTACTTTTTTATTTGTAGCAAACAAGTAGTTAGTTTATCAGAATCCAAGTAAAACGAATATGAATGGGGTTTCTTTGTTGACATAAGATCTAAATTGTAAAAAGTTGTGGATAACTCTTTTTTATCTATATTCTTGATTACTAATTTCAATTAAGAGGCCTCTATCAACAAGAAAAAATATTGAATTCTTATTTTTGTTAAATTAGGAAAATAAAAAAAATTGTTCTACGTCTTACATATGTATATATAATTCTAGAATATAGAAACTATATATATATGATATATGGTTTTGTACCTTCTAGACTCACTTAGATATATAATTAGATTTATACTAATTATTTAATTCTTAATTCTTAATAAGATAAGATATCTTTAGAAATAATATAATAATAAATATAAATATAAATAATAATAACAGGTACAAATAGTAAATTGAGGTATCCTTTTTATGACAACTTTCGACTTTCCCTCTGTTTTGGTGCCTTTAGTAGGCTTAGTATTTCCGACAATGGCAATGGCTTCTTTATTTCTTCATGTTCAAAAAAATAAGACTGTTTAGATCTGACGAGCCCAACTCTCATCCATTTTTTCAAAACAAAGACTTGGATCATAATGCAGATACCTATTTAGTGGAAGAAGGTATAACATGCGGCGCTTCCGCCGAAAGGGGTTTTTTGGCCTGTAGAAAGATAATATGGGGGTAAAGGAATTCTATCTATTTGAAAAAAATATCAGGATCACCGGATGGCTGAACTGTAAAATCGGTACATCTATATGTATATCGATGGGATCATACGAAGGGTATGTTTTTATTTTATATCTAACCAATTTGATAAATTATACTTAAGGGTTCACATATAACTAGTACTAGTTGATGAGAGTTACTTCGGAAACAAAAAGAGTAAAGTCTAGGGTATTCTCTCAATTCCAATAAAACGAAACCAGATAAAGTATGAGTTGTCGATCAGAACATATATGGATACAACCTATAACGGGGTCGCGAAAAACAAGTAATTTCTGTTGGGCCATTATCCTTTTTTTAGGTTCATAAGGATTCTTATTAGTTGGAACTTCTAGTTATCTTGGGAAAAACCTGATATCTTTATTTCCGTCTCAGCAAATCCTTTTTTTTCCACAAGGGATTGTGATGTCTTTCTATGGGATCGCGGGTCTCTTTATTAGCTCCTATTTGTGGTGCACAATTTCGTGGAATGTAGGGGGTGGTTATGATCGATTTGATAGAAAAGAGGGAATGGTGTGTATTTTTCGTTGGGGATTCCCTGGAAAAAATCGTCGCATGTTATTCGCCCTTAAGTACACTAAGTTTAGAGAAGGGGGGGTTGAATACAAACTTAAGAATTAATTCAACTTCTTGCGGAAATAAGTTTGTACAAAGAGAGTGTTTAATTAAGATTGATGTAACTAAGAACTGGATAACTAAAGTGTTGAAAACAGAAACAACAAGATTAAAAATTACTAGTGGATTGTTTTTCCACTAGTGAGTTTTTGCTTTCAATTGATCTTAGTAAAAATACTAAGCTGCGTACAAAGTTGAATGTAGAACATAGAAAAGCATTACAAGTTCTGCCTGATGTTCTACTTTGCTTTTCTTGAGTTCTTCTTAAAAAAAAACTTCTCTTTTTGCTACTGTGTTTTTGCTTTTTATATAAACAAAAACTACTACTCTAGTTTTCTATCGACTGATAACAATATAATATTACAATTTATACTGTTTACATAAAAATAGAAACTAGCTCCTTTTCACAGCTTTCCTTGTAGAACTAACTAGCTCTGGAAGTGTCTTTTGTCTTAAGATATTCCTTGGATGCTGTGTTGCCTAGAAAGTCTTCACAGTCCTGACAGGACTGTCTTCCAATGATTCAGTTTCTGCACTGTTCCCGTAATATCTGGCTTTAAGCTAAATAGGGAAACTTTAATCAACTGATAAATGCTGTTAAGCTTATCAGTTGATTCACCTTTGCTTATCCATCGATGGATAGGATATCTGTTGATCAGTTGATGTGTCGATGGATAATTGAGTTATCCATCGACTCCTTATCCATTGATGGTTCTTTATCCATTGACTGTAATTATCCATTGATGACTTGTATCAGTTGATAGCTTTCATCCGTTGAGTAGTGTCTTCATCCATCGACTTCAACATCAGTTGATCACTTCACTTGTGAGAATTCTGACTTAGAATATTTACAATTGACCAGCCATTCTTCACATCTGTTGAGAAGCTAGAAATTGAAGTCAATAACATCAGTTGACTACATCATTGCATCCATCGAGGTAATACAATCAATTGATAGTGAAACATAAATCAATGCTACAATCCAGTTTATCAGTTGATAAACAAGTTTCAACTGATAACTGGTTTCCTAGTCAATGGATATTTATAAGTCATATCCATTGATCAGTTACAAAATAATTTTGAGTCCCTATTGAAATTCTAAGTAATTTGTTATCATCAAAACTCATAATTCCTAACAATCTCCCCCTATTTATGAATATTTAAAATATGCATAAATTTTCTATTGATGATAACAAAACTCCTGAACATTTTCATTCTTAGCAAGAATTACAATATTGATAAGTAAAGTTTGAGACAGAGTAATCAGATACCAGACAAGGATGAATTCTGATAATTTTGATGATTGAGGTTGAATCTCCTATCTTCTCCTTCTTCCCCTTGACTCATTCATCTTGTCTTCATTCTCCTTCATCTTCCTGTAGAGGGTTCCCTTCAATATCTTCTCATCTTCAATCCTGTAGTCCAATTGACTTGCCAGATGATTTAATTCCAGATTTGGCAGTTTGTCTATTTCTTGACAAATATCAATGCATTTTTCTCTGCCTTCCCTGTCCTTATATATCATCAAGTAGAAGGGCTCATGAAGCACTTTTCTTCCTTCAGGATTCCAGATCTTTATTCTGTCATCCCTTTCTTCTTGAACAGGTGCCTCCCTTATCTTCTTCATTCTTTCAAGGATGGCCTTTCCTAGCTCTTCAGTTAGATAATACTTCCTGTTGAGCATAGTGTAGATTTTCCTCAAGATGCCATATCCTTGATCCAATACTTGGTTGAATGTGAAGGTTGAGTGTGATCCATCTTCATACTCAATGTGAAGAAGATCAACATCTTTCTTCATTTGCCCTTTTGCTGCAATCATTCCCTCAGCTTTAATTGGCACAAAGTTTTCAGATTTGTGTTTGAACACCTCTATTTCTTTGGCTTGATTACTCCCAGAAGCTTGACCTTCAGTCTTGACTTGTTTTGGCTTCTTCTCCTTGTCTTCTTTGTCTTCATCAGCTAATGGTCTTTTAACTCCAGATGATTTTGGTGCATCTTTGGGCTTGTTTGCTCTTTGCTTCATCCTTGGCCTCCTTTCACCTTCTTTTCTTCTGGCTTCTCTTATTAGCCTATCCTCTTCATCATATTCCCTTTGCAATTGAATGGCTAATTCTTCTTGTCTTCTTTCTTGTTGCTTCTTTTCTCTTATGCCAACTACTATGGCTTTGCTCAACAATTTTTCACTTTCCCCTCCACCTGTGACAGCTTTCTTTTTATCATCTTCAATTAGCTTTCCCTTTCCTTTCCTGTCACCAGGTTGTGAGCTACTGGAACTTGTTTCCTTGAATTTGCTAGCAATTGCAGCAATTGCATCAAATTTCCTTACTATGTCTTGAGCCAACTCCTTCTTGGGATCTGTAGACTTTACCACAGCTTCAGTACCACTTGCTTTCTCCAATGCATCAGCTTCTTGCTTCTCCCCCTTTTTGTTATCAGCAATTGGCACTTGTGCTACTGACTGAGAGAGTATGGGAGTCTCTAAGAGTTTACCCAGAAGATTGATTTGAGTGACTTGATTCTTCAAAATTTGCTGCATGTTAAGTTCCATGGAGGTTACTCTTTTCTCCAATTCCATTACCTTGTCCTTTGCTGAAAACTCAGTGTCCAACCTTTGCTTGATTCTAGTCAGCATTGTGAGGCTGAGTCTGGAGTCAATGGTGGTGTCAAAATGCATCCTTGAGCTGTCAATGTCTTCTCTTATTTTCTTCAATTCATACTTGGAGCTTGTGACATGCATTTTCTGGATCTTCAAATTATCCCTGTAAAAGTTCAGAATTCTCCTGTGCAGGGGATCCACTACATTTACTTCAGCCATGGACCTTCTGTAAAGAGAAATGATGGCCCTTTCTGTTTCAGCCAAATTAGTTTCATCACTAGCCACTTGTGGATCTAGAAGTTCATCATCAGAATTATCATCAAAATCTTCAGGATTCATGTGGGATATATCATCAGGTTGACTGGCCAAAAACTCTTTCCCACTCCTGAATTGCTCTTCTGTTTGCACTAAACCCAACATTTGCTCAGCTATTTGATTAGATGCTGCTGCTAGTTCTTGATAATGAGGATCTTCATGTTGAAAGGTTGAAGCATCAAGATTTACATCAATTTCATCCTCCACCTCCATGTTGACTTCTGCACCTCCTGCAGGGACTTCATAGTCTACAGCTCCCCCTGACTCCAGCCCCAACTCCTGGGTGAGTCCTGCTTCAAACTGCTCAGTTTTAGAAGTTGATGCTTCATGAGATGGTGAAATTGGTTTCTCTCTATTCTTTTCTCTCTCACTCTCTTCTCTCTTTTCTTGCATCAGGATCTCATCCTGGATTCTCACCTCTCCCTTACTTTCCTCTCTTTTTTCATCACCTGCTAAGGTGGGACTCTCTTTTCTCACACCCTCTCCTTTTGCCACCTCAGAAGAATTTGAGGGCCCCTCATTCACACACTCTCCTTTTGCCAAGGTATGCAAACCTTGCCTCTCACACACCTCACCCACTCCACTCAATCCTAATAGAGTATTGGCCACCTGAAGTGTTTCAATGGATGATTCATGAATTGACATTAAGGGATCAATCGATGGATAAGAAGTATCCATCGATGGATGAATATCCGTTGATGGGAGCTCGTCGATGGATGTAAGGATATCCATCGATGAAAGTGAACTAGTCAATGGATGTTGGAAGTTATCAGTTGATTGCATAATATCCATTGACTGGAGAGAAATAACAGTATTTGCCTGATCAACCAAGGTGTTAACCTTATTTGGTGATGCCGGTGAGAGTGTTGGCTCCACCCTGAGTTGCAAAGAGGGTGAATTTGAAACAATGAAGTTGTCAATCAACACTGTTTCTGAAGAAATAGTTTTTGAGGGAGATTGAGGAGAAGATTCAGATAAAGAATGGGGCTGTGCCTCAGGAAGATTCTGAGACACATCAAAAGAATAAACTGAAGGCTCCACCAAATTTTCATTTGGCTTTGCAAGTGTGTGTGTGCCCTGTGCAGTATTTGTAACCTTCTTTCTTCTTTTGTATGGCTGTATTATTTGGTGACCCTTATCCCCATCTGATGGTCCTGGTTGAGACCTCTTTTCAATAGTTACATCTTTTTGAGAAGATGCAACTAGGGATGTGTTCAAGTCCTTTACTACAGCCTCAATCTGTTGGGAGATTGGACTGGTGGCTGGCTGGTTCCTCTCAATCTCACTCTCCTTATCCTTCTGGCTTTCTTGATGTTGGCCAGTTCCCTCACCCTTATCAACCACCTTCACTCTCCCCTAAGTGGTTTTTCTTTTCTTAGATCTTACAACAGTAGTCTTTTGAGAAACTACTGAGGTGGTTTGATTAGACTTGTGTTTTGAAGGTTGTGCAACTTGGGTAAGAGGAATGGGGGGATTTCCATCTCCCTCCATTGTTGCAGAAGGCAAAGAAATTTGAGATTTTGAAGAAGAATGTAAAAGATTGAGATTTTGAAGATATACCTGCACAAGAGGAGGATAAATGAGGCACAACTTAGGGTGTAAGTTGATTCTCACAAGATCCTTGAAGACCCTCTTGTTTTGCATCCATGGCTCCAAGGACTCCATATCTGCACTTATTTCATACTCTCCAACAGAGGCATTAATAATCATCATGAAAAATCTTGCAAAGTAGATATTATGTTTCCTAGATGACTTGGGTCCTAACTTGGCAGTTAATTCATTTAGGAGTAATGTGCCAAAATCAAAATATTTATCAAATAGGACAGAATAAGCAATTTCTTGCATACTGATTGTAATTGCATCAAAATTACTTATTTTTCCAGAAAATACTTTAATTATGGCATCAAAGAAATAACTCCATTCTTTCCTAAGATTCTTCCTAACAACTTCTCCTAATCCAGTTTCAGCATTTGCATAATTAACGGATTCTAACATGTCCCTAATTTCTTCTTCAGTTGGGGGCTTATCACAATTATTTGCAGGCAACCCTAAACATTCAGATAATGAAGTACTAGTAATTGTATAGGTATTACCTTTGCAAGAATAAGAAATTACCTTCCCATCTGGTGAAATCTCTGCAGAGGTCCACAGTTCTTCAACAAAGGAACACACGATTGTTGGTGCTTCGCTGAGAGCTTTGGAAACTTTGTAATCTCCTAGGAATCGCATCAATGGATGAAAGTCCACAGGAGCATCATTCACCGTTAGACATGCTGTGAAGTTGTTCTGTTCATAGGTGAACCCAGTGGAAGAGACGATCTTCTTTTGTGGTGCCATTCTTTCAGTTGATATTCAAGAAATTAAAGTGAACTTGAAAGAATTTGTGAGAGCTCGTGAGAATTAGATAAAATTAGCTTGAGAGAGAGAGAGAGATGAATAGTTTAGAAAAAAAAATAGCAGGTAAGAATGAATTTTTAATTGTAACTGCTATTTATATTTTCTAGTATTAAAAAGACTTGAAAGGACTTTTTAATTAGGCAGATAACCGTTGATGTATAAAGACTGTAGTTTATTACCCTTGATGGTAATTCTCCAACGGCTATAATCTGATCAACGGATGAATAAAACTGTAGAAATTCTATTACTATCGACGGATAAAAATAGAGAATTAATCATTTATCGATCGATCACTAACTACCAAGATAATTAACTGTCGATAGATAAATATCCATCGATAGGAATAACATTTATCTGTTGATCAAATAAGAAGGGATTTATCCGTCGATAAACAATTACTTAGGTAATTATCTGTCGATAGATAAATATCCATTGATAATTGTGAACAATGGCTACAAAGCTTGACAGACATTTTAAGCATGAGCATAATTAAGCATACCTAACTCACAGACTAATCTATTAAAAGTAGATTCATCTAGAGGTTTGGTAAATATGTCTGCAAGTTGTTGTTCACTAGGGACAAAATGTAATTCAACTGTACCATTCATTACATGTTCCCTAATGAAATGATACCTTATGTCAATGTGTTTGGTTCTGGAATGTTGCACAGGATTTTCTGTTATTGCAATGGCACTTGTATTGTCACAGAAGATGGGAATTTTGTTCAAATTGAACCCATAGTCAAATAGTTGATTCCTCATCCATAAAATTTGTGCACAGCAACTTCCAGCAGCAATGTACTCAGCTTCTGCAGTTGAAGTTGATACTGAGTGTTGCTTTTTGCTAAACCATGACACAAGTTTGTTTCCCAGAAATTGACAGGTGCCTGTAGTACTTTTCCTGTCTATTTTGCAACCTGCATAATCTGCATCTGAGTAGCCTATTAGATTAAAACCAGAATCTCTAGGATACCAAATACCTAAATTTGATGTACCCTTAAGATATCTGAAAATTCTTTTAATAGCTGCTAAATGAGATTCTCTAGGATCAGCCTGAAATCTAGCACATAAGCATGTAGAGAACATTATATCTGGCCTACTAGCAGTTAAATATAAAAGTGAGCCTACCATGCCTCTATAACTTGAAATATCCACCTTAGCTTCTTTGGTATTTAATTCAAGTTTAGTGGCAGTGGCCATGGGAGTTTTTGCAGAAGAACATTCACTTAACTCAAATTTCTTTAACAAATCATGAATGTACTTTGTTTGATTTATAAAAATACCATCCTTAACCTGTTTGACTTGTAACCCAAGAAAGTAGGTAAGCTCTCCCATCATGCTCATTTCATATTTACTCTGCATTAGTTTGGCAAACTTCTTGCAAAGTTCCTCATTTGTTGATCCAAAAATAATGTCATCCACATAAATTTGTACAAGAATGATAGAGCCATTAACATTTCTACTGAATAGAGTTTTATCAACAGTACCTCTTGTGAAATGATTCTCAATGAGAAACTGAGATAAAGTGTCATACCAGGCCCTTGGTGCTTGCTTCAAGCCATAAAGTGCTTTGAGTAAAAAGTTGACAAAGTTAGGAAATTTTGGATCTTCAAAGCCAGGAGGTTGTTCCACATAGACTTCCTCTTCTAGTACTCCATTCAAAAATGCACTTTTCACATCCATCTGGTAGACTTTGAAATTAGCATGTGCAGCATAGGCCAGAAAGATTCTAATTGCTTCTAACCTTGCAACTGGTGCAAAAGTTTCATCAAAATCAATTCCTTCTTCTTGTGAATAACCCTTTGCTACAAGCCTTGCTTTGTTCCTAGTCACAATACCAGTTTCATCCATTTTATTTCTGAATACCCATTTTGTACCAATTACTGATCTATCTTTTGGTCTGGGCACCAGCTTCCATACTTTATTTCTTTCAAACTGATTCAGTTCTTCTTGCATAGCCAAAACCCAATCAGGATCCATGAGAGCCTCTTCAATTCTTTTGGGTTCTTCTTGAGATAGAAAACTGTTATACATACACTCATTTTGAGTAGCACTTCTTGTCTTGACACCATCTTCTGCATTTCCAATAATTAGTTCAAATGGATGGCTTCTTGTCCATTTTCTTTGAGGATACAAATTTTGCCTTGATGATGAAGCTTCATTATCATTTGTATTGAACTCAAAGTGATCTGAATTTGTAGATTGATTCTGAAACCCTCCCCCTGAAGTGGATACCCTAGATGTAGATTGTTGATTATCCGTTGAGGAGTTATCAGTTGATGCATTATCAGTTGATGGATTTCTGTCAACTGATAAATTATCCATTGATGCAATAACATCAACTGATATTGGGTTTCTGAACACTTGAGGTTTTATAATTTCTGCCTCTTCATCATCATTTACATCATTTGATTCATTCTCAAAATGCAGTGTGTCATGATTTCCTTCATCAAACAAGCCTTGAATCTTTTTATCATCAAATACTACATGTACAGATTCCGTAATAATGTGTAGTCTGAGATTGTAGATTCTATAGGCTACGCCTGATAGTGCATACCCAACAAATATAGCTTCATCAGCCTTGGCTTCAAATTTTCCTAGATTTTCACCTTGATTTCTTAGTACATAGCACTTGCAGCCAAAGACATGAAGAAATCCCACCTTTGGCTTTTTGTCTTTCTTGATCAATTGATAAGGAGTCTTCCCTTGAGCTTTATTTACTAGGGAGATGTTTTGAGTAAAACATGCTGTGTTTATGGCCTCAGCCCAGAAGTATGTTGGAAGTTTGGCATCTTCCAACATGGTTCTAGCAGCTTCAATCAATGTCCTATTTTTCCTTTCAACTACCCCATTTTGTTGAGGTGTTCTGGGTGCAGAGAATGTGTGTATGATTCCTTTTGATTCACAGAACTCTTTTATTGTGGAATTTTTGAATTCTGTTCCATTGTCACTCCTTATCTTCTTTACATCCAATTCAAGATTTTTCTCATTTTCTCTTATGTGCTTGATGATGAGATGACTAGCTTCATCCTTTGAATGTAGAAAATAAGTCCATGAGAATCTTGAAAAATCATCCACAATGACTAGAGCATACTTCTTCTTTGCAATAGACATGATATTTACAGGACCAAACAAATCCATATGTAATAACTCAAGTGGCTTTTCAATTGAAGATTCCAATTTCGACTTAAATGATGCCTTCCTCTGTTTTCCTTTCTGACAAGCATCACAAAGTCCATCCTTGACAAATTCCATTTGTGGTAAGCCTCTCACTTGATTTTTCTTAACCAAGAGATTCATGGCTTTGAAATTCAAGTGAGCTAATTTCTTATGCCACAGCCAACTTTCATTTGTACTTGCCTTAGAGAGAAGACAAGTCATTGATTCTGCATTTGTTGAGTTGAAGTCAGCTATGTACACATTCCCTTTTCTATTCCCAGTCATGACCAGGCTTCCATCTACCTTGTTGGAAATTATGCATGCTTCTGTTGTGAAACAGACTTTATTTCCATTGTCACATAGTTGACTTATGCTTAACAAGTTATGTCTTAAGCCATCAACTAATGCAACAGGTTCAATGATGACATTCTCTTTCGAAATCAAGCCATATCCCATGGTGTGCCCTTTGCTGTCATCTCCAAAAGTTACTCCAGGGCCAGCTTTCTCCTCAAACTTTGTGAGCAGGGATTTATCTCCAGTCATGTGTCTTGAACACCCACTGTCCAAGTACCAAAGATTTCTTCTTTTTCCCTGCACACAGTCAAAACAAATCAAGTTGATTTTGGTACCCAAGTTGCCTTGGGTCCTTTCTTATTAGTTGTTATCTTTGGCTTGGTTTCCAATTTTTGTACCTTTGGTTTGGGTGGTTTTACTTCCACTTCAACCTTAGGTGTTGGTCTCCCTACCTCAGAATTCTCAGTGCTAATATTTGGAATGCTCATGCTTGCAGAGTTGAAAAAATTTGGTGCATGAAGATTGTTAAGCATATTCCATGGCATAGCAGGCATATTCATATTGGCAAATGCAAGATATGGATTAAACATATAAGGCATTGATGCATACTGAGCATGAATAGCATGAGAATCAACTAAATGAGGAAAAACAGAACTGGTATGCATGTTGGGTATAGCAGGTACATTTGTTGCTATAGGCATGGTGAGTTTACATTGCACAGATAAATGATTTTTACTACCACACTTAGCACATACTTTCCTAGGAGCATATTTGTCAGGTGTGTAGTTGTTGTGCTTGTTTATGCCTACTTTACCATTTCTATTTTTCTTCTTCTTTTCATTTGGCTGAATATTAGGTTCTATCTTTTCCAATTTCTCTTTCAACTGATTTTTAGATAAGAATCCTATATTAGCCTTTTCAACTTTGATTTGAGCTTCAGAGGAGCTACTTTCTTTGACAAATTTAATAGGTCTGTTAAACTTAGTTTTAATATCACATTTCTTAGCAGTTGATGACTTCTCAATCGATGGATAATTATCCGTTGAAATAGCATTATCAATCGATGGATAATTCTTATCAGTTGATTAAGAGTTATCAATCGATTGCTTCTTTTCTAAAGATTGATCTTCATCAATGGCTATTTTCTCAAGAGTTTCAGACAACATGGTGAAAGAGTTTGTTCCATGAATGTCATTCATCTTCTTACTGGCTTTACTTGACCTGTTCCACTTGTCAATGGTTCTTAGTTCATCCTCTAATTTTTCTTTTAACTTCTCTATTTCCTTTTTACTGTCAACTAGTTCATTTCTAGCATCTTTGTTTTCCATCTTGAGTCTGTCCAATTGCACTAGCTCACTCTCTAAGAAATTGTTTCTTTCAGTGAGAGTTTCTAATGTTAATTTGAGCCTAGTGTTCTCTTTGTTCAAAGATTTAAGAGTGACATGCAAATTATACAATTCATTAGACATTTCATTAATAGTAATATTGCATTCATCTTTGGACAACTCAGATAGATTTGTAGAAATTACCTGATTGCTAGATGAACTAGCTTCCTGGTCATCTTGATTGGCCATTAGTGCAAGATTGATGTGTTCTTCTTCTTCTTCAGAATCCTCCTCAGCAGCCCAGTCCTTTTCTTCTGTCACAAAAGCCTTCTCTCTTTGTTTGAGCAAGTCAAAGTACTTCTTCTTATAGTCAATACCATCACTAGACTTTGACCTCTTTTCAACTTTGGGCTTTCTGCATTCACTTGAAAAGTGACCAGCCAATCCACAGTTAAAGCATCTGAATTGAGTTCTGTCAACAAGATTTTTGCCTTGTTGAGTGTCTCTCCTGAACTGTGATCCAGGCCTTTGCATTGGATTCCTTTTGAACTTGAGTTTAGAAAATTTTCTTGATAGAAAAGCTAAATGCTCATCTATTTCATCCATTTCATCTTTGATGAGTGACTCATCACTGTCACAAAGTTCTTTTCCTTTACCAGTAGAAGATTCATCATATCTAACATAATTTGCACCATTGCCATGACCTTCTTTCTTCCCTTCTTTGAAATCAGCATCTTCATCTATTTCTGCAACTTGCTTTTCCTTGACCACCAAAGCAATGGACTTTTCTCTCTTCTGACTTTTCTCAATTTCCTCATCTTGCTGTAGCTCCAACTCATAGGTTTTCAAGATGCCATACAGCTTGTCCAAGGTATAATCTTTAAAGTCAGGAGATTGCCTTATAGAGACAGTCATTGGTTTCCATTCTTTGGGTAGGGACCTCAAGAATTTGAGGTTGGTGTCCTCAACAGCATAAACTCTTCCATATAGTTTAAGCTCATTCAACAGCTTTTGAAACCTACTATATGTATCATTTATTGTTTCACCACCCTTGAAGTGAAAGGCCTCATACTTTTGAATCAAGAGTTGCATCTTGTTCTTTCTTACTTGCTCAGTACCTTCACAGAGGGTTTGAAGAGTGTCCCAGACTTCTTTGGAGGTTGTACAACTGATGACATTGTCAAACATGTCCTTGTCAAGACCATTAAACAAGATATTCATGGCCTTTTTGTCCTTGTGTACTTCCTTTTCATCTTCATCTGTATACTCACTCACAGATTTAGGAATGAGTTTGTCTGGTGCTTGAGTACCGTCTGCATTTACACTTGTAACTATTTTCATAGGCACATGTGGACCTTTCTCTATGCAATGAACATAGGAAGGATCAATAGATAGCAGATGCAAGTGCATTTTTACTTTCCAGGGAAAACATTCATCTTTCTCTAGAACTGGAATCTTAACTCCTGTTTCTCTTTGACCCATTCTTGATGTACTTTTAGATCTTAACTTTCTGTTTGTTGAAAGCCTGCTCTGATACCAATTGTTATTCGCCCTTAAGTACACTAAGTATGGAGAAGGGGGGGTTGAATACAAACTTAAGAATTAATTCAACTTCTTGCGGAAATAAGTTTGTACAAAGAGAGTGTTTAATTAAGATTGATGTAACTAAGAACTGGATAACTAAAGTGTTGAAAACAGAAACAACAAGATTAAAAATTACTAGTGGATTGTTTTTCCACTAGTGAGTTTTTGCTTTCAATTGATCTTAGTAAAAATACTAAGCTGCGTACAAAGTTGAATGTAGAACTTAGAAAAGCATTACAAGTTCTGCCTGATGTTCTACTTTGCTTTTCTTGAGTTCTTCTTAAAAAAAACTTCTCTTTTTGCTACTGTGTTTTTGCTTTTTATATAAACAAAAACTACTACTCTAGTTTTCTATCGACTGATAACAATATAATATTACAATTTATACTGTTTACATAAAAATAGAAACTAGCTCCTTTTCACAGCTTTCCTTGTAGAACTAACTAGCTCTGGAAGTGTCTTTTGTCTTAAGATATTCCTTGGATGCTGTGTTGCCTAGAAAGTCTTCACAGTCCTGACAGGACTGTCTTCCAATGATTCAGTTTCTGCACTGTTCCCGTAATATCTGGCTTTTAGCTAAATAGGGAAACTTTAATCAACTGATAAATGCTGTTAAGCTTATCAGTTGATTCACCTTTGCTTATCCATCGATGGATAGGATATCTGTTGATCAGTTGATGTGTCGATGGATAATTGAGTTATCCATTGACTCCTTATCCATTGATGGTTCTTTATCCATTGACTGTAATTATCCATTGATGACTTGTATCAGTTGATAGCTTTCATCCGTTGAGTAGTGTCTTCATCCATCGACTTCAACATCAGTTGATCACTTCACTTGTGAGAATTCTGACTTAGAATATTTACAATTGACCAGCCATTCTTCACATCTGTTGAGAAGCTAGAAATTGAAGTCAATAACATCAGTTGACTACATCATTGCATCCATCGAGGTAATACAATCAATTGATAGTGAAACATAAATCAATGCTACAATCCAGTTTATCAGTTGATAAACAAGTTTCAACTGATAACTGGTTTCCTAGTCAATGGATATTTATAAGTCATATCCATTGATCAGTTACAAAATAATTTTGAGTCCCTATTGAAATTCTAAGTAATTTGTTATCATCAAAACTCATAATTCCTAACATCGCATCTTCCTCCGATTCCTTATAAAGGATATTCAGTCCGTCAGAATAGAAGTTAAAGAGGGTATTGATAATTCTCATTGAGAGTAGTTACTCTCAATGAGAATTATCAAGGTTGACAACGTGAATTAAAATAATAATGTTATGGATCCACTAACCAGTTAGTTAAAACGAGAGATAGTTGTAAAATCATCGAGAGGGATGGGCCTTGGCCTATTGCTTAACGGCGTCATGGTGGACACCCAACATTGCTGACTAGAGGTCATAAAGAACTAGGTTCAATGGGCCAACTAAATCATGATGACCAAATCACTGTGGGGGTAACCCTAGGCCTATTCTTATGATGAGGAAACAGTGAGACCCGTATGGTACGAGGATAAGTTTTATGTTTTTAATAATCTTTCGGTGAATACATGGAGTTTAAGTTTGAACGCATGGAATTCAGTTGAGTAAACGTGAGTTACTCTATAAGATAAAGATCATCTATGTGGGAGAGAAGTGGGGCTGCTTTAAAGGAGAATTGAGAGGCACAATTCTTTAGAAACTCCTGCTGAACCAGGATGATGTTCCATGGCCAAAATGGACATAATCATGATAACTGAATGAGTCAGGAAAGCTATAATGATGAGTATATCATCGTTTACACAAACGGTTGAACATTTCAATGACAATCACGTCTATTGTTTACCAGTAAAGTCGGTATGCTTACTTGAGTGAAGGTTCAAGAATCATTCTCTACCTACCGTGTACTATATCTAACCGTGGAAACTATAACCAAGTCAAGCTCTGTATCTGTCTATTTATATGGTGTGTGTTACTGGACCATCAATCTCATTTGTGGGGGATTGTTGAAAAAACTTAGTATTTTAGACTAAGTTGTGAACCATTTTGAGACTCAATTTGAGTGGTAAACACTATATGTTAGTTTGTGTATTGGTTGGATCATATTCTACTCTGCAAGTGAATTTTAACGAATATTTACACGCTCAAAATGGATAAAGGGTGAATGAGAACTGATGTTCCAAAGTATAACCCTACAAAAGTGGTATTTGTGAAGTGTACTACATCGAGATTAGTACAAACTTATTCCTTGTTTTTCCTTATAAATACCTTGTACCACATTGAAAAGAAAAATAAGCTCATTCAAGTCTATCCTTATAAATAGAGTCTTAGGGTTTCGGTTTTACCAAGTTGAGAAAATTATAGCCCTCTCTATAATTTTAACCTCTTCAGTTTTAAAGTTCAAAATATTCCGGTGATAGTTTCTAACTCAGTTCAAGTTCGCTGAAAGTATCATTGATTTATCGATGGTACTGTATCTCGTTTTATCCTGAGAGGCAAGTCGCTATGCATAGACGGTGAGGAGCGAAACTGCTTTAAGGAGACAGATTTTCTGGACTCGAGATTAAATCCAATCTCTGTTTGTTTTCTCAAACCCTTTTCCTTATATTATAGTTAATTCTCTAATTGCATGATTATATTATTATGTTTTGTTATATGGATTAACTATTATATACATGAATTGTGATCTTCCATATTTATTTCTTATAAGACTACGGTAATAATATATATGATTATGTTTATATAGTACAAGATTGACAACACATACAACAAACAAAATTAGCAGTCTATAATATAGACACTTCTCTACAATTAGTCTCGAACACTAGCTCTGACATTTGTTGATTAAGAATGGAAAATATTGTTAGGGTTATATATACCTTATCTCGCATAATTTTTAGTTTAATTTTTGAATTTATTTGATCAAATTTAATTAATTAATTATATTCAATAAAAAAATATAAAATTTAAGTATCACTAAATCTTTTAATTAATCTATTATAGAGAAGATTTTTGTAATTCGTAAAATTATAGATTAATAATTTTTAATCACAAATTAAAATTTAATTTTTTAAATATCAAATGAGACGAAAAATATAAGAAGCTAGGAAGTAATATAATAAATTTGACAAAAAAGATATATATGTTATGTTACAACGTATAAAAACCTAAATATAATTTTATTTAAATAATATTGTTGGAGATATGTATATAGTCACAAGGGTAGATAAAATATTGAGCATATTATATCAACTTGGTAAAAATATATACATGTTGTCTTATATGATGAAAACAAAAATAGGAAAAGAATCAAAATTTAACAGATAAAATTCAAGATAACTTATCTGAATAAAAGTTGTGGCGTGAACTTAATCACTGCGCTAAAGTTCAATTTGTCCAGCTACATACACTCGGACTCGTGACAATCAACCTCTAGACATACAGCCAAATGGGGTTCGAGAATGATTGCAAGGGACACTAGCAACTTATATACTTTTACTAGAACTAAAGAAGGACATACCAAGATTAGGGGTGAGCAAAAAATTGAATTAAAACCGAAACCAAGAAAAATTGAGCCGAATAAAATCGAACTGATCTGAATGGTTCGGTTTCGATTATAGGTTCTAGCCAAATAGGAAAAAATTAACTGAACCGATTATTAATTTAAATATATAAATAAAAATCTTTTATAAATTTTTAAAAATATTTAATAATTAAATATATAATATTCTATAATCTAGGCCCATGCTATGAGTTTCTCTCTTTTCTCAGTAAATTTATTTGACAAATTATGTTGTCTCTATGCCTTTATTTCAGAAAAATTGATAAAAGTCATATCTTCATTTTACAAGTATACACATCAAGAAATGTTACCCTTGGTGTATTTTCTCAGTTACACAAGTAGAAGGGGATTGAATACTTGTGTTGTTTTTTTGCCTGATTAAAATCAACTTAATAGAAATTTAAGCTTCGAAATAAGAACAAAAATCAAACACAAAGATATGAAAGAATATTGTTTGTATTATTAATGTATGAATACAAACTCTCATAGGATGTACACAAACCCTAGCAGCTTCTATGTGTTTCTCACAACAACTCCCTCTATCTCTATGCTCTCAAAAACTTTGACTTATAAATTAGGTTACATATAGTATTTATATAAAGAGTTTCCTATCAACTAATAACAAAAAATCAAATTACAATAGAAATAGAATTCCTAATTATTAGTTAATAGTTTCCTTCTATAATTATCTTTACTTCTCATAGCATATTTGCAATATATTTGCCTTTATCTTCGAAGACTTTCCATTACTGTAATCACCTTCCAAATTCAGCTTCAGCTTTATAGACTCTGAAAACCTTCAGACTCTGATGATCTTTAGTCTCTGACAGACTATAGACTCTGGTAGTCTATAGACTCTAATCTACTTCAAGACTCTGATTTGCATCCAGACTCTGGTTTTATTTCTTCAGAAAATCTTCTAAGTACAAATGACATTGATACCTATACAGTGACTAACTAGACTCTACTCTAGTATTTTGTGCATCATCAAATGAATATATTCCTAACATGGTGGTATACATACTTGCGATATCATGTGATTGTACATGCAGAGTAACTATGTTATATTAGTCGGATGTATATGAAGGATGTGTTTTAGTTTTTATTTTGTGTTAATGAGCTATTAGTACTTACCATCTTTAATATTGCAGTCTGATCAGCAATCAGCATTATCTAATTTATAATATTAGTTCATGCTTTAGTTCATATCTTATAAATTGTATTTAAATTTTATAGTGTCGTTATTTATGTTAGGGATTTTGATATGTATAAAATTTAAACGCAAAAATATTTTTTAAATTATTTACATTTTATTTATTTTGATTGATTTTTTTCTCATTTTTATTTTATCCGGTTTTATAACCGAAACCGAACTGGTATTTTTAAAAACGAAACTGAAACCAATAGTTCTATTACAGTTTTCAAATTTTAAAATTGAAGGTATATGGTTCCGTTTTATCCAAAAATCGAGCTGAACCGACCCATGCTCTTCCCTAACCAAGATCATGATAAACTAGAATTAAAACAGATCTTCTTAATAATGCATACCAGGTTACATCATTTCTTAGTCAAAAGTCTTTAACTGCACATATTAATGCAATGCCATATAATTACAAAAACAACAAACACTAATTGTGATCAGGTTAATACAACAAAAAGACCAAAAATAATGCATAATAGTAATATGCTTCGGGTTGTAGAATGACTACGAATTCTTTCTTTCTTGAGCTAAAATACACTCTTTCTATATCCCCATAGAACTTATATCCATTGCCATTATTTTTGCATTAGCTTCATTTCGTTCATGAGCTTCTCTTATCTCCTAATGTTCTTCTCTTTCTTTTTTGCGTTCAACTCTTTCTTTTGCCAGTTGTACCATCTCTTTAAGATGCTCACTCCTCTGTTTTCTAGATTCAAGTTGGTCAGCCATCATTTGTTCCAAAATAGCAGCTCCGACATCATGTTCATTTTCTGATCTTTTCCTTTTTTTTCTCTATCTCTTTTGCAGCTTTCCTTCCAATTGGCCTTTTGAGTTCTGAGTCCTGCAACACCACGCATTCGGGAGTACACGAGAAAGAAATTGCGGGACTATTTTTTTTATTATTTTTGGCTTTTTGGTAACAAAACTTGCATTCCGTTTAGGTAAGTTTCTCAAAACCTTCCACCAATGCTCTAACGAAAAGTTAGTTTTGTAAATGTCTTTGTACATAGCTTTTGCATGACTGGTCTATTTTAATAATAATAAGAAGTAGATCAACTATAAAATTAAATTAAACTTGATTTCATTAAATTAAATCAGAAATATAGGTACCTTATCATCTTCAGAACATCCATTTGGTATTATTAACCCCAAGTTGAATAACAGACCAACGATGCATCAATGAGTTTCAAGTGCAGTATGATTAAAAATCTTTGTACCTAATAAAATAGTTGTGTACTCTTTCCCAATATGTTCCATTGGTTTGATCAACTCCAATAATAAGATCATATGATACATTTTGCCATGTCGAATAAAGCATCTCATCCTCTTGTTTCGTAAAATTCTTTGTTCGTGGCCTTTTATCTTTCAATGTCTGTGAAGAAAAAAACTGGGATGAGATGACGGACACTTCTTCACTTTCTTTGCCCACCATGATCTTGTGAAACATGTATATTTGAAATATGTATTGTATACTCATTATAAAGAGGATAGTCAGAGTTCAACATATTGGAAAATGATGTTACATTTTTATCAAAATTCATCACAGTTTGATAAAGTTGAGAAAATAAAACAATAACTAAAGGTGAAGAAGAGGTAATAAAAGGGGAGAGAAATAATTAGTTGTAACAAAAAGGAGGAAAATGGTGTCCAAGTTTTTAGAGGGAAATATATATACTAATATAAAATTAGTTTTGGAGACAATATATACTCCTCAATAATGAGGAAAGTAATAGAGCTATTAAGTTTTCAGGGAGTGACTAAGACAGTGTTGGAGTTCATTTTTGTGCCAATTTCATTGAAATTTGACTTAGGAGGAAAGATAGAGCAGCTACTAGAGTTGCTCTTACAACCAAAACTATAAACTCTCTTATATAATATATGTGTATATAAAAATAAATCTCAAAGTTTATAAAAATAAAAATGTTTTAGGAGAGATGAAAGAAAACTTGAATATTCAAATCTCAAAACTTTTCACGTTGTATTTTCGATTGGTTACTTATAATAAAAATTGTAAGTCTATATATATAAAAAGCATACAATGGCTGTGAGAATTTTATGCAATAATAAAATATTTGATTTGCTTAAAATATTCTCTAACAGTTAGGTAATCAAAAGATTTGAATTTTAAAATTTGAATTAGTTTAAATCTTCTAGCAAATCAATTTTGAAAGGTAATATCAATTTCTAACAGCTAGAAAAAGATAAAAACTAATTTTAGCTGTTATGTAAAGATTTGATATGGAAAAAATTGATTAAAATAAGTTTAGAAAGGATATGGTAAGTAGAATCAAATCTGAATAAATAAGGAATATATTTGAAAATCATTTTTGAGTTCTATTAATTATATAAACTATATGAGTAATGCTAAAGAACCAAACAAATTTTCCAAAAAGTTTCACAAATGTCACATGTCTCATTGTGATTGATTGTGTAAATAATTAATGAGATGAACCCATGTACATTCAAATCAATAATATCAATTAAAACTACACATCTTACCATATGAATTAATCATGCCACATCATTTTGGAATTTTCATGCCACATCATTTTGGATTTTTTTTTTGGGAAATTTGTTTGGTTCCCTAACATTACTCAAACTATATATTATATAATAGAGTCTTTGCAGATTTAAGTCCTAATCCATCTCTAATATTTTCAAGCATCTTTAATTTGCAGATTTATATTTTATTTTATTTTAATTGTTTAAGTACATAGAACATACAATTTAATGTATTACTATATTAATATTTGTTGTTTGAAAAATATATTATTCAATTTTAAATAAAAAAATTTGAAATTAAATTTTACTGTATTTTATGATAATTTTATTTATTAAAATTATAAAGTGGACATTAAAGTAGAGCAAATAATAAAACAATATACATAAACTAATAAATTAGAAAGGACAGCTTGGGTGTAAATGAACCGATTTATTTGATAAATTTGTTCAAATTTGATTCGGTTCGAACTCGATAAGTTCAGTTCGATAGGTTATTAAACTTGAGTATGGATAAAGAAAATTAATATTTGATAACGTTATCGAACATTGTTCAATTTATTAAAAAATTGTTCGAATTAGATTTTAATAAAAAAAAATTAGTTAAAATCTAATTCGATAATGAATAAAAATGTAAAAAAAATTGAATTATTTGATAAATATTCAAGTTCAACTCAGTTCGAACTTGACAGGAGCCGATGCATGTGTTAGGGCCACTCAAATTTGGGTGCACATACTATAATTCGAATTCGAACAAAAATATATGTTTGATAATATTATCGAATATTATATAGTTAAATTAGAAATTATTTGAATTCAATAAAAAACAATTCGAATGCGGTTCAGTTTATTTAACTTAAAGATAACAATTAATTTATAGTCCACTCAGGAGAATAGACGTATGTATAATTATATATGCAATATGCATGCAGAGGACAAAACGAACAATGCATACTGGAGTGTTTAGGAGGTGGTTTTGTCTTGTTGGAAGATGATGAATTGTCATTCATTTGAATATTTGATGATGATGAGGTAAGAATTGGAATTGAACAAGGTCCACATATGCATGCAGCAGTAGCACGGACGTAGCTGGCCTAGCCTAGCCTAGCTAGAGAATTCTCTCCCTTTTTTCAAATCCTTCTGTTCATTAAGAGATTGCTTTCACTTATGATGTTGGGTCCACTTTTTTTGGTTTCAATCTGTTGCTAAATCTCGAGTACTGATATTTACCACCGACTTCAAGAGTGCTTGGGTATGTTCATCGATACATGGTTTATGTACGTGTATATATATCTATGGTACGTGATTCCTATGTACCTTTTTTATTAACCAATTTTCTCAAAATCTTTAAATAACAGCTCAGCTCGAATTCTGCAGGTACTCCCTCGCTTTTTTATTATTTAACATACACTTTCAGGAGATTCGACTGCATAGTTAAAATTATTGTTTTTTAAAAAAAATCTTCTGAATAAAAATATGTAATCAAAATTTTAATTTATAAAAAATTAATTAAAAATAATGATTTTTACTATGCAGTCAAAGCACCTCAATATGTGTGTCAAAAATCAAAACGATAAAAAATGGAGTATTATATTAGATAGAGGTGAGCAAAACCGAACTGAAACTGAAAAATCGAACCGAAATGAAGAATTCCAATTCGGTTTTATTTTTTTGAAAATTCGGTCGGTTCGGTTTGAACCAAAATAAATTTTGGTTCGGTTCAGTTTTCAACCAAAAAATTTCAGTTCAAACCGAACCGATAGAATTATATATATATATATATATATATATATAATTTTATATTTATATTTTATATATTAATGATTTAATTAATTTAAATACTTCTATTAATGATTTATGTTTTATTTTATTTTAATTATTACTTATTTTAATATATTTATAATTAAAAATTAGTATTAAAATTTGAAATATATATATAATATAATTTTTTAAAAATTAAGTTTTTAAAAAACGAACCGAACCAACCAAAATATTTCGGTTCGGTTTAAAAAATATTTTGATTCGATTTATAAAATATTTGAAATTCGATTTTTGATTTTTTCGATTCGATTTAAAACTGAACCGACCGAATGCTCACATTTGATATTATATATCAATTCTTCTAAAATCTCAAATAATGCGTGCATTAACAATAAGTTATTATTTGTAATAAGCAATTTTGTCGGTTGATTAATTATATTGATCACATTTTATTTATTACATGAATTATAAATTTATATATAGGTCTTGCTAATTAGCGGTTAGCGGCTAATTATAATAGATTGAATTAACCGTCTTAATTAACTATTTTGACTAGCGGATATTTTGAATGAACCTGTTTGGTATATAATTGTTTGAATACAATTTTTTAATTGAAAAAACTCCTCCAAATAGAGGTGAGCAAAACTGAACTGAAATTGAAAAATCGAACCGAAATGAAGAATTCCGATTCGGTTTTATTTTTTTGAAAATTCGGTTGGTTCGGTTTGAACCAAAATAAATTTTGGTTCGGTTCAGTTGTTGACCAAAAAATTTTGGTTCAAACCGAACCGACAAAATAATATATATATATAATTTTATATTTATATTTTATATATTAATGATTTAATTAATTTAAATATTTATATTAATGATTTATGTTTTATTTTATTTTAATTATTACTTATTTAATATATTTATAATTAAAAATTAGTATTAAAATTAAAAATATATATAATATATAATTTTTTAAAAATTTAGTTTTTAAAAACTGAACCGAACTACGGAATGCTCACCCTTGATATTATATATCAATTCTTCTAAAATCTCAAATAACGCCTGCATTAACAATAAGTTATTATTTGTAATAAGCAATTTTGTCGGTTGATTAATTATATTGAGCACATTTTATTTATTACATGAATTATAAATTTATATATAGGTCTTGCCAATTAGCGGTTAGCGGCTAATTATAATAGATTGAATTAACTGTCTTAATTAACGGAATGAATGAGCACGGTTGGATAGTCCAAGTGGTTGAGGGTTTATCCTCTGTCGTCCCAGATCCTGGGTTCGACCCTGGCTCACCCCGAAAATTTCTTTAGAACAGATACACATTTGTAAGGCTATAAGCCGCATTAGTCAAAAAAAAATTAACGGAATGAATTAACTATTTTGACCGACGGATATTTTGAGTGAAACTGTTTGGTATATAATTGTTTGAATACAATTTTTTAATTGAAAAAACTCCTCCAAATAATTTTTTGAAAATTAGCCGATTGAGTCCTAACCATTATCTCAATCCACTAACTATCAAACATCACTATTATGGCATGTTTAAGGATATGGACTTCATTACATTTGAAATTCTCGATTTGATCAAATGACGTGTTTGAGTAATCATAAGGATTTAGATTTGGATTCCAAGAAATTCAAATATTAGTACAAATATGATAATTTAAAATGACAACTCAAATTGTGTAATTTGAAATTCATCATTTGAAATGAATTTAAAATTCTCAAACACAATCTTAAAGTATTGATTTAATCCCCTTCAAAAAAAAAGTATTCATTTAGTCAAAACTGTAATTTCGCTCAATCTTTTTTTTTTTTTCAAACCTCTAATTTCGATTGAATTAAATTTATTAACTGCAAACCTCGAGTAAACTTGATTCTTGAAATGACTGAACTAGTAGTTTTTCAAGTGTATCTACTTGTTCAGTTTCTGAACATTGTGGGCTCTAGTTTTTTAACATTTTGGATAGAAGATCGGGTGATGTTCGGCCCGAATACCGTTCCTGTTGGGTCAAACTCTAAGCTATAAGATATGCAAAAGAGTTGGTCGCCTATCGGGGTATTTTTGGGCCAACACGTAAATTGAGTTTCGATAGATAGTCCAGAGTGAGTGGCATATTTGCACGTTTAAATATATAAGAAAAAGTTGTTTAAATATAAATAAATACTAGCTTATAAACTGTGAGCACGGATGATATTAATAAATTATATATTAATTATTTTATGTAATTTAAATATTTAATTTAATATGATAATTTATTTTATTATTAATTTTTTTACATTTTTCTATACAATGTTGTTTATATATTAATATTCATAAAATTTTATTATAAGTTATAATTTTAAATAAATAAAAGAATTTGAATGTTGATGAAAAATTTAATTAATAAGCTATAATTTTAAATAAATTAAAGAGGTTAAGTCATTAGGAAATTGAAACATATTAGTAAATTATAAGAACAATTCTATAAAGGGAATCATGTACCTGAGAATGACCTTAGGGTGCTACCTAAGGTTATAACAATTTCCTATATAAATACATAAGGGTAGATTTATAAATTCAGAATAAAATTTCAATATTTACAAAAATGCCATTAAATTTGCATGGAAGGAGCTTATAAACTCAGGGGAGTTATCTGAGGTCATCCTCAGGTCCATTTTTCTCTTCTATAAAAAAGTGTATTTGAAATTGAATAACAGACATACATGTATATTTGAAGTTGAAAGGTACAAAAAATGACTGGATGATCGATCAAACATTTTTCCGGATCTAATAAATCTATAATGTGTTACCGTTCATGATTTGCAGATGTAAATATAAGAAAAAGTTGTCGACTTGTCGAGCAATTTTCGTATTTTGAATTAAATACAAAATAGATGCGTTAAGATTAAAGTTGGTATAAATGGACTGAAATAAATTGTAAATATAATATAAATTTTATTTTCTTTACATTTCAAAATAAATATTTTACAATTTATTATAATATTTTATAAAAATAAAATGTAATATTAAAATATTTATTTAAAATAATACATAAAACTATCTCTTTATACACAAAAATATTTATATTTTAAAATGGATTAAATATATACACTCTTGCGTTCTAATTTATCTCTCCAGTTTAAAATAAATTTAATATACTTTCTAATTTTTCTAATTATATAATATATATAATTTAATTGGATCAATTTAATTACAAAAGGTTAAACAACATACATAATTTGTGACGGGGAAAATATTTTTTATATAACTTATAACTAACAAATAATATCTATTATATTATATTATATATATAATTGGAATAAATGAGATAATATGGTATGTTTAATGTAAATTTTTAAATATTAATAATTATTTAATTAATTGATTTAGGTTAATTAAATATAAATCAATTAATTAAATAATTAATTGATTTAGGTTCGTGTGGCAAAAAAATTGATTAGGGTTCGAATTCCCGTGAATATAAAAATTAATTTAATAATATTTTTAAATTTATTTATAAATAAAATGATTAAAATTCGATTATCAACCAATATCAATAACTAATTTAATATTACTTTAGAAAGAATATATTATAATTGCATAAATATAAACTTTCAAAAACATAAAAAATAATTATAAAATTATTATTATTAAAAAGAAAAATCATGTATAGCATAAGCCAGTTGTTAATAAATCTCAGATCCAACCCATTGAATCATGAATGATTTTTTAACATATTATCAGTTGAATTGGATATATTAAGAAAACAATATATTTAAAAAAGAATTGAAACAAAGAAGATACTAGTTTTTCCTCTCATTTTGCTAAATAACAAGGAAGATAGTTGTTGGTAAGAGAAGATAGAGAGGCGATGGTGGGAGGATCAAGCTCATGGGCGCGCGCACTGCTACACATCTCTCCTTACACTTTCTCTGCCATTGGTATTGCTGTTGCTATTGGTGTCTCTGTTTTGGGCGCTGCCTGGTACATACATACTTACACATATACATACATACATATCTTCACTAATTTATTATTCATGTGTATTCTTTTAGATTTGTGTGACTTGGGTATTTGATATATTTATATAATCATCAGGGGTATATACATAACTGGGAGTAGTTTGATCGGTGCTGCTATTAAAGCTCCTCGTATCACTTCCAAGAATCTTATTAGGTAACTACTTTTTATTCCCATTTTATTACATCATTTGCCTTGTCTTGTTGTCTGATTTTTAAGTGAATTTCAACAAGATACTCTAATCTATTCGGTTCCGGCAGAGTTATAGGTATATGAGATAGTTGTGATTTTGATGAAGACCTGAATTTGTTTTTTATTAGATAAGTGTGTGGATTGTTATGTCGAAATCCTGGGTTATACGAATGAAAGCTTTACTCTTTTTGTTTATTTATTTAGTGAATACCCTAAAACACTTGTCTAAAAACTTTGAAGTTCCTCTTCTGTGTTAAATATTCAGGATTGGTTGCAGGAATCAACTTTATCTGTAGAAAACAAGTAACATTTATGCTTGGTAATTGATTATATTGAGAAATTTAACGAGATATGCTATTTAGAATTGCATGATAGAAAGTTTATGTTCATATTGGAAGAATTCAAGCTTATGCTGAGAGATAATCCTACAACATAGGCAGAGGTAAGTTGAGATACATTATAATGGTATATTTCACTAGAGTTACTGAATATTATTCTGTGTTTCTATACATATTAAAATTAACAATATAAGATAAAAGTGTTTGCCATCATCCCGCTTAGGCTTGCCCAAAAAAACCAGTCGACCTTCATCAGACTGGCCCGTCCAGATCAAATCCTACACTGTCTGTGGTTTTATAATGCCGAAAAAATTCATTCCAGTCTGGGGACTCAAGTGTAGAACTGGAAAAATCATTCCAGGCCAATTTGTGTCCACCAACTGATTTATGTGAGGGGGCTCATGTTCAGTGTTATTCTCATATTTTGTTTAAGTATGACGAGGGAAGAGGTATAGAAAAATTACCAATATTTAGAAATTAACGTAGTGAGTATTAATTGTATATAATGTTTATCCTTTAATTTCTTTACACGATAGCTAAGAAACTTATTATGTTTGTTCTCCTATTCACTTTCTCATTATTACCTCAATTTTAACACCTGTCTTTAATATTATTAGACTTATTAATTATTTTTATATGCTAACTTGTATTTGTAATCTAATTGAGTATTTATCTAACGGTTTAATATATATATGTATATTTATATGTACATATATGTGAATATGTAATTTACCACTTCTGTTTTCACGTGTATGGATGAGAACAACTAATATTTTAGACACATTAATTAGTGTCTAAGATATGTTCACTAGTATATTAGTTAACAGATTTTGCAAAATGCAAACTTAATTTATCTTTATAAGTCATACCGAATAGGTCCATGCCGGCCCAGTTGTTTTTCTGTAATAGGTCAAAAATTATTTTAGAAATTTACCTATAAATAAAATTACATTGGAAGTAGGATAGTGGACATGTATTATGGGACAATTTTTTTTATAAAAAGTGATTACTATTTTGGGACGGAGGGAGTAATAATTACAATAATAGGGGCCATAGGGCTCAGGAGACACAATTTGGCATTGAATCATTAATTGATCACGGAAACAAATAAATTAGAAAATTACCTTGATGTTAATTCATGAACTTAAACAAGCATTCATAACCTCCTCCTTTTAATTCTGAATAAACCAAACAATCTCTTAGAATATTGTCCAACTAATTCATAATCTAGTACAAGCTTTCAACTAATTAGTAACATTTATACATTGGAAGTGTAGTTAACTTAGCCACAAGCTCAGATTATGCAACTTAGTAAGATTAATAACCTTAAGTGTAACGACAAGTTTTAAACCCCGTTTGCGATTCCTTATAAGTTACTTATAAGTTAAAAAATGTATGTATTTTTCAACTTATAAGCTACTTATAAGGGGAAACAAACGGTGCCTTAGTCACTAATCAATCACCCAATATCTACTGATGAAAATTAACAAGGACAATTATGTGGCACAAGTTGATATTCTAGATTCATACACTTAAGATGACCAATCTTAAATATACTTATCAGATTATTAAACCAATCAAGGAATTAATGTAATTACTAACAATAAAATCACAATTTTCTTATTCTTACAATTCAATAACTCAATGCTTCTACGTCTCCTTACCCTCAAGAAAATCAAGCTGCCATGTTAAAGAACAAAGAAACACTAACAATTATTCATCGGTTACAAAATGAAATAGAATCCTTAACTAAAGAAAAACTACCAAATGCAATTCTTAGCAACTAATAAAAGTTCAATCTAATAGAAAAATTAAACAAGCTAAAAATTTATTTTTATCTACCAATAACAGCAAGGTGAAGATCCTGTGCTCCAACTTCACACCCCTTTTGCTATTGATTCTCCTTAGTTTGCTATTAACCCCCCTCTCCCAGTCGCCCTCTTTCTTTTTTAATTCTCAACAATTATCCCCAATGAATAGGATAAATCCAGTACATGGTTTCTCCCCACTACTTCGATCACTGGGCTGCATGACACCGGACTTCTTGTAAAAAGGTTTAGACTTTTGGGCTTGAAAAACGGGGCATCACTTTAATGTTGTAATCCCTCTTTGTAGCAACAAAATTAGAAGTTAGTAGTAATTGATGCCTTGAAGCAGAAATTACTTTAAATCTTTGTTGCCCGGACTGACTTGGAAGTGCCAACATGAATACGTGTCCAAATGCCAGATTCGACAATTTTTTAAAAAATATACATGTTTTTGGCCTAAAATAAGTGTATAAGTGTCCATACCCATGTCCCAATGTTGTTGAGGGTCTGACATGGGTATTTGAGGCAAAATGAAGAGTCAGGGTAAAATAGACTTAAATACCCTTTAAAAGTTAAAACACAAAAACTCAATATTATACCATGAGTTTAATATTTAAAATAATGTATTATGACCATGTCAGTACCTATGATTCCGATATTCAGTATGGATTGGTCTATTCTGATTTAGGACTTGTGTAGTCCTAAGAGCACCCACATTGGGAGCTCAACTCATACATCGGGACTCATGATATAGAACTTGCCAATTGACTTCCTTTCTTTTATTGCATTGGATGGATGCTCTCTCAAAGTGTGAATTCCAACTCAATCTTTTACATGGGTGTATCGTACTCTCTCGACCAGGTCATCATAAGAAAATACTGTAAATCTTTCCGAAGTGAGAGAAGGGGGAAGACGCGCTACAACTAACATAACAACCAGCTGAAAAACGTTAACTAGCTAGGCTAGCGCGCAATGGCATTCTCTGATAAGGGCTCGCTTCTTCAAGCTCCGCCCAACCTGCTTTGTTATTATTACTTTATTTAACTACACCCACTTTACTCCACTAGCCGTTAGTTAATAATAGCAGCGTATATACCGAAAAAAGTTGTGATAAATGTACACATTTTAATTACGGGACATGTCTTATATTTTAATAATATTTTTTTTGAATCAATTTAATTTGATTATTATAATTTTAACATCACTAAATTAAACTAAAATTGAATTATAAAATATCATTTTTACTTCAAATTATATCCTTTATTATATATATAATAAGAGTAAGAGGGATCTTATCCAAATGCTACCAAATGTCAAAGGATCGATTCTTAATAACTACATGATATTATATACTAATTATTTATAAGTTATAATTATAATTAAGATTCCTAACAACTATAATTTTTCTTATCTCGCTTCAGATTATAACTCAAACTCTATTAGATATCTTAATAATATATAAATTTGAACTTAAAGAACTATTTTGGAGTTAAATTAAAAAGAAAATTCGCAATTATTGTGCTACTTACACGGTTTGGGCTATATTTTGAGTTTTAGAAGTCAGAATTGGACGATTTTACAGCCCACGCGAAGCTTACAAAATTATCTTTAATTCTGAGGTGGTCCAACATCTAAAATCCAACTGGAGCAGCCCGCAATCCAGACATCTAGACAGAAAAGACATTTATGAATTTTTATCGGAGAATTTTATTCCGTTTAGGAAAGCTTTTTATAATTGATTTAAAATATTAAAATACTTTTTATATTAGATTTATATAGAGACATATCATATATCATACATTATGTATTATTATTAGATTATAGTAGAGATAATATTAGGGTTTTACATACAGAGATATGGAGGGAGGTCGTGAATTTCCTTGTGAGAGCCTGAGACTTGAGAGGGAGGATCAAAGTTTTTTTTATCCAAATCTTTTCTATAAAAATATTTAATATATTATATAAGATATTATGATAATTTTATATGGAGAAATAGTTACACTTACAAGAGAAATTATTATATTGAGAACTCAGAAACCATATTAATTTATTAGTTTGTATCGAATTGAATAAATTAGGTTTTTTTTAAAAAATTATTTGAGTTCCACGGCTAAGAGTTCAACCTTAGCCTAAAATATTAAATACACATTCTATTTTGTTACTATATTATATATAATACTATACCAAAATCACGTTATCACATATTTTGAATTATGCTATTTGATATATAAAATAATATAAATTAATAAATATTAAAACATTTTTTAAATTTAATCAATTTATATAGGAGAAAATTATATTAAATTAATTTTTAATAACTAAGGATTATTGTTAACTATTTTTATAATTAAAAGTTATTTATATTTCTAAAAGAATATTATTACACATTTTGAATTGTCATAACACACAGTAAGTATTAATATGGAGTAATATGTTTGGTTCAATAAAAATCCTATCATATATTACTATGAAAAAGTGGGATGTAAAAATTATTATGACGGTAATTATTATGTATCGTTTTATTTTTTAATATTAACTTAAAGTTTAAATCTTATTAACAATATATTAACATCTGTTATTTATTGATGCAAGATTTAAATTATATATATATATTATATAATTATTTATAAATTGTGATTAATACTATAATATTGAAAGTATAATAACATAAAAAACTTATTAAAATGAATAATTATATTATTATTAAGAGATGCATATATATTATATATTATATCTCATATATCATAATATCTATTAAATTTTATATAAAATAAACATGATAGAGAACTTATCAAAAATATATTTAAATCTAATATGTATAATCTTAAATATATTAAACATATGTTTGATATATTAAAAAATCATGTTCATAATATTTTGAATCATAAAATTTTACATATTATATATTAATAATATTATTTACAATTTAAACCCTGTGTTATTAACTATATACAATTCAAACCCTCTTTTATTATATTTAGTAAATTTAACCCTACGTTTTTTAACTATTTATAATTGAAACCTTTTTTAAAATAATTACTAAAATTTTAAAATAATTAGTAAATTTAACCATATGTTTTTTAACTATGTACAATTGAAACCTTTTTTAAAATAAATAGTAAATTTAACCCTACGTTTTAAAATATTTAGTAAATTTAACCTTGACTTTTTAATTTCGGAATAAATAAATTTTATATCGAAAAAGTATTTTCGAGAATATATTTATCGAAGAGTATTTTTGAAAATAAATTAAATTCGGTGATGAACATTCATGAATTTATTGAGCGGGAAGTGTAATGGCAAGATGGAATAATATAAACACATATTAAAATTTTATTGAACATATATAATATATTATACATACAGATATATTCATATAGAAAAGAACATCTAAATATCCATTTTATAAGAAAAAACCCTAATAATTGCAAATATCTATTATGCTTAGAAAATATCTATACAAAAAAATTGACAATAGTGCATTTGACGAATATTTATTCAAAATTTTGTCGTAAAATTTATTTTATTCTGAAATTAAAAAGTCAAGGTTAAATTTACTTAATGTTTTAAAATGTAGGGTTAAATTTACTATTTATTTTAAAAAAGGTTTCAATTGTACATAGTTAAAAAACATAGGGTTAAATTTACTAATTATTTTAAAAAAGATTTCAATTGTAAATAGTTAAAAAATGTAGGGTTAAATTTACTAAATATATTAAAAGAGGGTTTGAATTGTATATTGTTAATAACGCAGGGTTTAAATTACATTTAAGCCTATAAATTTATATTTTTTGCGATGCGCATATTTATTTTTTTTATTTTATAATTTCTTATTTATATTTGATTCGGTTGATGTAAAAATATATAATTTAAATAAGCTAAAAAACTAATATAATAATATATTAAGAATTTTTAAAATTATAAAAATATTAGTAATTTTAAAATAAATAATTTAATTAATAAAACAATAAAACAAAATATCCGTGCATCGCACGGGTTAAAATCTATACAATATAATATGAATATAATAGGACCTACTAAATGTGAAAAGTGGGCTTAGCATTGGATGAAATTGGCCACTTTTTTTATAATTTTTTGATTAGATGGCATGAAGTGGGGTCCGTTGGGGGTGGAAGTAAGTTGTGGGCATTGTGGATGCTCTAATTCCAAAGCCTAAATGCCCATGTATTATGTGCATACCAAAAGCTGGGTACACTTAAAAAAATAACACAGAAAAAGCTTTAATAAAATTTGGAATCAGTATGTGTAGTGATCAATTGGCTGTCTTTGATTTCTCATTGCATCAACTATATTCAATGGCCATCCATTTGCCTCCCAATTCAATTACTTAACCCTTTTGCTTGGTTGATATTACGTGAGTGTCCCTTTCAATTTAGTTAATACACTACTTATATGAAAGTTCTTAATTTTTTTTGTATCAGTTATATAGTTAACCAATTATATTTACTGAGTTGTAGAAAAACCAACTACGCGCCTTTTATGTTTTGATTCACATGTACATTTATCATCTTCCAATTTGTTGGCCTATAACCCTGAAATCTAAGTTTTCATCTTATTCTCCCTTTTTGCCCAATCATGAGAAAAGACTATAAGAACTATGTAATTCATAGATATTGAACTTCTTAGCATAAACTATGGCTACATGTAAATGGGATATCATTCCAATGATTTTCCCTTTTTAGCAGTACTTCTATATACACCAATTACAGTCATGGTTGTCAAAGCGTCACATATGCGATACTAGACATCTAGTCGACAAGTTTAGCTTTCTATGGTCATTGACTTTGATGCTGGGACTAAAGTATAGCATCACATGCATATACTACATAGTTCTTAGAAAATGAAAGAATTGAAGATTCTCGCAATATGTTGTGCCGCACCACTGGTCACAGACTTAAACTTTTGTTAGCTCTACTGTGTACGAACACCATAGCCCTACTCTAGACTCGTAAAAAGTGAACAGGGAATGAGTTGAAGCTATTTTATTCCTTAGTCTTTAATGTAGATTTTTATAATCTGCACTTGGACATTTCGTTGTGACTCGTAAAAAGTGAACAGGGAATGAGTTGAACCTATTTTATTCCTTGGTCTTTAATGTAGATTTTTATAATCTGCACTTGGACATTTCGTTGTGGTTTTTAGAATTGAAAAGTCTTTTTTTGTAAGCAATCGGCGATTAATACTTTATAGGTAATACTCACATTTCAATTCTATGGGCATTTACTGATCTTGAACAGCTAATCAGAGCTTCTTTATGAGATATTATATGACACCATTTTTTTTGTTTCATTATCCCAGTGTAATATTTTGTGAAGCTGTTGCTATATATGGTGTTATTGTGGCAATTATTCTACAAACGAAGTTGGAAAGTGTTCCTGCATCCCAAATCTATGCACCTGAGTCTCTTAGAGCAGGATATGCCATCTTTGCCTCGGGAATCATCGTGGGCTTTGCAAATCTTGTGTGCGGGTATATCTCAAATCCCCTTCTTTTTTTAGAATAACAGTTCTTATTTATAATACAACGAGTCTGTTTGTTTCGGCTTTAAGTTACAGACTTGAAATGATTTTTGACTTTAAGTTTAAAACAATGTGTGTTTGTGTAGTAAGTTGAAAAGTTACTTAAAGTTAAAATGCCTTGTAGTTTCTACCAACTTAAGTCTAAAGTTGGTAGAAGGTACTTTTGTTAACAAATTGTATTTTTGTAATTTCATTTGATAAAAGTAAATATCATAATCCACATATACAACATATAAGTTTCATTTTTATTTTTTTATAATTTTAATAATTCAAAAGTTATATATAACAATACAATAATGCAAACAAATACCAACTTAAAATTAAAATTTTAACTTTTCAGTTTAATTAACTTTATGTCATAAGTTGTCAAAAAAAAACTTTATGTCATAAGTTTTTTTTTGAAGTTCACCCAAGCAGACTCATTGTCTTGCACATTATCAGTAAGTGGACTCATTGTCTTGCACTAATAATAAAAATTAGATGCTAATATTTCCTTTGATTTGTTTAATATAAACAATTAAACATGTTCTTAAGATCTTTCTATTTCTATATACATATCTATTTATATTTTTCTTTTCTTTTACGTTTTTTATCTCTCTGCTTGCAGGTTGTGTGTAGGCATCATTGGGAGTAGCTGTGCACTTTCTGATGCTCAAAACTCATCACTTTTTGTGAAGATCCTTGTTATTGAAATTTTTGGGAGTGCACTTGGGTTGTTTGGAGTTATAGTGGGTATAATTATGTCAGCACAAGCATCTTGGCCCTCCAAAGTTTAGAGATTATTCAACTTGGATGAATGGCAAGCAACTTCAGCAACTCAGGTTCGCCTAAAGACTTTGTGACTAGTTTGTTGGATGGTAAAGTATGCAAGTTTAGTAGTAATGTGCCTTCTTATCCTTTTTCAATTAACTACATAGGATATCTGTGCATCCAATAAGATTTACTCCAATACCGGGTTGGACATTGCTGTGCACGCGATTACAGTTGGCTGTTGCTTCGCAGAATGAAAATAAGATAATTTATCGTGTGGATTTTTTCTGAGCTTTAAATTATGAATCCTTTATTTGTCATATAGAAAATTTGTATATTTGTTGAACTTGTAACTTTGAGGAACTGTTTCCAACAGTCAGACTGGTTCATAATAGATTGTTTTGCAAATATTTGAACAAGAGTAGATACATTTCATTCAAAATATAAGGATTGAGTAAAGTTGCAGGTGAATACAAAGTTGATCTTAAATCACACTTGTATTTACAAGTACCAGAAAACCCTTGTAACCTCAGGCCGAAGGTTTGCATCTGCTCATTATTCTCTAATGTGTATATATGCCTAAATGATAATGTCTTTGGTAAAGTTTAAGCTGAGAAAGGAAAGCATCCATGTACCTGCAAGGAAACTTCATTATAGTGAAAACTAGCAAAAAATTGACATAACATTTATTTATATAATCTACCTATTTGTATTATATTATATTTTTATTTGATTTTTTCATTTTTAATATTATAATTCCCTATTGAGTAAATTTTTTCCCATTGAACATGCTCGTGCTAAATTCCATAGAACCAAAAATAATAAACCCGTTAAACAGATTAATTTCATTTAAATTTTTTATATAGCGTACTAAATAGATTTTATACAATTTTTTTTAACAAGTATGTTAATATTATGTTAATTCCAGAGAATTAGAATTAGTTGTGCTCGGTACCAGAAAATGGTATCCACTCTTGTTGGATAGTTTTTTTTAACTATGTGAACTCGCAACCGCTACCCTTTTTGGGTATGCACTGGTAAACCCACGGACTCACGCAATAACCTGCAAATCACGTGAAATAAACCACACAAGTGCAACAAATTCTGGCACAGGATGACATAATCACACATTCTCATTCCGTAGGATTCGAACATGTGACCATGTAACCAACTGAGTCAACCCTTGCGGGATTGTTGGATAGTTGAGGGTAGGAAAGGTGAGAATCGAATTCTAAAGCTCTTCCAGCCTATTCCAAACAAGTATATACTGATAAATCTAATTCATTAAGACACGTAGCATAAGAAGAAAGAAAACCTGTTGCAGCTTGTTACATATCTGATAGCGCTGGAATAGTGGAATGGCTGCCTTTTGTACATTCACTTTTTTATAAAATGAAAATGAGTATTTTCAATATATATAATCTCGGTCCTAACTTTAGTTTGTAAATAGACACAAGTGTATATTTACATAGGTCATTCATCCTCTACAAAGACCATAAGAAACAGTTAAGTAAAAATCAGGGTGCAGTCCAGTGCCCCAGCCATAGATAAGCAGCTGGTGCAGAATAGGTCCAGACTTCCTAGACATACCCACAAGGTATGCCGATAAAACAATTTGTTTTATTCATGAATGCTTCCCAACATGTGGCGGTACTTTAGTAAGACACAGCACCTGTAAAGCCATCACCATCATGAAGTACAGATTCTGTAAGCCAATAACCATCCCAACAACCGCCAACTCTCTGCAACAGGAAACAGCAAAATAGTATTCGGATTAATGTTGCCATAGCAGCGAAGATGAGGTTCAAAATAAATTCAGGATCGAAGTACACATATATAAATCTTTTAGTACATTCAACAATATGTAGAATGCAAAATACAATGTGATTCATTATTGTAGAGGATAGGTATTAATGTATATTAAACTTATTTAAATGGTAGTACAAAATGTTTCATAATTTAAGAGACTATATTGATGTATATTCTGCAAGGGCACAGCAGAGCCGCCTCAAAAAAGTGACAAGAATCAGTGTGTATGCATGCCTAAGCTATTGCCTATTGAGCAAGACATTGATCGCTGATCTGTCTCTCAGCCCCTTTCTTTTCATTTTTAATCCTTTTCTTACCCTTACCTTCTGTCAAGAATTCTCAGCAATCATTCTGATTCATTAATTTGAACTATTCGTCCTAATAGCGACAAATTTGGATCCCAAAATTATGAATAATTCAGAAAGGATTAGTTCTATGACATGCATGTTCTTAAAGTTTATTTTTGCCATTTTTGCAGAATAAACATTTTTTACCAGCAAAGGAATTCAATAGTACACTGATTAGAAGAGGGGATTAATATATACCTGAACCATTCATTGTAAACTGGAATGTTTCCTCTTCCTCAGGCCGAGCTCCTAGTATCCAAACCCGCTGCTTGTATAAATTCTGAAATTGCCATATTCATTATGTTGCATTAGAAAAAACTGCTACAAGCTTCTAGTCACGAGTTTAGTTAAACCTCTTCCATTGCCTCCTCAACCTGCAAACTACTTAAGATCTCTCTCCCTGTGACCCAGCAATACTTGATACTTCGAATGATGAAAAATTCGTCTAAAGCGTTCGAACTGGAGTCATACAAGGAAGCTATTAGAAAGATACAACATTACAAGGACATACAATGTACTCAATAATTGAGTGAGGTGACTGTTGTTACTAGTCAGTTTAGAGATGAAAACTTTAATAAGACCTGAAATATACAGAGTTAAATATGACTATTGGGCATTTTACAATTACTGACCTGTCCCAAATCAAAAAAGGGTCCGAAATACGTAGACCTTTCAAATGGATCAAAACCTGCAAACTGGCATTGCACATGGGTTCACCAACTACTTAAGAATATAAAAATAGCATAGGAGTAACAAGTCTACATAAAAATACCCTATACATGACTTCGATCCCATAATCTTGCCGAGGTTGATCATTGAACATCAAGGCATCTAGCTGATGCCCAACAGCTTCTTCTGCACTAAACTATAGAAAGATATTAGAGTAAACTAAAATACCATATTATAAAAAAGTGTGTATAATTAACCAGATAGTAATAGAGTTTACACTTAATCTTGGACCAAATGGCCTCTTCCTTCGAGATTCAAGCCTGAAAAATAAAATTCCTGTAAGTCAGTATGTTAGAGCAAGTCCAACAATGTCCTAAAGTGTTGTCCTAAGCTAAAATTTAGGGCACTTTGAATAAATGAGTGCTCCAACAATGTCCTAGTGGTGCCCTAAAACACTAGGACAACCCTCATGTGCCTTATTAATAGGGCACTAGCCGCACCACTACACATGCCTCATTTCATTTTTATCAATAAAATATTGACTTCTCTCCTTTTTTTATACTTCTTTTCCTTCCATTTATCTTTTCAAATATAAATGTAACTCAAATATACTATTTTAATAATAGGGCATGAGAATATGGCACCAGTGGCACCACTACACATGCCTCATTTCATTTTTATCAATATAATATTGACTTCTCTCCTTTTTTTATACTTCTTTTCCCTCCTTTTATCTTTTCAAATATAAATGTAACTCAAATATACTTTTTTAATAATAGGGCATGAGAATATGGCAAATTTTTGGATTTGATGAATGTGTATAGTGTCCTAAATCACTAGAACATTGTATTTTATTATATTTATAAGGCATATTGTAGGACATTGTGGACTTGCTCTTAGCAGACAACAATGACTCATTTTTCATAAAGATAATTGCAAATGTGATTACACCGAAAAACTATGAGGTTGAATTCAAGAATTTTTGCTTGAAGGGAGGCAAGTGCCTCGTTTGAGTTATAGAATAAGATTATAAAAAAAATGCATATGATGTTTTGATTTTTGATGACAAACTTGAATATAAATTTGTAACTAGAAATAAAAATAATATTGAAAAAGTATTAATAAGTGAAAGATGGAATAATGCACCGGAGAAAAGAGAAAAATCATAGGAATAACAGAAATATAATATTATAAGATCCTCGCAAACCCACTTCCTAACACCTTGAGATTTTAGGAGAACCGGTAACTCAACACATTAAAAATAGAATTATCTCCAAGAACTACCCATATCCAATCTCCTTTAAACTCACACTTACCACATTAATAATTGAACTGTCGCCAGGAAATACCATTTCCGGATCTGATTTAAACTCACATTTAACACGTTGCATTCACAAGTTAATGAGTAGCCCATATTGACAGTTCCATGTAGTCAACTTTGATTAAACTCACACTTACCACGTTGCATTCACAAGTTAATGAGTAGCCCATATTGACAGTTCCATGTAGTCAACTTTGATTTAAACTCACACTTACCACGTTGCATTCACAAGTATGTAGCCCATATTGACAGTTCCATGTGTCAATTAATGACATAGATATCGCTTCCTCAAAATTGATGCATATATGCTTAAACCCCTAGAATGCAATGCCTTAATAGCAAATCCAACTAGTAGAGCTCATTCGAGAACCTGTTGAGTAGGATCAGAATTTAGAACCCTAGAATCAGGGAGTTGGAAAACTCTCCCTTTCCTATCCAACCCTTCTCAACCCTCAATGAAAACACACCCTTGAGAAGTGTTTTTATTTTGCACTTAAGTGCCTTCACTGCTAGTCTGCAAAATTTTTACCTATGTTTTCAGTTTTCACACACCTAAGCCCACTATATCTAGCTTAATATGTAAAATGTAAATATGGGTTTACATGGGTCGCACTCTGTTTGAACAATCGTTTAACACTTCTAAATCTTGCAAAAACAATAGTGCTCATGTTATCTCACTTGAGAGCCTATATATAAGCTAAATTTATACACACACACACACAAATCAATAATCTGAGAAAAGGTGCAAAAAGGGGTCATAATTCGATAGTGTTTAACAGTAAACAGAAATGATCATATTACACAGGTAAAGACAAAACGATATAGATGTGTGTGTGTGTGTGAAGAGAGAGTTTACCAATGTGCTGAAAGGAAATCAGGGACATCAGAAGAAGCTCTGAAACGAGAGGTGATATAGCTGGCATGGGTGGGTTTGTAGCTCAACAGGGTCGGAGAAGAGGAGCAAAACGACATTGTACTAATCTCTTCTCAACTACTTTTAAGTTGTGTGTTTGGTTTTGGTGAGTGATTAAACTGATTGGTCAGTGATTGTTCCTTCCATGCCATTTATTTCCGGTGAAGTTACCGGTTATGCTAAAATCGATGAAGTTAGGAAACTCTCCACTCACACGAAATTCTATTCACGGGTCGAGAGGGGATCTAAGTATGCTCATTTTGGGCATAATTTTTGTCTTCACGTCCCTCGTTAATTGCGAGAATGTGATTCATTAATCGGGAGAATATTGGGGTTGACAGGGAGTCAAACTTGCGACATTTGTTTACCTAAACTCTGATACCATGTTGAGTAACTGATTCATCTAAAATCTTAAGTTGTACGAAGAAAATAAAAGATTTATTATATGATTGGTGACTGTTTATATATATATATATATATATATATATATATATATATATATATATATATATATCATCTGCTAACAGGAACATCTCATAAGGGAGTGTCTGCAGACAATAAAACAACTTATTTCTCAAAAGCAGATAAAAAATGCTTTGGTAAATTTTAAAAACAGCTTTCTGGAAAAGTATTTTTCGTCTAAAAGATGTTTTTAGAGAAAAGAGGTCTCCGTTTTTTGATTTTTTGTAGGAAACAATTACATTTTTCACTATCAAACTATCCAAAAATATTATTTTTTTATATTATATATCAAAATATAAACAAATAAAAAAAATAAACAGTCATCTCATTTTTCTGACAGCACTTTTTCTGCCAGCACTTTTTTCAACAGTACAACAAACATCAATTCCAAACGGAGCCTAAATCAAAAAATAGAGAACATAACAAAAAATAGAGTTTCAAAAGCCTCTATTGACTCTTAAAAACCTCGTCTTCTTGCTCTAATTTATGAACCACTGGACTCCTAACTTTTTTATATCAATAAAATATTTATTCCCGGCAAAAATATCCATTAATATTTCCACTTTTTGTCCTAGCGGGATCCATATATTAATAAAAGAATACAGTAAAATATAGAGGAAATATAATGAGCATAGTTAAAATTGGTACTCTTAAAAATGTGTTAAATGACTAGGAGCCTAATACTTTATATTATATTTAGAATCTAACTAGTAGACTGTCGGAAATGCTCTGACCCCTTTATTTCCTAATTATATATGAAGAAAACAAAAATGATTAAAACCGTTCTGTTGACTATGAAATTGGTCGATTTTGATAAGAAATTGGATTGGATTCGGTTCGGTTTTTATATTTAATTTAATTTTTAAAAATTATTATATTATATTATGAGTCTTGCATGACACTTTTATTATGTAGTTTCTTTTCATTTTTGTTAGTTGAGTTTTTTCCACGGAGGAGATCCATTATCATTAATAAGCAAGAGTCAATTAAAATTTCACAACTTATCTTTTATTTTGTCAGAAAAAGCGATATTATATAATAGTGATAGATAGGTAAGAATAATATTTATTACTCCCTCTGTCTGGAAATAATTGACGCTTAACTTTTTGACACACATCTTTAGGAGTTTTGACTACATAGTTAAAATTAATATTTTTAAAATTTTCTTTGTTTGAATAAAAATTTTAGTTTAATATTTTTGTTTATAAAAAGAAAATTTTAAAAATAATTATTTTAACCATGTAGTCAAAAATTTTAAAAATGTGTGTCAAAAAGTCAAACGTCAATTATTTCCGAGTGTAGGAGAATTCATATGTGAATTCTAAATCTTATTCTTATCGATTAATATTAATATCGATCGACTTAACTAGATGACCGTCCAGAATGGATAATAGTTAATTAAAATATTAAAAATATGAATGAATATAAATATTATATTTCACTCCCAGTACTTTACCCTTCCTCATGTTGATCTATCTATACTATTATATCCTATACTATAATTATTATATTATTATAATCGAAAAATTAAAAGTTTTGGTCGTGGATATGATACTGGGCGAACCATAGAAAAGATCCAGTTTTAGGCGAACCATAGAAACAATCTTAATCATCTAATTTTAATAAAATCTCATTTTCAAAAGGATATATATCATACATACAAATCTATCCCGATAGTTCTCTTTTTATACAACTCCTCACGGATAATATTATATTATATTTAAATTATATTATATATTTTCTATTTTAAAAATTCTACTTATCTTATAATTTTTATTTAATATATCATTAAATTTTATGAATATTAATATAAAAATATCATTCTCAGGTGAACATAAAAAAAATTATAATCGTCCAATTTTAGGTGATTCATAGAAAAGATCATAACCATCCAATTTTTTTAAAAAAATCTTATTTTAAAAAAAGATATATCATACATATAACTCTATCACTAATGGTCCTTTTTTTATACAACTGTTCACGGATAATATTATACTAGCATATAACTTGTGCAAAGTACAGGAGAAAAATAATAAATTATATATTTTAAATGAATTAAATATTTAATTTGATTATTTATGTTATTAATATTTTTTATGTAATTTTGTACATGCGATAAATTAATTTTGAATCATATTTATATTATGTGTTTAAAGTCTAATTAATATATTGTTATATATTTATATTAATTAGCATAAATTAATAACCCGTGCAAAACATTGATAAATTTTTATTAATAAAAAGTGTTTCGAATATATTAGAAATATTTTATTTAAAATTTAAATAAAAGAGTATGTTTAATATAAATATAATCTTAATATTCAAAAAAATTATTATAAAATTATAATTTTAAATAAATTAAAGTGTTTGAGCGATGATGAAATTGAAACACGCTATTAGATTGTGAGTACAACTCTATATTCTAATTAAAAAAAGTTCATTTAGAGTAATATAATATAAAAGTATATATAATATAGAAAGTGCATAATAATAAAATTTAATTAATATAAATAAAATAATAATATTATTTTAATATTCATGAAATTTAATTAAGAAATTATGATATTTAATAAATTAAAGAGTTTGACTAATGAAAAAAATTAAAACATGATAGTATATTGATTAGAAGAATGAGTTTGAAATTGATTAAGAAACAGACACGTGAATTTAAAATTGAGTGGGAAACAAAATGACCACATGACGGACAAAACATTTAGCCTTCTGGTTTTAGTAATATAGTATAGATTATATCTAAATTATATTTTCTATTTTAAGAATTCTACTTTTTCTATAATTTGTATTTAATACTATATTATTATAACCAAACAGATGAACTTTTTTTTCTACTCAATTTCATCACCATTCAGACTCTTTTATTTATTTAAAATTATGACTTATAATTAAATTTTATGAATATTAATATATAAATAATATTGTATAGGAAAATATAAAAAGAAATTAATAATAAAATAAATTACCATATTAAATTAAATATTTTAATTATATAAAATAATTAATATATAATTTATTAATTTCATTTATGTTTTGCACGAGTTATAAGCTAGTATATAATAAGAGAAAAAGAGATCTTATCCAAATACTACCAAAGGTCAAATGATCGATTCTTAATAACTACATTATGTTCTAATTATTTATAAATTATAAATATTATTAAGATTTCTAACAATTATATTTTTTCTTTCCCTGCTTCATATTATAACTCAAACTCTATTAAATATCTTAGTAATATATAAATTTTAATTTAAAGATCTATTTTGGAGTTAAATTAAAAAAAAATTCGTAATTATTGTGTTTTTACACGGCAGACATTGTTTATGTCATATTTTGAGTTTCAGAAGTCAGAATTGGATGATTTTACAGCCCACGCGAAATTTACAAAATTATCTTTAATTCTGATATGGTCTAATATCCAAAATCCAATGGGAGAAACCCCTAATATAGAGAGAAAAGATGGTTACAAATTTTTATCGGAAAATTCTATTCCGTTTAGGAAACCTTTTTATAATTGATTTAAAACATTAAAATATTTTTATATTATTATTAAGTTTTATTATTAGATTATGGAATAGAGATAGTATTAGGGTTTTACATACAGAGAGATTAAGGAAAACCGTGAATTTTCCGTATGAGATGGAGGATTATAGTTTTTTTATCCAAATCTTTTCTATAAAAATATTTAATATATTATATAAGATATAAGGGTAACTTTATACGGAGAATCAGTTACATTTACATGAGAAATTAATTATTATATTGAGAATTCAGAAATCTTATTAATTCATTGGTTTGGATCAAATCGAAAAAATTAAGGCCCCGTTTGGCTGGACTTAAATTTAAAATAAGTAACTTATTTTAATTTTTTTTATACATATTTTCAAAAAAAAAGACAAATATTTATTTTAGAATTTTAAAACCAAATATGATTTTCAAAATTAAAAATAAGTTACTTATTTTCAGAAAAAGTACATACATACTAACTTTTTCTGAAAATAAGCACTTATTTCCAGCTTATAAGTCCAGCCAAACGGGCACTAAGTTTTTTAAAAAAAGAATTATTTGAGTTCCCTGACTAAAAGCTCAACCTTAGCATATGATATTAAATACACATTCTATTTTGTTACTATATTATATTATATATAATATTATATCAAAAACACGTTATCACATACTTTAAATCATGTTTTTTGATAAATAAAATAATTAAAATGAAAATAAAATAAAATAATTTAATAAATATTAATACATTTTTAAAATTTAATCAATTTATATATGAGAAAACATATTTGGTTCAATAAAGAACATAATAGGGATCTTATCAAAAATATATTTAAATTTAATATGTATAATCTTAAATATATGAAACATTTTTTTGATATATTAAAAAAATCATGTTCATAATATTTTGAATCACAAAATTTTACATTTATATGTATTAATAATAAAAATTTATATTTTGTACGATATACATATTTATTTTTAGTATTCTATAATTTTCTTATTTATATTTAATCTGGTTGATGTAAAAATATATATTTTAAATAAGTTAAAAAACTAATATAATTATAATATATTAAAACTTTTTAAAATTATAAAAATATTAGTAATTTTTAAATAAATAATTTAAATAATAAAACAAAATATCCTTGCATCGCACGGGTTAAAATCTAGTTTTATTAAAACCAAAAAATTAAAAATTTGGTTGTCCTTGGTCGGTTTTTGAGCCGAATAGTTATATTGAGCCTAATTTTCAAGCACTAATCTCCTAAATAAAACATATTACTAAATAAAATACACAAACATTATCTTATTAAAATAAAAATAAAGTATATTATACATATAATATTACATAAAAATTAAATTATTATTATAAATATAAAAATATATTCAAATTATATAAAAAAATTAAAACAATTCGATCCGTGTATCGCACATGATATAAACTAGTATAAATATATAAATAATATAAACATATACTGTTTTTTAGTAGATACAAATATATACTTATAATTAAATATAATTTATTTTACATAAATTTTAATTAACGATATATTGACTATGTTTGAATTATATACTGTAATTCAATTTTTTAATTGTGGTAAATTAATTAATTACACCTCTTGTCTAGTTTATAATATACTATGTTAAACAGTATGAGTGTTGTAAGGGGGGTTGAATGCAACTTGATAATTTATCACTTATCTTGCTAACAACAAACAAGAAATAATAAATTCAAGTAACCGATGCAAACAATAGTAAGCAATTAAAAGAAGAAATATGTTTAACTATAAAAATTAATTTTATGTTTTGCTATAACTGATTGGAAGATGTTTCCGGCTTCAATAGATACAATAACAAGAGATTGTTAATGTTTCTATGCTTGAGAAAGGCTAAGCTCGGTTGTATAAGGGAAAATATTTGTGAGATATGTGTATTTATGCTAAAACATATATCCCACTTAGAAGTGTACTTTCCCTTGTTCCTTGGACAATATTTGAAATAGAAACTCAACTTTTCCTATTCAAATTTGTCTTCATTCCATTTGTAGATAGAGTTGCTCTTAGAAGATTTGACATTCTTGACTCCTTGAGCACGCTTTATCTTTTTGCTTACTTTTTCTCAAGTTGCAGTAGTAGACTAGGTAGAATTTTCAAGATCAATCAGTGAATTAACATTACCTAGTCTGCTTCTTGAAACAGACTGTCAGCTCCACCAAAAGGTACTGTCAACATTTAGCTTCTCTTTGGTGACAGCAGCTTCGACTCCGCATACTTTACTGTCAAGCTTGTCAGTCTTCTAAAACATGCTGTCGTCCAAAGGTACTGTCAACTATCCCGCCAAACATGCTGTCAACTATCCCTGCCAAAGTTTACTGTCGATGAATAGTTGCTGTCAGTAAAACTTGCTGTCTTAAAATCTTCATTCTCCACCAAGTTTACTATCGAGGAATAGTGTTGTCGTCTATTCCAAAAGGTACTGTCATTTGAATATAATGTCGTAGGATTCAGTTTGCAGAATGTTACTGTCAATGATTTGATCCATGCTGTGCTTGAACACTTTGTGAACTTATACTTCATAGATCATTTATTATATTTTTACACGACAGTAACTATTGATACTTACTGTCACCTACTTGGTTTTTTGTACATATCATTACAAGTGACATTTAAACATACTGTCAATATGTATATGACAATATGTTTTACTTAGTTAATTTCTAATTAATCTAAGTAAAATATTAGTCGATTACATTGTTAATACCACAATCCCTAACAATCTCCCCCAATTTGTTTTTATGAAAAATAAAGATAAATTCAAAGAAAATTGCATATGCTAACTCAACTAATAAAGACAGAAGTGTTTGTACAGGAAAAATATTCAAGAAAAATTACAAGTACATTTCTATCTCAAACCAGTCTCCTCTAGACTGAGCAAATCTTCAACATTAGCTTGACCTTCATCATCACTTCTTTATTGCTGACATTCTTCCATACAAACCTTCAAGATCTTTCAGTTCCTGTTTTTCTTCATCTGTCTTTGCATGATCAGAGACACAATCTAAGACTGGCTTCACCATTTTATAAGAAAGATTCTTCAATTCTCTATAGGTGTAGTAGTTCTCAGTTGGCCCTTTTGAGATACACAGATATTTTATTCCAAACATGTCTTTGAAAAATCTTTCATTTATAGAAGAGAAAATTGCTTCACTCTGAGTTTATCAATAGCTTCATCTTCATCTTCTCTTGACTTAATAATCTCTCAAACAATCTTGCTAAGATATCTTTCAAATTCTAGAAATGAACCTGTAGTGAGTCTGAAGATCTTCCTCAAATTTTCATTGTTAAGCACCCTGAAATTGACAGCCTCCACTTCACTGCTATCAACAATGATTCTCAGGGGCCTAAAAAGAATAGGGGATACATATGTAGCTCTTTTGAATAATTGATCATTTAGCATTGCATGCTTCATATCAATCTCATCCTCCTTAATTCTTCTAGAAATCTTCTCTACCTTTTTCTTGGCAGCTTCCACTTCATTTTCAAACTTCCTTCTCTTCTCTCTTTCTTCTTTCTTCTTAGAGTCACAGATATCCAGTGCTCTATTATTTTGATCAAAAATCTCAAAGTTGGTGATGTTGAGCAGTTACTTCTTGATCAGCTTAGTGATTTGAGGATCACTCATAGCCAATTTTTTCAATACCTCAAAGGTGATTTCCTCAGCAAATCTACCAGAATTGTAGAAAATTATTCTGTCAGGGTTTTTGAGAAGACATTGTTGTGTCCTCTCATATTCAATCTTCTTCTCAAATTCTTTCTTCTTCTTGGCTTGAATTATTCTCAAAACACTTGACATGAAATTTCTTTCCTCGGGATAAGGATACTCTTTCAACTACTTCACCAATTCTTCAAGTAGATCCAGATTTTTGTCTTGCAAGGAATCTGTGCTCTAAAACTCCTTAACTCCATCTTCACTTGCAAACATCACCCCATCTGAATAGACAATTATCTTAGGCTCTTCAGCATTTGTAAAGTCCAAATGGTGAGGTTTGAAGGAATCCATCAGTTCCATGAACTTTCTAATTAACATCCCTCTCAACATCTGTGTCCTTATGTCTGTTCCTTGAATTATGAGTATCATCTTTCTTATCAGAAAATAGTTCACATCTTTCATCTCATAACTCATTTCTTCTGCTGCCCTAGTTGAATAGTAAAGAACTATCTTGCTAAGTGAATTGACTTCAGACCATTCAACATTCACCTTGATCAATGATTCTGCCTTTGATTGTGCCAAGTTGTTTATTGTAGTTCTTCTAATGTCAAGACAATCCTCATGAAACACCTCAGACATCAGCTTCCAACCCTTCCTGCTGGGCTTCCTACTAGAGTGAGGCTTAGGTCTTTCAGCCCTTGCAATCCTGCGTTTTTTGGTTGTATAGATTTTTCTTGACCGTAACTTTGAAGTTACTGTCACTACAGGTTTGATAGTAGGTTCTGCGACTGTATATTCTATGACAGCAAGTTCTGTGACAGTAGGTTCTGTGACAGTAGGTTCACCCTTATAACTCCTGATAACATCTTTCTTGTCTTCTTCACAACCAAGAACTACAGTCTTCAAAACCCTTCCTTCAATACCATCCTTATACTCATTCTCATCCTTCTCCTTATCTTAATCCACCTTATTTCCAGTTCTAGATGATCATTCACCATTGTTGTTGTGTTGGCTGGAACTACCTGCACCTCCATCAGGCTTTTCATTATCATTCCCATCCTTATTTCTCCCCATTCTAACAACTCTCAATCTTTCAACCCTTTCAATTTCCTTATTTAGAATCTTCACTACATTCATCACCTCCTCACTTTGATCCAATTTATAAAAGTAATCAAGTGCTTCTCTCACCAACTTTAGCTTGTACTCACTCACTCTTTCCAAGTTCATGAATCTGTACTTGCCATCATTTGAGAAACTGTACCTGACACTTAGAGGATTGTAGGTGACTTCTGGTAGTTTCTCCCTTATTAACTTCAACAAAGTTCTTTTTAGATTCTCATTTAAGAAGAATCTCTCAACCTTGATTTTGAGTCTGATAGCTTCAATTATTAGAATCTCATGTCTGCTGAGAAATCCTAGGCTGACATACCAACTCAATCCTCCTACCATTCTTACTGTTGTCACCCATTTATTACTAACATATATCATCACAGCATCTCCCACTATTGATTGTTTCAACCGGTCATAGAATTTTTTTGGGTATCTATTGGATGACATCTTGATTTCTTCAATTCTTTCATAGAAGCTTGCATCCTGAAATGCATTACTGTTCTTATTTTCAGCAAACATTAAGTCAGTAGCTTCTTCTTCTGTAAGATCCTCCCTCTCCACCAGAATAGTATCATCAGCATCTATTTGATACAGCTTTGCCTTTCCTTTCCCAACTGCATGAACTACTATTGGAACCTCCTTATTACTCCCACTTTTTTTAATCACAATGCCTTTCTCCTTAGGCCTCTCAACATGCTTCTGTTTCTCCTCCTTATTACAACCAAGCTGTGTAGCAATCTCAGCAGCCACACTAGATAGTAATGCTAGTTTACTCTTCCCCTGAGATGTAGCTTGAGATATCTCTTTATTACTCCCATATGCAAACACTTCATCTTGATCTGTACTTTTCTCCCCCTTAGTTGAGGTAGCAACTGCAGGGTTTGAAAATTTAGAATTGAACTCTTGAAGCTTGTCAAATATGGCCTTGAATCCTTCATTCATAGTTTGCTCCAGACTAGCCATCCTGTTGACCAACTTTACTTGATTTCTGTCAACAGTGTCCAGATTCTTTGATAATTTGGTGACTTTATGAGAAAGGGATTTTAAGCTTTCATCAGCTTGTTTGGATGTTTTGGAGGCTGTTGTGGTTCTCACATCTCTGGTTTTTTCTGAGTGATCTCATCACTCCTCACCAACTCACTCTCAAGGCCTATTGCCTTAGATATTTTGGCTCCCACATTTTATTTTTTCATTTGGCCTTACTCAGGGCCCTCTCCTTTTGCCTGGGATTTTCCCAGCCCCTCATTTTTAGACTCACTTCTATTTTCTTTTATCTCTCTTTTTCTTTTCACACCCTCACTCATCCTAAGTGCAAGAGACTGAGTAGGTACATCTTGTACACGAGATTTAGTGTTAGGAATTAAGATTTCCAGAAGATTACAGGGGGGGATGAATGTATACTTCAAATATTTTTAATCACTTTAACACAGTGATGAACTGTTTGTTGTTTGAATCTATTAAAATAAGTTTGTTGTTTTCAAGAACATAAAGCAATAAGTAAAGAAAACACCAAATGTAACTTTCAATCTAATTGTATTAGAATGAATTTTGCTATAATATGAAATTCAACTTGAATTTCAACTTCTTGTTCTAGGAAGAATACAAATGTATGAATACACTTGATACAATTTTCTTAGATGATGTCAAATGAGTTTGTGCTTAAACTATATAGACAACATGTCCTATGACACATGCTCACATAAGACAGTTTAGCTAAAACTGGAAATAGATAAGAAATACTTTATATTTGACTAATATATATTTCTAGCTAACACCTGTTTTGACAGTCTGCTATGTTCAGCTTTATATCTTCTGTCATTTGTCTTGCTTATCTTCTCAGCTTCAGTGTAGTCTTGTCTCTATTTTCACAGGCTTGACTTATCCTACAAAGACAGAGCTGCAAATTATCTGCCTTGTTCTTCTGCAATTCTCCTTGAAAATAGCTCTTTGAAACAGTCGAATATTCTGTTGAGATTACTTTGAGAAGTCATGGTGATTGACTTCTCGATTGAGTACTGGCCATGACTTCTCGATTAGTCCTTGAATGGCTTACTTCTCGAATATTTAGACTTCTTGATCGTATACTGTATTTGATGAATTCTCGATTAGACTAGACTTCTCGAATGATCACTTGAAACTGAGACTTCTCGATTGGTTCAGGTCTACCACTTCTCGAATGCTCCTTTGTTAACTTCTCGAATTGATTTACTGGACTTCTCGAATGTGTATCATTTTCACACTACTTGATTGGCTTCATTATCATGACTTCTCGAATGGATACTTCTCGATCGAATATTGAGCCAATGAGTGTTTTGAGACTTCTCGACCAGTTGCATATTCCTGACTTCTCGAATGAGTGACTTCTCGAATGTGCATTTGCCTTAGTTGAATTCTTAGATTGCATTCTTTATTTCTTCAATAAGCCTTCTTTGTCTTGTTGCATGATTCAACTTGAATCTTCTAACAAACTTTATTCTTTGACTTTAATTACAACTTGGAATTATAATTTGATCATACTTCTATCTGCAGTAATACATAGAAATGTCTAAGTCACTACCCTATTACAAAAGTTCTAAATATGTTATAGCAAGACAAATAATTACATAGAGTAGACTTGATTTGGTCCAACAATCTCCCCCAATTTGAGAAATAATAAATTTTATAAATTAATACAAGATATCAAGCCTACCTATTTTGTTGTTATTGATGATTGTCATGATCATATCTCTCTTTCCTTTCTTTCTCTTCCCTTGTGTTGATTTCTTCAATTGCCTCAAGAATCTGTTGTCTGGCCATGACTTCTTCAATTAGAATTGCATCCTTTAACATGTTAGTAGCAATTTTAAGGGTGTACATAGGATAGTCATGAATAAACTTGAATCTGATTTTGATTGTTGCCCCATTTCTCAGCTTAAATTCAACTCTATCAGGATCCTTGAATACTCTGCACTTTCCCTGTCTTCTCAGTTCTTCAGACAACCTTTCTATTCTTTCTTCTTCTTTTCTTGTCAATCATCTCCTCTAAATACTTGACTTTGTCAATCTTCTTTTGATATTTCTTAGCCAGGTACTCAGCCATCTCCATCATTTTTAGTTTATCAATCATGCATCTTTTGTCAAGCAGACTGATCACTCTTCTAATGTCATGAGTGGTTGAAGTTGAGTTGTCATGATGAAAACATCTTTCTTCTCCATCAACAGTTGTAACAAACATTCTCTTGTCCCTGATTTCTACTTTGATAATTCTGTTTTCCTTCCATTGCTTGATCATTTCTTTATCAATTCCTGCAACTACCTGGATAGGCTTAATTTGTAGACCTTTATCAGGAACAATAAGTTGTTTTCTCCATTTAGGACATCTAACTGTTGGTGTAGGTGCCCTAGAGGCAATACAATGTTTCTTTTGATAAACCTTTATGTCATTTGATTATTCAATAAACGTATTTATTATGACTTTAATTACTGCGATATAATTGTTAGCATAATAAATGTCCTTAGAATCATGATACACATTATATAGTTTAGTAAATGACTTGAACTTGAGATTATATAATATATCATATTCTTAAATGTCGCTAGTCGAGTATTATTATTATAGGACAATAATAATACACAAAATAGACTAGTATGTTGTTTGACAGATAACCACATCTCATTGGTTATAAGTATGGGGATACTAAAGTCAACACATAGGTACATGCAGGAGTACATGGTACTGGACAGACCCACAGTGAGATTCTTCATGTTTAATAAAGTCATAAGAAAGACTCACAGTGATAATGGTGTAATGATCTTTTGACTTGAGATCATTATATTTCTATATGAGGATTAATATACTTTGACTACATTAAAAGTTACCTTTGACCGGGTGATGATAAAAGTAGACATCGGGTATATCATGAGTCGTATGAGAAATATGAATGATAGATAAAGGATTTAACCCTCCTATAATTAGGAGAGATATTATTGGCCTCTTGATTGAGTGAGACTATAAAATGCATGGTCATGCTCAAATAATGATTTGTTTTTCATAGTCTACTCATGGATCAAGTAAACCCGGATTAAATGTTGAAGAGGATGACTAAATTCATGCCTTGAGTTTAATCTATAATATATATGGTTAAAGGGATTATATTACACGGAAACATTAATCACGAAAAGTTTTATCGAATCACGATTTAATTATTATTTAATTGGGTAGCAATGATGTATTACTAGATACCGCTCATTGTTTATAATTTTATTGGAAAATAAAATTATTACTAATTAAATAATAGCCTATAGGGTCACACACATAGAGCACTTAAAGGAATAGTTAATTTAAATAATAGATTTAAATTAATTGATGATTATTTGAATTTTATTATATTAATTAAATGAGACTTAATTAATTGAAATAATATAAATTCGAATTTGAATTCTACCCTTAATAATTAAGTATGACTTAGTTATTAATTAAATAATAGAAATTCGGTTTTATTTTTTAATCCTAAACCTACATGGGTTAGATTTTGCTGTTATGAGTTGCTGTTATGAGCCTATTAACCAGCCATTATAAATAGATAATGTAGGGTTAATAGGGCATTACGTTTTTTATAAGAAAAACCCTAGAGGCAGCAGCTACACAGCAATAAGGCAGAGAAGAACTAATTCGAAATCATCAAAGGAGGCTAGTACATCCATTCCGTAATCAAAATCGTGAGACGTTCTTGAAGGTGCTCGTGTGGATACCATAGAGGTGTTTTCGAGAGGAAGACACAAGTCGTGAAAGCTAGGATCTCCGTTGAGTTCGTGAAAGTCAAGACCAGACAAAGGTATGATTCCGTTTCACAATAATCAGTCCATGATTATACATGATCCTGCGTTAGGGTTTCGAAAATTTTTCGTTATATTTACGTTTAATCCGCTGCGTTTTATGCCTCGGAACCCAACACTAACTAGCAAAGAACTAGTAGATTTCTTGAATTTTGTTGTTGTCGCAGTGTTGACCTTTACCTGTTGACATGGCTTCAATTTCTTGATGTTATCCTTCTCAACTTCCTTCCTTATCACTCAATGTGTAGTAGATTTTACAAAGATTCTCCTTGGAGATTTGGATTTTAGAAATATAGCAGTTTCATAAACTGTTGGGACCACACTAGTACCCTGAAGTTTGATAGGTGAACTAGAATGAACACCAACAGCTTGCTGCTTGGAAGGCTTCTTTATCTGATATTTCTTCTCTTTTTCAGAATCCTCTCTCTTCTTCTTGTCTACACTCTCCTTTTTCTTATCTTCTTTCTTTCCACCCTTATCACTCCTGTACTCATGCTTTTCTTCATTCTTGTTCTGATCCCTGTCCTCATCATTCCTCTTCTATTTCTTCAGCTCCTCATTTGCAAAGTCAGACACATGATTATTGATAAGCTTCTTCATCTTTTCCACAATCAACTTATCTTCCACTTGTTTGACCTTTTTCTTTTCAATCAACTCAATTAGGTTTATGATTTGACTTCTGTTTCCTGAATTGAGATGTTGAGGAATTTTGAAGTGAGCAAGTTTCTCTCCTCTTGCCATGTACATTACACCATCTGAGTTGCAGTATGTCTCAGGAAGAGCACTTGGTAGGAGAGGGCCCAATATCTGATTTTTCAACTCTTCATCCTCATGGGTAACTAGTTCAACTGCTTTGTACAGGCATTCCAGCTCAGTGTAAGATAGTCTTTGGAATAATCCAACAGAGATCTTGAAATAGCCAGACTCTATCTGCACTATTGGTTCCTTAAATATCTTGCCATTCTATTCAAACTTGACTCCCCTTACTATAACAATAGCATTATCAAGCATCTTCTTGTAGATTCAGTGATTTCCCTTGACTTGCTTTTTGATATGTTGCAGAAGGTCCAAGAAGTCTTTATCGGCATTAGGATTTAGAATTTCTCTTCTTAGTTTCCTCATAACAGCATTTTGCCTCTCAGCCTCTATTTATTCTCTTATTTCCTTCTCCCCCTTAGGGTTGATATCTTGTTTTGGAAGAAATGTATAATGACTAGGCTTGATGTGCGATGGTACTGGTTCTGGAGGAACTTGATTTGCTTGACCCAAGTTAGAGATGAGGTTCTGCAATGAGGTGAGCTGTGCAGAAATATTGGCAAGTGTGGTGCCTTGAGTGGTAGAAGAAGTGGCAAACTCCTTTTTGAGATTTTATACATTGGACACAACTGTAGAAACAGTAGTGGACATAGAGTCAACTCTAGCATTTAGTTCATCAATTGTTGAGGCCTTGGTAGCTTCATCATTTGCCTTGGATTGATAGTACATGCCCACTTGAAGTGGTGACAAAGTATGAAGAGGCACATCTTCAGGCAACCTATCTGCATGCCTATTTTTGTAGAGCACTTCAACCATATTATTGATTCTTCTTTGATTATCCAAGATGGCTGAGTTACTATTGACCATTTCCTTAAAGACCTTCTCCATGGTATCTATCTTTGAGTAGAAAAGGGATGAATTTCCTAATTCTCCTCTTAATATATTTCCATAAATACCTCCAGGCCTCAATTTGTCCTCAATTGCTTTTAGAGTGCCCTCTACCTTGGTTCTATGATCATTGATTTCAGCTTGCACACCTTTGGCAAGGTAGTGATTTTATTGGAGTTGAACCTTGGCAGCTTCATGGATGGCATCATACATGGCACTGGGAGTGAAGATTTTCTCACATGATCCAAGAGAGGTTAAGTATTTTTGCCTTGTCCATTCCAATACCTCATCCATGCTTACAATAGATTTACTGTCCAACTAAGAATCCACATTGGCCTATTCATCTTCAGCCAAATTAGCATTTTAATCCTTTATATCCTCTTGGTCCTTGGCATACTCTAGCATGATTACAGCATAGTCCTTATTGGGCAAATATGAGATGAGAAGTTGCTAAGCTATGTGATAAAAACCTTCCAACTGATCTCCATATAGTTCCTTTAACTTTTTATCAGAAAGTGACCCACCAAGAGATGATGATCCTGATTCCATGTCATGTTGCACAGGTTTCGGCCATTGTGACAAAGAGTGAGAGCTAGGGCCACTTATTACAGTGGTCCCCTGAGTATCTATTTCTTCATCCAATTTCTCAGATGATTCTCTAGACACTGGATGGATAGGTGATTTCACCTGAGGGGACAGTCTTTGAATAACTGGGGAGTGTCCAGGGGATGTCATTTACATGATGTGGAGGTCCCCTAGATCACCCAATGTCTATGAAGACACTTAGCTTTCATATGCCTTAGCCACAACAGAGTCTGAAGTAAAGACTCCTGAAGCCCCTATGGTTTTGATGGTGTCATCAGGATATGCTTCAGCATGCATTCCCTCACCATCTAAATGTGTTTCCTGAGTGGTGAGCAAGGTGTCATGCACCAAGTCACTTAAATTGGGCTCACTAGGGAAATAGAAATCCTGATGATCAACAACCTCATATGTTTGGCTAGACACATTTGGTTGAGAAGAAATTTGTGTAATTGAAGATAGATTGTGAGTAGAAATGAGTGTTGGCTACTCCCCCTGAGAAAATGGGGAAGTTTCTGTAGAAGTCCCTAACTATGCATTTCGTGTTTCCTTTTCTACTAGAACTTCTTCATTGATAGGAGTGAGTTCCTGCAATGGTGCAGACTCTGTACAAGGTGGAGTGGGCTGGCTCCCAATTTCAATAGATGCACCTTGTTGAGAAAGTGCACCTAGAAGCAGGTTTAATCCCTTGTTCATCTCTACATCCTGTTGGGAGGATGTAGAGTGGTCTGTTGTGGCCTTTTTATTCTTTTTCCTCCTTGTTAAAGGTTCCATAGGTGACTCATCAACATCTTCTTCATTTTCTACAACTACATCTAACATTCTTTTCTTGACATGTTTCTCCTTCTTCTTCTTTACAACTACATCCTTTTGCGAGGATATAGAGGTTGGTTTACTAACATCTAATGGATTCAAAGAAGGGTTAACAGTTGGGTTAGAAGTCCTTGGGTTAGGTGCATTAGGTTCTTCTGCAACCTTAGGACCTCATACTGCATCAAGATAATCATATTTAGGCTGCACAAGTGGATACCCTCTAAATACACTCTCCATGTGAGGTGTAGTTAGAAGAGGTACATTCACTGTGTTTCTCCTATCCAATGTAGTAAAAATGAATTTTGACATGGATTTGGAGTAACCAATTCTTTGTTTGTTCATCCCAGGCAATTCAATTAAACCAACATTTTTATAATTGAGAATTAATTGAATAAAGCGAGGGAAGAAAATCTCATTACCTTTCTTGAGAATCCTGGTTATGAGTTCCCCAAGAACTAGTTTTCCAATACTGAGCTTTTGGTTGTATGCCAATGAGTAGGCCAGCTTCATGCAATGAGGCTTATCTGGTCAAACCTTGTTTTTCTGCAGGTGAAAACTCTTAGAATGGTGTCAAACAGGAATGACCACTCTTTCCTCATGAACTTCTTGTTTATTTTTCCCAGATTGAACTTCTCAACTCCTTTCTCCACAGTATCAGAATACCTAATGAACTCTAGGAAGTCTAGAAGATCATTTTCAGTAGGTTCTTTATTAAATTCCTCTGTTGGCACTTTCAAACTTTTGTTCACATCATTTTCATCAAAACTTATGTCCTCTCCTTGAATTTTACAGGTGACAACCACTTTTGATCTACCATCCTCCAAAGCTATATTTTCCCAGTTTGCAGTCATCCAAAACTGCTCAAGAATGTCAAGATATAATGTGGGGTTTGCCAACAGAGCTTCTTCAGGTAGGAATCAATGAGAAACCTAGTGAAACATTTGTATTGAGGTTTAGCATTTGCATCCCTTGCTATGGCTAGAAAGTTAATTTCAGGAATGACACATATTTCGGTTGTAGGGGTGGAACTGGAGGACACCATTGAATAAGTGTATAGAAAGAGAGAAAAGAAGAAGCGGAAGTTTTAGAAAGTAGAAAGCAAGGGTTCAAGTGTAACTGTTTGAAAGCAAGAGTTTCTTTGAGTTTGCAGTTAAGCGTAGAAATGAAATGTTAGATCTATTTTGCTATTTATATGACTCAGACAACTCGACTAGAATAGTAATCGATTTCGTATGTTCGAGAACTCAAAAAAGAGTAAAGTTATTTTAGTAGAGAACTGTCAGACTTTGATCAAGAACTAAGACAGTCGAGAACTCTGATGATTCGAGAACTCTCAACAGTGCTCGATCGAGAACTCTATGAAAGGCATAGGTGTACTAACTTGTAACACTTAATTTCTATGTAACTCAACTAGGTAAAAGATAAAACAACAGCAAAAACAAGAGAAACTAAAGAAGCACATGGAATCAATCAACTGAAGAAATGGTAATGATACTTGGTAACTACAAGTAACTAATTTGGTTAATCAAGGATGCATAAGTGAGAAGAAGTTCAATCTCAGTATTGCTCATGCCCTAACTTATCTAATGGAGAATTAAATTAATGTCAAAGAAGTATCAAGAAGACCAAAGTGATTTCATGTAATGTATATCAACATCTGGATAATGTAAAGGTTAATCAACAAATGAGAACTGACATTCAGAAGCAAGAACCCCTACAAGACTAGTCACTTATGAACCAGACCATTGCATCAAGTGTCAAGACATTGGAGGCAAGTTCATGTCAGTAATAGAAGATCTCATTTGAATTGAGTGAGGAAAAGAAATTGAAGAAGCTAGGGAAACTTGCTCATAAAGGTTAATCCTCAATTGGTCACTAAAGAAAGTCAACATTCGATGAGTGCATATTTGCCAAGGCAAATGTCGATCCACGACAGATCGAGATCGAGATCGAGATCTTCATAGATCGAGATCGAGATTCTCCCAGATTGAGATCGAGATCTTCATAGATCGAGATCGAGATTCTCCCAAACTTCACAAATCAGTCAAGGTTGACAAGGGAAAAGACAAAGTCAAGATGAATGCCCCTGATGGCAACAAGGCAAAGCCTTCTGTATCTGAAAAGAAAAAGGAAATTATTGATGTCGGGCCCAAACATCATTGGGTTCCGAAGAACAACTAACCTTTCTGGATTTGCAGGGCAGTGAACAGGAAAAGAGTAAAGTCATATGGGTACTGGACAGTGGAGCATCGAGGCATATGACCGGCAATGAGTCCCTGCTAACAGATTTGGTGTTGAGAGTCGGCTCCGTGGTTACTTTTGGGGATAACAGCAAAGGTTACACCAGGGGATATGGCAAGATCGTTTGTGGAAATGTTATCATTGAGGACGTGTCTTTTGTGGAAGGATTGCGACATAATCTCCTCAGCGTTAGTCAGTTCACCGACAGGGGTTTTGACGTCAACTTTGGGAAGCATGATTGTTCGATTCGAAGCAAAAAGGATGGAAGCCTTGCTCTCAAAGGAGTAAGGAAGTCAAATTTGTTCATAGCTGACATGAATTCTGCTGATCAGTCTGAAGTCACGTGTTTCTACAGCAAGGCTTCTGCTGATGAAAGTTGGCTATGGCATAAAAGATTATCTCACCTGAACTTTAAAGCAATGAATAATCTCGTAAGGAGAGAATTGGTGAGAGGGCTGCCGCAGATGGAGTTCACCCCAGATGGACTCTGCGAAGCATGTGAGATGGGAAAATCGAAAAGAGCCTCGCATAAAGATAAGCAAGTAAATAGCATTACCGAGCCCCTACAACTACTTCACATGGATTTGTTTGGACCCGTTAATGTTATGTCAATGTCAAGGAAAAGATATGCGCTGGTAATTGTCGATGACTTTTCCAAATACACATGGGTGAAGTTTGTGACATCGAAAGATGAAGTGCCGCATGAGATCATTAGACATGTACTGGTAATTGAAAATGTAGCAAGTCTGACTGTGAAGACTATCCGATCTGACAACGGGACAGAATTCAAGAGCTCAGTGTTAATGGATTTCTGCATATCTAAAGGGATCAGACGACAGTATTCAGCACCTAGAACACCGCAGCAGAATGGGGTGGTAGAAAGGAAGAACAGGACACTGGTTGAAGCAGCTAGGACAATGCTGTATGAGTCAAAACTTCCTTTATATTTTTGGGCTGAAGCAGTTAGCACAGCGTGTTATACACAGAATAGAACCCTGATTACAAAAGACTATAATGAGGCGTCATATTATCTGATGAATAAAAGAAAACCTTCTATCAACTACTTCCACGTGTTTGGTGCAAAATGCTTTGTGTTAAGAGACAATGCACAACTTGGAAAGTTTGATGCCAAAGCAGATGAAGGGGTTTTCATTGGATATTCTCTTGAAGCAATAGCAACGTACAGGGTGTTTGTACTTAATGATCGCAAGGTGGTTGAAAGCCTTAATGTCACATTCGACGACTCAAAGCTCCCGTCTATACTAAAAGAAGACAGTGAGCCCACTTCCCTAAGATTTGAAAATATGGATATTGATGAAGTGGATACAGTTTCTGAGTCTGTAGTGCAGGGTAGTGATCCAACGATAAATAATGAAATTAATCAAGAGTCTAGTGTTTCGAAAATTCAAAACACTAGGGCTGAGGGATCACTTTCCGTCAGACCTGGTACTAACTCAGGGGGAGTCAGTATGCACTCAGAGGGAGCAGCTCACTCAGGGGGAGCCAGTACTAGCTCAAGGGAAGCTAGTGAAAGTGCTTCTAGACTAAGTCACCTTCACTTACAAGATCAAGCTGAATCATCAAGAACATTTTCTAGGGATCGCACTTGGAACAAGGACCATCCGTTCGAGCTAATTATTGGTGATCCAGAAGCCGGAGTGACTACTAGAGGAAAAGCTAGAGCTGAAATTGCCACTGAGAATGAATGTCTATACTCAGTGTTCCTTTCCCAGATGGAACCTAAAGTGGTGGAAGAAGCTCTAGATGACGCTGATTGGGTGATTGCTATGCAAGAGAAACTCAATCAGTTTGAAAGGCAGAAGGTGTGGAAGCTGGTACCCAGACCAAAGAATAGATCTGTTGTTGGGACAAAATGGGTATTCAGAAACAAGCTGGATGAAGACGGACTTGTAACACGAAATAAAGCTCGCCTAGTTGCTAAGGGTTATACTCAAAGAGAAGGAATTGATTATGATGAAACCTATGCACCAGTAGCAAGGCTAGAAGCAGTAAGGATGTTCTTGGCATTCGCAGCACATCATGGTTTTAAAGTCTATCAAATGGATGTCAGGAGTGCATTCTTAAACGGTGAACTGGATGAAGAGGTGTATGTCGAGCAACCTCCCGGGTTTATTGACAGCAAATATTGTGATTATGTTTATCGACTCTTCAAATCAATATATGGCCTTAAGCAGTCTCCACGAAAGTGGTATGAAACTCTGTCAGACTTCTTATTAGAAAGTGGTTTCACCAGATGAGTAATCGACAAGACGCTTTTCTACAAGAAATGCAAAGATGATCTAATAATGGTGCAAGTATATGTGGATGACATTATCTTTGGGTCTGCAAATGAGAAGCTGTGTGCTAAATTCGCAAAGTTAATGCAATCAAGGTATGAGATGAGCATGATGGGAGAGCTGACGTTCTTTCTGGGCATTCAAGTTAGTCAGAAGAAGGACGGGATATTTATCTGCCAGACCAAGTACATTCATGATCTATTGAAGAAGTATGGTCTCTAAGATGTATCACAAGCTAAGACTCCTATGGCAACAGCCACGAAACTTGACGAGGACAAAGCGGGTAAACCTGTAGACATCTCAAGCTATCGAGGTATGATCGGCTCACTTTTGTATTTAACTGCTAGCAGACCTGATATTATGTTCTCTACGTGCTTATGTGCAAGGTTTCAAGCGGATCGTAGAGAGTCACATCTCATAGCCGTAAAGCGTATTTTTAGGTATCTCAAGGGAACATCAAATCTCGTGATTTGGTACCCAAGAGATACAGGGTTTAATCTTGTTGGCTATTCGGATTCAGATTACGCAGGTTGTAGAATAGATAGGAAGAGCACTTCAGGAAGCTGTCAGTTCCTTGGAAGAAGGTTGGTGTCTTGGCAAAGCAAGAAACAACAAACAGTATCTACCTCAAGTGTAGATACTGTTTGCACTTGGTAACTGGCAACAGTGTCTTGGCCAAATTAGATAACCTTTGGCAACAGTATCTACCCAAGAGATACTGTTTACTTGTATCTACCCAAATTACTGTTTGCTTGTATCTACCCAAATTAGATAACCTTTGGCAACAATATCTACCCAACAGTGTAGATACTGTTTACAAACAGTATCTACCCAAGAGATACTGTTTACAAACAACTGGTTGTCTTAGCCAAGACTATACTTGGTAACTACAAGTAACTAATTTGGTTAATCAAGGATGCATAAGTGAGAAGAAGTTCAATCTCAGTATTGCTCATGCCCTAACTTATCTAATGGAGAATTAAATTAATGTCAAAGAAGTATCAAGAAGACCAAAGTGATTTCATGTAATGTATATCAACATCTGGATAATGTAAAGGTTAATCAACAAATGAGAACTGACATTCAGAAGCAAGAACCCCTACAAGACTAGTCACTTATGAACCAGACCATTGCATCAAGTGTCAGGACATTGGAGGCAAGTTCATGTCAGTAATAGAAGATCTCATTTGAATTGAGTGAGGAAAAGAAATTGAAGAAGCTAGGGAAACTTGCTCATAAAGGTTAATCCTCAATTGGTCACTAAAGAAAGTCAACATTCGATGAGTGCATATTTGCCAAGGCAAATGTCGATCCACGACAGATCGAGATCGAGATCGAGATCTTCATAGATCGAGATCGAGATTCTCCCAGATCGAGATCGAGATCTTCATAGATCGAGATCGAGATTCTCCCAGATCGAGATCGAGATTTTCATAGATCGAGATCGAGATGGGTCCAGGCGAAGATCGAGATGCGGGTAGATATGTAACATTTAATGTTCAAGGGACAAGTGGCTTATTGTGAACGGTTGATCCAGAGTTGTTGGGAAAGTACTTTTTGTTGTCGAAGTCCTGATTGGGCCACGTACACAAAAAGGACAAGATCAAGACTACATGACATTATAAAAGCAGCACTTTGTTTTTATTAGTAGACAGACTTTTATCTCTGTAATTCAACGATATTTTTAAAGAGAGAGCATTTACTGTAAAACAAAAAGTGAGAGAGATGATCAGTTGAATCTAGCTTTAATTGCTGTATTTATTGTTCAACTGATCATGATGCCTATATGAATGTTGTAGCAAATCCTTCAATGAATATAATGATATATTCTTGAAATTCTGTGTCATAATTTATTATCTGCATATTTATACATTCTCTCATTATTCTAAAAAGTTGTATTCACCCCCCCCCTTTACAACACTTTGGACCTAACACTCTAGAAATGAGCTATTCGAGAACTCACAAAATCATGATTCGAGAACTCAAAAATGATCTGTTCGAGAACTCAAGACATTCGAGAACTCTTAGAATTTATACCTACTCGAAAATTCAGAAAGAATGGCAACTTAATCACAAACTCCAGTTTTTGAAAGATTATTCTATTTTCACTTGGAAAATAAAATAATGATTTACAAACCTCATTTCTTAGATAAATAAAATTTATTTATTCATCTTAAAATGAGAAATGTGTTTGATTGATATTCCTGAAATTTTAATTATCACACTTGTTATTTAACAATACACAAGTATAATAATTCTTTTCAGGTTGTCTCAGAATAAAGAAATGGTTCCAAGTTAGTTTTTACAAAGTATATTTTTAAGTAAAATCATGTACAATAATATAACTGATATATTTATAAATATATACCAGTTTTGTTTCACTTAGATAAATCATTTAGGTTCATGTCTGTGAAATAATTGTTGTAACAGTTGGAGAGATATATTTATTAGGCCACTTATCCTGAAGAATTTAGCATTCCAATTTCACTAACTAACATGTTGAAGGTGGTTTCATCAAGTGGTTTAGTAAATATATCAGCCAACTTTTTTTGTGTAGGAACATAAAATAATTTAATAACTCCATTTTCTGCATGCTCCCTTATGAAATGGTACCTTACATCAATATGCTTTGTCTTGGAATGGTTGACTGGATTGGCAACAATTGATATGGCACTAGTGTTGTCACACATGATAGGAATTCCTTCTAACACCAGTCCATAGTCCCTTAGTTGATTCCTGATCCAAAGTACTTGAGCACAACAACTTCCAGCAGCAATATATTCAGCATCAGCTGTGGAAGTAGAAACTGATTGTTGCTTTTTACTAAACCAAGATACCAATCTCTGTCCAAGAAATTGACAGCTTTCTGAGGTGCTTTTTCTATCCACTTTGCATCCAGCAAAATCAGCATCTGAATATCCAACTAGGTTGAATCCTGTTTCTTTAGGGTACCATAACCCCATGAAAGTGTTGGGTTCCGTGGCATAAAACGCAGCGGATTAAAGTAAATATAACAAAAATTTTAGGAACCCTAACTCAGGATCATGTATAAGATTATCACTGTGAGTCTTTCTTATGACTTTATTAAACATGAAGAATCTCACTGTGGGTCTGTCCAATATCATATACTCCCACGTGTACCTATGTATTGACTTTAGTATCCCCATACTTATAACCAATGAGATGTGATTATCAGTCAAACAACATACTAGTCTATTTAAGTATTATTATTGTCCTATAATAATAATACTCGACTAGGGACCTTTTAAGAATATGATATATTATATAATCTCAAGTTCAAGTCATGTACTTAAACTATACAATGTGTATCATGATTCTAAGGACATTTATTATGCTAACAAATATATCGCAGTAATTAAAGTCATAATAAATACGTTTATTGAATAATCAAATGATATAAAGGTCTATAAAAAAGAAACATTGTATTGCCTCTAGGGAACCTACACTAACAATCTCCCACTTGCACTAGAGCCAATCACCCATGTATCTAATACCCATGGAACTAGTGTGACCGTCGTGCTTCGTCTACGACAAGCCTTTGGTCAGTGGGACTGCAATGTTATCATTTGTGTGCACTTTACATATGTGTATGTCACCCCTTTCATTAATCTCTCGAATGAGGTGATATCTCCTGAGTATAATATTGGTTCGGGAGTGAGATCTAGGTTCTTTAGCCTGTGCAATAGCTCTATTATTATCGCAGTATAGATCAATGGGATCTGCGATTGATGGAACCACTCCCAAATCAGCAATGAATTTTCGAATCCAAACAGCTTCCTTTGCTGCTTCACAAGCTGCAATGTACTCAACCTCCATTATAGAATCAGCTACTGTTTCTTGCTTTGAACTCTTCCAACTTACAGCGCCTCCATTTAGACAAAACACAAAACCAGACTGTGATACAGCATCATCCCTGTCTGTTTGGAAACTTGCATCGGTGTAACCTTTTACAACCAGTTTCTCCTCTCCTCCATACACCAAGAATGAATCTTTAGTCCTTTTCAAGTACTTTAGAATATTCTTGACTGCCGTCCAGTGACCTTCACCTGGATTAGATTGGTATCTGCTCGTCGTGCTTAAAGCATACGAAACATCTAGGTGAGTACATACCATTGCATACATGATAGATCCAATTGCTGAGGCATATGGAACCTTACTCATGTGGTCCTTGTCATCCAATGATTTCGGACACTGATCTTTAGAGATCGTTATCCCTTGAGACACGGGGACATATCCCCTTTTTGCATTTTACATACCAAAACGATGCAAAACCTTATCGATGTATGTACTCTGACTTAGACCGATCATCCTTCTAGATCTATCCCTGTAGATCCTCATTCCTAGAATGTAGGATGTTTCTCCTAAGTCTTTCATAGAGAAGTTGTTCCCTAACCAAGTCTTAATAGCCTTAAGAGAAGGTATGTCATTCCCCATTAGTAGTATGTCATCAACATATAGTACTATGAATGCCACATGGCTCCCACTGACCTTCTTGTAAACACAAGGTTCATCTTCGTTTTGAACAAAGCCATACTCTTTGACTGTTTTATCAAAACGGATATTCCATCTTCTAGAGGCTTGTTTCAATCCATAAATGGATCGACATAATTTTCATATCTTGCTAACATTCCTTGGATTGACAAAACCTTCAGGTTGTTTCATGTACACATCCACATCCTCTTCAAGGCTTCCATTAAGGAAGGCTGTTTTGACATCCATTTGCCAGATTTCATAATCATGGAATGCTGCAATAGCAAGCAAAATCCTTATGGACTTGACCATAGCCACTGGTGAGAAAGTCTCATCATAGTCAATACCATGAATTTGTTGAAAACCTTTTACAACCAGCCTTGCTTTATAGGTCTGAACATTTCCATCCATGTCAGTTTTCTTCTTGAAAACCCATTTGCACCCTATGGGTTTTACCCCTTCAGGTGGATCAACCAAAGTCCATACTTGGTTTTCGTACATGGAATCCATCTCGGATTTCATGGATTCTAGCCATCTCTTAGATTTTGGACTGTTCATAGCATCTTGGTATGTGAGAGGCTCATCTTCATCTATGAGCATCAAATCACCATATTGAGTCAAGAGAAATCCATATCTCTCTGGCTCATGGTGAATTCTACCAGTTCTACGAACAATCCGTGTTTGTTGAGCATTATCATCATCCTGTTCTTGTTCCACTTCAGGTTCAATGCTATTTTGTGGTTCTCGATCTTCATCGAGGTCTATAGTTCTCCCACTGTTTCTTTTGGAAACAAAATCTTTTTCCATGAAAGCAGCATCTCGAACAATAAAAACTTTCTGCTCAGAAGGACTACAAAAATAATACGCGTTTGTTTCGTTAGGGTATCCCACAAAATTGCACTCTTCAGATTTCGGTCCAAGCTTGTCAGATACTTGACGCTTCACAAACGTCGTGCATCCCCAAACTTATATAAAGCTCATGCCTGACCGTTTCTTCTCTCATATCTCATATGGAGTCTTTTGAACCTTCTTAGTAGGAACACGGTTAAGTGTGAAAGCCGTTGTTTCTAGAGCGTAACCCTAGAAATTAATTGGAAGATATGCATGACTCATCATCGATCGCACCATGTCCAACAAGGTGCGATTTCTCCTTTCTGAAACTCCATTCCATTGAGGTGTACCTGGCAGAGTGAGTTGTGATATAATACCACACTCCTTTAAATAATCTTTAAATTCCGTGCTCAAGTATTCTCCTCCACGATCAGATCGTAAGATTTTAATACTTGCACCTCCGCCAATTTGCTTCTCTACTTCAGCCTTGTATTCCTTGAACTTTTCAAAAGAATCGGATTTATTCTTCATAAGATATACATATCCATATCTACTGAAATCATCAGTAAATGTTACGAAGTAGTAGTAGCCTCCTCTAGCCATCACACGCATTGGGCCACATACATCACTATGTATTAGCTTTAGACGTTCAGTGGCCCTTTGACCCTTACCAGTGAAAGGGGCTTTAGTCATTTTACCAAGTAAACAAGATTCGCATTCTTCGTATGATTCAAAATCAAACTTATCCAAGTATCCATCCTTATGTAATTTGGATATGCGTTTCTCATTTATAGGGCCTAGACAACAATGCCAGAGGTATGTTTGATTTGAGTCATTAACTTTAAGTCGTTTGTTTTCTATATTATAGACAGGATTATCTAAGTCAAGAACATATAAACCATTAAACAAACGCGCAACACCATAGGTTAAATCATTCAAATCAAAAGAGCAACAATTGTTCTTTATGGTAAACGAAAAACCTTTCTTGTCCAAACAAGAAACAAAAATAATGTTTCTGCAAATCGCAGGCACGTAAAAACAATTCTCCAATTCTAAAACTAGCCCTGAGGGCAAAGATAAATAATAGGTTTCTACAGCTAAAGCAGCAACTCTTGCTCCATTGCCAACTCGTAGGTCCACTTCTCCTTTAGCCAATGTCCTACTTCTCTGCATTTCCTGCACATTTATACAAATGTGAGTAGCACATCCAGTATCCAATACCCAAGATGTAGAAATAGACAGATTGACTTCTATAACATATATACCTGAAGTAGAAGCTTGTTCAGCCCTCTTCTTCTTCAGATCCTCCAAGTAAACTGAACAGTTTCTCTTCTAGTGACCAGTTTTCTTACAGTAGTGACATTCACCCTTAGCGACCCCACCTTTAGGCTTTAAAGCCTGTTTAGGACCTGACTTTGGATTGGGTGTAGAATCAGATCATGTCTTCTTCTTACCCTTCCACTTGCCTTTCCCTTTGGCCTTAACTTTATTGCCCACCATCAGTATGGGAGCAGGTTCAGCCGTCTTCATGTTGGCCTCATATGTCCTCAACATAGCCAACAATTCAGTAGGTGTTTTGTCAAATTCATTCATATTGTAGTTTATAACAAATTGGGTGAATTTGTTGTTCAAAGAATTCATTATTAGGTCAATACCAATTTCCTGAATAATCGGGAAACCCAAAGTTTCAAGGTACTTAATGTAACCAATCATCTTCAGAACATGTGGGCCAACTGGTTCACTTGCCCCTTGTTTGCAATTAAAGAGTGACTTACTCGTGTTGAACCTTTCCTAACGAGTTTGGCTTGCAAACATGCTTTGCAAGTGCTCATTGATAGTATATGCATCCATATGCACATGTTGTCTTTGAAGCTCAGCACTCATACTTGCTAACATAAGACATGCAACATCATTTGCATCATTCTCATCCTTTGTGTGGGCCGCTCGTTCCTCAACAGTAGCGCCCTCAAGAAGGGGACCTGCCGGAGGAATATCAATGACATGAAGCTTGCGCTCCTGTCTGAGGACGATCCTCAAATTCCTCTGCCAGTCTAGGAAGTTGTTTCCTCCTGTCAGCTTATCCTTCTCAAGGACTGATCGTACGGATAGTGTGTTTGTGTTGTTTGCCATTACTTGGTATCGACAATGATAAAAGCACAAAATAAACATTAGATTGTCTGAGTTATTTATTATGTTCAAATGATTATGATATATTCATAATATATCTCCCACTATTTTTATCAAATTAATAGCCCTTACTATTAATTTGGAAAGTATATCCCATAATTCTTTCTAGTGAGCCAAGATCCATATTTCGTCACATCCAAAGTCAACCACTGGAAGTCCTTAAAAATGATTATTTAGGTAGACAACAGTTGTCAATTATATCATATATAATTCTTGGATAGTTTGGTGACCAACGATTGATCTTATCTATCTAATAGACTTTTAACCAAACTCTATGCTTCTAAGTTCATAATGGTTGAATATAACCGTTTATTTTCACCTTATTATGACGACTCAGTTAAGTTAGACCCAATGATACAATGGCCGAATATAACCGTTTATATTCGTCGCATCTCACCACGATAGATAGGAGTCCCCTGCCACTAACAGTCTTTCCCCTAATCGATCTAGGATTCGAAGAGTGTTCATTCATTGGAAAGCATCCGAGTAAAACTTAATATTTTGTTAAGGGGTTTAGAAAATTTACGACGATCATGATCACATCATGAAGAGATCCTCAATTTTTCCTTGAACCAAATATTTCAAATTGACATCTTAAATTGTTCATTTCCCAGGTAGACGGAGGATACCAGTGGTCACACTTAAAACCCATCAGCCTTACGAATACGCATATCCATTTTTGTCAGAAAATCCCAGTTATAGATATCAAAATCCATATTTAATTCCGCGTTTTAAAAATCCATATTTCATAAACACAATAATCTCATGATCGTTTGTTAATTTTAAAATCTTAAATCGTTACAGATTTTATCTTGTTTAACATGACAAGCATGGCATGGGTGACGTATCTAATACATGCATACATCATTAATCTAATTAAAGCATGCATCTTCTACTCTACACATACATTCATACATCAATATGTAAAGTGCAGTATGTAAACGTGCTTGGTTATGGCCCCTTTCCTATGTGATCCTTTCGAGCTAATGAAAGGATCAAAGTCAATCTATGGTGGTGGTAAAACATAAATACAGTTGCTTGTCTTCATTCTTCTTGCATCCATGGCTGCCTTCTCTTCTTCTTGGATCATCCTTTGTCTTCAAGTACATTACATGGAATAATTGAATACAACTTAAGCTAATGTACTTACATAAGAAAACTCGAGTTACATTCGAGGATCAGCAATTACAAGAATGAAGAAAACGACATGCAAGTCGTATTTATAAAACCAAAAACCATTAATCTAGGGGTCTAAGGCCATAACCAGTACCATGCCCACATAACAATTACTGACATCTCAGAATGCATAATCATATCATCATGCATCATATATATCATGATCAAAAAATTATTAAAAATTTAAAATTATGATCTAAAAACAGAAAACTGCGTTTTTGAGGCCCTTAACGATGTCAAATGGCCGAAAAACAACATAGGTCACGACAAAGATGTGATTTTTTCTCGTGGCGATTTTCCCTTTCCAGAAAGAGTAAATTCGACCGATTCTGACTCCGTCGAAAAACACAATTCACTGCAGAATCACTATTCACAGAAAACTGCATCTTATGCAGTTGTGTTTTTAAATGCTTCAGAACGTTTCCGACGACCTTCGTATGACTGTATCTCGTATCACTTACATACTGTGCATCACACATATCATGCCATAATAGATTATAACATTACAGATCACATATAGTCATCATAACTTCTTATAATTCGAATATACATGAAAAAACATAGCATGGCAGTAGCATGGCAGGCATATATGCATCATACACAGAAAACACGTAACCAAATCAGTCCCTTATACACGTAGCTCTGATGCCATTGTTGGGTTCCATGGCATAAAACACAGCGGATTAACGTAAATATAACAAAAAATTTCGGAACCCTAACTCAGGATCATGTATAAGATTGGACAGATTATGGTGAAACAGAATTCTACCTTTTCTGGTCTTGACTTTCACGAACTCAACGGAGATCCTAGCTTTCACGACTTGTGTCTTCCTCTCGAAAAACACCTCTATGGTATCCACACGAGCACCTTCAAGAACGTCTCACGATCTTGATTACGGAATGGATGTACTAGCCTTCTTTTGATGATTTCGAATTTGTTCTTTTTTGCCTTGCTCTACCTTGCTGCTGCCTCTAGGGTTTTCCTAAAAACGTAATGGCCACTTAACCTATCATTATCTATTTATAATGACCGGTTAACGGGTCTATTCAGCAAAACCTAGCCCATGTAGGTATAGGATTAAATAATAAAACGTGTTTCTATTATTTAATTAATAATTAAGTCATACTTAATTATTATGGGCAGAAATACTCTTCAAATTCGAATTTATATTATTTCAATTAATTAAGTCTCACTTAATTAATATAATAAAATTCAAATAATCATCAATTAATTTAAATCTATAATTTAAATTAACTATTCCTCTAAGTGCTCTATGTGTGTGACCCTATAGGCTATTATTTAATTAGCAATAATTTTATTCTCTAATAAAATTATAAACAATGAGCGGTATCTAGTAATACATCATTGCTACCCAATTAAAAAATAATTAAATCGTGATTCGATAAAACTTTTCGTGATTAATGTTTCCGTGTAATATAATCCCTTTAACCATATATATTATAGATTAAACTCGAGGCATGTATTTAGTCATCCTCTACAACATTTAATCCGGGTTTACTTGATCCATGAGTAGACTATGAAAACAAATCATTATTTGAGCACGGCCATACATTTTATAGTCTTACTCAATCAAGAGGCCAATAATATCTCTCCTAATTATAGGAGGGTTAAATCCTTTATCTATCATTCATATTTCTCATATGACTCATGATATACCCGATGTCCACTTTTATCATCACCCGGTCAAAGGTAACTTTTAATGTAGTCAAAGTATATTAATTCTCGTATAGAAATATAATGATCTCAAGTCAAAGGATCATTACACTATTATCACTGTGAGTCTTTCTTATGACTTTATTAAACATGAAGAATCTCACTGTGGGTCTGTCCAGTATCATGTACTCCTACATGTACCTATGTATTGACTTTAGTATCCTCATACTTATAACCAATGAGATGTGGTTATCAGTCAAACAACATACTAGTCTATTTATGTATTATTATTGTCCTATAATAATACTACTCGACTATGGACCTTTTAAGAATATTATATATTATATAATCTCAAGTTCAAGTCATGTACTTAAACTATACAATGTGTATCATGATTCTAAGGACATTTATTATACTAACAAATATATCGCAGTAATTAAAGTCATAATAAATACGTTTATTGAATAATCAAATGATATAAAGGTCTATCAAAAAGAAACATTGTATTGCCTCTAGGTCACCTACACTAACAGAAAGGTGTTCCTTTAAGGTATCTCAGAATTCTTTTGACAGCAATGAGATGAGATTCCTTGGGATTTGCCTGAAATATTGCACATAGACATGTAGAGAACATAATGTCAGTTCTGCTAGCTGTGAGATAGAGAAGAGAACCAATCATTCCTCTGTAGGTCTTCATGTCTACACTCTTTCCTTTCTTATCTTCATCAAGTTTTGTATCTATAGACATTGGAGTCTTGATAGTTGAGCAATCTTGCATATCAAACCTCTTGAGTAAGTCATTGATGTATATTGTCTGACTTATGAAAATGCCAACAACCTTTTGACATATTTGAAGACCTAAAAAGTAATTGAGCTATCCCATCAAGTTCATCTCATATTCACTTTGCATAAGCTTAGAGAACTTTTGACATAATTTTTCATTTGTAGATCCAAAAATGATATCATCCACATAAATTTGAACTAGTATAACATCTTCACCATGCTTCTTGTAGAAAAGAGTTTTATCAATTGATCCTCTAGTGAATTGATTATCTAGAAAAAAATTTGACAGAGTGTTATACCATGCTCTAGGGGCTTTTTGAGTCCATACAATGCTTTGATAAGTTTGTAAACAAAATCTGGAAAGTTTGGATCTTCAAAGCCAGGTGGTTGTTGCACATATACTTCCTCTTCTAATTCACCATTGAGAAATGCACGTTTAACATCCATTTGATAGACCTTAAAGTTTGAGTGTGCTGCAAAGGTTAGGAAAATTCTGATTGCTTCCAATCTTGCAACGGGAGCAAAAGTTTTATCATAGTCAATGCCTTATTCTTGTGAATACCCTTTTGCTACCAACCTTGCCTTATTTCTTATCACAATTCCATGTTCATCCATTTTGTTCCTGTAGACCCACTTAGTGTCAATTACTGATCTATCCTTTGGAGGTGGCACTAGTTCCCAAATATTATTTCTTACAAATTGATTCAATTCCTCTTGCATGACAACTATCCAGTCTGGATCCACCATGGCTTCTTCAATTCTCTTTGGATCACTTTGAGACAGAAAGCAAGCAAATAAGCATTCATTCATGGTTGCTCTCCTTGTCCTCACACCTTCATCAGGATTTCTAATAATTTGATCAATAGTATGAGTGAAAGGCATATGACAAGACCTATTTGTAATATTTAGATGACAGCTCAACTCTAGCTAATAAAGAGAAGTAAATAATAATCACCACACAGGAATCAAGACGAAGACAGTCAACTAATCGCAAATGATCTAAGTATCAGAAGTATTTTATGGGATTGCTACTCAACACTGGAAGAAGTTCATTAATATGTTCAAGCGTCAGTGTAAATTATAAAGAGGTAGTACTTCTAAATAATACAGAAGATATAAAAGATTTCAAGTGGTTACTTCAGTAGATTCCAGAAGAAGAACAGACAGTGAAGCAGAAGAATGACAGAAGGCCTCAACTCAAATTGTTGATAAATGAAGAATATTTATTAGTATGACACAAATGAACCAGACAGTACATTTGTGTGTCAACTAAAATAATATTTATTCTTCATTTAAATCAAGAGGTTTCAAGATCAGAAGACAAAGAAAAGACAAGAAGATTTCAGAGTTGACTACAGTTTGATCAGATCTCTATAATATTTTTAATTCTACAATCTAAATAAGTTAATTATTTAATTTATTTAGTTAAATTAATTCAAGTTGAATTTAATTTAATTTATAAATTATTTAATTAATTTAAGTATAATTAATTTATTATAAAAGAATTGGATTAATATGACTTATATATATATATTTCGAATGACTTATTAATAAGTCATACCGAATGACTTACTAATAAGCCATACCGAGAGTTATATATATATATATATATATATATATATATATATATATATATATATATAAAAGTCATACCGAGCTTAAAAGAAAAGTCATACCGAAGTTTCAGTGTTCAAAAGGTCATGTTGGACTTACTTTTTATTTAATTAAAAGGTCATACCGATTTTTTAATTAATAAAATAAGTCATACCGAGAGAAAATGTCTTGCCCAGCTTTTTGAAAAGTCATACAAGGCTTAATTTTAATAAATTAAGTCATACTGATAAAGGTCATACAAGCCCTTTTTATTCTTTGTAAATATGAGAAGAATGCTTCACTTGTTAGGAGTTAGAAAATCAGATCAAATTCAGAAATTTGTCTGCATTGTAATATTCACAGATTTCTGTGCTGAGTTTGGAATATAATTATTAAACACGAACAGTTCATGTCAAATTTATTCTAGATCCTTTTATCAATTATATAACAGTTTTCTTCATATTAATTTTGTAATACTAATCAAGTTAAAATTATATATTTTACTTGAACAGTATTTCATTATAATTAATATTTCGCAAGCAATTAAAATAATATTTTAAACCAAATATTCTGTGATTAAATTCAGATATTGTATTCAACCCCCCTTCTACAATATCAGGGACCAACAATTGGTATCAGATCTAGTTGATATTTATAATATCAGATCCGAACCAAATATTCCGCGACTCATACAGATCTCAAAAATTATTTTTAATTCGAAATAATTTTTTATTCGAAATAATTTTTTCACCAAAAATTTTTTCTGATCGAAAATTGTTTTCAGTCAAAAATTAAAATATTTTTTGAAACACTTAATTTTTAAATCTTATTAAGATGAGTACCCAGAAAGTGACTAGTATTAAAATTTCACAGTTTGACAGAGAACACTACAATCTGTGGAAACATAAAATGCTACTGTTTATCGGGATTGCAAATCCAAAGTACGCATTAGTCATGGCCAAGGGTGTTGAGCCCCCTATATCAGTTATTCTCGAGCATACGGTTGATGGGATCGTAATTCCCCACAGACAGTTTCTGAAAAGTCCGGCAGACTATACAGATGAGGAAGCAGAAGCTGTGTCCCTTGATAACAACCTGAAGCTTATATTAATTGAATCCTTGGACTACGTAATGTACAATCAAGTAGTCAATTGCAAAAATGCAAAACAGATCTGGGAAACAATTGAAATTATCAATGAGGGAACTGAAGAAGTAAAGGAGAATAGACTGGAAATCCTGACCTCCCAATATGAGTAGTTTAGATCCAACCCTGGTGAGGGTATCTATGAGGTATTTCAGAGACTAAACAAACTGATGAATGAGCTCAATATGAATGGAAAGTTTTATCAGAACCAGGAGGTGAACAGGAAGTTTTTGTTGACCTTACCCGAGCATCTGGAACACAGGTTTGCAGCTATCCGGGAATCTAGGGACATGAAGGAAGTAACCCTAGAAAGACTCTACGGAGTTTTAAAGACTTATGAGCTGGAGCAGATCCAAACCAGAGAGATGTACGGGAGAGATAAGGTACTGAGTTCCTCCAAGGCATTAATGGTAGAAGCACCAGAGAAAGTAGAAGCGAAGGCTGTTGCACCTTCTAACAGTTCAACAGAGTATGTGGTTCCAGAATTTGGGCATACTTCTGACAAACAAGAAGATGGTGATTTCTACTCGCTGGAAGAACTAGATCAGCTGGAAGATGAATCTCTAGCTATGGTTGCCAGGAAGTTTGGCAACATGAGATTCCGAAGAAACTCCTCATTCAGAGTGAAGCCTAATTTTGGAAGATTCCAAAAAGGAGGTTCTTCGATAGCAGTATCAAAAAGCGGCTACAAGACCGGCTTAGTTGATAGAAGCAAGTTTCGTTGCTTCAACTGAAATGAGCTAGGCCACTTCGCAACTGAGTGCAAGAAGCCTAAGCAAGGGAAAAAGAGAGAGTCTTACGAAGAGCTCAAAGAGAAGTATGATGCGCTTGTGAAAAAGCATCAGGGAAAGTCCTATCTGGCAGAGGGCAGAAGCTGGGATGACTCAGATAATGATGATGAGGAAGAGCTGGGAAATCTTGCTCTTATGGCTTCATCCGAGGAATCACTGTCTCCCACCCGTGAAAGAGGAATAGAGGTAAATCCTTCTTGTCCTAAAATGTTTGCTTTGCTAGGTAAAGAACTAGATGGTGAAAGAGATAAGGTTAAGAAACTCAGACTCAAAGTCAAAGAGTTAGTTGATGAGACTGAAGTTTTTAAACAGTTAAAAAGAAATCATGACAAGTTGACTGTTAAGTTGACTGAAGACTTAGCTGTTCAAGTCAGTAAAGTCAGTTGTCATGTTGTAATAGAAGCTAATCTCAGAAACCAGATAGAAGAAGAAAAGAAGAAGTGTCTTGCATATAAGAATTCCTCATATATTGTAAAGAACCTAGTTGACCAACAAGAAATAAGTCGTAAAGTTGGAATAGGCTTCAAGTACAATAAATCTGTAGGAAAGCCAAGCAACATAACCCCCTTTAGAAAAAGTGTTGTAGAAAGGGGTATTCCACATGTTGTTAAAGACACACTGAAACCTCTCTTCATAACACCGATAGCTGAACCTATCCTTGAGAGCTCTGTACTGATTGCATATGAAATGCAGTTGGAAGATCTTGAGGAAGAGAAGAAGAGAGGAAAACAGGTTAAGGACATAAAAGGAGTTAATGTCCAGAAAGAGAAAAGTGCACCATAAACACCAGTGAAAGATGAGGGAACTTCTAAGTCGCCCTATCCTGGTATAGGCACAAAAGACTTAAAGAATAAAATGAACAGACCAAATACTTTTGTAAACAGTAAGGATAGTAAAAATAAATTTCATTTTACTGAAAACTTCAAATCTGCTGATAAAATTGAAGTAGAATCTGTTAAGCCCCCTACTGTATTGAATAACATGCCTACTATTGATGTTTTCCACAGACCTTGTGGTATAATGAATTGTATGTTATGTTCCTTTAATGCTATGACTGCTTACTTTAAACGCATGATAGCTAAGAAAGATAACATGACACCTAGACAGCATATTAATAGTAAATTTGATAAATCCAAGACTGCTACTCCTTCACCTGAGAAGAAGGAATCATATATTCCTAAGTCTAAACAGAAAGTTGTTAAGACTGTTTTTAGGAAGGTAGGAACAGTCAAGGAAGAAAATGATGTTATTCAAAAAGGATCTGTTGTTAAAGCAGACAAAGGTCAATTCTTTAAGTATGCCGGACTCCGAAGACGAATTAATCCGTTTGGTATGTGCAGGGAGTTAAACAGGTAAACCGAGTTATATGGATCCTGGACAGTGGATCTTCAAGGCATATGACCGGAGATAGATCTCTGCTATCAAACGTGGTTGAAAGAGCTGGCCCAATCGTCACCTTTGGAGATAACAACAAATGAATGACTACGGGATATGGCAAGTTAAATACTGGAAATGTTATCATTGAAAATGTCTCTTTAGTGGAAGGACTTAAGCATAATCTACTCAGCGTCAGTCAATTTTATGATAAAGGGTACAAGGTAAACTTTATCAAGGAGAGATGCTTAATAGCTCATTCTAAAGATGACAAACTAGCCTTGCATGGAGTAAGGAAAGGAAACTTGTACGTAGCCGATCTCAACTCAGGAACTGAAGATGAAGCAAAATGTTTCTACTCAAAGGCCTCATCAGAAGAAAGCTGGCTATGGCACAAGAAACTCTCACATCTAAACTTCAAAACAATGAACTCTTTAGTCAAGAGAGGTTTGGTGAGAGGACTGCCTCCAATGGAATTTACACAAGAAGGCTTATGTGAGGCATGTCAGAAAGAGAAGTCAAAGAATGCAAGTCACAGAGGCATAGACACTACAAACATCACTGAACCACTTCAACTCCTACACATGGATTTATTTGGTCTAGTAAATATTCTGTCTATGTCAAGGAAGAAATACGCCTTAGTGATTGTAGATGATTTCACAAAGTATACGTGGGTTTTATTCTTAAACTCCAAAGATGAAACTCCACACTTGGTAATTGATCATATAAAGCTGATTGAGTTAGATTCAAAGTTAAATGTCCGAGCAATCAGATCAGATAATGGAACAGAATTCAGAAATGAAGTTCTGAATAACTTCTGCTCAAACAAAGGGATAACAAGGCAATACTCAGCTCCAAGAACTCCGCAACAGAATGGAGTTGTAGAAAGGAAGAATCGAACCTTGATTGAAGCTGTAAGAACTATGTTAAGTGAATCAGGTTTACCTATCTACTTTTGGGCTGAAGCAGTTAACTGTTATACCCAGAATCGAACTTTGATCAACAAAGATCATATGAAAACTCCCTATGAATTAATGGCTGGCAAGAAACCTACTCTAAAGTACTTTCATGTATTTGGAGTTAAATGCTATGTGCTAAAGGATGGAGATGAACATCGTGGCAAGTTCGAGGCCAAGGCACGTGAAGCTATTTTTGTCGGATATTCAAGAAGAGCATATAGGGTGTACATAATTGATCAGCACCAAGTAAAAGAAAGTTTCAATGTTACTTTTGATGACACTAAACTCCCAAGTATCCAAACTGAAGATTCTTCTGAGTCATTAAAATTTGACAATTTTCCAGACTCACATTCTGATGATGAAGAAGAACCTGAGGTTGCAACAGGAAATGATGATAATAATAATGATGATCCAGGTAATAGTGGTGAAAACAATGATAACACTGGAAATACTACTAATACCAGTGGTGGATCAACAAGTCATCCTGGCAGCAACTCAGGGGGAGATGAAGGATCAACTGGTAGAACACAACATCACAATGAATTTCGAGGCGAATCATCAAGATCAAACCTACCCAGGGAAAGGATATGGAGCAGAGATCATCCTTTTGAATTGATCATAGGTGATCCAGATGTTGGAGTTAGAACCAGAAGTGCAACTTCAAATGAATGTTTATTTTCAGTTTTTCTATCTCAAGAAGAACCAAAGAAAATTGAAGATGCATTGATTGATCCAGATTGGGTTCTTGCCATGCAAGAAGAGCTCAATCAGTTCGATAGACAAGAAGTCTGGACACTGGTACCCAGGCCTAAGGATAGATCTGTTATTGGCACGAAATGGGTATACAGGAACAAGTTAGACGGTGATGGCATTGTTACAAGAAACAAAGCCAGACTGGTTGCAAATGGTTACTCTCAGGAAGAAGGAATTGATTATGACGAAACCTACGCACCAGTTGTAAGACTTGAAGCCATCATAATATTTCTGGCATTCGCAGCACATTCCATGTTTAAAGTCTATCAAATGGATGTGAAGAGTGCATTTCTGAATGGAGAGTTAGAAGAGGAAGTATATGTGGAACAGCCCCCTGGCTTTGAAAATCCAGAGTTTGCTGATTTTGTGTATTTTCTATTCAAAGCTCTTTATGGGCTCAAGCAAGTACCGAGGACATGGTATGACACTCTCTCTGTGTTTTTACTTGAAAATGGTTTCATTAGAGGTGTCATAGATAAAACTCTCTTTTATAAATTGCATGAAAAATATATGATATTTGTCCAAGTTTATGTTGACGATATTATATTTGGTTCTACTAACGAAACTTGTGCAAAAGATTTGCTAAGTTAATGCAGAGCAGGTATGAAATGAGCATGATGGGTGAGCTGTCTTTCTTCCTTGGACTGCAAGTAAAGCAAAAGGAGGATGGGATTTTTATTTGCCAATCAAAGTATGTAAGAGATCTTCTAAGAAAATATAGTCTAGAAGATTCTTCACTGGCAAAAACCCCAATGCCAACAGCCACCAAGCTTGAAAAAGATGAAACTGGTAAGAAAGTTGACATCACAAGCTACAGAGGTATGATAGGCTCATTGTTATATCTAACTGCTAGTAGACCCGATATAATGTTTGCAACTTGCTTATGTGCAAGGTTTCAATCTGATCCTAGAGAATCTCATCTAATAGCCCTTAAACGAATTTTTAGATATCTAAAGGGTACACCAAATCTTGGAATTTGGTACCCTAAAGATACATGCTTTGAACTAATAGGCTATACAGATTCAGATTATGCAGGGTGCAGGATGGACAGGAAAAGTACTTCTGGAAGCTGTCAGTTTCTAGGAAGACAATTGATCTCCTGGTATAGCAAGAAACAGCACTTGGTATCTACCTCGAAAGCCGAAACAGAATACATTGCGGCAGGTAGCTGTTGTGCACAGATCTTGTGGATAAGGAATCAGCTAAATGACTATGGACTTGCGTTGAACAAAATTCCAATTTTCTGCGACAACACAAGTGCTATAGCTATTTCCAACAATCATGTACAATATTCGCGAACCAAGAACATTGACATAAGGTATCATTTTATTCGAGAGCATGTCATGAATGGAACTGTGGTGTTACATTTTGTACCCATGGAAGATCAATTAGCCGACATCTTCACGAAATCACTTGATGAAGTCACTTTCTCAAAGCTGGTTAGTGAACTAGGGATGTTAAACAATGGCTAAATTTTTGGTTGCTAGGAATTAATTTAAGCTCATAAATATTAAATGTTAATATTTAAAGAGTTTATGAGACATGAATTAATAAAATCCTAGGGCTTATGAATTTTTGGAAAATTATCTTAAGATTAAATTAATATTCTTAAAAGATAATTATTTCAATAAGAGCATAAGTACTTTTGATTAAATTAAGCACATATGTAAATTAATATATATTTTCACTAATTATTGTTGTACATTAATATAAATGATTATGTTATTAATTAATCAATTAATTTACTTATTAAATTAATTCAAACATGAGTTAATTTGATTCTTAAATTAATTAGAATAATTGATAATGTAAATATTTATTATATGTCTTTAATAATTATTAGTATGTAAATTATTGATATTTATCTTAAAGTTTTTTTATAATTGTTAATACTTACTGTATTTTTTTTATCTGTTTATAATATCTCAGTATGACTTTTAGTTACAATCTTTCGGTATGACTTTTATAATGAAACTCGGCATGATTTTTTTAAAAGTCATACCGAGATTTAATAAATAATAAGTCATACTGACACTTGTTGCATTTAGTTTTATGTTAATAAAACTCGGAATGACTTTTGAAAAGTCATACCGAGATATGCTGATGTTTTGGTTAATAATAAGTCATACCGACTTATGTTTCTCAAAAAGTCATACTCAGCTTACACACACACACGCTGCTACACACATACTCGAACAGTTTTTTTTAGAAAATCAATCGATTTTGTTCCTTTACAACTGATTTCAGTTGCTATTCGTTGTTTACAAGCATCTTTGCTTGCTAGTGTGTTAAAATTGATTTAAACAAACAAAACTCTGCCCAATTTTAGTTAAATCTACAGTGACTGTTCTTGTTCTTGGTGAAATTCGAAGCAATTGATTTTGTTTGTGACTAAAGACCTGTTGTGTAGTGATTTACTGATTAAAGACAATTTGAGTATTTTTAGAAATTAGGGTTTTTAATTTTCAAGTATAATTTTCGAATTCTGACTTGTAATTGTTTTTTTTTTGTAATCGCACTTTGTAATTTATTAATTGTAATAGCTTAAACAAAAATGGCTGGTTTTTACGAATTAATAAAAACTAATTTTGTAGGATTTTTTAATCCGGTGAATTGTTCAGTCGAGAGGTTTCGACCATGGATCGTGTTTATGAATGAATATTCATTAGTCAAAACTGCAATAACTCTGGACGCCCCGTTGCAAGTGTTAGAACTTAGGGCTCTGTATTCCACTGCAAGGAACAGGAGTACTGCAGATAGAGTTCAATTCTCATTCACCATAGGAGAACGTGAATACATGGTGACTGAAGACGATGTGAACAGGATATTGGGCTTTCCAACTGAAAATTTTGTGGATCCACCCACTGTACCAGAAATTCTAGAATTTTTCTACACTATTCTATATCAGGGTGAGATCAATTTAGTAAGATTGTCTAAAGCCAAGTTGGTAAGCGAGTGAGACTACTTCTTTCACACTCTAGCACAAGTGTTTGCACCCACAACAAAGAGCAACTTCAACAACATTTCCTCACTACTTCAAATTATTGGGTATTCTGTGGCCCATAACCGGAGGATAAATTTTGGAAAGTTGATTCTAAAAGAAATAATCAAGAAAATGGGGAAACCAGAAAGCAGGGAACAGAACGTACAAGTCTACTATCCGAGGTTCCTGATGCTATTCATGAATGACTTATTGCTGGATGAAGACAAAACATTATTTCAGAATAGTCCTGTAGAAGAATCTCCAACTTCTTAGAACAACTTGTTTGCAAGGCTCCACAACAACCCCAAGTTTCAAAATGTGCCAGTGGTAAGGACAGATTATATGGCTGAGATACTAGATCATATTGTTAATCCTGTGCAGGATCAAGAACCAGAACAAGTGCCAATACAAATAGATCATCCTGTCCAACTTCTACTTGAAGCTGCTCAGCATGTTGAACAAGAGGCACTGGATCAACATGTAATATTTCAATCACTGACTTCTAGTTTCCTACTTATAAATATATCTACTGCACTTCTAGATTTATCTATGGCGGACTATAATTGTGGTCTTACACTTCAGGAAATCGGCTATGAACCTGACAACACACAGGTTCAAACCCAAGCTATCATAGAAACTCAAACAGTTTCTCTTTCTCCAACTTCTTTAATTCACCTCAGAAAAAGGAAGAAACCTGTTAGGAAAGTGAGAGGTATAAGTGATTCTGGAAGTGAACCCGCAGCTCTGTCTCCACCATCTAAAAGATTGAGATCTGAATCTGAGACAACTGCAGACCCGGTCTTATCCTCTCAATGGGATATGGATTTTGAAACGGCTATCCAAGAGTCTCTAGATACACTCGATCAAACGGGTGATTCTATTCGCCGTACAGCCACGACATCCGCTTCAGATTCAGATTCTCGCACATTGCTAGCTCTCACACTAGCAGGTCCTCCACTTGAAGAAACTCAAATACAAGAGAGCACAATGAATATTGAACAAAATGTTTTTGAAGAAAACTCGTCGGTTGCCACATTCATAGTGGATCAAGACATTTTGGATGCAGTGCGGCATCAGTTACCCTTAGAGGTACTCAAGGGCACCACAGATTCTCAAGAGCCATTCAATACATTATCTAAGGCGGTGACCCCCCTGGATTTCTTACATCCAGTTCAAATTAGAGAAGGTCTCGAATCCACTGGTGGATTTGAGAGGCAACCACTCCATAGAGGGAGATGGGACTCCATTCACGGAGTAGCTACGTCAGTAGCGGAGCCACTTCAAGTTAAACTTGTTGAGGACGCGCCTTCACAGGCATTAGAAGAGCATTTCGACTCTTCAAAAGCTATTGTTTTGTACACAGGTACAACATCCGGAACTGGAAAGGAGCTAAACACTAGTGTTGTGAGGCAAACACAGAGTGAAACACATGCACAGAGTGATAGTGAGTTAAACAGGAGTGCAAGTGAGATAAATGCACACACACATAGTGAACTATTATCCAAAATGGAAGCTCTCCAGAAGGAAATGCAGATTGTCCAAGCTGAGCTGGTAAAAGTTAAAACACAAGCAGAAGAGAAGCCTACATCTGCCTCTGTAACACAGCAGCTGACAATGGTGCGTAAAGATGTTGAAGATGTCAAATCCTCCATTCTTCTAAAAACTCAAGACATCCAGAACGTTCAGAATCTAATTGCTGAAGATATGAAAGAAGTGAGCAAACTACATGAAAGAATTGATGACGTTGAGAAAAGCTTAACCCTCACAATCTTTGAAAATGAAAAGATCTCTACTCAACGCTTCAGCAAACTGGATGATGGCATGACGCATCTGAATGAAGGAATGAAGCAAGTCTATTTGACAATGCAGAAACTGATGACATCTTTTGAAGCCTCAAAAACTCAAGAGGATCCCTCAACTAAGGGGGAGAAAGCAAAGAAGAAAGTAGCTGATGAAGAAGGAGCTACTGCTCAAGATAAAGGGAAAGCTAATCCGTATTCTGATGAAGAACAATTTCACTCATTTAATCCAGAACCAGAAGAACAGTATTATGCTCAAGAGCAATTCATTGATGACAGTGCTCATGATGAATCAATATTCCTGACTACTGCAGAGCTGAGGAAGAAACTGCATTTGATGAAGAATTTTTGTTTCAAAAAGAAAAAGAAGTTGATCCAGCCTATGAAGAGGTAATAAAGAAACTTAAAGATGACATCAAGGCAAGTCAGGCAAAGACTGAAAATCTGAAAGCTCTAGTCATGGAAAGATCTCAGGCAGAAAGAGAAGAAAGCCAACAAAAGCAAAATTTATGGGCTATAGCTGTCAGAAAGAAGAAAGAAGATGTGCGTTTAAAAATAGGGAAAAAATGGGATACCGCCAGAGAGATCATGGACAAACTTCAGAAAGGTCCATTTGAAGATTACAAGTTACAATTTCTAATTGAACGCCTGCAAGATTCAAATGTCTGTCTGGATAACTTCATGAAAGCAATCAAAGAAGAAGTTGACTACATCACTGTGATTGTGGATAACATTCTAGATGACTGGCAGACTCTGATGTACACACACAAGAATGGCACATTCAGAGCTCTATGTAATTCTTTCGACAAAGATCTCTATCTGTAATCTGGACGTTAATGAACAAAGTCAAGAGAAGTTCAGAAGAAAATGAACTTTTAAGAGACAGACTTCGAGACATAGCAAGAGCCGTTAGTCCACAAATCTTAAACGACCCTCATGAGGTAAGGTTCTACAACAATAAGCTTTATCAGGTTATGAAGCTGGATGAGGAGTCACTAAAGGGCTACACAGTTAAATACATGATTGAAGTTGAAACTATGTTGAGATCCAAGGGATTCAGGTCCCAGGCTAAGTTGGATGCAACTCAAAAGATCAGAGACTACTGCCTATCAAAGAAGATTCAATCATACATCAGGCAGATGCATAAAATTGATTCAACACAACCATATGATATAGAAGAAGAGATAGTAGATCCTGTTGAACAGGAAGTGTTGTGGCAGTTAGCAAGAGCTGACCAAAGAAGGTTGTATGGAGAATCCACCATAACAGATCAATCAGTATCTGAAGAAGTACCGAAGACACCAGTTCATAAAGGTTCGAGCCTAGAAGAAGGTGAAGTTGATACATCAGAAGACTGAAGACTTAGATAGAACAAGATAAAAACTTTGTAATATTTGTTCAGTGCTTGAGAAACATCTATCTCGTATTTATCTTTCATGAATGAATCTGGAAAATTGTTAAATATAAAACCAGAACTTTTGTTTATTATTTACAGTCATTACATGTCATACTACTTTCTTAGTTGTTAGTTGAGTTATCCTCTAGGAATTTGTGTGTTAAATGTTTAACAACAAATAGGGGGAGATTGAAAGGCATATGACAAGGCCTATTTGTAATAGTTAGATGACAGCTCAACTCTAGCTAATAAAGAGAAGTAAATAATAATCACCACACAGGAATCAAGACGAAGACAGTTAACTAATCGCAAAGGATCTAAGTATCAGAAGTATTTTATGGGATTGCTACTCAACATTGGAAGAACTTCATTAATATGTTCAAGCGTCAGTGTAAATTATAAAGAGGTAGTACTTCTAAAGAATACAGAAGATATAAAAGATTTCAAGTGGTTACTTCAGTAGATTCCAGAAGAAGAACAGACAGTGAAGTAGAAGAATGACAGAAGGCCTCAACTCAAATTGTTGATAAATGGAGAATATTTATTAGTATGACACAAATGAACCAGACAGTACATTTGTGTGTCAACTAAAATAATATTTATTCTTCATTTAAATCAAGAGGTTTCAAGATCAGAAGACAAAAAAAAAGACAAGAAGATTTCAAAGCTGACTGCAGTTTGATCAAATCTCTATAATATTTTTAATTCTACAATCTAAGTAAGTTAATTATTTAATTTATTTAGTTAAATTAATTCAAGTTGAATTTAATTTAATTTATAAATTATTTAATTAATTTAAGTATAATTAATTTATTATAAAAGAATTGGATTAATATGACTTATATATATATATTTCGAATGACTTATTAATAAGTCATACCGAATGACTTACTAATAAGTCATACCGAGAGTTTTATATATATATATATATATATATATATATATATATATATATATATATATATATATATATATATATATATATATATATATATATATATATATATATATATATATATATATATATATATATATATATAGATAGATAGATAGATAGATAGATAAGTCATACCGAGCTCTGCCGACCTTCCTTTTTAATAAGTCATACCGAGCTTAAAAGAAAAGTCATACCGAAGTTTCAGTGTTCAAAAGGTCATGTTGGACTTACTTTTTATTTAATTAAAAGGTCATACCGATTTTTTAATTAATAAAATAAGTCATACCGAGAGAAAATGTCTTGCCCAGCTTTTTGAAAAGTCATACAAGGCTTAATTTCAATAAATTAAGTCATACTGATAAAGGTCATACAAGCCCTTTTCATTCTCTATAAATATGAGAAGAATGCTTCACTTGTTAGGAGTTAGAAAATCAGATCAAATTCAGAAATTTGTCTGCATTGTAATATTCACAGATTTCTGTGCTGAGTTTGGAATATAATTGTTAAACACAAACAGTTCATGTCAAATTTGTTCTAGATCCTTTTATCAATTATATAACAGTTTTCTTCATATTAATTTTGTAATACTAATCAAGTTAAAATTATATCTTTTACTTGAACAGTATTTCATTATAATTAATATTTCGCGAGCAATTAAAATAATATTTTAAACCAAATATTCCGCGATTAAATTCAGATATTGTATTCAACCCCCTTCTACAATATCAGGGACCAACAATGAGCTATATTCCATTTAGTTTGATGAGCTTCATTTTTATCATTTGAACATGTTTCTTCCTCATTGAAGTTGTTGGCATTTATTGCAGATCCTTGGAAATCTCCCCCTGAGTTGATGCTTGGGTTGTGTGGAGAATTCTCAAGTTAAATATGATTGTAATCTTCATTTTCTCTTTCCTCAATTATTTCATGTGAGATGTCTACATGTGACTCTTCACGAGTGTTGTTAACATTTTCAGTTGCAAATGTTTCAGAATCCATTTCATTTTGAAATCTCAAGGTGTCACAGTTTTCACTTTCCAAATTCATAGCAGGGAATTTGAAATCATCAAATGTCACATTTGTGCTTTCCATAACCTTTTGTTTATCAATCACATATACTCTATAGACAGTTTTGTCCAAATAGTGTCCCACAAAAATTCCTTCATATGCCTTGGATTAAAACTTCCCAAGGTTGTTAACATCATCCTTGAGAACAAAGCATTTTGTTCCAAACACATACATGTACTTTACGGATGGTCTTCTATTTGTCATGATGTGATAAGAAGTCTTTCTAACTGGTTTTGTGATGAGTGTTCTATTTTGAGTGTAACATGCAGTTCTAACAGGTTCAGCCCAAAAACTAGTTGGTAGATTTGCTTCTGCTAACATGGTTCTTGCAGCTTCAATAAGAGTCTTGTTCTTTCTCTTAACCACTCTATTTTGTTATGGAGTTCTTGGGACTGAGAATTGGTGAGTGATTCCATTCTCTTTGCAGAATTCATTGAGTATAACATTTTTGAATTCTGTTCCATTGTCACTTCTTATGGCTACTACTGGTGTAAGGCCTTTTTCCAATCTTCTCAAATTCTCAATGATAACTTCCGGAGCTTTATATTTTGAGTGCAGGAATTCTACCCAAGTGTATTTTGAAAAATCATCAACCATGACTAGAGCAAATCTTTTCTTAGACATGGACATGACATTTACTGGTCCAAACAAATCCATATGAATTAATTGCAGTGGCTTGGTAATTGATGTAAATTCATTACTCGTGTGACTTGATCTCTTCATTTTTCCCTTTTTAACATGCCTCACACAATCCTTTTATGCAGAATTCAAGTGAGGGTGGGTCCTTCACTAATTCTCTTTTGATTAGAGAATTAATGTTTTTGACATTTAAGTGAGATAACCTCTTGTGCCAAAGCAGACTTTCATTTTCTGATGCCTTGGTATAAAAACAACAATTTTTTTCCCTATTTGCAGAATCCAAATCTGCTACAAACAGGATTCCCTTTCTTACTCCTTGCAGAGCAATCTCATTGGTCTTTCTGTGAGATATGACACATAATTCCTTGTCAAACTCCACCTTTAGATCTTTATTACAGAATTGGGTGATGTTGAGCAGATTGTGCTTTAAACCACTGACCAAAGCTACATCTTTAATGACAACATTTCTATGAATTAATTTTCTATATCCCATGGAGAAACCAATGTTGTTGTCTCCAAAGGTTACCATTGGGCCAACCTCGTCTTTGAATTATGACAACAGGGCCTTGTCACCAGTCATATGCCTTGAACATCCACTATCCAAGATTCACATGACCTTCTTCTTACCCGTGCCCTGCAAACGCACATAAATCAAGTTTTCTTTGGTACCCAAACAAGGTTGGGTCCTTTATGCTTAGTTACATGAATGTCATATCTATTTTTAACATTCTTAGTTACTTGAACATGCATGCTCTCATTTTTCTGATTTTGATTTTTAGCTTGATTAGTACTTTTAGAACTAGATGCATACTTAGGTGACATGCAGTGTTTTTTATGTTTAACAGGACTAGCAGATTTAGGCCTAGGGCTGTTGATGTTCAGGTTCTGACATATGCATCCATCAACAAACTATTTCCTGAGCCTAAAGCAAGTATTCATGATATCATGTTGCATGGCATACAATTAAATTTTTCACAGAATTTATGATCATCATGCATCAAAGGTTTTACATATCCACAAGCAAATTCATCATTTTTAATAACAGGTTTCTTGCACACATGAGTAAGATGGTTTGTTGAACCACAGTTTTTACAAATCTTCCTAGGTGCATTATGAACAGGTGCATAATTGTTGTATTTGTTAATGCCTATCTTTCCATTCCTATTTGCCTTTTCTTTTTAACATGCATGGTGTTAATTTTCTGAACATTTTATTTTGGTTCATTTTTAGCATGAATGGACTTGGCTTTGATTATTGGTTCTTCTTCTTCAACAAAGGGTATATTATGTTTAGTTATTTTCTTATTCTCATCATCCAGCTGTTGTTTGATGACCATACTGACCTCATCAAGTTCAACAGTTGCTTTCTTAAAAATTGGTTACTTAATATTTTTCAAGATGTGAGGATTTCCAAGGATTTCAACTTTCTTGCCTTTTATTGAAACAAATTTCTTCTTTTTGAGATTCTCATAATCAAAACAAACTCCAATCCTAGAGTTTTTCTTATGCTTCTCATGGAATTCTTGAACAATAGTAGCTGAGTTTTGATAAGATCTAATTTTCAATTCATTTTCAGAAATTTGTTCTTTAAGAAGTTTTTCAATTTTTTCAGAACAAATAACTTTATTTTTTAGATACTCATTTTCTTGTTTCAAGTTTTCCAGAATTATTAAAGATAATTCTAAGGTCTCATTCCTAGCAGTTAGTTCATCATTAGCTTTTAGCAATCTTGCAATTTCCTCATATGCAGCAGTCATATTAATATGAATATTAAATATTTCAATACTCAATTCTTCCACAATTTTCTTTTGAACCTCAAATTTACAAATTTCTTTGCCATGAAGGCCATGATTTTGTTGTCCATGCCTTCAAGTTCTTCAATGGTGTAGAAATCTTTTTCCCCTGATTCACTTTTGACAGAGTCCTTCTCTTCCGGTTCATGTTCTTCAAGTTCTTCAACTTCAACTTTTTGCTTGTACCAGTCTTCTTAATTTTTGAAGGTTCCTTTGCAACCAAGGCATTTGAGACATTTGCCATTTTTCCTCTATTTGCTAAAATGGTCTTCTTCTGATAGAATTCAAGTGGAAGTTTTGTTAGATCTCTCCCTTCTCTTATTGCAGATATTTTATGCTTCAGGTATTCTGGAAGAGTCAACAAAAACTTCATGTTTTTCTCTTTTATTTCGTAGTACTTTCCATGGAGTTGAAGGTCATTGATGAGTTTGTTGAATCTCTCAAATACTTCAGTTATGCCTTCATTTAGTTTTGACATAAAGGCCTCATACTGTGAAACCAGGAGTTGCCTTTGATTGTCCATTACCTCTTCAGTTCCTTCACACAGAATTTCTATGGTTTCCCATATATGTTTTGCAGATGTATAGTTGACAACATTGTTATACATGACAACGGCTAGTGACTCTATTAATATGAGTGTTAGACTGTTGTCAAGAGACACGTTCTCCTTTTCTGTATCTGTGTATTGAGATGGATCCTTAGGTATCCATGTTGCAGGGATTATTTCTGATCCACTGGTAGTTTCAGGAACCAGTATTTCTAGCATGAAAGGGCCATTCTTCAATATGTCTGGGTACATGGAGTTTGCAGCCTTTATGAACATCAGCATTTTTCTCTTCCATAAGTTGTAATTTTCTCTGTCAAAAGGAGGAATCTTTATACTACTTAGCTTTTGAGAACTCGTCTTGATCTTTTAAACTGTATGTATGTTAACAACATGAGCTCTGATACCACTTGTTATGAATTAAGAGTTCCAGAAGTTTACAGAGAGGGGGTGAATGTATACTTCAAATATTTTTAATCACTTTAACATTGTGATGAACTGTTTGTTGTTTGAATATATTAAAACAAGTTTGGTGTTTGCAAGAACATAAAGCAATAAATAAAGAAAACACCAAATGTAACTTTCATTCTAATTGTATTAGAATGAATTTTACTACAATCTGAAATTCAACTTGAATTTCAACTTCTTGTTCTAAGAAGAATATAAATGTATGAATACACTTGATACAATTTTCTTAGATGCTATCAAATGAGGCTGTGCATAAACTATATAGACAACATGTCCTATGACACATGCTAATATAAGACAGTTTAGCTAAAACTGGAAATACACAAGAAATACTTTACATTTGACTACAATCTATTTCTAGCTAACACCTGTTTTGACAGTCTGATATGTTCAGCTTTATATCTTCTGTCATTTATCTTGCTTATCTTCCCAACTTCATGGTAGTCATGTCTCTATCTTAACATGCTTGACTTATCCTGCAAAGACAAAGCTACAAATTATATGTCTCGTTCTTCTGCAATTTTCCTTGAAAATAGCTCTTTGAAACAGTCGAATACTCTGTTGAGATTACTCCAAGAAATCATGGTGATTGACTTCTCGATTGAGTACTAGCTGTGACTTCTCGATTAGTCCTTGAATGGCTTACTTCTCGAATGTTTAGACTTCTCGATCGCATACTGTATTTGACGACTTCTCGATTAGACTAGACTTCTCGAATGATCACTTGAAACTGAGACTTCTCGATTGGTTTAGGTCTGCCACTTCTCAAATGCTCATTTTGATAACTTCTCGAATTAATTTACTGGACTTCTCGAATGTGTATCATTTTCACACTACTCGATTGGCTTCAATATCTTGACTTCTCGAATGGATACTTCTCGATCGAATACTGAGTCAATGAGTGTTTTGAGACTTCTCGACCAGTTGCATATTCCTGACTTCTCGAATGAGTAACTTCTCGAATGTGCATTTGCCTTAGTTGAATTCTCAAACTGCATTCCTTATTTCTTCAATAAGCCTTATTTGTCTTGTTGCATGATTCAACTTGAATCTTCTAACAAACTTTATTCTTTGACTTTAATTACAACTTGGAATTACAATTTGATCATACTTCTATCTGCAGTAATACATAGAAATGTCTAAGTCACTACCCTATTACAGAAGTTCTAAATATGTTATAGCAAGACAAATAATTACATAGAGTAGGCTTGATTTGGTCCAACATTTAGATTTTACCTTTAACAGATGATATATAAGAGCAGAATCATCATCTTTATTTTGTTGAGAAGTGGTGGCCATTGGAGAGTGGTTGTCTGGATTTTGAATGTTGACAGCATCTTTTGAAAAGTTACTGTCATGAGGATTGATAGCAACTGTGTCATTAACAGCTACAGAGGCTGTGACAACAATCTCTTCCTCCTTTTGAGTGTAAGGTTCTTGTGGATTGCCATGATCAGTCTCATTCAATTGTTGGAATAGTGCATCAACATTTTGTTCTTCAATTGTGGCAAAATGTGATGCACCATAATTGAATGAGCTATGTTCCATATTTTCTAGCCCTATCATGTGTGTATCTTCAAGTGTGGGCTCAGGTTGAGTGTGTTTAACCTGTTGTGCAGACTCTGTATAGGTTGTCATGGGAGACTGGCCAATTTCAATATATGCCTTTTGCTGAGAGGAGACATCCAGAGATGTGTATTGATCCCTTTTAAGAGATGTGCCCTTTTGAGAGGACACATCCTGGATAACAGAGGTTGATACCCTTGCCTTTTTCCTCCTAGGCTCACTAGGGCCCTCTGTGGTTCTGTGATCATATTACCCTCTTTATTTGCTGCAACTTGTGTAGTTTCACCACCTACCCGTGGAAAGGTTTCTAGCTTAGGTTGATTGGTTCTCCTCCTTTTAGGAGCTTGGTCCTTTTAAGAGGAACCAGACCCTTGGCTAATGGATTTGGTGACTCGAGAATACCGAATTCCTTCATAAGGTTCAGACTGTGGGTTAGGAATGGTGAGATTAACACTATTCTCATCACTCAAGGTAAATAAATTGTAGTCCCCAACAAATTTTAAGTTTAAATCATTTACAGTTGACAACATGAAATCAGTTATAAACAAACCCAATTCAGTGTTAAGTGGTTTACTGATTAACAAAGAATGGGTGTTCTTTTTTAGTGTTGGGAACTCCATGCATTGAACACTATCTAAATTTATTATGAATACTACAGAATTAACTATAAGCATAAAAAATCTAGGATATTAGATTACCGGTTTTCTGGTTTCTTTCTTTCCAAGCACTAGTTTGAAGAGTGGCATCAGGAGCTTTCCAATATTGATTTTGTAGTTATGCAACATGGAATGCACAATTCTCCTGATGTAAGTTGAGACCTCAATCCAGCCATTGGGCTTGCTAGACATGGACCTTGATACAACATCCAACATCATACTCCATTCTTTATTCAGATATTTTTTGTCCATGCCGCCAGATGGATACCATTCATCGCTGTTTGGGCTTGACTTGGGTCCAGTATACCCAACCATCTTAAAGAACTTTGCAAGCTGAATGTCACTTGCAGGCTCCTGAAATAGTGAGCCTTCAACTTCTTCCACATGAAGAGCTTCATTAATGTGAGAGGAGTCAATGGTGTAAGAAGTACCATTGATTTGGAAGGAGATAGTGCTAGCATCTTGCTCCCTCTCACATATGGTAGAGGTCCAGAACTGAGAAAGTCTAGGTATTTCAAGATGGGGGCTTGCAGTAAGGGCATAGTTTAGGTAAGAGTTGTTCATGAAGCCAACAAGAGGTTTGAAGGCTTCTCAAGCTTCACCCACTGAAGCCATGGTGGTGAAGTTGGTTTGGGTAAGAGAACAGATAATTTGGGGTCCAGACATGGTCGAGAGATTGTTAATTTTGAAATGAAGAGGAGTTTAGAGTTTGATTAAGGGTTTAGAGAAAGAAAGGTTACAAAGAAAATGGAGGGTTTTTAGGATGTAAGAGAATTTGAAGTTAAGAGAGAAATAAAGAAAAGTAAAGAGTGAGAGAAATTTTAGTTATATATATATATGATGAGAGAAAGATACTGTCAAAAATGAATTTTAAACGATTTTAAGTGACAGTTGTCTTCTAGTTTCATTCCTTGACAGTAACTTCTGCACTAGAAATCACAAACACTCTTGACAGTAACATTAGTGGTTTGAGAATATGTAAAATAAATGAATAACCTTAATATTAATTATTGACATTATGTTATGCAGGGAATTTACAAAACTATACTGTCAGTTGTTAGACAGTAGTAAGTTCCATAGGATTTGACAGTAACTTAATACTATATGACAGTATGAATAAAATATATTGTCAAGAACCTTGACAGTATCTTTTATTTTCTGCATATGAAATCAAGTTACTTAAAAATAAATTAGTTAACCTCTCAGTAATATATAATCATGTCTTTCTACTGTGATAAAAATCAAAACACCTCAAGAGGCCATTAATTCACAGTGAAATTTAGTTAACTAAATTTTTTTTGATCAACTAAACAGAATTACATTAACATGTTAAATTTAACATACCAATTCACTCACTAGCCTGTTAAATGTATTTTCATCCAAAAGTTTGGTGAAAATATCTGCAAGTTGCTTATCTGTGGGCACATAGATTAGCCTGATTGTGCCTTCCTCCACATGCTCTCTAATGAAATGATGTCTGATGTCAATGTGCTTAGTTTTGGAGTGTTGAACAGGATTTTCAGAAATTTCTATGGCACTAGTGTTGTCACAAAAGATATGAATTCCTTGCAGAGTCAACCCATAGTCCAATTACTGGTTTCTCAACCAAAGTAACTGAGCACAACAACTACCAGCTGCAATATATTCAGCCTCTACAGTTGAATTTGATATTGAATGCTGCTTCTTGCTAAACCATGAGACCAATCATTCTCCGAAAAATTGACAGCTACCTGTAGTGCTCTTCTTGTCTATCCTGCACCCTGCATAATCTGAGTCTGAATATCCAACTAAGTCAAATCCAGAGTCTTTAGGATACCAAAGGCCTGAGTTTTGAGTGCCTTTTATGTATCTAAAAATTCTTTTTACTGCCATTAAGTGAGACTCCTTTGGATCAGACTAGAACCTTGTACATAACCCTGTTGCAAACATGATGTCAGGTCTGCTGGTTGTTAGATAGAGGAGAGATCCAATCATTCCTCTATATATTTTGTTGTCCACTTTCTTTCCTTTTGAATCCTTGTCAAGTTGAGTTGCTGTTGAGATTGGAGTTTTTGCAGGAGATGAGTCTTCCATATCAAATCTTTTCAAGAGATCTTTAGCATACATAGTCTGGCAAATAAATATTCTATCTTCTTTTTAATAGACTTGAAGTCCAAGAAAGAATACCAATTCACCCATCATACTCATCTCATATTTGTTCTGCATTAACTCTAATAGTTTCTTGCATAGATCTTCATTTGTTAAACCAAAGATAATTTTATCAACATACACTTGGACTAGAATGATATCCTTTCCATGCTTTTTTTAGAAGAGAGTTTATCCACAATCCCTCTTGTAAAGTTGTTATCAAGAAGGAACTTGGAAAGAGTGTCATACCAAACCCTTGGTGCTTGTTTTAAACCATACAATGCCTTGATTAGTATGTACACAAAGTTCTTCATCTTTGGATCTTCAAAGCCAGGGGTTGTTCAACATATACTTATTCCTCTAATTTTCCATTAAGGAAAACACTTTTAACATCCATTTGAAAAACTTTGAAGATATTGAAAGCAGCAAAAGCCAAAAAGATTCTTATTACTTCAAGTCTGGCAACAGGTGCAAAAGTTTCTTCATAATCAATCCCTTCTTGTTGACAGTTACCTTTTGCCACCAGCCTTGCTTTGTTTCTTGTGACAGTACCACAGTCATCCATCTTGTTCATATAAACCCATTTGGTGCCTATTATGGATTTGTTCTTTGGTTTAGGCACCAATTCCCAAACACAGCTTCTTTCAAATTGATTAAGCTCTTCTTGCATGGCATTAATCCAATCTGGATCAGCCAAAGTTTCTTCTAGAGTTTTAGGTTCATTTTGAGAAAGGAAACAAGAGTACATGCATTCATTGGCAACATTTATTCTTTTTTTGACTCCAGTTCCTGGATCACCAATAATTAAATCATTTGTGTGATCTCTATTCCATTTTGTTTCTCTTAGAGAATCACTGGAATCATCAGCACCTTTTTTATTAATAGCATCTTTTGCTCTTGCACTGTTGATATCATAAATTTTTTCAAGTCCACTATTCATGAGAACATTTCCAGAAAGATCAGTTGTTTGAGAAGTTCATTCATTATCTCCAGACTGGATAGGATCATTTGTTGCACCAGAAATTGTGTGATCAACTCTTTGTGAATCTTCATCAATCTCTTCTATATAGCCTTGATTTTCAAAGAACAATGGTTCTATTTCTTAACTTCCTTCAACTCCAGGAAATTTTGACTCATCAAAGGTGACATTTACACTCTCATCCACAGTCTTGTGATCAATCATGTAGACTCTGTATGCAGTCATGTCAATACCATATCCCACAAAGATTCCTTCAAGTGCTTTAGTGTCAAATTTTCCTTTGATCTCAGTTGAATCTTTCATGTAGTAGAACTTGCTTCCAAAGACATGAAAATAATTGAAAATTGGTTTTCTTTTTGTGAGAAATTCATAGGGTGTCTTTCCATATGTCTTGTTGACTACAGTCCTGTTTTGAGTATAACATGTTGTATTGATTGCTTCACCCCAGAAATAGGTAGGAAGTTTTGCTTCACTCAACATTGTTCTTGCAACCTCAATGAGAGTTCTGTTCTTTCTTTCCACAACACCATTTTGTTGAGGTGTCCTTAGTGCAGGGAATTGTTGAGTGATTCCATTGTCTTTGCAGAAATCATTCATGATACTATTTTTGAACTCAGTACCATTATCACTTCTTAAAATCTGCACTTTGCATTTGGGATTCTTGTCAAGAACCCTTACCAAATCAATGATCTCTTGTGCAGCTTCATCCTTGGATGCTAGAAACCTCACCCAAGTGTATCTTGAAAAATCATCAACCATTACTAAAGCATATTTTTTTCTTGCTAGTGATTGCACATTCACAGGACCAAATAAGTCCACGTGAATCAGTTGAAATGCTTCATTGATTGAGCCACTAGGAGTTCTTTTGTGTGAAGCTCTCCTTAGCTTCCCTTTTTGGCAATCCTCACACAATCCTCTTGACAGAATTCAAGTTGAGGAAGCCCTTTCATCAATTCTCTCTTCATTAGATAATTCATCACTTTGAAGTTCAAATGGGAAAGTTTCTTGTGCCATAACCAACTCTCAGATGGAGAAGCCTTACTGTAAAAATAGTAGACTTTGTCTTTTCTTACAGAATCCAAGTCAGCTATGAAGAGGCTTCCTTTTCTAACTCCTTGAAGAGCTTCTTCTCCTGTCTTCTTGTTGATAATGGAGCATCTGTCTTGATCAAAGCTCACTCGAAATTCTCTTTCACAAAATTGAGTTACACTCAATAGATTGTGCTTCAAACCATTCACAAGAGAAATTTTCTCTATTCTCAAATTTCCAACTTCTAGAATGCCATATCCCATTGTGAAACTAATGTTTTTGTCACCAAAGGTTACATAAGGGCCAGCCATTTCCTTGAACTGTGATAGCAGGGCTTTATCACCTGTCATGTGTCCTGAGCATCCACTATCAATGATTGACATGATTCTTTTATTTTTCCTGTTGCCCTGCAAAGCAAATTTTTCAAGTTGCTTTTGGTACCCAATTTTTATTGGGTCCATTTTACTTAGCTAAATCACAGTTAGAAGTTGATTCAGTTATAATTCTTGCGCTTGCTTTTAGCAAGACTCCTGTAGCTACCCATTCAGATTTGACTACTGGTTTGATAGCTTTTCTCTTGGGTGACTTGTCCATCCTAACTTTAGGTGGACTTAAAGTCTTTGCCTTTTCAATTTTATCACTTTTATGCATGCATTCTTGATTATTAGCTAAAGGCATGTTAAAGCACATACTCATCAAGTTCATTTTACATGAAATGCATTTAAAATCACCATAGTGAGAAACTTGTTTGTTTTTTAAAGGCATGCCGTGTAAATTTCCATTAGCAGATGTAGCATTCTTGACATTTGACTTGTGCTTAGTGCAAACATGATTTAGATGACTAGAAGACCCACAATTATTGCACAACTTTCTAGGAGCATTATGAATATAATCATAATTTTTTTTCTTGTTTATTCCTAGTTTTCCATTTCTGTTCTTCTTGGTCTTCATGACAGTATGTTTAGAAGTTAATGTCATGCTGGTGTTGATAGTAGGTTTAGATGGAGTTGTCTTGACAGTGAGTTTGGACCTCACAGTTTTGACAACATCTTCTGAACTTACTGTCTTGCCAGTATTGACAACATCTTTTAAACACAAGTTACTGTCAAGGTCAAAACTAACTGTCTTGAGGATTTTGACAGTATCTTTTTCCTTAAGGGACTTAATGACAACTTCATTATCCTCATTATCTATCTCTTGTTTAATAACTAATTCTTCCTCATCAAATTCAAATTCTGCCTTTTTGAACATGGGATTCTTAACTTTCTTTAGAATGGAAGGTTTGACAGTATGTTTGATGTCTTCCTCTACATCATGTTTCTTTCCACTTTTCTTCTCATAGTTAAAACCTATACCTACCTTTTGATTTTCAGTATTATCATCATGGTATGACTTTAACAAAGAAGAAGAATTCTTGTAGGCCTTGATTTTTAGTTCATTCTCAGAAATCTGTTTTCTAAGAAATTCCTCAATCTGGGAAGCATAAACTATCTTGTTTTTAAGAATCTCATTTTTTTGTTATAAGGACTCAAAAGCATTTTGTTTAAGTTCTAGTCATGATTTTTAATCTTCAATAACTCATTAGCACTAGACAATTTAACTATCTCCTCATTGGCAGCTAACATGCTTGTATGAATATTAAAATTTTCAGAACTTAAACTCTCAACAGTTTTTTTATACTGAGATGTAGTCATATCAACAGTAGTAAGAATGGGTACCTAATTTGATGAAGTGGATGAACCTTCTCCAGAGTTTGCCATGAGAGCAAGATTTCCATATTCTTCTTCCTCTTCATCATCAGAGTCTTCCCAACACTTTCCTTCAGCCACAAAAGCCCTTCTTTGTTGCTTTTTGAGCAAGGCTTCATATTTTACTTTGATTTCCTCATAATCATTATCATTTCTTCTAACTTGTTTTGGCTTCTTGCATTATATTGTAAAATACCCCATTTCACTTCAGTTATAACACCTTATCTTGGATCTATCCACCATACCTGTTTTGTATCCACCTTTGCCACTTCCTCCAGGTTTTGAAGTATTTGGCTTGTTGAACCTGGAGCCTTGTCCTCTGGGTTTGAAAGCTTTGTTCTTCTTGAATCTCAAGTTGGAGAACATCATTGCCATGTAGGCCATAGTTTTGTTTTCCATGTTGTCTAGTTCCTCCAAAGTGTAGAACTCATCTTCTTCACCATTCTTGAGTTCCAGAGTCACACTTTCATCTTCATCTGTGATTTCTTCAATCTTGATTTGCTATTGATGTTGAGATTCCTTGAGCTGCATCATCTGTGGATCTTGAGCTACTAGAGCATTTGAAGTGTTAGCCATTTTTCCTCTTTGACCAGCTTGAATGGCATTTTCCAGGATCCGGGGTAGAGTGGGTTGGTTGTTTTTATGAACAACATCTTTCTTTTCCAAAGGTTGTAGTGTTCTTTGTCAAAGTTATGTATTTTTATGCTGCTTACTTTCTGTGCACTCATGTTTAGAACTTTTCAGGTTATGTATGCTAACCTGCTGCTCTAATACCAGTTGTTAAACAATATGAGTGTTGTAGAAGGGGGGTTGAATGCAACTTGATAATTTATCACTTATCTTGCTAACAACAAACAAGAAATAATAAATTCAAGTAACCGATGCAAACAACAGTAAACAATTAAAAGAAGAAAGATGTTTAACTACAAAATTTAATTTTATTAATTTTTGTTTTGCTACAACTGACTGGAAGATGTTTCCAGCTTCAATAGATATAATAACAAGAGATTGCTAATGTTTCTATGCTTGAGAAAGGTTAAGCTCAGTTGCATAAGGGAAAGTGTTTGTGAGATATGTGTATTTATGCTAAAACACATATCCCACTTAGAAGTGTACTTTCCCTTGTTCCTTGGACAATACTTGAAATAGAAACTCCACTTTTCCTATTCAATTTTGTCTTCATTCCATTTGTAGATAGAGTTGCTCTGAGAAGATTTGACATTCTTGACTCCTTGAGCACGCTTTATCTTTTTGCTTACTTTTTCTCAAGTTGCAGTAGTAGACTTGACAGACTAGGTAGAATTGTCAAGATTAATCAGTGAATTAACATTACCTAGTCTGTTTCTTGAAACAGACTGTCAGCACCACCAAAAGGTTACTGTCAACCTTTAGCTTCTCTTTGGTGACAGCAGCTTTGACTTCGCATACTTTACTGTCAAGCTTGCCAGTCTTCTAAAACATGTTGACGTCCAAAGGTACTGTCAACTATCCCGCCAAACATGCTGTCAACTATCCCCGCCAAAGTTACTGTCGAGAAACTTGATGTCTTCGATTCTTCAATCTCCGCCAAGTTTCCTGTTTATGAATAGTTGCTGTTAGTAAAACTTGTTGCCTTGAATCTTCATTCTCCGTCAAGTTTACTGTCGAGGAATAATTGTTGTCGTCTATTCCAAAAGGTGTTGTCACTTGAATATGTTGTCGTAGGCTTCAGTTTGCAGAATGTTACTGTCAATGATTTGATCCATACTCATGAACACTTTGTGAACTTCTACTTCATAGATCATTTATTACATTTTTACACGACAGTAACTATTGATACTTACTATCACCTACTTGGGTTTTTGCACATATTATTACAAGTGACATTTAAATATACTGTGAATATGTATATGACAATATGTTTTACTTAGTTAATTTCTAATTAATCTAAGTAAAATATTAGTCGATTACATTGTTAATACCACAATTCATAACATACCACTGTATATGTATCAATATGAAAAATAAAACTATATTTATTTTTTTAGATGAAAATTACGATATATATATATTAAGGATAACACTGCGCTGCAAACTTTTTAGCGTCAGAACCATGCAAATTTTTAATAAATTCTGCAGAACCATTATAAAAAAAAAAAAATAGTGCATAACCATAATTTTATTTATAAAATTATAATAAAAAGTTTATGTAGACATATATTTTTACATTTTTTATTATAATTTTACAAAATTTAATGAAAGTTTACGAGGTTTTCTCATTGTTAACATGTATACTGAACGCAATTATATATTTTTTACATCGAAGTAAAAATAAATAAATTAGACAATTAGCGCGTGTATATAGAAGAGTGCCCATATATATGTGTATATACGCCTCTTTTCTGCAAAACCCTAAACCTCTTTCTTTCCTTTGTCAAGTTGAGCAATGGCGACCGCAGCTTTGGACTCTGAAACTTCTGCCAAAGTCATTCGACAGGTCTAATTCATTGTTTTTATTGCGTTTTATATCATCAATTTGGTTAATTATTGTTTGCTATTTTCTTTAAATATATATTTATGTTTGTTTGATTAATTTTTGGGGGCAGGTTGAGTTCTACTTCAGTGATAGTAATCTTCCCAGAGATGGGTTTCTCTCGAAAACTGTTGGCGAAAGCCCAGATGGTTGTATCCTTTTTTTTATGAGTGTGTGTGTGTGTAATGTCTGTTTTGTGTGTGTTTATGTATGTTTGTGATTTTGTACTTGGTTTACGCCTTATGGTTTAATTAGTTTTGTTGTTTAGTTATAAGACTAATGTTGGTTACGGTAAGTGTTGCGTGGAATTGTTTGTTGAAATGTACCTTGTTTTGTCGTAACTTTTTTAGTTGAAATGGTTTCGAGAAGTGATTGGAGATTGTAGATGATAAATAATGCCATGATTGTAATGATTATGGGTTGAAGCTTCATTAGAGAAGAAAAAATGAAGATATTGTGTAATTTAACTCTTTGCTTCTATGTTCTAGCGAGATATTAGTTGAAGGAATCTAGTTTGAGGCCGCTAAATGTATTTGGAGTTCAGATATGAGTAATAACAAGGAATAAAGTTATCAACTTTTACTGGTTAAAGCATATATTTCTTACTTTTATTATGTAAAATGTTATAAACGCACATTTTAGACAAGAAAATTAGATGACATGATATTTTTGTTTGAAAAGTTATAATGGAGATAGAACCGAATGGTGTTCAGTGCAAAGGAACAAACAATTGCATTTGGTTTCTTAACTGAAATTTTTAGTGGTTAGCTTGGCATTGATATGCTCATTCTCTAGGATGAGAAGTCATCTGGGTCTGGGAGATGCTAAAGAAGAAGATATATCTGAAGACACTGTGAAGGCTGTAGCTGAAACATTAAGGAGTTCTTCTTTTCTTAAGATTTCTGAAGATGGTGAGTGTTTATTCTACTATTTTTACACTGTGATTAGCTTATTTAAGTTTCGGAAATTTTGCGTGGTGTTTTGTCATGTTCCATTTAAAAAAAAAAAAGTGAATAAAAGTGTAACTTTCTTTCATTGCACTTTAGGTAAGAGAGTTGGTAGGACTACAGAATTACCAAAGCCGGAAGAGATTATTGAGCAATTAGATGCTAAAACAATTGCTGCATCTCCGTTAGAGTACAATGTAAAGCGTGAAGATGTGGAGTCCTACTTTTCTCAGTTTGCCAAGGTACTGGGTGCTTTCTTTTTCGCACCTGTGTGCTTAATACATTCATTGCTTGCTCCAAACTAAACGTTAGGTACTAATTTGACTGACTTATCCTTGATGCTTGCCACTAGATTGTTTTGTTACATTTAGTTTCCTTTTGGTGGGATCATATGCTCACCACAAAATAGTATTTTGGCATTTCTATGAATACAACATAATATTTCTGTGTATAACTGGTTAAATAAATAAAGAATAATTATGTGGCATATAAATGTTGAGATCTGATGGAGATTGAATATTTTAAAAACATCCAAGTTCAAGGGAAGTATGTTATCTTTATATTGTTATGATCTAGTTTTTACAGTAAAGTGTTTTGCATGTAAAATCTCATGTTCCGGTATCATAGTTCTGACTACATACCAGAAGGAATAATATCCTGTAGGTATGGTTGTTGATGTCTTATATTATAGCAGGAAGTGGTTTTCGTTATATTAAACCATATTTATAAATAGCTTCTATAGTATTATCTATAACACTCTGAATATGGGACAAGTTATGTCTATTGGATGCTTGGAAATTCAGGACACGTTGTTGTACTGTAAACGAGAAACTTAAATAAGAACTCTAATCATGTTAAGATATATTCTAAAGTTGTATCTAGCATATTTACATACGTTCTGTGGTTGTGACTGAAGTGGTAATTTTTTGTGGACATGTGTAGAAATCTGGCATTTCCAATTAGTTGAATAATTTTTCAAGAAGAGTGTCAGATACTTCCTTCACACCTGATAAAGATTGTGTGTCTATGTAATATGCTGTTGGTTTCCATTTGATGTATTTTGTAGCTGTCTCAGTTTCCTGTTTTTTCTAACCTGTTGTGTTGTTGACCATTTAGATGTTAAGTTGAGAATTCTGTCGAATACATGTGGTTGGATTTTAGTCTTCGAGAACATTATAAAATAAAATAAAAAAATAGATATAGATGCTTTGTGGTGATGTATGTAATGCATTGTCGGTGACCATTAATTGTCTTGTATGTTTCTGCTATGTATGTTTCAGGTTAATAGTGTGAGGTTGCCTCGCCATGTTTCAGACAGTAGGCAGCTCTGTGGCACTGCTCTGGTTGAGTTTTCAACTGAGGAAGAAGCTACAGACATTTTGAAGCAGAGTCTGGAATATGCAGGCGCCAAATTGGAATTTATCCCAAAGTAAGCAATGATTAAATGGTAAACTAAAGTTCAAATGATGTTACTTGTTTTACCACTTGGTGACCTTGGTTTCTGGATGTGAAAGGGTTGCCAAATTTTGACCTTGGTGATTGTCAAAAATAGTGAAAAGAATCTTGGTTCCAACATTTTAGGATTGCAATAACTTCTTAAGAAATGTATTTCCTTTCTATAGGAACATACAAGCAGCAGATTGTGGAGCAGTAGTATAAATAATTTTTGCAGTTAACTTTACTATGTAGTTGATTATCTTCTGATGTATTCGATGTCTCAGGAAAGAATTTGATATAGAACGAGAAAAGCTAGAAGAAGCTGAAAATTCTCGTCCGAAAAACGACAATAATCGTAAAAAAAATTCGAATGAAGGAAAGTAAGTAACAGTTGTATCGATTCTAGATGCTCATTTTGTTGGATGCTTATTATTTTGCTGAACTGCTTTGTGATTTGATTTGGTTTTTCTGTTAACAGCTATCCTAAAGGCTTAATTGTTGCATTTACACTGAAGAGTAAGTTGAGTGGTGATTCTGTGGTAAACGGTGGCAGTAGTGAACCAGCAAGTGAGAGTGTTGAAGTTTCCAAGGTAGATGAAGACCTAGGTTCAGTTAAAGCTGAGATTGAGAAAACTGAGCAAACTGATGAGGAACCCAAAGATGTTAAAGTTAAGGAAGAAAACACTGAAGAAAACATTTTGACCAAGAGTGAAAAAATGGTTGAAGATGAACCAACTCTGGATAGCGATCAAGCTGAACATGAAAAGGAGTCTCTTGACAATCCTATTCAGAAAGAGGAAGCTAAAGCAGGGACAGAGGGAAATTCAGCTGCTACAATGTACAAGGACAATAATGATGTTGTTCTGCGCGAAGATCTCAAAAAGGTCTTCCAGAAGTTTGGCTTTGTTAAGGTAAGGTTATGAGATCTCTCTAGTTCTTTTTACGAGACACAAATCTGGTGACTTCTTAGTTTCTCATGCTCTTGCTGTCTGAAATTTTGTTACATAAATTACGAGGTGAATGGGTTAGTGTGGAGGACTATAATATATTCAGCTCATCTGTAGTGTTAATAGGAATTAAAAATCAAGTAGAAGCAGAATCTACCGTATGATTATTTCCTCCGTTTAGATATGCCACGATTTCTTAACTAGACAGTCTGTTTAATTTTTTTATTAGTATTACTTTTTCTCCTTTCTAATTATGGTCAGGGTTGGACAATTTACTATAGATTACTTTTGCTTAATCCCTGCCTTAAACAAGCTTCATATTATACTTAAGGATGCACTGAATATTGTTTTAGATATTTGCATGTTTTTTCAATTATATAGTAGAAAAGAGAGATCTAGCAAAAAAAAAAGAGACAGGCATTGTTACTGGCTATTGTTTGAGATTATATTTATAACATCTAATATATGTGATTTCTTGCTGCAGTTTATTGATTTCACAATGGGAGCTGAATCAGGATACATCAGATTCGAAGAAGCAGGAGCAGCACAAAAAGCGCGTGCTGCTGCTGTACTTGCTGAAGAAGGTGGTCTGATAGTGAAAAACTATATCGCTACATTAGATCCTGTAACTGGTAGGCAGCATTCTCAACTTTATTTACAATGTTTTAAACTTTTCCATTCATGTGTGTTAGTCGAAGTGTTGATGTAGGTTTCATTTTCTTCCATTCGATTACTTAATGAAAAAGTAAGATGGCCAATAAAACAGAAGAGCTTTCAATGCCTTATGGTAGAAACAGCCTAATGTAGCCTGCTTTATGGAGTAAGAGCATCTTCAACAGTCTCCTAGTTGGCTTCTAAATATAATATAAAATATTAAGTTCCTAGTCATTTATCACATTTTTAAGAGTGTCAACTCCAACAACACTCCTTATATTTCCTCTCTATTTTATTTTTTATTAATATATAGACCCCACTGACAAAAAAGTGGAAAAAGTAAGGGATGTTTTGGAGGGAATTAATATTTTATTGATATAAAACAATTAGGAGCCATGTAGTGACTCCTAAATTAGAGGAGAGAGAAGAGACTCCTAAGGTTTTTAGGAGCCACTAGGAGTCTCTTGGAGTACTATTTTTTGTTATCCTATTTATTTTTTGATTTAGGAGCTTGTTTAGAGAACCTATTGGAGATGCTCTAATTAAGTTCTTTTGGCTTCCATTAACATTATCAATATCCATGTAATGCCCTGTTTATTTTAGATTGGCTCCTGATGTTATGCTCGTATTTATATATTTGTTGCATGCTGCATTTTAAATTTTAACTGAAGCAATATATCCTTTTAGGAGAGGCTGAAAAAACGTACTGGGATTTACTTCGTGGTAATCAGGAGAAATACAAGGACAGAATGGACAATCGCGGAAGGTATGATAAACTATTGCCCTGTTGCCCACCTTCAATCTGTATATGTTCCTTTTATTATCCTATTCTGCTTAGTAGATTATATGTTGAAAATCCGCTTTTGCTATCAAATTTATGGAGAAATGGACATACTTTTCAACTATCTGCAAGTTCCCGAAAAGTGCTGAGTATGCAAAAAGGAAAATGCTCTAAAAAAATCTTTTTTCTCAGGGGTGGAAAGTCTAATAGAGGCGGGAGACAATCATATGGAAAGCACTCACGTTCAAGGGATAATGATTATTCAAATCGCCCTAATAAAGCACAGAAAGTCTGAGCAACTTGACCCGGAGGAAGTGGTCAACTATTACAAGTCCAATTTTGTCCGACACCTCACAGTTTTGTGCAATTGTCACCTGGTTTGTTTAGAGCCTGTGCATTACTATAGGCAGAAAGCCTTGGGTTATATTCCCTAGTGTATCCTAGATGGTAGATGGGACGCTAAATGTTCCAAGAAAAATATTGCTTTGAATTGGATATGAATGCTATTAAGAACAGTGTAGTTGTATTTCTAGCCCAAAACATTGCAAGTCTAGTTTACAAAAGTATTAGTAGGGTTCAGTTTAAGTGTCAAATTATAATTCATATATGTTTGTCCTGATTGAATCTCATGTTTATCTTAACATAATGATTCCAAAGATAGCTCCAATAACTGAGAAATATCCATGGAAATGTTCCACCAAATTATCATCCTTTTCCGTATTTGCCTGGAGACATTACACTTTGAAAGTTTCATACAAGTGCTTCTGCATCTTTTAGGCATAATTCACAGATATACCGATGCTAGGGCCGAGCAGGGATGTTCAAAAAGCCCGAACCCTGATCCGATTTGGAAAAAAACCGATCCAAAAAAAAGTTCGGTTCGTTCCGGCCTGTCCATGGGTTTTAAATGAGGTTTCATTTTTTCATCAAGGCCTGGCCGGCTGGAAACCCGTAAAATCTGGATAAAAGCCTGGTTTTTAAAAAAGCTCCCGGGATTTTTGAAAATCCCGAAAAAAAGCCCATTTTTTAAAGAAAAAAAATCTAAAATATTATTATTAAAATTTTAAAATAATAATATATGATTGAAAAAGCTCGGATAAAAGCCCAGCCCAGCTCTATCCAGCCCGACCTGTGAGCCTAAAACGTGATATAAGAGAAAAGTTCGGACCGGCCCGACCCGTTTTTTGGAAAAAACCTGCCCGGCCCGGTTTTAAAAATAACCAAGGGTTTTAAAGCCCGGATAAAACCCGACCCGTCAAGTTTTTTGTGCATATCTAGGGTCGAGTCAATGTTTGGTTAAACTTATTTATGAGAAATAGGTGTTTATTTATGATAAATAAGTACTTATTTTTAGGAAAAAATATATATTTATATATATTTTTTGAAATAAGTATTTATTTCTGAAAAATAAATTAAAAATTAAATTTATTTTTAAAAAAATACTTATTCATAAAAGAAGAGTATAATTTTACATTTTTTAAAAAAATAGATACTTATATTCAGAAAATAATGTTAGTCAAACGGGTATTTATAATTAGCAGAGAACAATGACGCGCTACGCACGGTCTTAATAATCTTGTCAATAATTTATATTTACTAATTAATAAAAATGTTTTAAATATGTTTTAAAATAACAAATTAATGGACCTATTCTATTTTGTTTATGCATTCTGGAATTAATAAAAAAAAATTATGTAAGTTAGTCAAATATCTATTTTCTATTTTGAATTGGATAAGTGTATAAATATAAATTGTCAAATGATTATTTTGTATTATTTAAAAAAATTTAATAACTAATATAATTAAATTAATTTAAAAATAAAAATTAAGATTTTGAAAAATAATTATATGGATTATTAGTTGGAAAAAATTACTATCATAATATATATATAATTTGTATTTATTTCAAAAATAAAAATTACAATAATAATGTAATTTCTAGTATTTATAAATTAAATATATTAAAAATGATAATTCTTTTAAAAGCCGACACCCTTATCATACTATACAGAGTAATTCGATCATTATAAACACAAATTAATATAAATAAAGTAAAATTATATAATAGATGTGAGATAAGTAAATACAAAGAAAGAAAAGATTAATAAGAAAATAATATTTTTAGAATTTTTTGTATTACAAATCAAAAATATTAAGTATAATTAAATAAATATATTAAAAACCAAATCCCCTCCCATATAAGTTTGGTAATTTTATAAAAAAAATATTTATATATATGACGGTTTAAATCTTTTTAAAAATATTTTTTCAATTTTTGTAATGCAGCATAGGCATGATTCGCCTTTTTCAGACATTACATGGTTGGATTCCTCATGCCTTCAATATGATATTTCAAATAATTTATAAGATTTTTAATCATTATCCCTTAAAACTTTTATTAGGAATTATCTAATAATTTATTTTTTGAAATACTATAATACATATTTTATATAAAATAGCAATTTTTATAATAAATATGTAATATGATGTCTTTTTAATATAAAATATGCAAATTTAATGTGAAAAACAAATTAGAAAATGTAATAAATATTTTTAGCTAAAATTCAAAAAAAATATATGAAAAGATCTGATCTCCTAATCAAAATGATTTGTTGAAATAGTCAAAAGGAGTAATAAATTTTAGTTAGGTAATTTATTTACGGGAAGGTGTACTAAAATTAAGAATTTATTTATAAATTTTGTGGAGCTACTACTTGAGCGAGTCAGGCAATAAATTTTAGCCCTAAAAGAATGTATTATTTTTGTAATAAAAAAAGTAAAATTGAAAGAACAAAATTTATCCTCAAATAAAGACGTATAATAAATAAAATTTAAAAGAAAAATGAAGTGCAGCTAAAAAAGAGGTTAGGCGGCACGAAAGTCGGAACACATGCTTCCAGATAGAAGGAAATCAGTTTAAAACGATTTTAAGTATGACACCTCACCTCCTATACAGCCTGCTATTATATATATATATAGAGATAGATAGATAGATAGATAGATTCCAATTTCCAACCAACTAGGTTACAACGTGCAGTTCCTAGAAAAACAAAAAACATGTATTTGATTTATAAGTATGTAATTTATTTATTTTATTGTTTAACTATAATAATAAAAGAAATTTATTTATATATATAAATACATATATATAATTGTAAAATATTTAATTAGAAATTTTTATTTGATTTTGAAAATGCACACCTACAGCAGGTGAATATGTGTTATGGCTAACAATGACTGATTTTAATTTTACCAAGTTGATTAATCTGTCAGTTAGCTAAGATTAATTAACAGACATTGTCAGCTAACTACCATATGTAATGCAGTACAGAAAAAGTAAATAACACCATATCTTTTAGTCATATTCGACCCCTAATCCCATATGGTCTACGTCATGGTTCCCTACCAATTAGTAAGAAAGAATATTATTAATAAAATCAAACCACGATTATAGATTACAATAATATTCCACCCTTCATCTCTTAAAGCTTATCCTAACTTACTGAAACCTCTGTTCTACTGAACTAATCTGCCCTCTAAGCATTATACTACCCTAGTACAGCCTTCTCTAACCTCTAGTTCCCTTGAACCCTGTTTCACAAGCCTAGCAATTCAGCCACAACTTGATTACAACCAAACGATTACAAGTGAATAAAAGTTACAACTCAAACTATAAGTTCCTCACGTATATATATAAATATATAGAATACTAGAGCTCAAAGATGTTATCTAAGAAAGATTTGAGTTTGAAAAGAAGTGTATATATGTTTTACAAATCAATATGTCTTCACTTGGTTAAGATAAAAGTATACACACTCTAGTATATATAACAAGTATACTTGAATTAACAACTTTAATCTTTGCAACGTTCCTCTCAAACAACATTTAAAAATTAGATATGATAATTTAAATAAGACTTGTTTAAAATCACGAATATTGAGGATAGATAAAGATAATACGTTTGAATTTTGAACCTCAATATAAGTTTAAATATATATAGATAAGAGTTGGTTAGATAAAAGATAAAGTTTAGTCAAAACCCAACTCCTATTAAATAGGAAAAGTAATTTGAATAATAAAATATATTTGGATAATATAAAATTGAGTTCTAATATAATATATAATCATATATATTATATAAACTCGTACAGGTAAGATCCTACAAAAACTCCATGAATTTCAGATTTCCTTGCATATCCAAACAGTTTCTACGATCCCAGTGGAACGCTCTGTTTTTCCGCTTTCAGCTTGCTGTCAATGTACTAACTCACATTATACTGATAAAACATATCAGTAAGCTAATACCTGCAAAACCATGTTAGTACACCTTGCTATTTTATATCATATACAAACTTTCAGCTCGCTAACAATGTGAACATTAAAAACCTAAAGGGTTTCAGATTTATGCAAATTATATAATTAATTGTTCATGTATAATAAAAAAATAATTTATTTATACAGATAAACGTATAAAATATATAATATATAATAATTTGGCAAAAAAATAAAAAATATATAATATTCAATTGCTAGTTTCAGTATATATGTGCGTGTATATAATTTTACTCTATTTTAAATAAAAATAATACAAATAAAATTAAATAATACATTTATAATAAAATTATATATATACATACATACACATACGTTTGTATAATTTTGTCAATATTTTTTATTATATAAATATACAAAAAATTGTATTATATATTTGTCACGTAAAAAATGTATTATATTTTTTATATAATTTTGTGATAATTTTTTATTATATATTTTTTTGTTTACATTTTGATATATGTTTTATAATTTTAACTAGCACAATAATTTAATATATAATATTATATTATTTAATGAAAAACAAAACACACTACGTAATTCACAATGACCCCATATTACCTAGATAATTAGGTTATTGTGTTTTGTAGTAACTCCATATATCATGGAAGTGCGAGTTAATTAGATTTTATACGGCCAAACACAGTTTTACACAGTTTTTATGTAGATTACAAAGAAATAGGAGTTACTATATAACTTAGGTCCCGTTTGACTTAGCTTAAATTTAAAATAAGTAACTTATTTTATTTTTTATTTACATGTTTTCAAAAAAAAAAATTAGATAAATATTTATTTTAGAATTTTAAAACCAAATATGATTTTCAAAATTGAAAATAAGTTACTTATTTTCAGAAAAAGTACATACATACTAACTTTTTCTGAAAATAAGCACTTATTTCCTGAAAATAAGTCCAGCCAAACGGGGCCTTACATCAAACCAAAGGAGGCTTTGGATTTGGATGTAGCTAAATACTCATCATCCCTGCACAATTTATTTGCTAGTGGACCGCTAGGCTAGCCCAAACCAACACAAAACGACAAAAAGGCATGAGAGTTTATTGTTATTTATTTTTTAATAATTAAATAGAAATTTTGGGAATGAATTAGAATATAATCATAGAAGAAGATTTTAATATTTTATATTATTTAATATTTAGTATAATATTAGTGAGTCGTTATTTATTTATTAGATATATTTATATTAGTTTATTATTAGAATATTTTAAAGAATATTATTAGTGGACAAAAGAAAATAGAAAAAAGAAAAAGGAATAGAATAAAAAAGAAAAGAAAAAGGAGAATTAGAATTAGTGTGGGTATTAGGGTTTTGTAAGTTACGTAAATTTTTTTGGAGTAGGCATAGAGAAGACAAAAAGAGAGAGGGGAAGATGGAGAAATAGAAGAAGAAAAAACTTGAGAAGATGAGTTATAATATCAAATTAGGGTTCGTGTGATGGAGACATCTATATTTTTTATAATCATTCACAACTTTGATTTTTAAGGTACGGATATCTTCGTTATACTCTCTTTGTATTCTTAACACTATCTTTGTTCTATATTTGTTATTCAAAATCACATATATATATATATATATATATATATGTATATATATATATATATATATATATTGTGTATAGTTCATATTCATTCCGATTCTTGTTAAATTCGTATCTCTTTCGTTATTTATCAGATTGTTACGATCTTATTGTGCCTAGAAAGGTATTGCAATTATCTACATCTTTCGTTCTTTGTATTTTCTGAAATTCTGCTTACAAGCATGTTGAAATATGCATTTTGTTCAATCTGATGTGTTAATTCAAGTTTATATGCAGTAACTTCAGAAATTCATAGTAAATTGAAATTGTATTCGATTTTTGTGTGTAATATCATTCTGAAAGATATTTTCATGTTCTAAGTTTCGTCTTTATATTCCGCTTTCAAATTTTGTGATTTTGATGTCTTAAACATCAAAATACGTTTATGATCAGATGCTGATTCTGTTATAACAGCCCGTATTTGCTTAGTTTCTGCATTCGTTACTTATCCTTTTTTGACGAGTCTTATCATTCTGGAAAGGTGTCGGAATCCTCTTCGAGTTTCATGTTTTGTACTTTTTCATTTGAGGTTATTCTGATAGAGTAAATTAATAGTTTTTCAGACTGGTCAGTTCTGATTTTATTTTAATAGTCAGTATTAAATGTTATTTAACGTGTGTGATATTTTGAGCAAAATACTTTCAGTTTATTTGCGATATATGTATGATTTAGGAGATTTCGTAAGACTTCCGTCATGAGTGGATAATCTCATGCTTTGGCACCACCTATACGGTGTATTTATATTGTATGGGCGTGTCGCTGGAGTTATGAGACACGTTGAGTCATGACTATTGTGTATATATGTTTTGGCCATTTGGGTAGCATTGCGTTTTGTACCATGCAAGCCCCTGTAAGATTTTTGGTAGCATTTGATTTGTTCTATGCAAGCCCCTATAAGTTTTGATGACTATATATTCTGCAGAACCGAAATGTAGGACATCCTGTAAGTGTAAGATTGTCTCCCATATCAGTAAGTCTATTGACTTTCAGCTAAATGATTTTGAGTATAATTTGTAAGTAGTAAGAATATATTTTGGAAGAGTAAGTTTTTTTTTATAAGAATACAAGTATATATGTTCACATTGTGCATTTAAGTATCCTTGAAATTTCATCTTCGTTCATTGTTGTCATCACTCATTATTTCACCATTCAGTTTATATTCATATTATCAGCATGTCTAACCTCTGTACTCTTTACATTGTTTTATATCCGTATATGAGCCTTTCACTCACTATTGGTCTATGTTTCTTTGATATCCCTCGGCAGGTTAGGTGGGCTACTTTGTGGGAAGAGTGTGAGTTGTGAAATTTGGAGACCTTAGTTGTATTTTTAATTTATATATTGTAAGATAATGGATATTGAGCTGTTATAACTTTTTATTAGATTTTTGAAGCATTTTATTTAAGTGAATAAGTTCGGGATTTTAAAAAGATACACACTTTAGTCATTTGGCTCAGAGCTTCAACTATGTGTTTAGAATGGATAAAACCCATATCTAATGTTTATTTCAAGTGTTTTAAATCTCAACCCTATGCCTCAAACCTATTAAGTTTTTGATATTCAAGGAGGAGGTGAGTATGATGGAAAAGTATGAGTATCAACTTTATTATTATTATTATTATTGATAATTAACATTATTAATAATAATAAAATAATAATATATACAATCAAACATTACTAACAATAATAAAATATAGTTATATTTTTTTATATAATAAATTGAATTAATTTAACTATTAATTTAATAATACTTTAAATTAAATAATTTCATTTCAGAACTAAATCAAACACATGATATTAATAATGAAATTTCATCCACATATCATTTTAACCCGATTCTTGATACCAAACTCATCCCTATAAATCAAACGACCGACGCATCCACACTCAACTTCTGATTGCATTGCATAAAACAAAAAGTATTATACAAAGAAAATGTAACAACTTTCATTAACTTACTCCCAAATTAAAGAGTGAAATTACTTTCATTAATGTGCTCCCAGTATGAAAGAAATCATATACCGTAAATAATTGTTAAAATATAATTTTATCCTTAAATTTAAAAGTTAAGAATTACCAGATAATAAGGGTATGTTAGTAATAACAATTTTTTTATTTAAATACACCCCTTACTTTCTTCTTCATCCCAAATTTTTGGGATGAAAGGTTTGGGAGAAAAGCATATAAAATTTTCATTCTATTTTACTTGATTTCCTTCCTAAAAAAATTCGAGATCATGAGTAGAAATGCAAATTATTGTCGATATTTTATATATATTTGAAAAGAATTTGCAAAGAATTTGCACACTATTTAAAATTTTATCTTTTTAAACAAAAAATTAATATTTAGAAAAAGGAAATTTAAAACATAATTTATATATTTAATTTTTATTCATTTAAAAATATATATAATAAAATAACAAAATATATTGGGCTTTCCTTTCCAATAAATAATCGAATTCAAATGATGTAATTTGAATATAAAATCAAATTCGATTATAGAGATTCATTTTTCGGGTTCCAGGTTCATTTTGTCGGGATTAAAGGAAAGAGTAATTGGGATATAGTTGAGCACATATGTTAAACTGACAACCAATAGAGCATTAAGGGAAGAAGCAGAAGCATAAAAGGAAGTCACCACTTCCTATGCAACTTTTGGGGTTCCTAGCCTGTCTTACTTAATATTAGGCATCAAAAGACAAACCTACCAATAAAAACAACCAACCATTGTACTATTATTATAGTGGAAGAGATAGCAGAGAAAAAGTGATGGTGATAGAGCAAGCCAAAAATGAGTTAAAAAACCTGGAAACTCACTATCCAAATAGCTTTCATTCCTTGAAACTTGACCTCAAAACCTTCATATCTCAACTAGAAGAGGAGGAGAACCTCTCATCTCGCAAATACTATTATATTCCCATTGCTACTAGTGCTTCAACCCATGGTATTATATTCTTGTTTTTGTGTATGTAGTATTATTTTTCTTTTCTACGTTGTCTTTGCATTGCATGTTCTTGATATATTCTTCTTCGTTTACATGCAAATGTGTATAGAGACATACAGGAAAACCTCGATAAATTAATAATCTCGAGATGTGTAATCTTTATTAATTTATCGAGTTGTGAAGGAAGCGGGTTTAACATGATCATATTATATCGTTAATACAAAGTCGTATATGAAAATGTGTTTGTTTTATGGTTTATTGAACAGTCTCCTCAACGAGTAAGAAGAGAAAGAAGGGTCAAACTGATGTGAAAGAAAAGTGGGATGATGATGAAGCTCAATCAAAGATGGGAATGTCAAAGATTTTGAATATTAAGAGGTATTGTTGTGATGATGGCTATGGAAAAAGGAGAGATATGAGTACTAATGCTGTTATTGAGAGAGCTCGGGTTTGTTTGCAAAAAGTGCAACAATTTAAAACTAGCTTTTTCCAGTACTAACCTGGCCTTGGATGGTAGTTAATAATGGAGTGATTTTTATGAATCTTTTTTATGTTTAACTCATGTACTCTGTATATGCAACTTTTCATCTTTTGTTAGATTGTGACTGTTCGACTTTGTTTGGTTTATTGGATGTGTTAATTTTACAACCAAAGTAGTCCAAACACTGGAAACAACAACTCCTTTGTAAACTACTCTATTTATGGTAATGTACTCATGTTATGGACGAATCCTTATAGAACTATTTTAAATTTTTTCTAAATAACTTAGTTATAATGCAATAATTTTTACAAATTCTTTCATCGATTTATATATCTGATTGTTTTCTTGTGTTACTGCCACCACATTCTCGGACATCTCAACAACTTCTGGCAGTGTTAACTGTTAAGGAAATGCTGTTGTGCAATGTCGTCTTCTCTACTGTTAGGTTGCTGTCGGGGCAGTCCAGGTGTTTACGTAGCCTGTAGCTCATGGTACGTGAAGAGGAACTGATTAATTCCGATTTCTTATTTTGCAACTTTATTTGCTGATAATGTGAAGTTGTGTGAACCAAACATAAGGCTTAGTGCTTGAATCCATGTATTGTCACGCGATCTTCCCCGAGTCCCCTGAACCGGGTGTTAATGTGAAAGTTAGTGTCGGAAACTAGGCTGAAATGCTCATTTGTCTTGCCATGCATGGAAGTAAAACATGACACTTATCTCCTCAGACGAATCTTGGATCATAACAGGCTGAACCAATTCCATTGCAATTGGGCTGAGGAGCTGCACTTTTATGAGGCAAGTACTTGTATGGATTTTGAAACAAACACTGGGATACAAACAGAAAGGAACCACCACTGGTATAGAAGCAAACCAGAAAGGAGTATACAAAGTAAATACTCTCAAGGCAAAATGATTTTAAGTAGCTTCCTGGGTTCATATTTCTTGCACACAACATAAGTCTTGTCTGTCACGCACGTGACATACCATTACACAAGAGATATTAAGAATGTGATTACAAAAACTAGAAGTAGCAAGTCATGTACTTCTAAGCACAAGTTGAAGCCACAAATTAGGATACATGACCATAAAAATCAAGTACACTACAGCAGGAAGTTCTTGTAACCTCATTCTCAAAATTCATTGGGGATGCCACAAGGCCCGCAACTGATTGTGAAGACATAATACATCGCACAACTAGTGAAGCTCTGATTCAGTTCTTAGTTTATGCCATGTTTATTTGTTATTTGTTAGAACAGCAGCTTTGGTTTAATCCTGAATTGCAGCAACATCAAGGCAAACATGATAATGTTTAACAGAGAGCAAAAGACTCTTTTCCTTCAACCAATTCTATATTCTGGCATAAAACAGAGGATTTGGTAAAGGTTTGTTTGCCAGAACAGACTTAAGGCAAACTTTTGCAAATATTGTGCATACTTTTGCATATAGCTTCAAAGTCTCCAGAATTGCAGTCGATAGATAAAAGCAACAGGAGTTTGAATAGATGTGGGCTAAGTGGGTCTTTATATTTCTTCATCAGAAACTGCTACCACGGCCTCGTCTGTAGAGCATGATGATGTGATAACCACTGCCAAATGATATACACCCCGGAGTTAACTTAGTTTGATTGCTTTGGAGGAAATTTCTATCTAAATATCAAGTCAATGAAGGACCAGGGGATTTGCTCCAAAATTGGTAGAAGCCTTAACAGGTGGCAACACCAAAACAGAAGGATCAAGCTGTCCAGCCAAAATAGCACAGATCAAATGTATCTCTTTTACTCTTAATAGAGAACTGAGGTGACAGAAGCTTTCAGAACTATCAGCTGATCCAGCAAGTATAACTAGAGCAATTTGTTCATTTCCTTCACCCTCTGAACACCTGCAACTCATATTAATTTAGATATGTTTAAAACGTTCAAGTAACTATAACATTGACATATCACCAGAAATCAGTTGATGTATGTAAAATTATAAGGAAAGGAACAATATTTTCCGATACAGATCATGACAAGATTCTTAATTTCTCATTGAAACCTACTACACAAGCTTAAACAGATTTGCAGGCAAATGTTTGTGCATCTCAGATGAAACCTACTCCACAAAGCTTAAACAGATATGCAGGCAAATGTTTGTGCATCTCAGGGGTGTGTTTGCATAAGCATTTGGTTATCAACTTCTCTTTCATTAAAGCAACTTGGCCCAAGGTCTGATCATTTAATCAATGACGAGTTTCACGTCTCCCTACCATTTTGGATGATAAACTTCCTTGGATGAGGTGTCTTCTTGGTTTCTGACTTTGCAAAGAGGAAGGCTGTACACCATTGTGGAGAAACACATGACAATTTTGTAATGCCTAAACAAAAATACAAAATAATACTGCAAGTCATGTTCTCTTTTATATATCGGAAACAAGGCTCTCTGCAACTCTTTCTTCTGTTTATAGAATAATTCTTTCAATTAATTTAATCACTTTGGAAATCTACTTTTGTATGGATGAAAATATTAAGCATGTGAACTCGGAACAATATTGTACAAACTGTCTAAATATTAAGCATTCGGCTCAAGATATTAAAATGTTAATGGCTCTCTACCTTATCCAATATGTCTCTCGTTTTACAAAATTCAGGAAAACAGGACGTCGACAATAAAACAAACAAATCATCCTTTCCAAATTGTAGCCCTGATAATAGACGGGTTAAATATTAAAGTAGTCACTGAACTGAAGGTATAGTATCAAAAGTTTCATTATAATTATCGGGGTCTCAATTGTAACACTTTAGTACCCGATAATTACACTCCCGTTAGTTTGACCAAATGACCTGACGGAAACTGTGACGGTGCAGACGTGGATCTCACATGGCAGCTTACTATGATTCCATGTGTAATGTTACTAAAATAAAGGGAAATATAAATAACATTACACAAACCACTATCAAATCAAATTGGGGGTAAACCCAATTAATCGGGAAGTTTGCTAAACCAAATCTCATTTCCGGAATCTTGCTATCAGATTGCTACAAATCCCAAAACCTATCTATCATTGTTTACACACTACACTCTCTCTTCTTGGTGAATTTAGAATTCTCCAAGATGGATTGTTGGATGAATTCGATCGATGTTCATCAAAACTAATTTTTTTTTTTATATAATTTGCAAATTCAATTTGCTATTTAATTTGTTTTTGTTTCTTACCATTCACAAATATATATAATATATGTATAAACTTAAAATTATATTATTACTTTAAAAAGTTGTCACATTAAAAATATATTTAATATTATTAGCATTTTTACTTTTTTATTAAGATTTAAAATAAAAACCTTTAATTTTCAATTTTATAATAAAAATTGAATGTTTATGAAATTTAGAAAGGAAGATTAAAAATTTAATATAAAAAATTATTTTCAATTTGAACATTTATATAAATTTTAAAAATTTTGAGATCTTAAAATAATTTTTTTTTCAATTTTATAAATAAAATTTGAATATTTTATAAATTTTAAATTGAAGATTAATATTTTAATATAAAAAAATTATTTTCAGGTTTTAAAATAAAAATTGAACACTTTTAAAATTTTGAAAATAAATATTTAAATCTTTTTCTTTTTGAAGAAAAAAATTATATAATAAAGATTAAAATTTTGAAGATTATATATATTTTTTCGAAGATTAAAATTTTGAAAATAAAGATTTAGATCTTAAAATAAAAAGTAATTTTTGATTTTCAAATGAATATTTATTTTATAAATTAATTATATGTTTCTGTCATCACTTTAAATGGTCAACATTTGCCACGTAACATATTAAAAGCATTTGCCACGTAACAGACTAACAACGTTGGGACATTTTCCGTCTAATCAATACATTGACTTAACGGTAGTATCATTATTGATCACTGTGATCATTCAAATGAGATGCCGTTAACTATCATCAAATAATTGATATATAGGATTCACTTGAACGACTACTTTGATATTTAACCCGATAATAGACAGTTATTGTCATCAATCTCTGAAAACACCACCATAAGTTCAGCTTCCACTTCAGTAAGCCATTAGACTATTGTTAAGAATCCAGACATGAATGAAGATCTATTGGAGAACTAAAGCTGCCAAGCATTGAAAGTCATAATTCTGTCATCACTAAGATCACATAAAGTTTAGTTGACTTATACTTGAGAAACATGTTATGATCTTGAGAGAGTACATATCCAATAAATAGTAACAAGAGATTGAGATATCAAAATGATAACAACCCTTACTAATACTAAGTTTCCCATGTTGATAGGGATGCCATGCTACAACAAAGACCGTTGGAAATTTTGAAATTTTGCAAGGCTTTACGAGATAAAGCTATATGCTTTTTGGGAGATGAATTATCTATTTATGGCTTCTTTCCACAAAAAATTCTCTCATCTCACAGTTCTTGAAGACGTATAGCGATCAGTTGAATCAGCTGAATTAGGTTCCCATGTGGATGACGAGAGCCAGTGCTGTTGACTGCCTACAAAGCTATTGCTACCGGATGATTCCTGCTCTTCCAAATCTTCTCCTTCTCTAGCCACGCCTCGTGTTACAGTCACATACTTGTGAAGGCTTGGCTCCATTAAGTCATTGCTGACAACTACCTTTGATTCCACAATGTTGGCTCCAAGAGAAGAGCTTCTCTCATGCCTTTTAAATTTATCAGCTGTTGGAACTCTTGTTCTCTCTTCTACATAGGCATTGGATGTATTGGAGCTAGTACCAGAGTTGAGGTCAGCAACTGCATCAAGAATTGAGCGGGCCTTGGTGACACAAGCCGGTAGAGAAAATGCTGGAGCAGGGGTAGGGGCAGTCTTTTGGTGGAAGTTTTGGATGTCTTCAAGCAACATTGAGGTATAGGAGGGGTTTGGATTCAATAGAGTTTCAGGATTGATATCAAGGTCTCGAGAAAGCCTTGAGGATCGGCTTCTTGTCAGTGACTGGGGCTTAAGGTCTTCGTTGCCTGAAGATATCAAATTAACTGCCACATTTCCACTTATTCCATTAGCCTCTTCATTCTGCTGCTCCTTTGTACCTCTATTAGTATAACCTTTGCCCTTATTTCCTTGCACAACCACACTCGGCTTCTGCAGCATTGCAAATTTATACAAAACTTAATAACATTATAAGCTTATATCGCAGACAATGTGTATACTTCTTAAATTGAAGAAGAGTTAAAAAAATAATAATACCTGATTACTGACATTGTTATCAATCTCACTCAAAGGGTTTCTTCTGTAAGGCGACTGCTCATTCTTCCTAGAATTACTCCTACTCAGCGAAATCTGAACTTCATTCGAAGACGCCTTACCATTAGTCCTAGCTGGAGATCGTGCACGAGGCGATGCCACAGTCCTCTTCACCTGAACCCTCTTAACTCCACCAGCAGCTGAATTCATCGTCGCCTCCACCACACCCCCGCCATTCTTAACCTTCTCAGTAGACACAGTAGCAGGCACAGAAACCAATTTCCCTGGCCTACCACCATTACTACCCCCATTACCGGACACTGCCTTACTATTAGTACTCGGTGATTCAGATCTCCTCGCGGGAGATCTACTCACCCTCCTCTCACCACTACTACCATTCCCACCACCTCTTTCCCTACTCAAAGTCCGTCTTCTCCTTCCATGAGGAGACGAACTCCCATCACGATGGCGTTGTCTATGCCTATGAATCCGATCAGCAATAGCCTCCTCTTCACCATCACCATCACCAACAATATCATTCCCTCTATTCCTATCCCCACCTTCATTATCAAAATCAAAACTCCTCTTAGAACCCGAATACTTTCTCCCCCTTTGTATCCCATTCCCCTCACTCGAAACCCCAGCCTTTCCGGTCGAGCTTCGACTCAACCTCCCACACTGAATCAAAATAGCATCCACCTCTTCTTTAGTACAACTAGAAGTCCTAATTGGAGTAGACATTACCACATTGTTCCCACTATCGAAACCCGAAGAATTAGCAACCACATTCTTGTCTTCCTCAGAATGTGTACTAGTCTCCCTATCAATTTCATGGCTCATTCTATGCTTAATTATAAAGATTTCTTTCTTGAAAGACTCTTCTTGGGGTTTCTTTGTCACTTGTTGGATTTGAATTGGTGGGTCAGGTAGAGAAATTGGAGAAGTAGAAGAAGCAACACTCTTCTTGCTAAAACAAGATCCCATTTTTATTTTTTTCGAATCGAAACGAAGAAAGATTTGATTTTTAATTTAGATCTGAAATGGGGGAGTGAGTAGAATGAAGAGATAAGAGAAGATTTGAAAAGGGTACTTTTGTATTGGTGTTTTCAAGAACCCAAGAAATCAAATTCAAATTTTTAACTAAAGGAGTGGTAAATGTAGCCGTTAAGAAAGTGGGGTTGGTGTTATTTTTATAAATTTGAAATAAGTTATCATACCATAGGAGACAGGAATACATGCAGGGGAATTTGAGTATTTTAACTTTCTGCACATGGTTCAGTGTATTTTATTAAAAAAAATTATATGAAAATAAAGTTTTGGAATTTTTATTTTTATCGAAAAAATTGCAGAAATAAATATATGGCAATTCAAAATATAAATTACAAATATACATAAGAACATCACATAAAGTTTTAGTTTTTTACGGATATATTTAGGATTACCGATGAAAATTGCTATAAAATTATAACATCTACAGAATGCAGGTAGAATATGCTCCTGAATACAAGATAGATCTATGTGGTTTGTGGGCTTGTTTGGAACCTTATGTATATAGGACTAAATATGTAATCGCTGTTCACTAGGATGTTTGAAATGGTTCGGACAAAATGAGATGTCTAGCACTGAAACTTGTAACGGTAGGATTCCATCCTGAGCATAAACAACTGCTACTATGTGGTACTTGTTGTGTCATTGTGTGTGTACAGATACATCATACATGTATGCAGTATGCAAATATAAAGAATAAAAACATTCAAATCGATCTTCTAACGGCATCAATAGTGGCTTGGTTGTATCGTAAAATACTCACTAGGGTTCGATCGACAAGTGAATAAGATGTACAAAAAATCCATCTTAACCAAACATGTAAACTACTTGGAAATTTCAGGAATGACAATGATCCATATTTTGCCAATGTAAAGTGGTGCAAAAAATAGAACAAATACTCATATGTGAAAGTAAGCCGCTTAATAAAATTCACCCTTGTCACGTGTTGTCGATTACATTCATAAATCAAAAGCAGCATCCTTTTAAAGGCATGCTAAACTAGTAAACATTCAAGTTAGTAGCAGTAACATCTGAAATGTATATGTTACGCAGGAACTTGTAAAATCAACTGCGGGTTGCACAAATAATGGATAGCACAACTTGTCATTGTAGAGAAAAGCTTGTTTCAACCAATGAGAAATTTGATTCCGCAAGAAAATGAACAGAGGATAAGTCCGATCAGTGCCCCAAAACTGTACATTCTGCAAAACAGAAAAATCCATGGCGATTAAGTTTGGCTTATCATAGAAATGCATTACACATGAAGAAGCTATGTAACAAATCCATGATTTCGATGACCCCATCCTAGTACTAAGTTTTGTCTATATGTACCGGAGATGATTAAGTGATGATATATCATTTTATCATACCAATGGCATGATTGTGGAATGAGATTTAAGTAATTAAATCACAGATACATGCAGTATAGGCTTGAAAATAAGGGATTTCCATTACAGAAAACAACCGAAACTCACTAGTCTAAGCACAATTCGATTTATTTAACCAAGAACCTCTAAGTTCTAGCAACAACAGAACACATTTCTGGGCAACCTAAATAGAACTTCAGCACACGTGTGTTAATAGTGACAAGCCTAATCACAAGTAGGACTCATAATGATGATTATCAGAGTTGCTATGGTAGGAAGGCTAAGTAGGACACAACACATGTCTTGCTAATGTCTTACCCCAGGCTAGAGATACAGGAATCACATATCGAAAATAAAAGATGCATCCATTTGTCACAGACTGATTGATAAATGCAAACTTATATTTATTGCTTTCTGAACTTCACAACTTACCTAACGCTGAAAGAAAATAAGAATCAACTTTAACTAAGATTGCTCTCTGTTTTGACAAGGCTGGCAAAGCAGTTGCTTAATTTATTTAACAAGTCATCTAATCTTGTTCCGGTTACTAAATAAAGCTGCACATCATATTTTATGATATTTCAGGGTCACATCCTAATTTCGACAATTATTAGAAAATCTTAATTGAGGCATCTTCACTTATTTGGCTAATGAAAATGGTAAATTCAATTGAGATACATCTCTATAAGTCTATAACAAATGTTCAGAGGCTAATAGATTCCTAACACTAACATTAGCTAAGCTGTACATTTATTTAAGCAAAAGGGCTAGCATGTTAGGATTAAGAACTCAAACCTTCATCCAACATAGATTCTAAAACATATAATCTAAATATGGAGTAATCAAGAAGCAAAGAGACATATCTCTAGTCATACAGATGGAAGTTATCAAGACATACCCTACGGATAGACGCCTCTTAGGATCACCAGTGGAATATCCTGTGAAATAGAAATAACGACTAACAATGTAAACAACACCAAGAACTGAGGAGATGATAGGGTGCTTAATCCCTCCCAACATCATGAATGTCAAGAACAAAGGCATCCACTCCAGAGAGTTCTGGTGACCTCTCTGCACCATTCAACACAATTTAATAACCCAACGAAAAAATCCAAGAAATTAAAACACTTGTGTCGAAAACCATCAAAAATACCTGAACACAGTTGAAGAGATTAGCATTCTCATTCTCAGATTCTAAAGCATACATGGCAGGTAGAGCAACCTTATACCTGCAAATTTCGTTCACAACATCACAAATACATCGTCCAACTAAAAATGTAAAACGAAACCTCAAATTGATAATGCAAATTTAGTACATACTTTTTTCGGGCTTTGCCTACTTGAGAGGCCATCCAGAAATTAAAGAAACCAGAGATGGCAACAACTATAATCACATAGCCATATTCTTTTGGCAACATAACAACTCCGGTTGTGAGCTCCATCTAAAGCTTTGCCTTGAAGGTGTGATGATGACTATGTTTTTCGAAGTTTTGTAAGCCACTAGTACCACATTTTACAGGCCACCTGTGGTTTGTTTATATATCATGACGTTATTTCCCATGGGGCAGGCCATTCCAGGTGCAGTTTTTAGACTTGTTTTACTCCCTATGCAATTCACATGCAGCACATCAAAAAAGTCTTTAGCACTACTTCGTTGACATAAAACAAAGTTCCTTGTGTATCATTTTGTATACAAAATATAATTTTACTTTAATATAAAATTTAAATTATTATATTGCATAAAAGTTTAAAATTTATATTTAATATAAAATTTAAATTTAATAATGAATATAATTATATATTTACATAATAACATACGTATCAAAAATTAAAGCGACTATTCCCTTTATTCCAATTTTTTTTTTGCGAAATTCTGTTTATTCCATTTTAGTTGTCTCTTTTAAATATTATTTTTATCTCATATTAGCTGTCCATCACTTTATTTAAATAAATTTATTTAAAAAATTCAAAATTACTTTCCTTTACTAACATTTCTAATGTTGATTTTTTGTCATATATATAATATAGATATATTGAATTAAATGTATTAAATATATATGGTTAGAAATAGAAAAAAATTGCTATTCAAAATTTTTCATATACGTAATTTTTCTAAAAAAACTATTCTCTTTATCTCAAAATAATTGTCATACTTTGACTTTTGTTGATCAAATTTTGATCAATAATTAAGAAAATAAGAGAGTTTCTTATTTAACCTAGGTTTATATATAATTTATTTTAAAATATATTTTTTAGTTTTTAAAAATTATAAAAAAAATTAAATTTTATTTTATAATTAAAATTTGATCAATTTAATTACTTAAAAATCAAATAAAACACATATTTTAAGATGGAAATGGAGCGAGCAAGTAATAATGGAACGAAGAGCTAGAGTACTGTTTCTCGTCATTACCAGATACATATATACGCCTGTTTATGTGCCCGTTGGGCTTAACTTATTTTCTGGAAATAAGTGTTTATTTCCAGAAAAAGTAAATATGTATGTACTTTTTTTAAAAATAAGTAACTTATTTTCAATTTTGAAAATCATATTTGGTTTTAAAATTCTTAAATAAATATTTATCTAAAAAAAATTGAAAATATGTAAAAAAAAAATAAAATAAGCTATTTATTTTAAATTTAAGCTACCCCAAACAGGGCATATAACTTGTCTATCGCATTTGTCCACAGGGCACCGGGTCATTCCGATTATTTCCGAACTTATCGGGTATCCCGGAATAAAAATATTAAATGAGTTTTAAAAAAAATAAAAATTATTATTAAATAATCGCTTCTAAATACTTTAATTTTTATTTATCATATCATAATATTAATATCTTATATTCTCAATGTTAAAATTAAAAAAAATGATACTTTTAAAAATTCATCAATTTTTAATATCTTAATCGCTTCTGAAAGTTTGTAAATTAGTCAAATCTATCTATGACTTGAAACAAGCTCTTAGAGACTGACACAAAAAGTTTGATGAGACTGTTTTGACTTTGGATTTTTTGGTTAATGAAAGTGACAAGTGTGTCTACTATAAGGTTAAAGGAAATGATAAAGTGATTTTGTGCTTGTATGTGGATGACATACTGTTGTTTGGAACCAATATTAAGATTATTAACGAGACAAAAAGATTCTTGAAAAGGCACTTTGAAATAAAAGATATGGGTGAGGCTAACCTGATTCTTGGTATCAAGCCGACTCAGTCATATGATGGAATAACCTTGTCACAATCTCATTATATAGAGAAATCTATACTTGAGAAGTATGATTATTCAAATTGTAGAATCGCAAGCACACCATATGATTCAAAAGTTGCGCTTGTTAAGAATAAGTCAATAGTTCATGTGTCTCAGTTAATATATTCTCAGATTATTGGGAGTTTGCAATATCTTGCTAATGGTACTAGACTAGATATTTCATTTTCTGTTTCTAAGTTGTCTAGATATACAAGCTGTCCAAACAAGACTCATTGAGATGCTCTTGATAGAGTGTTTAGATATCTAAAAGGCACCATCTACCTTGTTTTGCATTACAGGAGGTTTCCTAGAGTGTTAGAGGCATATAGTGATGCAAGTTGGATAGCTAAGAAATCTGGTTCCAATGGAGTAACTAGATACGTGTTTACCCTTGCGGGTGGAGCTATATCCTGGAAGTATGCTAGACAGACTATTGTAACTCGGTCTACCTTTGAGACTGAGTTGTGTGCATTAGATGCCACAAGAATGGAGGCTGATTGGTTGCATGGACTTATGTCTATGATTCATGTAGTAAGCCAACTGCTTCCTGCACTTGCTGTTCATTGTGATAGTCGTACAACTATCGACAAGATAAACAGTAAGTAGTATAATGTGAAAACAAAGAGACACGTCCAAGTTAGACTAAAGTCTATAAGGAGTTTTGTGTCTGATAAGATCATTGCTATTGAGTTTATTGGAACTCAAGATAACCTGATTGATCCTTTGACTAAGGGACTTGAGCATGCTGTTGTCCTTAAATTGAGATTGGGGATGAGACTGATAACCCATTATGTGTTATAGCATTATATATATATATATAGGCAACTGCTCAAAAGAAAACTTTTTTTTGGAGAAAACAAGAAACCATAATCTTATTCATTCATTAAAATCTGTTCGGATGGTTATCATTTAATCATTTATATATAACTTTTAACTTAAAAAGTGCAAGTGAGTAATTTACATTAGTGTTATATATGGAAATTTTTTAGAATATTTAATTAATTGATATTACATTAATGAGTTAATTTGTGTAAGTATACATGTAGTTTTTATCATGTGTATTCCATATATAATGAATTATTTTATATGTTCACATTTCATATAATTTTATTAAAATACATAATAGATTATTTTATATTTTGAATTGCGTCATAATTTGTTGCTCGCTTATCTTGTACACTTGTATTTTAATTTATTTGTTATACTTTAAAATCTAGTAAGATTTATGAGTTATTTTGAAAATTAATTTTAAAAATATATGACACTTTGTATTTTAATAAGTAGAACGGTAGTAGAATGTTAATTTTATTAGAATAAAAATAGAATACTTAATAGAATCTTGAAATTATTATTTAATAAAATAAATTATATTCCATCTAATTTTAAAAACATCGATGATGTGAAATATTTAGTAAAATACTTAGTTAAATAGTTATTAGAATACTTAATGGAATTTAGCCAAAAAAAAACACTTAATGGAATCTTGATTAAAAAATATATTAAATTTTATTTTGAAATATTTAATAAAATAATTAGTAAAATAGTTAATATAATCTTAATATTTTTTAAATAAATAGTGAAATATTTAGTACAATACTTAATAGAATCTTGATAAGTGTTTTACTTTTATTAAAATACTTAGTGGAATATATAATAGATTATTTTGAATTACTTTTAAAAATATATTGCGCTATGTATTTTAATAAGTAGAACTGTAGTAGAATCTTAATGTTATTAAAATAATTAATAGAATAGTTAATAGAATTTTAAGATTATTATTTAATAAAATATATTATATTATATTACATTTAAATTTAAAAACATTGATGTGATGACATATATAGTAAAACACTTAATAAAATAGTTATTAAAACAATTAATGGAATCTTGATTAAAAAATATATTAAATTTTATTTTGAAATATTTAATAAAATAATTATTAGAATACTATATATTATAATATTCTTATTCTATCATGTATTCTAAATTTCAAGATTCGGCAGAGTGTTTTATAGACTATTTTATTAGAATATTATGTATCTTTAGTATTCTATTATGTATTCTAATAAAATTTCAAGATATCGTAGAGTGTTTAATTGACTATTTTAAGATGTTATTATGTCTTTAATCAAATATCAAAATATTAAAATTAAATTAAAATAATAAAACACATAACATAATCTAAAATTAATATTAATATCATAGTAGAATATTTAATAGAATACATTAGAATATACGTGAATAGTAGAACATATAATAGAATCTTAAAATATTCTATTAGAATACTATGTATTTTTAGTATTCTATTATGTATTCTAATAAAATTTCAAAATTCCGCAGAGTATTATATTGACTTAATATGCTATTATGTAGTTAATCAAATATCAAAATATTAAAATTAAATTAAAATAATAGAACACATAATAGAATCTCAAATTAAAATAAATATTCAATACCTCATATACTTATTAGTATATTAGAATATATGTAAATAGTAGAATACATAATAGAATCTTGAATTAAAATAAAATAAATATTAAATACTACATTAGAATAGTTAATAGAGTACATGAAAATATGTATAATATCTTAGTAGAATCTCATTCATATTATATATTGAATATTTAGTCTGATTTATATATTATGTGTTGAATGTTCTTGTCTTGTTACCATAATAAATATTAATTTTAATGTGATTGTAGTTGCCAAATAAAGTAATTGCCTTATTTAACTCTTTATCCTTAACAAAAAGACTTGTAAATTTAAAAATATTACTAAATTACCCTTAATTATTTAGTTTTGAATTTTATTACTTCTATAAAATATCAACGGTCTAGATTAAGGTTTCCTAGTTTTCTATTTAAATTGATTTTCCCTAGATCTCTACTATATATATATATATATATATAATGCTATAACACATAATTCGTTTGAGCCATTTTAATCATTAATAGACATTAAGATCTGCAAGATATTGTGACAGCCCGGATCTTTTCCAAATTTTATTATTATTATTTAAATATTTTATTGATTTTCTCAAAAGAGGAGGAATAAATTTTTTATATTTTATTGCAGTTGGATGCATTTCTATATTTTTATTATTATTTTAGAAATTATTTTCGGTTCAATGGGCTGAGTTTTGTTTAATTTTTTTTCTATGTTATTTTACTAATCGGGTCAACATCTCGAGTCAGTATTTTTGTTTGGGTGAAAATTTTATTCTGAGTAAATTATTTGGACACTAAAAATTTGGTATTTTTATATTTTGAATATTCAAAATATTTAAATATTTTAAAAGTTGATATTTTTATTTTGTTTTGAAAATAATAAAATTTATATTTTCACCCAAAACATTTTATAGAATTTTTGGGATTATTTATAATTATTTAGAGCTTAAATGTCGTATTAAAATGATTTAAATATATATATATATATATATATTAGATTTTATAAAAGTTTTTAAATGTTAAAAAAAAAAACACGATTTATGTAAAATCCTAAATCTACCCTAACCCGCCCCACCCCCTTTTATGTTCTGTAAACATCCCTCAACCCAATCTTTCTCCATGCTCTCTGTAATTCCCCGACCCCCGTGCTCTGCTTACACGCGCGACTCTCTCCCCTTCTGTCTGCGTTAACTAGTTGCTACCTTCTCCGTCTTTTACGGTATGTTTATATATATGTTTAATAGCTTTCAAAATTCATTATTTACAAACCGTGCATCCAATATTCGATATCTATATATATATATGACCAGCGCTTTAAAGCCTACGCATAGGTATAATTTTGGATAAATTTTGAGAAGATTATTTTTCTGGGCAGGTTTTCCTTTTTAATTTATTTAGAAATATAGAAAGGTGATTTGATGATGGTGATCAAGTTAGGAGGCAGTACAGCACGTGTTTGTGCATGAGGGTTAATTTCAGATTTTTCTGAGAATATTTTCTAGACATCAAAAAAAGACTCGTGGGGTGTCCGTAATCGATCTTACGGTAAGGTTTTTAAGATCCTGACTTGACGCTTGTAAATATTCGGGCATGTTATTTTATATATATTAATTTCATAATTTTTAGAGATTATTTTTATACTCCGTAAAGTTCCCTGTTGACCAGATTTTTGGATTTAGGTGACTGTGTTTCTCGTTTACAGTAATTTTATATGTATAGATAAAATTTATTTTGTGGATTAAATTTGTTTAAGCTATTTTAGTATAGTTGGATTGTATTGTTTGTGATTGATTTTGAGGGACTGTGATCCCGGGAAAAGTTCATTTTACAAAGCCCTTATTTCGAAAATTTTTCTTATAATAAAAGATTTATTTTAAGTTTTAAGTATTATTTGATTAAAAATATTAATTAGTTAAATATTAAAAAAAATGTTTAATGTTATGTTTAAGTGTTTAATTTGATAACGTCATCGAGGGTAGACGTTATAAGTTTTAAAGTATGAATTAGAATTGTTAGTTTTTATTTCTTTTTATTCGAGGATTAATTGTTTGTCTCGAGGATTAATTATTTATTAATATTCGAGTCTCGAGGATTAATTGTTTATTTATATTCGAGTCTCGAGGATTAATTGTTATTTTAAATTCGAGTCTCGAGGATTAATTGTTTATTTATATTCGAGTCTCGATGATTAATTGTTGTTTCATATTCTAGTCTCGAGGATTAATTGTTTATTTATATTCGAGTCTCGAGGATTAATTGGTTGTTTGAGGATTAGTTAATAATTGAGTTTATATTTTATTTATTGGTTTGTTAGGTTTGATGTGAATTTTCTTGTTAATAGGAATATGTCTGAGATAAGTATATATGTATAGTTAAGTTATACATGCTCGTAGAATACAACGAGGTACTTCAAGGACTAAAGTACCGTATTATATTTGACTATAGATGTAGACGTGCGGACTCGATCTCAATAGTTCAGACTCGTAGCAACCGCATGAGCGTCATATTAAAGAATTGTTAAAAGGTGATACTGTGAGACGATCAGTGTAGTCGTCCCATTCCAGCTTAGGACCGCATCCATATCAGGCAAGTATCTTCACCTTGATAATCTTAAACACTTTTATTTTATTGTTTTGATTATTCATATCATGATAAATAGTTATTGTTCAGAACTATTTATGATTCCTGTTTTATTCTGTGCATCAGAGTTACTTGTTATTCGTACTCTGAATATTGGAAGATGATTATAATAAACACATCATATCCAGTGCTATCGTAATAAGTAACGGGGATATGGTCTGTATTTGAAACTAAGCATACCTTATTTTATTTGGGATTGCTCTATTGGATTGAAATTTATCGCGTAGGAGGCCCGATGTATGGGGTCCAACAATTGCATAGGAGGCCCGATGTAGGGGGTCCAGCATTTTTAAGGAGGATATGGTAACCAATCCATCTTCCTATAGGCTAACATTGCTTGCCTATTTTGGTACCTATTTATTGACATCCTTGTTATATCTATGGGTATAGAAATGTACCGATGAGTTATAAAGGGGTCCTATTGCTTTTGAACCTGATCAAGGGGCAATAGTGTTTATTTGTGTTGGCTATCCAATCCATATTGCCTGTGTGGCTATTATATATTGATTTTGAGCAGTTGATTCATTTTGATGACATACTGCATTGTTTCAGTTGAAATAAACTGTGATTTATTTACTGTTCAGTTTTCATAATAAACTGTGTTATATTCCATTCTCGATACAGATCTCATATCTTGATTTAATTTCAATTGTTCATATACTTGCTGAGCATTTCTTTGGCTCACTCTTGCTTTTCATCATACACTTTTCCAGACAGGATGAGAAAATATTAGCCTTTCAGAAAAAGTAGATTGACGAGATTTATCCGCGTAGCTCGGAAGAAGAAAGTAAGATGTCTTTACGAATAAGTTTTCGGATCCAGAACGTCTGTATCTGGAGTAAGTTTTATTTATATATATTGGTATATTATATATTATATATATTGCTTGGTATAGACCCGTCCTAGCTGCTGGTATACTTTTTATCGAGGTTATACCGGTAATATAAGATTGGTTTAAAGATATTGTTGAAATCAATTTTGGAATTTTATGGATGGGGTAACAAGCGAGATTTGATTTGATTATTTGAGGTCTATAATAATTGATAATTGGTTTTTGGATTCTTGTTTCTAGAACTATAATCTAAAAGATCTCGGTAATTGGGGTCGTAGCTGTAGTTTTCAGATATTGAATGACTACAGGTGGTTTAAAATATTATTAAACAAGTGATTTTATATTGAGGATTTTCACGTGACGACCAGATCCCCGACCCCGGATTTGGGGGCGTTACAGATATTATTAATATAATAATTAAAATCTGCAAACCAATAAACCATTAGATGCATTAACAGTTGCATAATTAAGATTTATAATTATATCTAATATTCTAATTTAGTATTGCATAATAATATTCTAATAAATATTAATTTTACCCCATTTTTATCAAACATCTAAATTTGGAAGATTTTTAATATATCATTTTCTCTCATTTTAATTCAAATTAAATAATTATAAATTTTTTCATAATTTTATTTTATACTGATACTCATAACCTATAACCTTATTATTAATTGATATTCATAGTAAAGTGAAAATTTTATTATATTAATAGCCTTATTTACTTATTATATAAAGTTTGTTTCAAATTTATTAAATCAATTTAATTTATTTACTTTATAGATGTTTATTTCATCTCATAGTTATTGCCTGATATTATTATGACAAAAAATATATGAATTACTAATTTGAGACCTTTTTGTAGGGTATTCCGGTGAGCAGATCCGTGGAGACACGATGGGGCCATTAGTTCAAAGGATTAGAGCACGTGGCTACTTATAACAGTGTCGGGTGTTCGAATCCCTCCTCGCCCACAACCGGCCCAAAAGGGAAGTGCCTTTCTTAGAAAAGTCATGATCAGGATAATGAAACTTGGGTGTGGGTATTTTATTGAAATGAAATGCCCCTTTTTTTATTTATAGTAAACTTTCCCATTATACAGAGTATGTTCGACCCCATCAACGTATTTTTTGTTTTACGTTTTATAGAGCATAATAAAGTACATATAGATTTCCAATTAGTAGTCCATTTTAAAACTCTGTCGAATAAAATCTTATTATTATTTAAAAAATAATATAGCACAAACTAATAAATACTTAAATGAAATAAAGATAAATAAAAGGATAATACAGTTATCATAACAAAAAAACTATCATCTTTTTTTATCATTTATGCACTTTATATTATTTCAAATTATTTATAAATGTTTTCGTGACAATACACAAAATTATTTTTTTGATTATACTTATCAATTAATTTATATGAGAAGTAATTTATTTACTAAAAAATATAATTACTTATAAAACTATTACTCTAAAATCACCAACCACAAAATAAGTAAAGTAAAACTACATTTTAACAACTTAAACAACTTAACAATAATCATTTATTGAAACCAGCAGCCTTCTGCACCCTCCTAGCTCCAGAGTCATGTGCTTCATGTGTCCTGCTAAGTCCTGGTATCTCATGCTACTTTACAGCTCCGCTTCCATCTTGAGCAAAACTCTTGTCTTAAAAGGCTTTATTTTTTAAATTTTCTTTCTTTTTATTCATATATTAAAAGACATTATTTTTTAAATTAAAATATTTATTCAAAATTTTAATTCATAAATTTTTTTTATTAAATATATTAAATTTAATTATACGGTCAAAATACTTAAAGATGTGTCAAAAATTAAAATCACAAATAAAAAATAAAGAGAGTATATGATTACAATTGAAACATTAAATTTTGGTAATCCATCATCGATATTTGGACCGAGTTTATAAATGATGGTTGGATTTAATTTTTAAATTTTACTACCCCATCCCTAGTTACTTGTCCATTTTTGACATTAAACATGTATTTTAAAGTGCATTAAGTGTATTTTAATTTTTTTCTATTTTATTTACAAAAAAATTAAATTTTTTGTAAAGAACTTTGCGGTCTTATAATATAATAATTATTAATAAAAAAATAATACTATTATAATTTTAGTGAGATTTTAATAAAAAGAATATATTCTTCATTTAATAAAATTTGTTATAAACAATATTTTTTCCGTCCTATTTTACAGGTTCACATATTAGAAAACATTAATTAAATAATTTATTTTCTTATTTACTCATAATAATTTCATTAAATTAAATTGAATTTATTTATATATTTAAATTAGTCAGTGGCGAGTGAATAAAAAATTTACTATGATTTTAATAATAGTGTATAGAAGACTAGAAGTTAGCGATTACCATGTGATGCCACGCCACGCCACCCCTGTAAGTAGATAAATACAATCTGTTTCACGCACTTGATGAGTGTTGAAAGTTGGATAAGCTAAACAAATGGCGAGCTCCAAATCTGTGAAGAAAAATGTTCTTCTTCTGTGCGGCGATTACATGGAAGACTTTGAAGTAAGTAATTACAGTACTTGGTAAATTAATATAGATGATGATGATGATGATGAGAATGACTAGTGCGTTGTGATTCATAATAATCATATATGTTATTTTTTACTTAACAGGCGATGGTTCCATTTCAAGCATTACAAGCTTATGGTGTATCTGTTGATGCTGTTTGTCCTGGCAAGAAATCAGGCGATACTTGTCGTACTGCTATTCTTCAGCTCTCTCACTATCAGGTCTCTCTCTCTCTCTCTCTGAATCTCTCTCCCTCTCTCTCTCGCTCTCCCTCTCTCTCTCTCTCTCTCCCCCTCCCTCTCTCTCTTTTTCTCTCTCCTCCTCTCTCTCTCTCTCTCTCTCTCATCTTTTGTAGTTTTACTGAGTTTGTTTGTAGAATATGTAGTCGAATTTGAATGAGGGGGACCAGGATTTTGAAAAAGTTGGAGCTATTATATCAATAAATTTTTCGATGATTATTCGAGAACAACAGAGGCTGCTTAAAGGGATATTTAATTATACTGATTTTTATAATTAAGACGTGACTTGAATTAAAAACTGAAATGATTTAGGCCCCGTTTGTGTAAGCTTATAAGCGGCTTATAAGCTGAAAAATTTGGTATATATGTACTTTTTCTGAAAATAAGTAACTTATTTTCAAATTTGGAAATAAGATTTGGTCTTGAATTTCTAAAATAAATATTAATTTTCAAAAAAAAATATGAAAATACTTTAAAAAAAAAAGTAACTTATTACTTATAAGCTAAAGCCAAACACCCCCTTACTAATTATTGCAGCTCGGGGCTTGAGCATCGGTTAGCCCCTCACTCGTTCCATATATGATTTCCCACTATATTATCCCTTGTTTTTGTGCGAATAATTATAATACAGTAGATTTTGGTTCATGACCGTGAGAGAGTAAATACTACCAAACGACAACTGAGAAATAAAAAGTGTAGAAATTTACTTCAAAGAAAATAAAGTATAGATTAATTATATGGATAACTAGAAGTTAAAATTTATCCTTAAGCAGTGTCGATTTTAATAACTCGGAAGTTTATAGTTAAAGGTAATTGGCTAGTTGGGTGCTATAGGAAGATCAGCCTTCTATTCTCATGTTTTGGTGAACATTAGTTTGGCTTAAATGGGAAGTGAAAATGTATGTTGACTACCAGCAATAATCGAACTTTTACAAAAAGTTCTCCATCATCGCTTGCAAAATCATCCATTCCCACAAGCTTGGATAACTCAATGTTACTGCATATTGAATTTATGTGTTACTCCTATTATTCACTACCTCAACAATGCTTATTTTTCAAGCCTTGGTATGTTCAGGTTCATAATAACAAACGCAAAAGTTTTGTCTCATTAACTTTTTATATACAAGGCTTCCTGAAGCTTTCTCATTCTTCCTAATGTTGGCAGACCTACTCGGAGTCAAGAGGTCACAACTTTATTTTGAATGCAACTTTTGATGAGATTGAAGCCAGTAAGTATGATGGGATAGTTATACCAGGGGGACGTTCTCCAGAATATCTTGCAATGGATAAGTCTGTGCAGGAATTGGTGAAATCTTTTTCCAATTCTGGAAAGCCGATTGCCACTATCTGTCACTCACAGTTGATTTTAGCTGCTGCCGATATACTTAAAGGCCGAAAATGCACTGCGTATCCTGCCTTGAAGCCAGTACTCATTTCCGCAGGTGCTCATTGGGTTGAAGCAGATACTTTGGCTAAATGTCATGTTGATGGCAATCTAATAACGGCTGCTACATATATGGGCCATGCCGAGTACCTCAACCACTTTATCAAGGCACTGGGAGGCACTATAACTGGCTCAGACAAAAAGATTTTGTTCCTTTGTGGGGTTAGTTGAATATTACTTGTTTATTTTTTTTGACTAATTTACACTTTACATCCCTATGGTTTTGGAGAATTGCACTTTGGGTTTTATAGTTATAAAATCAACACTTTTCATTCCATGACTTTTAAACCCGTCATACTTTGCATCCCTTAAACTTATTTCTATCAATTTTCACGTTAAGTTCATTTTCTCCGGGGGTAATATTAGTATTTAATATTTAAAAGGTCATTTTAATGTTCATATAACACATTTTTAACTGAAATTGTTTTGGCTTTTATGTTCAATTCATCAATCCTAAGTATATAATCTACATGATTGAAATGTGTTAGAACATAAAATGTTCCATTCAGTTCTAATATAAAATTAGAAGTGAAAAATTAGAGCAAATTTTTTTAAAATGATCGTTCTATTATGATGAATCGAATATAAAATGTTAATAAAAAATTAGAACAAAAAATTTTCAGTTGAAAATGTATAATATGAACAGTAAAATGACCGTTTACATATTAAATATCAATATTACCCCTGTTAAAAATGAATTTTAACGTGAAAAATTGATTAAAATAAGTTTAAGGGGTGCAAAGTGCGACGAGTTTAAAAGTTATGGGATGCAAAGTGTTGATTTGATAACTATGGAATCCAAAGTGCAATTCTCTAAAACCACAGGGATGCAAAGTATAAATTAGTCTCTTTTTTTTGTCAAACTAGGACACAATAACTTTTACATCTGTTCTTGCAAATATATATTCATTTTATGCAGTTTTAGGATTAGAATGGAGTACATTCTATTTTGAAAAATAACGATTTAATAAGTATTCTATTTTATGCAGTTATATGGATAGTCAATTCATCAGCAGTACAAACTATGAGCCTAGTAGGCTAATAGTGTTCATACTATGAGTTTAGTTTTACAGTTGAGAATGATTTTGAATACAGGGCATGGTCAATATACTGTCACTGTCACCAGCTCTGTAATTATTAATATATTAAAAGAGTTGGTTAGGTTGACGGATTTTGAAGTATGATTATTGTCATCAGTCATCACCCTTTGAATTTTATTAAAATTGTTAAACAAATATTAATGCCACCTATGTGATTTAATCCTCCAGTTAAAGATACTGATAGCTGTTTCATATTTTAATGCTGGCCTTTACGGCTTTACATGTAGAGTTTTGTATTTTTAATCCTGTTTAACTTGTTTTCTGGAGTTCTTCACGTTCAAAAGCTAAAGAAGTCTGTTATATTGCGAAAGTTTTAAATATGCAATAACCTGTATAGTTGGACCGCATGTTTTCTACAGGATTACATGGAAGACTACGAAGTAGTAGTTCCTTTTCAGGCCCTTCAAGCTATTGACTGCCATGTAGATGCAGTCTGTCCAAAGAAAGGGGCAGGAGATATATGTGCAACAGCTGTCCATGATTTTGAGGGGGACCAAACTTATAGTGAGAAACCCGGTCACCTTTTCAAGCTAACAGCCAGTTTCGAAGGTCTAGATGCTTCAAGCTATGATGCTCTTGTCATTCCTGGAGGCCGAGCACCAGAATACTTGGCTTTGGACGAGAGTGTCCTTAAACTAGTTCAGGAATTTATGAAAGCTGGAAAACCAGTAGCATCCATTTGCCATGGACAACAAATTTTGTCAGCCGCAGGTGTCCTCAAGGTATTCTATTCAATTCATTGCTGTTATAAATATAGATACTGTACATTATTCTCTATATATATGTCAGTATGTGTATGTAATTGTATATATTATAGAGTAAATTGCACTTTGTGTACTTACATTTTGTGTGTCAGACCACTTGGGATATTAACTTTTTAAAATTACCCTTTACTATACTGACATTCGATTTTTTTACATGTTGTGTGTGTCCGTCAATTCACTCTAACTCCGTTAATATTCAGCAAGTTAATTCAGTATTTTCATCTTTACAAACAGAAACAGAGAATCCATCTCGATTTTATTATAGCAGCTAATAAACCCTAATTGCAAAATTCATTACAACCCAGACAAACAAGCCCACCTTCTCAAATTCAATGGAATGTGGTCCTTAAACCCGGCCAACGAGTTTTCCGCTCATTAACTTCAAACCCAACAACCGAACTATAACTCAACTAAGTCACCTTGGTCCCAATTTTCTCTGCCAAAATTCCCACTACAAATTTTCCTCCCCATATTATCTCCACACTCCCATTCATCTTCTCACTCGATTTCACAAACTGAGTCAAATCAAAACTCGCTTCAAACTCATGACTCTTCTTGAAGAACAACTACTAAGGAGTAACTGAACTGTGCCGATGAGAAAGTCTATGATGCAACCGACGGCGTAGATAGCGATGGAGACGTCTTGGAGATGAAGTCAGGAGAGACGCGGCAAATGAATTTTTCGTTCCAGGTCAGGTCCTCGGATCCGCCCCGATCGATTCGGGTTCGAAACTTGGTGGTCGGGTCGATCCATGTGTAGGTTTGCATGTGGCGAATACTTGTCAATGGCGTCCGTGTACAGATTAGGTTGATTTCAAGAATCTTAGACTCCATTTAAGTGTATGATGGGTTCCATTCGATGATGAAAGAAATCAAGAATTGAAACCTAAGGGAGAGAGAGACTGAGAAGAGTCAAAGAGAGAGAATTGGGGAGAAATATATGAATGTGTGTATTATATCAACAATTTTGTTGGGTTTCCAGTGAAAATACTGAATTACCCTGCTGAATATTAACGGAGTTAGTGGGAATTGACGGATATACACAACTTAAAAAAAATCGAATGTCAGTATAGTAAATGATAGTTTTAAAAAGTTAGTATCTCAAGTGGTCTGACACACAAAGTGTAAATACACAAAATGCACTTTACTCTATGTTATATATATCTCATATCTATACTTCTATACTATATTATTATAACCGAAAGATTAAAAATTTTGGTCCAAGGTGAACCAGTGTTGTTAAAAACGCGATGAAGCGCACGATGAAGCGCGAAGCGCAAAAAAAGCGCATCGCACAGCTGGAGCGAAGCGCATTCAATGAAGCGAGCGCTTCTGGGGCTTATGCGCGGAGCGCGAAGCGCACATGAAGCGCACTGAAGCGCGCTTTTTTATTTTGACCAGATTATAAAAAAAACCATACCCACCCATTTTATTTTATAAAAGTCCCTAAATATAAATACCCGCTTGACCACCGATACTCAGACCCCCTCAAGAGGCCGATTGCTACAAGCCTACAACTCCATATTCTCTGTTTCGTTTCTTCTCTCCTGATGATCTGATGATCTATACAGCTGGTATGCCTCGGAGGGATCATCATCTAAAAGACGTTTGGTTGACGAGGATGAAGTCGCTGACGAAGATGAAGTTGAATTTGATCAAAATTCAAATCATGATGGTGAAGTAGATGAGTTTGTGAATCTTGATGATGAAGATAGTGCTGAAGAATAGTTAATTAGCTATGTATTTCTCTTTTATTATGACTATAATATGTTTTAGACCTTAGATCTCTTAATTTGCCTATGTTTTACACCTCATCTTTTAATTTGACTATTTTATGACAATTTGGTTGCTTATTATTTATCTATTTGACAATATATATATATATGTATATATGTATATATGTATATTTTCTCATCTTCGATGAATCCGCGCTTCGCGTCTGCGCTTCTCGCTTAAGCTCCGGGAGGCCTTTGCGCTTCGGTGCGCGTTGCGCGTTTAATAACACTGAGGTGAACCATAGAAAAGATCCTGACCGTCCAATTTTAGATGAACCATAGAAACGATCTTAACCATTCAATTTTAATAAAATCTAATTTTAAAAAGAATATATATCATACATACAACTCTAACCCCGGTAGTCTTCCTTTTATATACAACTCCTCGCGGATTATATTAAATTATATTTAAATTATATTCTATATTTCTATTTTAAGAATCCTACTTATCCTATAATTTTTATTTAATATATCAATAAAGTTTATGAATATAAATATCATTATAAAATAACATAAAACTCTAACCCCTGATAGTTTTCCTTTTATACAACTCCTCACAGATAATATTATATTATATTAACATATATTCTCAGCGTTATAAAATTTTATAGTAAATATCAATAAAATATAATATAAAAAATAAATTTACTTAAATATTAGTCATTCATCCCGTGCTTCACACGGATTATAAGCTTTTATATATAATGGGAGAACATAGGTTTGTGGTGAGACATTTTAATCATGAGTCATTTTATTCATGAATTGAAATGTCTAATTTGCCTTCTTTATTATTTATTTAAAAAAAATGTTGTTAAAAGGAGTTGAACTTGAGTCTATCAAGAAATTCAAAAATCTTTTTACCACTCTGTCACATGTATTATATATTATACTCATAATATGTGTATCTGTGTGTATGAATCGTGTCGTAATGATAAAATAATCTCTTATCTCTTATTTCTTCTCTCATATATATGTATGATGACAGAACATGGTTGAGTATATTCGATATTCAAATTCATAAAATAATATTTCATATTTTGCATAATAAATTCATAATAAAAATAAGTAAATTTTAAACTATAAATTATATAAATGATTATTGTATATCTATAAATGCAAATTTAAAATATAAATTTTGTGTTTTAAATAAATAATATTTTAAATTGCGTACGTAAATTAATTTTTTAAAGCAAAATACTATAAATTTAATTTAATATAGAGTCTATAAATGATCTAATAATAATAATAATGTATAATTACATCATATAAATAATATTAAGAAAATTACATTTTAAATATTAAAATATATTTATGTAAAAAATTAAAATTAGTAATTGTAACACGTACTACAACCTTTAATCCTACATCGATACATGTGTAAATTTTTTATTTCAAATAAAAGATAAAGTATTATTATCAAATATATCAATAAATCATGATCTTATGGGGTCATATGATTGACTTTTGGATTACACAAGTTGTTATATTTAGGTCATGAACTCGACCCCATGTGTGATACATATTCAGAATTTGATCTAATTTCAAAATGAACTTGAGATTTGACCCGAGTTATCACATATAGTATTAGAACCGGCTCTCGAAAACTTGATACATTAAGTTATCAGAGGTGGGGACGGAAAGACAGTTGATATTATCACACAATAATCAGAGGTTCGGCGGTAAGGATGTGAAAAAAGTATCCATGTGTATAAGTCGTGTCGTTAAAATAAAATAATCTCTTATCTCTTATTTCTTCTCTTATATATATATATGATTATAAAATAATATTTCATATTTTGTATAAAAATTTCATAATCAAAATAAGTAAATTTTAAACTATAAATCATATAAATGATTATTGTATATCTATAAATGCAAATTTAAAATATAAATTGTCTTTTAAATAAATAATATTTTTATTTGTGTACGTAAATTAAAATTTTTAAGCAAAATCATATAAATTTAATTTAATATAGAGTCTATAGATGATCTAAAAATAATAATGTATTATTACGTCATATAAATAATATTAAGAAAATTACATTTTAAATATTAAAATACATTTATGTAAAAATTTAAAATTAGTGATTGTAACATGTACTACAACCTTAATTCCATATTGATACATGTGTAAATTTTATTTCAGATAAAAGATAAATTACTATTATCAAGTATATCAATTAATCATCATCTTCTGGGGTCATGTAATTGGTTTGTGGATTACCTCCGACCCTATGTGTGATACATATTCAGAATTTAATCTGATATCAAAATAAACTTGAGATTTGACCCGAGTTATTATATATGATATCAGAACCGACTCTCGAAAACTTGATGCGTAAGTTATCAGAAGTGGGGACGGAAAGACAGTGGGGTATTATCACACAATAATCAGAGGTTCGAGTGTAAGGATGTGAAAAAAAATCAATATTATCCCACATTGACTAGAATTTTGGCAAACCTATAAGCTATTCTCCGCTTGGTACCTGAAGTATAAATATTTTATCGCATTTTCAATTTTTATGAGCTCTACTGACAGAGTTATTAATGTTGTATTGTACCACTTTTAACACGAAAACAATGATGGAAGCATGGAAGACAGACACGTTTCTTGAAAAAATTTGCGTGGAACTCTTTACAACAGATATCGATGCGTTTATGTCGAGCTTGCACGCGCTATTACCCTAGTTTCTTATAAATAACTTATCTTAGTGTAGCTGTTACTAGTTATATCCTAGTTTTGTACATGTATTATGGTAGTACGGAAAATGAAATTGCGTGATTTTTTTTTTTAATTTAGTGGCTACTGTAAAAATTATGATTAGCTGCTTAAGTGCTTTTAGTTGACCCTTTTATGAAAAAAATTAGACACGATAAGTGCTCATCAAATGTAACTAATTCCAAGGCACTACATCAATTTTATTTTTTAATTTAATCATCAACGTTGTTTTCAAGGATTATATTCACAATTTCTTATAAACTATGAACTTGATTTTGTACGGATAAGTCAATAGGGCATTGACATCCCTTCTATTGCGATAACATTGAGAATATTTAATATTTCTGAAATATATACAGCATAATTATTTGTTCATCTCCACTTTTTTGTAATAATAAATCAGCATAATTTTTTTTCCATCTTTATTGGTTTGTTCAATTGAAAAAACTTCTGTACGCGGAAATGTTGTTACCCCTAATATGGCATCCTCATGGTACTTACATTACAGACTTTGACTTCTATTTGAATCTTGATTTATTGGTGTGCTACCCTTGTACTGCATTAATTATAGGGCAAGAAATGCACTGCATACCCTGCTGTGAAACTTAATGTGGTCCTGGCTGGTGCAACATGGTTAGAACCTGATCCAATAAGTCGCTGCTACACTGATGGAAATTTGGTGACTGGAGCTGCTTGGCCAGCTCACCCTGAGTTTATTTCTCAGCTTATGTCGCTTCTCAATATCCGGGTAACTTTTTAGTGTTGTACCATGTGAAGTGTTTGTAACTCATGACTTGTATCTGAGGAACGGTTTGAAAGACGGATAGCTTCTCGTAACCGCGATCATATGGCTTTTTTTGTTAGTGATGAGATGAAGTATCATACTATAATTCAGTGACATGTCTTTTTGACATTCATTGCAAAGCAACTCCGCTTGAGTTAAGTTACCCATTTCACCAATTTGATTTAGTAGAGTTATTATTATACATGTTTTCAAGCAGTGTTTTAAAATTTCCTGCCTAGTGTGTGCATTAGCGTTTGATGCTCCTCCATCAAGTTTTGGGTTGCTAAAGCGAGTCATTTGGAGTCTGCTTGAGTATCAGATTATAGAAATAAAGCGTCAGAAGATTTTCCTCAATTGCATAATTCCGCGTTACATGCATAAGAACACTGTTGTTTTAAAATAGGCATCATTTGAATAGCATAAAAATATCAACTCAGATATCATCAACTGGAATTCAATGTAACGAGCTCAAAGTCAATTCCTTAAAATTCTAGAATATTCCTGTTTCGTGTATCCTCCTTAAAATCATATTAAAAATAGTAATATTTTAAAATATTATTTATTTTTTAAAATTTTCCTACATCCCATTTATCATCCCTATCCCTATTTTTTAAAATTAATCTTTCCTTTCTTTCATTTATAATTTTAACTAATAATTTTTATCTTATTATATATTCTGTCCATCTCATTATTTTTTTTCACATTTAATTTTTCTCGTGCATTTTAAAGCATATAAAAAATATACTTACACTTAATATAAAATTTAAGATTTAAATATATATATAATAAGATTTCAAAAATATTATATAATTATTATTTATTTAAAATTTGGTTATACATGTCATTTAAAATGACAAAAATTATAAAATAAAATGGGTATAATGAGATGGGAATGAATGTGGAGAAGGAATAGTGAAATTCTAAATATGAAAATTCAATTTTAATTTCTAAAATTATACCCATTTTAGGGTTTGGGATTCGAAATATATTTTAATAAAATTTTACATATTTAGTATAACAATTTTAATTTCTAGTATAACAATATTTCAAACATATTCTAGTATAACAATTTCTATTATTTCGGTTGTTTGTAATTGATTTTTGTAATTTATGTTCACTAAATTTTGATTGTTTTTAATTAATTTCTATAATCATTTTGATTGGCTAAAATAAAAATTAAACTTGTGATTATTAGTTTATGCAAAAAAGACTTGCAATTAGTTGATTATTCAAAAATATTACGGATAATTCAGTATAATTAAAATGGCAAGTAACCTTTTCTTTTGACCGAAAACATATAAAATTAAAATTGCATTCAATTAATTTTAGTCGTGGAATTTTAATATTTTTAAATATAAAATTACATCTTTCCAAATTTTTTAAAAAAATTTACTTTTGCATTATAAAATTAAAAAAAAAACCTTTACAAAATTATATATCCGCAATTTTTAAAATAAAAAATTATTATGAAGTGGTAGCAGTAGCTTAAATTTCAAGTCAAACGGGGCCTAGGCGAGTTGGAAACAAAGGGCAAGAGGAGAGTTGAGTGTTGTGATCGGACGGTGGAGATACACTGCGTCAGATGAAAGCTAGCAAGATACTACATAAATTTTGAATCAAAATATATACTCCTCTGCCTCTATATATATATATTTACTTGCATATCCCCAACCCCTAAATACAAACCCTTGCTTCTCTCTGTCCGCTGCGTCTCTCAACATCACTAATGGTAACTCATCTCCCTCCCTCCCTCCCTCTCTCTCTCCCCTTCCCTCTCCTCTATCTCTCTCTCTCTCCCTCTCTCTCTCTCCCTCTCTCTCCCTCTCTCTCTCCCTCTCTCTCTTTCTTTTCTCTCTCTCCCTCTCTCTCTCTCTTTCTCCTCTCTCTTTCTCCTCTCTCTCCCTATATAGATTTTAATCGGTGAATGTTTGTGTTACAGGCTTTGCCGAATCAGCAGACTGTTGATTATCCAAGCTTCAAGCTTGTCATTGTGGGCGATGGCGGGACAGGTATTGATTTATATATATGTTGAATCGTATATTTTGTCTACTTTATGTATCTGTAGAGTTTGCTAATATTGATTCCTGATTAGTATTGATGTTTACACTGATGTAATTATAAATCTGTGAATTTGTTGTCATGTGTGTGAAATTATTTTTAATTAGAGCTGATATATTATGTTTTAATATCGTAATGGTTTGATTGGACAAATTGGGGAATTATATAAAATTAAATTATAATGTGGCTAGATATTTCGATGATGGCTAATACGAAATCTAATATGTGATTATGTTTGGGTTTGTAAAATGAGAACTAGTATACAAAGAATATAGTATATTAGCTTGTAATGTATGTTGCTAGTCTGTGTTTTAATTAATGAATCGTGTTGATGTTTATTTTAAGCCTTTAAAAGGCATTTGTTTGTGTGATAAATGACATTGTTGGTGTTTATAAATTTGGTTACTGGTATAATTGATGGATCTGTTTATCTTAACTGGTGTGTTTCTGAATTTGATGTTTTTGCTCGTATTAGGGAAAACCACATTTGTGAAGAGACATCTTACTGGAGAATTCGAAAAGAAATATGAGCGTAAGTTTAATGTACAGAGTTGTTGTCATGCAGGACCGCTGTTTTAGCTGTGTATTAGTAACTAAGATTGTTGTTTTTTGTTTCAGCAACCATTGGTGTGGAAGTTCATCCATTGGATTTCTTCACTAACTGTGGAAAAATTCGATTTTACTGCTGGGACACGGCAGGGCAGGAGAAATTTGGTGGGCTCAGGGATGGTTACTAGTAAGTTAATTGATTATTCATATGAAATTCTGTTGTAATCTATTTGTATCAACTTCTGTTTTAAATTATTGATGCTGGTAAATTCATAGATTGCTGATTTGGATTGTTTAATTTACTGCTTAGTCTTCTATACAGGACTACTTATTCTCTTAAACTAAATAAAGTATTATGTTTTGGAATTTTAAAGCAGTTATATCTATGTTGTGTATATTGATGCAATAATAGTTGGTTCCATTCTGCGTGAGTTTCTTTGATTTGTAGCCTATTTGAAAGTCCAATTATTTATTTCAGTTTGCAGTTTACACAACCGTTTTACATGATATATGTGTATATATATATATATATATATATATATATATGCCAAGTAAAAAACTGCTCCCCTAATGTCTTGTACTATGGTTATATGTCCTTTCTATTGACTACATTTTGGCTAAAGGGGTTAGTCTGCTTTCGGTGACCTTTTTTATGCAGTGTTGTGGTACCATATGGTATCATGTGTCTGGCGTCAGTCTTTCTTTTCCTGGCCTTGACTATCAGAGTATCAGGCAAACATATATTTTTAAAAAGCTTATTTGCCGACATGCGTAATTGAAAATGCATTTCTGTTACTTGTAAAGAACTGATGTTTATTTTATCATATGCAGCATTCATGGGCAGTGTGCCATCATCATGTTCGATGTAACAGCGAGGTTGACTTACAAAAATGTTCCAACTTGGCATCGAGATCTTTGCCGGTTTGTCAAGAATTTCTTATCTTTTTTTTTTTTGAAATTAATAACTCTGTTGTATGCTTAAGTGATTGGATCTTAATACTCTGCACCTTGTCTATTGCATCAGTGTCTGTGAGAATATTCCAATTGTACTTTGTGGGAACAAGGTTGATGTGAAGAACAGGCAAGTGAAAGCAAAGCAGGTTACATTCCATAGGAAGAAGAATCTGCAGTATTATGAGATATCTGCAAAGAGTAACTACAATTTTGAAAAGCCATATCTCTATCTTGCCAGAAAACTTGCAGGGTAAAAAGTGTGACAATCTATTCATCACTGGCTTGGTTTCTTTTTGTAAATCTCTTTATTTTAACACGAAGTTGTCATATGGTTGTGTAGGGATCCCAACTTGCACTTTGTGGAGTCTCCAGCACTTGCTCCACCAGAAGTACATATCGACATAGCCGCGCAAGAGCAGTAAGTTTTTTTTCTTGAAAACTTACTGTTAACTGCACCTCCATTTTGTTGTTTTTTATTTGAAAAAAGACAAATTTTTGAGTTCTATGTGCATCTCTATTTTCACATTTAACTTGCCAACACATTAGCACCTTGGTAGTTAGGTATTGAACTATTGATTGACACCAACCACAACAGGCTTCACTTAATTGGATTCATATCAACATGATCTGAAATTTGTTTCCTGACCTCAAGTTTCTTACTTTCAAGCTGTTGTGTTTGGTTTGATGGAATGGTTGGAGTGAGAACAATGAGATTCAGATTACATATGAACATTGGAGCATGATACTCATTTACGTCATTCCATTCCACAAATCTGGACAAGAGTTCCAATCAATTTGCAAATTAATGTTCATTTCTACAGTGTACCTCATATCTTTGCCAAATCTCTCATATATTTAATATTTCTTCCACCTCTAACCTTCACTAATTATTCTAATCCAATGTCCTACTTCATTACAATTTACCCAAATGCACACAAACAAGGGTCCCTTGGTAGGAGGCAAATTGGTGTATGCTGTATGGCCAAGCTGCACGATTGCTACGACAGATCCTTTTAATTAATCTTTGTTATTCACTTTCATATTTCTCATGTGTGATGGTGATTGTACTTTATGCAGGCACGAGGCAGAGCTTATTGCAGCTGCAAGTCAGCCTCTCCCTGATGACGATGATGATGCGTTTGAGTAGAAGCATAGCTTCTTGTTGGTTTCAGTATTGCCCCAGTTTTTATGCTAAGCCTTGTACCCCAAAAATTTTCTGAGGATGATTTGCTCATCCAAGATTACTTTTTAAGGGTTTTGAGTGGCTTGAGAGTTTTTAAAGAGTAGGAATGGGTTGATGTACTGTATCTAATTTGATTTTGTCTCGTGGGTGATCAATTTAAAGTTTTTTTTTATGGATATCCAATTTACATTTGTTATACACATGTTTTTGTTAAATTCGTGGTAGCTGCTGAATTGATGCTTGGTCACACAAATGATAATTATATGGTTTGGAGTACGAACCGAATTATTCGTTCGAGTTCTAACTTGATAAATTCAGTTAATAGAAATATGTTTACATTATCCAATATTGTTCGTTAAAGTAATTGTTGCATTTTGATGACAAGAATTTCTTGTTGAATATAGTTGTAAAGAAATTGAAATGTTCGAAATTGATAAATTTGGTTCAATAATTGAGTTTGATATGTTGTCGATTTTTTGAGTTTACGAGGAAAAAGTTGTATTGAGTTCACAAGAACAAAATTGTAAAGAAATTGAAATGTTCGAATTTAGACAATTGAGTTTGATGGGCTCAATAATACTATTGAAATTATTTGAGTTTAATATGTGCTATTTAATGTTAGAAATTGTTTGAGTTTTATAAGAAATTATTCATTTCGGTCGATAAGTAGTTATTTATTATCGAACATCATTTTGTTTGGTAAAAAAATGTTTGTATTTAATAAGAAATTATTCATTGTTTGGTCCGATAAAAAAAATTAAATCATTCAAGTTTAGTTTGGTTAGATTTATTTAGGATGATTTAGTTAATGCTAGAAACAAGACATGTAATTGATAACTTTCCTAATAATAATATAAGAGTCGCGTGCACATATATGCATTCACGAATTAAAACAAGATACGTGTGTAAAAAATTTGAGACTAACTTTGGGTCCTAGCATTACTCGTACGGGAAACTACAAAGTAGGCCTTACAGCCGAGAATCTAGTTTTGAAACTCAGGCTTATGCAATAATCATATGAACGTCTCGTAAAATATAGGCTCTTGCATAGCATTCGTTTATGAATTGTGCTTCACCTAGCAAAGAAATACAACTATATAGATGTATAACTAAGCATAAAAGATGATCTCCATATTCTTGTTCCGTGAATCGTTTGTAAAACAATTCATAAAACTATAGTTCCTATAGGTTTCTAAAAGCTTCTCACATAACCTCTTGCATACCAGAGACTATAACAGAACATATTAGATAGCTGGCTACGTATCCTCACTCGGTATCAACTAGATAATAGTCTGCATTGTGCTGACAATACGTGTGCTTTGATAATCTACAGCCAGCTTAATTTCTTGTTCATTTCTTTTGTGAGTTTCTATCTTTCACTGGTGGAGGTTATCCACATACACGAATGAAGATACCATTCTTTGGTTAGTACTCTTCTTCTCTGGAGAATCAACCGCAAATTTTTATCCTTTTATGACCATTAGGATTACGCACTCCCTTCTGGGTAAATCTGAAAATTAAACAAAAGGTTGCATTTAGTAATTTAAAATACAGGTACAGGTAATTGTATATTCTTCTGCATCGTACTTTGCTGACTGTACTTTTAGTTTGTATGTTGTAAGAGCAAGTGCTTACCTAAATGGTGTCCTAATCTGAAATATAGGTAATGTATCAAAAAATCACACTCCAACAGTGACCTAGTGATTACCTAAATCACTAGGACATGACTTCATTACCTAAAAATAGGTAACCACTAGCCATTACCTATTTCATTTATTTGAATAAAAAATTATTTTCCTCTTTTTTTCCTCTTTTCTCTCTCTCTTTTCTCTTTTAGTTTCCTTTTTGAAAATAGTTAGATTCGAATTTATTATTATTATAATGATAGGTAATGAATATAAGGATCATTGTTGGAGTTCATATATCCTAGATATTGCCTAAACCACTAGGACTCATTATTTTATATTATTTATAGGTAATGAACTAGGACATTGTTGGACTTGCTCTAAGAGAAGATCTACCATACAGCTTGCAATTCATGACATACAACTAGCAGTTCAGTGTTGTGAAGACAGACAGCCCATTTGTGTATTAGTGATGACTTTTTATTCACTCTATTATGTCTGACTTCTAAATGTCGCATGCCCAGATGCACCCCTTATCTTGCTAATCACTTGATTATTTAAGCAACTAATTTTTGGATTTTTTTTTTGATAAATAAACACACTCACGCAACCACCTTGTCTCTGACAAGATTTAAACCCGGATAACTTTTGGATTTTCTACTCGATGCATTTAATATTTTCTTTATGAGAAGCATTGGATTTAAAAACCAAGAAGTCAAAACCTGTTGTCTATCATTGGAGCTTACAGTCCTCAGCTTCAACTCGCCTCTGCGGGTTGTCATCTCATCCAAAAGTTCTGCAGAAGATAAATCATTTTCAACTTCCGTGCTATCAGAATAATTACCTGTTCCTTGCTCTTGCTAACACATTAAAAACCATTAAAACATCAAGCTTAAATACACGACATAAACTATGTTCCTGTCAAGATACATATAATACTAAAAATAACTGAAGGCAAACTTTAAATATGGCCATATTCAGAAACTTTAAGCTTAACATGTTAGTTTTTGTCTAAAAACTGGCACATGCACAGTGAATTCATGTAAAAGCTGACAGCTATTGATTAAAAAGTTTCGCAAAAATGAAAAACAAGGTAGAGAAATACCCTTGTCGAGGGAGTCCTGTTGTTGATTGGAACACCAGTTGATTCCTCGTACTCAGCTGAATCCAGTTCCTGAAGATACTCGGGTGGAAAGAACTTGGGTAAGATATGTTCTCTTATCCATATACGAATAAAAAATGGCAGTGGGAATAATATCCCCGCTATGGGAATCCATGTCACCCCAAAGATCATCAAGAAATACACAAGTTGGAAGAGTGTAAATGCAGCAATAACTTTGAATGGTACTGATTCCACAAACGAAGCATGGGCTCCTTCCAGGACTCTACAATAGATGGCCAATTAACAATCAATAGTAGCTGGTTTAGATTTCAAAATCATAACAAATTGATATTAGCATCGATACATTCATTTGGTACTGTTGCTAGGGTCCTAAATTAATTGAAATGGAACCAAGTGAAATTATTACCCTTGAAATAATTTAGTTTAATATAATTTAATGAGATTATATGTAAGATTCATATTAAATGGCGAAACAGGTTAATGGACTAGATATATAAGAAGGATAAGTCAGTATGATCATGATCAAGTTAACTACAAAAATAACGAGGAGAGTAGGAGACTGAAAACAAAATTGGAGATTGATAAAAAGAGGTATGGCTTACTTGAAATGCCGATTTGAAGGAATAAAGAGAAGCAAAAACCTTTCCCAAAACTGGTTACCAGGGAGGCTATCAATGGCCATGTAGGCAAAGTATCCCCAAAGAACTGAGGTAGGTATCCTCTTGATCACAGGTATAGCAGCGACACAGCATGCCACAAGCAGGGATTGTAAAAGATTCGTGACTCTTTGTTCATTAACTCGGACAGGCAAGTGATCATCAATGTGCTTTGTTGGATCAAATTTTCCATTAGCCTTTTCTGCATCTTCAGAATTCAGAACAGCGTCTTTTAAATTCTTCAACTCCTTGTCAACAGAAGTAGTCTGCAGCAGAAACATATCATTCCTAACTACTACTTGCATTTGCATGACTTACAGATTCATGCACTGGGATACCGTAATTGTTAATTACATGATTGTGAATTTGTGATGCGTACATTTGCTGAACTGTCCATTTCAATGAACACAGCATGCATCTTTCCATATATTTCTGAGTTGGTCCCCTGCATTTTCATGCATTCTTTTGCTCCTTTAACCATTTTCTTTCGCATTAACTGCACCAAAAACCATAAAATTTTTGGGATATGTGTGGTACACAATATTTCAAAATTTAATTGTATAAAGAAAAATCTCCTCCGAATCATATAATCTTACCTGTTTCTTGAGGACTGCAAGACTCTTGGTGTGCATTGGCGATTGAGGGAGGACTCCATTAGAGGGAGGAAGTCCAAGCAACCCACAAATTAAAGTCTGATCCCAAAGAAAAAGCATGATAACAAATAGAAAGCAAACATAAATCATTTAATGAATAAAACAAGTAATAACTGTCAAATAATGGGAAAAAAACTAAGAATGTGATCTAAGCAATGAAATTTTAATGTTTCAAAACAAAAAATACCATGACTCCAAGCACGAATATGTCATAATGGTAAGCACTCGGTTTTTTAAGATTGAATTCCTTTTGTTGAGCCATTTGGGAAGCTACACTATGGTCGAAAAAGTATAGGCCTGCTACCATTATAGCTGGTATAATGGCAAGAAAGATGTATTCCACAGGAACTTTCCCCTATCCTGCAGTGAAATCAGCACATCACCCTTGAGTTCCTTATAATCTATTCAGGATGATCTCAAATACTTAACACAGAAAGACAGTTATATAAATATCCATAATTAAATCACATGATCCTAAATGTTGGAAAAGTTAAAATTGTCTCTTATATTGAATTTGAAGAAATTATATTCACAATGACAGTTTTCTTTTAATCGCTTTAAGTATGTCGAACGTAATCAAGCCAACTTAATATGGCATCACTTATTGCATTGCATGGGACATACTCAAATAAGAACTTAAATATGAAGTTGGACCATTCTACAGTCACATTATGCTTTTAATTATGAAGTCTTAGTGAAGGTTACATGAGAATTAAATTTTCTTATATATACCTTAACCACTGTCCAATGATGTACTGATTCAGCATCCCAGGGAAGAGGACAAACGAGCCTTCGGGGAACTCCAGAAGGAACTTTTGCAGGGACAGCATAAGACAATGCTGTCCATGCAATGGCCATAACTGGAACCCCATAATCAGCAACAAAACTTCGAAACATACCTGAATAAAAAAAAGCAATAGAGGGGGAACAAATTTAGTCTTTGTGTCCTTAAGAACAGGTCTTAAGTAAAGATTTTCATGAGTAGATTTTTTTGCAGTATAATTAGAAATTGCGGACGTCTGGTTTACCAGTTCCATATCACCAAGATCTAGCAGTTCTACTCTTGATGGAAGTAAAGAGTACACCAAAAGAGAAGATGATAGCAAGTAAACCATTTGTATATAGCCATGTGAACTGGTACTTCTCTTCAGTGGAATCTTCACCATTGGGAACGTTAAATTCATTCACCAGTCCCTGGGATTGATATCTACTGTTTAGTATAAGAACCTATAAAGAAAATAATAGATTGAAATATTGAATAGACTATCCTATGCACGAGCACATACTTTGATGGCCTCTTGAATAAAAAGAACAACAATCAACATGCCAAAGAGTTCATCAGCAATCCTGGTGAATCTACTGATGATATTGCCAGCATTGAATATTGCAAGAAGAAAAAGGAAAATTGCAGTCCAAACACAAACCCTGTCGATGTTTAGGCTCAAAATCAACTCGTACATTTGCTTTTTTATAAAATGAAACATTTATATAGTTAGTATAGGAAATGAAGGCAGAACTCAACAAACATACCATCCAGCCCAGGCTATAAATAGTTCTCCACCTAAACTGTTGCTGTCTTAGGCAATTTTGTATAGGACTGTATACATATAAACTGTTGGTTCAGCAACTCCTAAAATCAGCAGTGGCTGCCCACCAATAATTGCATGGATAATTCCACAGATAGCGGTAGAGGCTAATGTTTCCACTGTGCTTAAACGTCCATCTAAATTTAAGAAGATGATATATTATTGCCACATATATTAATATCGATATGTATTATTATTTGCTATAAAAGAAACCAGTTAAAGCAAATTATTAATTTTTGCCTGTTTCTCTATTTAGTTGCTCCCCAAAGGCAATGACAGGAAGAGCGGAAGCAAAGAAGATATATGTTGTTGGTGCCAATATGCTGAAGTCAAAAATAAGTGTTCATCAAAATTAATTTCACTGAAGATCGAGGTAATCGATTTCTTTCCATTCTTTTTGACATACACAAAGAAGCCATACCTTACACCTGTTCCAAGTGCACTAGTCCAATCTTGTCTATAACATGCTTTTCTTCCCCGGAAATCTTTAATCATCCCCTTACAAGGGGATTTAAGACTATTCATTGCGGAGACTCTGATCTGAGATACTAAATCATTAAGATACATACTAATTCAGTTAGCACCCAATATTGATAAACATAAACAAGAAAATTCGTACAAATTATTGAGAACAATAGATTTGTAACTCAACACCAAAATGAATATGATCCATAGGCAAATCGCGCAACAATTTGCAGGTACTAGTATATAAAACTTTGCATGCAGGCATTGATCAATCTTGAATAATACATATGCAAAATCACACAAACAAATACTAATATCCTACACATATAAGCACAACATGCATTTGGAATATGATACGTAAAAAGGTAAATGAAATTATTTGGACGTCGAGATAAATATAATCACGGTTCTCACAATAAAAAATGTTCTCCCGCAACCTGAAGAGGAGACAGTTTATGATATAAATAAGATTGAATAAAGAAAATTACAATGTGTGTTGCAGAGATGAGAGAGTACCCAACCCGAAATATTATAATCTTCTAATCCGGCAAAAATATATAAATTATTCGCCGGAGGGGAGAGAAGGGGATGAGTCTTTAGAAGGTTTCTTTCATCTGTTTCATTTTTCTGTACACAGTACATATATACATTGCTTAATTTCGTACTCATTTCTTGATTAATTTTTTAAAAATAAATTTATTACTGTTTTTTTTTGAAAATGGGGAATCAATTCAATAATAAAAAGCCATACGAAATACAATCGAAATTGAACAAACACTTAAACATATCGCTGTTGAATCCTTGTTCTTTCTTGAAGAGGCAACCAAACGATTTTTTAAAGATATCTCTGACCCAACTGTTTTGAGCACTCGACCGTAAATGCGATCCCATAAAAACTTTTATCACAGAGTCAAACACATGAAAATCCTGCGGACCTATATCCCCGGACACAAAGAACACCAAAACAAAACCAAACTTTCATACCGAGAGACTAATAAAACTAAAAAAAAATGGGAGTTTATTGAAGGAAAACAAAAAAGTAAACCCAGTAAAAACTAATGGAAGCCCTACGAAAATATTACAGGGGGCTCGAGAGAGGTAGGGTTTTGCCTCAAGAGAGAGGTGTGATGTTTGTTTAGACTTAAAATTTTTGAATTTAAAATACTGTTGAAAAATAATAAAAATAATCTGTTACATAATTGCTATTGAATGTTTACCAGCTTGTCCATGAACCTATATTCTTTCAACTATTCGACTTTTATATAGTTATAATTGTTTAGTTATATAATTATTTTTTAAATATTTTATCAACAAACAAAATTGAGAGATATCATACAGAACAAGTTCAAGAAAACCTCCATTATTTTTGTATTTTATATATAAGTCAAGAACATAAGCAAGTTAACCACATGAAATAGTATCACACTGACATAGATATGCCATTCTGGGAAACTATAGTAATATGTATGTAGATTATATGAAGGTATATTAGTCCTTCATACTCAAACATTACTATATATATTGCATGAAACTTAAACATCTTGGTTCTCCTGCAACAAAACTACTCATTCATAGTATACAACTTAAAACTTAAAAATACTTGGACATAATCAGCAAAAACATCTTCACACAAGCTTATGCGGATAACGGATGCTCACCAGCTTCACATCATCAACAACAGGACCACAAAGTGAAGCAAAATCGTCGCTCCTCATAGTGTAAAATGTGCTGAGGAACATGATCTGAGTTCTAGGAGTAGCAGCAACAAAACGTAACACAGCACGTTTGTAGCCTCCTTTGCCTTTGGATTCGTAAGGAACCTTTAGAGTGTCTTTACCAGCAAAGGCCTCGACTATCATGGAGCCCTCACAAGAGTTGCTCGCGTCTCCAACAGCAAATGACAGATGGTAAGTCTTGCCAGGAGTGGTCCGGGCTATTTGAGTAATGACACTTTCTTTTCCAGCCACGAGCTCAACAGCTCGTCTTCCTTGTGGTACTGAAAAATGTTCGGTATCTATGTATTTGACAGCTTTGAGGGATGGAACCATCCAGGCGGGCAGAGGTGAATGGTCATCCTCAATGTTTGGAGGAATTAAAACACCCCATGTAGTGTTAGGAAATATATATGGCCCTTCTTCAAAACCACCATTTTTCAGTATGTTTTCTGTTTATCAAAAAAAATATTTCATTACAATTTGAATGAGGTCAGATCCAAATAGTTACTTTTTTGGCATCACATCGTAAAATTGAAAGTGATTATCTGAAAGAGACTTAATGGACCCTATAATAAATCTTGGTTACCCCATAACAAGTTGTGCCAGTAATTATACAGGTATCTGATACAGAGTCATATGACAATAATGTCACAGGACCACAAGTTATACATTTCTAGATCCAAGCGAATATATAGATAGGCCATATATGTTTTCTAAGAAGATTTAAATCTGGGAAATTTAAGTCAATAGACAAGCATCTATAAGTACACACACATAACAAGTTGTGGACATATGTACTAATTAATCAACTCAAAGAAACTCGAATGAACAGTCTAATTTAGTTAATGTCCTAAACTTACACTTCAGTCCTTGTTACTTGTCATATCTTCCCTAATCTATATAAATATTAGAGTCCTGAAAGGTTAAGCATTTTCACGTGTACCATTCACCATGCCGAAATCTACAACTGTGCAAAATATTTAGTTAAGCATTTTCCTTAACTTATAAGATCGTTTACAAGTCAATCATCTGTTTGTTTAAGTTTAGAAGTTTCTGTATAGGTTAAGAAAAGACCTTTGTAAATTAGTGAGAAAAAAGGTCTTTGCTACGAAGTCGACTTGGGAACTGTTTGTGCAAACTTTGAAGAGCCTACTTAGGCTCATACAAACTAAACAAGGCTTTAAGATGTGCAAATGTATGCTATCATAATGGAATAAATAAATAAATAGAAAGGTAAGAATGTCTCACTGTTAGTTGCTTTTGGAGGGTAAAGAGCCTTGATCGCAATGGAATCAATAAGTGGTCCACAAGCAGGGTCCTCTTCAACACCCGGATTATGAATGACAATCTCCGAGTAATCATACTCAGCTTGATATGCCCAAGCATACGAGTCCCATCCATTGCTACTATACAATGTTTGCATTGGCAAAACGCCTGAATCAGGTGCCACTGACACGTTCAATTTCTCTTCTTGAGCACAAGTTCTTGCAGCACTAAACGTAAGTGAATAGTACATTCCCTTTATCACACTCACTCTCTGTTTAATAGATGCCTCATTTCCTAGCCTTACTGCATACGCTCCCTCAGGCACCACCAGCAACATATCACCTTGTGTTTGTCCTGATTTTATGTACTCCACAAATCCCGATACTTCCCAACCCGGTATTGCGTGGGGTTTTAGAACTTCGGTTCCATTCAAGTCGGATGCGTTCGGTCCAAGCTCAAAGTTCCCATTGGTCAGTAGCCCTGTAGGACAAGTAATTTCAAATTCATGATACTAAATAACAATGTTACTTTTTTTTTTTGCTAAGCAGCAATGTTACTTTTGAAACGATAATAACAGAACAAAGATGTGTACTTCCTTTCCTTTTGCAGCAAAGTTCATGAACTGGTTTTCTTTTGTTACAAAATAGCCTACTAAGTACTAACCATAAGGATACATCGAAATCAAAATTTCATACATCGAAAGATTGAGATATTCCTGTCATTTCATAATTTCGTGAAACCCGTATATAAATCTCAATATCGATACTCATTTAAGAGCATCTTCAATATACATATTTTAGACATAGAAATTGGACCAGAGGTAGTAATTGGTAGCTAGGCAGTTAGCTTATCGACTGACAGAGATTCATTATGAGCAGTCCAGCACATGTAACAAATTCTCAGATTATTACATTTTATACAAATGCACAAATAATTCAAGAATTATTTGATTTTTGACAGGCTGTTGGTAGCCAAAATTCAAATTTACATGACAGAATTAGCTAAATGGTACCTACTGGCTACTGCCTGCATGGTGTGTCATCACCTGGACTAATTCAACTTTTTTACCAATGGTCACGTGCTTACCCCCAGAAGATCAGGCAACCGTATGCACTGTTCTTTTTGAAGATCTAAATTACCCTTTTACCCACCAGTAAATATTGCATTTGCATTCACAATTTGTAAAGGATTCGAATTTGAATTAAAAAAAGCTATATGTGTACATTAAAAAAACGATTCGAACATGAAACTGAGATAACTGTTAAACACATAACTCAGTTTAAAACACCCCCCCAAAACGAAACAACTCTAGACAATTCTTTTTGTCGCGATAAATTACAGAAATTTAAATACCCATGCTGCGAGTGTAGAGTGTCATTTGTTGGGCTAAGTGTACTAATTTTGTTAAATACTACAATAAGTAGGTTTATAGCCTTACAACTTAGTATGTGTTCTAAGAAATCTCGGATGAGCCAAAGTCGAACCGAAGACTACCTAGGATGAGCCCTGTTAATTCTACTCAAACCTCTGTTTTTGCAGTGATTTTTCTTGAAAAAAGCTGATGGTTAGCCAAGCATATATATGTATGACAATTGACACAACACTGTGGACAGACATGTACAGAAATATAAACTTTGAAACATCATGTATTTACAGAAACAGAACTAAAAACATACCATCTAAGACAGCAAAGGCTGGGTTGCACAAGGTGCAAAATAGAAGAACCACAGTTATGCTTTGCATTCTTGAAGTTGTGGTCATTTTTTTATGGCAAGAGCCAAGAGGACAGAAGAAAGAGAGCAAAAACAAATATTTTGTTGCAGAATGGGGTGATGAATATGAGCCTTTTTATGCATGTTAAGTTGTACATTGCCATTAGATAGTTAGATATTTGCAATATTACCATTCATGTATGTTTGTCATATATCACTGCACCCAACTTGTAATGACCAGTTTACCCTTTTAAGATAAATACGATTTAGTATAATTTTTGATTTTTTTGTATGAATATTGTAGGAGATTTTGGAGAGGTAAGTGACAAAAAACTGTTTAGAATGTCACATGTTCTTTCAGCCAAGCCATGATCCTTTGTATTTACGTTTCCTTGAATTTAGCATGAATAGTGACAGTTTTGTATATATAAAATTCATTTATTTAGTTTAATAATTGTGCTCCTTACATATTTTTTAAACTTTTTTTATTATTATTTTGATTTATAGTCTTACAAAACTAGTACTTGTTCAGAGAAATTCTCGGGATGAGTCAGAACAGAGGATAAACCATTTATGACTCATATTTTTTAAACTTTTTAATACCACATTTCACGTCATCAAGTCTCTAATAAATTATTTGATCATTTATTTTGGTCACATTTTTAAATAGAATTATTCGAGTCCGCATTCTTATACCATGGTGATGGTACAACTAATAGTATTAAATTTTAATTGTCAAGTGTTAAAAAATTTATAATAAATTTCAGATAATCGAATGTCAGTAATTATTTATTCGAATTTTTTATGATGGATAAACCGGTATACACATCAAAACTCTAATTTTAATCTCTTTTATTATAAAAAAGATGATGAATTAGATAAATTAATTGTTTGTCAAGATTCGAAGTCGTGAAAATTTATGTGAAATAATGTTTCGTTAAATGTTAAATTTAATCTTGTTAAATATTAAACCACTACTTTGAAACAAAAACCGACCCAACTACATCATGTGAGAATTAGAGACATTGAAGAGAGATGTATTGAATTTGGATGAGATAAACATCAGCGTCAATGCTAGATGTCTTTTATTCATGAAACTAGGGCAATGACGAGGACACTTTTACCTTATTTTACATTATTTAATGAACCCAATTTTTCTACAACAAAATAGCTGGAAAATCCATGCACTTGTGTCGGTTTAGGTTCTACTACCTTCATTCTCCTTGTATAAACAACAGTTACAACACTATTCCGTGTGCAGTAGCAATTTAAGACCCCGTTTGGTATTGCTGTTACAGACTGAAAAACTGTCAGAATGGTGTTTGGTAATTCTAAAAGTTATTGTCTGGAAAATCATTTTTAGTCTAAAAATTATTGTTAGTAAAAGCATGTTCCCATAATTTTGGAAAAAGCTGCTTTTAACTTTTGCAGGAAGTAACTATCAGTTTAATCATCAAACATTTTCAAAAATATTATTTTTATATATTATATCTCAAAATATGTATAAATAAAAAAAAATTACCAAACAGTCATCTGATTTTCCTGACAGCACTTTTTCCACCAGTACTTTTTCTCACAGCACAGCAATTTTCAACAGCACTCCCAAACGGAGTCTAAATGTATGAAAAATGTGATCAAAACTTGTAAAATTAAGGGTAAAAAGTCAAACGACTTACATATACTATTAAAGAAAATATACTATCATTCTATTGAATTTTATCAACTTTATTTGTTCGATTAATTACAATATTGGTGAATACAGTTAATGAACACATATCATGATATATGTGACGCAAAACTGCAAAAGTATATATTTTTATTATACCTTAATTTTTATTTGATCTTTATGTGAAATAGATAAGAGTTATTTTTGTTAATTGTTTATATTAAATTCTTTTAATACTAGTAAGAGTTTTTTTTTTTTAATCATGACTTGGAGCCTCTTAAGGTGGGTTATATTCGTTGGATATGTTGGTTGATTATAATAATTAGTTAAAAGATAGATGACCAAAAAAATATAGACAATTAAAAATTTCTAAAACTCCAATGTATTGACTATAATATTGTCTTTATATTTTTGTCTACCAGATTTTAGACATTGATTATATATAGATGTCTTTATTTATATTTTTTGTTAATGATTTTCTTTTACATAATGTTATTGAAGTGTATTAATTATTAAAAATTGTGTCACCTAAAATATTATTGCTAAGACGAACTGCTCTTACGAGATAAATTGTTATGGACTAAGTATGATACATTGTTTGCGGCGAAATAATGATTAGCGATTTTTGTATTGCCAGGTCAAGATTGTGTATACTTCAAGTCTAAACTTTGATCCAGTATGTTTCGATACAAGCTTAGAAGTTGGTTAGAATGTACTTGTAGAGTTGAAAATAGAATGAAAAGAAGAAAATTTAAAACAATTTTTTTTTTTTGCAAGTTGTATTACTATTGAGAGAAAAGAATGATAAAGATATTTTTTAAATTTCTTTTTCACAAAAATGAGATAACTGTAAAAGAAGCACTAACACGTCTTTTTAAATAATTTTCTTCGTATCCTTTATTTCAAAAATTTCTCTCATTTTTTAAAAAATACTCAAAAATGTGTTTGAAGAAAATTTCTTTATCAATGTTTTCTTCTCATCTTCTTGTTTTCTTCGACCAAAATATGTAGAATACAGTGCAATTTAAATGACCTAAGCTATGCTTGGATCAATATAGATTAATTATACTCCGTTGGTTCCACACAATTGTTTACGATTGGATTGAGCACATAGATTAGGAAAATATATATAATAATAGTGAAAAGTGAGAACAGTGGTTGAAGTGGTGAGACCAATCAATATTTAATATATAAAGTGAGTATAGTGGAGGAAAGTAGTGGATGTAGTTGATTTTTATATTATAAAATTTTACTATTTTTGGTAAATTTTGAAATGTAAAAAATTGGAAGAGACATGCCAAAAAGGAAAGTGTAAAGAAATAGATGAGACAGAGGGAGTGCTAAATAACTAATAACATCATGTTATTAAATTTGATCAATAATAAAAATAATAATTAATTACATAAGTTTTTAGCCTGCGAAAAATGCATAATATTGTAACGCACGAAGTTATATATCATTCGGTTACTATTAGGCCTGACAATTTGGATAAACGGTTCATTTTCGGATCATATCAATTTTTTATTATAGAATATTTATATTCGGATTGGATTAGATCTGATTGGTTCAAATTCAAATTCAATTTCAATTTCAATTTTTACATAACTTGAATTGTTTAAATTCAAATCAAGAGGATTTCAATTTAGATCAAAATCAAATTAAATTTTGGATGAATTATAAATAAAAAATAGATTAAATTCAGTTCGAATCTGTTCGAATGCAGACCCATTTTAAGGACTAGTTGCTAAATGTGTAACTTGTTAACTTCCATCACTTTCAAAAACGAAAAATACTTGTTTTGAGGGTGGGAAACATACCACGAGCAATTATGGGCCAATCATCCGGGTAAAAGGACCCACCCGAGGAAAAACTCCAACAAAGATTGTGCTTGGTTCTGGGCTTTTATGGTTGTGGGGGCTTTAAAAGCCTATACATATTAAAAACTTGTAGTCGGCCTAGTTCAGCCCTCATCTTTTTTTTCTCAACCATATGTCATTTACCATTTTCTTGTTTTGTCTATTTTTCTATTATTATTATTATTATTATTATTATTATTATTATTATTATTATTATTATTATTATTATTATTATTATTATTATTATTATTATTATTATTATTATTATTATTATATTTTTGGCCTTAGCCTTTGGAAAATATTTATTATGCATTAGTTATTCACGTGAGCTTGTCTTTCATTCTTTATTTTGTTTTTTAGGATTTAATTTCTTGTTGGTCAAAATATAATATAAAAGTATGTAGTGATAAGATGAATTAGTTATACTATCAATTCAACTTAATTGCACAGCCAACTAGTAATAAATAGCCGATATAGCTTACGCGTGTCAAGCTAATACTAGGAAATAATTCATATAACAAAAATTATATGATATACTTTTAATTGAAATATTATTAAAAAATTACATATTCTGCATAATATTTTAATTATAATATATTATAAAATATAATGTAAAAAATATATATATTTCATTAATATTTCATTTAAGGGTACTTCATTGAATTAAACTTTAATTTATATATATATATATATATATATAATTTTAAAAAACTTAAAAATAAAATTGTCTAATTTTAATTTTTGACCATTTTTAATATCATTAGCTTAAAATCTCACTCCAATAATTGAATATGCTCCATGTTAAAACTGTATATAATATTCAACCCTTACATAAACAATCAAATTCTAAAACTATATTGTATACTCCAAGAATATCTAAAATCCAGTGACTTCACTTGTTTTATAGTGTATCTATAATATGATATCCATTAATTCTGTTTTTCTCTTTGTTTTTTATACACATTTTTTTTTATCTTTCTTCAATATTATTTATACAATTATTTATAAATTTATTATATATATAATAAATATTTATCATTAAAAATATTAAAGATCGTGTAATATTATTTTCTAAAATTATATTTTAAGTATTTTATTTTATTATCATTGTATATTAATTAGACTTTTATTTAATTTGTTTGAAGAAAAATATGATGTGCATCAATAAAAGTTTAAAATTAAACATTTCGAATTGAAGAAGTATTATATAAATTTATAAATAATTGTAACTAATAATTATAAAATACGTATGTTTTAGTAACTTTTTTATAATATATAAATAAAAAGTTTAAAATATATAAAAATTCATATTAATATATTTTTTTAAATTATTTATATTAAAATATTATTAATAAATTAAATTTAATATCTCCGGGTCTATTTTTGGGCCACATCTTACGATACAAGAATTAATCAAACATGGCCCCTTGAGATTTAATACAGCAAATATGCAAAATCATCTGAATCTTACCAGCAACTATGCAAGATTGCAAGTATATGTGTAATTTACCCATGGAGTAAATAAAAGTCTTTTCAATCAAGTATCATGTCAACTTTTTCCCTTTTGTTTTCAGAAAAAAAAAGTATCATGTCAACTCATTCATTCTCTCTAACAAAGTTTAATTTTTTGTCTCAGCATGTAATACATAATACAACTGTTAATATTGTTTTCAAAATCCGGAATAATTTAAATCTTCCAACATCGAAACATTATTACTAAAATTTCTTGTCACAAAAATTGCATCCAAAATTTGTTGAAAATTCACCCCAATTTTTATCATCAAAATTAAATAAAATTGTGATCATTTCTCTTTTTTACTAGGAATTGTATATTCATATATATAAAGAGTGTTGGTGATGCATTTTTTACTAAACAGTCAGATTCGACTATGGTAGCGTGAGGAGGTCTGACACATTAACCAACTCAGACCTTCCTTAATGTTTATTGCCTCTCCCATTCACTTTACTCTCTTCAAATATTACTTGCATGGAGTGTAAACCTTCTGGTCTTGATGATGACACATTTGAGCAAGATAAATTGCTTGTGAGGAATGTACATCTCTTAATATGCATGTTTATCTATTATAGCACGTTGTACTCCATGTACTAACAATATTTTGCAGGATATATATATATATATATATATATATATATATATATATATATATATATATATATATATATATATATATATATATATATATATATAGGGGAATGCTAATTTTTTTTTAATATTTTGGAAAAAATTAAGGTACTTTTATTAACCGTTGATTTTTAATTGATCTGATGGTTCATATTAAATTAGACTATTAAATTAAAATATTAGTTTCCTTTTCAGTTGTTTGACATTTATTTACATATATTTGGAAACTATTACAATTTTGTTAATTATATAATGAACGGTGTAGATGATGGTTTCTAAATTTTCTATCTAAAAAAATTTCTCTAGATCTCTACTATATATATCTCTACTATATATATATATATATATATATATATATAGTTATCAGCATAACAGCTTACCCATCTTGATTACAGCAAGCTGAAATAAATTCCTACAGAGAGTAGAATTCTTTATGCGATTGCACAACGATTTCATATTTTGTGTAGGATTAATTTAAATGTACATTCGAGTAAATATTACGTTTTTAATATAAATTCTAAGCTCATATTCTTTTATTAAAAATATTTACAAAACTTTAGGAAATTGTTGATTTGATTTCACTTGCCTTATTTAAACCACAACCACTTTCCTATCGTATGAATAATTATAAGCTCATATCCTTTTATTAAAAACGTTTTACAAAACTTTAGGAAATTGTTGATTTGATTTCACTTGCCTTATTTAAATCACAACCACTTTCCTATCGTATGAATAATTATAGGAGTATTTCAAAATTCAAATTCGATTTTATATCAATTCCTATAGTTATGCCTTTGAAATATTTTCTGACCTCAAAATCTTTTCTTTCCTGATTTATTTCAAAGGTCAATGCTAGTAAAGGTCAAGGTTCTTCTGATATTACTCCCAAGATGAGGAATATGGCACTGCATGCTGACAACAGCAAGCTAGAATCTGACGAAGAATCTGATGAGGAACTTGCTCTAATGTCAAGGAAGTCATGAAAATGATTGAGAAGAGGAAAAAATAAAAGATGAAGAAGAAAGGGTTCTCCAAAGGCAAAAAGTTCTCCAAAGAAGGCAAAGGGGAACATGTTTTGAGTGTGGAAAGCCTGGTCACTATAAGAAGGACTGCTACAAACTCAAGGCAAAACAACCTGTTGATTTTAAGGACATGAAAAAGAAGTCAAAAACCTTACTGACCTGGAGTGATGACTCTGACTTTAGTGATGATGCTAGTGAGGATATGGTCAATCTTGCTTTGGTTGGATTGGAAGATGATGACTCTGTGCCTGACTACACTGAAGATGGGCTAGTGGAAAGTGATTCAGAAGATGATGAGACTGAGGTAAACTCATTTAAATTTCATATTGATTCTGATGATGCTGTTTTGGAATAACTAACCATGTAGGAACCAAAACATATTCCAATTGAAGAATATAATTAAGTGAAATCAGAAAACAACAAGATGGTTCAGAAAAATGGCTACTTAAAGCAGATGGTTCAGGAGTTAAGGGCTAAAATGGAAATACTAATAGAAGACAAAGAACCAGAAAAGGAAAAGAATGAGGCTGAAATCAAAGAGTTAAAGGGCAAAGTAGAACATCTTGAAGCATTCAACAAAGTTCTACACAAAAGGACTCAAGCCTATAGCAAAGAGATTTCTGAATTAAATGAAGCAATTGAGGCCAAATATGCAAGCTTAGAAAAGTTCAAGAAGCCTATTGAACTAGAAGCATCTCAGCCTACTACTGTTACAACTTCACAGTCTGCTGGAATTGATGCAAAGCCTACTATTCCCTCACTTCGGCAAGCTGAAAAAATTCTATCACTGGAATCAGAAGTTGTAAAACTCAGAAAAGGAATGAGAAAATTCATACAAGGAGAAGATGGTCTCAAGTTTATGATGAAAAGCATAAATGTTCATTTGCAAAGAGAAGGTGTTGGTCTTAATTTCAACAAGAAGGGTAAAGCTCTCAACTATAAATGGAGGAAAGATAAACCCTACAAATATATCATGCCATGGAACAAGTGCAACAAGTGTGGAAGAAAAGGCCACTTCACTCAAAATTACTAAGTTTAGATCTTTGAGAAAGCCTACCAGACTAAGGCTGTCAACAAACCAGCCTACCAGAATAAAGCTGCAAACAAGTCAGCTTATCAGAAAGGAAAGACAGCTTACTAGAATAAAGCTGCAAATAAGCTAGCTTATCAGAAAGGAAAGACAGACTACCAGAATAAAGATGCCAACAAACCAGCCTACCAGAATAAAGGTACCAACAAACCAGCCTAACAGAAGAAGGCTGCCCACAAGCCAGTTAACTAGAAAAACAAAACAGCCTACCAGAATGGATCTAATAGAAAGCAAGATACTAAAATAGTATATCCCAAAGTGCTCCAACAGTGGATCAAGAAATCTGATTTACATGCTTATTTTATGCTTGTTACTGACACATCTAGACACAAACCTTTTTGGGTACCAAAATATTAAGTTTTGGTTCTATCTATTTTGTAGATGTATCTTGCCGCAAGGATCAAATCAAAATAATGGATCATTGATAGCGGATGCACTAGAAACATGTGTGGAGAAAAATCTCAATTTATCAATCTCAAACTTAAGAAAGGATGAGGAGTAACTATTGGTGATAACAAGTCTCTTCTTATCCTTGGTAAAGGAAAAATCGGTAATGATATCACTTCTATCAACAATGTCCGATATGTAAAAGGTTTGAAATATAACTTACTTAGTGTGAGTTAATTGCATGATGATGGACATAGAGTTGAGTTTGATAAAGATAAATGTACTATTACTGTTGGTATTAACCAAACTCCTCTAGTTGCTAGAAGGGATGGAAATATATATATATATATATATATATATATATATATATATATATATATATATACACACACACACACACACACACACTAGATTTTGATTTGCAGAAAACAACATGCTGTTTAGCTGCTATTGACAGTGATCCATCCATATGGCATAGAAGATTGGGTCATGCACACATGGATTTGTTGAACAGGCTGTCAAGCAAAAGGCTTGTAAACCTCTTAGTTTTGATGATGACACATTTGAGCAAGCTAAATTGCTTGTGAGAAATGTACACCTATTAATATGCATGTTTATCTATTATAACCTGCTGTACTCTATGTACTAACAATGTTTTGCAGGATATATATATATAGTTATCAGCATAACAGCCTGCCCATCTTGATTACAGCAAGCTGAAATAAATTCCTACAGAGAGCAGAATTCTTTCTACGGTTGCACAACAGTTTCATATTTTGTGTATGATTAATTTAAATGTACATTCGAGTAAATATTACTTTTTTAATATAAATTCTAAGCTCATATCCTTTTATGAAAAACGTTTTACAAAACTTTAGGAAATGGTTGATTTGATTTCACTTGGCTTATTTAAACCATAACCACTTTCCTATCGTATGAATAATTATAGGAGTATTTCAAAATTCAAATTCGATTTTATATCAACTCCTATAGTTATGCCTTTGAAATATTTTCTGACCTCAAAATCTTTTCTTTCTTGATTTATTTCAAAGAGCCGTCGTATACCTTTGTGTATATAAACGAAATAAAGCTTTCATTCTTTACTACTGATCCGATACATTGCAACTCGTGTTCTTACAAAGCTTTATTCTTCTTTCTCTAAATGTGGGCTTAGTTCTATATTGAAGATATAATATTTAGATAATATAGTTTGAGTTGTAAACACTTTCATTCTGTGTATTGTTCAAAGTGTATTTGTAATCACAAAATGGCAAGGGTTCTAAGTGGTAGAATAAGGGAGCTTTTGATTAAGTTGTATTGTTTCTACAAGGCAAAGGGTTCGAGGAACAGAAGAATTCAAGAGTGGGACTCGAGGAATTCAAGATTCAAGAACGGAATGCAAAGCAGAGAACAATAGCAAGCTGGAATTAGTCTGCTCAGGATTGCTGAGATTGTAGCAAGCCACTGTAGTGATTGAGAACATGGAGATATATTATTACTCTTGTAATTGGTTTATAATTAATTAATAATATATTCTCTTACCAGGTTGGTAAGGGACTATGACGTAGATCGTTAGACATATGGGTCGAATCTGATTAAATATCGTGTGTCTCCTTTAAATATTGTTTTTATCTGTTTTTCCGCATTGCATTCATTTTAGCCCACTATAATTCACTCTAGCCTGCTATAATTTTTACAGATTGAAAACAGTAAGCCAGTTTGTTAAGGCACAACAGATTGTCCACATTACAGTCAATTATAATTAGTTGGTAATAATTAAAATTGGATATTCTCAGCTAAATCACATATTCACCCTGTAGGTGCATTCACATGAAGTTCTTTTGGTGCAATATTATCATCAAAAACATTTTCTTCGTCTTCTGGAACATTAAGATTATTTTTATTTCTTTCGCTAACTAGATTAATGTTTGGTAGACTTTGGTGTTCACTTCTTAGTATATCTTTGAAAGTAAAGATTGGTGTTGGCACCATTATGAGCTGCTTATGCATCCTGTATTGCAACTTGCAAGGATAGCAGAAGAATATGGAGCATTTTCTGCTTCAACATCTTCCATTTTTTCTTCTTGTCCGACTTGTTTATCGAAAATAAGATGAGTAAACTTTTTCAGGTTTATTGTTTTATCTCGAAACGTGATCATGTTGTTCAGGGTCTTTGAGTTTCTCGCTATGATCTTCAATCATACGTGTTCTATTCAGAGAAAGCATGTTTGTTCTTTAACCTAAATTATTCCTCTTCATCATCAAAATAATACATAAAATTTAGATCGCATGTAGTAATATTTGGACCCAAGTTTTTGAATTTGAAAATTTACAAAATGTGTTAAATGCTCCACCACCCAACGAAACACTCTAATTAATCACGTCAACACCTGACAGGAAATCGAAACTTTTTGTTTAAGCAAGCATTCATCTTTGTCTGCAGTGTACTTGAGCATCTAGCCTCTTACATAACGAACACATTATAATGCTTTGATTAACATCTGGTCACTCTTTCGTTACTTATCTTGCCTAAATTCTATTAAACCCGTGATTCAGAGCATCCTTTCCTATTTGATACCTTTGAATTCCATATTTGAAGTTACTCCAGAGTAACCAGTATCGATGGTCCCAGACACCTAGTATTGTCAGAGCCTACCCTGAGACCAAGCCCTTTATGCTCTCGAATTGGGGCACCGAAAAAAAAAACAATTTTAGGGGCACATTTTTTCTTTTTCTTACAATATTAGGGGCACAAAAGAAAAAATTAGGCACAAATATATGAAAAAATCGTGAATGATTTTAGGGTTTTTTCGGATAGGACAAATGAGAGTCTCTACTGATCCACAAGCTTAACACAACATCAGAAATGGAAGTACATCAAAGCTTTTATTAACTCTTAATGTGGACTTGCATCACAGCCGAGCTTCCTATAATTTTATTAATGTGCTTTGCCAAACAGTCAAATTCTACTGACTATATGGAAAGTAACTAAGCAATGCAAACAATACATTGAACAAGAGCATAAACCAGACCAAATGCAGCTCACATCATTTCAATATTACCTCCTCCCTTGGTCTTTTTATCTGGATCTTCGAGATCATTGTAAGTCGAAAACCTGGAATTCTCATGAAGTCTATCACCTTGTCCCCATATAGCATAAGCTTCCTCACCATGAGCAGCTTCATCTCCGATTTCCATATCTTCGTCGGACATCCTTAGAGGAACAACAAGTTGAATCACTAGACATACCATGCTTGTAATTATAACATTAACTCCGACCACGAATAAAATGCCAAGAAGCTGGATTCCGATCTGCCTTATTCCATTATGTTTATGTCCATTTTGGAAGCCATAGAATAGGCCTACATATTGATTATAGGTTCCGTAGAACAAATAGCACAAGTGAGGATCTGCAAAGAGACCGGTGAGAATTCCTCCTAGACATCCAGCAATGGCGTGTGTGTGAAACACAGCCATGGTGTCATCGACTTTTTGTAGAAGCCCGGATCTTTTGTGCACAACCATCATTGTGAACCAAGGGATAGAACCAGAGCAGAGTCCCATAACTATCGCAGCCCATCCTTGCACAACGCCTAAATGACATAATTAGTCATTAGTAATAAGCGAAGACAAACTGACAATAATGAAAAGAAAAGGTTGAGAATTTCTTCTGTAAGTAGTACCAGCTGCAGGAGTGATGGCAACTAAACCGGTAATCATGCCTTGAACAGCGCCAATAACAGAAGCTTTCCCGAAAAATGATATATCAAGTATGAGCCAAGTTAACAAGCTTGTGGCAGCACAAACATGGGTGTTCAAGACAGCCAATGAAGCATCAGTACTCACACTGTAAGGATCTCCACCATTAAATCCCGTCCAGCCCATCCACAACAAGCCTGCTCCTGCTAACATAAGAATGATGTTGTTTGGGGGAAATCTTTCTCTGTCTTTGGTTAGCCTTGGACCCACCTGCATAAGATTCATATATCATTTTTTATGTCTGTGCCATTATTAGAGGCAAAAACATATATACAGGTGTGAGTTCTAATACAAACTACAAACTCATGACAACTATCTAGTATATATAATTCAGTAGTAGAGTGTGAAGTTGGTAATTTATGTAATTGTAAATGGTACTTTGTACAACTATTCCCGGTAAATTGTACAAAAATGGTTCCAACTGGATTACTGGAACATGACCCTTAAATTGCCCTATAAGTTACTTATGATGAGCAAAGCTAAGCAGGCTCATAAACAAGTTAAGAATAAATACTAGATTCATACCCAAAATGCAGCAGTAAAGCCTGCAACTCCAGAAGACAAATGAATGACATAACCACCAGAATAGTCGATAATTCCCATAGTTGCCAACCAACCTTCAAGGGACCAAATTGAAAATGCTACAAAAGTGTATGAAAACGTTAACCACAACGGAACAAACAACATCCAAGCATGAAAGTTCATACGTCCCAACAAAGCCCCAGCTATCAAAATCAAAGTAATAGCTGCGAAAACAAACTGGAAAAACACCATGGTAGCATTAGGAAACATCCCTGAAAATGCTTTTTGAAGGAGATACTTTTGTTCCAAGGCAACATCAAGTTTTCCCCAAATTGGAATAAGTTTTTCACCAAACGATAATCTATAACCCCAACACACCCAACAAACAAGAACAGCAGCAAATGCATATAATGCCATAAAAGCAGAATTTACAGCCCATTTCTTCTTGACAGCTCCTCCGTACAAGATAATAAGCCCGGGCACACTCTGCAGCCCAACTAGAGTTGCAGCAATAAGTTGCCATGCATTGTCACCTTTGTTCATCCATTCTGGACTTGCTTCACTAATGTTCAAATTACTAGGAAACGGTACGTAAGTAATATTAGACATTGTGTATATGTTAAAGATAGAAAAAGAAAGATTCACAATGCCATTGACATACCGAAGAACGAATCTATATAGAACAATCTCCTAATGTTGAGATGATTCTTATAAAGGCTAGCTGTCAACTAAACTAAGGGGATCTTTTTTTATAGTTTGATAAACAAATATGTTTCTATCAAACACAATTCTTTCTGTACCTTACTTCATTGTTGTTTATGTACCAATACTACATTAGTTAAAATTTGGCGGGCATCACAAAGATAGACAGATCAAAAGATGGTCCTGAAGTAGAAATCATTGGGAAAATAATATAAAATTTTTGCATTGTCTATATTGATTATCATAGAAATCAGCACCATATTGTTAATAAATTCAGAACTTTCTTGACATGTTCTTAATGCAAGTTCAAGCCTTTTATTATGCTTATATATGAGTGTGTGCACTTCATAAATCGAGAGTCACTTTAATGCATGAAAATGTTGAATCTAAATTTATTTTATAAAAATAAATAAACAAATAATCCCTAGTGTTGTAAGCTGTTTTTAGATAGGGAAATTCTATATGGTACCATTGTGGTATTGGCTTTTTCATATGGTGTCATCACAACTTTCCTTTTTTTGCCGACTTTGGTACCGTATGTAGGAGCCAAAAATGTGATGACACCATATGGAAAAGCCAATACCACAATGATACCATATAGAATTTCCCTTTTAGATATAATGATAATGCTTTAGAATTACTATCAGAAGTCTAAGAGAAGGGCGGAGTGGACAAGTAAAAGCACACACGGGAACAAGTTATTAGGCTTTGGTGGTCGAATAAACAAACATTATTAAAAAAATTATCTTTTCTCTCGTTCCCTTCTCTTCTCTTCTTTTCTCTTCTCTAACTAAAAATTTTGGGAGCGGTGGAAAACAATGTACTGTTAAATGGAAAACTATACATAAATGTACGTGTGAAGCCGGTAAGCAGTTGCAAACTATCTGAATCGTGGAGTAACAATGAGTTGCAAAACACTGTGCATGAACAGATATAAGGGTACTGCATTAGTCAGCAAAAGTTTGATTCATGATCCTAACATAGAAATCTCTTCAGGAACTCAAAAAAATAAATATAGTTCAACAATAGGAAGTTAAGACATAATACAATCACAAATGCTTGTACTAAGGGCACTTCCAACTTCTACCAGGACCTCCATAATAAAACTCAGGATCTTCAATATAATCACTAACATAAATTTGATCATAACAATCATACTCTTCAGAATAAGCAAACACGTATTCTGGGAACTTCAATTCATGCCCGTTTTCTTGGACCCTCATTCTTGTGATTTGGCCTGATGTGATCCAGTGACCAGTAGGGTCTGAATATTGTCCACTTCCCATTGCGGTTGCTGTGTGTGGATGAACTGATCCGACTCTTGTACTATAAACTTCACCTCCCCATTGAACCACATTAGCTTGATACCATAAAATTTTGAATAACTCCGGTGGCCAATACCCTATGTTTATATTGTCTCCATATTGTAACCACCAGTTATTGGTGATAAAATCCTGTTAATGAAATTAGATATTTCATAACTATAAATATGTATTTTAGTAAAGTTCACCTAAATATCTTGTAAATGCTTAAGAATTGAAGTGTTTTTCAAGTCTGTTTGCATAAACTTGGAAGTAAGTGGTAACGAGAAAAGTTTAATTATCTTCATCAGCTTATAATTAAGTAATCACAAGCATGCATTTATCGGTAAGGGTATTGTTATTGTAATTTGTAAGTTGGGTTACAATTAAGTCAGAAGGCACTTCTTCTAATGTAGGAGTGTAAACACACACACACATTCTGCACACCTTGTAAATGTAGATGGTAATTTTGTACGGCAGACCATTTAACTTTGAGATGGGATGGATTGCAGCTCCTAGTGCTATCTCACTGTTTGTTTGAACAAATCCAGGGCAAGTGTGATCAAAGCAACCGGTCTTCTTCGATGAATCGGCCTAAAAAATAAGTGTGGCAAGGAATAACATTCACCAACTAATTGTCTAAATATAGGAGTAATTTTTTTTTTTGCGCAATTCATAGTAAAAAGCAAATAACATAGGCCAGTTATACTCGATGATAATATATAAGCATACTAAATGTAGAAAGTTTTAGCTAGGGCTTCATCTAAATTTTATAAATATATAGAGACTATTTGAAAAAAGCTGGTTCAGAGCTAGAAGTAATAGTATCTCATGAGCATGCAGTTTGACAGAAACTTACAGTCCAATAAGCAAACAACCGAGTCTGGTGATCCCCATACACACTTGGATTTACCTGAATAGTTTTTCATGACTTTTCACATATGCATAGTCTATATATGTATGTACATAATGAAAGTATTAGTTTTGTATATATACTGACTGCCCATCCAGATTCAATCTGCTCGTACGCATGGAGAGGACCATTTCTGAGTGATACATGAGAAGTACTATACTCATCATCTGATTCCACATTCGGATTCCAAACTATTATATCGCCTTTCCCAGCTGTGTAACTATATCCTTCAGCAATCAGCACAGCAGTCTAGCAATTCAAAACAGCCAAAGAAGTTTAACCAAGTGGAGATAAAGTTCATTGAACTAAAAATGCTAATGGTCTCAAATGAGATCATTAGTATGTCCAAAATAAATGAGTATACGAACACCTACCGAGTGGTTTGCTAGCATCAGATTAACTGTGTCATTAGATTGCATAGCCTGATAATAAGTAGGATTCTTCCTCCCATATATATTTTTCAGAAGCTTCTTGAATTTTCGAACTCTTTGAATGGGGATTGTTCCATTTGGACATGTAATACCTTTTCTTTGCCAAACTTGTGAGGTCACTATGATCCTCTCAATATTTTCTTTTCTTGCCCATTGTGTTGTTTCACTTTCTATCTTTTTATTTGGATCATAACTAGGTTTCATCTGTGTACATAAGCAATAACTTAGTAACCATAAGCATTAACATTAAGCACATTTCATATTCCTATTGATATTTCAATAAAAAAAACTTATTATTATACTAAAATATGAGGGGTGACAACTAACCTGAATCGTATGATTCTTCAGAGCAGGGTGGCTAAAAGCTGGCTGCTTTAAAATGTCTATGCAGTCGATCGTATCACCATCTTCACTCTGCAAATGAGATATATAAATTTCTTGAATAAACAGTCATTTTACTAGGGAGTAATCCTAAATGTAATGTAACGAGTAACGAGTAACGACGTAGGGATCCCACAAGAAGACTGCAGGAGTATGCAAATTGTATATATAAAATGAGAAAATTATATAATCACTTGAACTGTATAAATACCTGTACTCTCAGCATATGATACGGAGAAATAATCTCACCTGAATGCTCTTGACAACATATGTTTTTGAATTGTTGTTTTTCTTCTCGACATGTTCAAACTTGTTGCCACAACCAACTCCATGGAACCTAATGACTTCCAGTACTAAGATTACTAACATTAATTCAAACCATTTTGCCTCCATATGGAGAAATGAGTATAAATTTATTACAAATTTCCAAATTAACTATTTGTTGTCTGGGAGATAAACAAATATATGACACCCTATGTGGCTTATATAGTATCAGTATGACAGATATTGATCTGCAGATGTATGTCATTTGCATGATTCAACTTCTACTCATCCAAATGTTTTCTTACATTTGCTAATGCAGTACATACAATACATATTTACCCTTCAATATTACAAAATATGACATCTATATAAAGATTACAAGTTAGTATCCTTGTACAAATTGAACATACAACAGTATATATAAAACATCTTTTTACATATAGTATTTACACAAAATTATAGTTAAAATTTGATTTTCTAGAAAAAGTTAGATGAGATAAATTGCTTAAGTTATAAAGTTTCTACAGGTCTACTTATATATATTTTGCATTGTTAGCCTATGTACCAAAGGAAAAATAATAATTTGTTATCATGAAATACAAATAAAGGAGATTTGAGCAACAAGCAACAATGTCGATACAATAACATGTTATCTCAACATGGCACTCTGTACCGACAAGGCAACAACAAATACTATAGGAACAACATATGAGTTCTGGTTATTACCAATCCCACCCACCCTCCCTCATGAAATTCTACATCTTATCTGCATAAACTTGCCCTCAAGTGTTGAAGCCACTAACTAGCTCATATTTTCGTTAATAAAACTAATAAGCATGAAGCAAAGGAAGTAAGCATGCACACTTTTGTCTTGTTTCGAAATAAATAAATGATGGTTTTCAAGTCCTGATCGTGCTCCGTCCCACCCAATTGTTATCCGAGGTCCGACACATTTTAACGTGCATATAAAATATAGTTTCATAACTTTTTTATTTTTTATTTTTTTCTGAATAAAAATTTAATGTTTAAATTTTTATTCAGAAAAAAAAATTAAAAATAAGTTATGGAACTATACTTTATATGTACCTTAAAATGCGTATCGGACCTTCTCTCCGAAAGGATAACAATTGGGTGAGACGGAGATAGTATATCTTAGAAGACCTGACATTAAATTTGTGGTTAATTCATTTGCTAATGGAATGCATTAAACAGAGTTTTATTTAAAAAGAATATTTGAAATAAATTATTATAAAACTAACTCGCAAAAAATCAAATAAACAATAAATGTTGAGATTCGTAATTTAATTTGAATGATACATATATACATTTTGCCGGCCCAACAATTTATAGCCGGCCCAAGAGAGCTCTCTCTATAACCATCTTGCACTCTACCCATCTATACACACAATTATATTATACACACACAGCTTACCTAACTAAATATCATACACTACACTAGTGCGTGTGTGTGTGTTTTGTAATTGGAATCGAAATAGGATAGCATGGAGAAAGGTAAAGGAGGAGGACGAAGATGGGCCGTTGATTTCATTGACAATTCTACTAATCCTTCCTCTCGTGACATCCCCGATCCTCTCGGCTTCTCTCGTTCTTCTAACGATCAGGTACTTATTATAATTTGTGTGTGTATGTGTGTTTTGTTAGTGTGGTTTTTGGATTGATTTGAAATCTGTTGGTGTAGGATGATTCCACTTTGAGTAAGCAGAAGAAAGATGCCGAAGCTAATTGGAAATCACAGGTCCGGTCCTGTTTCTTTTTTCCATTGTTCGAAATTGTTGATTTAGGTTTTAATTAGATTAAGTGTGTCTGAATTACTCCGTTTCCATATATATATATATATTTTAATTATTGCTGTCATTTGGATTTTTAGTTAGTAGGTTTGACTTTTCGTAAATGATGATGCTGGACGTAGGGATCTTGTGAAGAAAATTGGGTTTGTTTTTTGCAGTTTAGGTTGTTGTTTGAGCCTAACCTGCTGAATTAATGGAAGATAATATGTTTATGTTACCCAGGGTTTGGGTGATAGGTCCGGTCAGATAAACTTTCTTTGGGTGAAAGAAAACCACAAGTTTGCATAAATTTCTTCATATCCTATTTTACTTCTACAAAGACTTATATATAGAGTTTACATCCCACTAACCTATACGATTACCCACTACTTAACTATAGCCAGTGTTATTAAACGCGCAACGCGCAACGAAGCGCAAAGACCTCCCGGAGCTTAAGCGAGAAGCGCAGACGCGAAGCGCGGATTCATCGAAGATGAGAAAATATACATATATACATATATATATATATTGTCAAATAGATAAATAATAAGCAACCAAATTGTCATAAAATAGTCAAATTAAAAGATGAGGTGTAAAACATAGGCAAATTTACTATAGCTATCCACTACTACTACTACTGCTCCTATATTTTAGCTATTTGACTCCTCCAGACTGAGTAATAGTAATAAGTAACTAGTAAACATCAAAGAAATAAAATTAAAATCAGCTAAACTGAAAACTTGGGATTTTTTTTGGGAATCCTGGAGGATCTTCGTGGCATGTCACTGGGAGTAGGGTTCGGAAACTGCTGAACAAAATCTAACCACAAGCCAACCGACAAGTATCACCTAACAATTAAAAGTATTCAAATAATAAAACTTTTGGGTGATTGAACTGTGTAAAGCTTCCAACTGCACAAGTAAAATAATTGGAAGTGAACTAACATCTTCGACAAAATTAAACGTCAAGTAATAAAGTGAGAAACACACTAACCTTCATACAAGACTATGAGTTGGAAAATAACTAACCTAATGGACAGGACTCCACACACCACTAGAATAATTCACTTCCAGTTGACCATTAATGAATGTTATACACCTCTAAGATTGTGTTTGGTTGGAGTAAATGAATTGTGGTTGAGGGGTTTTTGTTCTTAAATATTTAATATAGTAGAACCTCGATAAATGAATAACCTTGACAAATGAATAAATTTCTTCGATCCCAATTTGGGCAATTGGGCTTAATGAATAACCTTGCTAAATGCATAAATGAATAAATAAAAATGTAGTCTTTATAGACCACCCTATGTAAATATAAATGAATAATCACTATATTTCAAATAATATATTTTTTATTTATATAATATATTAATACATTTCATCCAATAATAATTTTCAAACATATTAATAAGTCATATATTTTTGAAAAATGCCTCTAAAATTGATTGTTTATTCCCTCCACCAAAATACATCGTATCCTTAATTTTTATGTAATACATGGTACTGTGCACTTTATCTATTCCATGCACGCATGTACATTACAACTAATCTAGAATTTAAAAAAAATAAATGTAATTAAAATTTACATAAAAGTTATATAACCACGTTGAATTTTAGGTACATTTGTACATAATATATATAAAATAATATAATTAAAAAAAAGTCTAAAAATATTATCTAAATGAATTAATATTCATTTATCGATAAATAAATATTATATTCATTTATCGATAAATAAATAATTTCATTAAATGAATATATATTTTTGGTCCCAAGCGTATTCATTTACCGAGGTTCAACTGTATGTATTTCTTTATATATGAAAGAGGAAGATATATTCTGTCAATATAAAAAAAGATAGGGCTAAATATGTAACTTCAGTTTAATATAATATAATATAATATTGATTAGGTAAATAAAAAAATGTTGAGTTTAGAATGTATGTATTATATGTGTGTGTGTGTGGACACACAATTTAATTTAAAAAAAGAAATTATAAATATATTTCTATACTCTTTCTTTCCTTTCGATATATGTAGCACCACTAAACCCTAATTTTAATTAGGGTTTTTTCAATGGAAGGGGAATTTGATGGTTTGATGTTAAAAAGACAAACGAGAAGTAGTACAAAGATTTTATTGAATAACTTATCAATCACTATGGGACAGCAATTCCACCCTTCACGGTTCATTTTTTTCTAAAAGTATTTGATAAAGATTTTTTTTTTTTTTGAGAAAATTGGTTGGTGATTTTGGGAAAGGAGATCCAGCGGTTCGATTGGTGTTCAAGGAGCGCGATTTCTATTGCATTTCTTTTAATGTGAATAACGCACTAAATGAGTGATTTTCAAGGATGAGCATTCTATATTTGTAGAACTAGAAAAAAAATTGAGTGGAAAAGAAATTGATGTTGTGGAAGAAAAAAGAAGATGAGGAAGGATAAGAAATCGAAGGTTGAAGGGGTCGAGGAAGAATTAGCGAGTGCTTATGTATTGCCATTTTGAATGTGGCCACCCCTGCCTCGGACATTTTATAAAGCGATGAGGGCGATGAGGGACTGTATTAGGTCAAGATTTATAGTTTTCAATAATAAAATGTAAGAGTTTTTTTTTCATGATTAGGTTCAGGAATCATTTGAGTTACAATCACGGCCTGTGGCAATACTTTTAACTTTCTAAGGGTGACAAAAATCTGTAAAAATATATGAAGTATTTTACGAGATTATTCATAAACCTAATCGTGATAAAAAAAAACTTTTGGATTTTGTTATTGAAAACTATAAATCTTAATCTAATACAATCCTTCATCACTTTGCAAAATTTTATGGTTAGTCACATTCCAATGGCAATACATAAGTACTCGTTAATTCTTTTTCGAACCTTTTAACCTTTAATTTCTTATCCTTTCTCTTCTTTTTTCTCCAATAGCATCAATTTTCTTCCGGTTTTTCAAGTATAGAACGCGTATCTTTTAAAATCACTCATTCAGTGTGTCGTTATTTACAAGAAGAACAATGAAATAGAAATCATGCCCTTGAAGACCAATAGAACCATGGCAACTGCCAGATCTCCTTTCTCAAAATCACCCACTAATTTTCTCAAAAAATTCTTATATCAGATACCTTTGGAAGAAAACGAAATGGGAAAAGGGTGGAATCGCTCTCCGGTACTAATTGATTGATAAGTTGCTTAATAAAATCTTTGTACTCCTCGTTTCTCAATTTAACATCAAAACCATCAAATTCCCCTTCCTTCAAAAAAACTCTAATTAAAATTATGGTTTAGTGGAAAAATTAATGTTTTGTGGTGCTACTGCCTAACAATCCTGTATTTTTATTCGAAAGGAAAAAAAGAGTATAGAAATATATTTATAATTATTTTTTTAAATTAAATTGCGCGCGCACACACACATATATATAATACATAAACTCAACATTTTTTTTATTTACCTAATCAATATTATATTAAACTGAAGTTATATTTTTAGTCATGTTTTTTTTTATATTGACAGAATATACTTTCCCCATTAATATATAAAGAAATACATATTAACTATAAAAGTTTACGTAACTTTTTTAATATATAAAGAAATACATAATAACTATTTAAGATTGATTTTTATACATATGTATTTCTTTAATATATATAAAAATACATATAAGAACCGAAACCCCCCAATTTAAGAAGTAATTCTCTATTCTTCATCATACTCATTTATTCACAAATCTCATCATTGAAATAGTGCCGACCTTCATCTCTTTCCTCCCTCTATTCTTTGCCCTTCAAAATTATTCACAATTTCTCATTTCATTTTCCCCGACGAGAAAGAAAATAAGTGTTTTAGGATTCTTATCCATGTCCCCGTCTATGAAAAGGTCATTAGACTGTAGATTGTCCGTGTAATGTTATACATTGTCACAACTCGCAACATTTATTGATCATTTGTTGTAACTCCCGAAATCTGGGATGAACATCTGCAGCAGGCTTCAAATTTTTGTTGAGTTTATTTTCTTTGCCAATCAATGAAAGACTGTTGATATGTGCCCCTCATCTCTTAATCATAAGGGGTCGAGGGTTCAAGGTTTGCTGCAAGGCATGTGCGTGTTAATATTTAAAGTTTCTGTGATTGATCATAAACAAAAGCAAAGTACTTTAGAACCTGTCTTGTTAACTTTAATATTCTAAATTTCTATATTATGTGGAAAGAGGAAACTATGTAAGCATTATAAAATTTAAGATTTGTCCTTAATTTGTATGTTCAAGATATTCTACTTGGTTAACTCTTAGGTTTTTATCGGACTGAAACTTTTCTGTATTTTTCACTTTTATCTGCTCATGAATGACGCTTAGTAGTGAACTGAAGCTATGGTTTTCCTGCAGAAAGCATGGGAAGTGGCACAAGCTCCTTCCAAAAATTTGCTAATGATGGGCTTTATGATGTGGATGGCTGGAAGCACAGTGCATTTATTCAGCATTGGTATAACGTTTTCTGCTCTTTGGCAGCCCATAAGTGCTCTTCAAGGGGTTGGGAAAGGTAGGAACTAGAGCTACAGAACTCTATACATCTTTTTGTTGTATTTGTTTCTGTTTCAGCGTTAGATTTTTTTTCCTGACTGAGCTGAATTAGTAAAATAAAAGATGGTTCTGGGTGAAGATAGTGGGTAAATTGATATATTCGTGAAGTTTTTAAATTAGGGGTATGATTCGAACTAAATAATTGTACTTATCTATCTACTTTTCTTGAAGCATCTGGTATAATCACGTGCTGATAAAAACAAATAAGGTGACACAGTCTGCAATCCGCACAACCTACACAAACACATTCATTATCTCAGATATTGTTGTCCTGTGTTTTAGAGCTTTTAACAAATCTATTTCTCTCTCTTTGCTAGAAATATACTCCTCTTACTTCATTGTTCTGATCACTAATTATGTATATAACCCCAGCTATATTCTCAACGTCGCTAAAACTGAATAAATAATAGTATAATAAATTTTGATCAAGAGAATTGTTAGTATGCTGTAATCAAATAATATTGGTGTTATCTTTTGGAAACTTTACATTGATAGTTAAAAATGTCTTGAGTAAATAGTTTAACTCTAGTTTTAGCATTTGTATGCTATACCCTTATGTTATCATGTACGCATTATGTTACTTCCGCTTCTCAATTAGGTCGTCTTTAAACCTTTTGTTGCAGTTTTCGAGCCTTACAAGGATGGTAGAGTTGATCTCCTTGGTCCCAAACTGCTCTACATTGCGCTTAATTTGGCTGCTTTAGCACTTGGTGTCTGGAAAGTAAGAAATATCTATTTCATATATGTATTATATCAATATGTTGGATCTTATCTGAGTGATTTGTTTATATCACACTTGTTGCAGCTCAATACACTGGGTCTTCTTCCGACCCATGCATCAGACTGGGTGTCATCTTTACCTCCTGCCCAGGTATGTGTCTTATGCTTAACTGGTGTTGTCATTTTCTTTTATTCTCATTGTATTGTCTTTCCTCCTATGTTAAGGGAATAATCTAACTATAGCAGCAGTGTAGAAATAAAGTGGTGATATTTAGTACTAGGTATTCCTAACAGATATCGAACATGAATGGAATCGAAATGTAAAGAAGAATAATAGAAGTAAACTCTAATGTGGGTGAATCAATCACCTAAAAGTCGCTAACCCTATTTATCTCGTAGTCTAATAAATTCTAAGTTAAGGAGTTCAGAGCATACTGCATTAGTTATCTAAGCTTCCTTGCTTGTGATTTAGGCTTTATAATTTGTAATCTAAGCTTCCTTACTCGAAATTTAAGCTTTATTTGTATGAATTATGAAATATAACCACGATACTCTTTTTTTTTTGATAGATTTAACATATTTTGGTTACTTATATTCTACTTACCCAAGGATAGAATATGAAGGAGCTGTGCACACATGCACGCAAACGCACACGTAGACAGAGAGATGTACACACGTGTTGTGCTCCCTCCGTTTCATGTACCAGAACTATCACTTGTGTGTGTGATATTTCTGCATATACGCGCAAATCGGACAACAATATCATAATCTGATAAACCAGTCCAAACGGCCTTACTAATAGGGAGCCCCAATACATTACAAAATCTCGCTTGAGCCAATTACAGAAATCCTTTTCCAAACACACATACATAAATATTTCCTTACATCGCTGGGTGAATACAATTGATGACTTAAATTGGGTGGAAGACCAAGTAACAATGTGGACAATACAAGAGACAGAAATCCTTTTTCAGACACGCAAGAATATATAAATATTTCTTTATATTGCTGAGTGAATACAATTGATGACTTAAATAGGAATGTATCCTCCTAGGCAGGAGATATATTTCAATACCAATATAAGCCAATTATTTGATTCCAAATCATTAATAAAGATAACAAACAATTTGATATACATTCCCCGCTAATCTTTTGGCTGCATAGACCTTTGAATTAATGCTTTGTTGAGCTGGGCTTTAGATGATTTGTACTGGTAACAGAGAGACTGATGAAACTTACCCTGCTATATGATGGCCCTAAAGCTAGTTATTGTACACGGCATATATTTAAAAGCACACTGAGAAGAGCTAAGACTTTGGTTTGTTTTTTCTCCATCCATCTGTCGAGAAATACAGAGAAAAGACGTACATGTAGTTAATAACTTGTGGTAAGAGATACTCTTGTGCTTGCTCCAGTCTGGTTTATTTTCATACTAGAACAGGAGTAAACACTAATAATTTCACTAATTAGTCAGAGTTTTCCTTCTCCGTAGAGTAAAACCCTAGTACTCATGTAACAAGGAAATCCTAATGAGGAGACTATAAACAAAGGGGGGGGGGGGGAATCCTTTTATTATATAAGTGCGATAATCTAGAGTCTTCCTAATAATATATTTATCTGATATAAGTAGACGTTATAATAACTTACAATTATCTCTGTTCCTAAATAATAACATAAAGTTAATACAAATTAATATCTTAATTCCATGCTTCACAGTAATTCCTAAATTAGAATACTGATTGAATGGTAGGGAGGATAGTAAATTATGCATAGATGTTCATCCTTTCTATTGCAATCACACTGCATTTCATTTCTTGTCGCTAACCGGAGCTCTTAGTGTTACCTCCCTTTCTCTCCGTCCCCCCTCATTTCCTAGTTTCGTTTTAATCTAAGAATCCATGTAGCTAAGCCATCAACATAATTTGAATAACCATCATTCTACAAGTGAGAGTGTTGTTCAAACCTCTTAGATATGTTATTGCCAGTGTTATGATTGGAAAATGAATCTAATGACAAGAAACTAAACCTGGAAAATCGTTCGTGTTGTGTATAATTGTGTCGTGTACTTGATGGGTAGAACTGAAAACGACACGAATAGAAGTCCACAAATAGAAGTCGTGTACCTGATCTGCTGACACGAACATGACATGGTTTAAAAACGACCTGACACGACACGAACTGAAGTACACAATTTTTTTTCAATTAAATGAAAATGAAATGACACGATCTGATACACGACAATGAAAAAACATGAAATGTACACGAAATAAATATGAACTGGTATACAAATTGGTACATGAAAACGACACGACACGAACTGAAGTACACGAATTTTTTTCAATTAAACAAAAACGAAATGACATGATCTGGTACACGAAAACGAAAAACATGAAATGTACACGAAATAAATATGAACTGGTACACAAATTGGTACACGAAATATCAAAGTTTACGTTCCTTGTCCAAATTATGGTTTTATATATAATATTTATTTATTTATTTCGTGATCCTCGTGTCATGTCGTGTACTCGAGGGGTAAACACAAAACCGGTACTAAATATCGGTCGTGTATTTTCGTGTCGTGTACTCAAAATCGAAAAATAAACACTAAATTTTCGTGTCGTTTTCGTGTCGTGTTTTCGTGTCTTATGAAAAATTGTCGGGTCTACAAGAAACCTTTAAAGAATAGTGCAAAAACTTTTGAGTAAGGATGGCAACGAGTAGGGATGGCACCGGGTGAGTTGAAATATTAACTCATCAATAATATATTATTAACTACTAACTAATACTTCACATACTAATAAAAATGAAAATTTTTGTAAGATAATACTAGTAAAATTTTAAACATATTAGTAAAATAATGAAGCACTAATTCACTTAATGACTATTCAGTAATAATGAAATAATAAAAAATATATACAAATCCACACTCTTTTCGGGTTAAAAAAATAAATCCAAATCCAAAATTCTGGGTTTGATAAAATCCAATCCAATCGGAATAGATTCGGTATCCATCGAATCGGATTATTAAAATCACATAGGTGCATAATTTTACCTAGTGTGTTGTCCTGAAATCTGTTTTTGGAACATTTCAGTTGTTTAGAAAAATATTAAATTCATGTGTGTGGCTGTGATTCTTGTATGTTTTGCGTTTCTAAGTATATTGCACTGCTATTATTACACTAAGACTCAACAGGGACATTTTATCACTGTATTCATGCATTAAGCATTTGATACTTGTTAGGTGCTTTTTTTTTAAGGTATATTTGTTAGGTGATTACACCGTACTAATATCAGCATCTTTCTCATTTGTAGGAAGTTGAATATTCTGGTGGTGGCCTTCCTTTGTACTAAAGTGCACTCATATTTTGTATCCATCAACAAGAATTTCTTGCACGGTGGTGGCATTGAAGCTGATGACTGTATTCTGTATTTGAGCTTTATAAGCAGTAGACTAATAATAGTTTAAGAATTTTACAAAACTGTATTTGCTCATGATAGTTTATTAAAGTTTGGCATGATAACTATGTTAGCACAAATTTAAATTAAAAACAATGTGGGTAGACATTGATATGCGGATTTATAATAGCGATGTTGTATTTAAATTAAAGAAATGATATATTTTGGTTCTGAGAGTGAGAACATATACTGGTCAATAATCTTTTAAGAGTAAACTAGAATATGAATGGTTCTGAGTGTAATTGTCAAGGTTTTGGAACATTTTTCAGAGGTTTCTAAAAAAATACCACAGGGCATATGGAACATGTGAAAGAGAAAAATAAGCATATCACTGTTATGCAAACAGATAATAATATCTTGCAGAAAATATATGATGTTCAAGTTAATGTTGAGCCTTTTGTTTTTTTGGCAGAGGCCGCTTTTCCTTTTTCAAAGCACAGATTTCTTTGCTCATTGCTTTGCTTAACTTAATAGTCCAAATTTATAATACTGTGTCATGTTCATTATCTCTCCGAGCTTGAGACTAAGATACACTTTTGTCTATACTTTTGCTGTATGAACACGCTATTTCATCCCCATAGAGATTGAAACGAATTTGAAGCTTTTGACCAAAGAGCCAACTAGTTAAATTTTTTATTCTTCGTAATGATTAAAAACAAATATAATGCTTTTTCTTTTATTTTGAAAGTGTCGAGGAACCATGAAAGAACAAGTGTCAAGTACAAGCCTGCACAGTTTTTTAAACTTCTAATTTCCATAGTTAAAGATATTAATTCCCAGATATTTATCTTATTAATTAATGGGAGCTCGTATTTAGCAAATATATGTTGCAACGTACCTTACCGCGGGAATGAGAATTAATAATGGTAAGGTGAACCTTTTGGTCATGTTTGTTTCATGGGATTATAATCACGAGATTAGTATCTATTCATTATAATACTTCACTATTATCCTTAAGAATTATAATCCTTTAAATTATATAATATTATTTTTGTTCGGAAGGATTAAGTTTAGGATTGGATTATAATCCCTTATATTATAATTTTATGTTTGTTTTGAGGGATAACATATGGATTGAACTATTATCTTTTAAATTTTCTAATCTTTTGTTTGTTTGACATTGAATTATAATGAAGGGATTATGATCCTTTAAAAAATGACTTGTTAGAGATGATTAAATAATACCTACTTCAACTAAGTATTAGAGATGATTATAATCATATCCCTTATTCCATGAAAACAAACCAGGGATTAATATTTTAAAGGATTGTAATCCTTGATCTAATCCCAAATAAATTTTTACAAAACAAACATAAGATTAAATTTTTTAAAGGATTATAGTCTTACCCCCTATTTAATCATATAAAACATAAAGGATTATAGTCTTACCCTCTATTTAATCCTATAAAACAAACATGGCCTTTGTGAATAGAGACGGTTCATTTATCATTACCGCACTTAGAATTAGAGTTAAGTATATTTTTCCTTATCACTATAATTAAGTACCGTAAATATGCTAAGACACCTGCTGTGTGGACCATTTGCCTACATTAATATAGTCATTAAACTTTATCTTTTTTAGTAGGCAGGGTATTCAAGGGACTGATTAGTAGTAGCAGTACTGTAGTACTTTAACCACAACTAAAATGAATTCAACACTGAAGCACTTTTGCCATCCGGAGCACCCACTAAGATTGAAAAAGAATAATGTAATTAGCAATGATGCTACATGTTATGGTTGCAACAAATCAGTTATAGGCTCTCCTACGTATACTTGTACTAGTGATGATATAAATTGTCGAAGTTTCTACCTGCACAAGAGCTGTGCAGACCTACCCACACAAATAAATAACTATAAACACAAACACCCCCTCACTCTGCTACCGCGCTCCAGTAAATACGTTTGTGATATTTGTAGTTGTCGTGTGACGAACTTAGGTTATGCATGTGTTGATTGTGATTTTGATGCGTGTATAGTTTGTGCTTTCCTTTCCGTTTTTGATTCTGAACAGAAAGTGCTTCATCATGAAGGTCACAGGGAGCATCCGCTGAAATTGCAGAGGGAAGCTTCGTTTCAGTGTGATGCTTGCGGAGTGAAAGTAAAAGACTCTTCCTATGTATGCATCACCTGTGATTTTTGGATCCATAAGAGCTGTGTTTTATCTCCTTTGATTATTCCAGCTCCTACTTATCACCGTCACCCTCTCAATCTTGTCTACAACATTCGTGAAATCCATCGCTATTTTTACCGATTATGCAACATCTGTGACAAATTCGTTGTTCCAGGCCACTGGCTCTACTATTGTCACCGGTGCACTTTTTTGTGCATATGAAGTGTGCTACATCCACAGTATCCCTGGTGTGAGTTGGCTTACTCAATGTTGCTTCTTAGCTATTTAGATCAATTGCTTTCTAATTTCTTACGAGCTAATGTCTTGACTATTCAGTTCTCTTGCTAACTTCGATATGTTTTTTTTCAGAACTGAAATTGAAACAAATGACATTAATAATGAACCTGATCTAGTACAATTTCCTCTGGAGAGCGAAGAATCACTATTTGATCTCATCGTAGTTCAATGTGTCAAACTCTTAGATAACTTTCAAGGGGAAAGAGTAAACAGTGCAACTAAATCAACAATAGGTAACGATCCACACGTAATTGAAGAGCAGTGGAGTCACATTAACCATCCATTGGAACAGCTCCAGTTTACTGCTAGTGATCAGAATGATAGCGACAATAATGATGATGGAAGAGTGTTGATATGCGATGGATGCATTCAACCGATAACTAAATCTCATCTTCTGTACTACGCTTGTATCCAATGTGGTTTCTTTCTCCACTCCTTTTGTGCCACTAAGTTGCCACGACAGTTGCATGCAGGAGCATTTCCATTTCACCACCGACATTCACTACAGCTTCGCATGAGGGATAAATTCTATTGTTTCGTGAAGTGTAGCGTTTGCAAGTGCTTGACAAATGGATTCTTCTATGCCTGTGAGATTTGTGGTATTATAATTGATATCCGTTGTGCATTCATGCTCACCAGGATAAAATATAAACCTCACAAGCACCACTCCCTTGTTCAGCGTCCTTTTGTGTGGATTTCAGATTCAAGAAGGACGGATATATGCATGTGAAACTTGTAGTTTGCACGTTCATATGGCTTGTGCATTTTATCCGAGTAGGATGAAGCACAGATATGATAACGATCTTCATCCCATAACCTTGAGATACCCCCCCCCCCCCCCCCCCCCCCAATTCTACTACGAGGGAGTGATTTATTGTGAAATATGTGAAGAACCAGTTCACAATCAATGGATGCTTTATCATTGTCGTGAATCTGATCATTCGTATCACCGTGATTGCCTCCGTCGGGACCACAATTTCAAGTTAGGAGGAACAATCAAACACACACACTAGCATTAACAATCAAACACACACACTAGCATTAGTTTTAAAGACGCGCATAAGAAATCATTCTCCCCGGCACTTCTGTGGCATTTGTAAACGAAGCTACGAGATTGAATTCTTTTTTGAATGTGATGGCTGTGGATTTATGGTGTGCCACTCATGTGTGATAGATACGTTGGGAATATTAAAAACTAAACACAACAATGGACAGTTATACGATGAGCATTAACAAGAACAAGCAGATACCAATTACGAAACAAACACGAAGGCAAAGAAGATATTGATCAGTGACTGTAAATACGAGAGAAAAGATAGAAAACTTAACTCTAACAGAAGTTTTATGCACGCTGATATAACCAATAGAACAGCTGAGTCGCCAAGTCTTGCAAGAAGTTTTGACTGTTCTTGAAGAGATAATTGTCCCACTACGATGTGTTGGGTTGCAGCAATATCACTTCCAGGATAAAACAGAGTACTTCGTCCATAGACACAGACATGTAGCACTCAACAACGACCTGCATCTCAGTTCACCCAGAAAACCTATGTATATATTGTATGTGTGTGTAGGAGATACAGAGTATGCCTGCTAGGGTTTTCAGATATGTATAAACTTGTCTCACCTCTATCTTCAACGTTTTTCTGTATATATAATACAATAAAATGTATAAATCATTAATTAAAATAATTATTCTGACTTAAACTGCATTTAATAGAATATATTACAAAATCAGCAAATGGTAACAACCCTTAGAGTTTAGTAAGTCTTGATTAGGCCCATCAGAGTTTATAAATCCTGATCCATCAGAGTTTGGCAAATTCTGATCCATCAGAGTTTGGCAAATTCTGATAAGGACAGTTCCATCAAAGTTTACAGTTAAACTTTGACCATCAGAGTTTGTTAAACTCTGACCCAGCTCAGTCACCAGAATATATATACTCTAACAGTACATACTGACTCAATATTCACATTAAAATAATATTTAAAGTCATAATTAAATTAATTAATTATATAATAAAATTCCTCGCCCAAGTCGCCTCGCGTACGCGAGACGTCGAGACATTCGCCCAAATCACCCTACGACCCGACCCGAGTCGAGTCGTGGTGGCGCGCGGCGGCGGCGCGCTTGTGTGTGCGAGTGAGGGCACACAATTACACCATGCATACTCACATGTCTTAGTAGTTGAAATTACCCTTACACATATATGGATATAAGCACCCACACTCATATTACATTTCATATGTGGGACAAACTCATTTAACCCATTTCAAGCAAGCAACTTCTACTCAATTTATCTACGGATTACACTAAGAAAATGTCTTAGATCCAAACATGAAAGTTTAAGTTCTCATAGCAAGGAACAACATCCATTAGTTAGTTTCCAGAAATTTCATCAAGAACATATATAAAATATATTTTAAACTTCCAATTTTCTAACAAGATATACATGGTGACTAACCAATCAGTAGACTTTTGAGATTGAAGATTGTATTCTACTCCCCATGGAGCATGTTCCGTTTGTTTTTGCTATATGTTCACTCCACTAATAATATACTTTTGTTCAGTTCTTTCATTAATTAACGTCCAACTCGATTATTATCTGACATAGATGATATATAGTGGCAAGCATTATAGTTGAGTTTCGTGATGCAACATTCTTTGGGAATATGTTCCCTATGATGACTGATATACCTTAGTGTATTTTTTATGATAATCTCACTCGCACATCGAGTTCCATTCCCGATCATGTGGAAAAGATGACAAATATGGGGGCAAATTCTGCTAGTAGCTCTACTCCTAATGATGTAGAGGAATCTAGAAGGAGTAAGCGCCAAAAGGTGATCAAGGACTTTGAAAGTAATTTTATCACTTACAATGACGAGAACGAACCTTTAACTTTTCGGCAGGCCATGGATTCTGCAGAGTCAATGCACTAGAAAGGCGCTATAAAGAGTGAGATTGACTATATTATTTCTAACGGAATATGGGAGTTGGTTGATCTTCCTCATGGGTGTACTACTATAGGATGTAAGTGGATTTTCAAAAGAAAAATGAACCTGGATGGCTTAATAGATAAGTATAAGGCTAGGATGGTAGCTAAGGGTTTTAGGCAAAGAAAAGACATTGACTGTTTTGATACATACTCTCATGTTGCGAGAAGGATAACAATTAGAATGCTTATAGCATTGACTTTCGTATATGGTCTTATCATCAATCAGATGGATGTAAATACAGCTTTTCTTCATGGTGATCTTGAAGAAAAAATTTATATGGATCAGCCTGAGGGATTTGTTGCTTCTGGCAACAAGAGAAAAGTTTGTAAGTAAGTCAGGTCTATCTATGACTTGAAACAAGCTCCTAGAGACTAACACAAAAAGTTTGATGAAACTGTTTTGAATTTCGATTTTGTGGTTAATGAAAATGACAAGTGTGTCTACTATAAGGTTAGAGGAAATGAATAAAATGATTTTGTGCCTATATGTGGATGACATACTATTGTTTGGAACCAATATTAAGATTATTAACGAGACAAAAAGTTTCTTGAAAAGGCACTTTGAAATGAAATATATGGGTGAGGCTAATGTGATTTTTGGTATCAAGCTGACTCAGTCAGCTGATGGAATAACCTTGTCACAATATCATTATATAGAGAAATCTATACTTGAGAAGTATGGTTATTCAAATTGTAGGATCGCAAGCACACTATATGATTCAAAAGTTACGCTTGTCAAGAATAAGTCAGGAGTTCCTATATCTCAGTTAAGATACTCTCAGATTATTGGTAGTTTACAATATCTTACTAATGGTACTAGACCAGATATTTCATACTCTGTGTCTAAGTTAGCGAGATATACAAGTTGTCCAAACAAGTCTCATTGGGATGCTCTTGATAAAGTACTTATATATCTGAAAGGCACCATTTACCTTGGTTTGCACTACAAGAGGTTTCCTGGAGTGCTAGAGGGATATAGTGATGCAAGTTGGATAGCTATCAAATCTGGTTCCAATGGAGTGACTGGATATGTGTTTACCCTTGCGGGTGGAGCAATATCCTGGAAGTCTGCTAGACGGACTATTGTAACTCGGTCTACTTTTGAGACTGAGTTGTGTGCATTAGATGCCACGGGGACGGAGGCTAAATGGTTGCATGGACTTATGTCTGTGATTCTTGTAGTAAACCAATTGTTTCATGCTCTTGCGATTCATTGTGATAGTCATACAACTATCGACAAGATAAATAGTAAGAAGTATAATGTGAAAACAAAGAGACACATCCAAGTTAGACTAAAGTCTATAAGGGGTTTGGTGTCTGATAGGATCATTACTATTAAGTTTATTGGAACTCAAGATAACCTGACTGATCCTTTGACCTTAAGTCGAGGTTGGGGATGTGACTGATAGCCCATCATGATTCATCTACAGCGGGAACTCAATACACATGAGAGGAGATCCCTCGAAGTGCTATTCCTTGAAATATTCGACGAACATGATTGAGACATGACCATTAACGTCTCAAAGTCGTAGATCAGCACCATAGTCTTTGATTTGTCATCGTCTATGGAGTGTGGTTACATCAAACGGATAAAGATTTAAGGTGAAACATTCCATCTAATTTGGTAGCCATCGAAGTAGGGGACTTAGGAGGGTTCAAACTCGGAAGGGTGCGGACTCTGAAAAACAAGTCATGATGAGAACCGATATGCATTTCTGTATGGATTTGTGGGGGAATGTTAGAAAATGGAAAGTTTAAGGCATATTTTAAATATGTTCTTGATGTAATTTCCGCAAACTAATAATTGGAGGTTGTTCCTTGGTAGAAGAATTTAAACTTTCATGTTTGGATCTAAGACATTTTCTTAGTGGAATCCATAAATAAATTGAGTTGAAGTTACTTGCTTGAAATTGATTTTGTGGGGTTTGTCCCACATTGATATTGTAAAGGAAAGATAATGAGTTTATATAGCATCTTGTGTTAGTTTTGTTTACAACTACTAGTATAAGTGGAATGCTTATGTGACAAGGTGCTATTGAGAACTCTATATATATTTTTTAATTACAAGTTTATTTGATTTATTTATATTGATTATTTAATTATTAATATTAAATATATTGAGTAATGATTATTATAATAATCAGACTCTGAATATATTTCATAATATTAATATTACTTAGTCAGAATAATATAAATAACAAATGAAACATTTTTTCTATGTAAAACTCTATATACCACATCGAGTAAAATAGGAGAAGAGCAACTCAAGATCCCTATATATTGAGATGTGCACATCTAGTTGAGGTGTGTCTCTTGCTCCTACCTTGCATAGTTAAAAACATTGCATAGATTGTCGGGTGAATTGAGGTGTGCCTCTTTCTCCTACCTCATATATATAAAAAGTTGCATAGGTTTTTGGGCGAGCAGAGGTGTTGGCCGCTATTGATCCTTACCGTTTCTGTGAGCGGATTGATCAGTGTTATTTTATCCTGAAAGCGATATTGCTGCAACCCATCATAGTGTAAGTGGGACAATAATCTCTTCAAGAACAGTCAAGTCTTCTCGAAGAACTTGGCAACTCAGCTCTGTTCTGTATTCAGTTATTTGTTAAAGCGACAGTGATAACTAAGTACTTCTTCTTTTCTCATTTAATTGAAATCTCTGATTATATATATCTTGTTTCGACCTTCGTGCGTTTTTTGTTGATTGATTTAATCTGTCTGTTCTTGTTAATTATTTATATAACTGTCATATTGTTGCTGTGTAATATAAGTATACCCAACACCAACAAATCAGTTATAGGCTCCCCTACATATACTTGTACTAGTGATGATATAAATTGTCGAAGTTTTTACCTGCACAAGTTGTGCAGACCTACCCACACAAATAAATAACTATAAACACAAACACCCCCTCACTCTGCTACTGCACTCCAGTTAATACTCTTGTGATATTTGTAGTCTTCTTGTGACAAACTTAAGTTATGCATGAGTTGATTGTGATTTTGATGCAAGTATAGTTTGTGTTTTCCTTTCCGTTTTTGATTCTGAACAGAAAGAGCTTCATCATGAAGGTCACAGGGAGCCTACGCTAAAATTGCATAGGGAAGCTTCGTTTCAGTGTGATGCTTGCGGAATGAAAGCAAAAGACTTTTCCTATGTATGCTTCACCTGTGATTTTTGGTAGGACCAACCTTGAATTTTGAGATGCCCCATGCCATTTCGAAAAACATTTCCATCCCCCGTTACGAAATACTTATAATCGAACCACATTCTCATTACGATACTAAAATCTCATGAGTTAAAGATTATTTTTCTCACATTTTTGCTAGCAAACTCATTAAACAAACTTTCAAAATTAGAATTTACTACTCAATCAATAACATAGCTAACTCATTTAAACATTCATTCGACATAGTATAACGGAGATACGATTTAGTCAACTTCAATTTTGAAAAACTTCATTCAACAGAAGCTACTGTAATCAGAATAGTTAATAATATTATATAAGCAATTATTGCAGTTGGATAACAATTTTCTATGCCCTTCAAAAATTTCAACATATTAATCAATCTTTTTTAATACAGATAAGCATTTTTTTTATAATTCTTAACTCGAGAAACATGACATTCACATCAATATAAGAAACAAAATCATACTTTAAAAGATTCATTCTTTAAAAGTAGTTCAATAGTATCAATTCAATTCGATAAATTATTTTATAAACTATATAAATTAAACATTTAATTGTCAAACATGAAACAGAAAGACATTAAAAACAAACCTTACACGATGTTTTGATAGAATGTGTAAGGTTGAATGAACAATTGGGTCATGTTTTTCATCTTCCTTTGCTAGAGTGTATATTGTAGGAATTAGGGTATTTAGGTATTAGAACTAAATATGAAATTTACTTGATTTATAAAAAATATAGTTTTATATGCCAAATTCTTTAAGATGAGTCAAATATGCCGTTTTTCTATTTTTTAATTAAAATATGTCTGTTTTGATTTTTAAATTCAAATAACTAACTTAATTTTAAAAAAATAATTCAAAATTATATATGTACTTAATTTAAAAAAAAAAAATCCCCCAAATGTTGGATGCCCCATGCAATGACTTGTATTGTATTGCTTGCCCTCAATGTCAGCCCTGATCAGATGGAGCATGCACTAAAATTGCATAGGAAAACTTTGTTTCAGTGTGATCTGTTATGCATCATTTGCTGCACCTATCGAGGCGCATCTTCATCCGTCTATTCAAGACGCGTCCTCATCCGTCTATTCGTAAGGCACGCCCACAATCAATATTGTTAGAGTTTACTCAATCAGAATTTGTTGACCAACAGAGTTTATGATTATCAGAGTTTGACAGATGGAGATCGATAATCCAGGAATGGAGTGGTGTGGCGACTAATTTCGAAGAAGGCCAGGCACGCCCTCAAATGGGGTATTGATAGGGCGCGCCCTCCATGGGGGGCTGGCTGGGCTTGCTGTTATCCTTGATCCGATCAATTGTCGATACTTATACTTATTAAAGATCATAACTCCACATTCCTCGGGTTGCCCTCGTAGGAGAGCTATGAAGACATATTTGGCTTAATCTTGAAAGATCTTTTCTCTGTACTCAAGCGGGTTGCCCTCGTTTGGGGGCTTAGGACGTGACCTACGATTTGTGGTGGATCTAGTGTTGGCCTCCAGTCAAGGTATCATTGGAAATAGCTGTAGTGGACCGGTTAGAACTCACGGTTTCCAGGTCAATGTCGGATCCATGAAGTCATTGGACCTTATACTGGGTTTTGACCTATCCAAACAAACCCGAATGTAGAGTCCTCTTCTAGGAAGGTTGCACTTGCCTTTTCTGCATTCGATTCGAAGAAGGAAACTCAGGTTTCCTTGCCAAGAACTACATGGCTTTGATCCTCTATTTTGCCTATAAATAGAGGTACGTAGGCACATTGTTGGGGTCAGAATTATTAGAGCTCACAGCCGTCAGAGAACAAAAAACTCTAGTTATTCTGAAACTTAGCAATCTCAGCCCCCAATCTCATATAAAATCACCACGCTCAACCGCATCTCAGTCTCGTCAGATCTTTTACCGGCAAAGAACTTCAATCTTTGTTAATTACCAGATTTCTCCATCAACATGATCGTTCTCATGGTGCCCTGCACCGGCATTCATGTGCATTTTATCTTCATTGTTAGCCTCCTGGTCTTTGGGTCTTTGACATTCATGTGCATTCGATCTTCATCTACACTGCGTTGACATGCTTGTTTTAGCATCAAATGCTAACCGAGTCGATACAAATCAATTTCTAAATTTTGCTTGAGTGCCTAGACTCAACTACAAGCTGTATGTCAATAAGAAACAATTGAAAACAGTGTACATATTAAATATATAAATATACGAATATGATATTCAAGTAGCCGACGACTTGTACGACGGACTTTTACAAAACTATATATGCATTTATGATGAATATATATATTTTTTGTTAAAATTTTGATTGTAACTCATATTTACTTGTGATAAATGGTACTCTTTTCCAGTATTTGTTTTTAAATATCTATGTAATAATATTAGCTTTTATGCTCCCCGAAAACTATTCTATTAATATTTTATTAACTTTAATAAAACTTGTTAATGCCCCTAATATCATCTAATCAACCTTTGAACTATTATCAATTAAGTACTTGTAAACTATACTTAAAAAGAGAGTTAAATGCAGAGTGTGTATACGAAGTTTCACATATGTCCACTTTGTGTATACCAACTTTTATATCTTGTAGTTTCCAAATAAATGTAAAGTGTGCATTAAGGTCAATAACAAGTAACACTGTTTGTAATTTTTTAGTGACAAGAGGGGTAAAAAGATGCAGTAATTGTATATTTATATACATATGATTGTAAAAATATACACATCAACACAATTACTAATCTTCACTATTATTTTAGATCTAGTAATGTTTTTATCTTTGTCGTCTCAATCCACCGGTAAAAGCTCCGATTTACCAAATAAGTAATTTTGATTTTCATTATTTTCTCTCTATTTTTAGTGTCTGCATGAATAAATAGTAAGTACATGATCTAGTAATGTATTTGTGATATTTTTTGACTGTATATTTATGGACATATTCATATCACTGCAGGGGAAAATTCTAAGTGTGTTAATTTATTTTACTGGCCTAGGCTACATATGCTTCTATTTTAAAGCCAAATTACTTTAGAATCGTTTGATTTATTTAATATATAATGTATAAATGAAAATTATACGTATTTTCAACTTACTTGGAGAAACAAAGAGAAAAATCCTTTTAATCACAATTTAGTGATAAAATGTCCAAAATATCACTCTCTACAAAAATGATCATTTGTATCACAAAGGAACGTGACTTCAAGTCATGATATCATACCATCTCTACTTTTGCTACGGGGCCAGCCTGTTGAGAAATGGGGAAGGTGAATGGTAACTTCAATGTTGAACATGTGTTGTTCTTTTTTTTTTTTAAACGCAAATTGAACTTGTATTTTTAATTTCTTTTAGTAAAAACATAATATAAAAGTTGTGTTTTTTAAAAACCCAACATAAAGTTGCGTTTTTTTAATGATAAAAATGGTCATTTTAATGAGTTATGACATTTTGAGTCATTCTCCCTCAAATTGTGACAGAAAGGACCTTTACCCGGAAACAAAGGACCCCTTACATATTGTAACATCTGCACTCTGAATGTACAATACACAGAAACCATGAATTGAGCTTGGACAAGATATATAAGAGGTTTAAAACAAAATGTAGAACACAACAAAGAAATTAGAAAATTGTCCATTCGTTTTAAGACTCAGCTCCAAATTAATACTCCATGACAGTATAGTAATTGGGGACCTCCGATAGATTTTGATTCTATCCTATAAACATATGAAGATTAAAAATAATAATAATAATAATAATAATAATAATTCAACGTAACACACTCCAAATAAATTAAACCTCATTTTCTCCATTTCATTGTTCAACCAAATTAGGTATACAATGTTTAAATTTTTATACGAATAATTAAGAAGCGACTGTCGAATCTGCAGGGAAAGAAGCATTTGCAGAGCATTTTATAGGCTTCATGTTTTATATAAAAGATTTCATTATTAAACAAAATTATCAGGATATACTTTTACATTGCGGTTTAGTGTTGATCACAATTTCTTCTCCGAGAGCAACTAAAAATGTTTTAGCAGGTGATGCGGATAGACCACATCCTGAATTCTGGGGACCTTGTGAAATCTTAGATATTTTTCCCGACCTTGTGAAATCTTAGATATTTTTCCTTTTTTGTAACAACGCGTAAATTGTAATTATAATCTGAAAAATTTTGCATAAATAAATATTAAAATTTGTTTTTAATTTCCTCTAATATATCAATACTATGCAATTTTTTTGATGATAACATTTGTTTTGTCAATAAAATGCTTATTATTTAATTATATACATTTCAGTCACGCAGTCACGGTCCAAAATGCTCATAACAATTGGGTGTAGAAATGCTTCATGAATTTGTAGAGGCTAGGAGGCTTTATTTTCTAGTGTTTTTTTGTTACCTGTACATGTATACAAAGACTAGAAAAGACTCAAGGTTTAAGTTGCAAGTATGCATTAGAGGGTTAACAGAGATCACTACTATCAGAGTTGCATGAAATTTATTAAAAAAAAATTCAAATTATTTTATTTTACCATAAAGCTACCTATAAAAAAAAATTAAAATCCGCTAAAGTGGTTTACGATTAAAGAGTGAGATTTTCAGAATTGAAAACTAGAAACTTGAATTTGAAGCTGACCCAAAAGCCAACTCGTTAAATCTTTTATTCTTCATAATGATTAAAAACAAATACCATGCTTTTTCTTTTATTTTGAATGTGTCGAGGAACCATGAAAAAACATATTTGAAGGACAAGCCTGCACAACTTTATAAACTTTTAATTTTCATAGTTAAATATATTAATTCCTAAAAATTTATGTTCTTTTTTTAATATTTAAGTTTATAGCCTTACAAATTATTATTTGTTCTGACCAGAGTCGAACCAGAACGTGGCACTTAAGTCCAATAATTTTATGTTCATGTAAATAACTACAAACACAAACACCCCCTCACTCTTCTACCGCGCTCCAGTAATACGTTTGTGATATTTGTAGTTGTCGTGTGACGAACTTAGGTTATGCATGTGCTGATTGTGATTTTGATGCGTGTATAGTTTGTGCTTTTCTTTCCGTTTTTTATTCTAAACAGAAAGTGCTTCATCATGAAGGTCACAGGGAGCATGCAGTAAAATTGCAGAGGGAAGCTTTGTTTGAGTGTGATGCTTGCGGAGAGGAGTTTAAAGATTCTTCTTATGTATGCACCACTTGTGATTTTTGGATCCACAAGAGTTGTGCTTTATCTCCGTTGATTATTCCAGCTCCTACTTATCACCATCACCCTCTCGATCTTGTCTACACCATTCCTCACATCCATTGCTATTTTCACCGATTATGCAACATCTGTAATTACTATTGTCACCAGTGCACATATTTTGTGCATATAAAGTGTGCTACATCCCCTGTATCTCTGGTGTGAGTGGGCTTACTCGTTGTTTCTTAGCTATTTAGATCAATTGCTTTCTAATTTCTTATGAGCTAATCCCGTGACTATTCAGTTCTCTTACTAACTTCGATTTGTTTTTTTCAGAACTGAAATGGAAACAAATGGCGATTCTGGACTAAAGATCAATTGGGATATGCATGTGAAACTGGTAGTAGCTTCCAGATTAATATGACTTGTGTATTTTATCTGAATAGGATGAAACACAAATATGATAACGATCTTCATCCCACAACCTTGAGATACCCTCCCTTCTACTACGAGGGAGTAATTTACTGTGAAATATGTGAAGAACAAGTTAACAATCAATGGTTGCTTTATCATTGTGGTGAATCTGATCATTCCTCCGTTGGAACCAAAATATCAAGTTAGGCGGAACAATAAACCATAGCATTAACAATCAAACACACTCATTAGCAATAGTTTTAAAGAGGTGTATGAGAATGAAACGCTAGATTCTAAAAAATTCTTTGAGAATATTGATTTTCACACACCACTAATGAAATGTTCCCATGTATCATGTATGCACATAAACAACACATGTGAAACATGTCATTCGGGAACAATTTTGAGACATTAGGATATATTTCTTCTATTCTTTCGTTAATTAATGTACAACTTAATTTGAATGTGTCACTTGAAATAACTCTTCGCACAATTTAAACTATTTTTTGACTCTAAATTATTATACAAACACACGTTTTTTTTAATTTTAAATCAAAAATCACTTTAAATTCCTAACTTAATATAGTTAAACCAACGGGCTATGAGTTGACATCCATCTTTGGCATCAACTACTAACCTGTCGATACGAATCAATTTTTAAAATTTGCCAATGTTCCTAAACTCTATTCCAAACTGGAAGGATATCAATTAGAAACAATTTAAAACTATAGATTAATGTATTTTGCCCACAAAATATGTGATTGTATATTTCGATTGTGAAAATATATAATTTGTTTTAAATCCAAACAAGTTGTTTATGTTATCTGATAAGTAACTTGTATATATTAATAACTTAATAATTATACGTATTTTTAACTTATAAACAAATGGCTTTTATATTCTAACATCTGCACTCCAATGTGTAATACCCAGAAACCATGAATTGAACTTGAACACGATATATAAGAGTTTAAAAAAGAACAGGCAGAAAATAAGAAAGAATTTAAAAAATTGGCCACTCGTTTCAAGTTTGAGCTTCGGATTGCAGCTTCGAGTTGTACGGTAAAATAATTTATAATATGCCCCTCATTCTCGCTATTTCACGTATTGTTCAACTAAATTAAGAGCCGGTTGGACTAAATTTAAAATTATGATTTATGATTTAAATTGACTTAAAGTGATAAGTTGAGAGCTTTATGTTTGTATAATTTTGTATTATGAGTGACTTGTGAGTTTTTAAAAATATAATAATAATAATAATAATAATGATTTATGATTAATTTATGACATATGAATAATTTTTATTAAAATATATAAAAAAATAAGTCACTAAAAAAAGTAGATAATACTTACTTTTATTTTTAAGTTAGTTTTTAACTTATTACACAAACAGACATTTTTCAATTCAAAATCAAAATAAACTATAAGTCGGGTTTGTCAAACAAACTCTATGTACACAATACTTAGATTTGCTTCTTTTTTTTTAACAAAACGTACATAATTTAGATAGTCAGGAGGTGTGACATGCCACTCTTCTAGGTTTGGCATGGAAGGAATGCTCAATTTTGCTAGTAAATGAGCCGCACAATTCGTAAACTGATGAATGACATGCCACTCTCCTAAGGCCGGCATAAATGCACAATTTAGATTTTCTTTTAAACCGCAGTGTATTGTGGGTAACAATTTTTTTCCCCTAAGCAATTAAAACAACACAGACGAATAGTCTACTGGACACCGTAAATTATAAGTCTACTCTAAAAGGTATCTCATAAATATATATTAAACTTTGTTTTTAGTTTTCTCTAATATGTCAAATTTAATACACTATATCTGTACTATGCAATTTTTTTATAATAACATTTGTTTAGTAATAACGTGCTTATTATTTGGTTATATACATTTCAGTGTCACTGTCCAAAATGTTCATATCAATTAGGTGTAGAAATGCTTCATGAATTTGTAGAGGCCAGGAGGCTTTATTTTCTAGTCCAAAATTATTAACTAATATATTTTTTTTCATTTTAGTGAAGGCTAAATTTTTATATAAAAAATATTTTTATATAATATTTTTTTATTAGTGAGGGCTTCAAAATTTAAGCAGCCCGTATATAACTTCCCCACCAGTCCACCGCTTGTAGATGTAACAAAGATTAAAAAAGGCTCAAGTTTTAGTTACGGTTTTTTCTTTTGCATTTTCACTAGCAGTTAATTTAAATTTCTGAGTTTTCGCTGTTTAAAATATTAAGTTGCAAGTGTATGCATTAGAGGGTGAACAGAGATCACTACTAAATATAAAATAATCGCTAACTAGTTGGTCACTGCTAAATAGATAAGAGATAACTGCTTAAAATTATATGCAATTTATTAATCATATTTTTTTTAATTGCCCGCTAATATAATTCCAGTTAAAATAAATATAATATTTTTAATAATTTATTAACCCTTTTTTTAATATTTTATTAAAAATTTATATTTTTATTAAAATAATTATTATTTAAATTTTCTAAAATAATAAAATAAATTTATGAGGCCGCACAAAACGTGGCTAGTATAACACATCAGGAATATGACTATAATTCGAGTTGAGCTTTTTTTAGCTCGACTCGAACTCGTTCGAATAGATTTTTGGACTCAATTAAAAACTTGAGTCCAGTTTTTTCAGGATTTTTGGACTCGATTAAAAACTTGAATAGAGTTTTTTCGGGCTCAAACTCAATTATAATTTTAATTTTCTAATTTTATATTTTATTAATATATACTTATATAACAAATGTTATATTTGTTTCTTTGAAAAAGTTTCAGTGATTGCTTCTCAAAAATGTCTCACTAAAAAATGTACTCCATGATCTTAATTTTGATAAAATAGGACTTGAATTGATTTAATTTAATATATATTAACTAAAATATAATTTTAATTATTTTTATAGATATTATATGATCTTTAATTAATGAATTGTTTGATTATCAAAGAAAAAAAATACTTCCAAAATTAAACAACAGATCCAATATTCAATGACATTTGACTGCATGAATAAATATTCCATGGTATACATACACACGCAGACACTGTACTTGAACAGTTCAGCAAGACTCTTGCATATCAGAGTCACCCGAGTAGCTAGCCCATGTTTGCATAGATGATAGATCTAAACTAACTACTATTTAAGAATTCTTCTGCAGCCAAGTATGTTTTTTTATTTTGAAGAAAACCAATCATCACAGCACAAAAGTATTTTCTTATTACGACCTACGAACCATGCAAAAAAACTTAATACAAGTAATGCAAGAAGAGAATTTAGACAGAGATATACGAAACGTTTGAAAGCAGAATCTGGAACTGATAAGATATATACTAAAACTTTTCTTCAATCTGATACTCCAGAACAATTGGAACATTACTGAAGAACACAACCCAGTTAAACTACTTGATACAATAAAGTCAAATTTAACATGCACCTCATTCTCAAATCCAAATTCCATACGAAAAATATCCGAGCAAAGCTATGGATCCTACAGTTGCTCTCTATAGATTTGTCAGCACAAATGTATTATGTTCAAATTCAAATGTGTGAATTGTGATGTATATATAACTCAAAACATGCAACGCAGCACCAAAGGCATGTTCAACCCTTCTTTGGGAAACTCATACATCCCTCTTTTAACTTTTTAACTTGGCAGGAACTTGCAATCAGTAAGTATGACTTGTACTATTGCAGGGGAAAATTCAAGTGTAATAATTTATTTTACTGGGCTAGGCTACATATGCTTTTGATTTTTAGAGGACCAACCATCAACCAAGTGCTAAAATATGCAACGCACTCCAAATGAAAATGAATCACACGATACAATAGAGTAAGTTATAACATGCACCTCATTTTCACCATTTACTATTTCAGTGTTCAACCAACTTATGTACACAATGCTCAAATTTTTGTATGAATAAAAACAACTGTCGAATTCTGCACTGCAGGAAGGAAGCATTTTACCCTTCTGTTTTAAAAAGAACATGCATTTATAGATTACTACAAATCACAGTTTCTTTCGACATAGGCAACCCAAATGTTTTATCAACGCAATGGAACACATACCAGTAGACCGCATTTTAGACACCATCTTGAGAAAACTAAGATATTTTTCCCTTTTTTGACTTTCTAAGAAAGTATAATCAGTATATTTATATGCAAAAATAAATTCTCAGAACAAAAAGATATACTATATTTCTATTGCAAGGGCAAATTGAAGTGCAAAAATTAACAATTCATTTGAGTATTAGGGAGTTGGTGATAGGGACAACTAGAAAGCACATAAATCCAACCTGAGATACAGCAACAAGCTGAAAATTTTCAAAATCAAGAACTTGACTCTAACATGAAACAATCAAAACTTCAGACTACTCCCATCAATGAACTTTTAAGATGCTGCAATTCCCTTGGTTCTTGGAGTTGCTTGAGTACCTAAATAAATCAAAAAAACAATGAATAAATCATATACCAAGCAATAGACAGAAATCTAGAGAATAGAAGAGGAGAATTGTCTTTACCTTCTCTGAAATTGGACTTGAACCTGCGGGGAACATGTCTGAGGTACCTCATCCGACCAGTTCCAGTTGTCTTCCTTCTGATAGCCTTTTCGCTCCAGTTATCTGAAACCAATATCGATGTTAATCAAATGCTAGCAACTAAAATATTCCATCTTTAAAGGCGTAACTAGTTCCATAAAAAATTAGCAAAAAAAAAACTAGTTCCATGAAATATTAAGCTCCCTAGCTAATATATATCACTGATTTGCAAAACTAATATAAATGGACAATTGGAAAAATTTCCAGACAGGGGGCAAGTGAATTCATATGCACAAGTTAGAGCAATTTTGTCCATAGAATGCAATCAGCCGATAAAGCCCACATATCTTTTAAAACTTTATACACTGAAGAACCGACACATTTCTTGTTAAATTTAAACACGAGACACATATAGCCTGAACCTTCATATCAATTACAATTAGGATAATAACAAGTACTCAACAAATAATAATCACCTCATCCTTCATAGCAAATATGAAAATACATAGTATAGTCATTCTCACATATATCTAAAACGTGTGCACTCTACTAGGTATAATTCCAAAGTAAAAAAACAAAAACATAATTTATCGTGTCACTGCTTTAATTCAACCTAAAAGGTTCTGCTATAATTCAAGTAGCTGCAAAATATATATTTATGCAAATCGAAAACCGAGAGCCGATCATTTAGATATAAATTGCACCTATACAAATCACTAATTCTCAATCTACATAGTTGGCATGAATTATAACAATAATTTATATTTAATCAAGTTAATTTATGTATATCACAATCACTAATTTCACCTAAACAAATCACCAATTCTAAATCTATCTAATTCTGTTCTCATTTGAGCACGAGCCTACGTAATATGAAACATAATCTTCAACAATATAAAAATGTATAGAGAAATAGAACATACACTTGCGAATACGAGCAGCAGGATAAGCACAAGCAGAGCACCTGCTCTTCTGGAGATGAAAGCTCCTACGGCCACACCGTACACACAGTGTGTGTGTTTTGTTCCTCCTCTTTCCAAAGCTTCCTGTTCCTTTACCTGCTTTACCCTGTTAACACAAGACTAGTATTCAGCTTACCTATACATACAATTTATTATTAGATTGTAAGTATATATGCACACGGGAAATTGCCTACCATTTTGCTCAAACCGTAAAAACTTTGCTTCTGATGTGGTGGCTGGAATATATATGAGTGGATTAGGGCTGGGGTGTAGGTGTTGGAGATGGGCTGGATGGGGATTCTTGTTGGGCTTCAGGCCTTGCAGAATGTTAAGATGGTGTGATGCATTATTTTGAATATTTTTATTATATTTTTTATTATTCTTTTAATACGTGTTTAAATTTTATTTAATATAAATATATATATATATTATTATATTTTTAATTATATTAATTAATCTACATAATAATATTTTTTTTGAAATTGATTAAAAAAGGTGTTTTAAATTAAATCTTCCGATCAAACCTGAAACTAATTTCTCATGAATAGTTTCCTTCACTGATCGCTTAATAAAATACATTGAATAGGACCTTAGGTCCTTAACAAAAGAAGTACAATTAAAAATGATTGAATCAAAATATATAGTTGAATGACAGTTGTGCAAATAAAAGCATTAACTCATGGCTAACTGAATTTTCTGAAGTGTGGTGCATGTTAAATTGTGTCTATCTTAAACTAGGAAGTCCTAAAAAACACCATGATTGAATGCTAAAAAAACAATATCTATACTATATTATTAAAGACGAAAGATTAAAAGTTTTGGTCGGTATGGTACTAGGTGAACCATAAAAAAGATCTTGACCGTCCAATTTTAAGTGAACCATAGAAATAATCTTAACCGTTCAATTTTAATAAAATATAATTTTAAAAGAATATAATCATACATACAATTCTAATACCAATAATCCTCCTTTTATGCAAACAACTCATAAATATTATAATTCTAAAAAATATAAACATTACTACTAAAATACAATCTCATATTAATCTTCTAACTAAAATATCTCACATTAATCTCCTAAGTAAAATGCATTTTTATACAAAACAAACAAAAATTATCATATTAAAATATAAATACAAATAAATTATATAAAAACATATACATATAATATTAAATAAAATTTAAATTATTATTATACAAATATAAATAAATTCAAATTATCAAAAAATATTAAAAAATTAAAAAAATCCATCCGTGCATCGCACGGGATATAAGTAAGTACTTAATAAGAACCAGTAGATCAATAAATTACAATTACTGAATAAAAATGAGAGTCGGCAATGCGTGTATGAAACCGACGAGTAATTTCAGTATACAATTTATTATACTCATCCATAATAATGACACCAAAATGTGCACTAACACCAATCACATGCTCACGTCGACAATTCTAATATAGTATATGTTCATGATGCATAGAACGCCAATTTGTAGATTGCTTTCCTTGTAGATTTATATCACGAAGTGCCTTTGAAAAACCATTATTTACTTGTATGTCTTGAATCATACCGAAATGTCTCATACTTCTGTATTGTCAGGAATTATGAGATTTGATGATAACAAATTACTTAAAATTATAATAGAGATTTAAATTTTATTGTAACTAGTCGATGGATATATGACTTATAAATATCCATTGACTAGGAAATCAGTTATCAGTTGAAACTTGTTAATCAACTGATAAATTGGATTGTAACATTTGATTCATGTTTCATTATCAATTGATTGTATTGTCTCGATGGATACTGTGAAATAGTCGACTGATGTTATTGACTTCAACTTATAGCTTCTCAACTAATGTGAAGAATAGCTGATCAATTGTAAATATTCTAAGTCAGAATTTTCACAAATGAAGTGATCAACAGATATTGGAGTCGATGGATAAAGACACTACTCGATGGATAAAGGCTATCAACAGATCAAGGCAATCAACGGATAAAGGACCATCAATGGATAAGGAGTCGATGGATAATCTAACTATCCATCGATACATCAATTGATCGATGGATAACCTATCAGTCGATGGATGAGAAAAGGAGGATCGACTGATAAGCTTGACAGCAATTATCAGTTGATCAAGGTTTTTCAAATTGGTTAAAGACAAAAGGAATGAGATCTTTGCAGAAACTGAATCAATGGAAGACAGTTCTGTCAGGACTGTAAAGATTTCAAGGCAACACAGTCTTCAAGGAATGGATCAAGATAAAGATATTTCCAGGACTAGACAAAGTTTAATAAAGACTGTAAAAGTAGCTAATTTCTATTTTCATGTAAACATTGTAAAGTGTATTCTATAATGTTATCAGACGATAGAAAATGGAAGTAAAAACTGAACTACTATATATGAAGTAGTAGTCCATTGTAGCATAAGAAGTGCAAAATATCAAGAACTCAAGAAAGACACAATAGAAGGATAGAAAATATTTGTAGTATTTTTCTTAGTTCAAAATCACATTGTGTAAGCAGCTTTGTATCTTTACCAAGATTAATTGAAAGCAAAAATACACTAGTGAAAAAATCAATCCACTAGTAATTTTAAAAAGATTTTTTTTTCAAGTTTACTTTAGTTCTTATGGTTTCTTTCTTTTTGTTTAATCTATCCAAACACTCAAACACTATTATTGAACAAACTTAAATCCGCAAGAATATAAAAGAATTCTTAAATTTGTATTCAACCCCCCCTTCTACAAACTTCGTGTACTTAAGGGTAAATAACAATTGGTATCAGAGCCTAGCTTTCAACATACAGAAAGTTAAGATCTAAAGTACATTAAGTATGGGTCAAAAAGACATAGGAGTGAAGATTCCAGTTCTAGAAAAAGATGAGTATTTTCCCTGGAAAGTCAAAATGCACTTGCATCTGCTATCAATTGATCATTCCTATGTCAACTGCATAGAGAAAGGTCCACATATGCCTATGAAGATAGTTATAAGTGTGAATGCTGATGGTACTCAGGCACTAGACAAACTTATTCCAAAAACTGTGAATGAATACACAGATGAAGATGAGAAGGAAGTACACAAAGATAAAAAGGCTATGAACATTTTGTTTAATGGTCTTGACAAGGATATGTTTGACAATGTTATCAACTGTACAACCTCCAAGGAAGTCTGGGATACTCTTCAAACTCTATGTGAGGGCACTGAGCAAGTAAGGAAGAACAAGATGCAACTCTTGATTCAGAAGTATGAGGTCTTTCACTTCAAGAGTGGTGAAACAATCAATGACAAATATAGTAGGTTTCAAAAGCTGTTGAGAGCTAAAACTATATGGAAGAGTATATGCTGTTGAAGATACCAACCTCAAATTCTTGAGGTCATTACCCAATGAATGGAAATGAATGACTGTTTCTATAAGACAATCTCTTGACTTTAAAGAATATACTCTTGACAAGTTGTATGGAATCTTGAAAACCTATGAGTTGGAACTACATCAAGATGAGGAAATTGAGAAAAGTCAGAAGAGAGAAAAGTTTGTTTCCTTGATGGTCAAGGATAAGCAAGTTGCATAATCCTATGAAGATGTTGATGTCAAAGAAGGGAAGAAGGAAAGTCATGGCAATAGTGCAAGTGGTGTCATAAATGATGAATCTTCAACTAGCAAAACAAAAGAAATAGTTGAGGATGATGAGTCATTCACCAAGGATGAAATGGATGAAATAGATGAGCATTTGGCTTTTCTATCAAGGAAATTTTCAAAACTCAAATTCAAGAGGAATCTCATACAAAGGCCTGGGTCTTAGTTTAAGAGAGACAGTCAACAAGGCAAAAATCTTGTTGACAGGACTCAATTCAAATGCTTTAACTGTGGATTGGCTGGTCATTTTTCTAATGAATGCAGAAAGCCAAAAATAGAGAAGAAGTCAAAGTTAAGTGATGGTATTGAGTATAAGAAGAAGTATTTTGACTTGCTCAAACAAAGAGAGAAGGCTTTTGTAACAGAAGAAAAGGACTGGGCTGCTGATGATGATTCTAAAGAAGAGGAATACATCAATCTTGCATTAATGGCCAATCATGATGATCAAGAAGTTAGTTCTTCTAGCAATCAGGTAATTTCTACAAATCTATCTGAGTTATTCAAAGATGAATGCAATATTACCATTACTAAAATGTCAAATGAACTGTATAATTTGCATGTCACTCTTAAGTCCTTAAACAAAGAGAACACTAGGCTCAATAGTACCTTAGAATCTCTTACTGAAAGAAATACTTATCTAGAAGGTGAGCTAGTGCAAATGGACAGACTCAAGGTAGAAAACAGAGATGCTAGAAAAGAACTAGTTGAGTGTAAAAAGGAAATAGAAAATTTGAAAGAGAAATTAGAAGAAGAACTAAGAACTATTGACAAATGGAACAGGTCAAGTAAAGCTAGTAAGAAGATGAATGACATTCATGGAACAAATTCTTTCACCATGTTATCTGAGACTCTTGAGAAATTAGCCATTGATGAAAATCAATCTTTGAAAAAGAAGCAATCGATTGCTAATCCTGAATCAACTGATAAGGATTATCCATCGATTGATAATGTTATCCCAAAGGATAATCACTCATCGATTGATGAATCATCAACTGCTAAATAAACTGTTTTAAAAACCAAGCTTAACAGACTTGTTAAATTTGTAAAAGAAGGAAGCTCCTCTAAATCTCAAATCAAAATTGAAAAGGCTAATATAGTATTCTTATCTAAAGACTAATTGAAGGAAAAGTTAGAAAAGATAGAGCCTAATATTAAGCAAAATGAAAAGAAGAAAAAGAACAGAAATGGTAAAGTAGGCATAAACAAGTACAATAACTACACACCTGAAAAGTATGCTCCTAGAAAGATATTTGCTAAGTGTGGTAGTAAGAATCACTTGTCTGTGCAATGCAAGACCAATATGCCTGCAATAACCAATGTGCCTGTTATACCTAACATGCATTCTAATTCTGTTTATCCTCATTTAGTTGATCCTCATGCTATTCATGCTCAATATGCATCAATGCCTTATATGTTTAATCCATATCTTGCATTTGCCAACATGAATATGCCTGTTATGCCCTACAATATGCACAACAATTTTCATGCTCCAAATTTCTCTAATTCTGCAAGCATGAATATTCCAAGTATTAGCACTGAGAATCCTGAGGTTAGGAAACCAACACCTAAGATTGAAGTGGAAGTAAAACCACCTAAATCAAAGGTACAAAGGTTGGAAACCAAACCAAAGGTAGCAACTAATAAGAAAGGACTCAAGGCAACTTGGGTACTAAAATCAACTTGATTATTTTTAGATGTGTGCAGGGAAAAAGAAGAAATCTTTGGTTCTTGGACAGTGGGTGTTCAAGACATATAACTGGAGATAAATCCCCGCTTACAAAGTTTGAGGAGAAAGCTGGCCCTAGAGTAACTTTTGGAGATGACAGTAAAGGATACACCATGGGATATGGCTTGATTTTAAAAGAGAATGTCATCATTGAACCTGTTACATTAGTTGATGGCTTAAGACACAATTTGTTAGGCATAAGTCAACTATGTGACAATGGAAATAAAGTTTGCTTCACAACTGAAGCATGCATAATATCCAACAAGAAAGATGGAAGCCTAGTAATGACTGGGAATAGAAAAGAAAATGTGTACACAGCTGACTTCAACTCAACAAGTGCAGACTCAATGACTTGTCTTCTATCTAAGGCAAATACAAATGAAAGTTGGCTATGACATAAGAAATTAGCTCACTTAAATTTCAAAGCCATGAATTAGTTGGTCAAGAAAAATCAAGTGAGAGGTTTACCACAGATGAAATCTGTTAAGGATGGACTATGTAATGCATGTCAGAAAGGGAAATAAAGAAAGACATCATTCAAGTCAAAATTGGAATCATCAATTGAGAAGCCACTTGAGTTATTACACATGGATTTGCTTGGTCCTGTGAATATCATGTCCATTGCAAAGAAGAAGTATGCTCTAGTCATTGTGGATGACTTTTCAAGATTCTCTGGGACTTATTTTCTGCATTCAAAAGATAAAGTTAGTTATCTAATCATCAAGCACATAAGAGAAGTTGAAATTTTTTTTGAATTGGATGTAAAGAAAATAAAGAGTGACAATGGAACAGAATTTAAGAATTCTACAATGAAGGAGTTCTGTGAATCTAAAGGAATCATACACACCTTCTCTGCACCAAGGACACCTCAACAAAATGGGGTAGTTGAGAGGAAAAATAGGACATTGATTGAAGAAGCTAGAACTATGTTGGAAGATGCTAAATTACCAACATACTTCTGGGCTGAGGCCATCAATACAGCATGCTATACTCAAAATATCTCCGCAGTGAATCAAACTCAAGGAAAGACACCTTATCAATTGATCAAGAAAGACAAAAAGCCAAAAATGGGATTTCTTCATGTCTTTGGCTGCAAATGCTGTGTGCTAAGGAATCAAGGTGGAAACCTAGAAAAATTTGAAGCCAAGGCTGATGAAGCTATATTTATTGGGTATGCACTATCAAGCATAGCCTATAGAGTTTATAATCTGAGACTACACATTGTTATGGAATCTGTACATGTAGTATTTGATGATAAAAAGATTCAAGGCCTGTTTGATGAAGGAAATCATGATAGACTGCATTTTGAAAATGAATCAAATGATGTAGATGATGATGAAGAAATAGAAATTTTAAATACACAAGTACTCAGAAACCCAATATCAGTTGATGTTACAGCATCAATGGATAATTTATCAGTTGACATGCATTAATCGACTGATAATGCATCAACTGATAATTCATCAATGGATAATCAACACTCTACATCAAAGGTATCCATTTCAGGGGGAGGGTTTCAAAGTCAAACTTCAAACACAAATCAGTTTGAGCGCAATACCAATGATCATGAAGCTTCATCATCAAGGAAAAATTTGCCTCCTCAAAGAAAATGGACAAAAAGCCATCCATTTAAACTAATCATTAGAAATGCAGAAGATGGTGTCAAGACAAGAAATGCTACTCAAAATGAGTGTCTGTATAGCAGCTTCCTATCTCTAGAAGAACCTAAAAGATTCGAAGATGCTCTCAAGGATCCTGATTGGGTTTTAGCTATGCAAGAGGAACTCAATCAATTTGAAAGGAATAAAGTGTGGAAGCCGGTGCCCAAACCAAAAGATAGATCTGTAATTGGTACAGAATGGGTATTCAGAAACAAAATGGATGAAACTGGTACTGTGACTAGAAACAAATCAAGGCTTGGGGCAAATGGATACTTACAAGAAGGAGGAATTGATTTTGATGAAACATTTGCACCAGTTGCAAGGATGAAAGCAATCATAATCTTTCTAGTTTATGCTGCACATTCTAATTTCAAGGTCTATTAGATGGATGTGAAGAGTGCATTTTTGAATGGAGTGTTAGAAGAGGAAGTCTATGTGGAACAACCTTCTGGCTTTGAAGATCCAAATTTCCCTGACTTTGTCTACTATCTACTCAAAGCACTCCATGGCTTGAAGCAAGCACCAAGGGCATCAGCCATTCTTCACATCTGTTGAGAAGCTAGAAATTGAAGTCAATAACATCAGTTGACTACATCATAGCATCCATCGAGGTAATACAATCAATTGATAGTGAAACATAAATCAATGCTACAATCCAGTTTATCAGTTGATAAACAAGTTTCAACTGATAACTGGTTTCCTAGTCAATGGATATTTATAAGTCATATCCATTGATCAGTTACAAAATAATTTTGAGTCCCTATTGAAATTCTAAGTAATTTGTTATCATCAAAACTCACAATTCCTAACATAAAACTTTTATAAATCATTTGGTTTAATTTTTTATCAATATTTATAATTTACATATGTTTTCCTTCGTCTATTTTCTAACACATTTTTTGTATTTGTTTCTTATTATAATTTAAAAATCAGAATGATGAAGTGACTGTAATGGAAGTTAACATGAAGCAAATTTTGAAGAATCAAGTCACTCAAATCAAACTTTTGAGCAGACTCTTGGATACCCCTCTTATTTCTCAATCCTTAGCTCAAGAGCCTGTTGCTGATAACAAAAAGGGGGAGAAGGATAATGAGTTAAAGAGGAGGGAAATTGAAGTTGAAGCTGTGATCAAGAATACAGAGAATGTCATTCAATAGAAAGATCCAAATAAAGCATTGGCTCAACAAATTGTAAGGCAATTTGATTCAATTGCCAACAAAAATAAGGAGATTGATGCACAAGAGCCAATTGCCTTAATGCCAGAAATTCTTAAGGCAATAAAGAAAGGAGAAATAAGGGTAGATGAAGGTAGCTCACAAACTGGTGACAGAAAGGGGAAGGGCATTTTAATAGAAGAAGGAAATAAAAAGATTTTTGACATGAGTGGAGGTGAGAAACTATTGAGCAAATCAATAGTTGTTGGTGTGAAAGAAATGGAACAACAAGAGAAGTCACAAGAAGAACTAGCTATTCAACTGCAAAGGGAATTTGATGAGGAGGATAGGCTAATTAGAGAAGCCAGAAGAAATGAAGGTGAAAGGAGGCCAGGGATGAAAAAAAGAGCAAACAAGCCTGCAGACAAACCTCAAATTTCTGGAGTCCAAAGAAAACTTGTTGTTGATGAAAAGATAGCCATGGAGGAGAAACCAAAGGAGTTGAAGCTTGAGAGTCAAACATCTGGAAGTGGTCAATCCAAAGAAATAGAAGAGTTCAAATCCAAACCTAAGAATTTTGTGTCAATCAAAATTGAAGGAATGACTACAGTAAAAAGTCAAAGGAAGAGGGATATTGATCTACTTCATATTGATTATGAAGATGGATCACATTCAACTTTCACATTTAATCAAGTCATGGAACAAGGCTATGGCATCCTACGGAAAATCTACACCACGCTCAACGGGAAGTATTATCTAACTGAAGAGCTAGGTAAAGCCATCCTTGAGAAGATGAAGAAAATAAGGGAGACACATATTCAAGAAGAAAGGAATAACATAATCAATATTTGGAACCCTGAAGGAAGGAAGGTAAATCATGAACCATTCTACATGATGATCTACAAGGACATGGAAGGCAGGGAAAAATGCATTGATATTTATTAGGAGATAGACAAACTGCCCAATCTGGAATTGAATTATCTTGCAAGCCAACTAGACTAGAGGATTGAGGATGAGAAGATTTTGAAGGGATCCCTATACAGAAAGATGAAGGAAAATGAAGATAAGATGAATGAGTCAAGGGGAAGAAGAAGAAGATAAGATGAATGAGTCAAGGGGAAGAAGAAGAAGATAGAAGATTCAGACTCAACATCAAAATTATCATAATTCATCTATTACTGGTATTTGATCACTCTGTCTCAAAATTATTTTTGTCAATATTGTAATTCTTGCTAGAATGAAAATGTTTAGGAGTTTTTTTATCATCAATAGAAAATTTATGCATATTTCACATATTCATAAATAGGGGGAGATTGTTAGGAATTATAAGATTTGATGATAACAAATTACTTAGAATTAAAATAGGGATTTAAATTTTATTATAATTAGTCGATGGATATATGACTTATAAATATCCATTGACTAGGAAACCAGTTATCAGTTAAAGCTTGTTAATCAACTGATAAATTGGATTGTAACATTTGATTCATGTTTCATTATCAATTGATTGTATTGTCTCGACGGATGTTGTGAAATAGTCGACTGATGTAATTGACTTCAACTTATAGCTACTCAACTGATGTGAAGAATGGTTAATCAATTGTAAATATTCTAAGTCAGAATTCTCACAAATGAAGTGATCAACAGATATTGGATTCGATGTATAAAGACACTACTCGATGGATAAAGGCTATCAATAGATAAAGGCAATCAACGGATAAAGGACCATCAATGGATAAGGAGTCGATGGATAATCTAACTATCCATCGATACATCAATTGATCGATGGATAACCTATCAGTCGATGGATGAGAAAAGGAGGATCGACTGATAAGCTTGACAGGAATTATCAGTTGATCAAGGTTTCCCAAATTGGTTAAAGACAAAAGGAATGAGATCTTTATAGAAACTGAATCAATGGAAGACTATTCTGTCAGGACTGTAAAGACTTTCAAGGAAACACAGTCTTCAAGGAATGGATCAAGACAAAGATATTTCCAGGACTAGACAAAGTCTAATAAAGACTGTGAAAGTAGCTAATTTCTATTTTCATGTAAACATTGTAAAGTGTATTCTATAATGTTATCAGACGATATAAAATAGAAGTAAAAAGTGAACTACTATATATGAAGTAGTAGTCTATTATAACATAAGAAGTGCAAAATATCAAGAACTCAAGAAAGACACAATAGAAGGATATAAAATATTTGTAGTATTTTTCTTAGTTCAAAATCACATTGTGTAAGCAGCTTGGTATATTTACCAAGATTAATTGAAATCAAAAATGCACTAGTGGAAAAACCAATCCACTAGTAATTTTAAAAAGATTTGTTTTCAAGTTTACTTTAGTTCTTCTAGTTTCTTTCTTTTTGTTTAATCTGTCCAAACACTCAAACACTATTATTGAACAAACTTAAATCCGCATGAATCTGAAATAATTCTTAAGTTTGTATTCAACCCCCCCCCTTCTACAAATTTCGTGTACGTAAGGGTAAATAACATATCTGGCAAGTGTGGCTCCACAATGTGAAAGCAAATCTAAGAACCTTATAACACCAAATATCAGTTCCTTCATTTAATTTCGCAAGAACTTCGTCATAATATGGCTATCAATCAAAATGAAACACTGCAAATAGAGACGAAGGGAAGGGGAACCCCTAAAATTCGGAATAATTGTGTTACTAGTACTAAAATGGTTATATATTTTTTTAAATTCTGGTATTTTATAGGTAAAAAAATACTAATTTTTAATTTTGTCCCCCCAAAAGTATATATTATGACTGAATTTTTAATTTTTAAATAGAACTGATGGTTTTTTTTAAGAAAACATTATAGTTTAAAATATAAAAATTAGGATATATTTATATTTTTTATTAATAAATATATATTAAAATATTTATAAATATTAATATATATATATATATATATAATAAAAAAATCACCCCGGCATCCCTGATTTTTGAGCTCCATCCCTAACTGCAATGGCATCAAGAGTCAACCACTGAACGCAATGGCATCAAGAGTCAACCAATGAGTGGACATCACGTGTGAACTTGTTTTTATGAATTTCAAATCGCAGCACCATTTCATGCCACAAGGACCTACTCGATCATCCCAAAGATGATTGTCCAAAGTTGGACCACGAGAAACAGGGGCTAAGAAAGGCAACCTACTTCATGCCCATAGTTGCAGTAATAGAACGCATCTGACAACTTTCTCAACACTAGTCCTACATGATTTGTACAATTCCTTGAATAAGTAGGCAAGCACAGCAACCCCCCAAGATAAATCTCGACAACGTCCGAAGTCTTGGATTAATGGAAGTTACATGCAATGCACTTGACTCCCGAATGGTCAATAAACATAACCCCGACAATCAATTGTAGTACATATGACTGAGTATATCATCTAACTTCCTCATCTGATGGAACATCAAGAAGTATTTTATAAACCCAAGTCAACCAGCTCAACATAATTAATCTACCACCATTCAATTACTTTTCTTTTTCATTAGGTGTCAAGCCAAAAATCTATTCAACAAGTTTCCTCCATCCACCATCAACTCCACCAGTATTGCCGGTAGCTACATCACCATCTATCTGTAAGCCAAGTAGAACACTGACATCTTGTAGGGTAATATTTCACTCTCCAATTGGTAAGTGAAAAGTATGTGTTTCCGGCCTCCAACATTTAACAAATGCAGTAATCAAACTCCGGTCAATATTGATACTGTAACATCCCGACCCTTTTTTGGGATATTAAATCAATAATCAAATATAATAATTAAATATTTATTCAATAAATCAAAACAATAATCAATCAAAAGTCAAATATGCTTAATCGAAACGATAAAAATTCAGAGTCGCAATTCCACATATTCAATAATGTTAGACATGAGAAACTCAAAAGTAACACAGAGGGGGGTGAATGTGTTTTGATTTCTTTTGCTTTTCTTTTCTTATATGATATGTATTTGATGAACTTAACTAACAAGATATCTAGCTTATGAAAGATTACAGTGTTCTATAAGATTGATGAATATAAATAAAAATACAGTTAACTTTCAATCTAATAGTTTATTAGACTTGAATTATTACAAACTGATATTCTTGAGTTGAATCTCAGCTTCTTGTTCTTAAAAGTTACAAGGTATTGAAAATACTTGAAAATTTGCTAAGATGCTTACTAATGAGGCTGTGCATAGGCTATATAGACAACATGTCTTTTGGCACATGCTCTCACTAGATAGTTTAGCTAAAACTAGAAATACACAAAAAATACTTTACATTTGACTACTATCTATTTCTAGCTAACACAATATGTTAACAGTCTTTTTCTTTCAGCCTTATCTCTTCTATCTTTTGTCTTTTTCTTCTTCCAAGCTTCATTGTAGACTTGTCTCTATCTCCACAGGTTTGATTGATCCTGTGATGATAGAGCTGTAAATTATTTGTCTTGTTCTTCTGCAATTTTCCTTGAAACAGTCGAATACTCTGTTGATTTTGCTTTGAGAAGTCACAGTGATTGACTTCTCGATTAGGTACATGCTGAGACTTCTCGATTAGTCCCTAAGTGGCTTAATTCTCGAATGACTAGACTTCTCGATTGCATACTTCATTTGATGACTTCTCAATTAAACTAGACTTCTCGAATGAATACTTGAAACTCAGACTTTTCGATTGGTTCAGCCCTATCACTTCTCGATTGCTCCTTTGGCTAACTTCTCGAATTGTTTTTCTGGACTTCTAGAATGATTCGCATTTTAACACTTCTCAAATAACTACAGTTACTTTGACTTCTCGATCACTTCTCACTTCTCGATCGATTTCTGAGTTACTTGAGCATTTGAAACTTTTCTACCAGCTTCACATGTCTGACTTCTCTATCAGGATGTCTTCTCGACCACATACTTGCCTTAGAATATTTTTCACTATAATTATTATTTGATGAAGTCTTCATTATTTTGATGCCTGATTCTGACTTGAATCTTCTATCATTCTTTATTCTTGACTCATTATTTACACACAGTCTTTACAATAGAAATAATCTTCTATCTGCAAGTACATTGAGATATTCTAAGTACATATCCTAATATCGAAGCAGTACATGTTTTACATCAAGATAAGTAATTCTATAGAGTATGCTTGATTTGGTGTAACAATCTCCCCTAATTTGGGAAAAGACAGTTTTACAAATTAATACAATATATCAAGCCTACATATTTCTCCTGTTGAAGTTGTTGATGTTGTTGCATGAATAGATCATATTTTGTTTTCTTTTCTTTTTCTACCCTGGCTTTGATTTCTTCAATGGCTTGAAGAATTTCTTGCCTAGCCATGACTTTTTCAATCAAAATTATATTTTTTAGAATATCAACTGTAACTTGTAGAGATTGTATGGGATAATCTTTGACAAACTTGAGCCTTATTCTTGAAGTTACTCCATCTCTGAGTTTAAACTCAACTATGTCCGGATCTTTGAAAACTCTGCAATTTCCCAATCTCCTCAGCTCTTCAGACTTTATTTCCAACTCCTCTTTCTCCTTGATCATCCTCTCTGCCATTTTCTTCCTCTCATTCACCTTGTCAAACTTTTTTTGATATTTTCATGCTAAATACTCAGCTATTTCAACCATCTTCAATTTGTTCACCATGCTCTTTGTTAGGAATCTACATGTGATTTGATGATAACATTAATCTTAGAATCATAGAAATTTTATTTGTTGTAACTGATCAATTGATATGAAAGTTATAAATATCAATTGATCAGGAAACCATTTATCAGTTGAAGTGTTTATATGAATCAACTGATAATTTGGATTGTAGCATAGGTGTACTTAGTCTATTTCAATCGATAAGGTGTAAATCAATTGATATTTTGTTCATCAATTGATGTTAGAGTCGATTGATATGGATCATCAATTGATGTGTAAATTAAACTGTTAAATTGTAATTATGTGAAGACAGGAAATTGCACAAGTGAAGGATGATCAATTGATATTGAAGCATCGATGGATGGAGGATCAATCGAAGAAGCCAAGCCAAGGATTGAAGACCATCAACTGATGTGAAGACCCATCGACTGATATATCGATTGATAACATCTATCAATCGATAAGACATCTTTTATCAATCGATGGATATAAAGATCAATCGAAGAAGTACATCAGTTGATGGATTAAAGAATGGATCAATTGATATGCTTGACAGCAAATTATCAATTGAGTGTGACAACACAGAAAGAATATCTGTTGAAGATCCAGAGAACAAAGGCACACCTATGGAAGACAGTCTAGAGTGACTGTGAAGACTCAATCAGAAGCTGTCTTTCAAACCTTTTTGTAAAATAGAAAAAGGTAAAAGGAAGGCAGGTAGAAACAATCCTAGAATAAGAATTGTAAAAGAACACTTGTGGTATATAAACAAGTGTAGTAGCATTATTAGAAAACATACAAGTTAGACATATTTCTTAATCAACTATTCAAGCTTGAGAGCACATGTGTAAGAACAGTTGATTTGTTTTCTAATCTTGTAAACGCAGCTAGGTTTCTTTTAACCTAGGAGCATTGAGCAAAAATATACATTGATGGAAAAACCAATCCATCAATAATTTTAAATCTCTTTGTTCAGTTTTATTTTTCAGCATTAATTTGCTCGAACTTATTCTCTTATTCTATCAAACATCAAGAACAAATATTAGAACACATAAAAAGTTTTAATATTTGTATTCAACCCCCCCTTCTACAAATATTGACATTGTTCTAAGGAATAACAATTGGTATCAGAGCAGGCTTTCAACATACAGAAAGTTTAAAGATCAAGAACAGTCAATATGGGTCAAAGAGATTCAGGTGTGAAAATTCCAGTTTTAGAGAAAGATGAATATTTTCCATGGAATGTCAAAATGCATCTGCATCTTCTTTCTCTCGACCCTTCTTATGTTAACTGTATAGAAAAAGGTCCTCTTGTTCCCATGAAGCTAGTCACAGGTGTAAACCCTGATGGAACTCCTGCACTTGACAGACATGTTCCAAATCTTATTTCTGAGTTCACAGAAGAGGATAAAAAAGAAGTACTCAAAGACAAGAAGGCCATGAACATTCTGTTTAATGGTCTAGATAAAGATATGTTTGACAATGTAATAAATTGTACTTCATCAAAAGAAGTATGGGATACACTTCAAACTCTGTGTGAAGGAACTGAACAAGTAAGGAAAAACAAGATGCAACTCTTGATTCAAAAATATGAATCATTCCATTTCAAGAGTGGAGAATCTATCAATGACACCTATAGCAGATTTCAGAAGATGTTAAATGGATTGAAGCTATATGGTAGGGTTTATGCAACTGAGGATACAAATCTAAAATTTCTTAGATCTCTTCCAAAAGAATGGAAACCAATGACTGTTTCCATTAGACAATCTCAGGATTTCAAGGATTTTACACTAGAGAAACTTTATGGTATTCTCAAGACATATGAGTTGGAAATCCAACAAGATGAAGAGATTGAAAAGAATCAAAGAAAAGAGAAAACTGTGGCTTTGGTAGTCAAGGGAAATGAAGAGAAGAAGGAAACTGGCTATGAAGAAGAGTCAGTCATGATGACTGGTGATGCTGTTGAAGAATCATTCAAGAGAAAAGGAAAGAGCAAGTGTGAAGAAAATGAAACATGCTCTCAGGATGATTTGAATGAGATTGATGAGCACCTTGCATTTCTGACAAGGAAATTTTCAAAGCTAAAATTCAAGAAGAATCCATATGCTCAAAGGCCTGGATCCCAGTTTAGAAACAACAATCAAAATAAAAATCTGGTTGAAAGATCTAAATTCAAATGCTTTAACTGTGGATTGGCTGGTCATTTCTCAAGTGAGTGCAGGAAGCCAAAACAAGAAAAGGCAAAGTCATATGAGGGTATTGATTATAAGAAGAAATACTTTGACCTTTTAAAACAAAAAGAAAAGGCTTTTGTAACTGAGGAGAAGGACTGGGCTGCTGAGGATAGTGATTCTGAAGAATATGTCAATCTTGCATTAATGGCCAATCATGAAGATGAAGAAGCTAGTTCAGCATCTAATCAGGTACTAGCTACCAACTTTTCCGAGCTTACATCTGAGGAATGCAATAGTACTATTAATGAAATGTCTAATGAACTGTACAATTTGCATGTCACTCTAAAATCTCTAAACAAAGAAAATCTCAAGTTAAAGAACACCATTGATGCCTTAACTGAGAGAAATATGTTTCTTGAAAATGAACTTGTTTGTTTAGAAAGATTTAAGCAGGAAAGAAAGGATGCTAGGAATGAACTAGTAAACAGTTTGAAAAGAGAAGAATTGTTGAAAGAACAATTAGCTGAAGAAATTGAAACCATTAGCAAATGGAATAGGTCTGCTAAAACTGCCAAACAAATTATTGATGTTCAGGGTGTAGATACTCTAGGAGAACTCCCCAAATCAATAGGCAAGTCATTGGCTGATACTTCAATGGATAAAGATCAATCGACTGCTAATCCTTCATCAACTGATAAGGATTATCAATCGATTGATGCTGAATCAATCGATAAGCATCCATCGACAAGTAAATCATCAATGGCTAATAAAAAGAACAAATTTAGCACTCCTATTAAGTTTGTTAAGGAAACCAAGAATCAAGTTGAGACTGAGACTGAGAAGATCAACATAGGTAGCTTATCCAAGAAACAATTAAAAGAAAAATTAGAAAAGATAGCACCTGTGGAAATTTCTCTATCTAAGTCTGAGAAAAAAAAAAGAATAGGAATGGTAAAGTAGGCATAAATAAGCACAATAATTACACTCCTGATATGTATGCACCTAGAAAGGTATGTGCTAAATGTGGTAGTGTAAATCATTTGTCCATGCAATGCAAAAGTGAAAAGAATTCTATATCTGCAAATGATTTAAATATACATGCCATGACTGCAAATGCCATGTTTACCAATCCTATGCTCATGAATGCCATGTCTTCTAATTTGGTTGCACCTAATGTTCATATGCCTTATGCACAAGTTCCATACATGTATAATCCCTTCTTTGCATATCCTAATATGAACATGCCTGGTATGCCATGGAACATGCCTAATGTAAATGATGAAATCCATGAAAATTCTGCCATGAGTTCTAAGGTGTCAAAGCCCCAAAAGTCAACTCCCAAAGATAAAGTGGATTTAAACCCACCAAAACAAAAGGAACCTAAGTTGACAACAGGAGCTCAAGCTGCAACTAATAAAAGAGGACCCAAGGCAACTTGGGTACCAAAAACAACTTGATTGTTTTATGTGTGTGCAGGGAAACAGGAAGAAAAATCTCTGGTATTTGGATAGTGGATGTTCAAGGCACATGACTGGAGATTTGTCCCTGCTCACAAAGTTTGTGGAAAAAGCTGGCCCAGGAGTTACTTTTGGAGATAACAGCAAAGGTTTTACTCTGGGATATGGCTCAATTGCAAAAGAAAATGTTATCATTGAAACTGTAGCACTAGTTAATGGATTGAAGCACAATTTGCTCAGTATTAGTCAACTGTGTGATAATGGTAATGGTGTGTGGTTTACAACTGAATCATGCATCATAGCCAACAAAGAATCTGGTGAAATTCTCTTAACTGGAGAAAGAAAAGGGAATGTCTATGTGGCTGATTTTCACTCTGTAAAGGCAAATTCAATGACATGTCTACTTAGCAAAGCCAATACAGAAGAAAGTTGGACTTGGCACAAGAAACTAGCCCATTTGAATTTCAAAGCCATGAATTTATTGATTAGAAAGAATCTAGTTAGAGGCATTCCACAGATGGAATTCACCAAGGATGGACTATGTGATGCATGTCAAAAGGGAAAACAAAGAAAAGCATCATTCAAGTCAAAGTCTGAATCATCAATTGATAAGCCTCTGGAATTATTGCACATGGATTTATTTGGTCCAGTCAACATCATGTCAATTGCCAAAAAGAAATATGCCCTAGTAATTGTGGATGACTTCACAAGATTTTCATGGGTATATTTCTTACATTCTAAGGATGAAGCAAGCAAATTAATTATCAATCATGTGAAGAATGTTGAAAATGGCACTGAATGGAAGGTCAAGAAATTTAGAAGTGACAATGGTACTGAATTCAAGAATTCAACCATGAGAGAATTCTGTGAAGAAAAAGGTATCACTCATCATTTCTCTGCTCTAAGAACTCCACAGCAAAATGGAATAGTTGAAAGAAAAAATAGGACCTTGATTGAAGCTGCTAGAACTATGTTAGAAGAAGCAAAACTTCCTACATACTTCTAGGCAGAAGCAATTAATACTGCTTGTTACATTCAAAATATTTCCATGATCAATAAACCTCAAGGCAAAACTCCATATCAATTGATAAAGAAAGACAAGAAGCCAACAGTTAACTTTCTTCATGTCTTTGGCTGCAAATGCTTTATACTGAGAAATCAAGGTGAAAATCTAGGAAAATTTGAAGCCAAAGCTGATGAAGCTATATTTGTTGGATATGGAATAACAACCAAAGCATACAGAGTCTACAATCTTAGATTACACATTGTTATGGAATCTATGCATGTAGTTTTTGATGACAAGAAAATTAAAGGGTTGTTTGATGAAGGATTTCATGATCTATTGCATTTTGAAAATGAATCCACAAGTAATATTGAAGATAGTGATGATGATGTGGAAATCACAAGAGTTCAAGTACCTAGAATCCTCCCATCAATTGATGTCAATGCATCAACAGATAACTTATCAGTTGACAATCATCAATCAACTGATAATACATCAATTGATAATCATTCGATGGATATCAACTCTGCTCAACAATCTTCAAGTAGAGTGTCCATCTCAGGGGGAGGGTTCTCAAATAGTCAATCACATCACAATGATCATAACACTTCCAATGATCATGAAGCATCATCTTCAAGGACAAATTTACCATCACAAAGGAAATGGACAAACAGCCATCCCTTTGAATTAATAATTGGAGATGCAAATGATGGTGTCAAAACTAGAAGTGCAACTCAAAATGAATGCTTGTATAGTAGCTTCCTATCTCAAGAAGAACCAAAAAGGATTGAAGAAGCCTTGAATGATCCTGATTGGATAATTGCTATGCAAGAAGAGTTGAATCAATTTAAAAGAAACAAGGTATGGAAGCTGGTGCCCAAACCAAAGAACAAGTCTATCATTGGTACAAAATGGGTGTTCAGAAACAAAATGGATGAATCTGGTACAGTGACAAGAAATAAAGCAAGATTAGTGGCAAAGGGCTATTCACAAGAAGAAGGCATAGATTTTGATGAAAGTTTTGCACCAGTTGCAAGATTGGAAGCAATCAGAATCTTTCTAGCATATGCTGCTTATGCAAATTTCAAGGTGTATCAGATGGATGTGAAAAGTGCTTTTCTCAATGGAGAACTAGAAGAAGAAGTTTATGTAGAACAACCTCCTGGTTTTATTGATCCTCTTCATCCTGGATTTGTATACTATCTTCTCAAGGCACTTTATGGATTGAAGCAAGCACCTAGAGCCTGGTATGACACATTGTCTAAATTCTTGATTGAGAATCACTTCACAAGAGGTACTGTTGATAAAACTCTCTTTCATAGAAATGTAAATGGCTCTATCATTCTTGTTCAAATCTATGTAGATGACATTATTTTTGGCTCAACTAATGAAAAACTTTGTAAAAAGTTTGCTAAGTTGATGCAGAGTAAATATGAAATGAGCATGATGGGAGAACTAACCTACTTTCTTGGCTTGCAAATCAAACAAGTTAAAAATGGTATTTTCATAAATCAAACCAAATATATTTCTGATTTATTAAAGAGATTTGATTTAAGTGAATGTTCTTCTGCTAAAACTCCCATGGCCACTGCAACTAAACTTGAATTAAACACTAAGGAAGCAGAAGTGGACATTTCAAGTTATAGAGGTATGGTTGGCTCATTACTTTATTTAACTGCAAGTAGGCCAGACATAATGTTTGCTACATGTCTTTGTGCTAGGTTTCAAGCTGATCCTAGAGAATCTCATTTGATTGCAATAAAAAGAATATTCAGATATCTCAAAGGAACTCCAAATCTTGGAATTTGGTATCCTAGAGATTCTGGATTTGATCTAATTGGTTATTCAGATGCAGATTATGCAGGTTGCAGAATTGACAGAAAAAGCACAACAGGTTCCTGTCAATTTCTAGGAAATAAGCTTGTTTCATGGTTTAGCAAGAAGCAGAATTCAGTGTCTACATCTACTGCAGAGGCTGAATACATTGCAGCTGGAAGTTGCTGTGCACAAATATTATGGATGAGGAATCAACTACTTGACTATGGGTTCAACTTGAACAAGATTCCTATTTTCTGTGATAATACAAGTGCCATTGCTATAACAGAAAATCCTGTACAACATTCCAGAACCAAGCACATTGACATAAGGTATCACTTCATTAGGGAACATGTAATGAATGGTACAGTTGAATTACATTTTATCCCTAGTGAAAGACAACTTGCAGACATTTTTACCAAACCATTAGATGAATCTACCTTCAATAGATTGGTTTGTGATTTAGGTATGCTTAATTATATCTAATCCTTTAAATGTCTGACAAGTTATGTATTTATAGTACATGTAGCCATTGACTATGTTAAATTATTGATTCTTCAATAATCAACTGATAAATATTTTACATATCAATGGATATTAATGGAGCTGTCGACAGATAAATATATCAATTGATGATATATTTGTTTATCGATGGATAGGGGTAACTATCGACAGATAGATATATCAATCGATGATATATTTGTCTATCGATGGATAATTGTACCTGTCGATGGATAAGCAATTTATCAATCGATGACCTAGAATTTAAAGGGGTCCATGTCATCAATCGACCTGTACAAAAAATCTAGCCGTTGATTACTTATTTTATCAATTGATTAAAACGTACATTCCTGTATGTATAACAATCGATTGCCAAAATTGGTAACTTTTAATTATCAATACTCTTCCAACGGTCGATTTAGTTCTATTTTGAGTAAGAAATTGGTTGGGAAATCAGTAAATATAAATAGTGAGATTAAAACTTCTTTTAATTCTTACTTGCATTTTTACTATCGATTTTTCTATCTCTTTCTCAATCTTCGAACTTACTCTGTATCTATCTCTTGCTAAGAACCCTAATCTACTACTGTCTATTTATTATTTCTGTTATAATTACTAACAAGTTTGCCAATTAATTCAATTATAAATCTTCAAACACGATAATGGCATCTTCAAAGAAAGTCTCACAATCTGGATTCTACTATGAGCTCAACAACTTCGTTGCTTGCACTATGGTGGAGGAAGCCCCAACAGAATTTCATCCCATAATGGAATTTCTAAGGAGTTCGAAAATTACAAAGGCCCTCTCAGAAGCACCAAAAATAGTGTGCAATCTAGTTGAAGAATTCTGGACAACAGCAGAAGTAGCAGATGATTTTTCTACAATCTCCTTTGAATGCAAAGGACAAAGGTATATTCTAACCACTGTGGTCTTGGGTGAGTGTTTAAATATTCCTGCAAATAATACCGAAAATGCACCCACTGACACAGATATTAGAAACATGCTTAGGGAAATCAACTATACTGCTCCTGATGCTAGTCTAGGTAGTATTGTTAGAAAGAATCTAAGAAAAGAATGGTCATATTTCTTTGATGCTTTAATAAAGTGTTTTTCTGGTAAGGTTAGTAATTTTGATGCAATAACAACTAGTATGCAACAAGTAGGGTATAGCATTTTATATGATAGATATCATAATTTAGGAAGCCTGTTACTCAATGAAATATCTGCCAAATTGGGGAATAAAATAAATAGATCTAATCATATTTATTATGCAAGATTTATTATGATTATTATTAACCACTTTGTCAAGGATATTGAGATTGACAGGAATACAGAAATTTTGGATTGCTGGACTCAAAACAAAAGGGTCTTTAAAGACTTGGTTAGGATCAATCTTCACAGCAATGTGGAATTGATCTATCCCCCTTTTGTTCAGGTATTTATCTCTACTTTAAACTCCTCTAAACCTAATTCTTCCTTGCCTTCTGTGACTATGGAGGGTGGTAGTAATGACCCCAACCCTCCTACCCAGGCCACACAACCAATCTCTAAATCCAAATCTAAGAAACCAACCTCAACAGGTTCTCAAAAACCTGCTGTTGTAAAAACCAAGAAAAGAAAATCAACTAGTGTGGTAGATAGATTAGAAGAGGATGTAGGTGGTGAGGGAACTGGGGAATATCTAAGAACCCAGAAGGATAAGGAGAGTGAGGGTGTGCAACCTCAACCTAGCCACTCCATAGTCTCCCAAAAGACTGTGGATGTTAACACCATACAAAAGAAGAGAAAAGAAAGTCACCTTTGCACTTGGGGAATCACACACTGCAAAACCACAGGAAACTGTGGAGGAGCCTTCACAAAGTCTGCATGATGCATCTCATATAAATGATGAGATGCAGCCCCATTCTCTTTCAATTCCTATCTCTTCTATTCTTCTATCCCCATCTCAAACTTCTTCAGAAAATGTTTTGATAGACTATCGAACATTTTCAGATTCTCCTTCTTTGTTTTTCAAGGAGAAGCCAACACTCTCCCCTGAATCTTCTTCTCAGAATTTTCAGGATTCTATTTCCAATATCATCTCAAACATAACTTCACAAATTATCTCAACTGTTTCTTCTCCATCAATTGATGTTCCTTCATCAATTGATATTCAGCCATCGACTGATAAGCCATCGATCGATACTCAAGATCAATCGATGGGTATGCATCAATCGATGGATATCCCAAACACCACTTCAACTGATAATATCAATACATCAATTGATGATCAATCAATTGATGTTGCACAAACACTCTTAGGATTGAGTGAGTTGAGTGAGAGGCAGGATTGTAACCTGGCAAAAGGAGAGGAAGTGAGTAAAAACATTCTTATTTCTTCCAGGAATGAGAGTGAAACACTTGAGGGCCCCACCTTAGTAGGTGCAAAAGAAATGAGTGAGGGAGAGGTGAGATTCCAGGATGAGATCCTGATGCAAAATAGAGAGATGAGTGAAAGTGATAAAATCAGTCTACTTTTTGCACAGGAATTGGAAATTAAAATGATGGCAGAAGAAAGAGTAAAGGAGATAGGGGGAGCAAATAATGCTGAAGCTAGTGGGAGTGGAATTGCTAAGGACTTTGAAGAGGAAATAGATGCTGGTGAATTGGATCCAAAGAATTTCATTCATCCTGATCCACAATATCAAGGGTTGGCTACTTCAAGTAACAGGAATGCAGAACAACTCTTGGGCATTGATCATACAGATCAAAGGACCAGGAATCTGAAGGAAAGCATCGCCAATACAACAGACATTTGTTATATGGCACCTGAAGAGTTGGAGAATGATTCTGATGAAGAGCCATGGATGAGCACTATTGATGGCTCCTTAGAAGCTGCTGAGACTGAAATTCTCTCTCAATGAAAATTCAAAAGATGACAGTAACAGGAGTAAGGAGGGAACTGGAGAGGATTAAAGACTCTATCTCATCTAACAAGGATGCAATGGATAGGAGATTGGATGAGAAGCTACCATTCAACACCATGAATAGCATCAAAGACAAGCTTTTCAAAGAATCCAAAAATTTTACATCTTTGGAGACAAGAGTATGTTCTCTAGAAAAGAAGATGGATGATATTATCAGAGGTCAAAGTCTTCATGCTTCCATTCTTCAAAAGTTTCTTGACAGACTTCCACCACCCCCTCCAATTGATGATAACAAAAAGGGGGAGAATACAAAGAAGAAGGATGATGATGGTGGTAATGGCAAAGGCAGTGGAAGTGGTGGAATAGGTGGTTCTGGTATGGATAAGTCAAGTGGCATTGGTGGTTCTGCACCGAGAAGAGATAAAAGCAGAAGTAACATGGACAATCAATCTTCAAAGAAATCTAAGTCATCTAATTCTCTAAAAGATAATTTAGAACAGAAAAAGAAAGATTACAAGAAGTTTGATGATGATCTTGAAGCTAGGAGAATTTCTAGGGAGAAAGAAACTCAAACAATGATTGAGAGAGAAAAGAAAAGAATTGAAGATCTAAGGAGAAGCACTGAGTTAGTAACAAAGGCAGTAGAAAAAGGAGACTTGGATGAGTTCATTGCTCAAACAAGAAAATTAAATGAAGATGCACAAAAGGCTGCCAAGGAAAGAAACTCAAATACAGAAGCTTTTCTTCAATTGGATATTGAAGCTCTTAAAGAAAAGAAGAAAGGGAAAGCAATAGTGATTGAAGAAGAGAAGAAGAAAGAGACTGAACCAGTAAGTCAAAAGCTACTTCAAGGAGCCATCACTACAGGAATCTCAGATGCCTCAAGGAGAGAAAGGGAGAATGAAGAGATTGCTAGATAGATGGAAATGCAATGGCATTTGGAAGAAGAGCTACAGGCAGAGCAACCTTTGAGAAAAAGGAGAAAAGTTTCTATGGCCAAGAAAAGGTCAAGTTCTACTCAAGAAATAGTGGTTCAGGAAAACCTCCAGGGTCAACAAGAAGAAATCAAGGAGGAGGTCACAATTGAAGGTTATGATTTGAAGGGAATACCAGTAATCAATGAAAAAGGATTAATTGGAGTAAGGACTCACCCTGCAACCTCTAACCATGAAGAATCAATGAGGTTGGAGTATGAAAATGGAGTGAAAATAATCTATTCATTGAAGGTGATAATGAAGCAAAGCTACAATGTTTTAAAGACTATTCTTCATCTACTCAACAGAAAGTACAAACTCAACACAACAATTGCTCAGGAGATACAATAACAAATTTCAAGGTTAAGAAGATCCAAGGCAGAAGCTGAACCTGATTCACCTCTAAAGCTATGGAAGTCACAGGTCAAAAAGGTGGTGTTGGAGCCAAAGTATGCTATGATTTTTATAGATATAGAGGGCAACACAAAGTTCTTTGATATCTGCAAATATCTGGACAAAATCACAGATGAAGAAATACACTACCTTATGAGGCAACTTGGAGAAACTGACAGGGATGAAGCAATATTGAGAAGTTCTTTCATGAGGCAACTAAAGGAAAATGCTGAGAAAAGGAGGAAGAGGAACTAAATTAAATTATGAAGATATTGAAGCTGCTTGCAGGAGTCATATATCAATCTGGTACTTCCAAAATTAATGTGCCAATTAAGTTTCTTGATTCTATCTAAATGTAATTTTTTTTAAGGGTTTTTGTTATCATCAAGTAGATTTATGCCTGTTAATAACACAGACACAAATAGGGGGAGATTGTTAGGAATCTACATGTGATTTGATGATAACATTAATCTTAGAATCATAGAAATTTTATTTGTTGTAACTGATCAATTGATATGAAAGTTATAAATATCAATTGATCAGGAAACCATTTATCAGTTGAAGTGTTTATATGAATCAACTGATAATTTGGATTGTAGCATAGGTGTACTTAGTCTATTTCAATCGATAAGGTGTAAATCAATTGATATTTTGTTCATCAATTGATGTGTAAATTAAACTGTTAAATTGTAATTATGTGAAGACAGGAAATTGCACAAGTGAAGGATGATCAATTGATATTGAAGCATCGATGGATGGAGGATCAATCGAAGAAGCCAAGCCAAGGATTGAAGACCATCAACTGATGTGAAGACCCATCGACTGATATATCGATTGATAACATCTATCAATCGATAAGACATCTTTTATCAATCGATGGATATAAAGATCAATCGAAGAAGTACATCAGTTGATGGATTAAAGAATGGATCAATTGATATGCTTGACAGCAAATTATCAATTGAGTGTGACAACACAGAAAGAATATCTGTTGAAGATCCAGAGAACAAAAGCACACCTATGGAATACAGTCTAGAGTGACTGTGAAGACTCAATCAGAAGATGTCTTTCAAACCTTTTTGTAAAATAGAAAAAGGTAAAAGGAAGGCAGGTAGAAACAATCCTAGAATAGGAATTGTAAAAGAACACTTGTGGTATATAAACAAGTGTAGTAGCATTATTAGAAAACATACAAGTTAGACATATTTCTTAATCAACTGTTCAAGCTTGAGAGCACATGTGTAAGAACAGTTGATTTGTTTTCTAATCTTGTAAACGCAGCTAGGTTTCTTTTAACCTAGGAGCATTGAGCAAAAATATACATTGATGGAAAAACCAATCCCTCAATAATTTTAAATCTCTTTGTTCAGTTTTATTTTTCAGCATTAATTTGTTCGAACTTATTCTCTTATTCTATCAAACATCAAGAACAAATATTAGAACACACAAAAAGTTTTAATATTTGTATTCAACCCCCCCCCCCTTCTACAAATATTGACATTGTTCTAAGGAATAACACTCTTTTTATCATAAAGGCTGATTACCCTTTTGATGTCATGAGTAGTAGACTTTTAGCTATAATGGTAGAATTGCTTTTCTTCTCCATCAACATTTGTCACAAACACCTTCATGTCCCTTAGCTCAACATTACAGATCCTGTCTATCTTCCATTGTTTGAGTCTCACCTAATCAATTACAACTTCTTCTTGGATGGAATGGATAGGTAGACCTTTATTAGGTATAATAAGCTGTTTCTTCCATTTTAGGCACCTTACTGGTATAGAAATAGTAGACTTCTTGAAATTTACTCTAGTGGCAGTATTGACCTTTAGTTGTTGACAAGGCTTCAGCTACTTGATTTGATTCTTCTTCAATTTCTTCATTATAACTCTATTTGCAGTAACCTTGACCAGAAGTCTTTTTGGCTCTTTGATTTTTGAAATCATAGCAGTCTCAGAAACTGTTGGGGCTACACTAGCACCCTGAATTTTGGTAGGTGTGCTAGTTTGAACACCAACACCTTGCTACTTAGATGGTTTCTTCCTTTCATATTTTTTCTCTTTGACAGAATCCTCTATCTTTTTCTTGTCCTCACTCTCATTCTTCTTGTCATCTTTCTTTTCTCGCTTATCACTCCTTGAATTTGATTTCTCTTCATTTTCCGTTTTGTTCTTGTCTTCATCATCCTTTTTTTCTTTTTGAGCTCATCATTAGTAAATTTAGAGACTTGACCACTTATGAAGGCTTTCAGCTTCTCAAGAATTTTTATATCATCCTCTGATTTCATGCCCTTCTTATTTTCTAACAGATCAATCAAAGAAATGATTTGACTCTTGTTCCCTTCATCTAGATGCTTTTCTAGCATAAAATGTGTAAGTTTATCTCCCTTGGCTAAATACATAACTCCTTCAGGATTGGTGAATGCCTCAGGAAGTGACTATGATAGAAGTGGTCTAATGACTTTATTTTAGAGTTCTTCATCTTCCTAAGTTACAGTCTTAATTGCTTTGGAGATGCAATCAAGTTCTGTGAAAGTGAGTTATCTGAATGTACTGAGTGAAACTTTAAAATAGCCAGATTCCATCTGCACTATTGGCTCATTGCAGATTTTGCCATTGTATTCAAATTTGACACCTCTAACCATAAAGATGGCTTCCTCCAATAACTTCTTGTATTCCCAATTGTGCTCTTTAACCTATGTCTTGATGGCCTTCAAGATTAGTAAGAATTCCATATCAGCATGAGGCTTTACTGCTTCTTGCCTCAAGATTTTGAGCACTGCCTTTTGACTTTTAATTTCAATTTCATCCATCCTTTCTTTCTCCTCCTTAGGGTTGATATCTTGTTGTTATTCTTGAGGAAGAAATGAAGAGTGACTAGGCTTTATTGTGAAGAGACTTGAACTATTGGAGCTTGATTTAAATTTGCCAAATTTGAGAGAAGAGTTTGCATTAATGCTAGTTGAGTAGAAATTTGAGCAAGTGCGGTGCCTTGAGTGGCATTAGAGGTGTCAAACTCCTTCTTGAGAGTGCTCACATTTGCAATAACTATATAAATAGTAGATGTGAGTGATTTAACCTTTGCATTCAAGTCATCAATTTCTTTGGCCTTAGCAGCTCATCCTTGGCCTTGGATTGATAATAAATTTCCACTTAAAGTGGTGCCAAGTCATGAAGAGGCACATCCTTAGGCAGCCTGTCTGCATGTCTGTTTGCATACAACATTTGAACTATGTTGTTGATTTTCTATTGATTCTCAAGAATGATTGCATTTCTTTAAATCATTTCCTTATAAGTCTTCTCCATTGCATCCATCTTGGTGTAGAAAAGTGATGACTTGCCAGACTCAGCCCTAGATGAGACATTTCCATATATACCTCCGGGTTTCATCTTCTCCTCAATAGTTTTTAAAATGCCTTCTACCTTGGTTCTATGGACATCAATCTCATATTGGAGGCCCCTTGCAAGATAATGATTTGCTTGGAGTTGCACTTTGGCAGCCTCATGAATTGCATCATAGATTGCACTTGGAGTAAAGACTTTGGAACTTGAGCTTAGAGAAGTTAAGTACTTTTCTCTAATCCACTGTAGCATCTCCTCCATGCTCATAGTGCTTTTGCTATCCAACCAAGCATCTACATTGGCATCTTCATCTTCAGCCATATGAGCATTTTTATCTTTGATTTCCTCTTGGTCTCTAGCATACTCCAACATTATTTTAGCATAGTCTTTGTTGGGTAGATGAGATGTGAGAAGTTGTTGAGCAATATGGTACCATCCATCCAATTGATCTCCATAAATTTCTCTTAATTTTTCATCTGATAGTGACCCACCATGATATGATGGTCCTGATTCCCTGTCATGTTGCATATGTTTCAACCATTGTGACATAAAGTGAGAGTTAGGGTCACTTGTTACAATGACCCCTCACCATCAAATTCATTATCCAATTGCTCAGATGAATCCTTTGATACTAGATGGATAGGTGATTTCTCCCTAGGAGACAGTCTCTGAATGACCGTGGAGTGTCCAGGGGATGCCATTTGCATGGTGTGGAGGTCCCCTAGATTACCCAATATTTGTGAAGACACATGATGCTCCAATGGCTCATTAATGAGACCAAATGGAATTGTTTCCTCAGCCACCATAGAGTCCAAAGTAAAAATTCCTAGAACCTCTGTGGTTTTGATGGTGTCATCAGGATATGTCTCAGCTTGCATTCCCTCACCATCTTGATGTATATTTTGAGTGGTGAACATAGTGTCATATACTATGTCACTTAAAATTGGCTCACTAGAAGAAAAGAATTCCTGATAATCGATAACCTTTTGTGTTTGGCTAGACATAGTTGGTTAAGAAGAAATTTGAGTATTGATAGAAGTAGAGTGTATAGAATTGAGTGTTGGCAACTCCCCCTGAGAAAATGAAGAATTTTCAATAGTTTTTCCTATGTGCACATGTGTTTTCTTTTCAACTTCACACCTATCATCAACAGGAGTGTGTTCATGTGATGGTGCAGACTCTTTACAGAGTGGAGTGGGTTGGCTCCCAATTTCAATAGATATATTCTGTTGAGAGAATGCATCTTGTAACAAATCTATTCCCTTATTAATCTCTGCATCCTGTTGGGATGGTACAGAGTGGCTTTGTGTGGCCTCTTTATTTTTTCTCCTCCTCTTTAGAGGTACCACATGTGACTCAGGTTCTTCTACTACTACTTCTAATTTCTTTTTAGCAGCTGGTTTCTTCCTTTTCTTCTTTTCAACTACACCTTGTTGAGAGGATGTAGAGATTGGCTCACTAATAACTAGTGGATTTGAAATAATAGACTCAGTTTGGTTAAGGTTTCATGGGTTAGGTTCAATTGGTACTTCTGCAACCTAGGGATCCTCTACTGTATGCAAGTAATCATGTGTAGGCTGAACAAATGGATACCCTTCGAACACACTCCTCATATGAGGTGTGATTTGAAGAGGTACATTGAAAGTCATATTACTAGTCTTATTTGTAATAAGTAGATGACAACTCAACTCAGATAAAAAAGTGAAGTAAATAATAAATATTAAATATAGAGGAAGAGCAAAAAGAAGCTAAGACAGGACAAGACAAGACACAAAGACCATTACAGCAGAAATGAGAATCAACATTGTAGTTAGTCATCCGTGAACCAGACCAGTGCACAGGGTCTCAACAATGTCAGTGAAGATTCGTCATCAAAAAGTTCAAGTGGTTAAAAAGGTTATTATTGAAGAACAAAAGAGTCTTATCTACATCAACAATAGTCAAGCCTTTAATTTAATTCTTTATTAATTAATTAAATTAATTAGTTAATTTAATTAGTAAATTAATTCACTCAGAATTAATTTAGTTCTTAAATTAATTAAAGGATTAATTAATTTAGAATTATTTTAGAATGACAGAAGACAAAAGCTGGAAGCTCAAAGAGATACAGGTTTGTTTGGAATGCAGTGTACAAGAGTTAGAATCCAAGATTGAATATTTGACTGGGTACATGCAGTGGTGAAAAGAAGTATGGTCTAGTTTAAAGAATCAGATTATTTCAGTAACAGAGGTACTTCTAATTGCAACTATAGATACAGCTAAACATGCCTGACGGTACTGACTTGAAGAAAAGACGGAAAAAGAAATGACACGGAAGAAATGCAAATTCATATATTCTTAAAGGTGGAACCCCGGTTGGAATTGATTTATCATTTCCAAGTGAAAAGGAGTTCGGTTCCAGACGATCAGGAGACCGCAGCTTAGAGCGTAAGGATTTATTTAATTAATAAATATTTTATTTATTTAGTAAATTATATTTATAAATATCTAAATAATATTATATATTTATTTTTATAATTTATGAATTAAATTTATTATTTATTAATCAAAGATTATAAGCTGTGCGGGTCGAAAAACATTGCTACGGAGCTCATCACTACAGGACGAAATAGGCCCCTTTCTTTCCAAATTGAAATGGCAGAAGTTTTTTTTTCCAGGAACCAATCACAGCATGCCACTTGTCCAATCAAGTGGAAAATAAATGAACAAGGCTGTTGAAAGAGAAAGTCATACCGAGAAGAGTTGAAATGTAATACCGAGAATTGATTAAAAGGTAATACCGAAATTACTTTTTAGAAGGTAATACCGAAATTACTTTTTAAAAAAAGGTAATTCTGTGTTACTTTTAAAAGGTAATACTGAGCTTAATCAAAAGGTAATACCGACCAAAATGAAAGGTAATACCGAACTGTCAAAGGTAATGCCCAGTCTTTTTAAAGGTAATACTAGGCTTATTTTTCAAGAAAAAATAGTAATGTTAAAAAGTAATGCAAAGCTTTTCTAACTTCTATAAATATGAGGAGATCACTTCTCATTTCAGAAGTAGAAAAACTTTTAAATTCAGTAATTTGTCTGTAAAGTTATATTCACAGACTTTCTGTGCTGGTTTGAGTTTAATTCCTTAAGTAGAACAATTCATGTCAAATTTGTTCTTGGAATTAAATGTTTATTCTACAGAATGTTGTAACACTCGTTCAAGTTTAATATACGTATTTAACTTGAATCTAGTTTACTTACTTGCTAATTTTCTATATCTTAAATGTTTAATAATGAAAATAGAAAGTTAGTAAGTCAGCCTCTCAAACACTACAAGGACTCGAATCCTCAGCTAAAGCAATAATTTAATTCCGCAAATTCTGAAAAGAATTTTAAATTGTTGTCAGTATCGCATTCAACTCCCCTTCTACGATACTTCCGGGACCCAACAATTGGCATCAGAGCAAGCTGATTGATATACAAATCAAGATCCACAGTCCAGTAAAGCTCAGGGTACCGAAACTGTTTGAACTCTGAATCTAGAGGCTTTGTTAAATAATTTTATTTTATAAATTTAAATTTAGATAAATTTATTTTATAAATTTTATTTAAAATAAATTTATTTTATGAATTTAATTTAAATGAGTTTATTATTTAAACTTGAAAAAGTTTGTTTTATAAACTTAATTTAAATAAGTTTACTTTATAAATTTAAATTAAAATAAATTTATTCTTTAAATTTAAATAGATTTACTTTTATAATTTAAATTTGTTTAGATAATTTTATTTTATAAATTTAAATTTAGATAAATTTATTTATAAATTTTATTTAAAATAAATTTATTTTGTGAATTTAATTTAAATGAGTTTATTATTTAAACTTGAAAATTTTTGTTTTATAAACTTAATTTAAATAAGTTTACTTTATAAATTTAAATTAAAATAAATTTATTCTTTAAATTTAAATAAATTTACTTTTATAATTTAAATTTGTTTAGATAATTTTATTTTATAAATTTAAATTTAGATTAATTTATAATCTAAAGATATTAAAACTTGGTCCATTTTTCCAAAAGGGTTTGTTCTTGGAAAATTCTCCTGTTTGGCTCAGAATTAATTCCCAGGGCATATGACCCGGTTTCGAGGAAAGTGGTCATTTCGTATTAGTAGGTTTATTCCAGAGTATTTGGATTTTATTGTGGATGATACGACTGTTTATGTTATAGTTCCATAAACTACTCAAATGTAAAGATATGATAGATTTATTAGTGGGGAACTCTAAAGAATTTTTTTTCTGACTCTACTGATCATTCTAGTTTTTGTACTTGTACAAAACGGATTTAAGAATCGTTATAGGTCACAACTGAAGAAACATATGAGGCTAATAGTAGCAAGACAAGATCAGGGTTGTGCTACAATATTCAAGAAGCCTGAACAAGCAAATGAAGACAGAGACTGTGTCGAGTTAAAAGCAGGTGCGTATTTTCATATAAATTGCTCACACTCACATAGTTGCATTTAAATGTCAGATCTTATCATGTATTGTTTGTTAAGGTGTAGAAGGATAAGAGATGGTAGAATTATCTAAGTAGTCAGTAAAAATTTGTAGATTCGAAACTAAATCTAAAACTGACTTAGATAATTAGAGATAATTAAAATGTTAGACAACAACAGAAATGGATTAGACAGAATTAGTAATTAAATTATTAGTTCGTCTGTTCCATGTGCTTTTAGAAAATTATTGAATATCTATAAATCTGCTGAACACCTGTTACACTTATGTAGAATGGCTAAAGTAGATAGTACTGAATTTTCTAATATGCATAACTTGCCTGAATTGCATAATTCTTATCTATAATGCATTGAAGCTGAATGTTTACCATGTGCTCTTATTTTTCATGCTTGTTCGTTTAAATCTGAAAATGCATATCTTAGGACTTGCATAATCTTAGATAAAGCATCTCTAAGAATCACAATAGGGTAAAGACTGTTAGTCCACCTTAAGATAGGTTGGAATCACTAATCTCATAGCCTTAAGACTACATTGTCAAGGCTGCTGTGAATAAGAAGTGATCAGTCAAAGATAAGTTTACATGTTAAGGTTGAAACTGTTGTTACCACTATTGAAAGTAATATCTCTAACCCATCTGGACTCAATTGAAGTTGAGTACCAAGAAACTTAATCATTTGTGATTGCAGAGTATGAATCAAAAGTCAAAAGTTATGTGATTTCGTGATATTTTTTGTTCGAGGCATATTACTAGCATTGAAGCTCTACTACACAGTTGGTTGAGAAAGCCTACCCAATAATAGTAACCTTTGGAGATGACAGCAAAGGATGTACAAGGGACTTGGCTATCATGAGTTTGGAATTGTCATCATTGGAAATATCTTTCTTGTCAACGGACTTAAGCACTATCTATAGGGCACTAGGGAATTCTTTGTCAAAAGGTTTTCTGGAAAAGCATTGAAATAGAAAAGTGTTTGATTTCAAGCAAGAAAGATGGAAGATCACTCAACTGAGAGTGAATTGGTGATGCTCGTGCATTCAATAGATAATATATCACATATGATGATTGATCACTTCAGGAAGATCAAGTTGGAAGTAAAGTACTTTGAAGTTGAAGCAATTAACACAGCATGCTTCTTTATTCAACAAGATCGTGAAAAGACATCATATGAGTTAATGGCCAACCAGAAGCAAACACTGAAGCTCTTTTGTGTGTTTGGAGGAAATTAATATTTATTGAAGATTTATATGAGCATCTTGATAAGTTTGAAATTAAGGCTCATGGATCAATTTTCCTCGGCTACTCATTGAAGTCGAAAGCTTTCAAAGTAAGATGTGATGTAAAATCAGAAGGTGATTGAAAGTCTGAATGTGTCGTCCTATTACACCAAGCTCCCGAGCATTAAAATAAAAGTCTATTCTAAATCTGTGAAGCTTGACATCTTGTCAAAGTCATATTCAGATATTGATGATGAAACTGAGGTTGCAGAAGGAATAAATGTTAATGATGATGATTCAGATCTTAGTAGTGGAAATGGTAGTGAATCTACACAACTTATGGGATTTAACAGAATCCACTCAACAATGTGAAGGATCTTCAACACATCCTAGCAGCAACTTAGGGGGAACAAATAAAAGAAGGATCTACCAGTCATACTCAACACAATGAAGATCAAGGGAATACATTAAGAACATATCTGCCTAGACAAAAGGTTTGAATTCAAAGTCATTCCTGGAGTCTAGTTCTTAGTGATCCGGATACTAGAGTAAAGACTAGAAGTGCTATGCAAAGTAAATGGTTACTCTTCGGGAAAGAACAATTGTTTAACAGTTGGAATCCTAAAGAAGATTGAAGAAGCACTAATTGATCCAGATTGGGTGATTGCAATGCAAGATGATCTCAATCAGTTCGAAGGCAGAATCTACTGAATTTGGAACCCATGCCACAAGACAAAGTTGTAATTGGTACTGTAAGGGTTTTCAGAGACTGGGTGATTTTTGGCATTGTTATGAGGGATAAAGCCAAACTGGTTGCTACAGAAGGTATCGACGATGATGGAAACAAAATCTTCGGGACTTTCAAGATCTACTAAAGCACCAGAGACGAGACTTGATCCTATTAGGGCTGAAAAAGTTGATGTACAACAACTCCTGAACTTTGAAGTTTCATATCCACTGGAATTTGTATATCATTCTCTTCACAAAGCTCTCTATGACGGAGGTAAGAGATCAAGCAATCGTCAAGGATATAATATAGATAATGCAGGTTATAAGAAAGACATGGAGGTAATTACCAGAAGCTGTCAAACTCCATCAACTCTGCTGGATAATCTCTTCACCACTCATGGAACAAACATATGGACACCAGGTATCATTTATATCGAGAGTAGTCCTTAGAAGAATAGCTTGCAGATAATTGCTAAACAGCTTGATAAATTCATTTTGTCTAAGTTGGTTAGTAAAGTTGAGATATTATTTATGTGCATATTTGTTGAAAATCTCATCTGTAAAGAATTCTTAAATGAGTTCACAAGTATTAAATTTTCCATATTTAAAGGACTTGTGAATTTATCTGAAATCCAGTACCTCATGCTTATTACTACTACTTTAATTATCATGTTTACAATGCTATATGCATATGTGATAATTAGTTGTTCTAGCATAAGTTTGAATATTATCTTAATTGATTTAAATTATGATGTCAGACAATTTGATGTCATATCAGTCTCATAATTTAAATGAATTAAAATAATATGCAACATAATTGTTTGTATGATAAATATTTTATGAGCATCAGTTAATGATATATTGCTTAATTGTTTTGATATTTTTCTCTGATATTTTTAAATATTTTGTTACAAATAATTGTGACACTTTTAATATTAGTGACATTATTTAGAATTATTGATCTAAATAATCAATACATATTTTAAAAACACTAATATTGAAAAACGGAAGTATTTTCTAAGTTATGCGTATATAAAATTCTCAATATTTTATATACTTAGAAATATTTCCAAAATTGTTTTACTTCTAGGTATCAACCATTTGTAAAATGATTTGTTTTCAAACACTTGTTTCAATGTTTGTTGTACATTGATTCAAAGTACCTAAACAGTGGTTGTTGCTTTGAAGGCCTTATACGGTATTGCTAAGAATACATACACCCCTATTGTAATGAAATTTTCTATTTTAAGTTAGGGATAATATCAGGTGGATGAAAATGATGAATATCATAATTGCATTATGAGTCGCAAAATCATAGTCCTCTATCTGATAAGGATGGTTTGCAAAACTGTATTCAAATCATACAGTATTAAGGTATAAAGGAAAAGAGTCATTTTAACGAGATATAATTTGGTAAGAGAGTTGAATTTCTTCTTTGGTATAAATTCTCGCATTTTATAATGGGAAGTTTGCCTTATAGGAAATTCATAAAGGATAAAAATTTTCTTCTATGATATAACTTTCCCGCGTTTTATTATGGGATATGTATCTTAAAGAAAATTTTGTATCATGCTCTTAAATGATAAATCTTTAGTTCCGACAAAACTCTTTTATTGAAAGTGCTTTAATGCAATCTATTACCATTCCTTATTATATTTTTCCTTCTCCTTGGGATGAAAAATATGTTTTGGAATGTTAAGGTGATTATCTGTTTATCTCGATTGGTTCTTTCCGGTTAGCCCCTAGTGGCTTTAGAAACTGGCCAAGACGTTGAAAACCCATCAATCTCTTACCCATGCCATAGTACCAAACACCAATTCATCCACTTCCATATATTAACCACTGGAGATATAAGGAACTCATGTAAGTTAGAGGTTGATAAGGGAGAAACTGCACTTGATGCAACAAATAAGGATGATGTCGGAAGTGCACCCACAGCTCTACTTCCAGAGAAGAAAAGGAATATATAACTGAGGTAACTGTAAGATCATCTGTATCTTCTCAAAAGGATGCAGAGCTGAAAAGGCAATAAAATTGTCTCTGGAATCATTCTCTCTACAGGATGAGTCCATTGAAATTCGCTCGTCAGCCAGAGCACCTTGTAATGAGTCAAGCACACCATTGACACTCACGTTGATGGTAAGCCTAAATAGATAAATTCTAGGAACACGTTACAAGGCGTGCACAGTGAGAGGTACATGCAACATTTTTAGTTTTGTACAGTTTTATTTAATTGGCATTCATACTGTAAATATATATATATATATATATATATATATATATATATATATATTTATTCATTAAGAGTATTGAATTTCTTCTTTGATACAAATTCCCGGATTTTATTATGGGAAGTTTGCCTTATAGAAAATTCATAAGGGATAGAAACTTTCTTCTCAGATACAACTTTCCCGCGTTTTATTAAGGAATATGTATCTTAAAGAAAATTTTTATCGTGCTCTTAAATAATATATTTGTTTTAACAATTGGTATCGGGATTTTTACAATTGGTACATATTGTTTTTGTTTTCAAACTTTTAGTATCATTATTTCTATATATATATGTGTATGTGTACGTTTATTTTTATTTTGTTTTTATTTTTTTAAATTGGCATATTTATTTATTTTCTATAAATTGGCATATTTATTTTTTTATTGGCATATTTTTACTTTTTAGTTATTTTTATTTCATTTTATTTTAAAATTTTATTTTTGTCTACGAGAAATTATTCTAAGAATCATAAGTATTAAATGTCAATATTTAAAGGACTTGTGAATTTCTTTACATTTACTTTCTCGAGCTTACATATACTACTTATAATTGTTATGAGTATAATTGTCATATGCTTAAGTAACAATTATTAGACACAGTGTATGAAGTTAAAATGCTAATTTTCATTCCTATGATTATTTAGTATTTAGCAAGAGTATTTTATCTTATTAAAATTATGAATTGAAGCAATTCATCGTTTATTAGTTTCATAGTTTTAATGCGATGAGATATTAGGAGCATAATTATTTGCTTTTTGAAATTATTATTAATTATCATATTTTGATAATTTGTTATTGTTTCATTGCAATTAATTATGATTTTTGTTGTTAGTGATAATATATATATATTGTTTATCTGAAAATCACTAATAATAAAAACATATCTGTGTCCTGCCGAACAAGAGCAATCGACTCGAGGTAAAAGCAGGTAATCTCGATCTTGATATATTCTTTAATCAATTGATATAAATATATATATATATATATATATATATATATATATATATATATATATATATATATATATATATATATATATATATACAATTGATATATTGAGCCCTCAGTGGCTATAGGACAAGATCAAGGGATTGAAAACCTACAATCTCTAATACAGATCATAGACACAAACACTCAAACAGATACAACTTCATTTACTAAACCCCTGAAAAGAAAAGTTTTATCAACTAAAGAGGGTGAGAGAGTAAGTGTCTCTAGTGCACTACAAAAGAGAAGTATTTATGAGTGTTTCAGCAGCTCTGCCTCTAGTTAGAATATGAAATTGAAACCAAAACAACTGCTAACTAATTTATATCCTCCCAAAAGGGTATAGATTTTCAAATGGCAAAACTGTTACTAGGTTCATTCTCTCAACAGAGTGAGTCTATTGAATTCGGCCTGTCAGCCAAGGCCATTTATAGAGAGTCAACTTCATCTGGACACATTCAAACACTGCAAACCATAAATGTATATATTCAAATGTACTGTAAGGATTGTCACACACTAAGGATGAATTGACGGAAGCAATTATTCTAAACTTCCATATCAAGGAAGGAAGGATGATTGATGATTCCGACTGAATCAACATGCCTTCACAGGCGTCAGGAGGAAACTTGGATCTTTTGCTACATTATAGATCCTTGTCTCCCTCCCCAGATGGAACATATCTGGATTCCTAACGGAATAGATCATCTTAGAAGATCAACAACTCATTGAATCTATTCCTGAAGCAATTCAGTTATTAAAATCAAATATTTTAATAGATTCAATTGAGGACGGGGATTTACGAAACCCCATTGCACTACCAGTGACCTCTCTTGAAGGAGCTATGGTGATCTTTCTTACATGTATTAAAGACTGTGTTATCCGTACTGAGAGAGATATAGTGTTGTGAGAAAAGAGTGAAACACGAGTGAGAAAGAGTGAAAATATATATTCTATGAGTGAAACACTTAGAGAATATATGAGCGAAACACTTGTGAGAAACACAAAGTAAAATCACACACTAGCACAATTACCAAATCTCATTCCCAATTCCCCGTTAAAGATTTCTAATGTTACTCAACTAAGGGGGATGAAATTTTTTCTAATATTAAGGATTCTGAAGAGGATTACTCAACTAAGGGGGAGAAGTGTTGAACAGTTCGAACTGTGAACAAGATCCAAAAAGGGAGAAGTAGATTCAAAAAGAGAGAAGTGTTGAACAAGATCTAAAGAGGAGAATTGTTTAACAAAGACTTTTACTAGAAGAGGATTACTCCATTGTTGAACAAGAAAAAGGGGTATATAACAACATGCTTGGATTGGATAGAAATAATGATTATTTATTCATTCTTCTATTCCATTTGATTTTAAAAGATTCTTGCATATAGGAATTAACCGGATTTTCTAAAATGCATAACATGTCATAGTTTGTATTTTTTATATCTGCGATGGTTTAATGCTGTATGTATGCCATGTCTGTTATTACTTCTATTAAATTGGTTGGATAATTCAAGTAAGGGGAGAATGAATTCACCTTGGGAGAGAAGTGAAGACAGAAGTTGGAGAAATAGAGGAGAGATGGTAATAAGAGAACAAGACTTCATCCCTGCCATCCTAAGGGGGAGTAGTGATGAGTCTGAGAAATGAAGATAATACTACTTGTATAATATGTTCAGTACTAGAGGAACAAACATCTTTCATTTCTAAGTTCACTCAAGAAATCTGGAAATGTAGAATCTGATCCAGAGAAACCAGCCACTGAAGATCTACCAATGAAACCTAGTCACAAAAGTTAAACTCTAGAAGAAGGTGAAGTTGATACTTCTGAAGCTGGTAATGATAGGTAAGTTAAGATAGAACTTTGTTAAATATGTTCAGTCTAAAGGAACATCTATCTTATATTTATCTTTCAAAATTGAAATCTGGAAATGTATTATATGATCCAGAAAACAATTTATTATTTACAGTTCTTAAATGTCGTTTTTAATTTTCTTAGTTGTTAGTTGAGTTATCCTCTAGGAATTTGTGTGTTAAATGTTTAACAACAAATAGAGGGAGATTGAAAGTCATATTACTAGTCCTATTTGTAATAAGTAGATGATAATTCAACTCAGATAAGAAAGTGAAGTAAATAATAAATATTGAATATAGAGGAAGAGCAAAAAGAAGCTAAGACAGGACAAGACAAGACACAAAGACCACTACAGCAGAAATGAGAATCAACATTGTAGTTAGTCATCCGTGAACCAGACCAGTGCACAGGGTGTCAACAATGTGAGTGAAGATTCGTCATCAAAAAGTTCAAGTGGTTAAAAAGGTTATTGTTGCAGAACAGAAGAGTCTTATCTACATCAACAATAGTCAAGCCTTTAATTTAATTCTCTATTAATTAATTAAATTAATTAGTAAATTAATTCACTCAGAATTAATTTAGTTCTTAAATTAATTAAAGGATTAATTAATTTAGCATTATTCTAGAATGACAGAAGACAGAAGCTGGAAGCTCAAAGAGATACAGGTTTGTTTGAAATGCAGTGTACAAGAGTCAGAATCCAAGATTGAATATTTGACTGGGTACATGCAGTGGTGAAAAGAAGTATGGTCTAGTTTAAAGAATCAGATTATTTCAGTAACAGAGGTACTTCTAATTACAACTGTAGATACAGCTAAACATGCCTGACGGTACTGACTTGAAGAAAAGACGGAAAAAAAAATGACACGGAAGAAATGCAAATTTATATATTCTTAAAGCTGGAACCCCGGTTGGAATTGATTTATCATTTCCAAGTGAAAAGGAGTTCGGTTCCAGACGATCAGGAGACCGCAGCTTAGAGCGTAAGGATTTATTTAATTAATAAATATTTTATTTATTTAGTAAATTATATTTATAAATATCTAAATAATATTATATATTTATTTTTATAATTTATGAATTAAATTTATTATTTATTATTCAAAGATTATAAGCTGTGCGGGTCGAAAAGTATTGCTACGGAGCTCATCACTACAGGACGAAATAGGCCCCTTTCTTTTCAAATTGAAATGGCAGGAGTTTTTTCTTTCCAGGAACCAATCACAGCATGTCACTTGTCCAATCAAGTGGAAAACAAATGAACAAGGCTGTTGAAAGAGAAAGTCATACCGAGAAGAGTTGAAATGTAATACCGAGAATTGATTAAAAGGTAATACCGAAATTACTTTTTAAAAGGTAATACCGAAATTACTTTTTAAAAAAAGGTAATTCTGTGCTACTTTTAAAAGGTAATACCGAGCTTAATCAAAAGGTAATACCGACCAAAATGAAAGGTAATACCGAATTGTCAAAGGTAATGCCCAGTCTTTTTAAAGGTAATACTAGGCTTATTTTTCAAGAAAAAATAGTAATGCTGAAAAGTAATGCAAAACTTTTCTAACCTCTATAAATATGAGGAGATCACTTCTCATTTCAGAAGTAGAAAAACTTTCAAATTCAGTAATTTGTCTGCAAAGTTATATTCACAGACTTTCTGTGCTGGTTTGAGTTTAATTCCTTAAGTAGAACAATTCATGTCAAATTTGTTCTAGGAATTAAATGTTTATTCTACAGAATGTTGTAACACCCGTTCAAGTTTAATATACGTATTTAACTTAATCTTGTTTACTTACTTGCTAATTTTCTATATCTTAAATGTTTAATAATGAAAATAGAAAGTTAGTAAGTCAGCTTCTCAAACACTACAAGGACTTGAACCCTCAGCTAAAACAATAATTTAATTCCGTAAATTCTGAAAAGAATTTTAAATTGTTGTCAGTATCGCCTTCAACCCCCCTTCTACGATACTTCCGGGACCCAACATACATTCATTGTGGTTCTCCTATCCAATGTAGCAAATATGATTTTTGACATGGATTTGGAGTTGCTAATTTTTTGTCTATTCATCCTGGTAGTTCAATCAAACTAGCATTTTTATAATTAAGAATTGATTGAATAAAATGAGGGAAGAAAATTTCATTACCTCTCTTGGGAATCTTGGTTATGAGCTCCCCAAGAATCAGCTTCCCAACATTAAGCTTCTGGTTGTAAGCCAATGAATAGGCCAGCTTCAAGGCAATCAAGCTAATCTGGTCAAACCCTGTTTTCCTGCAAGTGAACACTCTTATGATTGTATCAAACAAGAATTACCACTCCTTCATCATGTACTTCTTATTGATTTTTCCAAGCCTGTACTTCTTGTCATCAGCTTCTTTCTCCACTGTATTTGCATACCTAATGAATTCTAGAAAATCTAGAAGATCACTCTCAGTTGGCTCTTCATCAAATTCTTTGGTTGGTAACAACAGGCTTTCATTTACATCCTTCTCATCAAACATTATATCCACATTTTCAATTTTACAGGTTACTTGAATCTTGGAGCTCCCATCCTCCAAAGTAACCTCCTCACAGTTAGTAGTGTTTTAGAACTGCTCTAAGATGTCCATATACAATGGTGGGTTTGTCAACAGAGCCTCCTTTAAGTAGGAATCATTAAAAAACCTAGTGAAACATTTATATTGTGGTTTTGCATCTGCATTTCTCGAAATGGCTAGGAAATTTGTTTCTGGGATTATATAAACTTCAGTTGCATGCGTGGAGCTAGAAGAAGCCATTTTATTTAGTGTATAAAAAGGAGAGGTTAATAAGCGAAGAAAGTTCAGAGAATAGTTGCTAGGAAATTTGTTTCTGGGATTATATAAACTTCAGTTGCAGGGGTGGAGCTAGAAGAAGCCATTTTATTTAGTGTATAGAAAGGAGAAGTAAAGAAGCCAAGAAAGTTCAGAGAAAAGTTGTGAGAAATCGAATGATATTGTAAAGAGAGAGCAAACATTTCTTTGAGTTTGCGATTAAGCGTAGAAATGAAATGTTAGATCTACTTTGCTATTTATATGACTTAGACAACTCGACTGGAATTGAAATCGATTTTGTATATTTGAGAACTCAGAAAGTGAATAAAGTTACTTTAGTAGAGAACTATTAGAATTTGATCGAGAACTCATGTTTTGTTTATTTATTCGAGAAGTAGTACAATCGAGAACTCAATATGACTTAATCGAGAACTCTAGGATTCGAGAACTCAGATTAGTACTGAATTGAGAACTCTGGAAAACATATTTGATCAAGAACTCACTAAAGTGGACTATTCAAGAACTCACAAATAGAAACACAGTTGAGAAGTCAGAAAAGAATGACAACTTAATCACAAACTCTAGTTTTTTTTAAAGGATTATTCTATTTTCACTTGGAAAATAAAATAACAATTTATCAAACACATTTTTCAGAAATAAATAAATGAAAATTTATTTAATCTGGGATTAAACATGTACTTGAAAAATATTCTTGAATAAAAGAAAATCACACTTGTTATTTAAGGATGCACAAGTATAATAATTCTTTTCAGGCTTGCTTAGAACAAATAAATAGTTCCAAACTGCTATTTCATTTTATTTTTAAAGCAAAATGTACAACAATATAACTAATGCATTTATAAGTACACACCAGTCTGTTTCACTTAGATAAATCATATAAGGATCATGTCTGTGAAGCAATTGTTGCAACGGTTGGTGAGATATATTTACTTAGCCACTAGTCAGAAGAATTTAGCATTCCAATCTCACTGACCAACCTGTTAAAGGTGGCTTCATCTAGTGGTTTAGTAAATATATCAGCCAACTATTTTTGTGTAGGAACATAGAATAACTAAATTACTCCATTTTCTGTATGTTCCCTTATGAAATGGTACCTTACATCAATGTGCTTTATCTTAGAATGGTTGACTGGATTGGCAACAAGTGAGATGGCACTAGTGTTGTCACACATGATATGAATTCTTTACAACACTAGTCCATAGTCCCTTAATTGATTTCTTATCCAAAGTACTTGAGCACAACAACTTCCAGCAGCTATGTATTCAGCCTCAGTTGTGGAAGTAGAAACTGATTGTTGTTTTTTGTTAAACCAAGACACCAGCCTCTGTCCAAGAAATTGACAGCTTCCTGAGGTGCTTTTTCTATCCTGCATCCAGCAAAATCAGCATCTGAATATCCAACTAAGTTGAATCCTGTTTCTTTAGGGTACCATAAACCCATGAAAGGTGTTCCTTTGACGTATCTCAAAATCCTTTTGATAGCAATGAGATGAGATTCCTTTGGATTTGCATGAAACCTTTTACATAGATAGGTAGCAAACATAATGTCAGGTCTGCTAGCTGTGAGATAGAGTAGAGATCCTATCATTCCTCTGTAGGTCTTCATGTCTATATTTTTTCCTTTCTTATCTTCATCAAGTTTTGTAGTTGTAGACATTGGAGTTTTGGCAGGTGAATAATCTTGCATGTCAAACTTCTTGAGTAACTCATTGATGTATTTAGTTTGACTTATGAAAATACCATCTGTTCTTTGACTTATTTGAAGGCCTAGAAAATAATTGAGCTCTCCCATTATGCTCATTTCATATTCACTTTGCATTAGCTTAGAGAACCTTTGACATAGTTTTTCATTTGTAGAACCAAAAATGATATCATCCACATAAATTTGAACCAGTATGATATCCTCACCATGCTTCTTGTAGAAAAGATTTTTGTCAATTGTTCCTCTAGTGAATTGATTCTCTAGAATTTTTTTTGACAATGTGTCATACCATGCTCCAGGGGATTGTTTAAGTCCATACAATGTCTTGATGAGTCTGTAGACAAAATCAGGAAAACTGGAATCCTCAAAACCAAGTGGTTGCTGCACATACACTTCTTCTTCTAATTCACCATTAAGAAATGCACTTATAACATTCATTTGATAGACCTTGAAATTTGAGTGTGCTGCAAAGGCTAGAAAAATTCTAATGGCTTCCAGTCTTGCAACAGGAGCACAAGTCTCATCATAATCAATGTCTTCTTCTTGTGAGTTTCCTTTTGCAATCAACCTTGCCTTGTTTCTTATCACAATTCCATGTTCATCAAATTTGATCTTGTAAACCCACTTAGTGCCAATTACTGATCTATCCTTTGGAGGTGGCATTAATTCCCAAACATTATTTCTCTCAAATTGATTCAGTTCCTCTTGCATGGCAATTATCCAGTCTGGATCCAACAAGGCTTCTTCAACTCTTTTTAGCTCATTTTGAGACAGAAAGCAAGCATACAAGCATTTATTTATGGTTGCTCTCCTTGTCCTCACACCTTCATCAGGATTTCCAATAATTTGATCAGCTGTATGAGCTTTATTCCATTTGGTTTGATGAGCAACATTTTTGTTACTTGAACTTGTTTCCTCCTGATTGAAGTTGTTTTCATTTGTTGTAGATCTTTAAGAAGCTCCCTCTGAGTGGATGCTAGGTTTGGGTGGAGAATTCTCAAGCTGGATATGACTGAAATCATTATTTTCTCTTTCCTCATTTGTTCCATGTGAGATGTCTACATGTGAGTCTTCATGATTATTGATAACCATTTCAGTTCCAAATGTTTCAGGCTCCATTTAATTTACAAATCTCAATGTGTCACATTTTTCACCTTCCAAGTTCATTACAAGAAACTTAAAGTCATCAAATGTCACATTTGTACTTTCCATCATTTTTTGTTGGTCAATCACATATATTATATAGACAAATTTGTCCAAGGAGTATCCCACAAACATTTCTTCATATGCCTTAACTTCAAACTTCCCAAGGTTGTCAGTATCATCCTTGAGAACAAAACATTTTGTTCCAAACACATGCATGTACTTCACAGATGGTCTTCTATTTGTCATGATGTGGTAAGGAGTCTTTCCAACTAGTTTTGTGATGAGTGTCCTGTTTTGAGTGTAACATGCAGTCATGACAGCTTCATCCCAAAAACTGGTTAGAAGATTTGCTTCTGCTAACATGGTTCTTGCAGCTTCAATAAGAGTCATGTTCCTTCTATCAACAACTCCATTTTGTTGGGGAGTTCTTGAAGCTGAGAATTGGTGAGTGATCCCATTTTCTTTACAGAATTCACTTATTGTAACATTTTTGAATTCTGTTCCATTATCACTTCTTATGGCTACAGCAGGTGTAAGATTGTCCAATCTTCTCAAATTTTTAATAATTAACTCAGGAGCTTCATCTTTTGAATGCAAGAATTCAACCCAAGTATATTCGGAGAAGTCATCAACCATGACAAGTACATATCTTTTCTTGGACATAGACATGACATTTACTGGTCCAAAAAGGTCCATGTGAATCAATTGCAGTGGTTTGGTGATTGAGGTGAATTCTTTATTTTTATGACTTGACCTCTTCATCTTTCCCTTTTGGCATGCCTCACACAATCCTTCTATGCATAATTCAAGTGAGGGCATGTCCTTCACTAATTCTCTTTTGACTAGAGAATTAATATTCTTGGAATTTAAATGAGACAGTCTCTTGTGCCAAAGCCAGCTTTCATTTTATGAGGCCTTGGTATAGAAACAACAAATTCTTTCCTTGTTTACAGAGTCCAAATCTGCTATAAACAGATTTTCTTTCTTTACTCCTTGTAGGGCAACTTCTTTGGTCTTTCTGTGTGATATGAGGCACAATTCTTTGTCAAACTCCACCTTCAAATCCTTGTTGCAGAATTGAGTGATGCTGAGTAGGTTATGGTTCAAACCACTGAACAAAGCTACATCTTCAATGACAACATTTCCATGAATCAATTTACCATATCCCATGGTGAAACCAATGTTGTTGTCTCCGAAGGTTACCATTGGGCCATCATCATCTTTGAACTGTGACAACAGTGCTTTGTCACCAATCATATGCATTGAACATCCACTGTCCAAGATCCATATGACATTCTTTTTACTTGTGCCCTGCAAATGCAAACAAATCAATTTTTCATTGGTACCCAAACAAGATTGGGTCCTTTATGCTTAGTCACAAGAATATCATTTTTCTTGTTTACAGTCCTAGTCACTTTGTCATGCATACTTTCATTATTATGATTTTGATTTATAGTCTAATTTGTGCTACCAGAAATAGATGCATTTCTAGGTGACATAAAATGTTTTCTACTCTTAACTGGACTAGCAGACTTAGGCCTAACAGTTTTGCTGTCTAGATTTTGACTGATACATCCTTTAACAGACTGTTTCCTTAGTCTAAAGCAAGTATTCATGACATTCAAGTTGCATGGCATACAATCAAATTTATCACAGAATTTATGATTATCATGCATCAAGGGTTTCACATAGACACATGCAAACTTAGCATTGTTAACAATAGGTTTCTTGTACACATGTGTAAGGTGATTTGTTGATCCACAGTCTTTGCAAATCTTCCTAGGAGCATTTTGAACATGTGCATAGTTATTGTGCTTGTTTATGCTAATTTTACCATTTCTGTTTGGTCTTTTCTTTTTAACATGCATGGTCTCAATTTTCCGTGTTTTGTATTATGTTTCACCCTGAACAGGTGTGGGCTTAATTTTGATTGTTGATTTCTTTGGTTCAACATTAGGTATATCATCTTCAGCTATTTTGGCATCCTCATCATTCAGCTGTTGTTTGATGATCAAACTTGCTTCATCAAACTCAACTGTTGATTTTTTAAAAATAGGAGCCTTGACATTTTTCAAAATCTGAGGATTTCTAAAAATTTTGGTTTTCTTGCCTCCTGTTGAAACATATTTCTTTTTCTTGAGTGTGTCATAATCAAAGCCAATCCCAATCCTAGAATTTTTCTGATGTTTCGCATGAAATTCTTGAACAACAATTGATGAGTTTTGGTAAGATCTTATTTTCAATTCATTCTCAGAAATTTGTTCTTTAAGAAATTTTTCAATCTGCTCAGAGCAAATAACTTTGTTTTTGAGATACTCATTCTCTTGTTTCAAGTTTTCCAGAGATATCAAGGATAATTCTAAGGTCTCATTCTTAGCAGTCAGTTTATCATTAGCCTTTAGCAATCTAATAATTTCCTCATATTAAGTAGTCATACTAGTATGAATATTAAACATCTCAATGCTCAATTCTTCAATAGTTTTCTTATACTGAGAGTTTGACATGTCAAGTAAGACTAATGAAGGTACCTGAGTGTTTGAGGATGATGCTCTATCATGTGAGTTAGCCATGAGAGCCAAATTTCCATATTCTTCCTCCTCATCTTCATCTGTGTCATCCCAATATTTTACTTCAGCTATATAAGCCCTTCATGTCTGCTTTTTGAGGAGATCCTCATACTTGTCTTCCAATTCCAAGTAATCTTTGTCCTTCTTGATTGCTTTAGGTTTTCTACACTCTATTGCAAAGTGTCCAAACTTATTACAATTATAGCATCTTATTTTATATCTATCAATTGTTCCAGTTTTATACCCTTCATTGGTGTTGCTTCTTGTTGGAGCTTTTCCTTTACTTGAAGAGTTAAAATTTGGTCTTGGTTTGAATCCTTTATTTTTCTTGTATCTTAAGTTTCCAAATTTCTTTGCCATGAAGGCCATGGTTTTTTTGTCCATTCCTTCAAGCTCTTCAATAGTGTAGAACACTTCTTCACCTAATTCACTCTTGACAGAGTCCTTTTCTTCTTGTTCCTATTCTTCAAGTTCTTCAATTTTCAGTTTCTTGCTTGTACAATCTTCTCAGCTCTTGATGGTTCATTTGCAACCAAGGCACTTGAAACATTAGCCATTTTTCCTCTATTTGCTACAACTCCAGTTCATATGTTTTTAAAATTACATAGAGGGTTTCAAGTTGAAGTTTTGTTAGATCTCCCCCTTCTCTAATTGCAGAGATTTTGTGCTCCAAATTTTTTGGAAGAGTTAACAAGAACTTCATGTTCTTCTCCTTTATTTCATACTACTTTCCATGGAGTTGAAGGTCATTGATGAGTTTGTTAAATCTTTCAAACACCTCAGTTATGCCTGCATTTTATTTTGACATGAAAGCTTCATACTGTGAGACAAGGAGTTACCTCTGGTTGTCTCTCACCCCTTCAGTTCCTTCACACAGAATCTCTATGATTTCCCATATGTTTTGCAGAGGTGTAGTTGATAATGTTGTTGTACATAACAATGTCTAAAGATTCTATGAGTATGAGCATTAGAATATTGTCAAGTGACACCTTCTCTTTCTCTGTGTCTGTGTACTAAGATGGATCTTTGGGTATCCATGTTGTAGGTATCACTTCAGAGCCACTGGTTATTTCAGGAACCAATGTTACTGGCATAAAGGGGTCATTCTTCAAGATTTCTGGATACATAGAGTTGGCAACCCTTATGAACATTAACATCTTCCTTTTCCATAGGTTGTAATTTTCTCTATCAAAAGCAGGAATCTTTATACTGCTCAACTTCTGAGAACTCATTTTGATCTTCAAACTGTATGTATGTTAACAACATGAGCTTTGATACCACTTGTTAGATATGAGAAATTAAAAAGTAACACAGAGGGGGGGGGGGTGAATGTGTTTTGATTTCTTTTGCTTTTCTTTTCTTGTATGATATGTATTTGATGAACTTAACTAACAAGATATATAGCTTATGAAAGATTAGAGTGTTCTATAAGATTGCGGAATATAAATAGAAACACAGTTAACTTTCAATCTAATAGTTTATTAGACTTGAATTATTACAATATGAGATTCTTGAGTTACTCAGCTTCTTGTTCTTAGAAGTTACAAGGTATTAAAAATACTTGACAATTTGCTAAGATGCTTACTAATGAGGCTGTGCATAGGCTATATAGACAACATGTCCTTTAACACATGTTCTCACTAAACAGTTTAGCTAAAACTAAAAATAGACAAGAAACACTTTACATTTGACTACTAGCTATTTCTAGCTAACACAATCTGTTGACAGTCTTTTACTTTCAGCTTTATCTCTTCTACCTTTTGTCTTGTTCTTCTTCCAAGCTTCATTGTAGACTTGTCTCTATCTCCACAAGTTTGATTGATCCTGTGATGACAGAGCTGCAAATTATTTGTCTTGTTTTTCTGCAATTTCCTTGGAACTAGCTCTTTGAAGCAGTCGAATACTCTGTTAATTTTGCTTCGAGAAATCATAGTGATTGACTTCTCGATTAGGTACATGCTGAGACTTCTCGATTAGTCCCTGAGTGGTTTACTTCTCGAATGACTAGACTTCTCGATAGCATACTTCATTTGATGACTTCTGGATTAGACTAGACTTCTCGAATGGATACTTAAAACTCAAACTTCTCGATTGGTTCAGCCCTATCACTTCTCGATTGCTCCTTTGGCTAACTTCTCGAATTGTTCTTCTGGACTTCTCGAATGATTCACATTTTAACACTTCTCGAATAACTACAGTTACTTTGACTTCTCGATCACTTCTCACTTCTCGATCGATTACTGAGTTACTTGAGCATTTGAGACTTCTTTACTAGCTTCACATGTCTGACTTCTCTACCAGGATGACTTCTCGAGCACATACTTGCCTCAGAACATTTTCCACTGTAATTCTTATTTGATGAAGTCTTCATTATTTTGATGCTTGATTCAGACTTGAATCTTCTATCATTCTTTATTCTTGACTCATTATTTACACACAGTCTTCACAATAGAAACAATTTTCTATCTGCAAGTACATTGAGATATTCTAAGTATCCATCCTAATATCGAAGAAGTACATGTGTTACATCAAGATAAGTAATTCCATATAGTAGACTTGATTTGGTCTAACAAATAACTAACACATAGAAAATTCTTCCTACCAAACATGTCTTATTCAATAATTGTCATAAATCAAGTAGCACGAAAATCTGCAAGACTCGCCATCCTTATTCAATCCAAAACTTAATAACATGAAGTATGTTAAAAACAATGAGCTACAAAACAACGACATGTGTCAAATTAGACATATTTAATATTGATATGTGATAATTAGGGAATTTTCTCTTATTATATATATAATTATATAATTAGTTTAGTATATTGTCTAAAATTTTAAATAATTCCATATCATTAAGTTATTAAAATATACTCCTATATATGTTATTTTCTTATATAATAATATGATTGATATGTTACTATTCAAGTATATCAAATACAATAAATTTAAAATAAATTCATTCATTCATGATATTATAAAACAATATATATTTATAGATATAATAATAAAGTAATAATAATAAATTATTTATCTTAAATCTCATCAAATTAATCACATCCATGTTTAAGAGTTAAGAAAGTAAATAATAAAATGACCAAAAATCTAACTGCAAAATAATTTTTAAATCACATCTTAAAGTTATTTATTAAAAGAAGTAATTAATTAAAGTAACTTTAAAAAAGGAAGTTAAATGAATTTTAATTAAATAATGTAAAGAAAGAAAGTAATTGAACAATTAATTAATCTCCGCTCTCACCTTCATCTACTCCCAATTCACTTGCCTTTCCTTCTTTCACAGCTAACCATTTCACAACATATTCCCTAAACCTCACTCTTTCTTCCAACATATACACGCACAATCTGTATCTATATATCTACACTTACCTATATCTTATAATCATAATCACTCTCCCTCATTTTCACACACACACACACACACACACACACACACACTATCAGTTACTGTAAATTAGGTTTTGTTCTACGATATGCGATTCGTAGCTCTCGATTTAGATTTCACTATGTAATCACAGTATTATAGATACTGATTATATATATATTTATGGCGATTATATATGGTTGGTCGATTGTTTTTGTTTTGTTTGTTTGGATTACAAACCCTAGCTTTTTTATCGCTTATGTGATTTCGATAGATGATGAGTTTTCGATCTCGAATTTCGATGTGAGTTTGTTTCATCAGGATTATTCGCCGCCTTCGCCACCGCCTCCGCCTCCACATCCACCGTCGGTGACGTGTGAGGATGTTCTAGGTGGAGTAGGTTCGTTGGATACTACTTGTAAAATTGTTTCGAGTGTTAACATATCGAAAAATGTGTATATAGCAGGGAAAGGCAATTTTTATATCCTTTCGAATGTTAGTGTTACTTGTTTGGTTCCTGGATGTGAGGTTGCGATTAATGTTACGGGTAATTTTAGTTTAGGGGAGGAAGCTAAGGTTATAGTTGGTAATTTTGACCTTACGGCTGATAATGCGATGTTTTTTAATGGTTCTGTGGTGAATACGACGGGGTTGGCGGGGTCTCCACCCGCTCAAACGAGTGGGACGCCTCAGGGGATTGATGGAGCGGGTGGGGGACATGGAGGGAGAGGTGCTTGTTGTTTGAATGATAAGGAGAAGTTACCGGAGGATGTTTGGGGTGGGGATGCGTATTCGTGGAACTCGTTGAGGATGCCGGATAGTTTTGGGAGTAAAGGGGGGACGACAAGTAAGGGGGAGGATTATGGTGGTGGTGGAGGTGGAATAATTAAGTTGATAATTCGGAACTTTGTCGAGGTGAATGGTAGTTTGGTGGCTGATGGGGGGGATGGGAGTCCTAGAGGCGGAGGAGGATCTGGAGGCAGCATTTTCATCAAGGCTCATAAAATGTAAATTTCCTTTCTTATTGCTTGATATTTTATTGAGAATTCGATTACTATTAGCTTGTTAAAAATGAGTTGCATTTATATTACATGCATTAATCATTTATGCAATCTATCATGTAATTCATATTGTATATTCGATGGTGCAATTGCTCATTTTACTTGCTGGTACTGGATCTGGGGTTCCAGTTATTCTGGATTGTTGTAGCATTTTTAGGATTCAAAATTTGTACTTCAGTGTCAAGTGTGTAATGCCAAAATGTTATTAGGAAATAGGATATACATTGGTATGTTATATTGGAATTTGATCACAAGCTTAAGTTGCCTATTTACTTATATATAATATAATAAATCATAAATTAAATAATTAAATTTGCTGCATACCCTTTCTTTGCTCACATCCTTTCGCTCACTTCCTTAACCTTCAACAAGGTGTAATGACTAGTTCGAAACCTTCAAAAAAATAGCAAGTGAAATTTCGGTTATAAATTTATAAAATCTCTTGGAGATATTCAGTTCCTTTCTATTTTTGCCGCATCCTTTGCTGCTTCATTAGGTGTTAGGTCTATCTAGTATTTGTGCATGTAATGTTGCTTCTTTTTAATTGTGTAGAACCTAGTTTATATAGCTATGTAGAGGGTAAAAAAATGAAAACAAAGGAGCTGCTGCACATTTCATACTTTGGAAGGCATTTTATCCATCTTCCTCAAGCTTGGATTCACTTCACATTTTCCTTGCAAATGCTCTTATCTGAACATTACAGAAAGTGGATACTGCTGAAATGTACTCCAAATGTTCGTACAAAATACTGGACTATGTAAACTACAGAACAAGGGGAATAGAAAATGAAGCAAATTGACTAAGGACTTAAATTTTTTACCATACATTATACATCGATATATAATCAAATACATAATACACCGAGTATCAAAGTAAATAATTGTATTATATTAAATAAATAAGAAACTAAAATATATTCGCCAATTTCAAGTGTTACACTAATACATGTGTCTATGCCAACACACACACAATTTTGACAATTAGTAATTAGTGTGCAAGTTATATATATATATGTGTGTGTGTGTGTGTGTATAATCTCAATTTGAGCAATGAGCACAGCTATTAGTAAGGAATTGCATGGATTGCTCAAGGAATTTTATTTTTAAAAAAGCTGACAACCTGTCATGGCATGTTTTAACTTGTAACAAAGTTCAAAGTTTCATTTCCAAGCGGTTGTTTTCATGTTTTTCTAAAGTTGATACTGAAACTTTATAGTTTCTATGTAAGCTTACTTAAGCTCTATCTGTTAATAGTTTTGTTTAATGTTAGAGAATAGCTTAATAATCTCTTTAGACAGGGCTGGTTACTGGTAATTCTCCCTGGTGCCGTGTTTAATTATTGGGTTTACAATTGACTGGTGATTTGTTGGGCACAGTACTGGACACATGTAGGGGGTAAGATTGGTTCATTTCTGTGAGTGATTGAGAATAAGTATAAGATGATCACTGATAATGTGCCACAAAAATCTATATCTTTCTTTAAAATAGGTAATAATCTTGTAGAAAGTAAGACGAAGTATAGTATATAAATAAAGTAAACGAGAAACATAAACAATTTTTGTTATATTCTAGCAAATAGGATGAAGCAAACAAAGTTTGTTAGATACTTGAGAAGTGGGAATCTAGTTCTCTTATTTATATATTTAAGTGCCTACACCAAAAAGAATTGAATATCAGTTCTGAACCTGTAGTAGTTATAAGATAATTTTGCTGATTTTCAAAATTATATGACAAAATATGTTAATTATATTTGAATAAAATAGCAAAGAAAAAAGTTCTTTTAAGTATAGATATCAGTTTTTACCCTTTAGTGATTTTGTCTTGATTTTTCCCGAGTTTGTCCATATCAGTTGATCTTCAAATGAAATCTCTAGTTTATTTTAATTTTTCTTGTTTAAAATTGGTTTTAAGATAATTGGATAGCCAATTTTCCTGGTTGTTGATTAAAGGGTCCACAACACAAGCAAAACTGAGTATTAGTGTAAGGTTACTGGACTAGTGAAATTATAAGTTTCTAGTTTTTGTCAACTAGTATTTTAAATATATATATATATATATATATATATATATATATATATATATATATATATATATATATATATATATATATATATATATATATATATATATATATATAAGGTCACATTCTAATGAAAACTTATTTACCATGAAAACCTACAAACTTCTCCAGATATTAAAATTATTTGAGGTTCTGCAAATAAATTAGTGTTTTCACCTGACGGCTAGCCTATATATATTAATTAGAAGGAAGGGTAACATTAACAGATTTATTTTATAAAAAATACTGAGTAGCCAATATAACTGTGCACTTGAATTCCCATCAACATCTCTAGAACTCTTCATTAATATTTCCTTGCAGTATGGTTTACATTCTGTAGCAAAGCTGGCGGTGTTCTTGGCAACTCAGCGAACAATGTGCGTCTAACTGCACGCACAAATGTGATACTAATGTTTGACTGCTCAAATGCCCACAACTTTCTTTTCCATCTCTAGTTACAAAAATGACAAGTGTCAGTATTCTAACTTTAAGTTTGCACAGGTTTCATATATTCACACGTGGTGCATTTTTTGAATATCCTTAAATTAGATATATTTTTCAAGGAAATATAACTTTGTTAAATTTTATATCAAGTCAAAACTGAAATCATCAATATAGGCTAGCGTATTTGAATATTATATTTTCTACCTGTTTGATGAGGCAAGAAAAAAGGTGCCTGGTAGATGGTTTCTTTCTTTGTGTTTAACTAGTAGGGTGTCTTTGCTCTGATAGAGGGTAGCTCCTTCTTGAGATTTGGGGTCCAGTCAACACATGAAATTGTTGTTTTAGTGCTGCAAGTGGGTACATGATTACAATTTATACATTTGCCAGGAATGATGCATTCAAGTGTCAATATCTAAATTCTTACTTCTATATGTTTCTGAACATTGTTTCTTCTCTATCTGCTACCTCAATTTACTGATGCATCAATCATATATTCTGTGTCTACAGGATCGGTACTGGCATAATAACTGCTTGTGGCGGTGATGGATTTGGTGGTGGAGGTGGTGGAAGGGTATCTGTCGACGTGTTTAGCAGGCATGAAGATCCTAAAATCAAGGCTCATGGTAGGAGCTGTATGTGTTTGCGTGTGCACACACATATTATATTCATACTGCTGTTTGTTGATTATGACTGGATTGATCTACCTTTCTTGCCACTATCTCTCACTTACTTCTAGTTTCAGTTATGCATGTACCTAGAGTTAACGTGTCGGTGGGATCTTTGCCTCTTTTTCTGTCAATTGGGTGTGAGGGGTGACACGGGTGGGCTGGGATGGTTAGCTGAAGCCAGGCTGCTGGCAAATAGAAAGTCCCGTAATATCACTGGAGCTCGAGAACCTTATAAAATGTTCATTTTAAATAGGAGTACCACTTAGCATGAACTATTTAACTATCTAGTATGTTTGGACACAAAAGACGAAGTCGAACTTATTACAGGTTGAATGTCACATATATCATAAAATTCCAAGTAGGTCGTACTCTGGGTTCAATGATATTCATAAATGATAACAAGTCATCTTAGGAGTAAAGTGTAATAGGTCATCAGATCCCTTTTTCCCTGCTGGTTATGGGTACCTCTTTTAATCTCAAGACTCAAGAACAAGGAGACAGGAGATCCTAGTAACATAAAATCACATAATATTAATACCTGTTGTCATATATGTATGCGAGAAACTTTTGATCTGTTTCTCTTTTGGGGAATAGATATTTCAAAAGCTTTACGGTTTGTTGAATAGTTACACTGTTTGCTTGTTTCATTGCATACTAATGTTTGTCGGGATTTTGGTTTTCAGTTGTGGAAGTTTTAGCCGTTGAAAAGCTTCACATTCATGTTTGCAGGTGGAAGCAGTATTGGTTGCCCTGAAAATGCAGGTGCTGCAGGGACTTTCTATGACACTGTTCCACGGAGCCTTTTTGTTAACAATCATAACAAATCAACAGATACTGACACACTTCTTTTAGAATTCCCGTACCAGCCCCTAATGACAAATGTTTATATTGAAAACCAAGCCAAGGCTGCTGTTCCTTTGCTCTGGAGTCGTGTCCAGGTCAGTGAAATGTGGATAAAAGTCCACAAGTTTTTGAACTATAGATTTATAAATTTTTCTGTATGTTCATTAGGATATAATATTTTTGTGAATGGTTACTTAATACCATTAACTTTGAGTGTTTGACTCAATATAAAGTTATAGATACTCTTGGTCTCTAAACTTGCTTCATGTCTTTGATTAAACCTTTTTTCTTTCAATAAAAAGAGAAAAATTGTACATATTGGTACAAAACTAGAGTTTATTATGGACACAATAGTCACTTCATTTTCTTTGTGTGCCAAATCTAGGCATCTCCACTTGTGAAGAAGTAATTATATCCTATCTATGCTATATTATTAATTATTATAAACGAACATGCATGTCTTTGGTTTGTTGTTGGTTTGGTTCTTTGGTTAACCATAAAAAGAATAATGACCGTTATATCGTTTCAATAGATGAGAACTCTTAGATCTATTACCAAAGAATATTGTTTATTTTATCTACACTACTGCCAAAAGTCTAAGTTTCAAATCCTGTAAAATGACTTCTTAAAATTAAACATTCATATTATTTAGTTCTAAAGATACATACAAAGTCACTACTATTTATTAGATGTAAATGAGATTATAACTATATGATAACTTATTTTCAATATATAGTAATATAGTTGTTAGAATTCTGATAATTACAATAATATTTTTTAATCTTTCATCTACAATATATGTAAAAAATATATTTTATTTAAATTCTATCAAAATTTTAAATAATATATAATTACAATGGAAAAGTAATAATATTTTTTTAAGATCACAAGAGTAAGAGGAATTTTATTTAAAGTACTACCGACTTGTGATACTCACTAATTGGCATATATAAATCCAATATTTTATACAACAATTTAAATTCAATATTATCTGGTTGTAAAATACCAACAGTGGTTTAATGTCCAAATATATCTAAATTCAATATTTATATTATTAGCTCAAGAAATACTAACAAGAGTATTAGATGTTTATCTAAACAACTAAAAAATAGTATTTATTTTTTTAGTAAAAAGTAATAAAATTAAAATTGATATATTGCTGGTTGCCGATATCGATATATATCTTTTACAAAAAAATTAATGCATAAACATTTATAAATATATTAAGATAATAATTTATATCTTGTATATATTGAGCACATGGGAATTAATGTGATATGGTAAGATATGATCGTCAGCGGGTCTCATAAAATTAAAAAAGGAATATTAAAGTAAAAAGAATATACATGCACTTCTATTTAATCCAATATAAAATTAGATGTAAAAAAAAATCCAATATAAAATTTTAATATAATTAAGCAAAAGACATTCAGTAACAATTTTATAATATTTTTGTACATATGCATGCATTTTTAAATTAAAAAATACAACCAATTAATATGATTACCAATATAAGAAAATTTTTACACATGATATTAAATAAAATTAAAAATATAGAAAATATAAATAAAAAATAAATATTAAATTACAGATAATAATATATTATAAAAAATCTATGCATCGCATGGCGTATAAGCTAGTATTAGTAAATAATGGAATTGGTATCTTGAAGGGAATGGGGTTACCACCGAAAACTGCCTGTTTTGGGGTTGATGTATATAACAATGGCAAGTGTCCTTTCCCCCCACAACCGTCTGACCCCTGAATTTATATTCTCTTTTTATTATGTTGTTTATATTACACATTTGTTATATGCTTATGCCGTGTTATTGGTTTCACTACCACCATCAAAGTGCATTTTCTATTTCAATAATTTTTTTCTAGACAAGAATTTGTCCTTTTAATATTAAAAGTGCATCCGACTAGATACCTAAATGATGCATTTTAACTTTGAATGTTTTCAATTTGCCAATAAATGCTGTGTTGCCGTGTACAAATGAAATATACCTGTAAGCATTAAGATTTCCAAGAGTTTCTACACCTGCATCTGTAAGACTTATCTATTTTTTAAACTATTATCTCCTGGGGAATATATTTCTAGATTTTGTGTAATTGAGCAAAAACTATACTCTATATTTGTTGTCAGGTCCAAGGACAAATTAAACTTGTCACTGGTGGAGTATTGAGCTTTGGGTTAGCACATTATTCTTTATCAGAATTCGAACTGTTAGCAGAAGAGCTTTTAATGAGTGATTCTATAATCAAGGTATTCATTAAATCTCCTTTATAGCTTCTCTTTGAGTATTAATTTTATTTTTTGTTTTACTGGCGCAATAAACATGTGGAGCGATTCAACCATTCTCTAAGCGCATAGGCACAATTCACAATGCATCACAGAAGTGTGCTTCAATGAAATTTTACAGAGTTTGTAAAAAGAAGTTGAAAATGTTTATCTAGATACTCAATTGAAATTAGATATTTAGATCTGAAAGTCACAAAAAATATATTTGGCAACCCTTATAAAACCTTGATGACTATAAAAGGAAGATTGGGGATGAAGAGAAAGAATTGAGATAGGAACAGAAGATAGTGATATTAGGAAAGGGAAAAGATTGTGATAATGGGAAGCACGTCACTTTGTTGTTAGTAGCATGGGTGGTTGTTTTGGTGATTCCTACCTTCAGTTGTGATCGTCTTCGCTCAAGTTTTCGGCACTTTTTGAATATATGATTTGTGCTTTTGAGTTCTGTTTGATGTGTTCCTTCTCATTAATGGCGTACTCTAATTTGATTGCATGCCTTTTAGGTTTATGGTGCACTTCGGATGTCTGTAAAAATATTTCTGATGTGGAATTCAGAATTACAAATAGATGGCGGAGGAGATGCTAACGTTGAGACATCCTCGCTTGATTCTAGTAATCTCATAGTTCTCAAGGTGCTCTACCATAATGTTTATTATTGCTATGGCAAGTTTCCTGTTCGGCCTACATGTTTGAATTGTAATCATTTAATTTTGCAGGAATCTTCTCTCATACATTCAAATGCAAATTTGGGTGTTCATGGACAAGGTTTATTGAACTTGTCTGGACCAGGGGACACTATTGAAGCACAGCATCTGGTTTTGTCTTTGTTTTACAATATCAACGTAAGTGGACGTCTCGTGTAGCTCTCCTTGTAGTTCCAAGCTCGTAGACATGTGGCCATAGGATGTCCAGATGTTACTTCTGTATTTCTTTGTACACTTTTACATATTGTGGCTCTACAAAAACCTTTTAATTGTTAACTTTTGTTTTTATGTATTTTTTCTTGCTAAATTGCTTGTGATTTTTTTATTCAGTTTAACCAGTAACAAGGTATATGTTCAAGTTTGATAGTGGTAGTTGTGATAGAGTGGTGATTACATGCGGTTTCTGTGGCGTTGTATTACTTCCAATCTAATTTTTGTGGCAACTATCACATATATAACTCAGGGTTCATCTTGATCACAATATCAAATCTTCAGTTTTGTTAAATCGTGTGTTAAATGCTTTGTTAAATATTTGGGATTTAATGGTTTAGGACGGAGGGTGAAATTATTGCCAAAGTTATTGGTCATTTTATTGTTCAACTATTTTATATACAGTTTTTACTTGTAAGATGCTAGGATTCTCATAATTCGACATGATTTTGCTAATTGAGTGTTCTAGTAGTTTCATATTACCGTTATCCATTTAAATGCAAATTTATTATATATTTATTATTATTTATGCTGAAGTTCAATATTTGATACAACTGTCCTATTAATTTACCTGTGATGGCAGAGATAATTCACTGGATATGCCATCATTGTTTGTGCTAAACTTAATAGTGTCATGTGATTCTTGTGTATGTCTTGTGACGTTGCACATTATAACCAATCATGATCGATATACATATAGATAGTATATCTAGCCGAATTCACAGTTTCTCTATGTTTAAGTACTTTGTAAAGTGTAGGTTGTACACATCTGCTTCATGTAACATATGTATCTTGACTACAAGTTTGCTTCTTTTGGCATGAAGGTTGGCCCTGGATCTATTTTGCGGGGTCCTCTAGAAAATTCCACAACAGATGCTGTGTAAGTTGTGCTAATATTTTTATTGTGTTATATCATCATCTTGTATATCAGGAGAGACATAATTTAATTTACTATTTGTTTTCATGAAATATATGACAGGGTACCAAAACTGAATTGTGACAGTCAAGAATGTCCCATTGAATTGCTTCATCCACCTGAAGACTGTAACGTTAACTCTTCGCTGTCCTTTACACTTCAGGTGTTTTTTTAATAAATTACTTGGTTAGCTAGTTAGCCTAGATTCTTCGAAGAAGTAAAATAATCTTCATTATATATTATGTTTCCTAGATATGTCGAGTTGAAGATATCCTTGTTGAAGGCCTCGTAGAAGGATCGGTTGTTCATTTTCACCGGGCAAGAACTATTGATATTCAGCCTTCTGGAATCATCACCACCTCTGGGATGGGTAAAGATTACTTTATCCTTTAAGTTCTCATTAGAATTAATTATATATCTGTTGTTGGAATATGTGTTGATATGTGTCCACTGAAGGTATAGTTTATCTAGAGAAATTAGCTTTTGATAACTATATTTGGGATGTGTGTTACTGTATATTTGTATTATGAGGACTCAATATTGTCTTTTATTATGTGCCCAGGTTGCATTGGTGGTGTTGGGAGGGGAAACATAGTTAGTGGTGTTGGCAGCGGAGCTGGGCATGGCGGGAGAGGTGGTGTTAGCTGTTACAATGACAGTTGCATCGAGGGTGGTATTGCGTATGGAGAGGCCAATCTTCCTTGTGAACTGGGTAGTGGAAGTGGAAATGACAGTGCGATAGGTTATACAGCTGGTGGTGGTATTCTAGGTAAGCTTGAGTCTTTCATTGTCAAACTAAAAGATTACTGCTTCATTTTTTCCCTTAGTCTTGTCGAGTACGATCATCAAATTTTAGGTCAAAGTTGCATTTCATTCAGCTGCTGCTAGTGTCACACAACCTAGTGTCACTTTATTTTATTTTTGCCTTGTAAATTCTTGGGCAATGGTTAGCTGAAAAGCTCAAAGAAGTCGAGCCGTGTATCTGTGCTAAAATAATAGGTAGATGCAGTCCGTCAGTTTCTATGTGCGCAAGACAATTTTTATCCTCTAAAAGGCTAATTTCAACGGCGTTGTAAAAGAGATCTTGTTTGGGACAGTAATTAATCTGTTACTAAAATTTAGTGATTCTCCATGTCTAGATTTCCTACATATTGCTGGTAGAGCATGAACCAAGAAGATCTTGCCATTCTCGGTTTGCCTAAGCTTCAATATCCACCATCTGATTGGGCAGATTTGACCACTATCTTAACTGACCAGGCCTAGACAAATGCCTTCAGTTACTAATTTTTTTTTGCTTCGTAAAATTTATGCTGTGACTTGCAGTAATACACAATGTGTATTTTTCACCTAGTCTGATGTAATCTTGTGTTATTATGTTTAAATACTTTACTATATCAATTAAGGAATTTCAATTTATAATGATCCATCTTATACATATAAAAATGTTGTCTACTCTAACCTTGATTGTTATATTCTTAAATAAAGTAATTGACTACTACTGACACATATTTGAATATCTGTTGGCAATGTTCCAGTTAAATAAATCCGTATTTGTAGCCTATACATATCCGTGTTTTTATGTTTAAATAGTTCATCAATCAAGGAATTTCAATTTATAATGATCCATTTTATGCATATAAAAATGCTGTCTTCTCTTATCTCTACCCTTGATTGTTATATTCTTAAATAAAGTAATTGACTACTGCTTACAAATGCTTGAATATCTGTTAGCAATGTTTCAGTTGAATAAATCCGTATTTGTAGCCTATCGAATTACACACTAGTTTGAGTATTGCTATGTACATAGGTTGATAAGTGTCTTTGCTTGGTCAGGATTTTATTTTGGATTTTTATCGCCCATGTTTTTTTCCCACTATGCAGTGATTGGCTCGTGGGAACAACCTTTAACAAGCTTATCAATAAAAGGCTCACTGAAAGCTGATGGTGAAAGTTTTGGGGAAAAGGGTCATAAGAAACACTACTACCTTGGGTCGGATAATGTGAATGGAGGTATTGGGGGTGCATCTGGTGGAACAATTCTTCTGTTCTTGCGGGCACTGGCTCTTGGTGACGTTGGCATTCTTTCAAGTGTTGGGGGTCACGGTAGTCCAGATGGAAGTGGCGGAGGGGGTGGTGGTAGAATTCATTTTCACTGGTCAGACATTTCAACTGGAGATGTGTACCAGCCTGTAGCTAGCGTGGAAGGAAGCATCCATGCTAGGTTTGTAGATATTATTATGAAAGTATCATTAGTTCTTGATTTCGATTTCTTCTGCTTTTTAATAAATCAACCAGCTCATATGTTTATTCAAAGTCAGTGCTATCTTTAAGTAATGTCTTTTTTCTTGATTTTTTTTACCTACAATAATTTTCCTTTTACCGCAACGTGCCCCTATCTCCTTACTCATAATATGTTTATGCATATAACGATATGTGCATATCAATCCTTGTGTCTTTAACTTCTACATGTCTGTGTTACTCTTTTAAGGAGTAGTAGCTGGGTCTCAGAAACAATTTTAAGAGCACTTCTGTAGTTCTGTTTGACTATCAACTACAAACTTCCTGATTAAGCTGCCTAATCATAGCTCTTGTGAATTTTTTGTTGGACCATTTTCCATTATCTTTGTCCTCTATAAAGTTTAACATTGCAGTTTTTTTTTTTATTCTCTGTCATATATCTGCCTTCTCTTACTTCATTCTGTGTACTAATTTGTCATGGATCCATGTATTTGTTTACATAACACTTGGCTGAATTAAGATTGAATTGTAGCACAAAATAACAATGAGGTAACTTAGTTTGTTATGTCCAACATATTCATCAACTTATACTTGATGTGATATACAAATTTTTAGAACCACTTATTTTTTCTTAACCAATAAAAGATTTCTACTATTACACCACTCATGATTCTCAAATGCTGCCTATACAATCTAAGAGTCGTGCTTATGTCAAGCTGCACTGCATATCGTCTTTAGCTATGAGATATTCCCTTTTAAGAGAGTGATTGGTTTGTCATATATTTTGTCCCACGAATGTTTACCTTTTTCAGAATTCAGATTAATTTCTCACGATTTGAAAGTTTTGGCCTTTTATCAATATTCTTGTATCATTGTTCACTGGCATTGCAAACTTTCTAACATTTTCACCTCACTGATTTGATGTTAATTACTATATAGGGGAGGCCTGGGTGGGAAACAAGGTGGTGCAGGGGAAAATGGAACAATAACCGGAAGAGCTTGCCCAAAAGGGCTTTATGGTACATTTTGCACGGTAGCACACTATGATCTCTTCCATTTCAGTTATAGATTGTTGTAGTCCATACTCCATACGGTTCTGGAGAAATTTGTGAAAATCCAGATGCTTAAACTTCAAATTCTTTTGCATAAAATTGCTCATAGTTATGAGGTTAACATGTTTTAATATTGCCTTACTTTTGCAGGAATGTCCTCCTGGTACATATAAAAACGTAACAGGATCTGATATTTCCCTTTGCCATGAGTGCCCATCTTCTGATCTTCCCCGTCGTGCATTTTATGTTGCTGTCCGAGGTTATTATACATTATCTTTTTCTTGTGTGCATCTATTTTCAAGTTACTATGTGAAACTAATGACTTTCAAAAGAAATTGTCGGTATAAGAGTGTGCACAGCACAACTGCACAAGTACAATATCTTATCACCAATAGTCCTGGAATGTGCTCTTGTTTCTATGGCAATAGCACTGCAATCATATTGACATTTATTACCTACAAAGTTTTGGTCCGATGCTACTCTATCATATGAAATGGTTGTGTCTGCATTATGTTTGCGTATTATAGATTACCTTGTTCCTGACACACTTTTTATTGTTACAGTCTATATTCTTTGCCTGATTATTGCTTCTTCTAAAAATGACTCTAATGTTGTAACAGGTGGTATTGCTGAATTACCCTGTCCTTACAAGTGCATTTCCGACAGATATCACATGCCACACTGTTATACAGCACTTGAAGAGTTGATATACACATTTGGTGGCCCATGGTTATTTTGTCTCATTCTTTTAGGGCTTCTCATACTTTTAGCTCTGGTGCTTAGTGTTGCTCGAATGAAATTTGTGGGTACTGACGAATTGCCTGGTCCCGCCCCCACTCATCAGGGGTCTCAAATTGATCATTCATTCCCTTTCCTGGAATCAATGAATGAGGTTATTTCTTCAGTCATTGTTAACAAAAGATTCCCCGATAAAGTTGGCCAACATACTGTGAACCCATATATGATTGAGTCTTTGTATTATATTTTATCTTTTCATTCTCCTTACGTAAATGATACTTTACATATTAGGTCTTGGAAACAAATAGAGTTGAAGAATCACAAGGTCATGTGCATAGAATGTACTTTATGGGATCTAATACATTCGGCGAACCTTGGTATCTACCTCACACACCCCCGGAGCAGATAAAAGAAATTGTGTAAGCAGCCCAACCTTACTCTGAAGCGTTTGCTTTCTTATTTTACTTGTTGCTTGTTTTATTGAGATAGATTATCTTTCTGTGCGTTTTTTATTCATCAGGGAAAAGCAATGATTATATGGGGTAGTTGTCTACCTGTAAATATATCCCTTAATTTTTTTTAGTAAGAGTATTGAACTAATGTGACAGATACGAAGGTGCATTCAATATATTTGTGGATGAGATAAATTCCATATCAACTTATCCGTGGTGGGAGGGATCTGTGTACAGTATTGTTCGCATACTAGCATATCCTCTAGCATGGTCTTGGCTACAATGGCGGCGGAGAATTAAGTTGCAAAGACTTCGTGAATTTGTGCGATCAGAGTATGATCATGCATGTTTACGCTCATGTCGCTCACGTGCACTTTATGAAGGGCTGAAGGTATTGAATAATTTTCGTAGCTGTAAAAATATCATAAATTTGACTTTTTATTTAATAAAATATGTCAAGCAGCAAATAATCCTAGCCATGCAGTAAGTTACGTAATGCCTTCAGCCCTTGTCTGGACATTTACTTCTTTTGTACGTTGTTAATCTCCCATATAAATTACCAATCATGACTTCATAACGTTATAACTTAGTCTAACCTGCTGCCTAATTAGAGGGAGATCTGATAATTGTAAGTTAGTCAAACTTCTCCCTTAGTTGTAGTAAACTAATAGTCCAACATATATATTCACTAAGCTTTGTGGTTTTAGTCGGAACTCGTTTGTTACAGCTATTTCCAGTGTCAGTACATGTGTAAGTTTGCCAGTTAATATAAGCCAACCTTTTGCAGAGGAATATTAAGTAGAGTTATTAAGATCGGGTCCAATTTCCAGTTAATATAAGCTAATTTACAGAGGAATATTAAGTAGTGTTATTAAGATCTGGTCCAAGGCTAAAAATAAAGAATCATCATCCGAGCCTATGTAATTGTTTTTTTTATCAGCTATAATTATGTACTGCATTTACTAGTCAAAATTGACTAGCCTAATACCACTGGGCTCGAAGAAATTCCCTCTTGACACATTGTAGTATCACAATTAGTATGCCTCAAGACCATTGCATCCAACTTGACACATGTACCTTCTCTTAAGAGCGGCCTGAAAGCAACTTCTAATTTCAATTTTGGTCGATCCTTTGTCTTTTTTATTTATGTATGCAATAAAATGGTATTTCTGATGATACTTATTAAGGACTATCCAGAGAGAGCAAGGGCAGGACTTTACCTCACGTGTAGTTTAAAAGCTGTATTACTTTGATGATTGAATCCATTAGTTCTTCTGAGGTTATTTGTGTATGTTTTGAAAGAAAATTACACACATGCAGACTCATATATCTTTGAATCCTTTAAAAGTGTATAGTACATTGTTATTTTATTTATGTAAAAACTATATATGAATTCAAAGTTCTTGTAGCTCACTGCGTACAATGATATAGGTAGCTGCGACCCCTGATCTAATGTTAGGGTACGTAGATTTTTTTCTTGGCGGCGATGAGAAGAGGCTAGATATTCCTCCTCCCCTTAGTCAAAGATTTCCATTGTCTTTGATGTTTGGAGGTGATGGAAGTTACATGGCACCTTTCTCGCTTCACAGTGACAATATCATCACAAGTCTCATGAGTCAGGTTTTTTACTAATAAAACTTGGTTGTTAATTAACTTGGGCATTTTCACCTTCCCTTCATAACCATGGTGTGAATATTTGTCCTAATCAGTCAACTATGTCTTTACCAGTCTATTCCACCTACCACTTGGTACCGGTTTGTTGCTGGCTTAAATGCACAATTGCGTTTAGTACGTCGTGGCTGCCTCAAAACAATGTTTCGAGCCGTTCACAAATGGGTCGACACTTATGCCAATCCTGCATTACGAATCTATGGTTTGCGTGTCGATCTTGGTTGGTTTCAAGCTACAGGAGGTGGTTATTGTCAGTATGGACTTCTAGTGTATGCTGCTGATGATGCTAATCATGTATCCTTTGGAGGTGTTGACCATGCAAAGCCTAGTCAGCAACACTCAGGGTAATGGTTTATTACTTTTGAGTCTCTATTTTATCGAAGCATGGATAATTATGTTTAGTAATTGACTAATTGTGTTTTTTTTGCATGTGCACATGTATTTGTATTAATGTAATGATATATCCTGGACATGATGCAACACTGCCAGTTTTTAAAAATTTATTGTCAATCATTTTGTATGTTTTTTCCTTATATTTCAGTATTTGGTTTATTCTATATCATCTATTGACTCGTGTATTCCCTAATCTACCTTTTAGCATTTTCTGTTGCATATTTGCCTCATTCATTGCAAGCTTTCTCCTGACATGTTTTGGATGCAATTGGAAAAGGCTTTAAGTTCTTTTTCAAGAATAGGATTAAATGAACCCAGTCTCCTTCATTTAGGCAGATTTAGCTCAAGTGTATAGCAGCAAGAATGGGGATAGTGGGATTTTGAATTCCATGCGTACTGCTAACTGATTACCTGCCTCATAGCATGTTGGTTTTTTGATGCTGCATATTGTTTGGTACACATAACAGTGAACGTTTGAGTTATGGTGTCATTTGCTTGTAATTGTACAAGTCAACATGAATTATCATTATTTTATATGATTATATAGATTTGACTCTTCCAGTGAAACATTGTAGCAAGCAAGTTTAGACATTAGTAATTATATAGAAAGTTGTAGCTCTGCCACAAATTGTGGGAGATCTAAGATACCGAGTGCTAGGTGTTTCTTGGGTGCGTAAGATTACATTTAGGGTTTTCGTTATCTACTTATCTTAGTTAGATTACTAGAATGAGAAAGAAATGGACAGGTTGGTGATTTGGTCTTGCTTCTTTACGTGGTGATTCCAATTCATTATTTAAGCACATAGTTCTGCGCAAATAAGTTAAACTTGTTTAATATTTTTAAAATTATATACTTAGCACTGGCCGTCTTACTGCACAAATGAATTAACTCTTCCTTCTCTGTTGCTAGTGTGGATGATATAATTCATAGAGAGAATTATTATGGCCATCTGAAAGAAGAGACAACCTTGATCCAGTCTCCCATTGTTGATGAAAGTAATATAAGACCAAGAAAGATATATGGTGGAAATGTAGATGCTAACAGTATAGACGTGCTAGAGGAGAAGCGGGATATATTTTTTCCTCTCTCTTTTATCATTCATAACACTAAACCTGTAGGCCACCAGGTAATCTCTCTGTCTCTCTCGCCCCCCCTCCCCCCCCCCCCCCCCACACACACACAGAGGAATACTGCTTAATACTTCACACATGCAACTTAGTTGTGTAATTTTGTTGTCTGTTTTTAACGTAGCTATATGATTGACGCAGGATCTTGTCGGGTTGATCATCTCAATGCTGCTACTAGGAGATTTTAGTTTAGTTTTGCTTACTTTGCTCCAGTTGTATTCCATTTCATTGGCTGATGACTTTCTAGTTTTGTTTATTTTACCCCTTGGGATCATACTTCCATTTCCTGCTGGAATCAATGCTCTATTTAGTCATGGACCTAGACGCTCCGCAGGGCTTGCACGTGTCTATGCTTTGTGGAACATCACTTCCTTGGTTAATGTGGTAAGAAATGTCTGTTCATGATAATATCTCTAAGAGTTGAATATGGTTACGCCGAATGTTTTTTTCACTACCTAGTTCTGTACCCCGATGTTCAAATGTAATGATAAATTATGTTCCTCCATGAGACACCACATTACAGTATATGGTTACAAGTGGGTGTCACGAATTAATCGTTGCATGTTTGTGCTTGGCACACTTGGATTGTGCACCCTTGTGAAAATTACAGTTCCTTGTAGACTCATAGACATGTATTCTAATTTCACACGGGTGACCTTTTGGAAATCATGTGTTCGATATTCTCATTTTTGGTTTTCTCTGTTTCTTTTTCATACAATGATGTGCTCTAATTTTTTACCAGGCGGTTGCATTTCTATGTGGATATTATCACTACAGCACCCAGTCAAGTAAAAAAGTACCTTCTATTCAGCCATGGAACATGTAAGTTTAGTTGTGGCACACTCTAAATTTTGTGTAAATTTTTTAATGTGGATATGATTTTGTATGCAATTGTTTTACCTTTGTTGCAGGGATGAAAGTGAATGGTGGGTGTTTCCAGTTGCACTAGTCGTTTGTAAATGTGTTCAGTCCTGGCTTATAAATTGGCATGTAGCAAATTTGGAGATTCAAGATCGATCTTTGTATAGTACTGACTTTGAGGTGTTCTGGCAGTCATGATATTTAACCAATCAAAAAGTCAGTTTTTTACTCTCTCTCTTTTGGTCTACTTTGATCCTGTCTTTTACATGTTTTTTCTCTAGGTTTTTTATTGTCCCACTTTTAAGATTTTAGTACAGCAGGAGTTACCTATGCGGGCAGTTAGAAATGAAGGGAAATGGAATGACAGAAAAGATGAGGAAAATATTTTGGACCCCTCATTTGAGTGATATAGTTGTAGTTTTCTGCACCAGTGTAAATATTGCCTTAGCAAATCATTTAGGCATGTAACTTTGGTGATTCTCATAGAGTTACGGTCCACTTTATTAATATATATTATTTTGGTAAATGGTAATGAATGCAAGTTTGTGGAACAGTGTTAAGGAACTATTTTTCACTATAGCGGAAATATATTAGGATGATTTCACGTGAGAAAAATCCATGTGTTATGATGCATTCTTATTATTACAAAAATAGTAAGCTTGTTATTCAAGTAGATTTATATGACGCTGCTTGTGCACCTCTTCATCTGTCGAGCCCTGGGCTTTCAATCAGTCTTGTACATGGAATATCATTGCTGAAGTCAAACAATCATGTTTTAGATCTCTACCATTTTATAGTTAAATTGGCCTCCTAATTTTTTGAAATTCAAGTTACAATTTAATCCTCTGACAGAATCATTTGATGATTTGTACTTTCACAAATGATTTAAAGTTACAAGTTGTAAAGGAATTGCTTTTCTTTTCTTTTGGGAAAGGGTGGTGAGCTAATATTCAATTTGAAGCAACAGGATTTTTGTTGTGCAATGTCAAAAAATCTCTTTACATGGTATCGTTGTTGGTACTAAAGTTCTTGAACTGAGCTTTTGTCCGCTGGCTAGACTTATCAATTGGAAGTTGGAACCCTGTGAACGGGTTTTTATGGTTCTTGAACTGAGCTTGTCCAACGGGTTTTTATGGTTGAATTTGGAACACAATTTCAAATCGGATATCCAGATTCTAATACTTGGCTGGGAAGTTGTGTAGAAAAAGATAATTAGAATTGAATTTCTATTCCAACTTAGTGTGACCAAGAATTTGCTTTCAACTAAGGCTTCGTATATAAAAATTATAGGTAAAATTTACAGTTCTAAGAAAAAAAATTCAACTTGATTAAATTGTATACACGAGCAGTGTTCTAAAAGGACTGCTTAGGCAGAATTGGGTGCTACATGAGTCGATTAAGGTATAATTGGATTTTCCTGAGCATTTATTTTTTTATAAATATTTTTTAATCACAGCTTTGGAAATTTATATATTATTACAATATTATTTATTTTAATACTTGTACAATTATATTTGCTATAAAATTGCATAATCAAAATATAATTATATATGTCATTAATTGAATGTTACCAATAATATTCTCTCTTGTCTTTCTCAATGTCCTATAAATCATGGCTTGCGAAATTTCGCACCTCAAGTCATTCACCACCTTGGCATGGGAAGAAGATGCAGGCCAGGTCGGATTCATCCTAATATCACTTTGATATCCATGTTGAATTGATCTGCTTCTGCTCCCAAGTTGGTGTGCATGTATGTTTATTAATTTGTGCGATATATACCTTCCAACATTACAAATTAATTCAGTAGTGTGCATAATACATTATTTAGAAGAAAAAGACATGAAGGGAGCCCCATAACACCAAAATAACAATATTTTACTTAGCAGGGAACATGAAAAAGGATCACTTAAAATAAAGAAAGATGTAATACAAACAAGTTTATATATACTTTTGTTACATATACTCATGCATGCAAGATCAAATATGTTAACTCTTTAAAGAATTAATTGAAAAATTATTGAATACTATTAGAATCGTACCAGGATATCGAGGAATTTCAACTTTTTTAACTAATAATTTAGAATCTGATAGCATATTGCTTTCAATAAAGGGAAAACCATCATCTTTACTCTCATCTTCTAGTTGGGGGACACTACTGATACGTGAATGACCTCTTCAATTGAAAAAAATATATCCTAATTTTGATAAAAGAGATGGAGTCCGCATACGTATACATATATCCTATATATAATTGGAATAAGAGAGATAATATCGTATGATCGTCAGGGTAAAGATATAAATTCCTAAATATTATTAATTAATTAATTATTTGATTCAGGTTCGATTCCCTGCGAGTACAAAAATTAACTTAATAATATATTTAGGTTTATTTGTTAATAAAATGATTAAAGTTTGATTATCAACCAATATCAATAATTAATTTAATATTATTTTTTATAAAAAATATATTAGAATTAATTATAAAATCATTATTAAAAAGAAAACTCATGCATCGCATGATATATAAACTAGTGTACATATTAGAGTAAAAGAAGAAATTATATGAAGTGAATAGTTATTATTCGACCAAATTATCTTTTATTTTCGCGCCGTTTAGGTAAAGATATCAAAGTTGTTCACATCACTAATATATTGAATCTTAAAGTCTCTTTTTAGACGGGGCCAAAACCCTTCGGTACTTTAAGAAACCTCTACTACATCATTAACACTAACATTGACATTAAATTTAAACTTTAAAGTGCAAAGTGAAAATTTGAAAAGAAGTGTTATTGAATTAACTATCGATCAAAGTTCAAGGGTGCAAAGTGCACAAACATCTTTTTAAAAATTTAAATTGAACTTAAAAAAATTGAATTTCTTACTTATACTTATTACATGAACATCTCCAACCCATTACAAATTTAGTATTTTTTTACATTAAAATAAGATGAAAAATTATACTTTATTAAAAATCTAATCCAATTTATTTACATCAAATCTATCATGAAAAATCTTTATTACGTTTTAAATATTATTTTTATTATTAAAAAATAAAATTAATAAAGTAGTTATGACATTAATGAAATTAATTTGTTTTTCTTCATGACTATTCTATTTTATTTTTTTTGACGGGGAATGACTATTCTATTTATGCTAAAATAAATGTACCTTTGACTTTGTGCATGTAGTTTGAGGTGGAAAAAAGTTACTTGCACATTTTTTTCTCAAATTTTTTTGAATAAAAATATAATAATTATATTATTATTCAGAAAAAAATGGAAAAAAATAAGTCGAATCAAAATTTTGTAAATTGTATAGTATAATAATGTGGAAAAATAGTAATCAGTAATTATAAATATAATTTTAATTACATATAAATACATAAATGTTTATAAAAAAAATATTTATAGAAAGCTAAAAAGTTATTGAGTTCGATTCGAGCTTCAAAAAAACTCGGCTCGACTCAAGTTTCTTATCCAGCCTAAAATTTGTTTGAGCCCACTTATCGAGTATTCTCCTATTGGCAACTAAAATTTGATATTTGAACTTTGTTGTCAGTGCATGAATTGCATCTGTTTGTTTTCTTAACATTACTCTGTCATGGACTTGTATTGTTTGTCTGTTATTGATGATACCAAGTTGCAGGTAAGGTTGCTGATATATTTTTGAATCTCCTGATTGGGTGTGGCATATATATAATGTAGCTTTTTTTGGGGAATCTATGGAACAACTTTAGAACAACATATGCTGTAATTCTTCACAAGCAGATGTGCCCAAGCTTTAGGAAGAACTTCTGGGAAGTAGGGTTTTGTTATTTGCCCGGTATTGTTATTTGGAAGTAGGGTTGCTATTCATTACTTTTTAACTTCTGTGTTTACTTTACCAACATCTCGGACTTGTATCTTCTGCATAATCTCTGTACGTTCTCTTTGAATGGCTTAAAGCATCTTACTAACTAGTTGAATCTTCCAAAACCTTACTGGGGAAAATGAGTTTGGTCATTTATTAAATTTGCTAACAGAAAAATACATGAACTGTCTTTAGCGAGAAAGAACTAACAGTAGTTACAGAACAATGACACAATAGTTGTCTTTGTTTCAAGAGGAAAAGTGATTAATTTGGATGATGCTAGGCTTCGTAGCTTATGCTCAGAGTGATATATATACCAACTCGAACATTAGAGTTCTTTGAAAAATCATCCCCTCGCTCCCTCCGGTATCTGTTGAACCTATATGTTTCTTGTACTTGATATATATAATGGCTTGTTGATTGCGTCACCTTTCGGTAACTACCTAAAATTAAAACATATTATAATACCAGCATTTTTGTAAATACAAGGGGTGAATTATATTATTATAAAAATATTATCCAGATTTTATACTCAAAATACTTTTAACTTTAGATAAGTTTCCTAAAGTGAACTTTTGGAACATTTTTCTCTATATACGATCAACAAAGTATACAATTAATTAGCTAACCTAGAGGAAACCAAAACTATAACAGTTTTAGATTCAGTTCCATCTCAACTGTGTATTTATCTCTGGGTTGTTTTGAAATCCTGCACTCTTTTTCTTTTTCTAAATAAAATCTTGCACTCTTTCAGGTTACTGAATAAATAAAAGCTAATATGTGATGCGATTAACATATAGGTGAATTAATATTAGGTCTGAATATATTTTTGATCCAAGAATAACAGCATTCTCAAAATTTCAAGACATAATATCTGATCTAGATACTGGCGACAATAATATATTCTAAGCATGGGCCGGAAATAATTGACTGCAACAAACAACTGTTCTCTTGGCTGTGGATTTGTCATTGAATTTTCTGTTTCTGCAGCTGAGAATGGAAGAGAGATATGTAAGCCAATAGTAAACAAAATGTTGTATAGATAAGAGGTGTGAATATTTACCTAGAGACTACTACAAATTTCATACAATTCCCACCTCGATTCATTCCATCTATAAACAAACAGAACAAAAGAGATATGAAATTCATAAACTTCTTCCTGAGTAACCATTACCAGGTTAGTGCCATCACATACAATAATATGAATGGTATATAGATAATAATAACAATCACAAAAACAGAAGAAAGAAGGAAAATAAAGGATCGAGGAAAACCAAAAAAACTAGTAGTGGACTGTATGTGTAGAGTTCCAGGGACTAGGCCGTTGTTCTTTTCACTAGCTTAGAAGAGATAAGTGGGGTAAATCAGACAGCAGACAAGTCCAACACTGATCAAAATTAATCATTCATGGAACTTAGCTGCTGAACCACTTCTGACCTATAAAAATCATGCATTGTGTGAAATCCTTGCAGTCTTACCAGAGTTAGTCGAAATCTCGAATGTGATCCTCTGGATCTTTTGTTCATTTATATGTATGAGGGTTAGATATTTGATATTCTTGTTTTGGTTTTGTTTCTAGCCTGGTAATGGAAGAAAACTTTTTTATCCATTCCTCTGGACAGTCACCCATTCAACTCCCGAAGTTTAAAGGTAATCTGAGTCTAGCTTAGTTCGAGATGGTATAGCCCAGGGCAAGGATACTTGCTTTTGGCTCTTTTTTGTCTTTAAGGAAGTCTTTCCACACTGCATAATAAGCCTCAAAGTCTTCTTGGGCTTCACTAGGTGGGTTCAGACATTATTCCTTAGGCTAGCATGTATATGGATCTACATGAAATGCAGACTCGCTTAATGTGATTGTGAAGGATTAGAAAAAGTTCCTAGATATAGAAAATATAAATAAGACAAAATTATGTAGCGAGTGAAAAACTGTGTAAGGTGTTTGCAGTTAAGTGGTGTCATAAGAAGAGTAATATGCAGAGCATGTAAGAATTCCAAATGAAAGTTGGTTACTTCGTTTTTGAGGTTGGATAGCTAGTCATGTGGGACATGGCTTTGTCTAAAAATGGATGGTGCTTATGTCAGATGGCAACACCCACGTGTTTTTTATTTTGGCTCTGGCCTCGATAAAACTTCATATTGCAATTTCTTCAAGCCATTCCCTAGCAAAGTTCAAGACCTTTGTATGTCGGACGGAGAGTGGCATGAAGCATTCAGAACAATATTGACTGAAGCATTATAACTAGCAGGCGCTGTTATGTCCTAGGCTACATGGTTACACCTGTTGGGATTGAATCTCTCAGGATTTATTATTAACAGGTCCGAGGTCTGAGCTTAGGCTTACAGAAGGTGTTGAAAGCTTGACTAGGACCAATGTCTGAACTGATAAAAGCATCATGACCAAAATAAGAAAAGCCAAAACTTGGGGAATAGAAAAAAGGGAAAGATGACATACTGATCTACTCTTTGTTCAAGACTTTTGGGACTTTTATGTATGAATCCTCATAGTTTGGAACAGCAGCTACTATGGCCTCCCTACGAAAAAGATAAGATTAATCACATCAGAATTTTGTTAATCAATAATGAGATCCACAGCAAGAATTAATCACAAAATTAAATAAAAGAACGAAGAAAATAGTACCTGTTACCAAAAGTTTCAGGCAAATCATCACGCCAGTTGCTCCCTTCAGTGTCTGCAGTGTCGCCCAAAAAATCTTTAGCAGAAATTATCTACGAATTTTATATATCATTATATACCAAGTCTAGCATGTATACACTAAATTGAATCTCAGCTCATATGATGATGGCTGAACTAATTAAATGAACACATTAAGCCTATAAGAAATGATATTTTATCTGGACATAACTTGACAGGGATTGCTGAGGATGATGATGTCTTAAACTAGGAAATGTAGAAGTCAAACAAAAATAAATTAATAACCATCTTGTAAACTATAAAAAGCTACTTGATGCACTTGACAAGAAAAAGTTAGATTATTCATCTAGGTCACATTTATAATATCCTGCCTGCAGTTTGTAAATGTCTACAGCCATCATCACCGTATTACATTATCTCCTATTATTCTATTTATTATGTGTATTTGTGCTTCTGCTGTATGTATATGTTGAGAAAGAGGAGATCCTTCTTTATACTTAAAACCACTTCAAAGGCATATATGTATGTATATACATATAGTTATATAGTATGTGTGTCTAAAAATGTAGAAGAATCTTAGACCAAATCCAAAACATTACTCCATTATATCAAATTGTGGTATAGCTCGACAATAGTGTGATTTCACGTACGATAGCATATGCCAATTTTCGTCATGGACGAGATGTCAAAATTAATAATTATTTTGGGTATTCGCATAGAGCTATATAAAAAGAGAGAGCATGTATTTATGACTGAGCTTGAGAGATATTGATTTTAAGAGAGATTCTAGAATTTCGGGGGTCCGGATCCCTCTCAAGGTGCCCACAAATCTCTAATGTATAGGCAGGATCACAACTCATGTGCTAATTCTCCTGCAACTAAAATTCTAGACTACACCTTGATTTTGTTCTTTTCACCAAAAGGGAAACACATATGTATTTCATAGAGAGATGCAAGGCGTTGGGAGATACAAATCCATCACGTTGGTTCCTAATATTTCATGAACATGCAACATGTATAGAATGTATAAGACATAAATTCAAGTTAAACTTACTTGCAACATTGAACCTCTAACGTATAATATTTATGTATTTAACAATATAGTACAAAATATATTTTGCATTATATTACTAGATTAAGCAATAATAAGTCAAATCTATAAACATGGGCAAGCACTGTTATAAGATTAAATATGTGTCACGAAATTTAGAAGTTGAATACTTAAGTTCTCCGTACATTATATTGTTTCAGTATGCCCATCTAGACCTACTTGGCCGCACTCATATGAACCAAATTTTTCCCTAATTGAAGTACTAGATGTTACACTTTTTCCAGATATATACAATAGTTCCCAATACATCTGGCTTCAGGTTGTTGGTTAAAAAAGGCAGGATATAATATTTCTGAAGTACCTGCCCTAATAGCTGGTTCAATGCTCTGAAGATCTACATTTTGAAGTTGTCCAAACCTGTTTGGAAATAGAAAATGAAAGAAAACCAATCTTAAACAATGTAAAATCTAAAAGAAATCATGAGAAAAGTTATGATAAAAAACTCGAGTTGTAAAGCAGAAAAAATAAATATTGGTTAATAGTTAGCAATTTGGAGGAAGTAATTCAATAATCTTCTATCCAAATCCTGTAAAAAAATCAAATGGCATTTACGGCCTAAGTAGTCTAAGAGAAGTATAAAGCATAGCAGTATTCACTAGATCTAAGCATCACAATGAGAAAGCTTGTTGAAGATAAAAGTCAGATCATATGTTTGTTTAGTTCATTGATGAGATGAGACAGAAGAGAAGGACATATGGTTCATAGTCTTTAAAACTAAGATCTTCTAAACTATGAGAGCAACTTAAAGTGACATGTTTGTTGGGTTCGGTTGAATGATATCGACTACAATAGCAAAAATAATTCAATAAGCTTTAGTATGGAAACTTATTAAGATTTAGTCAAGTGATTATAACAACAAAGACTACCATTAATCAATGTGTATATTAAGTATGACATACCTAGACAGAAAGCAATATAACCGCTCACCGCACTTTACTTAAGCAAGGACGTGTACTTTAGGCAGTATTTAAATGCTAAAACGGAAGTAACACAATAACCACATCATACTGTCAATGTATATAAACATCGAAAAACAAGGCGTGTTAGCTTCTCTGCAGATTGTATAAAAGGTACCAAGGCACTAAATTTTCCAACAGATTAGTGGTCTTGATTAACTACCTTGGCATCTCTCACAACAGATTAGTGGTCTTGATTAACTACCTTGGAAATATTCGGTATCTCGATCTTCAGTCAAATATGTTCAATGGATCGTTCGCTAACTTGATTTGTATTTTGAGCTTTCTTGTAGTCCTAAATTCTTCCAACAAGAAGTTGAGCAATGTACTCCCATATCTCCCCACATGTCCAAAAGATTAACTAGTCTTTTTGTGATATGCGGATGTATAAGATCCAGGAGAACCTTCCATCAATCTTATTAATCTTTTATAATTTGCATGGAAAAAATTAGAAGAAAAAATTCCGTCTTCTTTTGCTGATTTACTTACTTAGAATTTCTAGATCTTGGAAGTAATTAAATAAATGATACATTTCCACACTGTTTGTAAGCTCTTCTAAATCTCCAAGTTCTTGTTCTGCAATCGAATAAGTTTCATGGTCTTATAAACAAGAGTTCTAAGGTTGAACACCCATTTCCTACCTTGAGAATTATTGATCTATCATATAATGACTTTTTGAGTCTACGAACAACAATATATTTTTGAAACTTCAAAGTTATAATGAACACAGAAGTAAATAAAATAAGGCGTAGTTATATGGAGCGGCGGTATAACAATGGTTCTATGGGTCTAGTTATTAATGGCGTAGTGATTGTGTTAGAAAGAATTTTAACAGTATTCGCAACCATTGATATATCAATGAATAGTTTTGATTAGTTCTAAGATCAAAAGTTTCTAAGTAGGTAAACTCAACAAAAGAAGAAGGAATTCTTCTTTCTGATATGTTTCAATGCAAATTAATATTTGCAAAATAAGAAAATTTAATAAGGTTGATGGAAGATTGCCCTTAATGTTATTCATCTTTAGATCAAACACAAGAGGATTAGAATGGGGAGCACACCGCTCAATGTTAGAAAAATTTAGAATTTCAAGAAAGCTCGAATTACAGATTAAGTTAGACAACAATCCATTGAACATATTTGATTAAAGATCGAGATATTTAATATTATTTCAAGGAAGATGCTCAAGGCCACCTGTTAGGTTGTGTTTGGTTGAGAATTGATTTGGCTTTGGAGCATGTTTGGCCCACTACAAAGAGAAGATATTGTTGTAGACATCTGTCTAGGAACTACAAAAAGCAATTTGCTGGTCCCTTGATGTATATCTTGTTTTGGAGGGCTTGCAATTCAACATCTCAATTTAGTTTCAGAAAGGCAATGGAAAGATTAAAAAAGGAAGGAGGTGAGAGAGCAATGACATGGTTTGCCCAACTAGGTGATCCAGTAACTTGGAGCAAACACAAGTTTGATCCAAATGTATGCAATGACTCCAACACCTCCAACTTTGTTGAAAGTTTCAATTCAACACTTGGAATTGATAGATGCGGGCCTATATTGACATTACTTGAAGGTAAAAGGTAAGATCTTACATGTTTTTTGTGGTTAATTTTGCATTAATTCTCTGTTTTCTCATGCATTAATTTGTCATTATATGCTAATAGGAATCAGAAGAGTTTGTATGGTGAGAATAGCAATAATATATGAAAATGTAGAGGGGGCTTACTGGGAAACAAATCAAAGAAAGCAAAGAAACTGGTGTGCCTATTGTGATTAGGAATCCTAGGGTGAGAGACCAGTCTAATGCAGCAAAAGGGGAAGTGCAGAAGTTGCAGGCATCAATTAATGTCTCACAAGGACCTGAAACTCAATCTCAACAACAACAACAGATCTAAATTTACTTGCTTTGATCTTTTGAACTAGATAATGGTTTTAGACTAGTTTATGTTGTTTCACAATATCTTTTGTTCACATATTTTTGTTATGGCTGGTTCTATATGTATCAGACTGTTGCTACTGTGAAATTGCAGAAATTTCTAAGTTGGGTATGATTTTCAGGTGTTTTACTAGTGTTTTAACGTTTGGTTAATGTTTGCCTTAACAGAAGGGTATTTTAAATGTAATAGAATAATTTACGGGTGCTAGTCGGAAGTTTAAAACCCGAAATGGCACCACTTGGAAAAGCCAATTGTAAAGGGGTACTAATGAGAATTTCCCTTAAATAAATGATACATTTCCACACTGTTTGTAAGCTCTTCCAAATCTCCAAGTTCTTGTTCTGCAATCAAATAAGTTTCGTGGTCTTATAAACAGAGTTCTAAGGTTGAACACCCATTTCCTACCTTGAGAATTATTGATCAATCGTACAATGACTTTTTGAGTCTACGTCCAGCAATATATTTTTGAAACTTCAAAGTTATGATGAACAATGAAGTGAATAAAATAAGGCGTAGTTATATGAAGTGGCGATATTACAATGATTCTATGGGTCTAGTTATTAAAGGCGTAGTGATTGTGTTAAAAAGAATTTTAACTGTATTGACAATCATTGATGTATCAAGGAACAATTTTGATTAGTTCTAAGATCAAAAGTTTCTAAGTACGTAAACCCAAAAAAAGAAGAAGGAATTCTTCCTTCTAATGTGTTTCCACTTTCCATGCAAAATTATATTTGCAAATTAAGAAAATTTGATAAGGTTGATGGAAGATGCCCCCTAATGTTATTCATCTATAGATCAAATACAAGAGGATTAGAATTTTTGGACATACTAGAACCTCGAGAAAGCTCGAATTACACATACTAGAACCTCAAGAAAGCTCGAAATACAAATTAAGTTAGACAACAATCCATTGAACATATTCGACTAAAGATCAAGATATTTAATATTATTCCAAGGAAGTTGCTGAAGGCCACCTCTTAGGTTGTGTTTGGTTGGGATGAATGAAATTGAAGGGAATGGAATGGATATTTAAACTAAATTATGGGTAAAAGTCCAAAATTTTCATTCCTCCCTCCATTCCATTCCTAATCACCTAAAATAGAATTCAAGCACCCTAATTTATAAAGAATGCTCCATTCTTCTTAACACCCATTTTCTATCCAAATCTCATCATAGAAATTTTGCACTCATTCATTTTGTTTGAAGTCGTCCATACTTCTATTTTTGTTCATTCTATTCTCACCAACCAAACACAACATTAGTACCGTGAGAAAAATTCAAAAGGAGGAGGAGTAGGAGTCCCTATGCATAACAACCCAATCCAATGGAGAATTTCCTCTTCAATTTGATTGTTTGATAAATCAAAATAATACAATTTGATCTTTGCATCACTTAAAAATTAGTAGGAAATAAGACGCACTCACTAATTGAATTTGATAATCACAAACACAATTGAATTTCACAAATAAAACACACTAACTAATCAAAATTGATAATCACAAACACAATGCAGATATATACATAAATACATACCAATCAACCACTTGTTGAATTTTAGGAGAAAATTCTTCAACCTACAAAAACACAATCGGAACAAAACACAAACTTACAAATTCAAAAAATTAAGTTTTCCGAAAACACGAAAAGTGTAATAATTTCATACTTCAGTAGGAGTGAGAGAGATACGAGCAGTTTGAGCCAAGCGAGTCAAATCAGGAGGGTCAAGACTAGCCCTGACACTACAAACACCGCGGCGTTGCTGCATAGATTTTGAGAAATTGCGGTGGTTTTGCGACGGCGCGTGTAAAGCGGATGGATTAGAAGAGAGCATCGGCACCGCCGCAGCTCTGTATGTATATGTGTATCTAGATAGAGATGATTGTATTAGCATTAGTCCGCTCCTCATTTTCTCTGCTGCTAAATTTTCCCTGTGTGTATTATCTAGATAGAGATAGATTGTAAATATGAGTCCGGTTTAATTACAAAAATATTCGGAAAAAATTCGATACCGGACTTATCTCTGGTCTTCCTGTGTATGGACACATATTGTTTTATAAAAAAAATTGGTTTAATTTAATTTGGAAAAATTTGAATTTAAATAAAAGTTTGCATCAGAGTGGATTTTATCAGACCCTTTTTAATGTATTAAACAAAATTTTAAATTTAAAGAAGAAATTTTAAAATTTTAATTTTTTTTCCATATTTTCTTTTCTAAAATTTCCTCTCATTTTCATAAAAAATTAAAAACGTGTTAAAAAAATCTCCTTCTTTTTCCTCTTCTCCTCTTTTCTTCCCTTCTTTTTTTATATAAAAAAATTTAGAAGTACAATATTAAAGTCGTGTGGTCTAACTTCTAAGACTATAATTTTTTTCTACAAACTTTCATAATTTATTATATCAGATATACTAAACATAAGTAATAGAATAATTTTTTATAATTTATTATATCAAATATACTAAACATAAAAGAGCATCTTCAGACTCCAATAGAGTCGGTCCCGCAGACTCGTTATAAATAATAATATTTTATATTTTCTTCCGTCCACATCAAATATGCCAATATTTTATTCTAATAGTTAATACATCGTACAAAGTGCTCAAATAGCCGCACATTAATTACTCATCCAACTAATATAATAAAAAAATAATACATATATATAGTAACATTTGTTTATTATCTGTTCTGAGGAGGTGCCCAGAAGTGCAAAAAATTGACAACCTTTCTGGGAACACTGTTAACACTCTTGGACCTCCAATAGGTTGGCAACCTAGGGTGTCATGCCACATAGACTTGACACCCCATGCATCTCAAACAGAAGTACCCAAGGGGTGCCAAAAATTGTCAACTCATTATAAGTAATACAGAATATTTTATATTATCTTTTATCCACATTAAATGTGACAACATTTTACTCCACCAATAGTTAGCACATGATACAAAATGCTCAAATGGTCTCCACATTAATTACTGCTCCAATTAATATAATAGAAAATATAATACATATATATACATCTCATGTAACATTTGTTTTTTTAACTATTTTGAGGAGGTGCTAATGGATGCCAAAAATTGGCAACTTTTCTTGACACCATTTTACCACTCTTGGAGCTCTAATAGGGCGACAATCAAGAGTGTTATACCCCATAGACTTCACATCTATTGTCGGAGATGCTCTAAGAATCTGTTTGACTAAACTTAAAATTGTGACTTATAACTTAAAGTAGCTTAACGTGATAAACCGGGAGTTTAGAATACATGTTTGAGTACTTTTGTATTATAAGTGACTTGTGCGTTTTTAAACATATAATAATAAAAATAAAAATGATTTATGAGTAATTTATGATAAATGGATAATTTTTATTAAAATAGAAAAAAAATAAGTCACCAAAAAAAGTACATAATACTTGCTCCTGGCTTTAAGTGAGTTTCTGATTTATTTCTGACTTTAAGTCAGTTTCTAGCTTATTTCTGATTTTAAGTCAGTTTCTAATTTATTTCTGATTTTAAGTCAGTTTCTAGCTTATTTCTGATTTTAAATCAGTTTCTAACTTATTACATAAATAGACATTTTTCAACTTCAAGTTGTGCGAAACATGCTCTAAGGCAATGAGAGGAGATTAGACCTCTAGGTAAGTATTCGAATGAATTAATAAAAAACAAAAAATAATAAAATTCTACCGACTAAGGAATATAAAAAATATATTTTAAAATTTAAAGAATAGAACTGAGCACGGCGTCGTTTAACGAAAATAAAATTAGGCAATTAGGGCTGTAATTCGAGTCGGGTTTTTTTGAGCTCGACTCGAGCTCGACTCGATTAACTCGACTCGACTCGGCTCGAACTCGTTATCGAGCTCGAGCTCGAACAGGTTTTCGGGTTCGATTAAAAACTCGAGTCGAGTCGAGTATTTTTAGGCTCGACTCGGGCTCGACTCGATAAGGCTCGAACTCGAACTCGACTCGGCTCGAGCTCGAACTCGATTAATTTTTTTATAATATATAATTTAATTTATTTAAATATTTTTATTAGTTGATTTCTAAATATATAATATATTAAAATTTGTAGTGTTCTTGAATTTATAAGTTATTTATTTTTTAAAAATTTAATTTAGAAATTTGAGACCAAATCTTATTTTTAAAGTCATTTTTCATTTTGAGTTAAAAAAATGTCTGTTTGTGTAATAAATCATAAAATGACTTACAATTGAAAAAATTATGTAATTTTATACCTTTTTTAAAGATTAAAATTTAATTTGGAAATTTGAGACCAAATCTTATTTTTAAAATAAAAAGTAAGTTATTTGTTTTTAAAAATATTAATATACACTAAGAGCCCAGTTTAAAGTCATTTTTCATTTTGAGTTAAAAATGTCTGTTTGTGTAATAAATCATAAAATGACTTAAAATTGAAAAAATTATGCAATTTTATACCTTTTTTAAAGATTAAAATTTAATTTTAAAACTAGCTTATAGCCCGTGCAAAACACGGGTGAGATTAATAAATTATATATTAGTTATTTTATATGATTTAAATATGTAATTTAAAATTAAAATTATAGATATAATATAAAAGTATAGATAATATAGATATAACATAGTGATAAAATTTAATTAATGTTAATAAAATAATATTATTGTTTTAATATTCATAAAATTTAATATTCATAGAATATAATTTAAATATAATATAATATTATTCTATCCGTGATGAGTTGTATAAAAGGAGGACTATTAGAGTTATAGTTGTATATAAGGTGTTGATGTCGGTCTTCTAATTTGAACATACGGGTATTAATGAAAACTAGTTGTTCTAGTTTGAGCAAAGTTCTTCTAATTTGAGTAGAGCTTGTGTTTTGATAAATAATTTGTGTTATGCGATTAAGATAGAGAAATAGATGGAAACTAAAAAAATGCATATTGTTTATCATAAACTTTAATGATATATTAAATAAAAATTATAGGATAAACTTTAATGATATATTAAATAAAAATTATAGGATAAGTAGGATTCGTAAAAAAAATATAGAATATAATTTTAATATACTATTATTCTATCTTATTATCATATCTTGTATAAAGGGAGGATTAATAGAGTTAGAGTTGTATGCATGATTATATTCTTTTTAAAATTATATTTTATTAAAATTAAATGGTTAAGATTGTTTCTATGGTTCACATAAAATGAACGGTTAAGATATTTTCTATGGTTCACCCAGTACCATACCAATGACCAAAACTTTTAATTTTTCGATTATAATAATATAGTAAGATTTGAGACCAGATCTTATTTTTAAAATAAAAAATAAGTTATTTATTTTTAAAAAAATTAATATATACTAAGAGCCAATTTAAAGTCATTTTTTATTTTGAGTTAAAAAATGTCTGTTTATGTAATAAATCATAAAATGACTTAAAATTGAAAAAATTATACAAGTTATAAGTAACATATAAGTATAACCAAGGTACCTAAATATCTAATGTAATTTCATATTATTATTTCACATTTAATGTTCAAATTAACCAAATTGACTAATAATTAACAATTTTTTTTACAATTTTGAAAATTAAAATTTTAAAGTAAATTATATATACTTTTTAGTAATATATTAGTATAACTTTTAAATTTTGTCTAATTATATAATATTCGGTTAAAGTTTAGTCAATTTTACAATAAAAATCAAATAATCCACTTAACTTGGATAAAGCTATTTTTTCAAAAAAAAAGAAAAAAAAAAGCTCAATAGGCTCGAAGCTCGATTAAAGCTTGAAAACTCGAAAACTCGTTAAAAGCTCGTTAAACTCGAAAACTCGTAAAAAAGCTCGTTAAGCTCGAAAACTCGCGAGCGGCTCGAACTCGACTCGAATACTACCCGAGTCGAGCTCGAACACATATTTTAGGCTCGAATAATTTTCGACTCGACTCGACAAAAAAAAACTCGAGATCGACAAAAAAAAGCTCGAGATCGACAAAAAAAAACTCGAACTCGGCTCGACTCGGCTCGAATTACAGTCCTATAGGCAATGATCCAGAGTCTTCTGCACGTGACTAACAGAAAAAAAGAGAGGTATAAATAGGAGGGGTGCGTGTCATTACATACATTCTAGGAGTATTATTATTATTATCATCGTTTGGCACCTGCACGTCTAAGCTTCAGGTACGTTCGTTTTCTACTCATTTTTCTTCCTTTTTATTTTATTTTTATATGTTTTGATTTTCTTTCTTGTTGTAAGTAATTTTAATGTGTACTCGTGTTATTATGGGTTTGAATTAATAATGATTACACATCGTTTGATTTGTTGTTTTTATGGTAATATATCACCGTCTATTGTAATTTGTTTTTAGGGTTTTCAAAAATGAACTCCTTTTGTTTCGTAAGAATTGATATGTTTATGTACATTTTTTAATGCGTTGCAGACTTCTTGCAGGGTTTGAATTTTCGTGTTTTCTGTCCCTTTCGATAATTTATTTTGACCATAATTTTCCCTTGCATTGTTTCGTCAAGTGTTTTGGGTTGGGAGGGGATGGGAGGGGAGGGGAGGGGGAAGCAGATGACTGGCCCTCGTAAATTGGTATGGTATTATCCATTATGTAAAGGATTCGGGAAATTAATTTTCCCACGTATTGTTAGCTTAATTAGGTTAATACAATCATGTTTTGGTTTTGTTTGTGGTGAGGTTAAAGAAAGTCCCGATTTGGCGTTAATTTGATTCGTATCTTTATTTGTTTTTCTTTATGATTCACATCGTTATCTATAGAATCCGCTGTTGTACTATATAAATTTAATTTGGTGAGACAAATAATCTAAAAAGACCCTCCTTTTTGAGCTCTGTCCATTTTTTTCTACATTTCATTCATTTATACAGAGTAATGTTTAAGAACCCTTTAATAACCCATTGCCTAATGAATTTTTTTTCTATTTATTAGTCATACTTGAGTAAAGAATATTTTAAAATTTCATTTTAAAATTCGAATCAAACTAGTAATTTAAAATTTCCCTAGACGCATTATTATTATTTCTATTTATACAGTGGAGGGGTATTATTATTATTTCCCTAGACGCATTAGAGGATATTTTGGGTACTGTGTGTTACCAAGTTATTTGTTTTAGCTAAAAATGAACTGAGTTCGCACTTCGCCATGAGTTTGTACTGGAGGTTAGGTATCTTGAATAGGTTTTAAAAGGGTGGGGGCTAGTAAGTACTTCGCCCTGAATTCTTATGCTTTATATTGGTAGACTATCTCTGTGTATATGCTTTAGCATCTGTGCGTGGAGTAAATACTTTTGTACTCTGTGTGAAAAAGCAATCCTTATAAGTTGAACTTCTGATGACAGTGAAAAAAATAAGCAAATTGTTGACAAATGGGCAAGAGGAAGTCAAGGGCGAAGCCACCACCCAAAAAAAGGATGGACAAACTTGATACTGTATTTAGCTGTCCATTCTGTAATCACGGAAGCAGTGTGGAATGCCGTATGTAAGTATTTATTTATATTATTTATGCTATAGTTTGCATGCATGGCCAAGTAGTTATAAGTTATAACTGCTGATATGAGATATCTACAATTCCAATTCGTTTCACAGAGAATCATGACACATGGCTAGGTAAGTCATCCGTAGTTGGTATTATAGAAAACAACGCTAACCAAGTGATATGATGTTCCCATGTCATGTCTAACAATTCATTTGTATTGTTTTTGATTCAGTTAGTCAAGTCATGGGGACAAAAAAAATTGAAACACATTTCCGCTGTATATTGTTATAGAGGTGGAAATAGTGGTGTATATGATCATATTAATAGATGGATTCTACAGATACATGTTCAGTTAAGACACTATATTGGAAGTATAATAAAATGTAGGAAGCAGAGTGTTTAAATTTTTTTCATCAGATGTTGGTTTATGACTTGTACATAGTTCCACGTCTTTCTAAATGGCAGGAAATTTTAGAACAAATAAACAAGTCTGCCTTGCTGAAGCAGTGAACAGACATGGAGATGTCATTGTAGGTTTTATCACAATTTATTTTCTTGTTCTACTTGGACAGTTGGACCGGTGTAATGGTTATACCGTTATTGTCTCTACATATATCCCAGTTAACTTTTTTTTTTTTGGGTATTGTGATATGTCGCTTCTGTTGTTGGACCTTCACATTATGTCTGTTGTCAGTTGTGATAGTATGGGTGCTTTATCCAATTATGATGTTTGTTTTGTTATTTAAGGTTTCCCACAAGTTCATTGTTTTCAACATCATCGATTTTTAATGTACTGAACTGTGAACGTCTTTGTTTCAGTGATATGAAGAATTTGATTGGTGAGGCTTCATGCAGGATCTGTCAAGAAAGTTTTAGCACCACTGTTACAGGTAACTGTTAGATGATAGTGTCTGAAATTGCTTTACTCCACCCTGTTATCTTCGTTGTAAGACAGAGGGATATCTGGCTGATACCTTGTTATTAAATTACCCAACTTAGGACCTTTTTAGTTTTACATGCTTTCTCAATTGTCATGTAGGATTGCAATGTAGATTGTCTTTCACTTTGCACAAAATGCATTCCTTAAATGTTCCTTGAAAATGAACTAATAAGTTTTGTTTGTGTTTGCAGCTCTAACTGAACCTATTGATATGTAAGTAAATTCTCTTTGAAAATTTGAAAAGTTCTATAACTGCTGTTAAAGTTTGTTATTTGAGATATATATGATTAAATTTTGTGTATACAGTTATAGTGAATGGATCGATGAATGTCAACGTGTAAACAACCCTGACGAAGATGGTGTGAAAACTCTCGAGGATGACGAGGAGGAGGCTTATGAGAATGTTTAGTTGTTTGCTGATGATGAGGTGGTGGCGTATTAGAATGTTTAGTCATAATTTCCGATCCTAACAGTAGTTGGGCATGTCAGTCTCTGTTTTCTTAGATGTCAAAGACTCAAAATATAAAAAATATGTAGGAAGGACATAGGTGGATGGTTCCTAATATGTGGTGGATGGTTGTGGTTACTATCTATATCTTTTAAATCTGTTATCTGTCTTTTAACCAACTTTATTTTTCATTTCATTGCTAAATTATCGGCATCATGCTTGTGGTCGAGTAGTGTTGGTGATTAGGCAAAGAAACATAGAGGAGAATTATCAATCTCAAACTTCCCTAACAATAATATAATTCTCCCTATGACTCTATTGTGGTGGTGCTCTTTCACTTGCAAATTACAATATTATTGTCGTTCCTCTCCCTCCTTCCCATTGGTATCAAATTATAGGCAGCAGAATCCCCGTCTTTTGCAACATCTATAATATATTAGGTAGTAAAGGAAGATAATGTAGCAGCTAGTTAACGGTGATGCAGAGTATCTTCGTGCTGATCGGTTGAAATTTATGAGTTATGACTCGGTGATTCCTGAAAGGGATGGACTTGCAAGAACATTATAAAATGACAAAAAATAATAACTTATGGCTTGAAATTTAAGGTATGTTGTACATTTTCAATAATTAAGTGATCGCTTGCTTGTTTGGAGTTATTCACTTCCTTTGGAGGATATTTGGTATTTAATTTAGGATATAGATTGGTATCCTGTTTGTATCGGATTTATATCTTAAAAATACTTATTTTAAAAATTAATGATCTATAACAAATTAAATACGCATTTAAAAATATAAAATTATTGATACATTTGGAAATGAAATATTCTAAATTTTTGAAATCTTTTTTAGAATGTATCCATCCGATACAAATAGGATACCAATTTATAAATGTGTATATTAGAACTCATTTGATTGACATCTATATATTTAAAAGGGGTTGATTTTACGGTCATGGATATAGTACATTAACACACCAATCCATCTATTACTATTGAATTTTAAAATAAGGGTTGAGATTAGAAATACAAAAAAAGTATACGCTATATTTTTTTTTGAAACCAAAACTGAAGATTTTATTAGCCATTCAAATCAGTTACAAGAATATCGATAAGAAAAGAAGGTGGAGAAAATCACTCTTCATGACCAGACATAGAACTAGCTACCCGAGCCATCGCGTGAGCTGCTGAATTCGCTGATCTCCTAATAAAGATGATACCAATGGACCTCAAGTCCTTAAGAATCTCCAAGCAATCTGCAATAATATTCCCAAAATAAGAATTATCAGAAGCTTTATTATGGATGGCTTCTACCACTGTCAAACTATCAAGCTCCACCAAAACCTCCTAATATGCCGTATTCTTTAGCCAGGACAGAGCTTTTCTAAAGGCTAGAGCTTATGCAACTCTAGCTTCTAGAGCCCCAACCAAACGACCTCCACAGCATGCAACAAAGTCACCATGATCGTCTCGCAGAACAAAGCCATAAGCACTCTTATTCTCCTTCTCGAAGAAAGCAGCATCGACACTGCATGATTTCCAGCCTGATGGAGGAGGCTGCCATATTATCATTCCTTCTCTACGGACACAGGCACTGATCCGATTCTGACTAACCTGAGCTTGCTGCCATTGAAAAAGGGCGGAGCTTGCTTCGTTTAGAACCTGACCACAAGCTTTATACTTGTTATCCCACACCACTGAGTTTCTATGGTTCCACAGGCTCCACAATACTGAACAACAGGTTTCTAACGCCTTCAACTCAAGACTGTCAAACAGCTGCACAATCCTCTAAAAAATTGGACGATCAGAATCAATCATCACACGAAGATCACTAATCTCCCAGCATCTGCTTGCAAAGGGGCAAGAAATAAGAATGTGGTCTAAATTCTCTACCGACAGTTTGCAAACTTTACAGATGGGATGAACATCAACGAATTTTCTCCTTAAGTCATCAAGGGTAGGGATGCAGTCATGAATAACTCTCCAAATAAAGTTTTTCATCTTTGGCGGGATTTGAAGGTTCCAAAGCCGTAACCATTTAAACAAACCACCTAACGGTAACTGAGCGAAAGAACGACTAAGAATTTTATACCCACTCTTGACTGTATAATGGCCTTTATGATTTTCTATCCACATCCACTTATCCTCCTGCAGAGAATTAGAAACCGGGATACAAATGATTTTATCAACATCTTCGTGGACAAAGATGTCCCTCAGTAGCTACAAATCCCACCCACTTCTATCCATTTTTAGCAGGCTACTAACTTTCGTATATTCCAACCCTTGCACCACGAGGGTTCGAATTCTGCTTCCATTGATATCTAGGAGCCAGGGATCCTCCCAGACATTTATCAATTCACCATTCCCTACTTTTAACACACTACCATCCTTAACAAGATTCCTAACAGCCAAAATGCTTCTCCAGACATAGCTGGGATTATGACCCAAACTTGCATTGAGAATTGAAGTCGATTGAAAATACCTTGCCTTGAGTAGTCTAGCCACGAAAGATTGAGGGGAAGAGAGGAGTCTCCAAATCTGTTTTCCTAGCAAAGCCACATTGAACTCTTTTAATCTTTTAAATCCCATTCCTCCGAATTTTTTTGGAACACACAATTTATCCCACGCCATCCATCGAATTCCGCTACTGTTCTCTATATCAGAGATCCACCAAAACTTGTTCATAAGCCGCTCTATTTCTTCACATAGAGCATTTGGCAGTAGAAAAATACTGGCAACATAAGAAGGAATTGCTTGAATAACCGATTTGATTAAAGTTTCTTTACCCGCACGAGAAATAGTTTTCCCTTTCCAGTTTTGCAAACGGTTCCAGACCTTATCCTTGATATATCCGAATACTGCTCGTTTATTACCACCCACGGAATTTGGAACTCCTAGATATGACTCATCAGTACGAACAGGTATTTGGAGTAACAGGCTAATTGCTTCTACCATGTCCGCCGCTGTGTTTTGACTAAAACAAATGCTTGATTTCTGAAAGTTAACTTGGTGTCCCGTAGCTTTCTCATACCGGCTTAAGCAATCCTTGATACACTGGGCTTCACTAAGTGAAGCTCTAAAAAATAAATAACAGTCATCCAGAAAAAATAGATGGGAAACTATAGGTGCAGAATTAGCTATTTTACATCCATGAAGTGTGCCTCTTGCTAGATTCTTGTGAAGCAAAGTAGTTAATCCTTCAGCACACAAAAGGAATAAGTACGGAGATATGGGATCTCTTTGGCGTAACCCACGGTTTGGCACAATTGGGCCAACTTCATGTCCCGATACTAAAAACTTATACTTCACAGAGGACATACACATTTGAATCCAGTCGACCCATTTATTTGAGAATCCCATTTTAAGCATAATGGCTAGAATAAACTTCCATTCTACTCTATCATATGCCTTACTCATGTCGATTTTCAGGGCCGAATATCCCACTTTTCCTTGAGTCTTCTTCTTCATCCAGTGGTTCACTTCATATTAAATAGTGTATACACAATATGATATAGCGTAAGTTATAATTTTTTTTATTACCTAAAAAGCCCTTAAACAACACGTGCAAAATGTATGGAGGGTTAAAAGTTTACGTATATTTTTTTTTACATATTTTCATATTTTTCTAAAGATAAATATTTATTTTAGAATTTTAAAATCAAATATTATTTTCAAAATAAAAAACAAGTTACTTATTTTCAGAAAAAGTACATACATACATACTTTTTTCCGAAAATAAGGGCTTATTTCCGGAAAAAAATGATTGCCAAACAGAGCCATTATACAGCGTAAAACTTACGCTGTATTATATATCGTACAACTGTTCGCACTTCATTCACGCAAGAGAACGTGGTCACAAGTAATACAGTAATAAGTAGGATTCGTTCCCACAGAGACTCGACTTGCTTACGTTTAGTTCACTTATACACCAGAGTATGATTAAGTTTCACTGCTAAGAAAATAACAATTGGAATTTTGATTACACTATTAATTAAAACTTAACGAATTACTTATATAAAATAAACATGGGATTTTAACTTCATTAACTATCTCATCTAGAATCTTATGCCTTTTCAACCTAGCCTGTGAAGGTGACGATAACTGATCAGACCCTCTAAACTGATAAACGCCAACTTTCGTTGCACGCATACCATCTTAATGAACATCCACAAAAGATAGAAGTCAAATAGTCAACCACTATACTTAGTCCCTATATGTCTATAGAGATTGAAAACATAATGGCTTAAGCACAAGGATCCATAAAATCACATAGTCAGTGCAAGACGGTTAGAATTACACCACAAATTAATACATGCTCTTAACATGCAAAAACCTATGCTAGCATGGCATGTTCTAAACCCTAGATCCACTTTCGCATTCACGAGGGTTCAACAAACAATCATAAATGTTCGCGACGCATTTACAACGAATAAGCTTAACCATACTAGGATATCCATAACAATCACATACTTGGCATAAAGACAATCAATATCTAGAATCGATAGAGAAATCCATTAAAATCCCATGACAGCGTTTAGCCCATAATTGGACTAGCCGCCATCATGGGTTCATATGAAAACATAGTAGATAAACAATTAAACATAACAAAAACTGATTTTAATTGCAAGAGTAAAAGAAACAACCGATAATCCACGTGATGAAAATTATAAAAGAAAAATAGCTTGACGGCTCACAAAATACTCTGTCTTCTTGTACGATAATGACCTAGATAATACTTAATTTCCTAGATAATGAAAATAATAATAATCCTTATGTCTTTATACTAGGTTACATAAAAACAATGATTCATGGGCTTGCTGCTTTCTGGGCTTCGAAACGGACCAACTGCAGAAAAATCAGCAACTGGAATCGGCTGGAAGGGCGGGCGCGCCTCAAGGAGCGCGGGCGCGCCTCATTAATGGAGCGCGGGGGCGCCTTTAACGGGGTGGGCGCGCCTGACTATTCGGCCCGGAATTGCTTTTCTTTGCTCCTTGCTTCTTTAGCGCGTCGCCTTGCTTTCTCTTTGCTTCAACTCAAGCCTTGACCCTTCTCCCTTGAATTCCTAGCTCATGCACCACCAATTTATGCAATTAATTATCAATTCTGCTCCGCCTGGGAATCTGCACACCAAAAACATAAAACACATCAAAAGACACTAAATACTTGGGCACAAGCGATCAATTTAAGTCAAATTGGAACGTATATAGTGGACCAAAAAGTCCACTAACACACCCCCAAACTTAAACCGATGCTTGTCCCCAAGCATAAATAGACTCTAAACAATCTAAGGCAATGCAATGCATGAATGCAACTACTATGAAAATGCAAGGACCCCCTCGAACTCACCAAAACCAATCGATAAGCCAAGCCTCAAAGAGATGCAATACATCCAAACAGAGCTCGACCAAGTCCCCTTATACTGATACTACATGAACAGAACGTGTGTGTGTGTGCGATGCTCATCAAATATACTCTGACACTAGATCAAAATCATACCTATTTTTCGCCAAGACAATCACCTGCTTATAAACAGAATGAGTGGTAAACACTCCATAACATACAAACACCGCCGTCATTCATTTGAGTTAGACAGGGAATCACACTTTATTGCTAAACCACCACTACGACACATAACACAATACATAGGCTTATTTAACCGTGCAATGGATGAGACCCCTAAAGGCTTATACAATAATACCCATGTAGCGAGCGTTAGGTTAGTGGATCCCAGACTATAAAAAGCCTTAGGTCACTAGGCACAAAGTCCCCTCGAACTTAATTGCCCGAGTATTAAAGAGCTCATCCTGGTTAATTTTGCTTCGAATTATTCACATGACTCTTTTTTTTTTTTTGGACAGAATCTGGAATGAGAATTCTCAATTCCAACCCTAGACTACTCATAAAAATATGAGCCGGCTACTAGCCATTTGACGCCTAGCCATACTTGACAATCATTAACAATTAGCATGAATCTTTGTTTTCCCCCAAACTTATACTTTGGTATTCTTACATTATCAAGGGAATAACAAACATTCTAGATATAAACATGCGATTAAATCTAAAACAACTAAACATGCATGACTCAAACTAGCCCAGAAGCAACCGATGAGACTGTGTAAATAATGTACTTCTGAAACATGCAAATCAATTTCATAAGAACTGTAAATCATCCCTCTGCTCATCAATACCACACTCAAATTGACATCGACTTATCAATCAGAATTAGCTCGTCCTAAGGGATCATGAAATATGCATGCTATGAAATGCAACTAAAATGGATTCATATGATAGCCAGAACAAAAATTTTCAAACAAAATGCTCTATATGGACAATTAAAACAAAATGCATGACAAAACTACAACTACATGTCCTATATGCATCTAACTATAATCTCCATTTCCCACCCCCAAACTTTAAAATATTCAATGTCCCCATTGAAGGCAAGAAACGAAGAAAGTGTGCAGAAATACCTCAATCCTCAGCAGAGTCACCCTCCTCGGGTGAATTCGGTGGTGGATACACGGTGCCAGCCCCAGGTGCTTCTGTCCATTTTCTGATTTTTCAATTTTTTTTTTTTTTGTTTTGTTTGTTTTTTTACGAGAATAAAAATTACCATTCAAGCCGTAGGTTGCCTCCCACGAGCGCTGTCGTTAACGTCATTTAGCCGGACGTTACTTCAGGTCCTCAATCCGAGGTTGACAGAATCGCGACTTCAGCTTCGCGATTTACTTGTTCTCCCAAATACGGCTTCAATCTCTGACCATTGACTTTAAACTCTTGAGCTGGGGTCTTTTCATAAATCTCCACAGCTCCGTGTGGATACACCGTCTTCACAATAAAGGGTCCTGACCACCTTGACTTGAGTTTTCCTGGAAACAATCGCAGACGAGAGTTAAATAATAAAACTAATTGACCAGGAACCAATACCTTTGTTGTCAACCGCCGATCATGCCATCTTTTCACTTTTTCCTTATAGAGCTTGTTATTCTCATAAGCTTGTAGACGAAATTCATCCATTTCATTGATTTGCACCATCCGCTTTTCCCCTGCGGCTTGATAATCAAAATTCAGTTTCTGCAATGCCCAATAAGCCTTGTGTTCCAGTTCTGCTGGTAGATGACAAGCTTTTCCATAGACTAGTTGATATGGTGACATCCCCAAAGGTGTTTTGAACGCAGTTCGGTAGGCCCACACAGCTTCATCCAGTTTTAAAGACCAATCCTTACGCGAAGGACTTACCACTTTTTCCAGAATGCGTTTGATCTCACGGTTTGATACTTCAGCTTGGCCATTGGTTTGAGGATGGTATGCTGTCGCCACCCGATGGTTGATGTTGAATCTTGCCATCAGATTAGTGAACTTTCGATTGCAAAAGTGAGAACCCTCATCGCTGATAATGACCCTTGGAGTCCCAAATCTGGTGAAAATGTTCTTGTGAAGGAAGTTGAGCACTACATTGGCATCATTAGTTGGAAGTGCCTTGACCTCAACCCATTTGGAGACGTAATCCACAGCTAGCAAGATGTATTGGTTATTGCAAGATGAAATGAATGGGCCCATGAAGTCGATCCCCCACACATCAAAAATTTCTACCTCTAGCATTACATTAAGGGGCATCTCATCCCTTCTCGAAATGTTGCCTACTCGCTGACAACGATCACATCTGGTTACAAATTGATGAGCATCCTTGAATAGTGATGGCCAATAAAATCCTGCCTGCAGAATACGAGTAGCTGTCTTTTCACCTCCATAATGGCCTCCATAAGCTGTGGCATGATAATCCCTCAGAATAGCTTCAGTCTCACTATATGGTACACACTTTCTGATAATCTGATCAGCCCCTTGTTTAAACAGATATGGCTCATCCCAACGAAACCACTTTACATCATGCATGAATTTCTTCCTTTGGGCTGACGACAATTCGGGTGGAACAATATGACTCACAAGATAATTCACAATATCCGCATACCATGGTTCTTCTTCTTGTACTCCAAACATTTGTTCATCCGGAAATGAGTCATTGATGAGAGTACTGTCTCGTGATTTACCAGGATCTTCCAATCGTGAGAGGTGATCAGCTACCTGATTCTCGGTCCCTTTTCTATCTTTGATCTCCACGTCGAATTCTTGAAGTAGGAGAATCCATCGAATCAGGCGGGGTTTAGAATCCTTCTTGGAGAGCAGATACCTAATAGCTGCGTGGTCAGTATACACCGTCACTTTCGTACCAAGCAAGTATGATCTGAATTTTTCAAAGCCATATACAATGGCTAACAGCTCCTTCTCTGTGGTTGTGTAATTCACTTGCGCATCATTGAGTGTCTTGCTTGCATAGTAGATAACATGAAAAATCTTGTCTTTCTTTTGACCAAGAACAGCCCCTAATGCAAAATCGCTAGCATCACACATCATAGCAAAAGGTTCATTCCAATCTGGGGCGATGATCACAGGTGCCGAAATCAACTTCCTCTTCAATGTCTCAAAAGCTGTCATACACTCATCATCGAATTTGAAGGGAATATCCTTCTCCAATAGCTTACACAAAGGTTTGGAAATTTTGGAAAAATCCTTGATGAATCTTCTGTAGAAACCTGCATGACCGAGGAAACTACGAATTCCTCTCACTGAATTGGGCGGTGGAAGATTTTCAATTGTCTCTATTTTTGCTTTATCCACTTCCAGGCCACGACGTGACACCTTGTGTCCAAGAATAGTTCCCTCTTGTACCATGAAATGGCATTTCTCCCAGTTGAGAACCAGATTAGTCTCCACGCATCTTTTCAGAACCATGCTAAGATTGTGTAGACATTCGTCAAAAGAATACCCAAATACTGAAAAATCATCCATGAATACTTCCACTGTCTTACCAATCATGTCTGAAAAAATTGCCATCATGCACCTCTGAAAAGTGCCAGGTGCACCACATAACCCAAAAGAAACCCTTCGAAAAGCGAAGGTACCGAACGGACAAGTAAATGTTGTCTTCTCCTGATCCTCTGGAGCAATGCAGATCTGATTGTAACCCGAATATCCATCCAGCAGGCAATAGTACTCATGGCCGGCCAGTCGGTCTAGCATTTGATCGATGAAAGGAAGAGGGAAGTGATCCTTCCGAGTAGCTTTGTTCAGCTTCCTGTAATCCATGCAGATTCTCCAACCAGTGACTGTCCGCGTAGGAATGAGCTCGTTCTTTTCGTTAGTTACCACCGTCATGCCTCCTTTCTTTGGCACACATTGAACTGGACTCACCCAAGCACTGTCAGAAATAGGATAGATAATCCCTGCATCCAACCACTTGATAATTTCCTTCTTTACTACTTCCTTCATGAGTGGATTAAGCCTTCTCTGATGTTCCACTGTTGGCTTACTACCTTCTTCCAGCGGAATCTTATGCTGACAATAGGCAGGACTGATTCCTTTAATGTCTGCAATAGTCCAACCAATGGCTGATTTGAATTCCCTGAGAACCCTTAACAACTTTTCTTCTTCAGGACCTGTAAGGTTAGCAGCAATAATTACAGGTAAAGTAGATGATTCCCCAAGAGAAGCATACCTTAAGTGATCAGGCAATGGTTTGAGCTCTAGCTTTGGTGCTTCCTCGATAGATGGTTTCAACCGCTGATGTGATTCTCTCAATTCAGATAAACCCAACGATTCTGGTTTCCCAAACTTTTGTTGCCAAGGAGAAGCATTCAGAGACTGTACCTGTTCTTCAACCTCATCCTCTTCAATTGTAAAGTCCCCACTTAAAGCCTTTTCCAGTGTATCATTCATAAGCATGTGTTCAATCTTTACTTGCACAGCAGATTCCACTACATCTACTTTAAAGCATTGATCTTCTTCTGTTGGAAATTGCATTGCTTTGAACACATTGAATGTGACATTCTGATTGTGCACTCTCATGGTGAGTTCTCCCTTCTGTACGTCAATCAATGTCTTTCCCGTTGCCAAGAATGGTCTACCAAGAATGATAGGGATTTTCTTGTCTTCTTCAAAATCAAGGATGACAAAATCTGCTGGAAAGATTAGTTTGTCGACTTTCACCAAAACATCTTCGACAATTCCTCGCGGATAAGTGATTGAACGATCTGCCAACTGCAGTGACATGTTAGTCGGCTTTGGCTCAGGAAGACCAAGTTGTAAGAATATAGAGTATGGCATGAGGTTGATGCTCGCTCCCAAATCGCACAAACATTTGTCGAACGACAAATTCCCAATTATGCATGGTATAGTGAAACTACCAGGATCCTCCAACTTTGGTGGTAACTTCTGCTGCAATACTGCACTACACTCTTCCGTCAAGGCCACAATGTTTAACTCTTCTAGCTTCAGTTTCCTAGATAGAATGCCTTTCATGAATTTGGCGTAGCTTGGCATTTGCTCCAGCGCTTCAGCAAAAGGTAAGTTGATGTGTAGTTTCTTAAAAACTTCCAAGAATTTAGCAAACTGTTTATCCGATTTCTGCTTCTGAAGCCTTTTAGGGAATGGTGGAGGAGGAAAGACTTCCTTGTGATCACTGTCTTTCTCTGAACTACTTTTCTCCTCGGAATCATTCATTTTTTTTTAATCGGCTTCTCCTGCGTATCTTTTTTTGTGGAATTTCGACCTCCTGATTGTTCGTAACCCTTCCAGAACGCAATGTAATAGCGTGTATTTGTTCCTTGTTTTCTTTCTTGCCTGGGTTAGCCTCTGTGTCACTTGGTAATTGTCCTTGAGGTCTGTTTAGAAGAGCATTTGCTAGTTGACCAATTTGATTTTCCAATGTTTTCAGTGTCACAGCTTGACTCTTATACATCATTCTCAGTTCCTCCATTTCTGACTTTTCATTTGAGTGCCCTTGTCCTCCTTGAGGTTGTTGATGGAAACCAGGAGGGTTGTATGATTGTCTTGGTGCATAAGATTGTTGAGGAACAGAATTGTTGAAAGGCCTTGTTCCAAATTGCTGACCCTGCGATGGTTGTGGCATGACATTCTGATTGTTGCTCCAACTGAAGTTAGGATGATTCCTGTTGTTGGGGTGATATGTATTAGGTGCCGGTTGTGTAGGCTTCTGAAAGTTGCTGACAAAATACGCTGAATCGCTAGAAATAGCACACTGAGTTGTATCATGAGCACCTGCACATAGATCACAAACCATAGCGACTTGCTGAATTCCTGCCTTGGATAATGCGTCCACCTTTATAGATAACGCCTGTAGTTGAGCTGTTATAGCCGTGGCAACGTCCACTTCAAAAACACCTGCAGTTTTACTCTGCGGCAATCGCTGAGTAGGATTCTGATACTCGTTGGCAGCCATCATTTCAATCAAGTCATAAGCTTCTTCATAGCTCTTGGCCCAAAGAGCTCCTCCAGATGCTGCATCAAGCATAGGTCGTGAATGATTCAACCCATTATAGAAACCGTTAATGACCATCCAATCGGGCATCCCATGATGGGGACACTTTCGAAGCATCTCTTTATACCTTTCCCAAGCTTCACACAACGTTTCTCCAGAATATTGATTGAACTGTGTAAGAGCATTCCTCATGGCTGCCGTCTTAGCCATAGGGAAGAATTTAGTCAGAAACTTTTGTGCGAGATCCTCCCAAGTAGTTATAGAACCTGCTGGCAGCGAATGCAACCAGCTCTTTGCCTTGTCTCGTAGAGAGAATGGAAACAGCCTCAGTTTTATAGCATCTTCAGAAACCCCGTTGGTTTTAAAGGTATCACAGATCTCGATGAAGTCTCTGATATGCATATTAGGGTCCTCAGCAGGTGAACCCCCAAACTGCACAGAATTCTGAACCATTTGAATTGTGCCCGGCTTGATTTCGAAATTATTAGCTGCAATAGCCGGCCTAACAATGCTTGACTGAATGTCATTGATCTTCGGTTGAGAGTAATCCTTAAGAGCTTTCACTGGATCCCCCATTACTATTTCTGGTTCAATTTCTGGAACCGCAATTCCCTCTTCTTCGTCTAAGTGTTCTTCCAGTTTTTCCTTACTCGATTGAGAACGAGTACGCATACACGATCAATTACCTGAATTCACGTAACAAACAAGAACGATTAGTAACAAATCTCAGTCAGTGATATCTAACGACCACTGATGATAAGCACATTAACTAAATAAAACAATGAACCGAGTCCCCGGCAGCGGCGCCAAAAACTTGTTCGCACTTTATTCACGCAAGAGAACGTGGTCACAAGTAATACAGTAATAAGTAGGATTCGTTCCCACAGAGACTCGACTTGCTTACGTTTAGTTCACTTATACACCAGAGTATGATTAAGTTTCACTGCTAAGAAAATAACAATTGGAATTTTGATTACACTATTAATTAAAACTTAACGAATTACTTATATAAAATAAACATGAGATTTTAACTTCATTAACTATCTCATCTAGAATCTTATGCCTTTTCAACCTAGCCTGTGAAGGTGACGATAACTGATCAGACCCTCTAAACTGATAAACGCCAACTTTCGTTGCACGCATACCATCCTAATGAACATCCACAAAAGATAGAAGTTAAATAGTCAACCACTATACTTAGTCCCTATATGTCTATAGAGATTGAAAACATAATGGCTTAAGCACAAGGATCCATAAAATCACATAGTCAGTGCAAGACGGTTAGAATTACACCACAAATTAATACATGCTCTTAACATGCAAAAACCTATGCTAGCATGGCATGTTCTAAACCCTAGATCCACTTTCGCATTCACGAGGGTTCAACAAACAATCATAAATGTTCGCGACGCATTTACAACGAATAAGCTTAACCATACTAGGATATCCATAACAATCACATACTTGGCATAAAGACAATCAATATCTAGAATCGATAGAGAAATCCATTAAAATCCCATGACAGCGTTTAGCCCATAATTGGACTAGCCGCCATCATGGGTTCATATGAAAACATAGTAGATAAACAATTAAACATAACAAAAACTGATTTTAATTGCAAGACTAAAAGAAACAACCGATAATCCACATGATGAAAATTACAAAAGAAAAATAGCTTGACGGCTCACAAAATACTCTGTCTTCTTGTACGATAATGACCTAGATAATACTTAATTTCTTAGATAATGAAAATAATAATAATCCTTATGTCTTTATACTAGGTTACATAAAAACAATGATTCATGGGCTTGCTGCTTTCTGGGCTTCGAAACGGACCAACTGCAGAAAAATCAGCAACTGGAATCGGCTGGAAGGGCGGGCGCGCCTCAAGGAGCGCGGGCGCGCCTCATTAATGGAGCGCGGGGGCGCCTTTAACGGGGTGGGCGCGCCTGACTATTCGGCCCGGAATTGCTTTTCTTTGCTCCTTGCTTCTTTAGCGCGTCGCCTTGCTTTCTCTTTGCTTCAACTCAAGCCTTGACCCTTCTCCCTTGAATTCCTAGCTCATGCACCACCAATTTATGCAATTAATTATCAATTCTGCTCCGCCTGGGAATCTGCACACCAAAAACATAAAACACATCAAAAGACACTAAATACTTGGGCACAAGCGATCAATTTAAGTCAAATTGGAACGTATATAGTGGACCAAAAAGTCCACTAACAACAACCATAAATTTTTGCAAAAGTTTTTTCCCCTAGTTACTTACTCTATATAATATAGAGTAAGTATTGTACAGAAAAAACTAAGTTAAATAGTCTTCACACTGTCTAGTTTATTTGTCTTGGGTTTTTTTGATGCACTACTTACGCTATTATATCCTACATATAATAAGAGTAAGAAGGATCTTATCAAAATACTATCAAAGGTCAAATGATCGATTCTTAATAACTACATAATATTATGTTATAATTATTATTAAGATTTCTATCAATTATAATTTTTCTTACCTCATTTCATATTATAACTCAAATTCTATTAGATATCTTAGTAATATATAAATTTTAATTTACAAATTTATTTTGGAGTTAAATTAAGAAGAAAAATTGTAATTATTGTGCTCTTTACAAGATAAATATTATTTGGGCCATATTTTGAGTTTCAGAAATCAGAATTGGACGATTTTACAGCCCACGCGAAGCTTACAAAATTATCTTTAATTTTGAGGCAGTCCAACATCCAAAATTCAATGGAGAAACCCTTAAAATAGAGATAAAAGACAGGTATGAATTTTTATCGGAGGATTCTATTCCGTTTATGAAACCTTTTTATAATTGATTTAAAACATTAAAATACTTTTTATATTAGATTTATATAGAGACATGTCATATATCACATATTATTATGTATTATTATTAGATTAGAGTAGAGATATTATTAAGATTTTACATACAGAGAGATGGAGGAAAACCGTGAATTTTTCTTATGAGAGGGATGATTAAAGTTTTTTATCTAAATCTTTTCTATAAAAATATTTAATATATTATATAAGATATAAAGGCAACTTTATACGAAAAATCAGTTACACTTACAAGAGAAATATAATGAGAATTCAGAAACCTTATTAATTCATTGGTTTGGATCAAATCGAAGAAATTATATTTTTTTAAAATAATTATTTAAGTTCCCCGGCTAAAAGTTCAACCTTAGCCTAAGATATTAAATACACATTGTATTTTGTTACTATATTATATATAATACTATATGAAAAATATGTTATCACATATTTTGAATTATGCCTTTTGATAAATAAAATAATATAAATAAATAAATATTAATACATTTTTTAAATTTAATCAATTTATATATGAGAAAAAATATTTGGTTCAATAAAGAACATAATAGGGATCTTATCAAAAATATATTTAAATTTAATATGTATAATCTTAAATATATATTAAACATTTGTTTGATATGTTAAAAAATCATGTTCATAATATTTCGAATCACAAAATTTTACATTTATATGTATTAATAATATAAATTTATATTTTCTGCAATATGCATATTTATTTTTAGTATTCTATAATTTTCTTATTTATATTTAATTCGGTTGATGTAAAAATATACAATTTAAATAAGTTAAAAAATTAATATAATTATAATATATTAAAACTTTTTAAAATTATAAAAATATTAGTAATTTTAAAATAAATAATTTAATTAATAAAACAAAATATTCGTGCATCGAATGAATTAAAATCTAGTATAATATAGAATAAGTAATGTAATTAAAAAAAATCAAGTCAATGGAGTTCTACTTTAATTTGAGTGTTTTTTTGCTCTCTCCAAAATCAAATCAAAACCAACATTTTACGTCGAAATTCATATTTTAAACCTTATCAGGAACATCAAAATGAAATCAAAACCAACATTTCTTGTGGTGATTTTGAATAACTTTGAACAATGAAATCAAAACCAACATTACTAAGAGATGAAGATGGAGGGATTATTGAAGCATCAGAAACTTGCGGTGATTGGTTTGAATAACATGGACAATGACTTGTTGCTCGTGTTGATGAGAAACCCATGACTGGACGATGGGATGGGGTTGAGTCTGTGGAGTAGGCCATTCAAAATATAACATACTAACTCAACTTGAAACGAACTGAAATAAGGACTGTTATCAACTATAAAATATAATATAACGTAAGCTTTAAAAAGGTATTTTTGGATTAAAAAAAAATTATTCATACACTATATTATGTAGCGTATACGCTATATTATGTAGCGTATGGTTAGAGGTGTAATTCGGGTCAGGCAGCGCGCGAGCTCGCCCGGCTCGAACTCGTTTAACTGGGCTCAACTTGACTTATTTAGTTAAACGAGCCTAGTTCAGGCAGAGGTTCCGACTCGTTTAATTAAATGAGCCGGCTTAGCTCGACTCGTGAAATTAAACGAGTCGAGTTCGGGTAAAGGTTTAGGCTCAATTAAGTGTAAAATTAAACGAGTTGTCTCATCCGACTTGTTAAAACCGGCTCGTTTAGCTAAACGAGCCGGCTCGACTCGACAAATTAAACGAGCCGAGTTCGGGCAAAAGTTTAGGCTCAATTAGTTAAACGAGCCGGCTCGACTCGACTCGACTTGATTAACCTTGGTTCGAATAACGCCCGACTCGAAACTCTGCTTGCTCGGCCCGAATTATAGCCCTACGTATGGTTTAAAAAAAATTAATCTCGACCATTAGATCGAATAAATGAACAGTCAAAGATGTGTTGACTAAATATTAAAAATTATCCAACTATGTCTTCTGACCGAATTCCTATTTAAAAATATTAATTTTCTAGTGAAGTGATCATTTAGAGAATTGTTTGGTTAACAAATTTAGAGGAAGTAAATAGTAATACATCCCCCACCCTTCCTACAATAACTTTCACTTCCTATTTAAGATACACATTTATGAATTGGTATCCTGTTTGTATCGGATGGATATTGTATATTCTAAAAAAGATTTCAAAAATTTAGAATATTTCATTTCCAAATGTATCAATAATTTTATATTTTTAAATGCGTATATAATTTGTTATAAATGATCATTAATTTTCAGAATAAATATTTTTGTCATGATAATTTCAAAAATAGTGATTTTGTCAATTAATCGTTTCTTGAAAACTAATTTGAAATAGTGGTTTGTGATAAATTAGAGAAGATTGATATAATATAATGATATTTTTAAAAAATATAAAATTACCGGGACAACTTTTTGAGCATTTTTATACAAAACAAAACAAAACAAAACAAAACGGCAAGGCATTTTTTTAAGCACATACAAATTATAGTGATAAACATAGATAGTATAAAGAGAAAAAAAAAATCAAATTGCATAAACTATAATAACACAATTCGAAACAATGGAGAGCAAACTCCAGTTAAAAATAAAATCCTAATTCGATTAGAAATCTCATAAAATGTAATTATGAGAGTGGTGTAGAAGATTTAAACTCCCAAAGATGGGTCCACCGTCCATGTATCTAACACACGCTTTTCCTAGATTCGATAGGAAAACAAAATCTTTGTTTTAAATACAACACGTACACAACTTAAGCCCTACACATGTTTTTTAGCATAGATCAGAGCAGAGCAGCCATGAAATCCATTCAACAAAAAGCCATAGAGTTCATCTATGTTGTGAAACAGAGATTCATTAACCAACCCTCTAAATTCAATGACTTTGCCCAAGTCATAAGTAGTCTGAAACTCGAAAAAGATCATACTCATTTGATTTCCGAACTCAAAAGCTTCTTTGCAAATGATCATCCTGACTTGCTTTTCGGCCTCAACCAGTTTTTACCAAGAAAGTATGACGATAACGATAACGATAACGATGACAATGATGATGACATGGTTGAGGAAGATCATATTCCTCCGAAGAAGAAGCAGTGTAAGGGTTTGCATGCATGGTTGCTACGTGAATCCCCTAGTGGATTATTTAACAAAGTTCGTGACAGGTGTATTGAAAAGAATGATGATGAGTTTCGTGTTTTGATGAAGTTTGCGGAAACAGTTTTGTCGTATCATGAGAAGAAGATTAGTTCTTATCAAGTGGATGTTATTATCAAAGATTTGTTTAATGATGATCTGGATTTGTACGTAGAATTTACTCGTGTGTTGGCACAATCGGTGGACAAGTGTGGTGAGAAATCTGGATTATTGAAGAAGGGGGGAAAGGAAAGTGATGATGCTTATTGCAGTTTGTATGAGGAGACTATGGATGTCAAGGAATTTTATCTGTTTGAGATGGACATGGCTTTTTCACGACTAGATTCGACGATAAAGAAAATAGAGAATGATCCAGAAAGCTTAGAAGAGTGTTTCACGGTGCTTGATGTCAAGTGTATTGAGAGGTTGTACAATGACTCTGATGATGATCATAATGGTGGTTGTGGTGAGGAGATGGTAGAGATTTTGAAGTCTGATCCGGTTGGACGTGTAGTTGTACTGGAGCGGTTGAGGCAAAAAAGGATGCAATTAGAGGAACAAAAGGTTAATTTGGACAAAATCTGGAATGAGATTTTCGAAGATATTAGGGAAAAAGGTCGTGTTTGTCGTCACAGAGAGTTTTTGCGAAGAACAGAGAAGGCTTCAACAAATGGCTTTAAGGCGAAGCAATGAGGTAATAATTTAAGAAGATGATGCTACCAGCAAGTGCACTCTGTTTTCTTTTTTGGGATTTGATTGTATTCCTGTTGAAATTTTTTCACTTGATATTGTTGTAGTGATTCTGATTATCTCTCATGATACTATAACTGACAACAAGATGATTTTTTATGAATGGAATTGACAAATTAGGACTTCTCTGCCTTTGAAAAACTGGGTTCTGAGTTTGTAATTGCCAGACAAATCTAACACTTGAGATTCTGTTCTACTTGGATTATTGTATTAAATATATTCATCGTTATTGTATTATATACTTTGATCGTTGATTGTATAATAATGATTCATTGTTGTGTATGTTTTCAATGCATATATTAGTCATTAGCTTTTTATGTTCTTGTATAGTTGTGTTTACTTTACAGAGGGACTACACTACTGCATACCTTCACATATGTTCTTCAAAATTCTTCATAGCAAAATGTATATGCTCATAACAAATATGTCAACCTCATCAATGCCTGGCTAGATATATGTTAAACACCAACTGAGATGACACACTGTAGAGGTTTATAGCTGATAGAAGCATTGCACAAAAAGTGTCCTTATAGAAGTTGTAGCTTGATCTGAGAAATGCGGCTGGAGTCTCCACATTCAAAAGTTTTTAGACCATGGCATTCTTAATCCTAGTAAGTAGGAGATTCCGTCTTATTTTAGGAGTTTTTAGATGTTCTGTGTCCTCTGTGATGAATCTATAATGCATCTGTTTGCAGATCAAAATGTAGCAGTTCGGTACTTTTTAAACCACCATTTTACAAATTAGAGATCTGAATCTCATTTGAATTTCTGGAATGCAAAAGTGTTATGAAGGCCATGCTAATTACTAGAGAACGACACTAAGCAATGGAATACATGCCTATAGTTACACTTTGCTGAAATTTTGTTTTACATTGAAAAAACTACAAAACAATTATCTATCTAAGCCCTAAGGGATAATGACTGGTAGCATTGAGTTTTTCATAAGTGCTGCAAAACCATGAAACATGAGCTAACTGAGGTATACTTTTATATAATTCATTATCAATCAATGACTGGATAGTCTTGTCCCCATCCCTTGGAGTGGAAGAACCTGAGTAGAATATAAATTGGGCATGCCAACGTTCTTACACAGTTATCAATCTCTTTTGACTCTTAAATTTCTATTATAAGGAAAAGATGCTAGCGCAGCAATATGTCACTAACCACTAAGCAGGGAGTTGGAGTACTGTATGATCACAGTTATCAATTACATAATATTATTCGAAGAAACAACGAGGTACCCAACATTTGCAAAGTTTACTAAATTTCCCCAAAGTTCTTCTCTGTTAAATGTCAAACCTGAGGTTCCTAATATATCAGAAACTTACATTTCCGCCCCCTAAAACACTGGGAACTTATAGCCCATCCCTATATATCTACAGTTTTTAGTTCAGTTCGGTCCTGCCACTTGCTGTAAGGAAAAATTAAAAGTCTAAACTTTTTCCATAGCCCCTCGCTCTGAGTTATGGCAACTTGAAATGTTTGCATCTCCAGTACCAAATTTGTGCAGACTACGGATCAAGCTTAAGGGTCCTAATCCTACCCAGATGTTTCGTAGTACTGACAATCAGTACATATGTCGTTTGAAGAACAACTTCCGTGTTAAATGGATACATATGTGGAATCATTGAATGGTTGTACTTTACAGTATTTTGTGGATGATCAAAGGTTCAAATGTAAGAACCCGGTAAATTTTGTACACCATCGAGTGTAGTATTTTATACCTAGTAAAGCATTCATGCAACCTCCAGAATATGTTGGAAATTTGTAGCTGCTTACTCCATATATCATTGCAAGTGATAGCACCATAAGAGACGGTAAGAATGGACAGAGAATCTAGGGAGTACACCTCTAACTATTTTAATACTGTTAAGTTTCTTGAACATCTAGTCATTAGCTTTGATATAGATTTGTGATTGTGTTAGACTAAGTGAAAGTGGTAGCAAATATTGTCAGTTGCATTGTGAAACTTACATTATGAGTATACTCGTTTTCCAAAGTTATTGAGGCATCACTATCAATAATCTTAGATTAAATGGAATTTTCGCTCTAATCAACTGGAGTTGATATAACTATAGAGGCGTATTTATGTGCAACAGTGCAAGTAGAATCAAATAACGTACTATGGGGTTTCTCCTTTATAAAAATGTTGTTAAAAGCTCGAGAACGGAAACATTTTGATACGATGCAACATTTAGTACGTTTATTGTGGACCTGAATCCAAACATAAGATTCAACATTTAGTATGTAGTTGGTTGAATCCTCAAGAGGCAACCCATGTGCCATGTTCTATGTTTTTTTGGATGATTTCGTGTAAAATTGTTGTCTATCATGTGCTTAAAAGCAATGAATGATGAGCACTTGAGCAGACCAGTGGCGGAGCCAGAAAATATTAGAGATTGGGGTTAAAATAGAATAAATATGAATAAGTCAATTTATCTCAATAATATTTTTATCTTGGTGGGGGCTAAATTTTTTTGATATAAAGAACTTATATATAATTTTTTTCATTGTAGTGGCGGTTTTAGATCCCTCTAGCCCCTATGTAGCTCCGCTACTGAGCAGCATGACGCAGATTGTTGGATATACAGCTTTCTCAGTCAATATTGAGGACCATTTGGTTTCTACTTTCTACTAATCTTGGCTAGACAAGACCTGCCCGACTTGGCTTGACTTATAAAGTATGAAGGCCGCCATGACATAGTGATGACTTCTGCCACTAAGCTGTCTACTTCTTGCTTAATTTAGGGCTAAATTTCTTCTTTTGAACTCCCTCTTCCTCGCTTTCTTACTACATCTTCTGGAGCATTTTGATTTTGTACATAATTATTGACTAGCCTATAAGCATGCAACACACAAGAAATTCATCCATTGTGATTCTTATTGACTTAGAATACGCATAGTCCATAGAGGCTCTCCGTATTGAACGCTCATCAGAACAGTCCTCATCATTTTAAAGCATGAGAAGAATTGTTTTCCGATTTTTCTATTTATTTCCACTGTCATGAAAACAGAACCTTAACAACTAAACAAGAGATCTTGACTTTTTTCTATATCTAGGTTGATTATATGTATTGGAATTTAAGCAAAGATAATGACTTGTTCAAACTAGAAAGATTGATTTCCAGGAAACTTATAAAGTCTTCGTTTCCGCAATATATAAGGATTATGTTTTGCTATATGTATGTGCAAAATCAGTACCAGTGCTTTATCCCCTCACCATTTTCTCTTATTGTACAAGCATAATGATTTTCCGATTCATCATTCTCTTTATTCTGGTTTTAACAACCTCAAAAATATTTGTATTTGCGCTTCCAAGCAATTACACTGATCAACAGGCGCTGCTTTCTTTTAAGGCTTCCATAACAGATGACCCATTGGGTGTTCTGGCCTCATGGAACAGTTCCATCCACTTATGCCACTGGACAGGTGTTACATGCAGTCACAGACGACAGAGAGTAACATCACTACGCCTCACCTCGCAGAACTTGGTGGGTACATTGTCTCCTCACATTGGAAACCTTTCCTTTCTCCAGGGAATTTACCTCTCTGAAAACAACTTTCATGGCTCAATCCCAAATGAAATTGGTCGACTGCTTCGCCTTGAATATCTTTCTCTAAATAATAATTCTTTTCAAGGTGGATTACCTCCCAATTTGAGTCATTGTGTAGATATCACACACATTGATATGTTTAACAACAATCTAAAAGGAAAACTACCTACTGAGTTTGCTTCTTGGCCTAAGCTTGATCATATTGACCTTGGAAACAATCAATTTACTGGATCAATTCCACCTTCAATAGGGAATATATCATCTCTTCATGTTCTTGCTCTAGATTATAACAATTTAGCAGCAGGCATACCTTTGGAAATTGCTCATCTTGCAAAATTGAAGGTTCTTGTCTTGGAATCGAACAATTTGTCAGGTGCGGTTCCCCTACCACTTCACAACATTTCATCCCTCTATTTTTTTACTCTATCCGATAATGAGTTAGAAGGAATGCTTCCACCAAATTTGGGTTTCACCCTTCCTAAGCTGCAAGATTTCCAGATTGGTAGAAACAGATTTTCGGGCCAGATTCCACCATCAATAGCTAATGCATCCAATCTCGCTTGGTTTGAAATTGCAGAAAATAATATTAATGGGCCTATTCCACACAATTTGGGTAGCCTTCCCAATCTTCAATTGCTAAATCTGGGTCAGAATCCACTTGGAGATAATATGGCGCCCAATGACTTAAGCTTCTTCAATTCTTTGGTGAATTGTAGCCAGCTAAATTATTTGGCATTACACGAGAATGGTTTAAAAGGGGAGCTCCCGAATTCCATTGTGAATCTCTCCATCAGTATAGAGCGATTGTATCTGTATGGAAACCACATATACGGAAGCATACCTCGTGAAATTGGAAAACTTGTCAACTTGAAAGTACTTTCATTGTATGACAACTTATTGACGGGGACCATTCCAGAATCAATTGGAGAGCTGGCAAAGCTAGGCGCGCTAGATTTACAAAAGAACAATATATCAGGAGTAATTCCAACTTCCATTAGCAACATTACTCAATTAATTAATCTCATTTTACATCATAACATGCTCCAAGGAAACATTCCTACTGAATTGTTTAACATCTCAACTATACAACGATTGTTAATCTCTAACAACGCACTTGGAGGTGTGATACCTGAGGAAATTGTGTTTTCTTCCCAATGTATTTACCTTGATTTGTCCAAGAATTTATTCACTGGGCCACTTCCATCCAACATAGGAAGCTTGAAACATTTGGCTAGTCTAGATCTCTCGTACAACAAATTATCAGGAGATATACCAGCTACTCTTGATAGTTGTGTGATGTTGGAGGAACTACATTTGGAAGGAAACCTTTTTCAAGGTAGAATTCCATCTCTCAAATCTCTGAAAAGTCTTGCACTGCTAGATCTTTCGAGCAATAATATCTCCGGGAGTATTCCAAGCTTTTTTGATGGGTTTCGTCATATTACATTCCTTAACCTGTCCCACAACAAGCTTGGAGGTGAAGTGTCGAAAATAGGTCTGTTTTCAAACATTAGTGCTTTTTCAATTGTAGGAAATTCGGAGCTTTGTGGAGGTATTCGAGCATTGCATTTGCCTGATTGTCCTGTAAAAGTCTCAGGGAAAAAGAAAAAAACATTTTCCCTAAGAATAATACTACTCCTAGTTCTTGTACCCCTTGGTATCTTGCTAGCATGTCTTGCCTTGATTTTTTATCGACGTCGAAGCTCGAAGAAGTTGAATGACCCTGTCCCAGTATTGAAGGAGAACCAATATGTCAAACTTTCGTACCAGGATCTTCTATTAGCTACGAATGAGTTTTCTCCAAACAATTTGCTCGGTAAAGGAAGATATGGTTCAGTTTACAAAGGAGTTCTCGAATCAGTACAACACATGGTTGCTGTCAAGGTACTAAACGTTGAAATACGTGGAGCTAATAAGACATTTTTGGCAGAGTGTGAAGCATTGAGAAGTATTCGTCATCGGAATCTTATCAAGATCATCACAGCATGCTCTACCATTGATTTTAAGGGCAATGACTTTAAGGCATTGGTTTTTGAGTTCATGACTAATGGGAGTTTGGACAACTGGTTGCATCCAAGTCCTTCCGATCAAGGAAATGAAAGAAACTTGACTCTACTCCAACGATTAAATATTTCAATTGATGTTGCCTTGGGAATGGATTACCTACATCATCACAGTCATGCAAGTATCATTCATTCCGACGTAAAGCCAAGTAATATTCTTCTTGACGAGGATTTTGTTGCTCATATTGGTGATTTTGGTTTGGCGAGATTTACTAATGCTACAACAGGTGATGTCAATCAAGCACAAATGAGTTCAACTGGTGTACGTGGAACAGTTGGATATGTTCCTCCAGGTGACTTTTGATACTGAATTTTTCTATCAATATTTTGTACTGCTCTGTAGTATTGTAAAATGTTTTTTTTGCCAATTTTTTTAACCCTTCAGTTGTGCAGAGTATGGAATGGGAGGGGAAGTATCTACAGAGGGAGATGCGTATAGTTATGGAATTCTTCTACTAGAACTTTTCTCAGGGAAACGGCCTACAGAAAGCAGCATATTAATAGACGGTGTTAGTAATCTTCATAACTACGTGAAGAAGGCACTTCCTGAAAGAGTGATGGACATTGCTGACCCGCGGATTGTACTAGATCAAGAAGAATATGGATTGACTGTAAATCAATCATACAGCAGGGCTACCATGGAGGTATGCCTGGAATCAATATTTGAAGTGGGAATATTATGTTCACAAGAGATGCCGCAAAAACGCATTGACATTAGTGTTGCTATTAAGCGGTTACATGCAGCAAAAGACACACTTCTGCAGTGCAGGCAGTTACACAGGTGAGAGTTGAAATCTCTGTACTTTTATACTACATATAGGCATTTTGATATATACAATCTTAATGTGACAAGGAAATATTTGTACCTATGTATTTCCCAGATTTATATCATTTTATGTCATAAAATTGTTGTTAAAAGCTTGAGAACAATAGTAGTATTCGATTGTCTGATAATATTCAGGAAAATTTTGAAAACATTTTGATATGATGAGTTTAACTAAGAATTGGTCGTCACAGTGTTTGAGAAGTGGTAATAGGGGCATCAATAAATATCATCCCAATTCAAAGGTAGCTAGCACAGAGATACTAGCAAACATATAGCATATCAGATATAAATGCACAATCGAAAACTCTGGCAGCATAAGAGAAGTTAAGGAGGGTAGTAAAGTTGGCTAAGGTTCATGTATTTAGAAATTGAAACTATTACAAAGCAACATCTGTTCTGGTTAATCCTCTTCCTTACCAGTGGTATGTCGACATAATATTTGATATTATTAAATGTGATAGAATATGGTTGTAATTTCCTTTCTTATCCTTTTGGTTGTTCTTAATACTGGATTCTGCAATAGCTTGCCTGGCATCATCACACCTCTCTAGTATTAAAGCTTGAATTTTTCCAGAAGTTGTTGGTACAATGACATTTTAGTAATTTCTGAACTGTATGATAAAGTAGAAAAGCTGAAATCATAAATATTAGTTGCAATACACAAGTGCTAGCGTCTACTCAAAAGTATTAATTCAATCAGTGCTTGTTCTCCTATCCAATACCAGTATGTATACCTGAAGAGACCTGAAATTATAGCCCCTGTTGTCCCACTAAACTTAACTTCTCATGGGAAAACGTTTTATAATTAATCTATCTTCGACAATGAATGGATAAGGGAATTGATGGGAACGACTGATATAATAAGCTTGCTTACTTTTATCTGTTGGTGATCAAGAAGTTCATTCACATATTCTGCAATATCATACAATATAAGCAACATGTTAATAGATGAGAACAGATTAAAACATCATTGAATGGACATGTAATACCTTCAGACAGTGGCGTAGCCAGAAAAACATTATTGTAGGGGCTAATTTAAAAAATATATATATATATATATACTAAAAATTATTATATTAAAATCAATATTTTAACATAGAAATTCACCTTTTAGGTTTTTATATATTAAAAACCCTATAAAATTAAATTACGTTAATTATTAATCCATTTTTTATACGTAATTTAATTTTCACAATATTCAGAGTTAAAAACACTCTTCCAAACTCGTCTTTATTTTTTTTAAGGTTTAACATTTTTTTTGACGGGGTTTGAAAACCACTCTCAACCAAATTTTATTCGGTTTATAACATAACCATTACAAATTTATTCATTTAAATATACTTACTAATTGATTTAATATTAATGAGATTTTTAAATCAAGTTACAGATTACTACTTTCAAAATTTGTATATACTTTCTTCTATGTTAAACATTTTGATGGCTTGGACTAAGAGAAAGTAAAATAAATAAGAGAAACTAATTGTATTATATGTAATTAAAAAGGCAACAAGACTAGATTTACTAGTATTGTAATATATTAAAAATTTATAATTAAATAATTTTTTATGCCAATTACAATATTTAATTTTATTACATATATTTTTAATTTCTTGTTTTTTTAATGTTATACTATATAAATTGTAAGTAAGTATTTTGAATTAACATAGACTATAAAAATTATGAGGGGCTAGTTTTTTAATCTTAGTTGGGTGTAAAAAATAATATAAAATACTACTATTAATTTTTTCTTACCCTAGTGGGGGTTTTAGATCCCACTAGCCCCTGTGTAGCTCCGCCGCTACTTTCAGATGGGTTGAAGCCACATAAGGTGGCCATGGGATAACAGAATAATGTCATCAAATAGTAAGTTTTCAGGGGTGGTACGGGAGAGATATTATAGCAGATTTCTGAGAATATGCACACTATGCAAGATTGCTTTTTAAATTTTAAAAATTGTAAAATGAACCTAACCTGTAGCTCTGTATCCATAAGAGTGCCCTTGACGACAGATTCAGCAGTCATGACACACCTAAAATTTTAAAAGAAAAATAGCTGATGTTGCTTATCTTGAAATTGAAGCACACTGCCTAGTGGCTAACTCTTACAAATGCATGTGATACTATTACAAGTGCATGCAATACTGAAAAAATATATGAGATTCAATATACAGACTTATAATTGCTCCACATGGTCTGGTTAGTTATTACTTATTAGCGTGTGTTGTTAGCTGACTGGCCTTCTTGATGGCATGTTTATTGCACTACAATTAATTACAATGTAGATGACTCAAAATCCAAATTATACCTTCAAAGCTCTTCATGTCATGGATCTTTGAAATGATGCCAATTCCTGCAAAAACATCAAGAAAAAGCCCAAGACATTGTACTTCAGACTCTACATATATTTGCACAGCCTCTTTGCCATAGGTACTGAACAAACGACAAATGGTTTAATACAAGATACAATTGTATGCGTTCATTGGACATGATCCCCTGCATCTAGAAAAGTTGATGCCTCCCGCATCCAAACACACACACACAGAAAGCATAATTAAAACACGACAGGTGTATTAACCCGAAACAAGAATTTATTCACTTACAACACAAACCAAGTCATGCTAACTACTTTGATTATCTTCAGCTAAATTATAACGGGTTTGGCTTCCTCACAAATGTATGTTACAGCATCAAAGTTAACTATGAACCATAAGGGGTTTGTTCGTGGTACTTCATGAACCATTCTACATGATGATTTACAAGGATAGGGAAGGCAGAGAAAAGTATATTGATATCTGTCAAGAGTTGGACAAACTGCTCAACCTGGAATTGAATTATCTTGCAAGCCAACTAGATTACAGGGTTAAGGATGAGAAAATTTTGAAGGGACCCCTATACAAAAAGATGAAGGAGAATGATGATAAGATGAATGAGTCAAGGGGAAGAAGAAGAAGAAGATAGAAGATTCAGACTCAAAATCAAAGTTATCAGAATTCATCTATTACTGGTATTTGATCCCTCTGTCTCAAAATCACTTTTGTTAATATTGTAATTCTTGCTAGAATAAAAATAATTAGGAGTTTTGTTATCATCAACAGAAAATTTATGCATATTTCACATATTCATAAATATGGGGAGATTGTTAGGAATTATGAGATTTGATGATAACAAATACTTAGAATTACAATAGGGATTTACCTTAATTATAGCTGGTCAATGGATATATGACTTATAAATATCCATTGACTAAGAAACCAGTTATCAATTGAAACTTGTTAATCAACTGATAGATTGGATTGTAACAATTGATTTATGTTTCATTATCAATTGATTGTATTGCCTCGATGAATGCTGTGAAGTGGTCGACTGATATTATTGACTTCAATTTATAGCTTCTCAACGGATGTGAAGAATGACTGATCAACTGTAAATATTCTAAGTCAGAATTCTCACAAATGAAGTGATCAACTGATATTGGAGTTGACGGATAAAAGCTATTGATAAAATATATTTTTATATATAATTCTATCTTATTTTTATTATCATATTTAATTGTATTTTACATTAATTGGATATTTATTTAATAGATTTTAATATTTTATTGCAGAAAAGATAGAATTCCTATATTTGGAAGGATTTGAGCTTAAAGAGCTAATTTGGAGTCAAATTAGAAGAAAATTCGTATTTATTGGGCTACACGTGTTGCATACGTTGTTCGAGCCATATTTTGAGTTCTAGAAGTCAGAATTGGACGATCTTACAGTCCATACGAAGTTTATTGAATTCTCTTTAATTCAGAAGTGGCCAACAAGAAGAATCCAACTGGAATAGCCAGAAACTGAGGAGCAAACAGAGCTACAAATTTTAATTAAAGAATCCTATTCAATTAAGGAAGCCTATTTGTATTTGGTATAATTCATTAAAATACTTTTATTATTAGAAATAGGAATCAGATTTTATTATTAGAATTAGTCTTTATATACTAAATACATTAGATACAGACGCTACTTTTACTTTCACTTGCTAGCTAGGGTTTTTCTTCATCTCTCTTTCATAGCATACAGTTGTTCTCCATTAATATATTTAAGGTACTTTTATATTCTCTTGTTTTAATATATGTTTTACATGGCTTTCTTCATAGTTTTTATTGCTTTTACTTCTAGCATGAGTGAGTAGTTTCATTCTAGGGCGCAAAGGGAAGCCATGTTTGCACCATAACTATGTTTTATTTTTATTAGTAGTTTAATGGGTTATGGGTAATTCTAATCGATATGTTTTAATATTTAATTTGTGTAATTGGCCAATATCATAAATTATTTCATGCAAATAAGAGTAATGGATCGAGAGATTTTACTCATTAGAGGCATACATACGATTAGCAGAATGAATGTGAGTGCGAGAACATCATTGGATTTTTGAGAGCGTTAATGCTTGAGAGAGATTAACAATTGCTCTAGTTATTTGACCCATTGAATTGTTATATTTATATAACTAATTTTGGTGTAAGAATGGTGAACCTGAATTGCCCTAGACTTTTAGTTAATTGATTTCATATAAATTTAATTTGCATTCTTTAGTTAGTAAACAATTCTCAGTTGTCGTTTTATTCTGGAAACAATTCATAATAATTAGATTAAATTTCTTAGAACCCGTCTCCTTGTGGATTCGACTCGTACTTGCCAGTCTCTGCTAATAACAGACACCGTGTACTTGCGGTATTATATTTTAAAACGAATCAGCTATCGACGGATAAAGAATCATCAATGGATAAGGAGTCGATGAATAACCTAATTATCCATCGATACATCAATTGATCGATGGATAACCTATCCATCGATGGATGAGCAAAGAAGAATCAACTGATAAGCTTAACAACAATTATCAGTTGACCAAAGTTTCTCAAATTAGTTAAAGACAAATGAGATGGGATCTTTGCAGAAACTAAATCAATGAAAGACAGTCCTGTCAGGATTGTGAAGACTTTCAAGGTAACATAGTCTTCAAGGAATGGATCAAGACAAAGAAAATTTCCAGAACTAGACTGTTGGTCCCTGATATTGTAGAAGGGGGGTTGAATACAATATCTGAAAATCTTCGCGATATTTAGGATTTAAAAAATATTATTTTAAATAACCACGAAATATAAATTTTAATGAAATACTGTTCAAGTAGAAGATATAAATTTAACTTGAAAAGTATTACAAAATTTATCTGAGGATTAGAGTTTATAACTGATAAAATAATCTAGAACGAATTCGACATGAAGTGTTCGAGTTTAATCAATTATATTCAAACTTGCACAGAAATCTGTGAATATTACAATGCAGACAAATTTCTGAATTTGATCTGATTTTCTAACACTGAAATAGTGAAGCGTTCATCTCATATTTATAGAGAATGAAAATGCTCAGCATGACCTTTATCAATATGACTTAATTTAATTAAATTAAGCCTTGTATGACTTTTCTAAACACCGGGCATGACTTATTTTGGTCGGTATGACTTTTTTATTAATTAAAAAAATCAGTATGACTTTTTTAATATATAAAAAAACATTCGGTATGACCTTTTTCCAAAGAAAACTCGGTATGACCTTTTTCTTTATTAATTAAAAAATCGGTATGACTTTTTAATATAATAAAAGAATTGTCCGGTATGACCTTTAATAAAGCAGACTCGGTATGACTTATTAACATATATATATATATATATATATATATAGCTCGGTATGACTTATTTAAGTCATACTCGGTATGACTTATTTAAGTCATATTCGGTATGACTTATTTAAGTCATATTCGAAATATATATATAAATAAGTCAAATTAATTCATTTCTTTTCTAATAAATTAATTCTACTTAAATTAATTAAATAATTTATAAATTAAATTAAATTCAACTTGAATTAATTTAATTGAAATAAATTAAATAATTAACTTACTTAGATTGTAGAATTAAAATATTAAAATAATTAAACTGCAGTCTTCTTGATTTTTCTTTGTCTTCTGATCTTGAAACCTCTTGATTTAAATGAAGAATAAATATTATTTAAGTTGACACACAAATGTACTGTCTGGTTCATTTGTGTCATACTAATAAATATTCTCCATTTATTAACATTTAAACTTGAGGCCTTCTGTCATTATTGCTGCTTCACTGACTTCAATATTCTTCTGGAATCTACTGTAGTAATCACTTGAAATCTTCTATATCTTCTGTCTTCTATAGAAGTACTACCACATTATTTATTTTCACTGATGCTTGAACATATAAATGAACTTCTTCCAGTGTTGAGTAGTAATCCTATAAAAATTATTCTGATACTTAGATCCTTTGGGATTAGTTGACTGTTTTCGTCTTGATTGTCATTTGGTGTTTGTTATTTACTTCTCTTTAATAGCTAGAGTTGAGTTGTCATCTAATTATTACAAATAGGCCTAGTCATATGCCTTTCAATCTCCCCCTATTTGTTTGTTAAACATTTAACACACAAATTCCTAGAGGATAACTCAACTAACAACTAAGAAAGTAGATACGACATGTAATGACTGTAAATAATAAACAAAAGTTCTGGTTTTATATTTAACAATTTTCCAGATTCATACATGAAAGATAAATATAAGATAGATGTTCCTCTAGCACTGAACAAATATTACAAAGTTTCTATCTTGTTCTATCTAAGTCTTCAGTCTTCTGATGTATCAACTTCACCTTCTTCTAGATTTGAACTTTTATGAACTGGTGTCCTTGGTACTTCTTCAGATACTGATTGATCTATTGTGGTGGATTCTCCATACAACCTTCTTTGCTCAGCTCTTGCTAACTGCCACAACACTTCCTGTTTAACAGGATCTACTGCCTCTTCTTCTATGTCATAAGGCTGTGTTGAATCAATTTTATGCATCTGCCTGATGTATGATTGAATTTTCTTTGATAGGCAGTAGTCTCTGATCTTTTGAGCTGCATCCAACTTAGCCTGGGACCTGAATCCCTTGGATCTCAACATTGTTTCAACTTCAATCATGTATTTAACTGTGTAGCCCTTTAGTGATTCCTCATCCAGCTTCATAATTTGATAAAGCTTACTGTTGTAGAACCTTACCTCATGAGGGTCGTTTAAGATTTGTGGACTAACAGCTCTTGCTCTCTCTCGAAGTCTGTCCCTTAAAAGTTCATTTTCTTCTGAACTTCTTTTGACTTTATTCATCAACGTCCATATTACAGATAGAGATCTTTGACGAAAGAATTCCATAGAGACTCTGAATGTGCCATTCTTGTGTGTGTATAACAGAATCTGCCAGTCATCTAGAATGTTATCCACAATCACAGTGATGTAGTCAACTTCTTCTTTGATTGCTTTCATGAAGTTATCCAGACAGTCATTTGAATCTTGCAGACGATTAATTAAGAACTGTAACTTGTAATCTTCAAATGGACCTTTCTGAAGTTTGTCCATGATCTCTCTGGCAGTATCCCATTTCTTCCCTATTTTTAAGCGCACATCTTCTTTCTTCTTTCTGACAGCTATAGCCCACAAATTTTGCTTTTGTTGGCTTTCTTCTTTTTCTGCCTGAGATCTTTCCATGACTAGAGCTTTCAGATTTTCAGTCTTTGCTTGGCTTGCCTTGATGTCTTCTTTAAGTTTCTTTATTGCCTCTTCATAGGCTGGATCAACTTCTTTTTCTTTTTGAAACAAAAATTCTTCATCAAATGCAGTTTCTTCCTCAACTCTGCAGTAGTCAGGAATGTTTGATTCATCATGAGCACTGTCATCAATGAATTGCTCTTGAGCATAATATTGTTCTTCTGGTTCTGGATTAAATGATTGAAACTGTTCTTCAGAATACAGCTTAGCTTTCCCTTTGTCTTGCGTAGTAGCCCCTTCATCTTTGATTTCTCCCCCTTAGTTGAGGGATCCTCTTGAGTTTTTGAGGCTTCAAAGGATGTCATCAGTTTTTGCATTGTCAAATATACTTGCTTCATTCCTTCATTCAGATGCGTCATGCCATCATCCAGTTTGCTAAAGCGTTGAGTAGAAATCTTTTCATTTTCAATGATTGTGAGGGTTAAGTTTTTCTCAACGTCATCAATTCTTTCATGCAGTTTGCTCACTTCTTTCATATCCTCAGCAATTAGATTCTGAACGTTCTGGATGTCTTGAGTTTTTAGAAGAATGGAGGATTTGACATCTTCAACATCTTTTCGCACTATTGATAGCTGCTGTGTTACAGAGGCAGATGTAGAATTTTCTTCTGCTTGTGCTTTAACTTTTAATAATTCAGCTTGAACAATTTGCATTTCATTCTGGAGAGCTTCCATTTTGGATAACAGTTCACTTTGTGTGTGTGCACTCATCTCACTTGCACTCCTGTTTATCTCACTATCACTCTGTGCAGGTGTTTCACTCTGTGTTTGCCTCACATCACTCGTGTTTAGCTCCTTTCCAGATCCAGATGCTGTACCTGTAAATACAACAATAGCTTTTGAAGAGTCGAAATGCTCTTCTGATGTCTGTGAAGGCGCGTCCTCAACAAGATTAACTTGTCTTGGCTCCGTTACTGACGTAGCTACTCCGTGAATGGAGTCCCATCTCCCTCTATGGAGTGGTTGCCTCTCAAATCCACCAGTGGATTCGAGACCTTATCTAATGAGAACTGGATGTAAGAAATCCAGGGGTTCACCACCTTAGATAATGTATTGAATGGCTCTTGAGAATCTGTGGTGCCCCTTAGTACCTCTAAGGGTAACTGATGCCGCACTGCATCCAAAATGTCTTGATCCACTATAAATGTGGCAACTGACGAGTTTTCTTCAGAAACATTTTGTTCAATAATCATTGTGTTCTCTTGTGTTTGAGTTTTTTCAAGTGGAGGACCTGCTAGTGTGAGAGCTAGCAGTGTGCGAGAATCTGAATCTGAAGCGGATGCCGTGGCTGTACGGCGAATAGAATAACCCGCTTGATCGAGTGTATCTAGAGACTCTTGGATAGCCGTTTCAAAATCCATATCCCAATGAGAGGATAAGACCGGGTCTGCAGTTGTCTCGGGTTCAGATCTCAATCTTTTAGAAGGTGGAGACAGAGCTGCTGGTTTACTTCCTGAATCACTTCTACCTCTCACTTTCCTAACAGGTTTCTTCCTTTTTCTGAGGTGAATTAAAGAAGTTGGAGAAGGAGAAACTGTTTGAGGTTCTATGACAGCTTGGGTTTGAACCTGTGTGTTGTCAGGTTCATAGCCGACGTCCTGAAGTGTAAGACCACAATTATAGTCCGCCACAGATAAATCTAGAAGTGCAGTCGATATATTTATAAGTAGGAAACTAGAAGTCAGTGATTGAGACATTACCTGTTGATCCAGTGCCTCTTGTTCAACATGCTGAGCAGCTTCAAGTAGAAGTTGGACAGGATGATCTGCTTGCATTGGCACTTGTTCTTGTTCTTGATCCTGCACAGGATTAGCAATTAGATCTAGTATCCCAGCCATATAATCTGTCATTACTACTGGCACATCTTGAAACTTGGGGTTGTTGTGGAGCCTTGCAAAGAAGTTGTTCTGAGAAGTTGGAGAATCTTCTACAGGACTATTTTGAAATAAAGCTTTGTCTTCATCCAACAACAAGTCATTCAAGAATAGCATCAGGAACCTCAGATAGAAGACTTGAATATCCTGTTCCCTGCTTTCTGGTTTCCCCATTTTCTTGATTATTTCTTTCAGAATCAACTTTCCAAAATTTATCCTCCGGTTGTGGGCCACAGAATACCCAATTATTTGCAATAGTGAAGATATATTGTTGAAGTTATTCTTTGTTGTGGGTGCAAACACTTGTGCTAGAGTGTGAAAGAAGTAGTCCCACTCGCTTACCAACCTGGCTTTAGACAGTCTTACCAAATTGATCTCACCCTGATATCGAATGTTATAGAAAAATTCTAGAATTTCTGGTACAGTGGGTGGATCCACAAAATTGTCTGTTGGAAAGCCCAAGATTCTGTTCACATCTTCTTCAGTCACCATGTATTCACGTTCTCCTATGGTGAAAGAAAATTGAACTCTATCTGCAGTACTCCTGTTCCTAGCAGTGGAGTACAGAGCCCTAAGTGCTAACACTTGCAACGGGGCGTCCAGAGATATTGCAGTCCTTACTAGTGAGTGTTCATTCATAAAAACGATCCATGGTTGAAACTTCTCGACTGAGCAATTCACTGGATTAAAAAATCCTACAAAATTTGTCTTTACTAATTCGCAAAAACCAGCCATTTTTCTTAAAACTATTACAATTAAACAAATTACAAAGTGCGATTACAAAATAAAATTAACAATTACAAGTCAAAATTCGAAAATTACACTTGAAAATTGAAAACCCTAATTTCTAATAAACCCCGAATCAACTTTAATCAAGAAATCACTACACAAGCAGTCTCTAGTCACAAACACAATCAAAAGCTTCAATTACTGTCAAGAACACGAATAATCCACTGATTTTTAATGAAAATCGGGCAGAGTTTCCTTTGATTTATTCGAATTTTAGCACACTAGCAAGCCAAGATGCTTGTAAACAAGGATTAGCAACTGAAATCAGTTGAAATATCTGGAAATCAATCGATTTTTATTAAAAATAAAAGGCTATTCGTGTGTGTAGCAGCGTGTGTGTGTATCTATATTGAGTATGACTAATTTAAAGTAATAAAAACTATTATTCTAGGTATGACTTGTTAAAACAAAACCAAAATATCTCGGTATGACTTTTCAAAAGTCATACCGAGTTTTATTTACATAAAACTGAAGAAAGAAAAAAAATCTCTCGGTATGACTTATTATACTAATCTCTCGGTATGACTTTTTATTAAAAATAAAAAGTCATGCCGAAATTTATTATATAATGTCATACCGAGCATTTATAAAAACAAGTCATGCTGATTTGAAAGAAAAAAAATTAGAATAAATATACAATAAATATTAACAATTTATTAATAGAAACTATATTTAAGAAAAATAACAATAATTTATATACTAATAAAATTATTAAAGACATATAATAAATATTTACATTATTAATTATTCTAATTAATTTAAGAATTAAATTAACTCATGTTTGAATTAATTTAATGAGTAAATTAATTGATTAATTAATAGCATAATCATTTATATTAATGTACAACAATAATTAGTGAAAATATACATTAATTTACATAATGCTTATAAATGCTTAATTTAAACAAAAGTACTTATGCTCTAATTGAAATAATTATCTTTTAAGAACATTAATTTAATCTTATGATAATTTTCCAAAAATTCATAAGCCCTAGGATTTTATTAATTCACGCCTCATAAACTCTTTAAATATTAACATTTAATATTTATGAGCTTAAATTAATTCCTAGCAACAAAAAATTTAGCCATTGTTTAACATCCCTAATTCACTAACCAGCTTTGAGAAAGTGGATTCATCAAGTGGTTTCGTGAAGATGTCGGCTAATTGATCTTCTGTGGGTACAAAATGTAACACCACAGTTCCGTTCATGACATGCTCTCGGATAAAGTGATACCTTATGTCAATGTGCTTGGTTCGTGAATGTTGTACAGGATTGTTGGAAATAGCTATAGCACTTGTGTTGTCGCAGAAAATTGGAATTTTGTTCAACGCAAGTCCATAGTCATTTAGCTGATTCCTTATCCACAAGATCTGTGCACAACAGCTACCTGCCGCAATGTATTCTGCTTCGGCTGTCGAGGTAGACACTGAGTGCTGTTTCTTGCTATACCAGGAGATCAACCGACTTCCTAGAAACTGACAGCTTCCAGACGTACTTTTCCTGTCCATCCTGCAGCCTGCATAATTTGAATCTGTATAGCCTATTAGTTCAAAACCTGTATCTTTAGGGTACCAAATTCCAAGATTTGGTGTACCCTTCAGATATCTAAAAATTCGTTTAACGGCTATTAGATGAGATTCCCTTGGGTCAGATTGAAACCTTGAACATAAGCATGTTGCGAACATTATACCGGGTCTACTAGTAGTTAGATATAACAATGAGCCTATCATACCTCTGTAGCTTGTGATGTCAACTTTCTTACCAGTTTCATCTTTGTCAAGCTTTGTGGCTATTGGCATTGGGGTTTTTGCCGGTGAAGAATCTTCTAGACTGTATTTTCTGAGAAGATCTCTTACGTACTTTGATTGGCATATAAAAATCCCATCTTCCTTTTGCTTTACTTGCAATCCAAGGAAGAATGACAGCTCACCCATCATGCTCATTTCATATCTACTCTGCATTAACTTAGCAAATCTCTTGCACAAGTTTTCGTTAGTAGAACCAAATATAATATCGTCAACATAAACTTGGACAAATATCATATCTTTTTCATGCAATTTATAAAAGAGAGTTTTATCTATGACACCTCTTATGAAACCATTTTCAAGTAAAAACACAGAGAGAGTGTCATACCATGTCCTCAGTGCTTGCTTGAGTCCATAGAGGGCTTTAAATAGAAAATACACAAAATCAGCAAACTCTGGATTTTCAAAGCCAGGGGGCTGTTCAACATATACTTCCTCTTCTAGCTCCCCATTCAGAAATGCACTCTTCACATCCATTTGATAGACTTTAAACTTGGAATGTGCTGCGAATGCCAGAAATATTCTGATGGCTTCAAGTCTTGCAACTGGTGCGTAGGTTTCGTCATAATCAATTCCCTCTTCCTGAGAGTAACCCTTTGCAACCAGTCTGGCTTTGTTCCTTGTAACAATGCCATCACCGTTTAACTTGTTCCTGTATACCCATTTTGTGCCAATAACAGTTCTATCCTTAGGCCTGGGTACCAGTGTCCAGACTTCTTGTCTTTCAAACTGATTGAGCTCTTCTTGCATGGCAAGAACCCAATCTGGATCAATTAGTGCATCTTCAATCTTCTTTGGTTCTTCTTGAGATAGAAAAATTGAAAATAAACATTCATTTGAAGTTGCACTTCTGGTTCTAACTCCAACATCTGGATCACCTATGATCAATTCAAAAGGATGATCTCTGCTCCATATCCTTTCCCTGGGTAGGTTTGATCTTGATGATTCGCCTCGATATTCATTGTGATGTTGTGTTCTACCAGTTGATCCTTCATCTCCCCCTGAGTTGCTGCCAGGATGATTCGTTGATCCACCACTGGTATTAGTAGAATTTCCAGTATGATCATTATTTTCACCACTATTACCTGGATCATTATTTCCTGTTGCAACCTCAGGTTCTTCTTCTTCATCATAATGCATGTCTGGATAATTGTCAAATTCTAATGACTCAGAAGAATCTTCAGTTTGGATACTTGGGAGTTTAGTGTCATCAAAAGTAACATTGACACTTTCTTTTACTTGATGCTGATCAATTATGTACACTCTATATGCTCTTCTTGAATATCCGACAAAAATAGCTTCATGTGCCTTGGCCTCGAACTTGCCATGATGTTCATCTCCATCTTTTAGCACATAGCATTTAGCTCCAAATACATGAAAGTACTTTAGAGTAGGTTTCTTTCCAGCCAATAATTCATAGGGAGTTTTCATATGATCTTTGTTGATCAAAGTTCGATTCTGGGTATAACATGCTGTGTTAACTGCTTCAGCCTAAAAGTAGATAGGTAAACCTGATTCACTTAGCATAGTTCTTGCAGCTTCAATCAAGGTTCGATTCTTCCTTTCTACAACTCCATTCTGTTGCGGAGTTCTTGGAGCTGAGTATTGTCTTGTTATCCCTTTGTCTGAGCAGAAATCAATCAGAACTTCATTCTTGAATTCTGTTCTATTATCTGATCTGATAGCCCTGACAGGTAACTTTGAATCTAACTCAATCAGCTTTATATGATCAATCACCAAATGAGGAGTTTCATCCTTAGAGTTCAAGAATAAAACCCACGTATACTTTGTGAAGTCATCCACAATCACTAAGGCGTATTTCTTCCTTGACATAGACAAAATATTTACTGGACCAAATAAATCCATGTGTAAGAGTTGTAGTGGTTCAGTGATGTTTGTAGTGTCTGTGCCTCTGTGACTTGCTTTCTTTGACTTCCCTTTCTGACATGCCTCACACAAGCCTTCTTGTGTAAATTCCATTGGAGGCAGTCCTCTCACCAAGTCTCTCTTGACTAAAGAGTTCATTGTTTTGAAGTTTAGATGTGAGAGTTTCTTGTGCCATAGCCAACTTTCTTCTAATGAAGCCTTTGAGTAGAAACAGTTTGCTTCATCTTCAGTTCCTAAGTTGAGATCGGCTACGTACAAGTTTACTTTCCTTACTCCACGCAAGGCCAGTTTGTCATCTTTAGAATGAGCTATCAAGCAATTCTCTTTGATAAAGTTTACCTTATACCCTTTATCACAAAATTGACTGACGCTCAGTAGATTATGCTTAAGTCTTTCCACTAAAGAGACGTTTTCAATGATAACATTTCCAGTATTTAACTTGCCATATCCCGTAGTCATTCCTTTGCTGTTATCTCCAAAGGTGACTATTGGGCCAGCTCTTTCAACCACGTTTGATAGTAGGGCTCTATCTCCGGTCATATGCCTTGAAGATCCACTGTCCAGGATCCATATAACTCGGTTTACTTGTTTAACTCCCTGCACATACCAAACGGATTAATTCGACTTCGGAGCCCAAAATTGATTGGGCCCGGCATACTTAAAGAATTGACCTTTGTCTGCTTTAACAACAGATCCTTTTCGAATAACATCATTTTCTTCCTTGACTGTTCCTACCTTCCTAAAAACAGTCTTAACAACTTTCTGTTTAGACTTAGGAATATATGATTCCTTCTTTTCAGGTGAAGGAGTCGCAGTCTTGGATTTAGCAAATTTACTATTGATATGCTGTCTAGGTGTCATGTTATCTTTCTTAGCTATCATGCATTTAAAGTAAGTAGTCATAGCATTAAAAGCACATAACATACAATTCATTATACCACAAGGTTTATGGAAAGCATCAATAGTAGGCATGTTATTTAATACAGTATGGGGCTTAACAGATTCTACTTCAATTTTATCAGAATCTTTGAAGTTTTCAGTAGAATGGAATTTATTGTTACTATTCCTACTGTTAACAAACATGTTGGGTCTGTTCATTTTATTATTTAAGTCTTTTACACCTATAGCAATGCAAACATTTTAGGGCATGAAGGATTTACCTCGATTCCTCCTTGACGGGTGGGAGATAGTGATTCCTCGGATGAAGCCATAAGAGCAAGATTTCCCAGCTCTTCCTCCTCATCATTATCTGAGTCATCCCAGCTTCTGCCCTCTGCCAGATAGGACTTTCCCTGATGCTTTTTCACGAGAGCATCATACTTCTCTTTGAGCTCTTCGTAAGACTCTCTCTTTTTCCCTTGCTTAGGCTTCTTGCACTCAGTTGCGAAGTGGCCTAGCTCATTACAGTTGAAGCAACGAAACTTGCTTCTATCAACTAAGCCGGTCTTGTAGCCGCTTTTTGATACTGCTGTTGAAGAACCTCCTTTTTGGAATCTTCCAAAATTAGGCTTCACTCTGAATGAGGAGTTTCTTCGGAATCTCATGTTGCCAAACTTCCTGGCAATCATAGCTAGAGATTCATCTTCCAGCTGATCTAGTTCTTCCATCGAGTAGAAATCACCATCTTCTTGTTTGTCAGAAGTATGTCCAAATTCTGGAACCACATACTTTGTTGAACTGTTAGAAGGTGCAACAGCCTTCGCTTCTACTTTCTCTGGTGCTTCTACTATTAATGCCTTGGAGGAACTCAGTACCTTACCTCTCCCGTACATTTCTCTGGTTTGGATCTGCTCCAGCTCATAAGTCTTTAACACTCCGTAGAGTCTTTCTAGGGTTACTTCCTTCATGTCCCTAGATTCCCGGATAGCTGCAATCCTGTGTTCCAGATGCTCCGGTAAGGTCAGCAAAAACTTCCTGTTAACCTCCTGGTTCTGATAAAACTTTCCGTTCATATTGAGCTCATTCATCAGTTTGTTTAGTCTCTGAAAAACCTCAGAGATACCCTCACCAGGGTTGGATCTAAACTGCTCATATTGGGAGGTCAGGATTTCCAGTCTATTCTCCTTTACTTCTTCAGTTCCCTCATTGATAATTTCAATTATTTCCCAGATCTGTTTTGCATTCTTGCAATTAACTACTTGATTGTACATTACGTAGTCCAGGGATTCAATTAGTATAAGCTTCAAGTTATTATCAAGGGACACAGCTTCTGCTTCCTCATCTGTATAGTCTGTCGGACTTTTCAGAAACTGTCTGTGGGGAATTACGACCCCATCAACCGTGTGTTCGAGAATAACTGATATAGGGGGTTCAACACCTTTGGCCATGACTAATGCATACTTGGGATTTGCAATCCCGATAAATAGTAGCATTTTGTGTTTCCACAAGTTGTAGTGTTCTCTGTCAAATTGTGGAATTTTTATGCTCGTCATTTTTTGGGTACTCATCTTTAATAAGATTAAAAATTAAGTGTTTCAAAAAATATTTTAATTTTTGACTTAAAACAATTTTTGATCAAAAATAATTTTTCAGAAAAAAAATTATTTCGAATGAAAAATTATTTCGAATTTAAAATAATTTTTGAGTTCTTTATGAGTTCGCGGAATTTGATTTGGATCTGATATGAAACTATATCAACCAGCTCTGATACCAATTATTGGTCCCTGATATTGTAGAAGGGGGGTTGAATACAATATCTGAAAATCTTCACGATATTTAGGATTTAAAAAATATTATTTTAAATAACCATGAAATATAAATTTTAATGAAATACTGTTCAAGTAGAAGATATAAATTTAACTTGAAAAGTATTACAAAATTTATCTGAGGATTAGAGTTTATAACTGATAAAATAATCTAGAACGAATTCGACATGAAGTGTTCGAGTTTAATCAATTATATTCAAACTTGCATAGAAATCTGTGAATATTACAATGCAGACAAATTTCTGAATTTGATCTGATTTTCTAACACTGAAATAGTGAAGCGTTCATCTCATATTTATAGAGAATGAAAATGCTCAGCATGACCTTTATCAATATGACTTAATGAAAGGCAGAGTGTCTAAACTTGTAACACTATATCTTATGTAACTCAACTAAAGAAAAGATACTTAACCCGAAGTCAATCAAGAACGAGAAGTCACAATGAAATCAATACAAATGAAGACAAAGTAATTGAATATGATCAAACAAAGAAGAAATCATTGGAAGAAGTTCAAGTAAAAGTTGTTCATGCCCCTGTGATTTGTAATTCAATGAATCAAGATCATAACTATTAGTAACAATAAGACTAATTGATTTCAAGTGAAGAAGAAGGAAAGCAATTGTTGGAAAGCCACATTTCTAATTGAACATGGAAATCTATTCAGAAGCAAGAACTCTATCAAGACTAGTCACTTATGAACCAGACCATTGCATCAAGTGTCAGGACATTGATAGCAAGTTTATGTCAGCAGCAGAGATCCATGTTCAAGAGCTTGTTGAAGAATATTGAAGACACGAAGAAATCACAAGTTCAAGATGTTGCATTGAAGTTTCAAGTTGAAGCCCAGAATTTCTCTAAGTACTTACAAGGGAACCTATGTAGAAATTCCTATCTAGAAATTCTGGATAAACTTCTACTTAGAGCCAAGTAGAAATTCTGGAGGAGAAAATATTTTCTAAGTACTCAACTCAGGAAGCTATCTCGAATTTCCTATGTAGAAATTCCCAAGTCGAATTTCCTATGTAGAAAATTCTGGAGATGAAAATATTTTCTAAGTATTAAGGAAGTTTGCTATCTCGAATTTCCTATGTAGAAATTCTACTTAAAAGTTCGAGATAGCCAAGTAGAAATTCCTATGTAGAAATTCTACTTAGAGTTCTAGATAGAGCTAAGTAGAATTTCCCATGTAGAAATTCTACATAGAAAACAGTTTCAACATGACACATGGCATCATCCTGGTGGCAGATTTCCAAGCTTTCAAGACATGATAAGATTAACGTGGACAACATTAGACCACTCACATCTTATCGTTTGAAGACTACAAGTCATAGATTACAAAGTAGTATAAATAGAAGTACTTGTGTACATTACAAAGTGAGCAATATTCGAGAGAAACACTTGTAATAGAGAGAGAGTATATTCACAGAGCTTAGTATCATTTACTACCCTCTTTACTTCTGTTGTACTATTGTAATGAATGTTGTAGCAACCCCTTCAAGTGATATATAAGACATACATTCCTTGAATCTTTGTGTTCATTTATTACATAATATTTATTGCTCCATAAATATTAAAAGTTGTATTCACCCCCCCCCCCTCTACAACACATTTGGACCTAACAATTGGTATCAGAGCTTAATGTTTGACAAACAAAACATAGATCCTTGTGTTTGGTAGAAGATTAATGAGTTTTCTCTTCCAGATCTAATTTTCGAGTTTTTCTTGAAAAGTGTGCCTTAATTTATTTATTTTTCGGTGAAAACTCATCCCAAAAATTATTTAAATACTCCAGGTGTGATTATTTAGCTTGGGTGGATTTTAGATAATTTTTGTGAATTAATCTGGGTACTTTGGTTTGTAGTGTTCTTCATTGTTCTTGACAAAGAAGACAAACCCAGTAACTTTTGATCTTCTTTTCAAAAAGACAAAAAGTGTAAAAGGTGTTATTGGCTTTTGATTGGACAATATACTCACAGAAAAAGGGAACTGTCAGAAGACTCTGTACCTTTCACGTGGGTGTTAGGTGAAGTTAGGTGAGATTAGTCATAAAAGTCAAAAAGTGTGAAAGTGACCTGCAGCAAATTTTCTCCAAGGCAAAAGTTCTACATAGAATATCTACTTGACAATTTCTACTTAGAAATTTCGACTTGAACAATTTCTACTTGGTGAAATTTCGACTTGGCAAAAAGTTCTACATAGAAATTTCGACTTAGCCTAGTCTTGTGTACTTGGAATTTTTTTTTCGGTTTTTGAACTTTGATTTATTTTGAGATAATTCAATTTTCTTTTAATTACTACTCAAGTAATAAGAAAAGTTTATTATCTCTACTTTAAATCTATATTAAGATGGCACCTAAAAATCAATTCAAAATTCCAATGTTCGACCGAGATCACTATGAAGAGTGGGTGTTGAGAATGAAATTATACCTTGAGTCAGTTAACCCTGAATACTTGGAAGTCCTTGACAAAGGTAAATTTGTTCCAATGGTGGTTGTTCCTGAGCACATGGAAGGAGATGTGGTTGTACTACAGCGGTCTGAGCCTAAAAAGGCAGCGGACTTTTCAGATGCTGATAAGGAGCAGATAGCCTTTGATACATCCGTTCGACAAACCTTGGTGGAATCCCTCGATCACGAAATGTTTAATGTAGTTAAAGGACTAACTACAGCCAAGAAGATCTGGGATAAGATAGAGGTCGTCATGGAAGGTACAGCTGAGGTTAGAAGCAATAAGACACTCATACTCAAGATGGAGTATGACACTTTCAGGATAAGAAAAGGAGAAAGCATTACATATGTCTATCTGAGATTCAGTCAGTTGGTTTTGGATTTGAATCTGAGAGGTATAACTCTCCCCATTGTTGAAGTCAATACGAGATATCTAAGGAACCAGCCAAAGAGCATTGAACATAGAGTCTACGCTGTAAGAGAAACCAGAGATTTGCATACAACTTCTCTGGAAGAGTATTATGGAATACTAAAGACCTATGAGCTAGAGACCTTACAAGATCAAGCATGGGACAATGATTCAAGAGGAAAAGAAGTGGCATCAGCATTAGTTGCTAATGAGGAAGAGTCTAAAAAGGCAGTGGTTGCAGAAAAACCAAGATCATCTCCGGCACCACATCAAGTTGAGAATGATGATGAGTGCACCTCCAATAGTGATGATGACTACTTCACCCAAGAAGAGCTGGACAACATGGATGATAGTGTCGTGGCATACATGGCAAGGAAGTTCAGCAATATAAGGTTCAGGAAGAGTAACCGACCGCAGAGAAAATCTTCATCTTCATATCGGGTTACTAGGGGTGGTAGTAGTTCTTCAGGTTACAAAGGGAAAGGTAAGAGTACCAGCTACAAATCTCCTTTGGATTTCAAAATGAAGTTCAAATGCTTTAACTGTGGTGAAGCTGGACACTTTGCTACCGACTGCAAGAAGCCAAAACAGACTTATCCAAAAGAAACTTATGATGCCCTCAAAAGCAAGTATGAAGCCCTGGTGAAGGAAAGACATGGAAAGAGAGCTTTAGTTGTTACAGAAGGAAGAGCTTGGGATGATTCAGATGAGGAAGAAGTTATTTATGCAAACTTTGCCCTCATGGCTGAGACATCAGAAGAACCAGAGGTACCAGTTCTAACCCTTAAGGAAGAAATGTCTATAGATGATGAAAATCTAGGCAAGTTTGAAGCAAAGGCACGTGAAGGAATATTTATTGGTTATTCTACAAATACGGTGGCAGCTTATCGGGTATTCTTAGTGAATGAACGGAAAGTGATTGAAAGCTACAATGTCAGATTCGACGATACCAAACTCCCATCAATTTCTAAAGATAATAGCGAACCTGAGTCCCTAAAATTTCAAAATCTGGACTTGGATGAAATTGAGGATGAACCTGAGTTAGTTGTTACATCAAATATACCAAGTGTTCGTGAAGAAATACCTGAATCTAGTAGACAATCGAATTCTACAAGATCAAAAGATAATTCTTCCGCACATTCCGGCAATAACTCAGGGGGAGTAAATAACAGCTCAAGGACAAGTGTTCAAGAGTCGAGGAGTAATGACACTAGTTCTGTAGGAGCTGGCACTAACTCAGGGGGAGTTAGTGGAAATAACATAAGTAGTCAGCACAACAATTCAGGAAATCAAGCTGAATCATCAAGTCAATTACCAAGAGAACGGGTATGGAGTAGAGATCATCCGTTTGAATTAATTATTGGTGATCCAGATGCTGGTGTGACTACTAGAAGATCTACAAGAGCTGACATGGCTAATATCTGCTTGTACTCTGGGTTCTTGTCCAAACTGGAACCTAAAGAAATAGAAGAAGCTCTTGGTGATGCTGATTGGGTGATTGCAATGCAAGATGAGCTCAATCAGTTTGAAAGGCAGAAAGTTTGGAAGCCGGTACCCCGACCAAAGAACAGATCAGTAATTGGAACTAAGTGGGTATACAGAAATAAACTGGACGAAAACGGACTTGTAACACGAAACAAGGCTCGTTTGGTAGCAAAAGGTTACTCTCAACGAGAGGGAATTGATTATGATGAAACCTACGCTCCAGTTGCAAGACTTGAGGCAGTCAGGATGTTCTTGGCCTTTTCAGCACACAAGAACTTCAAGGTTTTTCAGATGGATGTGAAAAGTGCCTTCCTGAATGGAGAGCTAGAAGAAGAAGTATATCTGGAACAGCCACCTGGCTTTATTGATCCAGAACTTGAAGATTTTGTGTTTCTTCTCTTCAAAGCTGTCTATGGCCTCAAGCAATCCCCAAGACGATGGTATGAAACCCTATCCTTGTTCTTAATTGAAAATGGTTTTATTAGGGGAGTAATTGATAAAACATTGTTCTACAAAAATGTAAAGGGTGATTTGATACTTGTTCAAGTGTATGTGGATGATATTATTTTTGGGTCATCTAATGAGCGCTTGTGCGAGAAATTTGCCAAGTTAATACAGGATAAGTATGAGATGAGCATGATGGGGGAGCTGTCTTTCTTCCTTGGATTACAGATCAGTCAAAGAAAAGAAGGAATCTTTATCTGTCAATCCAAGTACATCAAAGATTTACTAAAGAAGTACAATCTTGAAGATGCATCAGCAGCTAAAACTCCCAAGCCAACAGCCACGAAGCTTGATGAAGACAAATCAGGTAAACCAGTTGACATCACAAGCTATCGAGGTATGATTGGCTCACTTCTCTATTTAACTGCAAGTAGACCCGATATCATGTTCGCAACGTGTTTATGTGCAAGGTTCCAAGTGGATCCTAGAGAGTCACATCTAATAGCCGTCAAACGAATCTTTAAGTATCTCAAGGGAATACCAAATCTAGGGATTTGGTACCCAAGAGATACAGGTTTTAATCTAATAGGCTATTCGGATTCAGACTATGCAGGTTGCAGGATCGATAGAAAAAGCACATCTGGTGCTTGTCAATTCCTAGGCAGAAGATTGGTGTCCTGGCAAAGTAAAAAGCAACATACAGTATCTACTTCTACTGCTGAAGCTGAGTACATTGCTGCTGGAAGCTGTGTAGCTCAAATACTGTGGATGAGGAACCAACTGAAAGATTATGGCATGTAACATACAAAGATTCCAATCATGTGTGACAATACTAGTGCCATTGCCATGACCAACAATCCTGTAGATCACTCAAGAACCAAGCACATAGATATCCGGTATCACTTCATCAGAGAACATGTCGAGGAGGGGACTGTGGAGTTACATTTTGTACCCACAATACAACAAATTGCAGATATATTCACCAAACCTCTTGATGAAGTAACATTCAATAGGTTGGTTGGTGAATTGGGGATGCTTAACACAAGTTAGTAAATCCTCATATCTGTAAAATCCAAGTTCTTGATCATTTACATATGTTTGTTTTCCTTGTTATTTGCCTAATTGAAAACATATGTAAATCATTTGTAAAATTGCTCAAAATATCACTTCTACATGCTACTTAATCATTATGAATTTAGACTTTAAAATGCCTTATTAATGATTATTATATGTTGTATGCTGTGGTATTTTCCATAAATTCACTGTGCTTTGATTGTAATTTTTTTTAACTTTGAATTTATGCTCATTTAATTGCATGAACATAGGGGGAGTTAAATTCATGAATCTCTAAATTTGCCTTAATTTTAGATGAATTTTTCTATGTTTATCATGTATTGTTTATGTCATGAGAAGGTTTAGAATTGTCAAGGAATGGTTCTCTTAATGGCTTTGAATAAAAATCCTTGAATTGGTATTTATTTTTAATCTGGCAAAATTTAATTTTTGTATTCCTTGAAAAATTGCCAAATTTTACCAAGTACCTTCAAAATTTCGAGATAGGGTCTATCTCGAAACTCATCTCGAAATTCGGCTTGAATTTCGACTTTGAGCTTCCAGGAGTGAAGTTTTGAAAATTCTAAGTCTGGTAAATTTTTCGACTTAGTGTCTATCTCGAACCTTATCTCGAAATTCGACTTACAGTTCGCGATAGAGTTCCAGGTGTGAGAGATTTGAATATTCCAAGTCTGGGAAAATTTTCGAGTTAGCATCTATCTCGAAATTCATCTCGAAATTCGACTTGAAGTTCGACTTAGGGTCTATCTCGAAACTTATCTCGAAATTCGACTTGAAGTTCGACTTAGGGTCTATCTCGAAATTCATCTCGAAATTCGACTTGAAGTTCGACTTAGGGTCTATCTCGAAATTCGACTTGAAGTTCGACTTAGGGTCTATCTCGAAATTCATCTCGAAATTCGACTTGAAGTTCGACTTAGGGTCTATCTCGAAACTAATCTCGAATTTCGACTTGAAGTTCGAGATGGGTTTTCCCTCAGAGGTTTCATGCTGTTTAAATTTGTTCAAGTGAATTTAATTCGAATTAGTCTTTATGTCGAAACTTATCTCGAATTTCGACTTGATGTTCGAGATAGAGTTCGACATAGAAGTTCGACTTAGAAGTTCGACATAGAGTTCGACTTAGATTTCCCAGTGTGTGTACTTAAGTTTTTTTATTTTCACAGGGATGTTTTTGTCATTTCACTCTATTGTCTATATATACAACACTAACCCGATTTTACTTTCACTTTTACCCAATTCTTTTAAAACCTAGTTTTTACAGCAGCCCTCCCTCCAAACCCACGACTGTTCATCTTTGCAGTTGAATCTCTTACATATAACGAATTACTGTCCATTTTTTCTTGATTTCTCCGTCTGCATCATATACATACGATTATATTATGCGTAGTTTTGTGTTTCAGTTGTGACTGTTCCTCTTCACATATCTATACATACTCACACTTATACACACACTTCTCACATACATATTATTACTGCAGATTTTGTTTTCACAGTAGTTTGTTAGTGATTATTGTTTAACTCCGTAGTTTAATTATCGATACAACATCACAGTTGTTTTCTAAATTAAAAGGGATTCAAAACAAATTTTTTATAAACAAAAACAATGACTCACCAATTTTCTCTTGCAAAACATAATTTTTATAATATTCCGACTGAAATTGGTGATCAACTCCCGCGTTTCAAGTTTTGGGTACGATATCTTAATTTGTACTCCAAAGCTAGTACTGCTTTTACTGCAAAACCTACACTGGTCCATGATGCTTTGCAGCAATTATGGACTAGTGCAGTACCTTTTGGGAGTAAATCGACCCCCTACGGTTTTACTTTTACCTTGGAGGGTCAAACTTTTGAGGTTACAGAGGCTATTTTTAATACAGTTCTTGGTTTTCCAGTCAAGGATTCTTATGACCCTGAACCTACAGCGGCTGAGCGCCAGAATTTTTTTGAAGCTATTGGATGTTATCCTCCCCCTGGACGACTATCCACTTCAAATATTCAAAAACAATTTTTTCATGTGGAATGGAATTACTTTTTCGAGGCCATTACCTGATGCTTTCGGGCACGAGAAAGAGATTTTCATCAAATTTCCATTCCCATGCAAATTTTTGGTGTTTCCCTAGCCCAGGAACTAAACATTAATTATGGCAGGCTTGTTCTTTCAGAATTAGTGGCTACAATGGGATCACCTGAAACCAGAGACATTTCACACAATGATATTGTCTGCTGGTATCCTCGTTTCTTGCAAATGCTAATCAATCATCTCGTGCCTTCTAATGCTTTATCACTTAGGCAAGCATTTGTTCGAATTCCCACCTCTGCACCTCTAGGCATGGGCACTAAGTCACTAACAACTATTGCTAACCAGGATAAACATCAGGGTAAACCTATGTCTATTCCTGAAAACATTCAAGTGTGGCTCTCTTATGATGCAGGTGTAACTACTCTCGCTGGGACTTCACAAATCTCATCACATGCTCAGAATCCATCTGCCCACAATGAAGCATTTCAAGGGATTCCTGATGAGCATATTGATGACGAACAAGATGAGGGCCAATCTCTCAGTCACTTCACAGCCAGGCAAAGGGATCAGCAACCGTCTCCTAGGACAACACATGCTGATTCTGATTCCTCTGTTGGCCAAGGTAATGAAGGAGGTACATTCTTCGACCCTAACACTCCTTCCTCCTCTGATTCTGATTCCGTGGCCCAAGATTCTGCTACCCCGCAGGATCTATCCCAGGGTGATAGCCATATTTCTGCGTCTGATTCCCTAACTTCTTCCCTATCACCCCTGTTAACGGGAGTTAAAAGGCCGGCATCCGTAGAATTCGGTGTGAGTGCTGATGAGAGTAACCCTGAAGTGCAGCCAGTTTTACGGAAGAAAGCCAAAATTTCCCAGGCTGCTACTTCAACCGCCCAGTCCATCCCTAGTGTGTCTATCACAACCACTCCACCTCACGAGAGTGGTTCTCCCCTTGCACAGTCAACACCTAGGATGGTTGCTGAGGATTCGGTGTCTTCTGAAGAGCCTGTTCCTTCAGTTAGGCCGGAAGTTTTAAGTGCTTCGAAAGTACCTTCACCGGTACGTCCTGATGCTGCAGAGAGGATCGGTTCTACTGTTGTACTTGAACACTCTGCAGCCTCTCAGCCTGAGATTCCACCTCAGGACACAACATGATACATAGATCCCATAACTGTTCTTAATTTTTCTTATCCAGTTTATGCAGGTACTGCTTTGACTCTGGGTTCCTTCATTGAAGACATACACGAGCGTGAGACAGGGAGTGAGTGCGAGCGTTTAGGGAGTGAGGGACCTTCATTTTTAAGGCCCGAAACTGAGAGTAAAACACAAACAGGAAGATTTTTAGAGCGAGAACACCTAAGCCAAACACCGTCCCTTATTCTTGAAAATCTGGATACACGTATGTCAGCAATGGAAACTCAGATGAAGCAGTTTGGGCAGTCAATGGGGCAGTTAGGGATTAATGTTGGAGATCACAAGAGAGCTCTTGATGACTACGCAGCACGAATGGCAGGTCAAGCTGAAGCTTTACAAGATATGACGAACAAAGTAAATGATCTGGGCCATGCTGGTGGTCTCTTGGGCAGCACTCTGTACGACAGAATGGGGAGTGTAGAAAGCGTTCTGCACACAATGGCCACGGAAGTCAGTCGGATGATGTATGCAGTTCGGCATTTGGTTCCCCCGGAGTGCTTCGACGAACAATTCAATCAACCTCCCCCGGATGATGGTGGTGCAGGTGGTGCTGATGCACCTTCTACTGGACCTTCTGGTTTTGGTTCAGCTGTTGGAGGATCTGGTGCACCCGGTGATGCTCAGGATAACTCACCTAAGGGGGAGAAAGGAGAAAATGAGACGAAACAACAGTCACCCCGAGCTGAAGAAACGACTGATCAAATGGTGACTGATGAGGAAGCTCAGAGAAAGCGGAAGGGTAAAGCAGTGATGGTTGAACAAGAAGAGCCATTCGCTGACTTTGGTGATCGACAGGAACAGGTGCAAATTGATTCAGATTCTGATATGGAGGACGTACCCCTAGCACACGCAATTAAGAGATCCCTGGAGGAACAAGGTGGAGGTGCTGGGGCGTCTGCCGATGAGATTCCTGTCGATGAGGAAACCCTGAAAGCTCAGCAGTTAGCTCTGGAACAAGCTAAATTTTTCAAAATGAAGATGATGCAGGATAAAGCTGTTTTTCTTGAGAAGCAAGTGGAGCTCAAGGAAAAGCAGTATGATCATGAGCTTGCCAGACTAGCTGATCCTCAAGTTGATCTGGACAAAAGGAGGATTGGACAGAAATGGGACGATGCACGAAAGATACTGATGGGGTCGTGTGCACATGGAGTTCATAATAAAGAGGCAGATGACTTGTTCTTCAACTTGAACATGAAGAATCCGATGACGATGGACTATATAAATGCTTTGAAGAGAATGATTTCTAAAGTCCGTGTTGGATACAAATCGGTGGATAATGAATGGCAAGTCATCTTGTCTTTAATTGATGGAGCCCCGATGTCTTTTATGTATGTCGATGATCAGTTTATGTCGAGAAGATCTGCGTCAGAGTTGTTCTTGCTAGCAACTAAAATTCAATATTCTCAAGCTGAGGAGCTAAGCATTCTGTATAGAGATCAGTTAATGCAGTTAGCAGAGGACAAGGGACCAGAATTCTCAGCCAATCCAGACGTTGTCAGAATGGTTGTTGATGGAAAGATGAAGAGGGTTAGCTTGGAAGAAAATGACTTGATGGCTCTATCGGTGGAATCCCTTAAAGCTGTTTGCAGACAAATGATGGGTAAGGGATTCACCTCGGATATTAAAGAAAAATCAGTGGAGTTCATTGAGAAGATAATCTTCCAGAAGAGCAGTGAAATATGGAAGTGCGATGTCGTTGCTCCAAATCCTCTGGATAACGTGAAGATTGAGCCAGAGCTAATGCAAAGAAAATGGGATATTCTACAAGCTGTGAAAAGCATAGATGAAGCTTTGACTCTTCCTTCAGGACCCCTGGAACAAGGAGAGATAAGGGAGGCAGTTGGTGTTCCAGGAAGAGAAAGTGTATACTGGATTCATTCTTACACAGATGATACAGCTGATGCCTTGGTGTTCATTGATGCAGACCAGAATCAAACCTTCTTGCATATGAGTAGGAAATGGCTGCTGCAGACTCAAGATGCTGCATTTCTAGACAAAGTCAGAGATGAATTCAAATTGGGAGATGTAGAGGATAAGTTTGCAGATGAAAAGCAGAGACTATTAAAGTACTTATCTGAAGTAGTAAAAGAGAAAAGGAGAATGGAGTCAGATGCGGCTAGTAGGTTCAATACCAACCGTGTCAAGGGCTACCCTAAAATGATCTACTGTCAGTTCAAAGCTGATAAAGCTCATTGGAAGCCTCAGCTCATCATGAAAAACTTTGAGGACATTCCAAAGATCAGAACTACCCAGGAAGTTGATAAACTAAGAAGGCTTTTCAGACATCCATATCCAGAACCCAAGAATCCTCTGGAAATGGAAGCAGTAAGTTTGCTGAATGCGAGATGGGCACAACTACACGATCCAGTATACAAAAGAGAACAGCAAAGGAAAGAAAGGCGCAGAAAACAAGGAGAAGATAAGCGCAGTGCTGTTAAGGAAGTTAGGAAGGGGAAACGGAATTAGAGTTAAAGTTCAAAGGGATGTGAACTTGAAGTTGGAAAAACTTCATATCTTTTGGTTGCTCTAACTCACTTGAGGAAAATTCACCTGACCACGGTATGCGAGATAGGCTAATTTACCATACTGTAACCGTGAATCAGAGTGGATCCAATAAGGTGATATGAGTTGGACTGAAAGGTATGAAATAATCCAGGTGATAGAGATCATTTCAATGGTCTTTAATTCGAGGTTCGAATTTTCTTTCTAGCTTATGTTTATTTTAAAAAGTTCTTTGTATTGTTTTCAAGTTTTCATTCAATTGTAAAATGTACAAGACATTAATGTTACTTATCTTTTCTCGTCTCATTATTTAGTTGAGTTATCCTTCTTTAATTTGAATGTCATTGTTAGACAATCAAATAGGGGGAGATTGAAAGGCAGAGTGTCTAAACTTGTAACACTATATCTTATGTAACTCAACTAAAGAAAAGATACTTAACCCGAAGTCAATCAAGAACGAGAAGTCACAATGAAATCAATACAAATGAAGACAAAATAATTGAATATGATCAAACAAAGAAGAAATCATTGGAAGAAGTTCAAGTAAAAGTTGTTCATGCCCCTGTGATTTGTAATTCAATGAATCAAGATCATAACTATTAGTAACAATAAGACTAATTGATTTCAAGTGAAGAAGAAGGAAAGCAATTGTTGGAAAGCCACATTTCTAATTGAACATGGAAATCTATTCAGAAGCAAGAACTCTATCAAGACTAGTCACTTATGAACCAGACCATTGCATCAAGTGTCAGGACATTGATAGCAAGTTTATGTCAGCAGCAGAGATCCATGTTCAAGAGCTTGTTGAAGAATATTGAAGACACGAAGAAATCACAAGTTCAAGATGTTGCATTGAAGTTTCAAGTTGAAGCCCAGAATTTCTCTAAGTACTTACAAGGGAACCTATGTAGAAATTCCTATCTAGAAATTCTGGATAAACTTCTACTTAGAGCCAAGTAGAAATTCTGGAGGAGAAAATATTTTCTAAGTACTCAACTCAGGAAGCTATCTCGAATTTCCTATGTAGAAATTCCCAAGTCGAATTTCCTATGTAGAAAATTCTGGAGATGAAAATATTTTCTAAGTATTAAGGAAGTTTGCTATCTCGAATTTCCTATGTAGAAATTCTACTTAAAAGTTCGAGATAGCCAAGTAGAAATTCCTATGTAGAAATTCTACTTAGAGTTCTAGATAGAGCTAAGTAGAATTTCCCATGTAGAAATTCTACATAGAAAACAGTTTCAACATGACACATGGCATCATCCTGGTGGCAGATTTCCAAGCTTTCAAGACATGATAAGATTAACGTGGACAACATTAGACCACTCACATCTTATCGTTTGAAGACTACAAGTCATAGATTACAAAGTAGTATAAATAGAAGTACTTGTGTAACATTACAAAGTGAGCAATATTCGAGAGAAACACTTGTAATAGAGAGAGAGTATATTCACAGAGCTTAGTATCATTTACTACCCTCTTTACTTCTGTTGTACTATTGTAATGAATGTTGTAGCAACCCCTTCAAGTGATATATAAGACATATATTCCTTGAATCTTTGTGTTCATTTATTACATAATATTTATTGCTCCATAAATATTAAAAGTTGTATTCACCCCCCCCCCCTCTACAACACATTTGGACCTAACACTTAATTTAATTAAATTAAGCCTTGTATGACTTTTCTAAACACTGGGCATGACTTATTTTGGTCGGTATGACTTTTTTATTAATTAAAAAAATCGGTATGACTTTTTTAATATATAAAAAAACATTCGGTATGACCTTTTTCCAAAGAAAACTCGGTATGACCTTTTTCTTTATTAATTAAAAAATCGGTATGACTTTTTAATATAATAAAAGAATTGTCCGGTATGACCTTTAATAAAGCAGACTCGGTATGACTTATTAATATATATATATATATATATATATATATATATATATATAGCTCGGTATGACTTATTTAAGTCATATTCGGTATGACTTATTTAAGTCATATTCGAAATATATATATAAATAAGTCAAATTAATTCATTTCTTTTCTAATAAATTAATTCTACTTAAATTAATTAAATAATTTATAAATTAAATTAAATTCAACTTGAATTAATTTAATTGAAATAAATTAAATAATTAACTTACTTAGATTGTAGAATTAAAATATTATAGAGATCCGATTAAACTGCAGTCTTCTTGATTTTTCTTTGTCTTCTGATGTTGAAACCTCTTGATTTAAATGAAAAATAAATATTATTTAAGTTGACACACAAATGTACTGTCTGGTTCATTTGTGTCATACTAATAAATATTCTCCATTTATTAACATTTAAACTTGAGGCCTTCTGTCATTATTGCTGCTTCACTGACTTCAATCTTCTTCTGGAATCTACTGTAGTAATCACTTGAAATCTTCTATATCTTCTGTCTTCTATAGAAGTACTACCACATTATTTATTTTCACTGACGCTTGAACATATAAATGAACTTCTTCCAGTGTTGAGTAGCAATCCTATAAAAATTCTTCTAATACTTAGATCCTTTGGGATTAGTTGACTGTCTTCGTCTTGATTCCCGTTTGGTGTTTGTTATTTACTTCTCTTTAATAGCTAGAGTTGAGTTGTTATCTAATTATTACAAATAGGCCTAGTCATATGCCTTTCATAGACAAAGTCTAATGAAGACTGTGAAAGCAAGTAATTTCTATTTTCATGTAAACATTGTAAAGTGTATTTTATAATGTTATCAGTCGATAAAAAATAGAAGTATAAGTGAACTACTATATATTGATTAGTAGTCCATTGTAGCAAAATGTGTGTAGAAAATCAAGAACTCAAGAAAAGCACAATAGAAAGCTAAAAAATATTTATAGTGCTTCTTTTAGTTCAAAACTACATTTTGTAAGCAGCTTGGTATCTTTACCAAGGATAATTGAAAACAAAAATATACTAGTGGAAAAATTAAACCACTAGTAATTTTTAAAATTGCTCTGTTCTGTTTTCAATATATTAAATCTTCAATCCATAGTTTAAATAGTTCCATTCACTACATATTTCCAAACAAAAAAATAAATCAAAGTACAAACTAGTATCCGCAAGAATTTCTAAAATTCTTAAGTTTGTATTCAACCCCCCCCTTCTACAAACTTCTTGTACTTAAGGGAAAATAACAAATATTATACTCCATTTTGTTTAAAGTTTATGTTTTCTTCTTGAGCGTATAAATTATTATGTTTTGTTTATTAAATATAATATATCGTTATTTACAAGCACAAAGATGGGAAATGATTAACAAATTGATCGGTTAAAAGATACAAGCAACATAAAGATTTAAAAGAAAAATTGATCCATTAAAGATGTAAGCAACAATAAAATTTAGTACATAGCTAATGATTCTTACAATTCAAAAATAAACATAGTTCGAATACCATAGGTTCAATATTAATTGAAGTGGAAAACATACTAAAAGTAAAACTATAGGTAGAATGAACTACAATCGGAATACTTTGGATGATATATTGCTGTCGGGGAAATCCATGAGTTGGTCAGTCTCGGGGTGCAAGTAAAAACCTGCAAGTAAAAACCAAACTCTATATGCGTGAAAGCATCAGTATTTTCTTTGATAGTTATTCTGATATCAACTCCAAATTTTCTTCTTGCTTTCTGCTTAAGTAACCACATTGGAATAGGAGAATGAAATTTGTAACTCTTCAAATAGTAGGCTATCGCACTTTGATATGACTTGAGAAAAGAAGGCAAGGCATGAAGAAATGGTAGAGACAATGTAGGGACCATGTTGAGATAATCAGCATACAGAACATCTTTTTATTTCCATAAACATTATGAAAAGAATATTCATGACACTGGAGTTTTAAGGCAGTGAAATCAACATTATATTTCGGGGTCGGATTCACCCAATAATTTTCTCGAATAAAATCATTTTCATCTATCAACTTTTCGATTAGTTTCTTTATTGCTTGGTACGTTTCAGTGGTCACCGGCTGCTTCCTCTTATAGGTGACAACATTCCCTCCAATGAGATTAAAGAACCATATGCCATGGATCCCAAGTCTTGGCATAGAATTCCCGATTTGAAAGTAACTCAAAATAACTTATTTTCCAATGGGCAGCTTATCTACATATTAATTTGTAAGATACGTCAAAATGTGTTTGTTGTTATATTTTACTCTAACCCTTTATTAATGAACCACACTTATACACACACACACACACGTGCATTTGTGTATATAGTATCGCAAGACAAGATAAAAACCATGTGATGATAACAGTAGGGTCAAAGCATCAGTATATGCAAAACACAAAGACCAAGAGTGATACAGTCAATTACTCATAAGCATTAGAATGAAATTTAGGATTAACCTCAAGTTGACTAGGAAATCGATTTTTCTTTCTCTCATTGATTGTGTTGGCTACCTGACTAACTTGGACCTCTAGCTTAGATATGACTTAAGTATTGGAATTTAATAACTGCCTATCTTGGGTCATAGTTTGCATGAAAGCCTGTTGAGATTGAGTTATATTAGCCTGAGATTTCAATAACACCTCAATACTCTTTTTCAAAGAATTCAATTTCTTATCAGTTTCAATAAAACCATGAGGATTCAAAGGGATTGAAACATAATTTGGATAAGGGCCAAAATTTTAAGCAGGAAATGACTTGAGATTTTGAGTTGGATATGGACCAGAATTGGACTTTTGAAAATCATGTTGAGTACTTTGGTTAAATTGATTGTATTGACCTTGGTTCCATGAGAAATTTGGATGATACTTCCAACCATGATTTTATGTGGGTGCAAAAGGGTTATTCATTGCTCTCGCTTGAAACATGACATTAATTTGTTGAATTCCAGGGTAATTTTCTATCACATGATTAGATGAGTTACAATTTGCACAGATAGACACTTGTGAAGACACATTGTTGATTTTTAGGCTTCTAGTCTTTTAGTGGGTGTAGATAACTTAGCTTCGGTTTCAATAGAATTACCAACTATGTGTAAGCTCTTAGATTAGCTAGGTTTTTTAGTTTCCTGACTTGGTTCCCTAGTTGACTCCCACAATATTGGATTTTCAGCTAACTCCTCAAAATATTGTCAACCTTCTTCCTCATTTTTATCCATTAACTTACCTTGACACGTTGACTCTAAATAAGAAGTGGTTGGACTATCTAAAACTTCATAAAGGATTTTACAAAATTTCCATTATTTTATACCATATTGAGGACATTGGGACAATAGATTTAAAAATCTATAAAAATATTTCCAAAAAGACTCATTTTACTTTTGTTGAAATTGGTTGATTTCATTCCTAAATTTGTTAGCCTTATGGTTTGAATTTTTTTTTTTAGAAATATGCCTACAAATCCCTCCCAAGTGGAAATAGAATTAATGGGTAGATTATATACCCATTTTTTAGCATTTTCTTTAAGAGCAAAGTTAGTAAGTCTTAGTCTAATGAAGTCATGGGTCAATTGTTAGATTTTCTATAGGGCACAAACTTCGTCAAACTCTCGAATGAAAAGATATGGATCCTCTCTCTACCCCAATAAACCCCCAACAAGTTATGATGTTAGTGTGTATGTACATGGGATTCATTTTAATTTTTTTTTAGTGTTCTAATTTTTATTTTTTGAAATATTTAAATATAAGAGGGAGAATTTCTTTCCTAATCATTTCATGTTTTGGTAGAAAATTTTGAAGAGAAAATTATTAATATTTTTTTTTTATCATTTTTTCTCTTTTCTTTAAAAAATTGACAGCACAACTTAATAATTTTTTTTAAATGTTTTTTCTTCCCTTACCTCATTTTTCTTAAATTAATAGTCAATGTAGGAGTTTTGGAGTAAAGAAATAGAATTATATATATATATATATATATATAATGATGAAAAGCATATGACTAGGCCTATTTGTAATAATTAGATGGCAACTCAACTCTAACTGATAAAGAGAAGTAAATACTAAACACTAAACAGGAATCAAGACAAAGACAATCAACTAATCACAGAGGATCCAAGTATCAGAAGTATTTTGTGGGATTGCTACTCAACACTGGAAGAAGTTTATTTATATGTTCAAGCATTAGTGAAAATAATATTGTGGTAGTACTTCTATAGAAGACAGAAAATATGGAAGTTTTCAAGTGGTTACTACAAGTAGATTCCAGAAGAAGAATGAAAACAGTGAAGCAGAGAATATGACAGAAGGCCTCTAGTTAAATGTTATTTAAATGGAGAATATTTATTGGGATGACACAAATGAACCAGACAGTACATTTGTGTGTCAACTAATATAATATTTATTCTTCATTTAATTCAAGAGGTTTCAAGATCAGAAGACGAAGAAAAGACGGGAAGATTTCAAGACTATCAGCACGGCTGCGACTAAAGATAGTATTTTAATTCTACTATCAATTGTTAATTAATTATTTAATTTATCTAATTAAATTAATTCAAGTTGAATTTAATTTAAATTTATAAATTAACTAATTAAATTAAGTAGAATTAATTTACTATAAAAGAAATGGATCAATATGACTTATATATATATATATAAACAGCTAGTATGACTTATTTATAAGTCATACCGAATGTCTTATATATATATATATATATATATAAATAAGTCATACCGAGCTTGAATATGAATAAGTCATACCGAGCTTATTGATAAGTCATACCGAAGCATCTCAATAAGTCATACCGAGCAGAATTGATAAAGGTCATGCTGAACCAGTTTTTATTTAATTAAAATAAGTCATACCGATTTATTTTAATTAGATAAAATCAGGGTATGACTTTCAATAAGTCATACCGAATTCTAAAAGGTCATACCGACCAGGAATAAGTCATGCCCAGTCTTTTATAAGTCATACAAGTGTTAAAATAAGTCATACAGACTTATTTTCTTGAAATAAAGTCATACTCATAAAGGTCATAGCAGCCATTTCAAATCTCTATAAATATGAGATGATCTCTTCACTTTTTCAGTTGTTCAACTTATCAAGAGTTAGAAAATCAGTTCAAATTCAGAAATTTGTCTGCATTGTAATATTCACAGATTTCTGTGCAAGTTTGAATATAATTGATTAAACTCGAACACTTCATGTCGAATTCGTTCTAGATTAATATATCAGTTATAAAGTCTAATCTTCATATTAATTGTGTAATACTAATCAAGTTAAAATTATATCTTTCACTTGAACAGTATTTCATTATAATTAATATTTCACGAATAATTAAAATAATATTTTTAATTCAAATTATTCCGCGATTAATTTTCAGATATTGTATTCAACCCCCCTTCTACAATATCAGGGACCAACAATTGGTATCAGAGCTGGTTGATATAGTTAATATCAGATCCAAATCAAATTCCGCGAACTCATTCAGATCTCAAAAATTATTTTAAATTCGAAATAATTTTTTTTATTCGAAATAATTTTTTTTTTCTGAAAAATTATTTTTGATCAAAAATTGTTTTAAGTCAAAAATTAAAATATTTTTTTGAAACACTTAATTTTTAATCTTATTAAAGATGAGTACCCAGAAAGTCACTAGCATCAAAATTCCACAATTTGACAGAGAACACTACAACTTGTGGAAACACAAAATGCTACTGTTTATCGGGATTGCAAATCCCAAGTATGCATTAGTCATGGCCAAAGGTGTTGAACCCCCTATATCAGTTATTCTCGAACACACGGTTGATGGGGTTGTAATTCCCCACAGACAGTTTCCAAAAAGTCCGGCAGACTATACAGATGAGGAAACAGAAGCTGTGTCCCTTGATAATAACCTGAAGCTCATATTAATTGAATCCCTAGACTACATCATGTACAACCAAGTTGTAAATTGCAAGAATGCAAAACAGATCTGGGAAACAATTGAAATTATTAATGAGGGAACTGAAGAAGTTAAAGAGAATAGACTGGAGATCCTAACCACCCAATATGAGCAGTTTAGATCCAACCCTGGTGAGGGTATCTCTGAGGTGTTTCAGAGACTAAACAAACTGATAAACGAGCTCAACATGAATGAAAAGTTTTATCAGAACCAAGAGGTGAACAAGAAGTTTTTGCTGACCTTACCAGAGCATCTGGAACACAGGATTGCAGCTATTCGGGAATCTAGGGATATGAAAGAGGTAACCCTAGAAAGACTCTACGGAGTTTTAAAAACTTATGAGCTGGAACAAATCCAAACCAGAGAGATGTACGGAAGAGGTAAAGTACTGAGTTACTCCAAGGCATTAATGGTAGAAGCACCAGAGAAAGAAGAAGTGAAGGCTGTTGTACCTTCTAACAGTTCAACAGAGTATGTGGTTCCAGAACTTGGACATACTGCTGACAAACAAGAGGATGGTGATTTCTACTCACTGGAAGAACTAGATCAGCTAGAAGATGAATCTCTAGCTATGGTTGCCAGGAAGTTTGGCAACATGAGATTCCGAAGAAACTCCTCATTCAGAAGTAAGCCAAATTTTGGAAGATTCCAAAAAGGAGGTTCTTCGACAGCAATATCGAAAAGCGGCTACAAGACCGGCTTAGTTGATAGAAGCAAGTTTCGTTGCTTCAACTGGAATGAGCTAGGCCACTTTGCAACTGAGTGCAAGAAGCCTAAGCAAGGGAAGAAGAGAGAGTCTTACGAAGAGCTCAAGGAAAAGTATGATGCGCTCGTGAAAAAGCATCAAGGAAAGTCCTATCTAGCAGTAGGCAATAGCTGGGATGATTCAGATAACGATGATGAGGAAGAGCTAGGAAATCTTGCTCTTATGACTTCATCAGAGGAATCACTGTCTCCCACCCGTGACAGAGGAATAGAGGTAAATCCTTCTTGTCCTAAGATGTTTGCTTTGCTAGGTAAAGGACTAGATGGTGAAAGAGATAAGGTTAAGAAACTCAGACTCAAAGTCAAAGAGTTAGTTGATGAGACTGAAGTTTTTAAACAGTTAAAAAGAAATCATGACAAGTTGATTGTTAAGTTGATTGAAGACTTAGCTGTTCAAGTCAGTAAAGTCAGTTGTCATGTTGTAACAGAAGCCAATCTCAGAAACCAGATAGAAGAAGAAAAGAAGAAGTGTCTTGCTTATAAGAATTCCTCATATATTGTAAAGAACCTAGTTGACCAACAAGAAATAAGTCGTAAAGTTGGGATAGGCTTTGAGTACAATAAATCTGTAGGAAAGCCAAGCAACATAACCCCCTTTAGAAAAAGTGCTGTAGAAAGGGGTATCCCACATGTTGTTAAAGACACACCAAAACCTCTCTTCATAACACCGATAGCTGAACCTATCCTTGAGAGCTCCGTACTGATTGCATATGAAATGCAGTTGGAAGATCTTGAGGAAGAGAAGAAGAGAGGAGAACAGGTTAAGGACATAAAAGGAGTTAATGTCCAGAAAGAGAGGCGTGCACCAGAGACCCCAGTGAAAGATGTGGGAACTTCTGATTCCCCCAGACCTGGTGTAGGTGCAAAAGACTTAAAGAATAAAATGAACAGACCCAACACATTTGTGAACAGTAGGAACAGTAACAATAAATTTCATTCTAGTGAAAACTTCAAAGGTAATGAGAAAATTGAAGTAGAATCTGTTAAGCCTCCTACTGTATTGAATAACATACCTACGATTGATGCTTTCCATAGACCATGTGGTATAATGAATTGCATGTTATGTGCTTTTAATGCTATGACTGCTTACTTTAAACGCATGATAGCTAAGAAAGATAACATGACACCTAGACAGCACATCAATAGTAAATTTGCTAAATCCAAGACTGCAACTCCTTCACCTGAGAAGAAGGAATCATATATTCCTAAGTCTAAACAGAAAGTTGTTAAGACTATTTATAGGAAGGTAGGAACAGTCAAGGAAGAAAATGATGTTATTCGAAAAGGATCTGTTGTCAAAGCAGACAAAGGTCAATTCTTTAAGTATGCCGGGCCCAATCAATTTTGGGCTCCGAAGACGAATTAATCCGTTTGATAATTGCAGGGAGTTAAACAGGTAAACCGAGTTATATGGATCCTGGACAGCGGATCATCAAGGAATATGACCGGAGATAGAGCCCTGCTATCAGACGTGGTTGAGAGAGCTGGCCCAGTCGTCACCTTTGGAGATAACAGCAAAGGAATGACTACGGGATATGGCAAGTTAAATACAGGAAATGTTATCATTGAAAATGTCTCTTTGGTGGAAGGACTTAAGCACAATCTACTCAGCGTCAGTCAATTCTGTGATAGAGGTTACAAAGTAAACTTTATCAAGGAGAAGTGCTTAATAGCTCATTCTAAAGAAGACAGACTAGCCTTGCGTGGAGTAAGGAAAGGAAACTTGTACGTAGCTGATTTCAACACAGGGACCAACAATATCCAAATCTGCAGCTTAATCAAGCAATGAATTGCAGAGCACAAGTACAGGAATCGATAAGATAGAATATACGGCAAATACAAAGAATCAAAATATTAGATGGAATCTTGGAGTCTATTATAGATTGCTGGAGTAAATATCCGTTGATGACTTCTCGATCAGGAAATATCCGTTGATGAGTATATATCCGTTGATGAGTTCTCGATTGATAAATATCAGTTGATGACATGAGTTCTCGATTGATAAATATCAGTTGATGACTTGAGTTCTCGATTGATAAATATCAGTTGATGACTTGAGTTCTCGATTGATAAATATCAGTTGATGACTTGAGTTCTCGATTGATAAATATCAGTTGATGACTTGAGTTCTCGATTGATAAATATCAGTTGATGACTTGAGTTCTCGATTGATAAATATCAGTTGATGACTTCTTGATCGATGACTTCTCGATTGGCTTTATCAGTCGATGGCTTATTATCAGTTGATGACTTATCGATCGATATTTATCAGTCGATTGATTCTTGCAGATAGACTGTGCTAAGGTCCTAAGGATACAAGTATTGACCTAATTGGCTATACAGATTCAGACTATGCAGGGTGCAGGATGGACAGGAAAAGTACTTCTGGAAGCTGTCAGTTTCTAGGACGACGGTTGATCTCCTGGTACAGCAAGAAACAGCATTCAGTATCTACCTCGACAGCCGAAGCAGAATACATTGCGGCAGGTAGCTGTTGTGCACAGATCTTGTGGATCAGGAATCAGCTAAATGACTATGGACTTGCGTTGAATAAAATTCCAATTTTCTGCGACAACACAAGTGCTATAGCTATTTCCAACAATCCTGTACAACATTCACGAACCAAGCACATTGACATAAGGTATCACTTTATCAGAGAGCATGTCATGAACGGAACTGTGGTGCTACATTTTGTACCCACAGAAGATCAAATAGCCGACATCTTCACAAAACCACTTGATGAATCCACTTTCTCAAAGTTGATTAGTGAATTAGGGATGTTAAACTATGGCTAAATTTTTGGTTGCTAGGAATTAACTTAAGCTCATAAATATTAAATGTTAATATTTAAAGAGTTTATGAGACTTGAATTAATAAAATCCTAGGACTTATGAATTTTTGGAAAATTATCTTAAGTTTAAATCAATATTCTTAAAAGATAATTATTTCAATTAAAGCATAAGTAATTTTGTTTAAATTAAGCATGTATGTAAATTAATGCATATTTTCTTTTATTGTACATTAATATAAATAATTATGTTATTAATTATTCATTTAATTTACTTATTAAATTAATTCAAACATGAGTTAATTTAATTCTTAAATTATTTAAAACAATTAATAATGTAAATATTTATTAGTATGAAAATTATTGTTATTTTTCTTAAAATAGTTTCTTTATATTAATTGTATAAAATGTCAGTATGACTTTATTAAAACAAAAATCTCGGCATGACTTATTCAATAAAACTCGGCATGACTTTTTCTGTTTATTAAAAAAAGTCATACCGAGAGTTATTAAAAATAAGTCATACCGACCTATTCTTTTAAGTTTTATGCAAATAAAACTCGGTATGACTTTTAATAAGTCATACGGAGATATTCAAATGCCCTGTTTTAAATTAAGTCATACCGAGCATAGTTATATTTCCTTAATATTAAGTCATACTCAGCTTTATTTACACATACACACGCTGATACACACAAACTCACGAACAGCCTTTTCATTCAAAAAATTCGATCGTTTTTAATCATTTTCAACTGAGTTCAGTTACTAATCCGTGTTTACAAGCATCTGTGCTTGCTAGTTTGTGAAAATCATATAAAACAAAGGAAACTCTGCCCGATTTTCCTCAAAAATCAAACTACTTTTCCTGTTCTTGTTTTTGGAATAATCGAAGCATTCAAGTGATTTTTGTGAACTAGAGGACTGTTGTGTAGTGTTTTACGAATTAAAGCTGATTTGTTTATTAGAAATTAGGTTTTCAATTTTCAAGTGTAATTTTCGGATTTTGAATTGTAATTGTTATTTTTAATTTATAATCGCACATTGTAATCTTATTATTTGTAATAGCTTAAACAAAAAAAAAATGGCTGGTTTTTGCGAATTAGTAAAAACTAATTTTGTAGGATTTTTCAATCCGGTGAATTGTTCAGTCGAGAGGTTTTGACCGTGGATCGTATTTATGAATGAACATTCACTCGTAAGAACTGCAATTACTCTGGATGCCCCGTTGCAAGTGTTAGCACTTAGGGCTCTGTATTCCACTGCGAGGAATAGGAGTACTGCAGGCAGAGTTCAATTCTCTTTCAGCATAGGAAATCATGAATATATGGTGACTGAAGAGGACGTGAACAGGATTTTAGGCTTTCCAACTGACAACTTCATGGATCCACCCTCTGTACCAGAAATTCTAGAATTTTTCTATTCTATTAGATATCAGGGTGAGATCAATTTGGTAAGATTGACGAAGTCCAGATTGGTAAGCGAATGGGACTACTTCTTTGGGACGTTAGCCAAAGTTTTTGCACCCACTACAAAGAACAACTTCAACAATATATCTTCACTACTGCAAATAATAGGGTTTTCTGTGGCCCACAACAGGAGGATAAATTTTGGGAAGTTGATTCTAAAGGAAATAATCAGGAAAATGGGGAAACCAGAAAGCAGGGAACAGGACATTCAAGTCTACTATCCGAGGTTCCTGATGCTGTTCATGAATGATTTGTTGATGGATGAAGACAAAGCCTTATTTCAGAATAGTCCTGTAGAAGAATCTCCTACTTCTCAGAATAACTTATTTGCAAGGCTCCACAACAACCCCAAGTTCGAAGATGTGCCAGTGGTAAGGACAGATTACATGGCTGAGATATTAGATCACATTGCTAATCCTGTGCAGGAACAAGAGTCAGAGCAAGTGCCAATGCAAATGGATCATCCTGTGCACCTTCTACTTGAAGCTGCTCAGCATGTCGATCAAGTGGCACAAGATCAACAGGTAATATCTCACTCACAATCTTCTAGTTCAATACCTATAGATATATCCACTGCTCTGTTAGATTTATCTGTGGCGGACTATAATTATGGTCTTACACTTCAGGATATCAGCTACGAACCTGAAAACACACATGTTCCGTCCCCAGCTGAATTAGAGCCTCAAACAGTTTCTCCTTCATCCTCCTCTTCATTAAAAGTCAGAAAAAGGAAGAAACCTGTCAGAATAGTTAGAGGTCTTGGTGCTGATGTGAGTGAACCCGCAGCTCTGTCTCCTCCTTCAAAAATTTCTAGAGTTGACCCTGAGACAACTGCAGCCTCTACCTATTCCAGTCAATGGGATATGGATTTTAACATGGCCATCCAAGATTCTCTAGATACACTTGCTCAACCAGGTGATCTAATTCGCTGCTCGGCCACAGCATCAAATAGTGAGGAAAACACACTGCTAGCAATCACTCTAGCAGAACCTTCACTTGAAGAAATACCAACACATGAGGGCACATTTGTTGAAGAAAATGTTTTTAATGAAAACTCGTCGGATGCCACCTATGTTGTGGACCATGACATTTTCGATGCAGTGCAGCATCAGATACTCTCTGAGGTACTAAGGAGCACCACAGACTCTCAAGAGCCTGTCATTACATTGTCTAAGGTGGTGACTCCCCTGGATTTCTTTCATCCAGTTCTCTTTCGAGAAGGTCTCGAATCCACTGGTAGATTTGAGAGGCAACCACTCCATAGAGGGAGATGGGACTCCATTCACGGAGTAGCTACGTCAGTAGCGGAGCCACTTCAAGTTAATCTTGTTGAGGACGCGCCTTCACAGGCATCAGAAGAGCATTTTGACTCTTCAAAAGCTATTGTTATATATGCAGGTACAGCTTCAGGATCTGGAAAAGAGCTAAACACGAGTGATGTGAGGCAAACACAGAGTGAAACACATGCACAGAGTGATAGTGAGATAAACAGGAGTGCAAGTGAGCTGAGTGCACACATACACAGTGAACTTTTATCCAAAATGGAAGCTCTCCAGAAAGAAATGCAAATTGTTCAGGCTGAGTTGGTAAAAGTAAAAGCACAAGCAGAAAAAAAATCTACATCTGCCTCTGTAACACAGCAGCTGACAATAGTACGAAAAGATGTTGATGATGTCAAAACCTCCATTCTTCTAAAAACTCAAGACATCCAGGGTGTACAGAATCTTATTGCTGACGACATGAAAGAAGTCAGCAAATTACATGAAAAGATTGACGAGGTTGAGAAAAGCTTGACATTAACAATCATTGAAAATGAAAAGATCTCTACACAAAGATTCAGCAAACTGGATGATGGAATGACACATTTGAATGAAGGAATGAAGCAAGTCTATCTGACTATGCAGAAAATGTTGACATCTTTTGAAGCTTCTAAAATCCAAGAGGATCCCTCAACTAAGGGGGAGAAAGCAAAAGAGAAAGTAGCAGCTGAAAACGAAAGGGCTACTACTAAAGATAAAGGTAAAGCAAAGATGTTTTCTGAAGAAGAATTTCAATCGTTTGATCCACAACCAGAAGAACAGTATTACGCTAAAGAGCAATTCATCGATGACAGTGCTCATGATGAATCAAACTTTCCTGACTACTGCAGAGCTGAGGAAGAGATTGCATTTGATGAAGATTTTTTGTTTCCAGAAGAAAAAGAAGTTGATCCAGCCTATGAAGAGGCAATGAAGAAACTAAAAGAAGACATCAAGGCAAGTCATGCAAAAACTGAAAATCTGAAAGCTCTAGTCATGGAAAGAACAAAGGCTGAAAAAGAAGAAAGCCAAGAAAAGCAAAATCTCTAGGTCATAGCAGTCAGAGAAAAGAAGAGAGATGTACAGCTCAAGATTGGAAAGAAATGGGATACTGCAAGAGAAATAATGGACAAACAACAGAAGGGTCCATTTGAAGACAAGCATCTGAAATCAATAATTGAGCGTCTAGAAAAGTCAAATGACAACATTGACAACTTCATGAAAGCTCTGAAAGAGGAAGTGGACTACATCACTATCCTAGTGGATCACATTCTTGAAGACTGGCAGATACTAGTCTACACACACAGGAATGGAACATTCAGAATTTCCTTAGAGTTTTTCAGGCAAAGAAGTTTATCAGTAATATGGACGTTTTTGAATAGAATAAAGAGGAGCTCAGAAGAAAATGAACTTCTCAGGGATAGACTTAGAGTCTTTGCCACAACTGTTAGTCCTCAGATCTTATTTGATCCTCACGAGGTAAGATTTTTCTCAAACAAGTTGTATCAAATCATGCAGTTAAATGAGGAATCTTTTAAGGGCTACACAGTTAAGTACATGATTCAAGTTGAAAAGATGCTAAGGTCAAAAGGTTTCAAATCCCAAGCTAAAATGGATGCTGCAGAGAAGATAAGAAACTACTGTCTGTCGAAAAGAATTCATTCATACATCAGGCAAATACCAAAGATAGATTCAACACAACCATCTGATGTAGAAAAAGAGATAGTAGATCCTGTTGAACAGGAAGTGATGTGGCAGTTAGCAAGAGCTGAACAAAGAAAGTTGTATGGGGAATCCACTACAACAGAACAATCAGTATCTGAAGAAGTACCGAGGACACCAATTCATAAAAGTTCAATCCTAGAAGAAGGTGAAGTTGATACAACAGAAGACTGAAGACTTAGATAGAACAAGATAGAAACTTTGTAATAATTGTTCAGTGCTAGAGGAACATCTATCTTGTATTTATCTTTTATGTATGAATCTGGAAAATTGTTAAATATAAAACCAGAACTTTTGTTTATTATTTACAGTCATTAAATGTCGTACTACTTTCTTAGTTGTTAGTTGAGTTATCCTCTAGGAATTTGTGTTAAAATGTTTAACAACAAATAGGGGGAGATTGAAAGGCATATGATTAGGCCTATTTGTAATAATTAGATGGCAACTCAACTCTAACTGATAAAGAGAAGTAAATACTAAACACTAAACAGGAATCAAGACAAATACAGTCAACTAATCACAGAGGATCCAAGTATCAGAAGTATTTTGTGGGATTGCTACTCAACACTGGAAGAAGTTCATTTATATGTTCAAGCGTCAGTGAAAATAATATTGTGGTAGTACTTCTATAGAAGACAGAAAATATGGAAGTTTTCAAGTGGTTACTACAAGTAGATTCCAGAAGAAGAATGAAAACAGTGAAGCAGAGAATATGATAGAAAGCCTCTAGTTAAATATTATTTAAATGGAGAATATTTATTGGGATGACACAAATGAACCAGACAGTACATTTGTGTGTCAACTAATATAATATTTATTCTTCATTTAATTCAAGAGGTTTCAAGATCAGAAAACGAAGAAAAGACGGGAAGATTTCAAGACTATCAGCACGGCTGCGACTAAAGATAGTATTTTAATTCTACTATCAATTGTTAATTAATTATTTAATTTATCTAATTAAATTAATTCAAGTTGAATTTAATTTAAATTTATAAATTAACTAATTAAATTAAGTAGAATTAATTTACTATAAAAGAAATGGATCAATATGACTTATATATATATATAAACAGCTAGTATGACTTATTTATAAGTCATACCGAATGTCTTATATATATATATATAAATAAGTCATACCGAGCTTGAATATGAATAAGTCATACCGAGCTTATTGATAAGTCATACCGAAGCATCTCAATAAGTCATACCGAGCAGAATTGATAAAGGTCATGCTGAACCAGTTTTTATTTAATTAAAATAAGTCATACCGATTTATTTTAATTAGATAAAATCCGGGTATGACTTTCAATAAGTCATACCGAATTCTAAAAGGTCATACCGACCAGGAATAAGTCATGCCCGGTCTTTTATAAGTCATACAAGTGTTAAAATAAGTCATACAGGCTTATTTTCTTGAAATAAAGTCATACTCATAAAGGTCATAGCAGCCATTTCAAATCTCTATAAATATGAGATGATCTCTTCACTTTTTCAGTTGTTCAACTTATCAAGAGTTAGAAAATCAGTTCTGTAAAGCATAATGTAACGTAGTATGTAATAGTGATAACAATAACTCAACTAAGAAACAAAGACAGACAAATAATACTAATATGCAGCACAGGAATCCAGAAGGACATAATCAAGAAGATAATACATTCATCATTGTTGTACATTCAAGTTAGAAGAATTACTGAACGTCAGGGATAGAAGTTCATTAACATGTTCAAGCCTCAGTGACAAATAAGAGTTCAGAAGACTTCATACTAAAGACAGAGCAGTGATCCATGTGTAATTGTCTAAGGGTTTCAGTGATAAGAAGCAATGCAAAAGTCCAGGGTTTATCAGCTGAAACAGAACAGAGATTAAGGAAATTCATTCAAGTGTTAGTCGTTTGTGAACCAGACCAGTGCACTAAGCGTCAGCACAACAAGAAGAGAATTATCTTAATTAATCAGAAGAAAATCAGTTGAACAAGCCAAGCCAAAAGAGTGAAGCAAAGTGGTAATTACTTGAAGAATTCAAGAAATATGCTAAGGCAAGTATTACTGCATTTGGTGGCATTAATACTCTTGAAGCAATGGAGAGGCGCAACATATATTTCCAAGGTGCAAGAAATGTCTAAGGGAAGTATGAGTGGCGCCTACACAGTGCAATGAGTGTAGGCGCAACTAAACTAACAAAGCACAAGAAAATAGCTGCACTTAGAATCTAAGTGGTGAGTGGCGCCTGCACTAGGAACTCAGTGTGCAGGCGCAACATAACTACTCCAGGCGCAAGGAAATTCTAAGGCGAAGTGTGTGTGGCGCCTATACAGGGGAACTACTGTATAGGCGCAACAAATAAGTTAAGGCGCAAAGGAAAAATATTCTAAGGCAGTAAGTGGCGCCAACACAGGGCTTACAGAGTAGAGGCGCAACTCACATACTCGGCGCAACTCAAGACTTCAGCCTCAACAAGCCTCAAGTGGCGCCTCTACACCATTACCACTGTGTAGGCGCCACTCAGGACTTAAGCAATTGTGGAATTAAATTCCAAGAAGACTGCAAATATATATGGGTTCAAATCAATTGTTTTAATTGGTTATCATCTTCAAGCTATCAACAAATACAGCCGGGAAGCTCCATTAAAGACACTCATTTATATCTCCCAACTGTAATTGTTGTAATATTATTTTGAACCCACTGCAGCTAATCATTTGATTAGATTTGTAGCACCCCAGGGATTTAATAATAACTTGTTATTTCCCAGCTTTGTGTTTTATTTACTGCCAAGCTCATATCATATAAAAACACAAACACTTCCGCAAAACGAAGTTGAAAATCTACAACATCATATTCAACCCCCCCTTCTATGATGATTTTGGACCTAACAATTGGTATCAGAGCTTGTTGATTGACTTTACAAATCAAGATCCAAAAATAGTTTTACTAAAAAGTGCATTTTTAGATCTAGAAAAATTTATCTTGAATTTTCTTTTATTTTGAAAAGAAAATTCAATTTCGAATTTTTCATTGATTTTAAATTCACTAAATTTTAAAAAAAGCTATCAATCATCAAGAATTCGAATTAAAATTAAATTCTCAATATTTAATTTTTTATTTGAATTGATTTTAATTTTTGAGAAATTAATTATTTCTTAAGATTTAAAATTCTTAACAACCATGAGTACCCAAAAATTAAGCAGTATCAAAATTCCCACCTTCGACAAAAATGAATACATTTTGTGGAAAAAGAAGATGACCATTTTCATCAAGACTAGTAATTCTCAATATCTTGGGATTCTTGAAAATGGCCCCCTATGTTCCTCAAAAGCTTACACCAGAGACAGTTTCAGAAGATGGCGTTCGGATTCCTCAAGGGTTTACCCCAAAGGAACCATCAGAATTTACTGACACTGACAAAGAGAAAGTAGCATGGGACAATCATCTACAATGCATCTTGATGGATTCTTTGGACACAACTATGCTAAATCAGGTGATAAATTGCACCAGTGCCAAACAGATGTGGGACACGATTGATCTGTTGATGGAGGGTACAGCTGAAGTGAAGGAAAACAGGCTAGACATTCTTACCTCCCAATATGAAGCATTCAAGTCATTACCTGGAGAAAGTATCACTCAGGTTTTCGAGAGATACAACAAATTGCTAAATGACTTGTCTCTACATGGGAAGACCTACACACGTAGGGAGATCAACAGAAAGTTTATGTTGACACTGCCAGCACACCTAGAGCACAAAATCTCTGCCATCAGAGAGAGAAGTGATATAAATGAAATGTCCATTGAAATGCTATACGGAAAGCTCAAGACTCATGAGATGGAGCAAGAGCAGCGACAAATCATTTATGGCTCAGGTACAGTGGACAATAAGAATTCTGCACTGTTGAAGACGACAGCTCTAGTAGCCAAGGACATTGCTGTGAAAGAGACCAACAAAGAAGCACCTGCAGTCGAGAAAGAAGAAATCTTAGAAGCTGAATTCACAGAGAATTCTCAACCGGGTGATGAAGACGACTTCTATTCAATAGAAGAACTGGAACAACTGGAAAACAAGACTATGGCCTACATGGCAGGAAAGTTCAAGAACCTCAGATTCAGAAGGAACCCAAAGTTCAAATTTAAGAGTAATTCAAGTTACAGTGGTTCCAGGGACAAAAGCAGTAATCGAGGTGGATCGTCTTCAGGGTCTCACAGCAGAGGAGGCTATAAGACAGGGATGGTAGATAGAAGCAAGTTTAAATGCTACAATTGTGGAGAACCCGGTCATTTTGCAACAGAATGCCGGAAACCAAAACAAGGGAATGAAAGGAAGGAGTCCTACGATGAACTAAAGCAGAAATATGATGCGCTGGTGAAGAAGCATCAAGGAAGAGCTTATATAGCTGAAGGCAAGAGCTGGGATGATTCTGACATCGATGAAGAAGAGGTCTATGGAAATCTTGCACTAATGGCAGACTCTTCAGAGGAATCACCTCAATCATCTAAGGTATCATTTCTTTCCTCCGTTGACATGTCTAATTCTGAGTATAAGAAAACTGTGGAAGATCTGAGCATAGAAATGTTTAACATACATACAAGCATGCTAGCATCTGTAGAAGAAAATGCTAAACTAGTTCTTAAGAATAAACTGTTAGAAACTAAAAACGAAAAACTAGAGCTTGCATGTGTTAATGTAGAAGATCTGAAACAGAAAATAGAATATCTTCAGAATAGAGATAGGTGCAACCAGGAAGTAGAAGCAGCTCTTAGAAGTAAAATTTCTGATCTAGAGTTAAAACTTCAAGCTTATAAGAAATCTGCGAATCTTGTAAAAGAGGCTATAGACAAACAAGTCATAGGTCAGAAAACAGGAATAGGTTTTGACTATGATAAGAAAGCTGGAAAAATGCATGTAGAATCTATTGCTGAGGAAAGTCCTATGAAGCAAGACATTCCACATGTATTGAAGGATGTAGCTAAGCCCCTTTATAAGAAATTTATCTTAGAACCCCTTAATGAAGATGATCTCTTAATGAAAGAAGAACTCCTTGTTGAGGAGAAAAAGGAAAAGGTTGTAGATAAGAAGAACATGCCTAAGAAACAGGTTAAAATTGAAATAGGCAATAAAAATGAAAACAAGAAAGCTAACAGAAATGGTAAGGTAGGTGCTAACAATGCTAGAAAAGTTTGTAATAATTGCAAGTCTACTGGTCATCTTACGCATGCATGCAATAAGATAAAAGTAGTTAAAACAGGAACTTCTAGTATGCCTGCCATGCCTGCCATGTCTATTCCTCATCAACCATGCGGTAAAGTAGGATGCATGCCATGTGCTTTCAATATCATGTCTGCATACATTAACTTAATGAATTCTTCATCAAGTACTTGCATGAATACAGATGTGAACATGACTAGAAAGCATGTTAGGGCAAAGACTGCCAGTCCTCCTAAAGTTAGGAAGGAAACCCCTGTCCCTAAGCCTAAAGACACCTCTGTCAAGGCTAAACCAAAGGGCAAGGGTTCAGTCGATGAGAAAGACAAGGACCAGAAAATTTCTATAGCTAAATCTTTTTACTTATCTAAGCCTCTTGGACCCAATCAAATTTGGGTGCCAAAGAAAAAGTAATCAATCTGTGGATGCAGGGTACAGCAAAGAACAAGCGTGTCATGTGGATACTTGACAGCGGATGTTCTAGGCACATGACTGGAGACAAAGCCCTGCTAACAGATGTGGTTGAGAAAGCTGGCCCGATAGTGACCTTTGGAGATAACAGTAAGGGATTCACAAAGGGATATGGCAATCTGGAAATCGGGAATGTTATCATTGAGAACATCTCTCTTGTGGACGGATTAAAGCACAACCTTCTGAGTATCAGTCAGTTCACTGACAAGGGATACAAAGTAACTTTTGAGAAGGAAAGATGTGCTATCCAAAGCAGGAAGGATTCGAAGCTTGCTCTTCAGGGAGTGAGAAAGGGGAACCTCTTCATAGCTGATTTGTTCTCTGCAAGCAAAGGTGAAGTTCAATGTTTTTATAGCAAAGCTTCAACAGAGGACAGTTGGTTGTGGCACAAGAAACTCTCTCACCTCAACTTTAAAACTATGAACTCTTTAGTAAAGAGGGAATTGGTTAGAGGTCTGCCCGAGATGGAATTCTGTCAAGAAGGGCTATGCGAAGCATGTGAAAAAGGGAAGTCAAAGAAAGCATCTCATCGAAGCAAAGACTCAACTGACATTACTGAACCACTGCAACTACTGCATATGGATTTATTTGGTCCAGTCAACGTCATGTCAATGTCAAGGAAGAGATATGCACTTGTAATTGTTGATGACTACTCCAAGTACACGTGGGTGTTGTTTCTAGCCGCAAAGGATGAGGCCCCTCAAACAATCATCAATCACTTAAAGAAACTTGAGTTGGAAGCTGGTCTGCCTGTCAGGAAAATAAGGTCTGACAATGGAACAGAATTTAGAAATGCAATCCTGAATGAATTCTGTGTGGAAAAAGGAATAACAAGACAATTCTCAGCGCCCAGAACTCCACAACAAAATGGAGTGGTAGAGAGGAAGAACAGGACTTTGGTTGAAGCAGCAAGAACAATGCTGAATGAAGCAAAATTGCCTCTATACCTTTGGGCTGAAGCAGTCAACACAGCTTGCTACACTCAAAATCGTACCCTGATCAATAAAGAACATGACAAGACTTCTTATGAGTTAATGGCCAACAAGAAACCAACACTGAAATACTTTCATGTGTTTGGAGCAAAGTGCTTCGTATTGAAAGATGATGAGCATCTGGGAAAGTTCGAATCCAAGGCTCATGAAGGCATATTTCTTGGCTACTCAATGGAATCTAAGGCGTACAGGGTTTATGTGATTGATCACAAAAAGGTCATTGAAAGCATGAATGTAACTTTCGATGATCTAAAGCTCCCAAGTCTACAAAGAACAGACGACACTGAAACTCTGCAGTTTGAAAATTTGAACTCAGATGGAGGTGAAGTAGAACCTGAAGCTGCAACAGAGATTCAAGTTCCAAATGAGAATATCAACAATGATGATTCTGTCCCTAGTAGTGGAAACAGTGGAAGATTCACAGAAACTACTAGTAGTGGCAGAGAATCTCATTCTCATCCAAGCAGCAGCTCAGGGGGAGCAACTGAAGGATCAACAAACAGGACCCAGCACAATAATGAAAATCAGGCTGAATCATCTAGGGCAAATCTGCCTAGACACAGGGTGTGGAGTAGAGATCACCCCTTTGAATTGATTCTTGGAGATCCAGATGCTGGAGTTCAAACAAGACGTGCTTCCCAAAATGAATGTTTATTCTCTGGTTTTCTCTCTGAAGTAGAACCAAAGAAAGTGGAAGAAGCACTAGAAGATCCAGATTGGGTTCTTGCCATGCAAGAAGAACTCAATCAATTTGAGAGACAAAAGGTATGGAAACTAGTACCCAGGCCAAAGAACAAGTCTATTATTGGCACAAAGTGGGTATTCCGAAACAAGCTGGATGAAGATGGCATTGTTACGAGGAACAAAGCCAGACTGGTTGCTAAAGGTTATTCCCAGGAGGAAGGAATAGATTATGATGAAACATATGCACCAGTGGCAAGGCTTGAAGCTATCAGGATGTTCTTGGCATTTGCAGCACATTCCAACTTTAAAGTATATCAAATGGATGTGAAGAGTGCATTCCTGAATGGAGAGCTGGAAGAAGAAGTATATGTGGAACAACCCCCAGGGTTTGAAGATCCAGAATTTACAGATTTTGTGTACTTCCTCTTCAAAGCACTCTATGGCCTGAAGCAAGCCCCTCGAACATGGTATGACACACTATCTATATTTTTACTTGAAAATGGTTTTACTAGAGGTGTCATAGATAAGACTCTATTCCATAAAATGCATAAAAATGATATGATATTAGTGCAAGTCTATGTAGATGATATTATATTTGGTTCTACTCACGATCAGTTGTGTAGTAGATTTGCTAAGCTAATGCAGAGTAGGTATGAAATGAGCATGATGGGAGAGCTGAACTATTTTCTTGGACTCCAAGTAAGTCAAAGGAAAGATGGAATCTTCATTTGCCAGACCAAGTACATCAAAGAATTATTGAAGAAATATGGTCTTGAAGATGCATCTTCAGCTAAAACTCCAATGGCAACTGCCACTAAGCTTGATAAAGATGAGCCTGGTAAGAAGGTAGACATCACAAGCTACAGAGGTATGATCGGCTCATTACTTTATCTTACTGCAAGTAGGCCGGATATAATGTTCTCTACATGCTTGTGTGCTAGGTTCCAATCAGATCCTAAAGAATCACATCTTATAGCTGTTAAACGAATTTTTAGGTATCTTAAGGGAAATCTGAATCTTGGAATTTGGTACCCTAAAGATACAGGTTTTGACCTTGTTGGCTATACAGATTCTGATTATGCAGGGTGTAGGATTGATAGAAAGAGTACATCAGGGAGTTGTCAATTCCTTGGTAGAAGGTTGGTGTCCTGGTATAGCAAGAAGCAGCACTCAGTTGCAATGTCGACAGCTGAAGCTGAGTATGTTGCTGCTGGGAGTTGCTATGCACAAATTCTGTGGATAAGGAACCAACTTCAGGACTATGGACTGTTGCTGAGCAAAATTCCAATATTCTGTGACAACACAAGTGCCATAGCTATAACCAACAATCCTGTTCAACACTCGAGGACCAAGCACATTGATATCAGGTATCATTTCATTCGAGAGCATGTCATGAATGGTACTGTAGAGTTACATTTTGTACCTACAGAGCAACAAATTGCAGACATCTTCACTAAACCATTAGATGAAATCACTTTCACTAGACTGGTTTGTGAACTTGGGATGTTAAATTCTACTGACTAACAAGTTGGTAATCAAAAACTTCAATTTGAAGCTGATAAATTCACTGGTTGATTAATTTCAATATTCTTAGGACTTGTGAATTTATCTACCAAAAATCATTTTCCAGCTGTTAAGATTAAATTTTAGATAAATACCTTGTGCATGCCTGCTTAATTTATTAATCTGGTATTTATTTAATTTTGATCTTAAAAAATATTTAAGTGCTTGTATTTAATTGATAAATTCTTGACACTTATTTATTTAAATATTATTTGAAATTATTTTAAATAAAAAGAATGAATATTTATATTTATTCTTTTATTTAAAATAAAAGTAAAATAATAAGAAGCATAATTTATTTATAATAATAATTTTAACAATTAATGTTATTATTGTTATTAATGAATATTTTGTGAAATTAGTAGCAAAATTTGAGAACACTTGAAAATTCGTCCAAGTGCCAAGTGGCGCCTATACAGCTAACTCACTGTATAAGCGCAACATATGGACTTAGAATTTTTACTTGGTTGAAATTCAAGTGGCGCCAACACAGTGTAACCACTGTGAAGGCGCAACATAAGTATTTCCTTGAGTCAAAAATTTGCTAAGTTATGTTTTTAACTCAAGTGGCGCCAATACAGTGTAACCACTGTACAGACGCCACTCAAAAATTACTTGGTCAATTTTTCACTTCTAGTGGCGCTAGCTAGTTAAGTGGCGCCTACATAGGGCAACCTCTGTGCAAGCGCCACTCAGCACTTCACATAATTTTTTTTTCTGAATTGCTGCGCCTATAAATACTTGAGTATTGTTTTTGTTGCCTTTTATTATACATACAGTCGACACACTCTAGAGGCGCAAGAACAAATAACTCAGATCCATTTTTTTAATCGAACATATCTTGGCCAATTGTTGTCCGATTTTTAATCCTAGACCAGTTTTGTGATACCCATAACCATATCTTCCTTTTCCAAGGGGTCTCATACATTTTGGTCAAGGTTTTAAAATTCACCATTTTCATAAAATTCGAACAATTTGTCTACTGTTTAATAGTGTTTAATCGATTAAAAATTTTAATAAAATTAAAGTGTGCTAAAAATTACTAGCAAGTTATTATATTGTTAATTTTTAAGAAAATTCAAGTAATTTTTGAAATTAGGGTTGTAGTTCAAAATTTTACTAAAATTATTTGATTTTAATTAGTACTTTTAATTATTAAAAATTACTTTTCATTTTTGATTAAATGGGGAGTCATTTTGAGATTAAAAAGACTAATTATTTATCCATTTTAGTAGATGATTGGACTGAGGCAGGGGACTTAGGTAACTGGGCTAGATTTTTAAATGAAAATTCAATAGTCAGTTATGCACTAACTACCTCTGTTCCTTTGAATAGAAATCTTCTAAGACAGGTATACAGGTCTGCTTTAGACACGTCTGCAGATGGGATCCTGAGCTTCACTTTTAAACTTCAGAAGCAAAGGGTGCCGATCACAGAAGCTGACATAAATAGAGCACTGCATCTACCTTCTGAGAACCTTGAGGAGGACCCATGTCAGGCAGATCTAGATAACTTTTTCATGTTCCTGCACTGCACCAGAGAGAACACAAATCTTCCAAAGAAGATTTACAAAAATCACCTGCCAAAGGAATGGAATCTGTTCTTCAACATCCTATCTCATGGTTTTGCACCAAAGACAGGTGGATTCCATGGCATTACTCAGTTCAACAAGGTGATTGGATATGCAGTAGCTACTGGCTCCAGAATTAACTTTGGCAAGTTGATCATGGCTGAGATCTTGAAGAATCAGGCAAAGATGGAAAACTTCTGTTTGTATCCAAGATTCCTACAGCTGGTACTAAATGAAGTTCTTGAAGCTGATCAACTTCAATTGTTTCAGAACAGTCAAATGGAAGAGTCACCCTCTCTACAGTTCAGAACAATTATGCTATTAAAGAATGAGGCTGACTATCCAAATAGGTATGCTCCTGCACCTATGACTGAACCCATAAGGGATTTTGTTGCTCTTCTGAGACAGGTTAATGAAGATGAAGAAGAAGAAGCATCAATCTCTAAAGAGGACAGTGAAGCTGAAACTTCAAGTGGTTCTGGAAGCTCAGCAGCAATGGAAGAAGAAGAAGAATCAGGCTCTGATAATGAAAATGAAGATATGGAAGAAGCTGATTCTGAAAATGAGCAAGAACCTGTTCCTGAAGAAGAACAAAGGAATTCCCCTAAAAATCCAACAGAGGAGATAGTGGTTGAGCCAGAAGTAGAAGAAGAACCTCAAGCTACAGATGTATACATCCCTAGCATGTCTGATGAAGGTATGGATGAAGGTTCACTTCTTTACTTTGACCTCTCTGCTTTTCTTTCAGATGAACATGTCACAATATCTCCATCTGTGCCTCAAACGTCAATGCACACACTAGAGCCCTCAGTGGCCATTGAAGCTGGCAATGAACTTGGCAACCCACCAGTTCTAATCAATGCCAGAGAACAACAAACAGATCCTTCATCACCTCCAACCAGAAAAAGAACCCATGAAATAGATGATAGGACCGTTTCTCAACCGGATCAGGACATTTTTCAAATATCCCCTACAGCTCTGCCTTCTCAAAAACGTCGTAAAATGGATTTTAAGCCAAAGGCATCTGTGAGCCAGGAACCTGATTCTCCAATCTCTGAACACCTTCTTTTTCTTCGTAACCTAAATTCTGAAATTGATAAAATCCTGAAAGGTCCGGAAAGAGAAACAGAGGTTGTAACATCCGCTACTTCAGTAGCTTGTACTGTTTTGGTTGATCCAATTCAGACTCTGTCTTCACAGACAGTAGGGGGCATCACTGACTCTCACGAGCCATTCATTACATTGTCAAATGTGGTGACCCCCCTGGACTTAACATCTCCAGATCCTATTAAGGATGTTTTCCCTCCCCAAGTGGGTGAAGTGGAAAGGCAACTCTCCCATAGAAGGGAAGAGGTCTCCATTCAAGGAGAAGCTGTGTCAACAGCACCACCACTTCAAGTGGAAATGCCTTCACAGGCTTCGCGGGGCATCACAGGCTCTTACTTGTCACATATTACATTGCCTGAGGTGGTGACCCCCCTGGAAATTCCAAGTCCAGCTCCTTCAACGGAGGTCCTCCCCACCTCTACAGGTCAGGTGGAGGGACAACACACCCATAGAAGGGATGTGGACTCTATTAATAGAGTATCTGCTACTTCGGTAGTAGAACCTGTTCAGGATGTCTCTGGACAGGTAATGCCTTCAATGGCTTCAGCTGGCATCACTGATTCTTTTATATTGCCAATCATTACAGAATCAATAGTGGTGACCACACTGGGTCTAAACTCCCCAGTTCCTGAAAAAGGAGTTCTCCCCACCCACAGTGGTCAGGCGGAGAGGCAACCTACCCATAGAAGGGATAGGGATTTTCTTGCAGGTATTGAAGATATGGATGCTATAATGAGTGAAACATTTAACCTAAGTGATCTTCAATTCCCTGACCCCGATCAGCCAAGTGTGAGTGTTGAGGGTCGTGCTCAAACAGTTCCAGTGAGGAGTGAGACACCCACTGACCAAATATTCACCCCACACAATACACACACTGCACATAGCCAACGGATTCTAAATCTGGAGGCCCAGGTTACTGAAATTCATCATTCTTTAAGCAAAATCTTGGAAGTGCAAGAGCAGCAGCGATCTGAAATGAAAGAACTCAAAGATCTAGCTCAACAGCTGCTGGCTCAGAAGGCTCCTGTCTCTACTCAATCAACTCCAACAGCTCAGATTACTCCGATCAGAAGGGAGGATAACCCAACTGAGGGGGAGAGATTAACACAAGAAAAAGATGTTGGAGCTGCAATGATAATGGAATATACAGCTCAGGGGGAGATGGATTTCTTCTATAGGCCTGGAGCGAGGCAACTTGAAGAAGGAGAAATCTTTGAACCCTATGTGCCAATGGATATTCCTACTGAAGCTGAGATAGAGAAGACTGTACAGGCTGAAGGGATAGACGTCGAAGAGGAGTTTGCTGAAGAATATGCCTTCGATAATGACTGTCTTCTAGTTGGTGTGGATGAAGTCATTACGAGAGGTGTATCCGAAGCTCAGGACTTAGTAAAGAGAAAATGGAAGAGAGTGCAGCAAGCAATTGAAAGGAGGAACAGAGTGAAGGACATAGAAGCAAAAGTAGGTCCTGATTGGGATGAAGCAAGGAACTTGCTCAAGAAGAAGGAGTTATCCCTTTCTAATAAGAAAGACAGAGAAGTCCTTGATCTCTTCAGAACCATGAAGGACAAATTTGAAGATGTTCATGAATTCTACTCCATGCTGTCCGAGGAAATTTCAAGTGTGTCAGTCAGTGCACTTAAAAATGGCTGGAAGATGCACCTAAATTCAACATCACTGGGGTCGAGGGTTCTGTCGACAAAAAGCTTTGAAAAGATGAATATAGTAGAGCTGTATGTGCTGAAGAGGAAAGTCATCTTTGGAGGGCACAAAACAAATGAGATACTGAGAGACATGATTGAAAAGAAGATAATGGAGATCGGTGTTGAAGCATTTGAAAAGCCTCCAGTTGTCAAGTACTACAAAGCAACAACTCTTCACAACTTAACTTTGTCAGACGAGTGTTTGGACTCAAGCCATCTCTTGTTCATGCAGTATGTAGAGGGAAAACTCAGGAGTAAGAAGAACAGAACTGCAGAAGACCTTAATGCTGCTGAGTTGATCTATGCATTCAGACTGAACAGAGCAATTCAAACTTCAGGAAGATATCTTTTGGAGACGTCCAGATACTACCAAGATCCAGTGTTTGTTAGAAAAGATGACGGCACAGAAGTACTCGAATCCATCTCAGACTCTGAACCTTGCACTCACACTGACTCAAATGGAATAAAATACTTACTACTCAAGAAGGATGGTGTGATCAGGAGGAAAGAATTATCAAAGCTCAAAAGAAACAACTCTGAGGTTATTCGAAAAGTCTTCTCAAGGGTAAAAACATCCACTGTCAAATCAGACAAGAAGGCTTTGAGGATAATTGAAGATACACTAAGGGAGAAACTGGCAGAAGAGTCAATGCACGACACTGACAGAGTAAAAGGCTTTCCGAAAAGGATAACAGTGTTCGTGTTTACAAAGAGGCAATCTCTGGCCTTCGAGTCAATCTCCAAAATGAATTCAACGGCGTTTCTTACTGAGATATTAAAGAAGCTAGAAGATCCACCTCCAGTTAACACTCTTGAAGTAGAAGCAAGAGATTTGGTAAAGGCAAGGTTAGAGCAAAAGGAAGAAGAGCTGAGGAAGCACTACTCTGAAACGAGGTCTAAGCAAAAACAAGACACAGTACAAAGAAGCAGAAGATCATAGATTTATTTGTTCAGGCTAAAGGAACAAACTTCTTTTATACACAAAGAAATCTGGAAATGTAATATCTAATCCAGAATGTAATTAATATTATTTACTGTCTTTCTGCACTTTACTTTTTCTTGTAAGTAACAGTTGAGTTATCCTCTCACAGGATTTGCTTGTCGATCTCTCTCAATCAAATAGGGGGAGATTGTAAAGCATAATGTAACGTAGTATGTAATAGTGATAACAATAACTCAACTAAGAAACAAAGACAGACAAATAATACTAATATGCAGCACAGGAATCCAGAAGGACATAATCAAGAAGATAATACATTCATCATTGTTGTACATTCAAGTTAGAAGAATTACTGAACGTCAGGGATAGAAGTTCATTAACATGTTCAAGCCTCAGTGACAAATAAGAGTTCAGAAGACTTCATACTAAAGACAGAGCAGTGATCCATGTGTAATTGTCTAAGGGTTTCAGTGATAAGAAGCAATGCAAAAGTCCAGGGTTTATCAGCTGAAACAGAACAGAGATTAAGGAAATTCATTCAAGTGTTAGTCGTTTGTGAACCAGACCAGTGCACTAAGCGTCAGCACAACAAGAAGAGAATTATCTTAATTAATCAGAAGAAAATCAGTTGAACAAGCCAAGCCAAAAGAGTGAAGCAAAGTGGTAATTACTTGAAGAATTCAAGAAATATGCTAAGGCAAGTATTACTGCATTTGGTGGCATTAATACTCTTGAAGCAATGGAGAGGCGCAACATATATTTCCAAGGTGCAAGAAATGTCTAAGGGAAGTATGAGTGGCGCCTACACAGTGCAATGAGTGTAGGCGCAACTAAACTAACAAAGCACAAGAAAATAGCTGCACTTAGAATCTAAGTGGTGAGTGGCGCCTGCACTAGGAACTCAGTGTGCAGGCGCAACATAACTACTCCAGGCGCAAGGAAATTCTAAGGCGAAGTGTGTGTGGCGCCTATACAGGGGAACTACTGTATAGGCGCAACAAATAAGTTAAGGCGCAAAGGAAAAATATTCTAAGGCAGTAAGTGGCGCCAACACAGGGCTTACAGAGTAGAGGCGCAACTCACATACTCGGCGCAACTCAAGACTTCAGCCTCAACAAGCCTCAAGTGGCGCCTCTACACCATTACCACTGTGTAGGCGCCACTCAGGACTTAAGCAATTGTGGAATTAAATTCCAAGAAGACTGCAAATATATATGGGTTCAAATCAATTGTTTTAATTGGTTATCATCTTCAAGCTATCAACAAATACAGCCGGGAAGCTCCATTAAAGACACTCATTTATATCTCCCAACTGTAATTGTTGTAATATTATTTTGAACCCACTGCAGCTAATCATTTGATTAGATTTGTAGCACCCCAGGGATTTAATAATAACTTGTTATTTCCCAGCTTTGTGTTTTATTTACTGCCAAGCTCATATCATATAAAAACACAAACACTTCCGCAAAACAAAGTTGAAAATCTACAACATCATATTCAACCCCCCCTTCTATGATGATTTTGGACCTAACAAGTTCAAATTCAGAAATTTGTCTGCATTGTAATATTCACAGATTTCTGTGCAAGTTTGAATATAATTGATTAAACTCGAACACTTCATGTCGAATTCGTTCTAGATTAATATATCAGTTATAAAGTCTAATCTTCATATTAATTGTGTAATACTAATCAAGTTAAAATTATATCTTTCACTTGAACAGTATTTCATTATAATTAATATTTCGCGAATAATTAAAATAATATTTTTAGTTCCAATTATTCCGCGATTAATTTTCAGATATTGTATTCAACCCCCCTTCTACAATATCAGGGACCAACAAATGAAAAGAATTATTATACTCTCAAAATCCTCCAAGCGGTCTATTTACTCAAAATTTTATATCAAATTTTCTTTCTACATAAATATTATACTCTATTTTGGTTAAAATTTATGTTTTCTTCTTGTGCGTAAAATAATTATGTCTTTATTTTATTAAATAAAAAATATATATCATTGTTTACAAGTACATAGATGGGGGTAAGATAAAAAAATAATCCTTTAAAAGATGAAATCTCTTACCTTATCTTGTAATTGGGTGACACCCTTAAGATTGATTATATGAATGCAACACGCAAAGAACGAGAAAATAAACAATTATAGATGCACTACACTACTTGAATTAATCTAAATTGTACGTTCCTTTTTTTCTCCAGTAATCACCACAATTATAAGACGGAATTAAAAACATAATGTGTTCCTAAGTGATATGCGAATGATGCAACAAATTATTTTTTAAGGAGACAAATAACTAACTATTTTTTTTGATTTTTTGAATATTTAGTTTTACTAATATAAACTAAATTATATTTGTTTAAAAACATACATATGAAATACGTACTTGTAAAAATGAGTTTCCCAAATGGAATACCTCACTTAACATATGATGCAACCAATACTGTAATTAAAATAAAATGTAATTATTATTAAGGTCGCGTACATAGAAATCGAGTATGTATAAGAATTTATTAATTATTAATAAATTAATTTGAAATAAAATAAATATTTAACTAATAGAAGTAAAATTAAAAAAAAAGTATATACCTAATATAAATGGGGGTGATGATGGACAAACATACATATTCCGTGCGTCCTCAATACGTGCATTTAACACTATTAAAAAAATGAGAAAAGAAAATTAATAGCTTATATATATGTTTTATGACATGATGAGTTTGGGAGAGAAACAAAATTAAAAAGTACTAGTTGTACCATGCAGGGGTAGAGAGAAGGGCAATGGGGGTCGCAAAATGAAACCTCCTTTCTTGATGTACAAACCGATCAAAGATGCTTCATATACAACATTATAATTATATCAATTACTGTAAAAAATTGTAAAGTAACAAAAAGAAACAGAAAATAATGACTGTATGACGCAGGCACCTCCTGAAAGAGGTAATATAGGACAGGTGAGAAACCCACCCTATAGCATATGAGATAGAACAACTGTGTTCATAAATTCCAAAAAAAACGTGTTACATAAATTAAATTAAATGTTACAGTAATGTTAGTAAAAATTGGAAAAGAGACATTACTATAACATTAGTTGTATATCTATATATATATATAGTACTCTATGAATTGACTAAAAAAATACATACGTCTAGTGATAGGTTGAGCTGCACGTGACTTGGTAGCTTTGTACCAAATCCACACATATATAAACAACCATTATTTACAAAAACAAGTTAAAAAATAAAAACATAAATAAATCACGAACTCAACCGCAGTCATACATATGGACAACTTTTGTATGATGAAATTGACATTTTATAGCTGAATACCCATATCAATCATTTCCAAAAATATTAAAATAAATATTCCCACAAAATTATGAATAGAGTAAGTTACCAAAGAACAAAAACACATTAAATCTACGGAGTACTATATCAAAAAACAAAAAATGTAATTAAATCACAGTCAGTCAACCAGAGTCATAAAGTTGTCTAATACATTAAGAATGGAATATACTACGTATAGACACTCACGAGTCCCCAGATCCATTATTTACAAAATTAATTATCCAAAAGTTAAAAATCAAGCTATCTCTTATCAATACAAGCAAACCCATAATACATAATACTACTTTACAATGTACATCCAAATCACACACACAAATAAGAGAATAATCTTTTTTCATATCACCAACTGACACAATGAAGTTTTTTTAGAGCTTCCGCCAACATATCTATACGTTTAGAGTAAAATATGATTAAAATAAAGCATACTGTATAAACTAAAACATCTAGATGGGTACATAAAGATCTGTTGTCAATCATGTACGATATAAACATAATCATATATAATTACTGTAGCCATATAAGAAACAAATATGGAAGATCACAATTCATGTATATAATAGTTAATCCATATAACAAAGCATAACAATATAATCATGCAATTAGAGAATTAACTATAATATAAGGAGAATGGTTTGAGAAAATAAACAGAAATTGGATTTAATCTCGAGTCCAGAAAATCTGTCTCCTGAAAGCAGTTTCGCCCCTCACCGTCTGTGCATAGCGACCTGCCTCCCATGATAAAACGAGATACAGTACCACCGATAAATCGTCGATACTCTCAGCGAACTTGAACTGAGTTAGAAACTATCACCGGGATATTTTGGACTTTAAAATTGAAGAGATTAAAATTATAGAGAGGGCAATAATTTTCTCAACTTGGTAAAATCAAAACCCTAAGACTCTATTTATTAGGAGAGACTTGAATGGGCTTATTTTTCTTTTCAATGTGGTACAAGGTATTTGTAAGAAAAACCAAGGAATAGGTTTGTACTACTCTCAATGTGGTACACTTCACAAATACCACTTAAAGGGTTATACTTTGGAACATCAGTTTTCATTTACCCTCTATCCATTTTGAGCGTGTAGATATGCGTTGGAATTCACTCACAGAGTACAATACGATCTAACCAATACACAACAGTAACATATAGTGTTTTTACCACTCAAATTGAGTCTCAAAATGCTTCACAACTTAGTCTAAAATACTAAGTTTTTCTAACAATCCCCCATAAATGAGATTGATGGTCCAGTAGCACACACCATATAAACAGACAGACACGGAGCTTGACTTGGTGATAGTTTCCACGGTTAGATATAGCATATGGTAGGTAGAGAATGCTCCATGAACCTCCGCTCGAATAAGCATACCGACTTTACTGGTATACAGTAGACGCGATTGTCCTTGAATTGTTCGACCGTTTGTGTAAACGATGACATACTTATCACTATAGCTTTCTTGACTCATTCAGTTCTCATGATTATGTCCATTTTGGGCATGGAACATCGTCCTGGTTCTGCAGGAGTTTTTAAAGAATTGTGCCTCTCAATTCTCTTTTGAAGCGGCCCCACTTCTCTCCTACATAGGTGATCTTTATCTTATAGAGTAACCCACATTTACTCAACTGAATTCCATGTGTTCAAACTTGAACTCCATGTATTAACTGAAAGATCATTAAAAGCATAAAACTTATCCTCGTACCATACGGGTCTCACTGTTTTTTCATCATAAGAATAGGCCTAGGGTTACCCCCATAGTGATTTGGTCATCATGATTTAGTTGGCCCATTGAACCTAGTTCTTGAGACCTCTAGTCAGCAAGGTTGGGTGTCCACCATGACGCCGTTAAGCAATAGGCTAAGTCCCATCCCTCTCGATGATTTTGTAACTATCTCTCGTTTTAACTAACTAGTTAGTGGATTCATAACATTATCATTTGATTTCACGTAGTCAATCTTGATAATTCTCATTGAGAGTAGTTGCTTAATGGTATTGTGTCTTCGTCATAAATACGAGACTTACCTTTGCATAAGTCATAATGTAATCTTTCAATTGCACATTAATTATAAAATATTATTGCACATTGAAGATACATTTCATTGTCATTTAGGAATATCCTCTATAAAGTGGCAACCAATTTAGCCTCTTTCCTGCATATATCATATGCAATAGACTCGTATTTCATCATGAATCGAGCTATATTAAACCTTTAGGATTTCCATGACATGCTTCTTTACTGGTGTAATTGTATTTACTAATGACTTTTACGTTTTTAATGTCAAACATTTAATTTACGTACTACCTCCACATAGTCCGGTTAGATATCTCTTGTAATGTAGCCCAAACTCACAAGTACATAACATAATCTTAATTTCATTGCAATCACTTTCAAGTGATCATTTTTTATTGTACTCGTGTATCTATTCAGTTTACCAATTGTGGAGTCTACGTCTAATTTTGTACAATTTAAAAAAAAATGACAGATTTTGAAACACTCTTGAGAGACCATTTTACCTTTATACTTGGATTCAGGCAAAATCCATTTCACATGATTCCAATTACATTAGAAATCATTTAATTGATCTTCTCAAGATTTGAGTCATCGTCATATCACTTGCATACTATGAGACTCTATGAAATTATTAAATTTCAAGTCTCATCAATCATGATTGAGATGGTCTTTTGGTCACTAATTCTCGTAATGATCAGATCACTCATGTGCAACCACAATAACCTTGTCTTTCATGTGTAAATAACTCAAACACACTTTTCAATCCATTGATTGCTTTTTATCAGTTCATAATTTTAACTTTGGCATATTTCACATTTTGATAATCATTTTCATCAACCATCTATCAAGGCCTCAAATTGTTATTATCATTACCAATTTTTAGCGTCCCAAAAATTAACAATTTCAATTTATCTCATTACCAATTTTAAGCATCTCTAAACCGGTAATATTCATGCATGTAGGTATCCAATTTGAGCGTCCTCAAACTAGTAACCTTATCATATCAGACGAGGCCATCAATTTTAACAATATTGTCAATTTTAAATGCCATTGTCTTGCTGTTCATTTTGATTCACAAAATTTTCACCAAATCATAGTCTTTCCACCTTCGTATTAGTAAAGGAATCCTTAGGTCATCTCATGTAGATTTCATTCAAATATTTATTTAGAAAGACTATCTCAATGTTCATTTGATATACTTTTCAATTTTGAACTAAAAAATTTTAAGTATCATCCCGATGAACCTTATTCTTACACAAGAGAATATATCTCAGAGTATTCTAGGTCTTCACATTGACTGTAATCTTTATTTACCAATCTGACCAGATACTCTTTCTTTAACCCGTATTAAAATTCGTTTGGGTCTTAATGGCATCTCTCAAAGAAAGATCCATAACTTTAAAACATGATTCTACATAATAGAACCACTATCTCTATACCTTTTACATCCATTCCCCTCAAAAGATCATATAGAAAGTTTAAATTATTCATATAATATTGTATTCCATTTTCTAGCACACATACTAAAAATTTTGACTCATTGACTTATCAACTTTAGTCAATTTCCCTCTTGATATATTCTTTTATCAAAGAATTATTAGATAATCATATAGCTTTTTCCAAATGTTTAGATTTATCTTTGAACAAATCAATAAAGAATCTGGATAAAAGTTACATGTCCCAAGTATTCCCTCTTGTTGGGTTCATCATCCTCACATACATCTAAAAACTCATAAATTCATTTGGATTACTTATAAATCTATAAGGAACTACTTAACTCCTAATGTATGCATTCTTATATTCCGTAATTGCATAGTTATGAATCTTATAATTTAGATTCATACGCAAGATGACATTAGACACCACCATCGTCCATGTATGTATCCAAATTCTCTTAATTAATTTTGGAACTTCATTTACTTTTCCAAGTAATAGTATCAAGACATCTTCAAGATACCCCCACATTACATTCCATTACATTCCAGCATTTTAATAATTTTCTCTTCAAGATACCCCCACACTTTTAGTATTTCTAAAATGTTTCAATACATTCTAGAATAATAGGAAATTCTATTATTTCCTTTCATGGTATCTTATTTTAGAATAATTAGTCATTAGGTGACTAAAATTCTCATATTCAATGATAATATGAATTAATCAATTTTGCTTTCACATCATCCCTAGATTGTGATTCAAATCTACAAATACTCCATTTTACTAATGTGAATAATTAGTAGTATCCTTTATGAATACATCTACTTTATGAACAAATTTCACTCAGTAATTATTCACTACAAGAGTCATTCTTTACCATCTTAATTATCGAATTAAGTTGGTTTTCAACTTCGAGTTTATAGAGTTTAAATTTCTCTATATAGCGTCATTCTTACTCTTTAATGAGTACACATAATAAATGTATTATTATCATTTTAGAAAGTAATCACAATTTGTTACTACCTCTTGTTCGAACAGGTTTCATCATCATTCATTAATAACCTACAAGGTTTTAACATAATCTCATTGAACAATATTTAATTGTTTTTATCATTAAATTCCGATCATTGAATTTCTCATAAATTTCAGCATGGTTCACAAGAACCAAAATTTCAATACACTAGACAAACTGGTATGCATAAAGGAACATAAGCCTTCAATAATCCACATTAAGTGATTCTCAATCAACTGATGCGTTACGATTAACAACATTTTGGATTTCTCCAAATTTCTAGCAAACATAGCTGATAACAATATTTCTATATAAGGTATCACATTGACTACCATAATAGGCTCGTGTGTCACTGCCGCAGCAATATAAACACCAACACGAGAAATAATAGCTTTACTGGAAGAATAAATCTAACCATAAAATTATAAGTCTCATGCCGACCCCATAAACAGTACTCATAATGTACACGGTCTGCTGGATTTTTAACGTTATTAATATCCATAAAAGATTTAGTTCAAGTGAACTCATTCTCACATATTCCATTAAAAAAACCCAAAATAACTAACTAAACAATTAGTTTAATTAGAAGGTTATAATAATCACATAAGGTGTCCATGTCAATATGTCTGTGAATCAATCAACCAATACGAAAACTCATGGTTAACCAACTAAAGAAGTCAAGGTAGATCATACAAAAATCACATATAGACTTCATACTTGAACAACATACACATAGAACACCACATACATATTTATGAAAAATTAATTACATTCTCATGGCACATCAGAACTTTTACTAAGCCATATCCACAAAATTTACCAAGTTTCATCACTTATATTGTCCATCCAATATTCATATACATTAATAAAATTAGGAAATAAACTATTAACATCTCATCACCGAAACTATGTCTATTTCCAATCTCAAAATTTTACCATTGCATATTAAATATATATATGCACAAATGATAAGTCATAATCCCCAATTAATAGATAATAAATTATCAAAGCATTCATCATGGGACAAAGAATGGATGACATATTATATGACATCAGTTGAATATATCACGTAAATCAAAATCAATTTATAAATCAAAAGATGTATTATCTTCTAAGCCATTGAATACGAGTGCACTAACTTCCCACAATTAAAAAATGGCCACACTAAAATATATAAACATAATTGATTTAATCAATCTCAGTTTTTCAAAACAAATCAACATGGCATACATATAAACATGTATAGACATTTATAATAGTCAAAAGTGCACTATCTCTATATCTCATGGTCTTATCGAGGTCATAAAATTAATAATTGTGTACACCATATTTTATGATACAAATGTGTAAATAGACCATAAATTTTCTCTAGATTTAGCCATACATCGATGTGAAGATAACCAACGAAAATAATTAACGATTTTTGCATGTTCTTGGAATCAAGAGATAAATAAGATAATAATCATGATGGAGTACAAGTTTAACATATGAAACTATTTTAAGATTGTTGTCAATCTTGTACGATATAAACATAATCATATATAATTACTGTAGCCATATAAGAAACAAATATGGAAGATCACAATTCATGTATATAATAGTTAATCCATATAACAAAGCATAACAATATAATCATGCAATTAAAGAATTAACTATAATACAAGGAGAAGGGTTTGAGAAAATAAACAGAGATTTTATTTAATCTCGAGTCCAGAAAATCTGTCTCCTTAAAGCAGTTTCGCCCCTCACCGTCTGTGCATAGCGACCGACCTCCCAGGATGAAATGAGATATAGTACCACCGATAAATCAACGATACTCTCAGCGAACTTGTACTGAGTTAGAAACTATAACCGGAATATTTTAAACTTTAAAACTGAAGATGTTAAAATTATAGAGAGGGCTATAATTTTCTCAACTTGGTAAAACCGAAACCCTAAGATTCTATTTATAAGGAGAGACTTGAATGGACTTATTTTTCTTTTTAATGTGGTACAAGGTATTTATAAGGAAAAACAAGGAATATGTTTTTACTACTCTCGATGTGGTGCACTTCACAAATACCACTTTAAATGGTTTTACTTTGGAACATCGGTTTTCATTTACTCTTTATCCATTTTGAGCGTCTAAATATGCGTTGGACTTCACTCACAGAGTAGAATATGATCCAACCAATATACAACACTAACATATAGTGTTTTTACCACTCAAATTGAGTCTCAAAATGGTTCACAACTTAGTCTAAAATACTAAGTTTTTTCAAGGTCAGAAACCCACGTTTTAGCATATGAGATAAAACAACTATGTTCATAAATTCCAAAAAAAAATGTGTTACATAAATTAAATTAAATGTTACAGTAATGTTAAAGTAAAAATCGGAAAGGAGACTTTACAATAACATTAGTAGTATATATATATATATATATATATATAGTACTTTATGAATTGACTAAAAAAATACATACGTCTAGTGATAGGTTGAGCTGCACGTGACTTAGTAGCTTTGTACCGAATCCACACATCTATTAACAACCATTATTTACAAAAATAAGTTAAAAAATAAAAACATAAATAAATCACAAACTCAACCGCATTCATACATATGGACAACTTTTATATGATGAAATTGACATTTTATAGCCGAATACTCATATCAATCATTTTTAAAAATATTAAAATAAATATTCCCACAAAATTATGAATATAGTAAGTTACCAAAGAACAAAAACACATTAAAACTACGGAGTACTATATCTAAAAATAAAAAATGTAATTAAATCACAGTCAGTCAACCAGAGTCATAAAGTTGTCTCATACAATAAGAATGAAATATACTACGTATAGACACTCACGAGTCCCCAGATCCATTATATATAAAATTAATTATCCAAAAGTTAAAAATCAAGCTATCTCATATCATTACAAGAAAACCCATAATACACAATACTACTTTACAATGTACATTCAAATCACACACACAAATGAGAGAGTAACCTTTCTTCTTATCACCAACTGACACAAGGAAGTTTTTTTTAGAGCTTCCGCCAGCATATCTGTACGTTTAGAGTAAAATATGAGTAAAATAAAGCATAATGCATAAACTTAAACATGCAGATGAGTACATAAAGATCTGTTGTCAATCTTGTACGATATAAACATAATCATATATAATTACTGTAACCATATAAGAAACAAATATGGAAGATCATAATTCATGTATATAATAGTTAATTCATTTAACAAAGCATAACAATATAATCATTCAATTAGAGAATTAACTATAATATAAGGAGAAGGGTTTGAGAAAACAAACAGAGATTTGTCTCCTTAAAGCAGTTTCGCCCCTCATCGTCTGTGCATAGCGACCGGCCTCCCAGGATAAAACGAGATATAGTACCACCGATAAATCGACGATACTCTCAGCGATATCACTGTAATATTTTGAACTTTAAAACTGAAGAGTTTAAAATTATAGAGAGGGCTATAATTCTCTCAACTTGGTAAAACCGAAACCCTAAGACTCTATTTATAAGGAGAGACTTGAATGAGCTTATTTTTCTTTTCAATGTTGTACAAGGTATTTATAAGGAAAAACAAGGAATATGTTTGTACTACTCTCGATGTGGTACACTTCACAAATACCATTTTAAATGGTTATACTTTGGAACATCAGTTTTCATTTATCCTTTATCCATTTTGAGCGTGTAAATATGCGTTGGAATTCACTCATAGAGTAGAATACGATCCAACCAATACACAACACTAACATATAGTGTTTTTACCACTCAAATTGAGTCTCAAAATGGTTCATAACTTAGTCTAAAATACTAAGTTTTTCCAAGGTGAGAAACTCATGTTTTAGCATATGAGATAGAACAACTGTGTTCATTAATTCCAAAAAAAAAATGTTACATAAATTAAATTAAATGTTACAATAATGTTAAAGTAAAAATCGGAAAGGAGACATTACAATAACATTAGTAGTATATCTATATATATACGGAGTACTCTATGAATTGACTAAAAAAATACATACGTCTAGTGATAGGTTGAGCTGCACGTGACTTAGTAGCTTTGCACCTAATCCACAGATCTATCAACAACCATTATTTACAAAAACAAGTTAAAAAATAAAAACCTAAATAAATCACAAACTCAACCGCAGTCATACATATGGACAACTTTTTTATGATGAAATTGACATTTTATAGCATAATACCCATATCAATCACATTCAAAAAAATTAAAATAAATATTCCCACAAAATTATGAATAGAGTAAGTTACCAAAGAACAAAAACATATTAAAACTACGAAGTATTATATCTAAAAACAAAAAATGTAATTAAATCACAGTCAGTCAACCAGAGTCATAAAGTTGTCTAACATAGTAAGAATGGAATATACTACGTATAGACACTCACGAGTCCCCAGATCCATTATTTACAAAATTAATTATCCAAAAGTTAAAAATCAAGCTATCTCTTATCATTACAAGCAAACCCATAACACATAATACTACTTTACAATGTACATCCAAATCACACACACAAATGATAGAGTAACCTTTCTTCTTATCACCAACTGACACAAGGAAGTTTCTTTTTAGAGCTTCCGCTGACATTTCTGTATGTTTAGAGTAAAATAAAGCATACTGTATAAACTAAAACATGCAAATGGGTACATAAAGATCCGTACCTTTTGTAACATATTCATTACTAAACATAGTAGGCACATTCCTAAAATCATTCATTTCTTCATCATGCATTTATACAGTTTGACATTTTGTTCTCTAATTCATTTTTAAAAAAATCAAAAGCATTGCCTACATTATATAATATAAAATATATAAGATATACACAATACATCATATACTATACTGTGTAGATGTACAATATATTATGAATGTACCTAATAGCTGATTAGATGGCGTGACTCTTTGACTTATATTATGCTATAAAAATCTAATAATAGACATTGTAGGGGGGGTGAGAGATAGATTATAAAGGTATAAGGGGGATAAGTGAGAGGGGTAGAGTCATAGGTGAGTATATATAGGATTAGGGTGACGGTGACGGTGACGGGAGATATTTTTTGTTGTACGTGGTCCCGCATGGAAATCTCATGTTACTCTCTCAACTGATATATATGTATATACGCCAGGTGGGGAGTAGAGCCGGCCAATCGGGCAGGTCAGCTCGGACCGCCCAAGACTGGCCCAGTTTTTAGCTCGCTCGGTCTGGTTTTTTAAGTGTCGGTACAAACCCGGCCCGAACCACTACAGTGAATGAGCCAAATATGAATTCTAAAACTGAAAAACCGGACCAGACCGACCCGAACCGCCTAAAAACCGTAACGAACCGACCCCACAGCCCGAACCGGACCGGACCGTGACTCGTGAACCCGCCCATGACCCGTGGCTCGTGAACTGAACCACCCACGAACCCGCTCGTGAACCGCGAACCCGTGACCCGTCCGTGACCCATTGCTTTTTGACCATTTTTTTACCGTTTCACCTGCTGACTCAGCTTTACCGTTGCAAATATAGCCTATAAATTAACTTGAATGCTGTATTTTTTACATACCATTCTCTCAAAGTCTCATTCTCAAATCTCAATATCTCAATTTATTTGGCTATTATTTGTTCTTGTTAAAATTTATATTATATTAATAATTTATATTATATTTTTTTTACTATAAAAAAATAATTATGGAAGAAGGAAGATGTACAATATCATCACAAGAATTAACCACAAGTTCAATGTTACCCCCTCGATCTGCTAAACAAATTAAGTTTTATTTTATTTCATTTTAAAGTAAGTATAAATATTTAAATTTTAAATGTTTCATTTTTAAAATTTTTATTTTTTAATATTTCATTTTTGAATATTTAATAAAAATTCGAATATTTATTAAAAATTCAATTTTTTTCATTTTTGAATATTTCATTTTTTAATGTTTCATTTTTTAATTTTTTATTTTTAAAATTTTATTTAGTTTGAATAACGTGACTCAATTTTATTTCATTTTTATAGGTGGTAGCAGTTCGAGACAAGTATCGCATGTTTGAACATATTTTTCGAAAGAAATACAGATAATCCAAATCGGTTTAAAGTTCATTGTTTGATTTATATGGAAAGTGGTAGACAACAAATACCATTTAGTTATGCTAAAAGAACGGGAACGAGTACACTTAATCGGCATTTGGAAAATCATCATAGAATATTGAAGTCGTCCCACGAAAATGGAGAGGCATGTGGAGGTTCACAACAAACACAAATTGGTGGTTTCATGACTTCATCTCCAGGTAGAAGTATGTCTTTCTCCTATAATAGAGATATAATGATTCAAGATTTTGCTACTTATATTACGTTGGACGAGTTACCTTTCTCCCACAGTGAGAATGAAAATTTATTAAATCCCGCATTTAGAAGAATTCCTAGGAACACACTTAAACGTCACACACAAAAACAATATTATAGTGTTAGAGCAAATTTAATTGAATTTTTCCGTACTTTCGATGGAATGGTTTCTTTAACTAGTGATTGTTGGAGTTCGAGTCAAGGTGAGCCTTATATTTATATTACCGTTTATTGGATTAGTATCGACTACATATTAAAAAACGAATTATTGCTTTTGATGTTATGGACGAGTCACACTCCAGTTATAACATAAAAAAAATTTATTGGACACAATAAATGAATTTAATTTGTTTCATAAGGTGTTTACAATATCTTTAGATAATGCCTCTGCAAATAAAAGATGTAAAGACTATATTAGGTCCGAGATTCCTTTAGTTTTAGAGGGTCAATTCTTACATGTTAGATGTTGTGCTCACATAATTAATTTGTCGGCCTAAAAGGGAATTGCACAATTAACTCATTTATTAGAACCCATTCGAAAAGTAATTAAGTATTTTCGTCAACCAACCACATACCGGTCTAGGTATAAGAAATTGTGTAAGGATAATGGATTAAGGGCAAAGAAGTGGGGTATCGACACTCCTACTAGATGGGGTTCAACTTTTGAATTATTAAAAGATGCAATTACATATAAGGTTATTATTACCAAATTATATAATTCTGATCCAAATAACCAATACGATGGTGGGATTTGGTTGATTAAAGATTTGCAGTGGGAGTTGGCATCTATTGTACGTGATATACTTGATATATTTGCACATGCCACTAAGGTTTTTTCTTATGTTTATGAACCAAATGTACATCATGTTAACATTGAGTGTGTTAGTATTATTACTATTTTACGTGAATATGAAGAAAATGAATATTTTAGTTCAGTTATTATGAATATGAAAGTTAAGTGGATAGAATACTTTACAAATTTTCCCTATATTTATGGTATTGCATGTCTTCTTGATCCTGGTGTTATAAAAGAATGTTTAGAAAATATGTTAGAGCATTATTATGAAGTGTTAGGAGTTTCATATGATCATACTTTATATGTGACTTACTGTTTAGGCTTGTTATACCGTCTTATAAATATTAATACTCATAGAACTCAAAATGTTATACCACCTAAGACTAATACTGTAAGTAGGTTTAACAGTACTATTTCATCTATATTAACCAAAAAACAAAAATGTAGAATTGACACTTCATCTTCTGTACCTACTGCTGCACGTTCTACTTTTAATATGGTTAGGGAATTTTTTTCTTATAGTTATGAGTTAAATGATGATTTTGAAATACTAACGTGGTGGAAGAATCATGAGTTACAATTTCCGGTTTTAGCTAAAATTGCAAGGGACATATTACTAGTTCCTGCCTCTACAATTGCGTCCGAGTCTGCTTTTAGTGCAGGTAGAAGAGTCTTAGACGAGAAAAGATCAAGTCTTTCGCCAGACGTGGTAAAGATTTGTGTTTGTAAAAAAGATTGAGATCAAGCCACAAAAAGACAACAAGGAAAGAAAGAAGAAGACTCAGATGGTGAAGACAACCCCTGGATGACAATGGATACTTCATCAGAATCAAGTGTCGAAGAACAATTATTAATTAATTAGTGGTAGAATTTGTTTGTTTTTTATTTTTAAGATTTGTTTATTTTGTAGTTTATTTTATTTTTCTAGGGAGGAGTCCTCTCGCATGATTTATAACTTTTTTTAATTAATAAAATTTATACGAAGTACCGTCCTCTTTTGATTCGATTAAGTACTGAATTATAAAAATGCATAGAATTATTGATTACATATTTTTGATTTTTATAAAAAAAAATAAAAAATATTTCCGCCCAGCCCACGACCCACCCAACCCGCGACTCGCCCAACCCGCCAACAAGCCCACCAACTCGCATGCCGATTCAGTGTCCATTTTTCCCGGTTCAAACCTGGTCAGGCTCGGCCCGACCCGATTTACCCCCGAACCAAATCAATGCCTCGCATTAATTACTCGGCCCGGTCGAGGTACGGCCCGGACTGGCCCGGACCGGCCAAGTGGCCGGCACTAGTGAGGAGTGTGGAAATTTTGTGGTTGCATGGGTCCCAATACCTGATCATTGGATACGAGTAAGATTTTGTATTTATATTTTAATTTGCACAATGCATATATGTGTGTTGAATATATATGTGTAGAGTAATTTTATTCTTACTTTTAAAAAAAAAGTTTTAGGGTGCACAAAAAAGGATAATTGTACATAAAATGTATATCATTATTAGGTTGTCTGCCACTTACTCATTTAAACTTAATTATGAATTAGTTCAACTTTTATTCATTATTTGGTTATAATTTAAGATTTTAATATTATTTATATTTTATAAATTATTATAATAATAAAAAATTTATTTAAAAACAATATTGATATATTTCACAATACCTAACTAATATATATATATATAATATTCCTAAAATTAACTTATAACTAATGTTATATGGAGTATTATTTAACATAATTTGTATATTGAATTATTTAAAATTTTCATGTCTTATATTTATGAATGAAATAGAGTAGTTAAAACATAATATAATTACTTTTTAAAGAATTATGAATTTAATTTTTTTTACTTACATGTTAAAAAAATGATTTATAAGTTTAGGTAAAAATAATTATAAATTAATTTAATTAATTAAAACTACACATTTAAAAGAGAAAACACCACTAATTAATTTCAATCTTATCATCTAAAATTTTCATAATAAAACTTTAAAACTAGAAGTGCATTAAAACATGATAATTAATTAATATAAAACGAGTCAGAATTACAAATTATAATAAAAGATTCATGTCATACTTGTTTGCCTTCAAAATTATGATACAAAACTATATTAAACTAACATAAATGCATAAGGTTTTCATAAGTTTAAAATTTTAAACTTCTACTTCATTTAAATTTACCGTCATCTTTTTCCCTAATTTCGAAAATAGGAATATGACATAATTATATGTACTCCATCGGGTTGTTAAATTAAATTTTATATCTTCATTTTATATTAAGAGTATGTTAAACTTTATTTAATTTTTATTATTAGTTTGTAATATAATATTTGTTATTGCTATAGAATACTTATTATTATTATTAGTAAATATTACTTATTAATAAGTTATGTATTTTAATTTTTAAATGATTGTAATTAATACATGATCAAATTAATTAGATTATGTTTGAACCCCTTTAATTTACTTATAAATATAAAAAAATGAAAATTTTAAATAATTCAATATACAAATTATGTTAAACAATATATTTATTAATTATAATTTATTTTTCATAATATTATATTTATATATTAATTAGATATTGTGAAATATATAAACATTATTTTTAAATAAAATTTTGACTGTAATAATAATTTATAAAATATAAATAATATTAGAATCTTAAATTATTACTAAATAATGAATAAAAGTTGAACTAATCCATAGTTAAGTTTAAACGAGTAAGTGACAAACAACCCTAATAATGACACGCACATCTGGTAGTGCCATGTCACTCTATACAAAATCTGTAGCCATTTCTGTACATGTAGCATTTCTCTGTTCATTACTGAACATAATAAGCACATTCCTGAAATCATTCATTTTCCTCGTCATTTTTCTATTAATTACTTAACATAATAGGCACATTCCTGAATCATTCATTTTCTTCTTCATGCCTTTATACGGATTTAATATTTTAAAAATCTATAATAGACATTGTAGGGGGGTGAGAGATAGATTATAGGTGTTACGGATTAAAAATTAGGTGTATTTAATACGAAATTAATGCTAAGATTAGAGAGATTTTCGAGCTTTAATGGCTGCACTAACATTTCGTGACTAACTCAGGTCCTCGTTAACTGCCTACGTATCTCAATGGGTGTGAGAATCAAGCCAAAAAAATGTAGTTCTCATGTTGAGGGGTTAAGCCCTTTATATAGGTGCACGAGGGCCTTGGAATCGGATTAGAATTAGGAGACTAGGTGACCAACTCTCTTAGTGACAAGGTTGTTGAAACCTTTTAGGAATGAGGGTCCTCGATGGACTCTTCCAACGGTAAGGTTTCTAGAGCCTTCTAGGATGAGGGTCTTCAACAAGCTTCTTGGGCCTTTACTGAGCCTTTATTAATTAATTACAAAATTAATTAATAACAAAGTCTTAATGGGCCTATGGCTTCAACAGAACTTGTGGGCTGGACTTACAAATACAGTTGATCCTTGGATTACAAATCTAGTTGATCCTTGGATTACAAATCTAGTTGATCCTATGATTTATTTTCCTAGTTCGTTTCAAGGGCCCAAGCCTTTGGACCATACTAGGTATAATAAATGAAATAATAAATGCTATATTTATTATTTCCTCGGGGCTATTTTTACCCACATCATTTGCCTCAGGGCTTAATGACAAAACTTCGTGAGTTTTCATAAAAGTTTCTCAAAGGATTTTCAGTGCCTTATTGGGCTTTCGACTCATTTCAGTCAATTTTATCTCGTCTTTTGGGCTCAGGCCTTTTCATTATTATTCCTTTCAAAAAATTAATATTATATAAACTGGTCCCCAAAGGACTTTATTTCAAGCAAACTTTTCAATGATGAGTTTTTTGTAGGCCTTCCCTAAATCAACCTGGATTGAGGTCGAACAGGGGCTCATTTCCACCCCTCAGGTCGATTTGGGGGATTGAGGTCGATTTCGACCTTGATTGAGGTCGAATTGGGGGACTGAGGTCAAATTCGACCTCAATTGAGGTCGAATTATGTCTCAAAATACCTTGAGGTCGAATAATAATCGAGGTCGATTATCGACTTCATTCGACGTCGAAAAAGGACTTTGAGGTCGAATATGCCTTCTTGGCTTGTCATTCTATCGACCTGGATCAAGGTCGATTATAACTTTAAATATACCTCCAGGTCGATTTTGGATTCGAGGTCGATCATTGACTTGAAACGAGGTCGAATTATTCCTTAAATTTACACTGAGATCGATTGGAGATTGATGTTGATTATCGATCTCATTTGAAGTCAAATTTGATTTTAAAAGTTTAACAGGCCTTCTAGGCTTTATCTTCGTTTCGACCTCGATTAAGGTCGAACTATACTTGAAATGTACATCCAGGTCTATTAGCAATTGAAGTAGATTGGCCTCTTGGTTTTGACTTTGATTTGACCTCGATTGAGGTCGAATTATGCCTCAAATTCACTTCGAGGTCGAATGACAATCGAGTTGATTTATTGATATCTTTTGAAGTCGAATGGTGCTTTGAGATCGAATAGGCCATCTTGGCTTGGGCTTTGTTTTCGACCTCATTTGAGGTCGAACTATGCCTCAAATTCACTTTGAGGTCGAATGACAATCGTGTTGATTTATCGACCTTATTTGAAGTCGAACACGATATTGAGGTCGAGTAGGCCTTCTGGGCTTCATCTTAATTTCGACCTTGATTGAGGTCGAATTATACCTCAAATGTATATCCAAGTCGATTTCTCTTATTTTCCAATACTTGGACGACTTTCGACTTGGTTTGAGGTCGATTAAAACCTTGTTTTCCTTCCCATGTCGAAATTGTTTGGGTTTCAAAACCTTTGTTGTGTTCGACCTAGATTGAGGTTGAATTATCCCTTAGTTTATACTCCAAGTCGATTTATTGTGGGCTTCATGCCTTGATATCTTTCAATTGGGATTGAGGTTAACATGAACCTCAAATGTTCACCTAGATCGAAAATATTTGTCCATAGTAATTGAAGTTTGTTGAGCCTTGCGGGCTTTGGGCCTTTTAGGCCCTCAACAATATGGGCTTCAATTAAGTCTTCTATTGAAGAGTCTAACATGTTTAAAATTTCTGTTATGATACGTACTTTTTTAATTTTTATTTTATAAAATAATTTTTTGATAAGAATGAATTTTTCAAACAAACCATCTCACAATTCACAAATAAAACAATAAATTATATGAATAAGATTAATTTCCTTTTAATATATAAATTATGAGATAACTCAATGCGAAATGCGTACTTTAATTAAAAAATAAAATAAAAATTATTTTAATATCCGGATGATCACAAAACAAATGCATATCCCTAGTATCCCATCGGAGACAATAATCAAATAGGAAGAAACAAGGGATAATATGGGGATATACATATATGTTAGGTATACTTTATACTAAACACAACGAGTAGTTATATGATGAGCATTAACAAGAACATGTAGATACCAATTATGAAACAAACATGGAGGCAAACAAGATATTGATCAGTGACCGTAAATACGAGAGGAAAGATAAAAAACTTAGCTCTAACAGAAGCTTTAAGCGTACACTGATAGAACAAAAAAACAGCCGAGTCGCCAAGTCTTGCAAGAAGTCTTGACTATTCTTGAAAAGATAATTGTCCAACTACGCTGTGTTGGGTTGCAGCAATATCACTTCTAAGATAAAACAGCATATAGTACTTCGTCCACAAATACGTAGCACTCAACAGCGACCTGCACCTTAGTTCGCCCAGAAAACCTATGTATAAACTGTATGAATATGTGTGTAAGAGATACAAAGTATGATTGCTAGGGTTTTATCAGACTTCTGTCAAAAACTTGTCTCTCACTAACGTTTTTCTATATATATAATACAGTAAAACGTAACAGCAGATAAAACATTAATTAAAATAATTATTCTGACTTAAACTATTTTTAATAGAATATATTTCAGAATCAGCAAAATTATTAACAACCATCAGAGTTTTGCTAAATTCTGATTAGGCCCATCAGAGTTTATAAACTCTGACCACCAGTTCCATCAGAGTTTATCTGTAAACTCTGACTGTCATAGTTTGTTAAACTCTGATGAGCTAGTCCATCAGACATCAGAGTTTATAAACTCTGACCACCGGTTCCATCAGAGTTTATCTGTAAACTCTGACCATTAGAGTTTGTTGAACTGTGATGAGCTAGTTCATTAGGGTTTAATAAACTCTCTAGCTCTTTGTAAACTCTGATAAGCTGGTCCATCAGAGTCTAATAAACTCTGACCCAGCTCAGTCACAGAATATATATACTCTGACAGTTACATACTGACTCAATATTCATATTAAAATAATATTTAAAATCATAATTAAATTAATTAATCATGCAATAAAACTCCTCACCCAGGTCGTCTCGCGTGCACGAGACGCCGAGACATTTGCCCAAATCGCCCTTCGACTCGAGTCGTGGCGTGACGAGGCGGCAACGACGCGCGCGCGCGCGAGTGTACACAATTACACAATGCACACTCACATGTCTTAGTAGTTGAAACTACCCTTACACATTTATGCATATAAAATACTCATACTCATATTACATTATCTATGTAGGACAAACTCATTTAACCCATTTTAAGCATGTAACTTCTACTCAATGAATTAAACTAAGAAAATGTCTTAGATTCAAATATGAAAGTTTAAGTTCTCATAGTAAAGAACAACTTTCATTAATTAGTTTCCGGAATTCCATCAAGAGCATATATAAAATATGTCTTAAACTTTTCATTTTCTAACAATATATACATATAGAGGGGGATGAGCCAGGTGGTGGAGCGAGAGAATATAATTAAAAACTATATTGCGCATAAAGAATATATGCACAGACGACCTGCGTAATCTTAATTAACAATTTATATTGAATATGTATATTTTTAATATTCCGTTGTTTGAGCAACATATTGAGTTGGTAAAAATTACGCATCGCATAAATGTCTGTATCTAGATGCATTTTTCAGCTTTGGAATAGAGTTTTTTTTATAGCTAATTAACTTGGAATAGAGTTTTGTACAACAAAAACTTATCGATCACCCATTTTTAATTCTTTAGATTTTTAAAACTCTCTAAAAAAACAGCACTACCATTACTACTAATGCTTATTTTGATTATATTTATCAAATCCAAGTTCAACTTCCCATTAAAGCGGGTCAATTCATCATGTTAACAATACTTTTACAATCTCCTCCAAAATAATCTAATTTTTTTGTAACATATAGGGATTTATGTTCCGGGGGTGGGGTTAGCTATAATAATTAGTTATATTTAAAATATTATTTTATTATTATTTTTAAATATATAATTAATATAATTTTAATTAATTTTATTTAATACAAGTTAAAATAAAACATATTTATTATATGAGAATAATAGAATTTTTATAAATTTAGTTAACAATAAAATAATATTTTACACTTAATATTACATAAAATTAATAATTTAAAAACAAAATTAAAAACAATAATCGATACATATAATAATAATGAATGTATATTTTTTGTATATTATAATATTATATATTTAATAAGTGGCTTATATATTTAAAATTAAATTATTAAAAAATGAATAAAAATAATATGTTATATGTAAATAATAAATTTAAAATTTAAAAAATGAATAAAAATAATATTCTCTTTTAGAGAAAAAAATTATTCCATAATAATTGTTCATTTCTGCTTTTAATTTTTTAATGTAAATATTTAAACTTTCCCTCTTTTTTTCTCATGTACAATATAAAACTTATTTTATTTAAAATTTTAATAATAAATATGATATACACGGGAAATTATGGTACAACTAACTTTTCTTAATATGCGTAATTAAAAAAAAGACTATTAATATAGAACGGAGGGAGTAATTTGTTAATTTGACCTATTTGTAAATTTACTTGTAAATCTATAAAATAAACAAATTAAAATTTATGCATCTCTCAGAAATCTATAAAGTATCATCGAAAGATCAGCACATATTACAGTTCGCCTTTTATTTGATTGCTGAGCGTTGTTGAACATATAACGTATTAAGACAAGAATACGCATGTACAAAAAATGCGGGACTGTTCTCATAATCATTAAACTAAACCGTCCAACTTCATATACATGTATTTTGGTTTTTTCCTTTTTTTTTTCCCGTCAGATACCAAGGGATATGCACCAAGTTTTAATGGATTAGGTGGCAAATATATTAATTATTTTATTATTTTTTATTCATACGAATTTCCTGATATTTATAATATGTTATTATTCATTAAATAAATAATTAATCTTTTTTAAAATAAAATACTTGCTTTCATTGAATAGAATCAAAACTCAAAATATTCAATATAAACGCGGGATTAATCCACTCATGTGTATCTGAAATGTGTTGGTTTGTCTTTTTAACACGAACTACCCAATTTATGGACAAACTAAGCTAGCATATCCCTAAAGTGCTTAAACAAAATCCACACAATCACTAAAAAATAAATAATTGATTTATTTTGTTTGGCCAAAAAGATAATCTATTACAGAAGGGGGGTTGAATGTAATAGTACCTAATAATCGATTATGAACACAAGTATGTAAAAAAAACACTGTTTTGTATTAATGATAATGAATGGAATACAAAACTCTCTCAAAATTTTCTTTATTCTCAAGAGTTGTTAGGTTATGAAAAATAAGATTTGAAAGATTCTTTAATGTTAACCTATGTCTGTGTTTATATAGAAACAATTACAATTCAATTACAAAACAGATTATGAAAAGAATAACTTTAATAAGACAATAGACTTGTATTAGGATTCCTTCTTTACTATCCTAATCATATTCTGATTTGTCTTGCTTCTTCACAAACTCTGATTTGATAAATTCTGTCGGTTGATTATTCTCTGATTAGAGCATTCTCTGTTAGAATAAACTCTGATTGAGTATTCTCTGATATAGTAAACTCTGACCGACAGCTTCCTTAAACTCTGATGACATCAATAGTGTAAACTCTGATCTTGAGCATTCTCTAACAACATCAGTGTTTGTTTCCTAACAATCTTCCCCAATTTATGCTTTATGAAGTAAAACATAAATTTTACTTAGGATGTCAGAAATATGGACAAATGCATCAGAGTTTGAATCTTCATTCTTTAATCAAATTCTTCTGTAAGAAAAGTCTTCCTTGAGAAAGTTATCCAACAGCTTCTTCTCAGCATTCTTCATCAATTCAACCAGTTTTTCCTTCAATTCTTTCATCTGTTCAGAAGAATCATCAATTTGAAATATAACAGCCCTCAGAGCATAGATTGATGATCTCTCCATTCTTTCATCTAAGGGAATGCAACAGGTCTTCTTACCATCTGGATTTAAAATTAGTGTAGGAATGCCTAACACCATCTTGACCCTTGCATCTCCTTTTGTCATGGCTTTCTCAAAGTCATCTTCAAGAACATATCCTGGTCTGTATTCTTCAGAGTTTATCATCAATAACCTTTCATTCTTCTTCTTTTCATTTATCACTCCTTCAAGGATCTTTACCCATCTGGAAGTGACTTCATTTTCATCATTGAGAAGATACAGAACATGTTCAAGTTCTTTTGAGGCCTTGTGAATGAGATCTTCTTCAGAAATTTTCAAAATCTTCCATCTTCCAAGAAATATATCAGCTTTTCCTTTGCTTGAACACCATCAAAGATATTCTTTATTATGTTGACAGATATTAGTTTGTCCAGATGCTTTTGAGATAAATCTTCTTCAGTCTTGTCTTTTAATGAAAAAGGATCTCTGAAAATGTTGGCTTCACTCCTGTAGACTTTGGCATGTGAATCACCAATACCACCCTTGTTTTTACCAAGTTTGGCATTGAGAGTCAGAGTTTGTGTTTTGGCCCATAGAAGATCAGACTTATTCTTTCTGATCAGAGATTGTTGTTGCTCTTCTTCTTCATCATCAAAGCTAGATCCACGTAGGAGAAATGTGGTTCCTGACATAGTGAGAGGAGTTTTTGATTTAGCTGCAGCTTTTTGCTGAATTCTTGATGTTGACCTGCTTTGGATTTCTGAAATAGATTTTGACTGAGCAGTTGGCTTAGGAGTTTCAATAGGTTTGGTTTGGACAGGCTTAGATTCAGTTTTCTTTTGTTGAGTAGATGCCTTCCTTTATATTAGAGCTTTCTTCACATATTTTCTCTTTTTCTGGACTTGAGCATTGTCAGTACCAGATTTCTTCAATTCCTCTTCTACAACAATTGTATCCATTCCTGGATTTTCTTCTTCAAACAACTTTCTTGCCAGTTCTGCATCCTTTAAATTTTGCTCTTCTATCTTTTCAGGCTTCTCTTCTTCTTCAAGCCTCTTTGCTAATTCCATGTCAGCTTTCATCAGAGTTTGCTTGTTATCAGAGTTTATCTTTTTGTCAGAGTTTATTGTCATTAGAGTTTGAGAGGTTGTTAGAGTTTGATCAATCAGAGTTTGCTGCTTCAGAGTTTGTTTCCCATCCTTATGACTCCATTGATCTTCATCATCAGGTTTGTCAGATTTTTGTGCAGCATCCTCCTTGCATTTGTTTGTAACCTTGTCCCCCTTTCTGACATCATTACCCTTTCTAACTGTAAGAATCTCAACAATTGTGTGTAGCATACTCTGCATAGAATTGACAGAAGTAGAGAGATTATCAACTCTGGCTTCCAATGCATCCTGTTTTGCTGAAACATTCTTGAATTTTAATTCCAGAGCATGTTGTTATGTTGTAACAACAGTTTGAACAGATGTAGAGGTTTTGTTCACAGATTCTTTAAGATCACAAACTTCATTTTGAAGCCACTTGGATAATACAGTAGTAGCCTTCAAGATTGTCTTCATCTCTTCAGAATTTATTTCCTTATTAGCTTTATGGTTCAATTCATGAACATGTGGCCAAGAGATTTCTACTTTTAAAAATTTCTAAGACATGTCCCAGACCTTTTGTCTGTGAGAGGAGAGAAGATCTTCATTAGATGTTAGAACTGAAATCCCTCTTGACACCTTCTGCATCTAGAGCAGCTTCAATTTCTCCTTTAAGATTTTCCGCCACCATGTAATTAGGATAATCCATCCTTAACCTTTCGTGAGCATCATGTGAATTGACAGACCGCCTTTTTGAGTTGTACCTTTGTGTTTAGTGGATTGGCAGGTCTGTGACTTTCTTCATCAGCAAAAATTGGCTCATCAGAGTCTATGTCCTTCCCATCAGAGTTTGTGACTTGGTCAGAGTTTGGCAAAGCATCAGAGTTTGTAGTGACAGATAAACTCTGAGTACCTGTAAAAGTAACAGAACATCCTAAATCACTCTGATTTTTTAAAGTAATCTCATTACTTCTCACTTCACATATATCATAACTTTTAATCGTTAGATTTTGCTCACTAGAAATAACTAACTTTTTTCTCAATTCTACCTCTCCTTTGGCCAGATTCAGTATCTGCCTCTCATTATTAATTCTGTTTTTCACACATTTTACCTTATTCTTACATGAAAAGCTCAAATCACAGTGTCCTACAGAAATAAGAGGTGGCTGAGAAAGGAGGTCTGTAGTCACAACAGTTAAAACAAGAAAGGTAAAATCTGAACTTATACTATCACAGAATGCAATTTCTGAAGAAAAGTCAGAGTTTATACCTTGAGTATTTGTCTGATACAGCCAAGTACAAATATAAGATGTCATCAGGACTAGGCTTGGCCAACAGCGGAGCTTTAGCCATGTACTTTTTCAGCTCCTCGAAGGCCATTTGACTTTCTTCCGTCAATACAAAATCCTTTACTTTCTTCAATGTCTTGAAGAAGGGTAGAAATTTATCTCCAGACTTAGACACGAACCTTCCTACGGCCGCAACTCTTTCCGTTAATTTTTGGACGTCCCTCACTGTCTTAGGGGGTTCTATGTCTAGTATGGCCTTGATCTTGTGAGGATTTGCCTTTATGCCTCTCTTAGAGACCATCATTTCCAAGAATTTTCCAGACCCTACACCAAAGGCACATTTTTCAGGGTTTAACATCATCTTGTGGTGCATCAGCACTTCAAAAGCCTCTTTGAGGTATTCAATATGGTCGGCCTTATCGAGGCTTTTGACTAGCATGTCATCAACATAGACCTCCATGATTTTCCCAATGAGATGCTTGAATATTTTGTTAACCAGCCTTTGATAAGTGGCTCCTGTATTTTTTAATCCAAAGGCCATAACAAGATAACAAAATACACCAAAATCAGTGATGAAAGATACCTTAGCAATGTCATCCTTGTGCATTTTGATTTGATTATACCCACTGAAGCCATCCATGAAGATTAACATCTCATGCCCCTGCTGTGGCGTCTATAAGTGCATCAGTTCTTGGAAGAGGGAAGCAATCCTTTGGGCATTCATCTTTCAAATCAGTGAAGTCCACGCACATCCTCCACTTTTCATTAGATTTCCTGACCATTACAGGGTTAACAAGCCATTTGGAAAATTGAATTTCTTCGATGAAACCAGCCTCTAAGAGCTTTTTCACTTCTTGTTTTATGGCTTCTTGCCTTTCTGGAGCAAAGTTTCTTTTCTTTTGCTTCACCGTTTTTCAATTTGGATCAACATTAAGTTTATAAGTGATCAGTTCGGGGTCAATCCCTGGTATATCAGCAGCTGTCAATGCAAACAAGTCTCCATTTTCTTGCAAGAATTTTGTCAATTTTCTTTTCATATGCTCTTTTAGTGAGACCCCAATATACGTGACTTTATCAGGTTCTCCTTGAACAAAGGGAATTGGAACTAAGTGTTCAGCTGGTTTTCCCCTTCTTTCCTCATTTTCTCTTGCATCCATGTCTTCTATGGACAAGACTTGCCCCCGACTTCATCAAGTCTTAGGACAGCTACATAACAACTTTTTGCCATCTTCTGATCTCCTTTCTCTTCTCCAACACCGTTTCTAGTGGGGAATTTAATCTTCAAGTGATAGCTTGAGGCAATGGCTTTGAAAACGTGCAAGCATGTCCTCCCAAGGATATCGTTGTATGTAAAAGATGCTTTGATTACCAAGAAGGTTAGCATTTGTGTGACCTCTCGAGGTTCTCTCCCCCATTGTCATTGGTAGTTGAATGGTTACTTCTACTTTCGATTCCACCCCATTGAAACCGTAGATTGGAACATCTGAATGGGTTAGTTGATAATCATTATATCCCATCTTCACAAAGGCATCGTAGAACAAGATATCAACGGATGCTCCATTTTCCACCAGGACTCTCTTTACTTCTAAATTTTCTATCAAAGGTGCTATGACAAGGGGATCGTCATGGGGGAATTTTACCCCTTTCAGGTCTAAGTCATCAAAAGATATGATTACTTCTGTTCTGGCACGTGTAGGTTCCTCTCCTATGACTTGCATAACTTCTCTAGCATATGTTTTCCTTGAGTTTCTTGAACTCCCTCAAGCGGTAGGTCCTCCAAAAATCATGTTAATGGCAGGCCATCTAGGTTGAGGATTCCTATCTCGATTATCATTGTTTTTCCCATTACCGTCGCGCCTATCGCGACTTTCATCTTTGGTGAACTTAGAAAGTTTTCCTCTTCTGATGAGGAACTCAATTTCATCCTTCAGTTGTCGGCAATCATCAGTGTAATGTCCAATATCTTTATAAAATCGGCAGAATGCATTCTTATTTCTTTTCTCAGGATCTGACTTGAGAGGTTTATGACATCGTAAATCTCGATCTTTCTCAATATCCATCAGGATTTGTCTTCGAGGCGTATTCAGCCTTGCATACTCAACAAACCTTGGCCCCAAGTTATTCTTCTTAGGAGTGGATTCAGAATCCTTATCCGTCTTAGAATACTTGTCCCGGGCATCGTACTCTTGATCCCCTTTTCTTTTCTTATTGTTATTCCCGTTAGTCACCACTGACATGGTGGTTTTCTTCATGCTTTCGTCTGCCTTGATATATTTCACAACCCTATCTTGAAGGAAAAATATGTTCTTTGGGGGATACTTGGCTAATGACCTTTTGAAGTAAGGATCAGTTGTCCACTGGTGCAAGGCTATCATAGCTACTTTTTCGTCCAAGTCCGGGACTTTCAAGGCTTCCTTTGTAAAACGGTTCAAGTAGTCCCTCAATCGTTCTTTCCTTGTTCCAGATTCATAAGAGAAGCTGAACTTTTTTCGTGCACTCTTCCGCTTATAAACTGGCTTATGAAGGCCTTGCTGAATTCTTTAAAGAACCCGATGGAGTTGGGAGATAGCCGGCTATACCAACGTAGAGCCATGCCCCCCAGGGTTTGAGGGAAAGCCCTGCACTTAACAGGATCATTGATAGGTTGCAATAACAAAGCATTCGAAAAGGTCCTTACATGATTAGCTGGATCGCCTACCCCATCGTAAGTTTTGATGGTAGGCATCTTGAATTTCCTTGAGATATGAGCATTCATAATCGCCTTAGTAAAAGGCGGAGTTGGATCATCAAGATCTCCGAGTGGTAGCAACTCATTGGGATTAGCCCTTGGAGCTTCTATCCTCCTCTCTCGAGGGGTTCCATCTAACTCTATGACATCAGGGGGCCCACGCCTCGAGGCAGCCTTATTGCCGGTTGGTTCAGGCTTTTTTTCAACTCCCTGAGTTTAGCCTCATAGGAAGCGATTTTATCCTCCAATGTCCTACGGGACTATGAACGTCGACTTCCCATGGGTTCCTTACCAGACCTCCTTCTTCTAGGATTAACATCAGTGTCTTCAGAGCTTTCGTCATCAGTGGAGTATGGTCCATAGAAATCACGGATTTCTTCTCTATGCCCATAGTTTCGTGGGGGTTCCAACCCTCGGATATAAGGAGGGGGATAAGCTTTGGAGAATTCAAACCTAGGTTGGGAAACAATGCTACTAGGGATAAAAATAGTGGAAATTTGTGCGTGAGGAGGAGTAGTAACAATAAAAGGAGTTTGAGTGAACTGGGATAAAGGGTTGGATTCATGGATGACTTCCTCAGGATTAGTTAAATGAACGGTTTAACTAAACGGACCTAGCCTTTGAATGTTAGGGCTTTGAGTTTCAGCAGGAATAGTCGCGGTAGCGGGGACTTCGGTGGTTTGAGTTCCATCCGGTGGAATCACAGTAGTTGGGTCTCCCGTAGAAGGAATCACAGCGGTCGGGTCTCATGTAGAAGGAACTATATCTCTATCAGTTCTTCGTGTTCTTACCATATTTGATGTTGTCTTCCCACAGACGGCGCCAAATGTTATAGATTAAAAACTAGGGTGTATTAATTGTGATATATGTCGGAGCTTATCGAGATTTAATGGTTGCGCTTACTTGTTAGAACTATCTCTGATCTAGCAAGATGCCTATGTATCTCAAGTATGTTGAGAATCAAGTCATGACGTAGTTCTAATAATGAGGTGTTATACCCTTTATATAGGCGTGGAGAGTCTAAGGATTATAATAGGGTTAGGAACCTTGACATACAAAGCACCACCTTGAAGGATTTCTGGATCCTTATTATGATAGAATTAGTTTCCATGTAGGAATATGTTTCCTCGTTGATTGAGGTGATTTGAGGGCTTTTCTTTGAAGTAGTTTACTTGTAATTGAACATAATTAATTAGCTGTATATTTAGCTAATTAATTAATTATAATTTTATTTAATAATTAGGGTTTCAGACCTTATTAAATGAGCCTCCCTTTTGGACCAAATTAGGTCCAATTAATGCTGCATTAATTGTGTGTTTAGGGCTTACTTTCTGCTCGTATCAATTTTCTATTTTAGATATTTTACTTTTATTTTCAATATATAATTCTAAACCAGCACACTTAAAAGTTTGAAAATAATTATTTTAATATATACTATTTATATTTATCTAAATAAAATTTTGATTACTGGTATATTAATATTAGTGCTTGTTAATAATAAAATCTCGAAAAGAAAAGTCTGGTAAATTTTTATCCAAGAGCCTATCCTCCCCTAATACGAACCCTAATCTCTCTAATTTCATCTCTTTCTCTCTCTCTCCGCCTCTCTCTAGAACTTGTGAATTTTGTTGCAGATACAAATTGACCAACGAATACACCAATTTAACACATATAATACACACACACACACATCTCTCTGAGTCTGTATAAACGAAATAGTAAGTGTTGGTGATTGAAGCGGAGGAGACATGGTGGAGCATCAGCAGCAGGATAGTTCCAGGAAACGACGCCGTTTTGCTTTTCAAGACGCGCCTCTTCAACGACCGCAGGTGCTGCTGCTTGCTTTTTCTCGTGTCGTTTTGATTAATTTTTATTGATTTTATGTCAATTAGTGGAATTAGGGTTTTTTTGTATGTTTAGGTTTTTAATTGAATTTGGGTGTCAGCGAGGTGATTACGTGTTCGTATTTGTTTATTGTATGTGATTCTGTTGGTGTAGGAGTATGTTGAGAATCGGAATGTTTCGCCACGGAAAAGGACAGATGATCGTGAGGGTCATTTTGAGTTTAGTCTTGGCGACAATTTGACTCCAAGATGTAAGCTTTTCATTGTTTTCGTCACTCAATTGCTATTACTCCCTCAGTCCCACCTTAAAATGTGCCGGAAAAGGTCCGACACGTGTTTTAAGTTGCATTTGAATAAAAATTTAAAATTTCAATTTTTATTCAAAAATAAAAAATTGTAAAAATAAGTGACGGACCCTCTCTCCGAAACGTAAACAAATGGGTGAGACGGAGGGAGTATTTGAATTTTACCGGCATGAGTTATGGTTGTGCAATTTTATTCTTATGCGTGGCTTTATTTAATGAATAGGGTCTAGCTTTTTGGATTAGAAAATATTTGAATTGCTTACGGCAAAGTTGTATTTTTATTTTATTGTTTTTGAACCTTTGTCATTCTCGGTTTTCTATTAGTTGATAATGCATTTGTAGATTGTGTATTTATTGTATAGTTAATGTAAAGGATGGTGCGTTTAGTTGACAATGGAAAATTTTCTAAAGAAAATAGGAATTTGGAACTGAAATTATTTCTATGATCAGTTATATGTACTTGATTCGGGTCAAAAATACTAGTCTTTGAGCTCTTGATTGGGAGGAGTTGCTGGTACTTATCACTCATGAGGGTGCTTTTATCCCTTTAATTTATAAAAACCTGCAATAGAAGAAATTATGGCCTAAAAATTATCCCAACTGATAATTTATATTTTTTTGTGTTGTTTCAGAGATTTGGAAGTTAGTGTAGTCTAAAGATTATAAGTACTTTAAATTGCAGCTAGAAATACTCAATTCCATGGCCATACTAGAATTAAGGAAGAAATAGATAAGATGAATACCTGCCGATATTTCTAACCAAACAGCAAAAAAGAGTACATGGATTCAAGTTAAAGATAGGCGGGGAAGGAGAGCTTCTTGGCCTGCTCTCCTGCAAGCTGTTGACATGGATAAACCCTTAATGTCCACTGGGTGATAAGAGAACTGATTACTGAAATTAGTTCTGAACTGATTCACTTTGTAGGATACAATATATAGATATTGTTATTTGTTAAAAACCTAAATAATTAATTAGGTAACATGTATGTATACTGAATTACTGATTCATAAATTGTGAATAATAAACTAAATGCAAATTCGCATTCACAAGCTTCCTGATTACTTGAGATTCATATTTCATATATACAATTTTCAAATTTAAAAACTTTGAATTGTAGAACTTCAAGATGTTGGCATAATTTTAAGAACTGCATGATAATATATTTTTTTCTTTGATATTTAGAGATAGTTATATTCTTTGAGGATCTTTTCTTGTCCACATATATTCTTTGATTTATTTTTTCCCTCTGCGATGTTTTACAGACAAAATACTCAGCAAAATGGGTGAAGGTTAGCCGTCAAGTGTGGTTTCTACAAACTCTTAAATTTTTTGCCATTTTTCTGGTATCACAGAAAGTTGCTAGTGCTGTAGGCACATTTGGTCGAGTATTGGAGTGTTGGGATCGTCAAACACGAGAATATGTGGCAATCAAGGTGGTTAGAAGCATACAGAAGTATCGTGAGGCAGCAATGATCGAAATTGATGTACTTGAGCAGCTTGCTAAAAATGACAAAGGCAGATCACAGTAAGTCATTGTCATATACAGAAATACTTGTGCGAGTAGGATTTATGTTTTTGATAGGTTTTCGTCTATCCTCCTTCACTTGTTATTGCTTCCTTGTGCAGCTGTGTGCAGATTCAGACATGGTTTGATTATCGCAATCATATATGCATAGTAAGTATTCCATATGAATTTATTGTTATTTATTAACACTGTGCTTTTTAATATGTTTCGGTGAATATAACAATCAGGAGTTGATACATTTCATTTATCACTTGCATTCTCTATACTGGTCAAAACATAATGCTGATATGGTTAAAATGTGTTTTTTCATATGTTTCTGATCGCTGTAACTAAGATCATGTGCTTGCATCTTCTATGTCTGTAGGCTCAAATCGTGAGCCATTGCTTTTTCAACTTGATTCATGCGTCATAATTATGTAAAGATAAATTGAGGACATCATTTCAATAAATTTCGATGGTGTTATCAGGTGTTTGAGAGGCTTGGACCAAGTTTATTTGATTTTCTTAGGAGAAATGAATATTCACCATTCCCTGTTGATCTTGTTCGAGAATTTGGACGACAGCTTTTGGAGTCTGTAGCATGTGTGTGAATTGTTCTTGGCCTTGCTATGTCCCTGTTATTTCATACTTTCTTTATTAGACCAATTACCCAGATATACTTGAATGTATCTTGCCTGTCCAGGGTGTGGTAATATATACCTAAATGTTTCTTAACATATATGTTGTGATCTATATACTCAACAGATATGCATGACTTACGATTAATCCACACTGACCTGAAGCCAGAAAATATACTTCTCGTGTCATCTGAATATATAAAGCTTCCTGGCCGCAAGGTATCTGTGTTTTATAGTTGGACAGTCTAGAACCGGCTACAGACTCAAACTGTTATATTAAATAGATTTCTGGAATGGTACAGAGGAGTTCTTCGGATGAAACGCGTTTCAGGTGCTTGCCAAAGTCAAGCGTCATTAAGCTAATTGATTTTGGTAGTACTGCATATGATAATCACAAACATAGCTCCATTGTATCAACAAGGCATTACAGAGCACCTGAGGTTATTCTAGGTAACTTAACTGCTGGCAAGAGGGATGCATCAGTGTATATAATTTTTTCTCTGTGTCTGTGTTTTAATCTAGACCAGTAACATTAAGTATTATAAAGAAAATGAGGTGAATAGTGAATATCAATTAAATGAGAGGCCGCATTGGCTGTACTACAGTAGCCAACAGACAACTATTGGAATTAAGAATTCAAGTAGTATTATATATTTTATTTTATTATTTTAGTGGGAAGTGATCTTTAGAGTAGGAGACTCGACTGGCTCTTATTAGTGTTATTGTGTCCCAAGAGTCTAAAATATTATTAATTTTACAGAAACTAAAGTTTGGAAGTCATGAAAGTTTGATTGATGGCTAGGAAAAGAAGCTCCTTTGCTCGAACAGTGACATCTTAAGATGTTAGGTCATTTATGCCATAGTATCTTTTATGTTTACCTTTTCCACTCAATAAAAGACTTTTTAGTTTTTAGTTGATCGTCAATGTAGTAGCTATATCAGAAACTTGTTTAGATAGGATGTAATTATCTAGTACTAATGATGGAATAGAAGGTTCTTGTTTCTTGACAAAACTGAACAACTTGTGCAACAATTCTCTTGATAAATTATGTGTTTGAGGTAATCATCGATGTTTTGGTGGGTTGCGATATATATAATAATAAATTCATTGCATACCTCTCTAAACCTTCATGGGTACAAGTCTGTGTAGGCCACTTTTATTTTGAAGTTGGAAGCTTTATTTATATGATGCATACGCGCAATGAGATTCTTTTACTCATTGTATGAGTTCATTTAATATTATGATAAATGTCATTTTATGTTTAGTGTTCTAGATCTTTTGAACCAGTGGATGATGTAATGTTGTGATCTTCTTTGCACTTTTTATACAGGTCTTGGATGGAGTTACCCATGTGATATGTGGAGTATTGGTTGCATACTTGTTGAACTCTGCTCGGTAAGGCCTTTACTTCTATTCCTGTTGCTATCGCAGTTAATATAGAACAAAGTAGTTATATAGAGATACATAATATTTTCAGGGAGAAGCTTTGTTTCAGACACATGAGAATTTGGAGCATTTGGCAATGATGGAGAGAGTTTTAGGACCTTTGCCTGAGCATATGATTCGCAGAGCAGAGTAAGTTAATTCTTGAAATAGGAAGCAAAATAGATATACAAAATTATTGCTGCCTTGTGTTCGATTTTTGAGGTAAAACTTGTTAACTTATCCTGGAGGTACTTATGCATTGTAAGCACGTATATATAGACAGGTTATGAACACTATTGGGTGGTGGACAGGATTTCAGGTTTAAATATTTGACAAAATTAGTCTCTCCAGAGTTCATGCGTCTGATTGGATGATTTTGTTGACTTCATGATCTTTGCATGCTTACATTTTATCCCTATTCTTGACCAGGAGACATGGTGTTGACATTTTTTATATAAGAAATTGCCAATGTGCTGATTTTATTGGTAAATTGTAATGTCCTGCCTTTTGTTGTTGCAGTCGCGGTGCTGAGAAGTACTTCCGAAGATCTCGACTTAACTGGCCCGAGGGAGCCATTTCAAGAGAGAGTATCAGATCAGTGAAAAAGCTAGACAGTTTGAAGGTTTCATCCTGCTCCTTTTTTTCCAATCTTTGGTATTTTGTTGACTATGCTGTGCGATTATGGCAATAGTTTAACTGTTTGTATTTGCTTACTGTCAAATTATACGCTGTGGCTGCAGAGTATGCTATCTCCATATTTGGAATGCTCAAGGTCATCATTTATTGACTTGTTACATCAATTGTTAAAATTTGATCCATCGGAAAGGCTCACGGCCCGAGAAGCTCTACGGCATCCCTTCTTCCAGACCTCTTCCTGATGTTATTCTCAGTGAAAATATGAATGGAGCGAATTGGGCGCACAATTATTTCTGTAGTTGGTTCGATCTTTATTTTATTTACCATGTAATATCAACGTGTCTTGATTTTTTATCTGGGAAATGTAGTTTAATGCTGTGTATATTCCTTTGTTAATCAACCCATTTACAAATGTTGCCTGAAGATCGTGGGACTATTCAGTCGAAAGAATAATGCGATAGCTGGTTAGAGTTAATATTCAGGATGGGCTATTGCTACCTTAAATTTTTAAATAGATACGTAACTATACATATGTTGTTTGGTGCTTATTCTTTTCCATTTGAATAAGCATACAAGTATAGTTATCTAGACCTAACTATTTTCGAACAATTTTTTTTTATTCTTGTACTCCTATTTACATTGTATACCACTTCATAGGCACGGTCTTCCTAAAGTTCTGGTAATTATTTCACCTATACGGCCTCTCACCTCTTTCTATTTCTTTTCCTCTTTCTTTGAATGGCCTCAACTTATTAATCTTCATTCTCCCTCCATATCATCTGTTCAAGCAATAATACCATCATAATTTTTTTTTATAAAAATTCGATTATTAAGATTAGAATCACAAATTTAGCAATAATTAAACATAACATATCAAATCTAAAATCGAATTTTGTCAAAATTTTAAAAATCAAAATGTTACAGAATCTAAAGTAGAATTCAGTGTAGAATCTTATATACATTTTTGTAATCAAGAAATTTACATATTATCATATTATGTTTAATCTTAATTTGTTGTTAATTTCATGTTAGCCTTCGGGCGTGTAGTTAAGTTGTTGAGAGCACTGGTTATTGGACCCGATTTACATGTCACGTGTTTGGGTCTGAGGCAGTCTGGCGTGGATTACCCGAAAATTACACTTTGTGACCAAAAACTTAATTACAGTTAAAATTAGAATCTAAATGAGTTTTTATATAAAATTCTAAAGTATTTTTATTATTTTTTATATAATGGTCTTTATGAAGTAATGACCTATATGTGTATACAAGCTTATAACTCGTGCAACGCACGAGATGAATGACTAATATTTAGATAAATTTATTTTTTATATTATATTTTATTGATATTTACTATAAAATTTTATAACGTCGAGAATTTATGTTAATATAATATAATATTATATGTGAGGAGTTGTATAAAAGGAGGACTATCGGGAGTTAGAGTTGTATGTTATTATATAATGATATTTATATATTAATATTAATGAACTTTAATGATATATTAAATAAAAATTATAGGATAAGTAGTATTCTTAAAATAGAAAATATATAATATAATATAAATATAATATCATATTATCTGTGAGGAGTTGTATAAAATGAGGACTAATGGGGATTAGAGTTGTATGCATGATATATATTCTTTTTTAAATTAGATTTTATTAAAATTGAATAGTTAAGATCGTTTCTATGATTCATTTAAAATTGGACGGTCAACATTTTTTTTTATGGTTCATCTTGGACCAAAACTTTTAATGTTTCGCCTCTAATAATATAGTATATACATGTTTGATGGCCTGAGGTTATTCTTGCAAAATTACTTCATGTTATAACCGGGGAGTGTGGTGAAATTATATATGTATCCTCTTAATTTTTTGTATCTAACAACTTTCTATATTCAGGAAATTACAAATTGCCTGAGGCCATACTAAAGATGAGGTGATTCTGAGGGGAAGTTTTCTCATTGTCTTGTATTCCGCGTAATGCATGCCAATTTCTTAATATTGTTGTCTGTATTTTTATATTATATTTTTGTGGTTTATATGTTTATGGTGCATCCTAAGTTCATTGGGTTAAATATTAACTAGGTGACTAATTGTGTCTAAATGTATCAAGTAGGTGCCTGACTGATTGTAAATTTAACTCGGCCACCTAAGAAAGCGCCTCTTCCATCTTTTTCTATAATAAAATAGAAGATAAAACTGACACATGTCACTGTCTCATTAAATATTACACATGCCCGTTTATCCTTTTAAGTTGATATTGATGTGTCACTCTCTTATATATTCTCTCTAACTTTCACATTTATCCCCAGTTTGGGATTCCTTATAAGTTACTTACAAGTTGAATTTTTTTATATTTTTCAACTTAGAAGCTATTTATTATAAAATTTCTTATATTTCTTCCTATTATTGTATTTGTAAAAATAATTGTCATTTTATTTAATATTTTTATAATCAGTAAGTATGATTTTTTAAAATTTCTTCAATGATATTTTATTTTACATATTATAATTATATGATATTGAAAATTTTTAACTAAATTATGTGAATAAATTATATAATTATAACTAAAATCTTAACAATTTGAACACATAGAACACAAGTCACTTTTTTATTTCAATTTAAACACATTGTTCTCTCTTCTTCAAATAATTACTTATTTATCACATCAATTAAATTACATTATAAATTTTATTAGTTAATATTTGATAAATTAATAATATTCTTAAAATAATAACTTTTTACGATTTAAACTTGATTCTATATAAAAAATTATTAATTTCAATAAATTATAAAATAATATGATTAAATAAGATTCTTATATAAATATATAATCATTCTAACATTATTAAATAATAAATTTTCAAATTATCAATGATAATTTTGAAAATATAATTTTTCCGATTAATGGTTTTTTTAAAAAAATTTAAACACTATTCTAATTCTTTTTTTAAAAAAAAACTTTTAAACACTATACATATTCTTTAAATATATTAGTTTTATGATGATTATAGAGTTTTTAAATTTTCTACTTTTTTAAACCAAGTGATTTCTAACATAATCATCACATTTATTTTAAGATTCATAATAAAAAGATTTAATCACTTTCTATTTTTCTATCGCTATTTAATATTATTTCATGTTTATAAATGTAATACCAAATATACTCTAAATTATATGTTACCCAGATAATAAATTATTATAGAAGGGAGTTGAATATAATAGTACCAAACAATCGATTTTAGAACACAAGTATGTAAAAGATTAACTGTTTATATTAACTTTGACAAACTTAATACAAAACTTTCTCAAAAACCAGATGTTTTTAAGAGTTGCTAGGTTAAAAGAATAATATAACTTGAACGATATATCAATGTAAACATAATCATGTGTTTATATAGTATAGAGCTCCATATCTAATTATAACAAAGATAATGATCAATAAATACAAATATACGATTTTCATCATTATCCTCCTAAAAGATAGCTTCCATAAAGGCAATAAACTTTCACTCCAACACTTCCTTCTTTATCTCCAATCATCTCCTGATTTGTTGAACCAAACTCTAACCATCATAAATTCTGTCGGTTAGCAAACTCTGATTGAATAAACTATGGCATCTTCAGTTCTTCATATCTAATAATATCCCCCAATTTATGCTTTAAACAATAAAACATAAATTTAAACTTATGATGTTAGAAACCTCTAAGACAAATGTATCAGAGTTTATCCAAACTACCTTTTTATACCGTACTGTAGAAAAGGTTTCCGGCTAGAAAGTCATCAAGTAACTTCTTTTCAGCTGCCTTCAACAATTTCATCAGTTGAGATTTTACTTCCTTCATCTGCTCACCAGAGTCATCAATTTGATACATAGCAACCCTTAAGTTGTAGATTGGTGACCTCTCCATTCTTTCATCCATAACAATGCAACAAACTTTTTGACCACCTAGACTCAGAACAAGAGTAGGAATACCAACTATCATTTTGATTTGTCCATCTCATTTGCTCATTTTCATTTCAATTTCATCCTCAAGCATGTACCTTGGCTTGTACTTTTCATCAGAGTCTAGTATCATCAATTTTTCAGTCTTCCTTTTGCTAGCAATTACACCTTCTAGAATTTTCACCCATTTAGTTGTGATCTCATTCTCATCATTTAACAAACAAAGAACATATTCAAGTTCCTTTGATGACTTATGAGCCAGATCTTCTTCAGCCAATTTCAAAACTCTTCCATCTTGGACATTACCATAAAAAAACATCCTTAACTAAATGAACAGCAATGAGCTTGTCCAAATGATCTTGAGTCAGTTCTTCTTCAGTTTTGTCCTTCAGAGAATAAGGATCTCTGAAAGCATTTGCTTCTCCTCTATAGAGCTTTGCTTTGGAACTTCCAATTCCTCCCTTATCTCTTCCAAGTCTAGCATTCAGAGTCAGAGTTTTAGACTTTGTCCGCAATAAGTCAGAATTTTTCTTCCTGACTAGAGTTTGTTGTTGTTCTTCTTCATCTTCAAAACTAACTCCTCCTGGAATAAAAGATGTCCCTTGCATAGTTAGAGGAGCTCTAGACTGTTAGAAATGCAAACACTAATGATTGTCAGAATATTAAACAGAGTTTATGCTGACGTCATCAGAGAATGAAGAAGGTGTCGGTCAGAGTTTACTCTATCAGAGAATACTCAATCAGAGTTTACTCTAACAGAGAATGCTCAAATCAGAGAATAAACAACCGACAGAGTTTATAAATCAGAGTTTGTGAAGGAAATAGACAAATCAGAGTATGATTAGGATAGTGAAGAAGGAATCCGAATACAAGTCTATTTCCTTATTAAAGCTGTTCTTTTCATAATCTATTTTGTAATTGAATTGTAACTGTTCTATATAAACACATACATAGGTTAATATTATATGTAACTTTCATATCATATTTTTCATAACCTAGCAGCTCTTGAGAACAAAGAACTTCTTGAGAGAGTTTTGTATTCCATTCATTATTATTAATACAAATTAGTGTTCATCTTTCACATACTTGTGTTTATAGTCGATTAATTGGTACTATTACATTCAACCCCCTTCTGTAATAGTTATCTTTCTGAGAAACAATTAGTATCATAGCAGACAGTTAAATTAAACTGATAGATCATAAAAACATGTCTGGAAACAAGTATGAGAGCATAAGAATTCCAATCTTGAAGAAAGCTGAGTACCCTACATGGAGGGTAAAGATGTTGATGTTTCTGGAAGCCATAGATCCTGATTATCTGGATAGAATCAATGAAGGCCAGTATCTTCCAACAAAATTGGTGCCAGCAACTATTGTAAAAGGAAGACAAGTCCCTGGACATTTTACACTGAAGGACAAGAAAGAATGGACCAATGAAGAAAAATAAGAAGTCCTCAAAGATGCCAAGGTAAGGAACATATTGCATAACAGTCTTGACTCTGTAATGTCCAACATGGTAATAGCATGCAAAATAGCAAAAGAGATCTGGGATGCACTGGAGGTTCAATGTCAAGGAACCAAGGAAATTAAGAAAAACAGAAGATCTGTGTTAATTCAGGAATATGAATACTTTGAGGCAAAACAGAATGAATCCCTCACAAATATCTATGACATATTTCTAACTCTGTTAAACAACTTGGCTTTGGTGGATAAGGTATATAACAATGAAGATTCAAACACCAAGTTTATAAGGGATCTTCCAGAAAATTGGATCTGCAGACATCTTTGATAAGAGACAAGGCTGATTTAGATGAGATGTCTTTAGATGAGGTCTATGAAAAATGAAAACTCATGACTTGGAATTACATCAAAGAAGAAATAGGAAGAGTAGCAAGACAAAATCTATTTCTTTGAATGTTGAAGCCAAGATTGAAGAACCAAAAGAAAAAATCCTTAAGGCATCAACAAGGAAAGGGAAAGAAATAATGGTCCAAGAAAGAAGTGAATCAGAGTCTGAAACAAACTCTGATGACTCCATAGACTCTGATATGATGGAGATGGTTGTTATGATTGTTAAAGGCTTCAAAAAGATGAAGTACAGAAAGTACAAGAAGCAAGAAATTTTTTAGAAAAAGTATGGAGAATCAGACAAGAAAGAAAGGTTCAAGAAAGGAGAAGATAAAGATGGGAAATCAAAGACTGTTGACAAATCAAAAGTTAAGTGCTACAAGTGTAACAAGATGGGGCACTTTGCTACTGAATGCAGAAGTAAGGAATCTAGAAAAGCCCTAATCACATCAAAGAAGGATTGGATGGATTCCTCAGACTCTGAAGAAGAAACCAATTATGCACTCATGGCAAACACTGATGCTTACATCTTAAACTTTGACAAGGTACCAAACTATGTCTTCAATATTGATACTGATAACATTTGTGAACTAAAGTGTTTTTTTAGATCTTTGCATGTTAGTTTTAAATCACAGACTCTAGAAAATGAGAGATTAAAATCTGAGATACAAACTCTGACTGCTAGGAATAACATTCTTGAATCTGAAAACTCTGATATGATAAACACTAAGAAAGACTGTGATAATGCTATAAACATGCAAACTCAGTTAGAAATTCAAGTTAAATATCTGAAATATGAGATAGCTAAAGATTAAGAAACTTTCAGAGTTTGGACAAACTCTAGAAAGAGAGTCCAACAAATGCTGTCTAACAAGAATTGGACTTCTGCTTTAGGTTGTGAATCTGATAATGATACATACATTAAAACCCACACAAAAGGAATATTGAATAAATCTGTGAAATTTGTTAGAGCTAGTAATGATAAGAAAATTTCTAATGAATGCTTTAAAAATAATAGTGTGTCAGAAAATAAAAAGGTGAACATAGGGTTACTTTCTCAGAGCCAACTTAAAGAAAAGTTGAAGGCAGTCGCCAATATAAAAAAACTTAAAAAGGTGAAAAGAAATAGAAATGGCAAAGTAGGAATTACTAAAGAGAATAACTATAAGTATATCCTTAATGCTCCTAGGAAAACATGTTTTCATTGTGGTAATTCAAATCACCTTGCCATTGATTGCAAACAAAACAAAAAGAAGGATCCTGAAAGATCTAGTTCAGAGGTTAGAAAATAAACTAGATATAGACCACAAAATCCTTATTTTCACTGTGGTAATATGTGGCACTCAATTTATACATGCAAAGAATATCATAGTTTGTATTACAATTATTATGAACCATTGCCTCAAATAAATAAATCTACAAAACATAATGTCAAGCAAATTTATGTGATAAAATCTGATAAAAGAGAAGTAAACTCTGACAGTATAAACTCTGAAAATATAAACTCTTAATATAAACTCTGTTAACATAAATTCTGATAAAAATACTTCTGCTGCAAGAGTTAACAAGTTTCAAAAGAAAGGACCCAAACTTGTTTGGGTCCCCAAACTTGTTTGGGTCCCCAAACTTGTTTGGGTCCCCAAACTTACTAATTAATTTGCATTTACTGATTGCAGGGAAACAGGAAAAATATCCTAGTGATTGATAGTGGATGTTCTGCACATATGACTGGAAATAAATTCCTGCTTTCGGAGTTTGAGGAGAAGGCTGACACGGTAGTATCTTATGGAGATGACAACATAGAAAGAACACTGGGATATGGCAACATTGTGATTGGAAATATCATCATTGAAAATATAGCTCTGGTTGAAGGACTCAAACATAATCTGCTAAGTGTGAGTCAAATGACAGACAGAGGTTATTCTGTGGAATTTATTGGAACTCACTGTGAAGTGAAAAGCAATAAAGATGGTAAAGTGGTTCTTATTGGTCACATACACAACAACTTATTTGAAGCTAGCTTGGATGTAAACTCTGATGGTCCTTTAACTTGCCTACTTGGAAAGGCATCATCCTTGGAAAGCTGAAATTGGCACAAAAAGCTGTGTCACTTGAATTTTGGAAACATTAATGAATTAGTGAAAAATGATTTAATAAGAGCTCTTCCAAAAGTTCAATTTCATCCTGGTGGACTCTATAATTCAAGTCAAAAGGCTAAACAAAAAAAGACATCTTTCAATAGCAAAACTGAATATTCAATTGATCAACCTTATCATCTATTGCATCTTGATTTATTTGGTCCTGTCAACATTATTTCCATTGGAAAGAAGAAATATACTCTGGTGATAGTTGATGATTATACTAGATTTACCTAGGTGTACTTTTTGCATAAGAAGGATGAAACTGCAAAGATAATTTTTGATCATATTGCAATGATTGAGAATGGATCAACATACAAGTAAAGAATCTAAGGAGTGACAATGGAACAGAGTTTAAGAACTCTGCAATGGAGGAATTCTGCTCAACAAAGGTATTATTCAACAATTCTCAGCACCTGGAACACCTCAACAAAATGGTGTAGTTGAAAGAAAGAACAAAACTCTAATTGAAGCTGCCAGAACAATGTTAGAAGGAGCAAAGCTACCTACTTATTTTTGGGCAGAAACTGTGAATACTGCATGCATTACTCAGAATTGTTCTTTAATAAATAAATATGGAATGACTCCAGATGAATCTTTGAAGGGAAGAAAGCCAAATATTAAGTACTTTCACATCTTTGGAAGCAAGTGTTTTATTCTCAAAACTCATCCTGAACAATTGAAGAAGTTTGAACTTAAAGCAGATGAAGGAATTTTTGTTGGTTATGCAACAACTTCTAAGACCTCTTCAAGGGCATTCAAAGTGTTCAATTTAAGGACAAGGACAGTCATGGAATCAATTAATGTCTTTTTTGATGAAGGAAAGATAGCTGGATTACATGATGAAGATGCACAGGAAACTCTGAGATTTGAGAATGAATTGCAGAATATAAACTCTGTTGAACTAAACTCTGAAGAGTTAAACTCTGTTCAACCAAATACTGGTGAGGTAAACTCTGATTCTTTAAACTCTGATTCAGAAATGATTGAAATAGAAATTGAAGATTCTACACATGTTGAGGGGGAGCAACATCAATCAAATACTGACATTGGAGAATAAACCATAGTTATGGAAATATCAGAGTCTAACCAAACTCTGAACAACACAAACTCTGAAACCATAAACTCTGATCAATCAAACTCTAAGACCACAAACTCTGAGACCTCAATCTCTGATAATTCAAACTCTGAGTACATAAACTCTGAGACATCAAACACTGATGGAAGCGCAACTTCAGGGGGAGGATCAACATTTACATAAGAATCATTCTATGAAGGCACAAATAATGGGGGAACATCTAGTTCAAGAAATTTTTCATATCCAAGAAAATGGACAAAAAATCACACACCCGATTTAATTATTGGTGATCTAGAAAGTGGAGTAAAATTAAGGAAAACTACTCAGAATGAATGTCTATTTCATAGTTTTCTTTCTCAAACAGAACCAAAGAAGGATGAAGATGTTTTGAAGTTGCAGATTGGGTTACTGCAATGTAGGAAGAATTGAATGAGTTTGAAAGAAATGAAGTTTGGACCCTAGTTCCAAGGCCAAAGAACAGATCAATTATTGGCACAAAATGGGTGTTTAGAAAAAAAACAGACTCTGATGGAATTATTACAAGAAACAAAGCAAGACTGGTAGCTAAAGGTTATTCTCAACAGGAAGGTATTGATTATGATGAAACTTTTGCACCAGTAGCTAGACTTGAAGTAATCAGAATTTTTCTTACTTATGCTGCACATAAGAAATTCAAGGTCTATCAGATGGATGTTAAAAGTGCATTTTTAAATGGAGAACTTGAAGAAGAAGTTTATGTTGAACAACTACTGGGCTTTGTCAATCAAAAATATCCAAATCATGTCTACAGACTGGATAAAGCCTTATATGGACTCAAACAAGCACCAAGAGCATAATATGAAACTCTGGATCAATTTTTACTTGAAAGTGGTTTCACTAGAGATACAATTGATAAAACCTTGTTTTATAGAACTCGAGGTAAGGATTTATTATTGGTACAAATATATGTTGATGATATTATATTTAGTTCCACTAATGAGAAAATCTGTGAAAGATTTTCAAAGCTAATGCAGTCCAGATATCAGATGAGCATGATGGGGGAATTGAGTTATTTTCTAGGGTTGCAAGTGAAATAGACAAAAAAAGGCATTTTCATTAATCAGTCTAAATATACAAATAGTCTACTCTCTAAATTTCAAATGCAAGACTCTGCATCTGCTATAACTCTAATGGCTGCTGTAACCAAACTTGATCAAGACACTAGAGAACCTGTAGATATAACAGCATACAAAGGAATGATTGGTTCTCTGCTTTATTTGACTGCAAGTAGACCAAACATTATGTTTGTCACATGTCTATGTGCTAGATTTCAGGCAAATCCAAGGGCACCTCATTTGATTGTTGTTAAGAGAATTTTCAGATATCTCAATAGCACTATTAATCTTGGCTTATGATATCCTAGAGAGTCTAACTTTAAATTAATAGGCTATTCAGATGCAGACTTTGCAGGATGCAAAATTGACAAGAAAAGAACAAGTGACAGTTGTCAATTTCTAGGTGGAAGACTTGTGTCATGGTTCAGTAAGAAACAGAAATCAATCTCAACATCAACAGCCGAGGCTGAATATATAGCTGCAGGAAGCTGTTGTGCACAAATTTTATGGATGAAAAATCAACTGTTAGATTATGGTTTGAGCTTTTCTAAAATTCCTATTTATTGTGATAATCAAAGTGCTATTGTAATGACAAGAAATCCAGTTCAGCATTCTCTGACAAAGCACATCAGTATTCAATATCATTTCATAAGGGAATATGTCATGGAAGGGGCAATTAAAATGCATATTATTCCCATAGATCAATAATTGGCAGATATATTCACCAAGCCTTTGTCTAAAGCAACATTTACAAGATTGGTTTCTGAATTAGGGATGGTGACAAGTGGCTCAACTTGAGATGGCAAGTAGCAGACAATCAGAGTATATGATAAACTCTGTCAGAGTATGTGGTAAATTCTGATGAAAAATGGAGCAAACTCTGATCATTGAAGCATCTAATCTCTGATCACAAAATATCAGTATTTATGGTAAACTCTATTAGAGTATGTGATAAACTCTAATAGTAAATACTAAACTCTGACTTATATAAACTCCGATTTCATGCTTGGTAAACTCTGTTTAAGTGTTAAACTCTGAGATCATATTTATGACATCATATTTCATTTGTGACATCATAATTACTATTCTCTGATTGGACTTATAATAGGGCGCGTGTATCTCACAAAAGACGGTTCATATCATTACACAGATACACACACACACTTGCTGTATTTTGAGACTCGTTCTAATAATTACTCATCCTATTATATCTTGCCACGTGTCCCACTACTGGGTATATGCAATTGAGAGGGAATAGTTTAATTCATTTTGTTTCTTCTTGAATTATTCATCTGCATCTAATATTTCTCTCTTTCTCTCTTGTTTCATACAAACCCTAATTTCTCAAACCTGTAAATCTCTATTTTTTAATGGCATCCAAAGGTCTTACATTTCATAATTATACATTTGCTGCTACAAACTACATCTCACATCTTTCTAAAACTGACATACCCCAAGATTTTCATGTGATTCAAGACTTTCTACAACATAGCTACATTGGGTATGTGCTTCAGGAACCTTCAAATTTATCTGCCCAATCACTGCTCAGAATCTGGTCAACTACAAAATTTAACAATGCTGGTGATGATGAAGAACCAGTAATCACTTTTCAATGTAATGGGAAATACTCAATAACTCATGATGTGGTTCGACAAGCTCTTCATTTTCCTGAAGTGAATGAGTATGATGACATAATCGGGGATGATCAAATAAAGGAGTTTTTCAGAGAAATAGGCTATGGAGTTTATACCTTGTGATTTTGTATAGTCTAATGTAGTGTCCATTGGCTTTGTAGATAATGGTTGAACCAGTATTGCATCTGATAGCGTCAAAGGATTAACATCAGAGCTTGATTTCTCAACAGTTACAGCAGCAGAATCAAAGGTTGTCTGCACCTCCATATTTTGGTCTACAATCACAAAATTGGTGATTGGTTCTTGTGTGACCAGAGTCTGTTCAGTAGCTGCATCATCACTTTTAGGTGAAGGTTCTTGTGTGCTAGACTCTGCCAGAGTTTGGCCTTCAACATCAGCAACAGTAGGATATGCAATCAGAGTTTGTGTGTCTGCATCCAAACTTTGATTGAATGGTTCTTGTGTGACTGGGGGCTGAAAAACTTCTTCAACCCTTTGAGTTGAAGGTTCTTGTGGGTTATACCCCTGATCCAAGTTGGCTTTATTTGCTAGTACAGTGGCTTCTATTGAATATTGATCAACAGGTTCTTGTGTGTCTGGCCTGTCAGATACTGCTACTTCACATTGAGAAGTAGGTTCGTGTGTGTCTAGGCCAAATGAGACCCTCTTCTTTTTCCTTCTAGAGAAGAGCTTGGAAGCTCTAGAGCCTGGAGACTGTGGAGACTTTTGAGCAGTCATCTCTCTTTTGACTTCCTCAGCTAACTCTCTAGCTATTTCATATGAGATCTCCTTGATTATAGGTTGAGAAGACTTGACAGGAGAATCAGAGATTGTGACTGGAACATGAGAAGATGCTAGATCAGCTTGAATACTAGGATTGCCATCATCATTTTTATCCCATCATTTCTCATCAACAATTTCACTATCAGCCCCTGTTCCCTTTTTATCTTGGTACCTCATTCGAAGTACCCTCCAAGGTGATTACAGGACTGGTAAAAGGATTAACATTAAGTGGTTTACCATCCATTTTAGTCAATTCATCATTTTCTTCTCTAGTGGCATTTTTATCATCATCATCTACCTTAATTCCACCGATGTTACTGTTTATTTAGTCAGGCAATGTAGAGTCACCAGACTTCATAATAGCATTAGAGTTTAGTGGATCAGAGTCTAAGGCTTTAACTAGAGAGAAATATTCTGAGATTTTTTCCTTAACCAGTCTTATCCTCTTCTTTATAGGCTCTGAGACAGGATTAACATGAAATGGCTTCATGTAAGAAACAAGAGGAACATCATTGGCTGGTTGAATAGATTTCTTCATTGGAAATACCAAACCTTCATCACTGTCATCAGAGTCTGTTTGCTCATCAATTAATTTCCTTTTTCTAGGAGGAGACTGTGAGACTGACTTGCCCTTCCTTTTGAGGCTTGAGCCATATGCCTGAGAGGTGTGTTTTATAACTGAAGTCTTTTAGGAGACAATAGAGGTTGGCAGTGTTTGTGTATCAGTGTTTAGTGGCTAACTTGGTTTAGAATCAGAGGGGGATTGAGCTAAACTCTGATTCATAGTCACAGAAAGAAAATCCCTCCCATACACCGTAGGCATTCTCTAATTCAGAAGAAGCCTGACCCGTGTGGGAAAAAACAACCTTGGCAAGATGCCATCTTTTTCTTTCTTGACATCCTTCCTTATCAAGTCAATAAAAAATCTTTTGTTCATTTTAAAAGCAGGCAAAGCCTGATCATCAGCAAAACTAACATTTTACAACAAATGACTAAAGATTAACTATAAGAACTACCATAATATATAGTATGCTCATCATCACCAATTTTAGCAGTTATTTTCCTAATTAACAGACAAGGAAAATTAAAATTAAGATTATGGGCCAGAAAATACCCAATTTGCTGAAAGAGTTGGGGAATAGCACCAAAATTGGTACATTTTAGAGTGAAGACCCTAGTGATACAATCGAAGAAGAGGATCCACTTCTTTCTCAGATGTGGCCTGGTCAGACTCCCCAATTTTGTTCGGCTCCCAGTATAGCCAATCTCTTGAAAAAACTCCCTCATTACGGAGTCATCAACCAAATCGTCATAGACAACCACTTCTGGAAGTTGAAGGGCCTGTCAAACCATGTCAAGATTGATTGAGTGACGCCCATAGCATTTAAAAGTGATAATCAGCTTCTCATCGTCACTAGCGTTGTTAAACTCTTCTGTTGACCAGATTTTCACCAGTGTTTGAGCAGAGATGTCATTAGGTGCTTGTAAAGTGTACCCAATATAACTATTTGAGAGAAAATCCTGAATGGCATGAAAATCTCCAGGAGCATTTACTTTATCAAGAAGAGCAGTATAGTTAGTAGAAGCAAATACATAGTTCTTGAAAGAAATACCTTTAGATGCCATTGATACAGTAGTATGAAGGTGTAAAAGATTAGGGTTTTGAGAATACAAGAGAGATAGAGAAAATAAGATGTAGATGAGAATTGTAATTCAAAGTAAGAATACGAATGAATTAACCCTTCCCTCTCAATTATTTAGCCCTAAGTGGGACACGTGACATAATCTGATAGGATGAGTAATGAGTAGTGTAATTCTTAAAATACAGCATATATGTGTGTATCTGTGTATAAAGATGAAACATTTTTCATGACAGACACGTGCAATCATTGTTACTCCAATCAGAGATTAACAAATATGACATCACATAATTAAATATGATTTCATAAATAAAATAATCAATAATAATTGTTTTTTTGAAAAACAAATAACAATAATTCAGAGTTTGATTTGTTGATTGAGATAATCGATTAGACTCTTCATGGATCAGAGTTTACTGCATTCTCTAACAGAGTTTACCACATACTCTGACAGAGTTTACCATAAATACTGATGGTTGATGTCATCAAAGTTTGCAGATTCTGAGACACTTCTAGAGATTAATTACTAATAATGTATGTTACTTGTTGTTTGGAGTTGAGCCACTTGTCACCATTCCCAATTCAAAAACCAATCTTGTAAAAATTGTTTCACACAGAGGCTTTGTAAATATGTCTACTAACTGTTGATCTGTTAGAACAAAATGCATTTCAATTGTCCCTTCCATGACATGTTCCCTTATGAAATGGTATCTGATGCTGATATGTTTTGTCAGATAATGTTGAACTGGATTTCCTGTCATTGCAATAGCACTTTGATTATCACAATAAATAGGAAATTTTGTGAATTTCAACCCATAGTCTAACAACTGATTTCTCATCCATAAGATCTGAGCACAACAACTTCCTGCAGCTATATATTCTGCCTCTGTTGTAGATGTTGAGATTGATTTATGTTTCTTGCTAAACCAGGACATAATTCTTCCACCTAGAAATTGACAACTTCCACTTGTGCTTTTTCTGTCTATTTTGCATCCTGCAAAATCAGCATCTGAATAGCCTATTTGTTTAAAGTCAGACTCTCTAGGATACTATAAACCAAGATTGATGGTTCCCTTGAGATATCTAAAAATTATCTTAACAGCAATCAAATGTGGTTCCCTTGGATTTGCCTGAAAGCTAGCACATAGAAAGGTTGCAAACATGATATATAGTCTGCTAGTAGTCAAATAGAGAAGTGAACCAATCATACCTCTGTATTTTGTTATATCAACTGACCACCAGTATCTTGATCCAATTTGGTGGTTGTGGTCATAAGAGTTGTAGCAGATGCAGAGTCTTGCATTTGAAATTTTGTGAGTAAGTTTCTTGTATATTTTGACTGACTTATAAAAATTCTTTCATCAGTCTATTTCATTTACAAGCCCAAGAAATAGCTCATCTCTCCCATCATACTCATTTGATACCTGGACTGCATTAGCTATGAAAATCTTTCACAGAGTTTCTCATTAGTAGATCCAAATATAATATCATCAACATATATTTGAACTAGTAATAAGTCATTATCCTGATTTCTATAAAATAAGGTTTTATCAATGGTACCTCTTGTGAAACCACTTTCAAGTAGAAATTGAGCCAATGTTTTATACCAGGCTCTAGGAGCTTGCTTGAATCCATATAAAGTTTTATCCAACATGTAGATATGATTTGGATATTTGGGATTCACAAAGGCATGAGGTTGTTCAACATATACCTCATCCTCAAGCTCACCATTTAGAAATGCACTTTTAACATCCATCTAGTATACTTTGAACTTCTTGTGTGCAGCATAAGCAAGAGTCTAGCTATAAGTGCAAAGGTTTCATCATAGTCAATATCTTCCTATTGAGAGTAGCCTTTGGCAACTAGTCTTACTTTGTTCCTTGTTATGATTCCATTAGAATCTATCTTGTTCCTGAACACCCATTTTGTGCCAACAATGGATCTGTTCTTTGGTCTTGGAACAAGAGTCCAAACCTCATTTCTTTCAAACTCATTCAATTCTTCCTGCATTGCAGTAATCCAGTCTGCATCTTTCAAAGCATCTTCAACTTTCTTTGGCCCTGTTTGAGAAAGAAAACTATGATAGAGACATTCATTCTGAATAGCTTTCCTTGTCTGCACTCCACTTTCTAGATCACCAATTACTAAGTTAGGTGTATGATCTTTGGTCCATTTCATTATATGAGGAAGATTTCTCGAGCTAGATGCTCCCTCATGATCTGTGCCATCATAGTATGATTCCTCAGTGAATGCTGATGATCCCCCTGAATTTGTGCTAACCTCAGAGTTTGATTGATCAGAGTTTGTATCTGTCAAGGATTGTTCAGACTCTGATATTTCAATGACTGAGTTGGTTCTATATTTTCAGTAGAAGATTGATGTTTCTCCCCCTCAACATGTGCAGAATCTTCTATTACAATGTCATTTTTATCAGAGTTTGGAGAGTCAAAGTTTGAATCATCAGAGTCTATGTCTTATTGACCTTTAAGCAGTTCATTTTCAAAACTCAGAGACTCATGAGCTTCTTCAACATGTAATCATGTTATCTTTGTTTCATCAAAAGAGACATGTATATATTTCATGACTATCTAGGTTCTCAGGTTAAACACTTTGAATGCCTTTGAAGAAGTTTTGGAGGTTGTTGAATAACTAATAAAAATACCTTCATCCGCTTTGAGTTAAAACTTTTTCAAGTGCTCAGGATGTGTTTTAAGAATAAAACACTTGCTTCCAAATATGTGAAAGTATTTCACATTTGGCTTCTTTCCCTTCATCATTTCATATGGAGTCACTCTATGCTTATTTATCAAGGTACAATTCTGAGTGATGTATGCAGTATTCACAGCTTCTACCCAGAAGTAAGTAGGAAGCTTTGCTCTTTCCAACATTGTTCTAGCAGCTTCAATGAAAGTTCTGTTTTTTCTCTCAACTACACCATTTTGTTGAGGTATACTAGGTGTTGAGAATTGCTGAGTGATTCTTTTGGTTGAACAGAATTTCTCCATTGCAGAGTTCTTAAACTCTATTTCATTGTCACTCCTTAGAATCTTTACCTTGAGTGGCGATCCATTCTCAATCATGGAAATATGATCAAAACTGATATCAGGTGTTTCATCCTTTTTATGTAAGAAGTATACCCAGGTAAATCTTGTGTAGTCATCTACTATCACCAGAGTATATTTCTTCTTTCCAATAGACATTATGTTGACAGAGTCAAACAGATCAAGATGCAATAGATGAAAAGGTTCTTCAATAGAATTTTCAGTCTTGCTCTTGAAAGATGTCTTCTTTTGTTTTGCCTTTTGACAAGAATCACAGAGTCCATCAGGATGAAACTGAACTTTAGGAAGACCTCTTACAAGAGATCATTCTTGATTAACTCATTAATGTTTCCAAAGTTCAAATGACACAGCTTTTTGTGTCAATTCCATCTTTCCAATGATGATATTTTTCCAAGTAAATAAGTTAAAGGACCATCAGAGTTTACCTCCAAGCTAGCTTCAAATAGATTATTATGTCTGTGACCAATTAAAACCACTTTGTAAGTCTTTTTGCTTTTGACTTCACAATGTGTTTCATGAAATTCCACAGAATAACCTATGTCTATCATTTGACTCATACTCAAGAGATTGTGCTTGAGTCCTTCAACCAGAGCTACATTTTCAATGATGACATTTCCAATCACAATATTGCTATATCCCAGTGTTCTTCCTATGTTGTCATCTCCATAAGATACTGTTGGGCCAACCTTCTCCTCAAACTCTAAAAACAGGGATTTGTTTCCAGTCATGTGTGCAGAACATCCACTATCAATTACTAGGATGTTTTTCATGTTTTTCTGCAATCATATATGTAACTTAATTAGAGGTTTTGAGGACCCAAACAAGTTTGGATCCTTTCTTTTTAAGATTGTTAACTTTTGCAGCAGAAGCAACTTTATCAGAGTTTTAGTTAACAGAGTTTGCATTTTCAGAATTTATCTTTCTTCTATCAGCTTTTACCACATACATTTATTTGTCAACACAATTAGAATAAACATGAGTTTTATTCAAATGATTAGAATTTTCACATGTGAAACAGGTTTTTTTAGGAGTATCAGGGATATTCTTATAATCATTCTCCTTAGAGATTCCTACTTTCCCATTTCTATTCCTCTTGACCTTTTTAGGCTTATTCTTGTTAATGACAGACTTCAACTTTTTCTTAAGTTGCTTCTACAAGAGTAACCCAACATTGATTGATTTACTCTCAGACACACTATTCTTTTTTGTTTTTGTGATTATTAGAGCATTTATCAGAAGTGTCATTTTCACAACTTTCTCTAACAAAGCTAACATGTTTACTCAACTTTTCTTTTATTCATGTGTGTGTCTTATCATTCTTAGCATTTTTCTCCTTGTCGGATTCATAACCTAGAGCAGATGTCAAATTCGTCAGAAAGAATTTCTTGGACTTTCTTGCCAGAATTTGTCCAAACTTTGAAAGTTTTCTTTTCTTTGGCTATCTCGGCTTTTAAATAAACGACTTGTATTTCTTTCTTTTTTTTGACAAAAATGACTTGTATTTCTAGCTGAGTTTGCATGTGAATTGCATTATCAAAGTCTTTCTTAGTGCTAAGCATGTGTACAAGTTCATATTCAAGAAAATCATTCTTAGCAGACAGAGTTTGAATTTCAGACTTTAATCTTTTATTTTCAAGATACTGTGTTTTAAAACTAACATGCAAGGTTCGAAGGAAAGACTTTAACTCATAAAAAATTTTAGTATCTATAATGCAGACAGAGTCTGGTACCTTGTCAGAGTTTGAGATGGGAGCATCAGTGTTTGCCATTAGAGCATAACTTGTTTCTTCTTCAGAGTCTGAGGAATCCATCCAATCTTTCTTGGAGGTTATGAGTGTTTTCTCAGATTCCTTGCTTCTACACTCAGTAGAAAATTGCCCCATCTTGTTGCACTTGTAACACTTTACCTTTGACTTGTCAAGTATTTTTGACTCTCCATCTCTGTCTTCTCTCTTCCTGAATCTATCTTTATTCTCATACTCTCTAGACTTATTTTGGAAGTTTTCTTGCTTTCTGAACTTCCTGTACTTAATCTTTTTTGAAGTCTTTGACAATCATGGCAATCATCTCCATCATGTCAGAGTCTATGGATTCATCAGAGTTTGCATCAGAGTCTGCCTCAGACTCTGATTCACTGCTCTCCTTAACCATCACAGTTTTTCCTTTTCTTGTTGAGACTTTTAAGACCTTTTCTTTTGGTTATTCAATCTTAGTCTCAGCATTCAAGACAACAGACTTTGCCTTGACACTCTTCATATTCTTCCTTTGCTGTAACTCCAAGTCATGAGTCTTCAGCCTTCCATACACTTCATCTAGAGACATGTCTTTCAGATCAGCCATGTCTTTTATCAAGGATGTTTGTAAATCTCATTCTTCAGGAAGAGCCCTTAGAAATTTGGTGTTTGAATCCCCATTATCATACACCTTATCAACCAAAGCTAAATTATTCAACAGGGTGAGGAACATGTCATAAGTGTCAGTAAGAGACTCATTTTGTTTAGTCTCAAAGTATTCATATTCTTGAATAAGAACAAATCTCCTGTTCTTTTTTATCTCTCAGGTTCCTTGACATTGAACCTCTAGTGCATCCCTAATTTATTTGGAAGTCTTGCAAGCAATTACCCTGTTTGACATTACGGAGTCAAAAATGTTATGCAAAATGTTTCTAACCTTTGCATCTTTGAGAACTTCTTGTTTCTCTTCATTAGTCCACTATTTCTTATCCTTCAGAGTGTAGTGTTCAGGAACTTATCTTCCTTCCACTATAGTTGGTGGAACTAACTTTGTTGGCAAATACTGACCTTCATTGATTCTGTCTAGATAGTCAGGATTTGTGGCTTCCAAAAACATCAACATCTTTACCCTCCATGTAGGGTATTCAACCTTCTTCAAGATTGGAATCCTTATGCTTTCATACTTGTTTCCAGACATTGTTTTTTTTATTTTTAAGGTTAAAACAAACCGCCTGATACCAATTGTTACCTAGCTAATAAACTAGTATAGAAGGGGGGTTGAATATAATAGTACCAAACAATCGACTTTAGAACATAAGTATGTAAAAGATTAAATGTTTGTATTAATTTTGACAAATTAAATACAAAACTCTCTCAAGAAACCAGATGTTCTTAAGAGCTGTTAAGTTATAAGAATAATATAAATTGAACGATACATCAATGTAAACATAATCATGTGTTCATATAGTACACAGCTTCCTATCTAATTACAGCAAAAATAATGATTAATAAATACAATATATGATTTCTATCATTATCCTCCTAAAAGATAGCTTCCATAAAGGCAATATACTTTCACTCCAACACTTCCTTTTTTATCTCCAATCATCTTCTGATTTGTCGAACCAAACTCCGACCGGCATAGACTCAGTCGGTTAGCAAACTGTAATTGAATAAACTCTGACATCTTTAGTTCTTCATATCTAACATTATAATTATATATAACATACAAATTATTAATATATATTTAAAATTAAAACAAAATTTTAATAAAATAAATATATAATATAACCAGGAATCCACCCGGAAGCGTTCTCTCTTTACACTAATTCTATTTCATCGTCATATTTAACTTATTCTTCCATAATCCTTTCTACTTTCACTAATTATTTCTCCTTTCATTCTTGTAATCTTTATTTCATATTATTTACTTAAATATTTATTAAATTATTTTTTATTTTCATAATTAAACAAATATTTACTGTTATTATTAAATATCTTTATAATACTACAATTCTATAAAATTTCAAATTTTTAAATGTATATAAAATATAATTTAGTAATTTTTTATATATCATATTTAATGACAGTTAAAAATTTATATGGATTAATTTTTTAGTAAATTAGTAATAAAAATATATTTTTATTTTAATTAAAAATTAATTGTTTTTTTAATATTTATTTATATAATATTACTTTTTAATAACCGTGCATCTGCTCGGGTACACTATGCTAGCGTAGAAATAAACGTGATGACTTAATCTCAACCTGAATAGCTATATATATTCTTTTGTTAGAGCATCTCCAAGGAGTTATCTAGATTGGCTAGGTAAAATACTATAAAATATTGATTATGCAAAACTTAAATTTTTGCAAATTTGCAAATAAAATATATGCAAGTATTATGTAAAATAATATATCACTGTTACATATTTTGAATTAATTCATATGCCAGAACAATCCCTACTTTAATCATAAATATCTTTATTAACATATTTTTGAGGTCATTTGGTTCGGTTTCTTAAATGAGGTATGAGTTTATAAATTAGAATGGGTAAAACTCATGCTTGAAGTTTATTTCAATTTTTTTAAATTTCAACCACATACCTTAAACTCACAAGTTATGTGTTTTTGATACCTATGAGGGTATGAGTATCAATTTTAATATTATTATTTATTATTACTAATTAACATTATTAATAATCAAAAAATAATAATATATACAATCAAGTATTATTAATAATAAAAGAATATATTTATATTTTTTATATAATAAAATAAATTTATCTAACTATTAATTTGATAATATTTTATATTAAATAATTTCATTTTAAAAATAAATCAAATACATGATATCAATAATAAAATTTCATCCACATATCACTCTAATCCGATACCTGATACGACGTTCATATCATCTCTTTGAGCGAAACCACCCCTTATTTCTTTACAAACCCTCAATTCTAAACATGATCGCAACTGAGTCAATTAATATAGGTATATAAAGGAGTTTATGTTGACTAGTATATTATACATATCGACAGAATTGCATTTATCGAGAAATTAAAAAACAATAGACCATACCCGCCCATTAATCTTTTAGTTCTTTTCTTGTCATTCTCAGTAAGTTTTATACAGATTTTCGTTGCTTTAACGTTGGACAACATACAAAGTATCTAAAAAACATATTTTCAGAAAACATTATAAGATATCGGAATAAGTTAGTACTAAGAATAAAAGACAATAACTCCTCCTAGAGAAAAGGTCTTTTTAATCATAATTTGATGACAAAATATCTAGAATGTCACCTTCCCGTAAAAATGACCCTTTGTGTCATAAGAAAATGTTATTCAAAATCACGTTTATCAAAATTTCAAATTTCCCCGTACTTTTGCAGGCCAACCTAATCAAGGGTTTTTTATAGTGGTGCGTCAGTAACACATTTTGAATATGCGTTTTATTTTTTAAATCATTTTCTTCAAATTGTGATAAGAATGTAATATTTTGAGTCATTTTTCCTTAAATTATGATAAGAAGTGTCTTTATCCTATTTCCTTAAATATTTTAGCTTTATCTTGCAAACAAGCATATCTAGAATGCAATTATTCTTACTTAATGGTTTGATTGAAGATCATGATAAATATCAAAGTAAAATTTATGGCGTTAGGTGTGAACCAGAATTAAAGAGTTCAAAAATCTGTAAAGAACTCGATCCAGATTTTATAAAGATAAACTGTGATACTTCTCTCAGTAGGATCGATGGATTGGTGTAGGTTCTGTTTGTCGCAACTCCTTGGGCGATGTATTATTCTACGTACAGTACCCAGAGGATGAGGGGACGTTGGCTGCCAGAAATTACAGAGTTCAGAGTGTCTTTTTTGCTGCTCAACTAGAAGAGGTACGAAATAGTAAATGCGGTAAAGACTCTGTACAGTCTCGTGCTTTTATGATGTTAGAGGAACGTAAATCAGTCAGACATTTTCGAAGCGAATTTACAAATGGCAAAACAGACGTAAGTGCCATGGTTACAATCAAGGTTGCTTTGTGTATACAGGATGAAATATATTACCAACCATCAACACCTCTCAAAGCACTTAGTAGATAGATCATAATTTTGGGAGTACCAAAATAACTTGATAAATGTTCTAATTTGCAAATTTGAAGATTTGAACTTATTGACAAAGTTTAAACTAGAAATCTCATTCTAAAATGTGAAAACAAATGCATACTTGCAATAAAAATAAGTAAAATTGTTCATTGGGCTGAAAAAGGTGCATGTTGAGAATCATTTGCAAGACATATAAGTTATCATGTATATCTAGGAAAATCAACAGCAGTCCATAGAAATTCAATTGAAGCATGAAAATGCTGCAGCAACTACTTGACCGTTGAATCCACTAGATAAATATAGCTTGCAGTCTCTATATATGATAATTTTATCTCTTTCTACATGCTAAATGTATCAGTTGAAATAGAAATTGAATAAGAAACTTAAGGAAACAACAAATACAAAAAATCTGACAGTAGGGTTGTGGAATGAACCAGTAATCGTTGAAGCCCCATGCTCGAGGACAGATCGTAGTCTTTTACTCTGGGTAAACAAAATTTGAAGCACATCATCTACCAACCAATTTTCTGAGCCAGGGATAGTAAACATACGACGACGACTGAGTATACACTACAGTCCATGAAGAGACCACTAAAAACTTGCTGCAGCATCAAGCCTACCTCCAGGGCTTTCCCGAACTGAAATTCACCTAGTGGAGATGAACCACTTACTTCTGCACTAGAATTTACTTGTCTTTTATTATCTAGAAGAAGAGGAACAAGTACAACTGATATGTTAGTGACTAGAAGAAGATATAGTGGCCTGGAAAGTATGACACTTTTTATAATGTAACTGCCAAGAATAGGAAATCCTATATACGACAGAAATACTAAAATGGCAGCTGCTAAGGAACAATAAATGCGAATCATCTCTGAAGCTGCAACTGCGGCGGTTATTTGCTTTGGGCTTATACTGTTATAACGACGATGGATTACTGGTTCTGGGTTTTCTGACGGATGCTCAACATTAGAAGTAGAAATGGGCGAGCCTTCAAATTTTGATGAGACTGGACTTTGTTTTATGTTGTCTTTAGTGTCCAGGGAAGATGGTCTAGATTCTTGTGGGCTCGAATCAGATTGAAAAATATTTTGTTCTATGGCAGTTTTTCCAACATCTTTATCAAGCTGGAACGAATCATTACTGAAGTCATGTGAGAAAGAACTGAAGTGCTTATCATTGTTCGAGACAACTGCAACCAAAGAAGACAAAAGAAAATAAGTAACACTTAAAAACTGGTACATGTTAAATTCCATCCAGTACTTTTTTAAATATATTCTGGTGGTTCTTAGGAAGTCCGAATTTCAACTACAGGCATAAGTTATTTTCCAACTATCAGAAATATTATTCCTTCACAATATACTATAACTTGTTTTCTACTCTCAAGAATAGCACTTTCAATCATAAAACATAGAATTCTTAATGATGTCCATGTTGCCCTTCAAAAGAAACACAAGCCATAATAAATATAATGTTAAGAAGTTACTACACATACGAATTGCCACATGAATGTAAATCAGCTGGATTAAGAATTTTCAAAACTTCTAAACAAAAAAGTTGTGGAAGCTTGTCAGGAACAGTAGTAAAGATTAGTAATAGTTGTAAGGGTATATAGGTCATTACTGAGTTAGTTCAAGTAGCCTATATATAGCTAGACTTGTGTGTAATTTCAGTTTATGCAAGGAATATATGAAAATGGAACTTGTTCCACCAAATCTCTCTCTCTCTCTATAACTAATTTTGTTACTTTCTCCCTCAAGGGTATCTATCTCTCTCTGCTCAATCTCTGTCTCTTTTCTGCCTTATATCTCTCATTTCTCTCTGGAATCTCTCTAAACACTCTGTATCTGCATTAATCTCTCTAGTTTACTCCTTAATTTTGCAATTATAACCAGAAAATACCAAAAAACAGTCTCAAACAGTTCAAGAATTCATCAATTCCTGACAGAATGGTAACTGAGCTAATAAATTCGATCAACCACTGCTTCTACCTTGTTGTGCTGATAAATCTGAGTTGAGCGAGCTTCGAAGTGTTGTAATCACAGTTCTCAATCTTCAGATATGATGAAATCAGTGCAGGTACTCTGTTCTTCAACTGTTCTTCACAGATTGGTAGTAAATAATGTCGAATCAGTAGATTTGATGTGAAGTCTGTTAGTATCTAACTTGTTTTCAGCTGTTGTTACTATTTGAGTACATATTATATCAGAAAATTTAAAAAATAGTAGTGTACTATTGTTTTTTACTGATTTACTGAGTTGACTCAGTAGTTGTGGTGTGATACGAGTTGGATTGAGATCGTATTGGTTGGAGTAAGTTGTTTTGGATTAGCTTGAAGTGATTGCATGCGGACATTGTTGTGTGGACTGGTTATAACAGAGAATTTGTGTCTAAGCTGGTGGATAAGGCGGATTGCACCACACCTGTTTGAAGAATTGTCTCAGAAAGGAAGTATTGAGGTGTTGATCAGTTGAGTAGTGAAGGTGTAATTGAGATTGTAATCTGGTGTAGAGAGGAGTTGGGGAGCATAAAGTGCAGCCGGAGATTATACTGTCTTGTAAGTGTTTGACAGATTGTCTGAGACAGTGAAACTGTTACAGAGGAACTTAAAGTTGAGATTTTATACAAATTATTGCTTGAACATTGTGTGGAAAGACATTATGGCTTACATGCACAGTTCTGGTTATGGTGAAAACTCACATCAAGGTTCATTGAGAGTGCTTGATCAGAATGTACAAGGACCCATTGAAGGCACTGATGAGAAAGAAAACTCTTACAATGATTTGCTGCAGAAAGTGCAACAATAGTTTCTAGTGCACAGCGAAAATACAAATCTTAAATTGCAGAAAATTGAGGAGATGATAGAGTTAGCAGTGCAGAAGTTTTGTTTTTTACGATTGAGGAAGTCCAGAAATCAAGAAAAAGGATTTGTGAATCATTTTGATTGGAAAACTCCCGAGACAAATGGGAACAATATAGGAGATCTGAAGGAAACTAAGGAGTCGGTGCATCATCTTGAGTTAGGGCTCCCTAAGTTTGAAAGAGGAGCAGGAATCTCTGAATTGTTAGAGGATTGTGAGCAGCAGTTGGCTGTTAAAGAACCGATCTATGATGAAGAACCAGGGGAGGGCCTGGATTGCTGGCCAGAGCAGGAATTCATCTTGGCAGCACTAAGAGGAGATAACTCAAGCTCACATGACCCCTTGCAATCTAAACTTCGCACAATTGAGAGATCAGAGGAGATCACGACACCTGTCAGGTTGTTAGTTCCTCAAATGTTGGATCAAGCTTACAAAACTGCTGGGAATTATGCAAGTTATGATGAGCTAGATCAGAGCAGAGCTCAAGATCAAACGAATAAAGCTAAGGAAATCCAACAGGGACAATCAACAATGAAAGAAGCATTAGCACAAAAGAAAATTACTCATCAGGGCAAGCACTAGAAGAGAGGATGAGTATTGGACTATTCCCTTACTGCCCTGAAGTTGGGAGACCTGGGTCAAATCATGATGACAACAGAAGCTCAAAGTCTAATCAGAATTCTAATCAGAATGGTTACCAAAGCTAGCAAAGGGCAGGTACAGGAAGGTTCAAAAGATGATGGTCTCAAGATTCCCTTGGAAATTTTAATTTCAGATGAGACTGTAGGCCATTCAATTGCAGATGAAGTTTATCCGAAAGCTGACAATTGTATGGATCATGTTAAGGTGGGTAAGGGCAAGGACCAGCAATGTGAAACTCAAATTTGCTTAAGTGAAAGATCAAAGGAGCCGGGAGAATTGTCAAATAAAGAAGTTGTTTATAATTTGAAGTCAATGCTTACCTTTGATCCTGGTAGTTATGTGCAAAACACCTATTCAAATGGCGTTACTAAACTTTTCAAAGGAATGATAAGGCATGAAGTGACACATGATGAAGCTGCCAATGTAATCTCAGCTGGTAGTCAACTTGGGTATTGGGACGATATTAGTTTTGATTTTCTGGCAACAGAGCACATATTGGAGAAACCTTCTCAGTCACAGAAGAAGATGTTTATCATTGACCTAGGGGATTCAGCTAGATTACAAGGCCAAAACTTTCAAAAAGTGAGTGATGTGTTCAATGAAATTGTTAAGATTAATCAACATGTGGATTCTGTGAAAAATGGAATGATTGTACTACCCTACAAGCATCAGTACATGGTACTGGGACAAGGTAGACCTGAAATGAAGAAGTCAATGAGACTTGAAATTCATGAGGCCTCCAGGAAAAAGGTTTTAAAAACCATCTTTGATCCAGGAAGATATACATTTTGTTTCTTTCTACTGGTTGATTTCGCAGGATTCCTAAATGTTCAGCAATTGTTACAAGAAGTTCTCATTGGAAAAGAGCTTTACATGAAAGAAAAAGAAAGCATGACATTAGAGGCATTATCGGTGATGTACATGATTCATGTGGAAGGAAGTTGCGAAGTGCAAGATCCACCATGAGGACATGCTGGTTTTTTCAAGGGGGAAGGATTGTCAGGAACAGTAGTAAAGATTAGTAATAGTAGTAAGGGTATATAGGTCATTGCTGAGTTAGTTTAAGTAGCCTATATATAGCTAGACTTGTGTGTAATTTCAGTTTATGCAAAGAATATATGAAAATGGAATTTGTTCCACCAAATCTCTCTCTCTCTCTCTATAACTAATTCTGTTAATTTCTCCCTTCCCTCTAGGGTTTCTATCTCTCTATGCTCAATCTCTGTCTCTTTTCTGTCTTATCTCTCTCATTTCTCTCTGAAATCTCTCTAAACTCTCTGTATCTTCATTAATCTCTCTAGTTTACTTCTTAATTTTGCAATTATAACCAGAAAATACCAAAAAACAGTCTCAAATACTTCAGGAATTCATCAATTCCTGACAAAGCCCCAATCCTTAAACTACTTCAGCATTTAAAATAACTTTCTACTTTCTACTTCTTTTGTTCTTATTACATAATCTTTTCTATGGATCACTTTTTCTTTTCTTTTCGATGTGCGTTATGTTTTATTTGTTAAGTTAAAAAGTAACTTACATGTATATTCGTGTAAAAAGTTAAAGTAACTTTAAACTAACTTATAACTTGAATCCCGAGAACTAGGAAATATATATTTATTCATTACTTATATAAAAATTAGTACTTTGACTTGAAAAAAATCAATATTATCCTTTTCAAATGTAAATTCTAGGATTGTTATGTTATTTCACTAATTTTAACATCCTATGAGTTATATATTGTTATTCATGGTTTTAATTCATCACAACCATAAATTTTACATATTTATGCAACATTAACCTTCAATAGTGTTGTTGATAATTTATCAGGTACAATATACCAACAAAATCTTGCATAATATAATTTAATATGAATAACATTAACCTCCATTAGTGTTGTTGATAATTTATCTGGTATAATATACCAACAAAATCTTACATAATATAATTTAATATGAATAGCTTGAACAATAAATTATTAGTATTAGTATTAATTTGGTACATATCTACTTTGTATTTTACTTTTAGTTTATGTTCACTTTTTGTTTTGAAATATTATTTTTGATATGATTAAAGTTTATGTTTACTTCTTGTTTTGAAATGCTATTTTGTTATGATTAAAAGTAATTAGTTTCTACAATTTAAAACAAAAATGGTTTAGCCTTTACCGTATCATACTACAATTAGATTCTATTAGTTCTACTTATTCATAAATAATCTAGTAGGGTAATAGGCTAAATATCACATTCAACTTGCTGGCGGGTCACTGAACCAGAAAAGCTCAGTCAACACACTGAACCCAAAAAGCTTAAAGTCAACTCACTGAACTAATACAAGCTTTCAAATAGGCTTCGAACATTTTAAATGGACGAAAAGATGAAGTGTATTAATGATGTCTCTAACATGTTTCCAACGAGGCGCTGCATTTGCAAATCCAGTAAGATCAACCTAATATGACCCATCACGTCATCCATCCGACCCATCATATTCATGTTTTAACATTAGACTGTTAGCGTGCAGGAGATTAGGAAAAATAGAATGCTGAACGGGGATGAGGAGGAGGGAAAAACATGAGTTCCTCCAATTCAAACAGCAATTGCAGCTCCAAAATAAAGAATTCTCAAATACTATCAGGTGTGATTGTGGATTTGCAGCTTCTTGTTGCTTATAAAAATGATCACTTCTTGCCTAGCCCCTAGACAACACACTTTCACCAACTTTTACGCAATGGTTAATTTGGTAAAGAATGAGTTTGAATTATACTCATTTTCATGTCTCAGAATAGGCAAACACTTTCACCTACGAGTGTGTGTTTGTGTGTATCGATGAAGAAAATATAAGGAAGTTTAGATGGGGATATTAAAATTTGGGGCAAAAAATGGCAACGAGAACTTGGGATGTTTGTTGCAATTTGACCATATGAGAATCAATGTCGTTAGATTTTGATTATGAAGGGGAAAATAGGGATTTGATGGTGGTATTGAGGTCACATAAAAGATCATATTGTTATCATTCTTTTCTGTAGTTTAGTTTTGTGCAAATTGAATTTCTCACTAAAAGACTCCGATTGTGGTAAAGAAATTCTTAATTTGGGCTAGGATAACAAGGCTAAAAGATAGTATTGGGTGCAATCAGGATCGTAAAAGATGTGTGTGTGTGTGTGTATAAAGAGAGAGAAGAGAGAAACATAAGAAAAAAATTGTTGAAGGTGACATGCCGGGTTATGTTTTAGTATAAGGTTCGGGTTTAAAGTTAAATGGATATTTTTAAATATGAGGAGTCTAGTCGATCACTGATGAGAAAGTAGTTAACAGACTTCCATTGAAGTCGAAGGAAATTTAACAGTGAAATATTTTCATTGTTCAATGACTTAAATGCAAGTTATATTTTGTTCACTGATTCGTTAGAAAACTTTTTAAGTTCAGTCATCCACCTGCAAGTTGGGCACTTGGGCATGAGTTCAGTGATGTTTTGTCCTATGAAATAATATCTAGTTTTGTTAAGGAACTTAATGCAAAGATTGTGATTCGTCAAACTGGGACTGCTAAAGTAGGGTTTCCACCAGAATCAATCACTAAAAGTGGTGCATGCCTGAGACTGAAAAGATTAATTTGTTTCAACTTCTAAATATTTCTTGGTGCTAGGGTTATGGCTCAAATGACTGGTTCAGCAAATTGAGAGGTACTTGGTGAAAAATATCTGCAGAAAAAATAGAGAACCACTTTTCCAGAGTGTTAAATATTTTGTGTTTGTTGTGTAACTACTACGATATGGACCAAATGGCACGAGAGATTTAATAGTGTCTGAACAATATAGCTATAGCAGAGTATTAGATGAATCAAACTGAACACTAAACGAACAGAGATGGCGTGCAAAAGAGAGAAAAGAAAACAAATTTTTAGGAGGTAGCATTAAAAAATTTTGATAGGAACCATATGAAAGAAAATTTGACCAGAAAACATAGACTTAATTAGAAGATGTGCATCAATAGAATACCACTAGCCACTATTTACATCTAACTGTAGCATCAAACTTTAGCAATAAAACTATTACCAATACAACAATTATATCACTTAATAAACCTGACCAGACAATCTCAACACACTGAATTCCGCACAACACTAAAACCAATCAAACCAAAATCAGACAGTAATCATGGCAATGACAGCCAGATTGACAATTTTCCATTTTAAATAGGCATGCACAGAATCTGAACAAACTACAAGCAGATATGCTTGTTAACCATTCCACTAAAGATAAATTACGATTTTAAAATTGAGGAAAAACAAACTAAACGGAGAGTAGCATTAACCACTAATATGAAGTGCTTAAGCCACAACCAATAACTTAATAAAACAAAATAGATTCTCGCATGGATAGCGTTAGCCATCAAAAGAAAAAAAATATTAATCATCTTATCGTTCAAATACGGGTACGGTCTGAATCAACTAGAATCTTTTACTATACATACAAATAATCATTTATATTCTAACAAAATTAAAATTAGAAACTCAACATCACAGAAATTGATTGATTATTCATTGAAATCATTAAATTATATAATAACATATAAGATTATATGTAAAATTACAACAATACAATACATAAATAAATAAAATGTATATACAGAGAGGGAGAGGGGAGCGGGAGGGAGGGAGGGAGGGAGAGAGAGGGAGAGGGGAGTGGGAGAGAGAGAGGGAGAGAGGGAGAGAGGGAGAGAGGGAGAGAGAGAGAGAGAGAGAGAGTACCTGCAGGAGGCAGATCTGAGAGTGATCGGGAAGAAGCGGGGAGATTATCGATGCGACCGGTTATGAGAGCTAAACGATCGGATCCTCTCTCCGCTATACGACGTCGTCTTGCGTCCCTGCTGTTCGTCGCCATGCCCTCCCTACTTTACGCACATAATCAACATATACATACAACCTTCTTTACCTATTATATACATACAAGCTCCCGTTTGTATCGCTCTCCAATTAATTTTGCCAACTCCTTTCTTTTTCATATTTTTTTATATATTTTTGGAATTTTATTCTACTTTTGAACATTATATTTCCATTTCTTTCTTAATTTCAAAAAACATTAACCAAAAAATTAAAATTATTTTTTTCGTATAACTTTTTTCAAATTAAAATATTAAAATCAAATAATAATTATTAGAAAAAGTAAAGAAATTTTTTAATATTTTATTTGTTTAAACTTTTTCACCTCTTAAAGATTCATCATATATTATAATACATGGAATTAATATATGTTTTTATTCATGTAAGACACGTAATATAATCTGGGATTGGTATTACACGCAAATTTATGAATATAAATTTCTTTTATAATCTATTAATTAACTAATTAATAAAATAAAATTATAATGTATATTAATATAATAATAATAATAATAAAATAATATATAAATATTAATTTGGTACGATTCGATTTCGTATAAAATTCAAAACCGAATCACCTATGTGTGGTTTCGAAATTTAAAATTCGTAACAAACCAATAATCACGGATACAATTTTAAGATTTTCAGTTTGGTTTTGGCTTGCGGTTCACTTTTTGCTCTATCCTCCTGAAATTTAGTAATCACGTATAAAAAAAAATTGTCACAATACCTATGGATTTTGGTTCATAATATTTTACAAAACGCTACAAAAAAATTAAATTGAAGCTCAAGATAATTTCGAACATAACTGCTCCAATTGAAACATCTAGGGATGGAACAAAGATCCGAGCCAATGGATATCCGATCCGAAACCCGAAATTTTAGAATTTACCGAATCCGATTTTTTGGATTTGGATTTTGATGTAATTTTTAAACCTGAAAATTTTTGTATTTGGATTTGAGGCATACCGATCCAAAACCCGAACCGATATTTTATCTTGAATAAATCTTAAAAGAAATATTGAAAAAAATATAATAAAATTCTTTCTACAAAAATAGTAAGTAAGTAAGTTAATTATATATGTAATCAATATATATATATATATATATATATATATATATATTATTTAAATATTCAAAATATGTAACGATTTTGATTCGATTTAAACAAAAAAAAATAAAGTGATAAACTCATTTTTTGTTAATTTTTTTATATTTTATATTAAGATATTAATCGGTGAAAGATGCATATAAATTATTGTATAAATATAATGAATATTAAACAAATTTTCTATGTGCACTGTTGATAGTTAAATTAATTAAATTATTTTTCAATTTTTGAATATCCGAAAAAATTCGATCCAATCCGAAACCCGATAAATTTGAATTTGAATATTGATTTTTAGATTTCAATTTGGATATGAATTTAATTTTAAAATCCAAAAATATTTGAATATGAATTTGACAAAACCCGCACGAACCCAGTCCATTGTCTTTCCTAGAAACATCAATCAGCACGCTGCTTGAATTGGAGGGAATACCTCTTTTTCTAATGTTATACAGCAATATTCGGAGCGGACAAAGTAACGTTTTTTAGCGTAGGCCAAACTAACTCTCACAAGTCATAACTAATAGTTTGTACAAAGAAGTCAAAGTATTTCTCATAACTAATATTTTGCACAAAGAAGTGGAATATTTTAAAACCAAAATGTTATTTTAATACAACAATATTAAGAATTTCATATTTTTTGTTTTTAATATAAATTTACATATCTAAATTTTTTTTGGGAATATGAAAAATCATTCATTTTAAATACTTAAAAAAAAGTAGGTACCTAAAATGATGATTTTGTTGGTTATTACACCTTACAAAAATCAAAACAGGACATTTGGTTGCGGGAAGGGAATGTCACAAACTCCACCAGGCAAAGTAGATGATAAGAGAGTGTTCATCTTTTAAAATAATTTGAGAGATAAGAGAGTGTTCATCTTTTAAAATGATTTGAGAGATTCAATGAGATGGTAAGTACAAGCAAAGCTCCATCCTGTACATAGCAACCAACTGTATGCAAGTAAAACCTACTTTGAATTAACATTCACAATTTGGTCTTCACAGAACCGTGACAGGGACAGCCAAACATAAATCGTATCTATTGTTCTTTGCATGCAGAATTAGGTCGAAAGAGGCTGACTGCCACCGGATGAGGAACCTCCAACTTCAGTCTTCGACACACTCTTTAGTTTGTGGCTTGAAGTCCCAGATTCTGCTACATCACCAATGTCCAAAGTGTCGGGAAGAATTTCAGAAGAATCTACTGTATATAGCTGCAGAATAAAACAATCAGCAACTCACAAATCCATATAAATCTAATCTTATACAGAATATATCATCTAGTGCCTATTACAAATATCCACTATAAACTAAGCTGTAAACATGTGTAATTTACTACCCGCTAGTGCCTCATCTAATCGTGTATAGAATATATAGCATCCAGTACCTATTACAAGCATCCACTATAAACTAAACTACAAATTAATACAAAGGCTCACTACAAAAGGAGGGAAACCCACACATTGTTTGACTCTACATTCTAATTAAGAATAACTGGGAATCTAGATTAGGTGCCACTGTAATCAATGAAGCAAACCACTGCTTCGATTCTATATTTACCTCACAAAAACTTTCCACTTTGAGCCTTGAGGACAATGACAAAAAAACAGAAAATGCTTATTCTGGTTTCCAAAACCATACAATTAATCCAAATATTTGTAATGCAAACAACTGAAGAAAAAAACATACAAGCAGGCATGTCTATGTATATTATTAATAATAATAAAGGGAAAGAGGGAGAAAATTTACGGAGGAGAATATTCAAAATTACATGTGTTAACAAAATAAATTTTACTCATAGCAGAAGATAAATGTTCAAGAGCTGTACCATAATCTGCTCTAAACAAGAGTATGCAAACCATAATCATATCTGCAGCACCACAAGTCTTATGTCTCAATCAGACATGTGCAAAAAAATGTTTCATGTGCGCTAGTGTGAATATAATTTCTTTTCTTATATATCATCTCATACAAGTTTCTAATTGATAACGTACAGGCAACATTCAATACAGAAAAGATCTTCGACTACCAACATTAAGAGTATTATGTTGTGTTTGGTTGGGATGAATGAATTCGGAAGGAATGGAATGAGATTTGAACTACATTATGGATGAATTTTTAAAAATTTCATTCCTTCCCATTCCATTCCTAACAACCTAAACTAGAACTTAAATCCCCCAATTTGAGATGGAATGCTCCATTCTCTCTCATATACATTTTCTTACCAATTCTTATCAAAGAAATTTTGCCTCACCCATTTTTTTTCAAATCTTCCATCCTATCTACATAAATTTCCTTTAATTTTACTCATTCCATTCCATTCCATTCTCCCCAACCAAATACAACATTAGGGTACACAATCAGGCATGAAGTACTTCACCAATAATAAATGCAAAGAAGTTCAAACAATTCACAATTACGTTATTTGAAATAGAATTACAAATTTACCTCAAGTTGAACCAGCATTTCAATTGTCGCATCCAGGTCACCATTGTTTGCTAGATAGACAACAGAAAGACAATCATCTGATACACCAGGAAACGTCATCTGAAGATATGTCAAATCCATGTCCCTTTGATCGTCCAACTTGTGCTTCTCTGTCATCTCATTAGGGTAAAGTGAGGATGAGCCATGAACAGTGTGACTCTTCAACTTAAAATCTTCAGAGATAGTACCTTGAACATTGTAGCTTTGAGGAGTTGTAATCACAGGTTGTGGCCCATGCCCACTCTTGTTTTCTGTCAGTTCAGAACCCTTGTTTTCATCAGAGACCCCTCTTCTGGAGAGGGGGATGTATGATGCCGCATATGGATTCAAAGAAAATGTCCCTGCCTTCATTGCCTCAGTTCATTAACAGATCACTGGAAATGAATTACGATTAGAAGTGTGGCTTGATTTGCAAGATGTTTACATAATTAAAAAAAACCTGAACAAGGGTTTACTTTCAACATCAGAATTTATATGCATTTGCTAAAACATTCTAATTATGAAATTCAAAGATATATGCAATATAAAAAGAGTCAGCACAACCAAAATATTTCAAACAAGTACAATGAACAATCACACAGTGATATCGTCATAACCAAAACAAATTAACTTAATAGTACACTTGGAAGTGTCTAAAACTCTGCTCAGCAGGGTCAGAGTTGCTCTTTATACTGTGTCAGAGTGATGCACTAGGATGTCTGAAACTAAGTGAGCTTATATTAAAAATGGCATGTCACTACATAAATGTAATTAGATGTATAAAACAATTTTAGAATTAATTACAAAATAGAAGTTTAAAACCCTAGCATTTTTTCATGAATAGAGAGTATGTTCTGTTTATGCAGTGATGTTGTACCAAGAATCTTTCAGAAATTCCAACGGAAGTTGTCCAAATCACCATAGTTATACCAACAACAGCATCCAAGTAATAAACATGATTATTACAAAAAATAATATAATATACAGATTCAAACATATAATGATTATATAAAATTGCTAGCAAATTTTAATTAGGACATTCAGAAATCAAGAAAAAAATATTCAACATAATTAGAATATTGAAAACAAACATGAAAAAATATGACATATACGATTAATATCTTCATAACTTAGTTAAACCAAACATTACATTCGAAAGAGCCTCGGAATTCGCTCATATATGTTGTGACAGAGTAATCCATTACTGAGATCAAGCCTTTTATAATGTTCACTAGACATTAGATGTAACTAAATGAAGTAAAAATTGTTCGAACCAATAAAACATGACTTGCTAACCATCATCGTCATAAATTCACTCATGATAATATTCTATCAATCTGGTACGGAATCTAACTGTACAACTCCAGACTAAATATTCAACTCTAATCATTAATAAATCAAGTCTAGATTTGACTCATTAATATTCAATTTAACTAAATCAAGTATAACTTTTCGAACACATAAAACATGACTTGCTAGCCATCGTCTTATATTTATTCACCATACGAATCTAAAAGATCCATATTACAGTAATTAAGTCGATAAAAATACACTAAAACCGAAAAAATTAAATACAATACCTAAAATAAATACATATCAAATTACGTCCACAATCACATCACGTGTAACAAACAAACCTTAACGATCACCAAAAACAATATAAATTGATCAAAATCGCATTAAGCAAAACAAATACAACAATAAATATACAATTACAATCACGCACTTCAAGGACAGCTCAACAAGATGATATAAAGGCGTGTATACATACAAATATGGAAATGAATGTTAAAATCGCATTTAAGTGATACAAACAATATAAATATATGCAAAAGTTTGTGAGTGTGTGTGAGATCGCATTGAAGCAATTAAAGTACAAGTTAATAAGATGATATAAAAGCAAGTGTTTATATAATAATGATTGATCAAAAATTGAAAAGAATATGTATATACATATGATCACATATGGAATGAACGAAAGAGAGATACAAAAGTGAAGAGAGATACAAAACTCACATCGATTTTGATGAACCCTAAATTTCACGAACAAGCTCTCTTTTCTTTTCGTAGTAGCGATAAAGTGATGAAGAGGCGGTTTTGTTATTTATTTATGCCCCACCCAAACAAAATTATTATCAGTAGTATAATTTTTTAGGTTATGTCTGAGAGTTCGGTTGAAAACTACTCTGCTGTGAGAAAAAAAGTGTAACGGAAAAAGTGCTATCATTTCCTGCATATTCATACATATTTTGAGATATAATATATAAAAATATTATTTTTAGCTGTAAAAGCTGAAATTAGCTTTTTGACAAAAGCAGGGGGACATTTTTACTAACAACAGCTTTTTAGACTAAAAGTATTTTTTCAAACAGCAGTTTTTATAATTTAACAAACATCTTTTTGACAGTTTTTCAGTAAAAAGCTGCTGTAACTATTGCAACAGTAATACCAAATGGAGCCTTATTCATTTTGTGGGGAGGTTATATTTTTATTTTGAATAATAATATAAACTTTTTTATTATAATAATGAAATAACTATATTATTAAGTTATATTATATCCTAATGGAAGTAAAAGGATCATTTCGATTTCGGTAGTAGTGGTGGTCAGACTAAAAATAAATATAATAAAACATATATTAGATAACACTTTATTATATTAGTATTTTTTTTATAGATATGTAATGTATATTAAACTAATTATATAATTATATAATTAATATAATTAATAATATAATAATACTTTCATATTTAATATTATATAAATTTAAAATTATCAAATAAAAATAATATATCAAATAAATTAATAAAATAATATATTTAAAATTTTAAAAATTGTCTCACACAAAATTTACTAATATTAATAATTAGTGATAATTATATATAATATTTTTTAACTTATACAAAAAATATCTTTTTATTTATTTTTATCTTTAATAGTTCATGTATATACATGATGAGGAGGGCCTCCAAATAATCGTGCTCCTAATGTACACCATTCTTTTCATTTACAAGCCAATTCAAATTAGAATCTTATTTCCAACCGGTAATTTCTAAATGCATTACTACATTTTTCATGCATGCCTCAACGAAGCAAAGTTCAACTCCCAAACACCGCATATCATTTTTCTTTGAACATGTTCACCTCATCTTATTTCCTTTCCTAGCTACAATTCCAACCTTTATATGCTACTATTCATTCATCTTTCATTTATGATTCACTCTTTGATGCCTATGGAATGGGAGATGGAAAAACTAAGGATGATTCCTCCTCGGAAGGTGATCCGAAATTCGAAAAATCCGTCACAGAATTACACCCACCACCCCAAGGATACCCTGTTCCACCACCATATCAAGGCTACCCTAACTCCAACTACAAATTTGTCCCTCCACCACCTCCACCACCGGGATATTATCCGACCACCACGCATAACTTTGTATTGATAGGGCCTCCGAAACGAAGCCATGGCTACAAATTTGCTCGTGTATTTCTTACATTCATGATCATATTTTTTGTTGGAATGTCAATGATGAGTATCCTAACTTGGCTTATATATGGCTCGGATATCCCTGTATTTTACACAGAATCGTTAGACATGACAGTGTTTAGTCTTAATAACATGGGGGTAAACGCGACATGGAGCGCAAATGTTAGTGTTAGAAATCCAAGCCACAAGCATGAAGTTTCATATGATTATGTTGAAGCTGCATTGGTTTATGAAGATCATCTTTTGGACACAAATTATGTCGATCCATTTTCATTGGGAAACAGTGAAAAAAAGACCATCAATTTTACGTTCATAATGCCTAATGCGAAACAAAAGAACAATGTAGGAGCTACATGGGTGAAAGATATAGAAAGAGAACGACGAGAAAGAGGAGCCATTGTTTTTGACATGAGAATTATGGCGAATGCTGTATTTAGAAGTGATGATCATCCTACGACGACTCGAACCCTAAAAATTTTGTGTGGAGACTTAGAGGTTGCGTTTCCATCTCCTGTTGATAGAGCTGGGAAATTGAACGATGCTTACAAAGAATGTTTGATATTGAGTAACTGAAATTTAATCGTCAATATTATCAATATGATGTTCTTCATGCGTTGGAACTTTGAAGAACAATATGTAAATGTAATGATTTTCTATATCTTTATCTTTGTGTCGCTTACAATGTGTCAGATTTCATGCGCGGTAGTTGATGAGAAAAGTGAATTTCACATAATTCAATAATTCAATTATGGTGTGTTTGATAATATGGATTTCATTTAAAATTTTAAATTTGAATATTTGGGTAATCATAAAATTTTAAATTTGAATTTGTATTTTATTTGATTTGTAAGGAATTCAAATATTAGTACAAATATAAGAATTTGAAATCACAACTCAAATTTCATCATTTGAAATCTATCATTTAAAATGAAATCAAAGTTTCCAAACACAATTTTATTGAATTGCATTTCAAATGTAAATAGATTTCAGGAGGGCTTATTATTCTCACATTATTTGCTAAATAAATCAAATATCAATAAATTTGTTGTACTAGTTTATTTATATATTTTGGCCCTCGGGCGCAAAACACAAACTGAACTTTGGTTCATTCCAAGTATTTAATCGATTGATTTTCAAGATAGAAACGAAAAAGAAATAAGCTTATCAAGATATTCCTTCATTTTCTCATCCACACCCTTTAAATTTTACATTCGATTTTCCAACCCAAACGAATTGATGGCATCCAGAAAAAGGTGGTAGATATATGATTATAGAACGCAACCATCACAAAAGCTTAGCACTGAAACTATATCATATGACTAGAAATATTACAAATGAAAATGCACATAAACAGCATCACATAATAATTATAGCTCGTTTACCAGTCTTGTGCCAAAGATCTGATAGCGCCGACTTTCCCAGATGTTGTCTGTATCGAGGTAATAAGATTTTATGCAACACTGAACCCAGGGGGCATCTCTTAGAGCATTCTTTGACTCGTTACTATCACCGCAAGCACTGATACCAAGCAACATATTCCTCTTCCTCATCAATATATCAGTCGATTGAGAAATTCCAAAGAAATGGATCTATAATATTAAAAAAAAATATGATGACGAAATCACAAAAAACCTACCAAGTATCAAGTATCTAAAACGGAATGCAAGTAACTTAGAGGACACACTAAACTACATTGTTCAATTGCTTTGCTTTACCACAATGTTTGGGACTAATCAATTTTAAACTTGCACATTTACACCAAACAAGAGTATCTAAAGGTTTATTTTTGCTTGTTAAATTCATTACTAATTCTTAAGTTCGACAAATATTCAAGTTTAATACCTATTACATCAATGAAAACTAAAACTAAAAAACATAAACATATAAAAAGAAATGTAAATGATGGACAATCACAAACTTTACAATAACATGAAATTTTAACAAGAAACTTATATAATAAATTAAAGCAAAGTAATTTATATTCGTGAATTACCCCATCTTCAGCATACACAAATGCATGAATTCTTGCAGTTGGATCCTCTAGGGTCAGCCTAATTCTGCAAGTCCCAAGAGGGGAGTGGAAGTCTTCAACTCGCCATGGATATACATCTATAACCCGAACTACACACTTGAATTTAGCAGTCGCCTGTAAAGGATAAAGCAAAACTTAAATAAATGCTCTCAAGGATATACTTGAAAATATGCATATAGCAGTTATAAAAAGAACAAGCAAGCATACTGACAAAATATGTATTGGTTGTTTTTTAAGGGTATCTAAAGAGAATAAAACAGAATTTATGAAAAAAGTTCAGTAGAAAAACAATTGAGTAATAAGTATACAAAGTAACAAGAATACAGGTTCTAGTGACCTAACAAGAACCATGAAGGGAAAAGCAGAAAACTCGTTGGAAGTTGGAACTAGAGATTAATGGCCTGGCCAAGCCTCTCAAAAGACATTAATTTCAGGCCTTGAATTATTCAAAGTCGCACAATGTTACACCGAAGACTGAACCTATCTTGCAAATCCTGATAATCCCATCATCCAACCATCTATACAACACTCAACAAAAGTAAATGTTCATCACATGATCGATTACCAAAGTCAGCAAACAACCAGACCAAACTGGTAGGCATCTTGAGCTGATCTGATAACTGTTATGAATGTGAAGGAATGGGCAAGGGCGGACCTAGGAACTTGACAAGGGGACACATTCTTACCTCTAGAATTTTAAGTTTTTCAAATTCAAATATGACTATGACTCATATAATTTTAATATTATAGTGGAGTATATATTCGTAAAAATAATAATATTGAATAAGTAATAAATAAATGGGAAAAAAGAGCAAACTGTACCGGTATATAGTTGTATACACATGAATTATAAAAAAAAACATGAGAAAAACAATAATTAGGCGCGACAAGATCCGACACGAATTCGACCCAAAAAATACAAATTCAGGTCAGGTTTTTTGGGTTCGGGTGAATTCAGGTTGACCCCAAAATTGACCCGAAAAAATTGGGGCATTTTGGGTAACCTGAACTATAAATACTACTACATAATTGTGTCTAGAAGCCCTTGACCAAAGTCCTATGGGAAAAAAAACTCTTGTTGAAACCCAAAAACTATTGCAGCTAGTTTAAATTTCTAATGGTACACTGTACACATATTACGTTACTGACCAGAAGTTGAGGAAGCGAGCCATTTTGCTAGTTATTGTCCAATGTTCAGACGGACAAATGCCGTTTGGGGAGTGCAGAATAGAACAATCACATGTCAGGGCTTGACTTAACGTTACTGTGGGAAAAAAATTCTAACAAGGGGAACACACTAACAACTCTTAATATTTGTACTTTAAGCTAACAAAATTTCGCTGATGAAATGATGGCAGAAATCCGTTGATCTGTTTCCTTCACCTTTCTCTTGGGGAACAAACCTTGAGGAGTGAGTATATTTGTAATGAATCAGCCTAAGCAACATGCACTCATGACATATGCATAACGAAAGCAGAACGACAAGGAGATCACAACAGCAAAAGGATAGGGATAAAAAAAAGAAGGGACAAGTCGGTTAGAGTGGGGTCAAGATTAAGAGGAGGGGAGAAGATTAGGCAGATAATTGTTGAGTTGTTATGTATCATTTTCTCTGGGAGAGAGATGACCTCTCGAAAGTTCAGCAGCTACATCTCCTATATCTGAATTATTGAAGTATTATTATTGAGTATCATAATTTCTACTAAATATCTCACTTTAATAGAAATCTACAGTCAGTAACTCCGATTATGATTAATGATATCTGATTTCTCAACAACCAAAACTGGGTTATTTATTTTCTTGAAAACTTAGAGCCTTTGATTATGATTAATGATCTCTCTCAATGCACTCACATAAATATAGAGGACTACTCCAATTTGAACCTCTTATAATGAGAACTAAGAACCAAGTCAAAATCACCAAATTTAAAACCGAATCACCAAAATTTAAATATATAAATATATTATAATTATATATTATCAACATTAAACCACCACCATTGCCACCATAACCAACCCTACCACCACTAACACCCCACTCCTGCCATATCTCTATCACAACTCCCGCCATATCATAACTACACCTCCCACCATCTCTATCACATTACACTATTTCCATTATAACCACACCATCTAAATAATTATCAAACTCAAAATCTTGACAATCATCAAAATCAAACCGTTGCACTGCCGTCACCTCTTACAAAAGCACTGAATTCAAATTGAAATCATCAAAAAATATGTGCAAATCACCCAATTTTATAGGCAAATCACCAAAATTTTTGAAATAAATTCATTATTTTTCATAGATCTTGCATTTGGGCCAAAGCTAGGGGATGTAAACTGTAATTTACTCTATTTAATACTCCTTCCGTCCCACCCATTTGTTTACGTTTCGGAGAGAGAGTCCGTCACGCATTTTAAGGTGCATATAAAGTATAGTTCCGTAACTTATTCTTACAATTTTTTGTTTTTGAATAAAAATTGAATGTTTAAATTTTCATTCAGAAAAAAATATTTTAAAATAAGTTATGGAACTATACTTTATATGCACCTTAAAATGTGTGTCGGACCTTCTCTCCGAAATGTAAACAAATGGGTGGGACTGAGAGAATATGAAATTTTAGATTATTATATATTATTGTTGTGATACTACATATAAATATAAATTTCACACACTCTTAGTATATACGTATGTGTGCATATTTAGAGGTTTGAGCCTTAAAGCAATTGTTGGAAGCACAACCCTTTCCGTAATGATATTGATTGGACAGATACTGAATATGTTGGGTTCAATAACAATCCTAATCCAAATTTTATTTTGGATTAAGAACTAAGCAAATTTTAATCCGACATTTCTAAGCCACGACCCTCACACTAGTCTAGTATGTCAGGAAAAATGAAAATTTTTGTTGAACAGATCTACAACAAACTTTCATTTTGTAACTGCATGGGGTGGAACAGAAAGAAATGAGAACATAACATATGGGACTTAAATGTGATAGATACATGGTGAATAGTTGCATCACTATCTACCCCAACTCTGGAATGTAAACCACATAATAAATTGAAGGAGATAATCAAAAAGAGATTTACAATGTAGATACCTCTGGATAGGTCAGAACATCCATTAAAGTACAAAAGGAAACATCAGGATAGTCAGTTTCTGTATATAAAAGGAAAAAAAAGACAAAACAGAAATGCAGATTATTAACATCAACATAATAAATGACAGAAATGTTTACAGATACATTAACAAAATTACACTGTGAAGAACACTACACATCAGTAAAGACTACTGTATTAAAGAAATGAAAGTGTCAACCTGTTATATGAGAAGGCCATGGAAAGCTCATGCATGGCATGCGTCCGAATTTCAATTTTATCCGCTCATCATGATCCCTGAATCACCATAAAACATTAATAAACAACTAAGCAATAAACATAAATTACTAACCGTTCCAAAAGTAAAAATTGCAATGACAAATGTTGAGAGAGGAGGAATAAAAGAAATGTCAGGACTTTATTGAATATATTTCATCTCTACTAGTGATAAGTCTTTTCGTTTAAGAACCTTATGAGGTAGATTACTGATAAGCAAACAACCTGTGCGATTGGGTAAGTTCAAAAGAATGTTGCATATGAGCAGTTTTGTCCATAATGAACATTAAGAACACAGCAATTACGCAGCAGCGAGTTTAAGAATCACCTTTGGCACATGAACACATGTTTGTTATCATCAACCAAATAGCGGAGCTTAGTACAGGGCAACAGCACACCACACCACATTCCTTTACGAATTTCACACTTCATTTTCATAATTTTGACCCATCTGCCGGTCTTTAGTATGTGAAGACCAAGCTTCTCACTGCCACCATCAATATAGACTCTTAAGACAGTACCAACAGTTGGGAACATGCGTAGAACATCTAGCTGTAGAGGAGGGGATTCCAACTGCAGCGGTAGTAAATCTTCTATTTTGTCTTCTTCCCTAAAGCTTTTAATAAAAAGAATTAGTTTTTGTTATTACTTCAAAGTATATATACACTGAAAAAGAGAGATATGATTTGACAGATATCTAGCGAGTGGAAGGACCATTTAGGGGTCATTTGTTTACTTCTTAATATAACTGAATGGGACGTATCTTAACGATTAATATAATTAAGATCATTTGGCTTTGCTTCTATTTCCTCTGAATCATCCCTATTTACCTGAATTGGTCAGTTTGAAATTTCTAGCCTAACGATACTGGAGCTTTGAACTACCTATTTTGCATTGCTGTATTTCAGCACAAAGTACCACGTACATAAAAAAATAAACCAACAAACATACAAATACCTTTTTTTAATATTCAAGTAATTTTGTTAATATCTTCTTTTATATTATTTTATTATAAATTAACATATTGACTTTATTATATAAGTTATTTAAAAACAACAATTATATGACAATACTAATCATCAATAAATTCAAATTAAAAAAAATAATAATAACTAATATTATATTAAAAACTTGGTACAAGCTTATATTTTATTTCAAATAATACCTAAACTTGTAATATAGATAAAAATATATTATTATTCTATTCAAATAATTTGTCATCAATTTTTATTTATTTATAAAAAATAGAAAATTTGTCCTTTAACAAAAAAAGAAAAAAAATTATACCATTCAGATATTTTGTATATCAAATAATATTATTCATTCAGGATTCAGATTACTAAATCATTCAGATATTCATATTCAGATTTTCCAAATGAACCCTTACTGTCCCGCAGACTTCAGCCACTGAATAGTAAAACAAAACCAACAGAAATTGCATTAGAAAAAATTGTCGACAAAGTACTTTCTTGGCCTATATGGCAATATGCTATATTGCTTAGGTACTCTAGAAACCACCGAAAAATCAAATCGGATGGACTTATTAACTGACACTTCAAATATCATGTTAAATTCTGAATGTTTATACAGGTCAAGGGGTTTAGTTACAAGTCATAGGATATCAAATACACTAACCCATCTTCCCTTTCCTACCAGACATAAGTAATCTTATGTGCTCTTGCCCACCCATAAAATCTTTTCCAATATCATGTTAAATTCTGAATGTTTATATAGGTCAAGGGTTTTAGTTACAAGTCATAGGATATAAAATACACAACCCATCTTCCCTTTCCTTCCAGACATAAGTAATCTTATGTGCCCTACCCAACCATAAAATCTTTTCCAAGGCCAAAATCATTTCTCATTTGCTAAAATGCTAGCATACTCGTTGTTAGGACTTGCACAATATTTAGCCAAAGTGAACAGTAGTACAGTGTACTTCATCAAGTAACTAATAAAATATAGTCTTTTGTTCAAAGTGTTACTCTTCCTAATTTACTTCCCAACACAGCACTGCAAACTTCTGTCAATAGAACAGCAAAAAAACAAGGAATAACACGGCACTTTTGAATTGCCAATTTAGAGAGCATAGAAGACGATCACTACAAATCAGCACACTCTCCCATGTAGGCAAGTTGAATACTTGAATCTTAAAAGGAGATAAAGTGAAGTTCTATATCAGAACAAAATCGAGGGTTTCTTTTTGCTAGGGCACCCAACGTTCTATAACATGAGCACAACATCACATAACAAAGGCAGCATTTATGTTTCTTGTGTGTTCTATATTGTATTTGTTGTATCAAATAAATTTGGTGTTTTACAGTAAATGCAAACAATTGTCTGATTTTGATTTTTCTAGATAGGGGTGTCATTACAAAAGATGTCAAAACATTAATTGGTAAATGAGGATCCCATAAAGGGAAAAATGCATATTTAATGACAATATTGGCAAAACCTATTACACAACACCCTAAAGAAGGTGAAGGGAATGCAATTCGGCCATGTCAAATCATTCAAAGGGCTTTCCTATATCAAGAAGAAAAATTTTAACTGTGAGATGATACTATAGAGAGGAACCCAGAATCCTTTTTATATAGCTTCAAACAAAAGTATACATTTTATAGTCATCAGCTGGGGACGATACGGTAAGTACAAGTAAAACATAAACATCATGTTAAGATACCAGGTTCACCACATAACATTAGATTCAAAAGGTTTGTCTGGTAGATGCCAGATATATGTATAAGATGTGGTTAGATCATTATATGCGGCTTCAGAAGCTCGTAATGTGCAGAACAGCACAAAGGAAGGAGCACGAAATTCAGAATTAGTTGCAAAAAGTGCAAATGATATTCAACCATTACTGGTAGATTGTTTTACATAATGTCAGTAATGAATCTTTTAATTCACTATATGAAGTTTTTAAGTAATCCTCTGCCAGTCTATTTATTCTCGTGTATGGTCACTATGAATCAAAGGTTATCACAGAAAAACTGGGATGTATAACTTGGGAGACAATATGTAATGAACTTAACATAATTATATACATGATGTCCTCTTTCCAAGTGCAACATACTAGTCCTCCATGTAAAGATTGCCTTGAGTACAAACAAAAGCTCAAATGTACTGATGTACAAGCTTAGAGGACAGACAATACATAAAGAAGAAAAGAGTACATCATTGGCCCACTAGCTTAGAACATCAAAGTATGAACTAAATACAAAAACTGTCAACTTTCACCAAGTAAGGATGCCTAAAACAAATCAAGACTTAAAAGCATAATTGTAAAGCACTAAAAATTGGCAATACTCACTTCTTTTGTTTAGCAACTGGAGTATCATTTCCATCCCAAACAAAGAGAATATGTTCATCTTTTGTAACCTCACATATATGAAGAACCTAGCCTCGTTGAAGAAACAAACGAAATATCCTGATTTGAATAAAGGGTCATACTGAATAATATCATCAACATCAATGACTAAACGTACACTGAATCTGGATTCTTTCAATTAATATCAGCTAATATTTGTCTGAGGATGTAGATTCAGAAGACGATATTAGATTACCTTGCATACCAAGTTGAAATTTTCATTCTCCCGAATGTCTTTCAGTGACAATGAATCATCTACCCCTATCAAGAACATGCATCTGATAAAGAGACAGTTATCGGAAGCAGGGCATTACTTCAAAAATTAATCTAGCAAAACCTTTCATTTGTCAAATACTCAAATTGACAGCTCACATGAAATAGTACACCTTTCAAATAATAATGAAGAATGTAATAGGGTTTTTTTATTATCATCAAATCCAACCTGCATCCGCTCTTTTCTAATTATATTAAACTTATACTAGTATATTTTGGCCCGAGAAATGATAGTGGGCATTGAATTTTTATAGTATGCAGAAAAATGAAACTGTTCATAACATATGAATTCTTAAACTCACCTAATTTATTATATGCTTTACAAGATGTGTGTGTATGTGTGTAAGGAGCCACAATTATATTTTAAAACAATCAAATTCAAGTAACATGTAAACTGAAGCACTATTAATTCTTTAAAATTAAAATCAATGTAATCTAATTTAAAAAATTTCAAAGGATATCAATGGGCCAAAACTATACATTCAACCATGGTTATTATGGCGCCAAAACTAGTGGACAACTTGTTCATATACATATATTCACTAGATTTAATAGATAATGTTGCTAAACATATCAATTTCACAATTTAAATCAGAAGTAATAGAGTAATAAGTTTAAATTAAGCATATTTACTACATAATAACATGCAAATACTAAATATCAAACATGTCCATGCAAATAAAAACATAAGTGATGACGAAAATCAAGCAAAGTAATCCATCTCAATATTAAGTTCATCTCTATCCCTTTTTTGTGTATTGTCATTAATCGAATAATGCGATTGTACACCATAACCATGGTTATCACAGTGCCAAGTTGGGCGTTGAAAAGCCTCGGCACCCGAGTACTTCATATATGTCAACTAAAAATGTAAATTATAAAAATATCAACAATTAATAAATAATTTACAATATAATGATAAAATGATCATATATAATGCATGTACATATATTGCTTTTAAAAAAATGATAACAATAAAACATACAGTTTTAATAAATTATAAATTTAGGAAATATTCATGACAGACAAATTATAACCTAGCACGAGATGTAAGCTAGTTTAAGATGAAGGAGATTAGGGTGGTTATATTTGAACATATATCAAAAAAATCATGAATTTTATTTCTCCTTTGTTGGCCTAGTCAGGTTCCCTTTGTGGGTATTGTAAAGCATATTTGGCCACCGTATCCCCACTCCCTATGAATTAAAAATAAAATATTTTTTGATTAGTTGCATCTCTCTTCTTGAATGATAACTGAAATGATTATTATTACTAAAACATAATTGTAAAGATATAAACTGATTTTAAAAAGTAAACTTCTATTGCTACAATCATTTGCATAGTATAATAGAATCTAAATTAGAAACCTCAATTATAGATAATATAACTCTAGCAGATATAACACTATTTTTTTTTGCCACACTAAAAATAAAATTTTAAAACGCAAATTACTAAACATATGTAAACAAAACTTAGGTTAATATGTAAATTACGAAGAAGAAAAACCGAAAAAGAAACAAAACATAACAAAAACTACATTAAATAAAACCAAAACATAACTCGGTTAGCTCAGTTAGTAAGAGCAAGTGGAAGTTATTCTGCAAACCAAGGTTCGACTCCCTCGGGAGACGCTTGGCATACTTGCCCTTAGTAGTTGAGTCCGGATTTACCCGGTTATGAGTGGGCCGGTGGGGGCAGTCCATAATCCGATGTTTGAAATTCCGCATTAATGTGGGGTAATTCCTCGTAAAAAAACCATAACCCACACAAATAAAACTCACAAGTATCCAACAAAAAAAATTAATAAAACAACCCGAGGCTTGAAATCCCGCATTAATGTGGGGTAGTTCCTCGTAAAAAAAAACATAATCCACACAAATAAAACTCATGAGTATCCAACAAAAAAATAATTAATAAAACAAACCTAAAAAAATATATACTCAAATACTGATATTTAAATAAAATGTCATTTATTAACATCCTTTTGAAAATATTTATACTAACAAACTAAATAAATAAAATGCAATTTAAAATCTAAATATTTCATGTGAGAGGGATAAATCCTATTTGATACTAAATATGTATAGGAGATAACACGATAATTTAGATAAAACAATTTTCAGAAGTGAGTTTTACTAGGGTTTTGGCCCTTTACACAATATACAGATTAAATTCCCAAATTATCACAGACTAGTAAAATGGCCATTCTTATCACAGAAGCTTAAAATGACATTTTCAAGTAACACAATTTTAATGCACGTTGCTATGACAAAAACGTATATTTATCATGCGTGTAAGATGAAACACAAGTTAATTTTACGTCTTCTTGGACCAAGTCAGCTTCATATATTCTTTCTTCAACAACATGCAATAAAGACTCGTTATCCCTTTAAATCATTGCAAAGCTACATCCTAATTGAGAACACCACATATTAATCGGTAATTTTACGTCTTCTTGGACCAAGTCAGCTTCATATATTCTTTCTTCAACAACATGCAATAAAGACTCGTTATCCCTTTAAATCATTGCAAAGCTACATCCTAATTGAGAACACCACATATTAATCGGTAATCAGAGTTCTATGTTTTAATATATAAATATATATGTATGTATGTGTGTGTATATATATGTATTTTGTGGTAATTAATCAGTGAGTAGGTTCTATGTTTTAATATATAAGTGTGTATGTATGTGTATATATATGGTCGCATTATATTCTCTGGTGTGACTTCAACAGATGAAAGCTAAGTATTGATTTGATCAGGTTCTAGTTGGGTTAGAAAGAAAAATTCTGCCTAATTTAGAAAATGTGAGTTGAAGTATCGTTATTGTGTGACTGAAAGGGCCATTTTCTTGGCCATATGATCTCAATTTGTGATATTTAGGCCCATTTTTCATTTTACTAACAAAATGGGATAATGATCGTATCAGATTTTTCAATAAGAATATAACAAAAGACATGGAGACAAACTAGACTTAAAAAACAATTATTAGCAACAAGGGAAACATTTTAACTTTCATCATTAGGAAAGAGCGAAATAAAGATATGACAAGGGCCAAATATGCTATAAAATGATTGGGGAGAAAATCAATAATAATCATGTTTGGAGTCATGGTGGGACTAAAATTAGATGAAAGGTAGATTAACTTTCATTAGAAAGTAGGATAAAGTAAAGGCTAGTATTTATGTATTACATACACACACATTACATAATAGATATATATCATAAATTTGATAGGAAAAAATAAAATACTAGATAGAAAAACTAAAATAAATATTACGCTTAGATGTATATAATATAACTATTGGCTTAAGAAGCCAGAAAACCTGGCATTTTCTCGGCCAATTTTCTGCCAGAAAATGAGGACAGAATAATGGATGAAACAAGCAACTCACTAGAAATTTCCATTATATATTTACAATACAAACACAGACATTTTGATGCAAAAGTAACATTCTAATATAAAGCAAAAGTAACGTAAGTGCGATCAGGACAAAGGATTAACCCTTGATCCAGATTCAAAGGCATACAACACACCAACATTGTACTTGAAACTTCAAACTCAAAACATGAACACATCCATTACAAGCTTCACTTCATTATTCTTTCAAAAACTTCCATAGAATCTATGTAATGAATAAATAGTTAATAGGTGGAAATAAAGTATATATATATATACACACACACATACATACCTGAATCAAGCTGGTTATCACCTAACCACTGTCTTAACCCTGCTATGAACTTCTTGTCTTGCTCTCTACCACGAAATTTTGATGAAACTTGATACGGAACAAACTTTGAACCTTGTTTTCCTTCGTACAAAGCAAAGGATGAATATTTCTTGTTAAATTGAGCACATAACTCCGAATTATGAGTTTTCATCTGCACAGAAACAGGCACACTAGATAAAATTTAGTAAAATGCATTCACACGAAAAACTTTAAATCGGATCATAAAATTTAGATTTTAGAGCCCTCTTGGGCTTACCTTACAAAAAGTTACTTGCACTTAAACTCACACGTCGTTATCTTTTTGAATAATTTTAATGATAATGTAAAACTCTTAACTTACAATAAAATTAAATAACAATAATACTAGAAGAAACATATAATGATGAAAGTACTCTGCTTCTCAAGTCAAACTACAAATTCCACTAAGTACAAGAAAAAGTACTTGCAACTTATCAACTTTAAAATGACAAATAAGTAATTTTGACTAATTTTCCAAAAAAAAAACTTATTTATAACTTAAAGTTTATAAGGGGATTTTACTACTTGTAAGCCCAAACAAACACCTACCTACTACCTTCACATGTGCCTCATAAAAAAAAACTGTATCGCAGGTGGAAGAGTTGAAACCATATATGAGAAAAGATTACATTTTCAATTATGGTTAACATTGTAAGTTGCAACTACTTGTGCTAAACATAGGATGTAATCTTTGCATAACATAGATATAACATAGATATCAGAATGCAAAAATATGTTCAAGTACGGAACCTGAAAAAATGTGCCTTTAGTATGACTTGACATCAACATTAGCAAGTAAATGTGTTCTCTCTATAACTTTGGAACAAAAAGGTCTGTAATTTTTATTGTGCTTGTATTAATAAAATATGTTGTGCAATTAAATTTCGTTGACCAACGAAAAAATTGTCTGAAAGTTTAGCGTATTACCATATATATATATATATATATATACAAGGATTTACTATGCTAAACCTTTCCTTCGTATGTTACATACATGTCTTATGTTGCCCTGAAATGGTATTCCCACATCTAAAGAATCTGTCACCGTGATAGTCATAATCCAAGGTCTTAAAGATAAATATCACTCAAGTTTAAATAGATTCTTAAACAACTCAGTATGAGGCCTCTAATTTTTTTTGTACTATACAACCCACAGAGGCATAGACATCCGTGATCCGTCCTAATTCTTACATATTAAAAAATAATATTATATAAACTACAGAAATACTATCATGAATAAAATATCTTTTCCTGCGAATATAATCAAGGCTCAAGCTTCATTTGAGTTTTTAAAATAATAAAATGTCTAAAACCCATATTCAGTCGGTAATTAAATGCGAGGAAATAAATTATTTTCTTATCAAATGATTTCTAAAAACAACTCCATAAATTGTTTTGGGAGTAAAACAGAGCCTAGGATCTCAAAAAGAAAACACACCAAATACTTGCCAGAACAATGTAGACAGTCATTTTAGCTCTTAGAATTTAAGAACTCAAACCAGTACGAAGTTATATATACTTGAGAAAATACACAAACTTCCTAAAGCAAAGTTTGGCTAAATCAAGTTCGTCGGTAACCAAAGGTACAACAAAGAAACATCTCGTATACTAGCTTTCATCTCTTTATATCTTTAATAACATAAGACATAAATATATGGAGAGGGAAAATCAAGTATAGAAAATATGCAAACATATTCCCCTGCCACCTCTGCAATAATCATATTTGTTTGACACACGCATGCAAAATATACCCACAGAACTATAATGTATATATTTCTGATAGAAACATCAATTTTATTATATACAAACTAATGTAATCGGGATATTACCGTAACGTTTTCTTGCAATTAACATTAAACTGTCAGCAACATATTACACCATTCTATGATGAACAATTACAATTTATGCACTGTAATGCCACATCAACAAAAAGCGTTGAAATAAGGTATCAAAGTGGATATCTAAATTAAGGAGACTATGTGGGGAAGAAGAATTACAATACCAAAATGTTTGAAAGCAGAATGATATCACCATTGCACTCAACTTGGGGGAGATTTTCCATATTTTCAACAAAAAATTTAACAGGAATCCCGGGACTTAGATGCGATTCATCGACAATATCAAGTGCACAATAGTAATCTGCAAAGAAAGAGTTAAAGCATGATAACATGGTAAAGAAAAAATTTGAAGTGAAAGCTTAATGACTGGGACAGTACACATAGATGCCTTGGAAAACTGAAAAGAACATACTATTAACATGATATTTGGGACAAGGACTCCCCCCCCCCCAAAAAAAAAAAGTAAAGATAAGAACATCCTTGATTTGTCACCCTTCCAAAAGAATGACACTAATATCTAGTTCGCTGCAATATGAGTGAAGGGGTTCCCTCTGGAAACTAAGAACAGGCACACTATCTAAGCAAACAAGATGCTAGGCAATTTGAAGTTTGATGCCATTCACATACTTGCATAAATAGAATTCCGACTTTATTATCTTCAAAAGCCTCTGCTAATTATAGTCCTCTGCCAAAGTACAAAAAGAATTAATAGAAACTCCAAACTACTCAAATATATAACAAGAGTCACTGACTAATTTGTCTTGTTGTGTAATATTAACACCTCAAAGAAAGCGTGAAATGTGCTAATGTCAGGAGTGGCCTGTATTATAAATTAGCAATAGTACCTAATAGTAGTAACCTAGATTACCAAGTAGTAATAGGAGTATCTGAGTATTGAGGTGCAAGGGCATTGGTGTCCTTTCCGACGTAGTTACAAATCAATTGAGTCTATAAATGAGAAGTAACTGTAATTTCTATTATGCTTTATATGAAAATGGATTTGTTCCACCAAACTCTTTCTCTCTCTTCTCTCTAACTGAATCACTCTCTCTCTCTAGAAGCTATCTCTCCCTGCTATCTCACTAACTTTCTCTGCTGTTTCTGTCTCTCTCTGCTCTAATTCTCTCTATTTCATTGTTATTGACTGCATCTACATACCTAAATTAGAGAAAACCCCAAGATTATATAAATCTCATCTCAGGAACTTACAACTCCTGATATAATAATAAATGTATTCTTACAATTCATCAAGTGTCATTCATCACGTGTTCCTTTCATCCTGAAAGTTCATGTTTACCCTTAGAACACAAGGCCGTGATTTTATTGCAAGTCACCAAGTAAAACTACAGCCTATAGAAAAACCCCAACCACATGCTATAATAAGATGCAAACAGTAAGCCAGTAAGCAACAAAATAATATTTCACAAGGATGAACTCTGTGTAGCCACCAAGACACAACCATGATATACCTGGTATGTGATTATGAGGCTATTGCATGCACCAATTGGTTTATCAAACCATCCATAGCATAATTTTATGTGTGGTTCTTTGAACTCCAATACCATAAAAACAAATATCAACAAACCATCATACGTCATCGACAATACATAATTCATACAATTCAACAACAAATTTCCTCAGAGTTGCTCTTTTTAACAGTCACCATGAAAACACTGTAATTATGAGAATTATCATAGCAAGAAGGTAAAAGAGAAACTTTATAGCACCTACACAGCTTCAGAGAGGAACCGCCTACAAAATTCTCTTATATGATCTATACACACACGCACTAACATAATACTCTATTAAAAGTTATAAATTAATATAATCATAAGCAAAAGAAATTTGTCAATTTCCATAGAGTGGTGACCTGCATATGCATCTAGACCTATAGTATAAGGCTAGAAGCATCATTACAGAACACATGGATATACTGTAGAATAAAAAATATTTTTTTCCCAAACTTAATTGTTTAACTTATCACCTTTTTAATATACTCCATAAAGAATCAATAATCCCATAGTAAATGTTGGTTTTTAATATATTCCATGAAGAATCAATAATCTCATAGTAAATGTGTTGGATCAAGTAATCCCATCAACAGAACCAAAAAGTGGTGAAAAATTGGTCTACGAGATTATGTAGATGATAAAGTCTGATATTAAATGACTCCTTATCATGCAAAAATCTTTATTACCAAAAATTAAAAAGCATATATGTAGTTGTCTCCCAAGTTTGATCTTTTAAGACAAACACAATATAAGAAGAGATAGATTGTCTCAGTATAACCTTTGGAAGCAGATCATCGATCTACTACCGATCTACTACCAACAATATGGAGAGTAACAATAAGTCAAATAAAATCTAGATTGATTCACACAAAAAAACCCATAGTAAATATTGGATTTAATAGTCCTCTGAAATGAACCAAAAAGTGATGAAACATTGGTCTACGGGATTATGTAGATGATAGAGTCCAAGATTAAATAACTCCTTATCATGCAAAAAACTTTAAATTAAAATTTAAAAAATATTTTTATATAAACGTCTCCGAAGTTTGATCTTTAAAGACAAACACAATGTAAAAAGATATATAAAGCAGTGGCTCAGTATAACCTTTGGAAGTGGATCATCAATCTACTACCAACAATATGGAAAGCAGCTGTAAGTCCGGCCTTTTTATCCTCATTGCCACTAACGAAACAAAGTTAAAACAAATCTAGGGTCTAGAGTGATTTACAAAAACCCCAGCTCAAGAATAATATTTAATAAAATAGTCTCAACACCATATAAATACATAATTATATATACACATGATGCACCTATGGATTTAAGTAAGAGAATGCAATACTGTATATGCTATAATCACCCCAAGGCAAACATTACATTCACCTAACACACACTCACACATACATACATACATACATACATATATACACACAAATATATATAGGCAAGTGCTGAAATCAGAATCAAATTGAATGAGAACCTTAGAACCAAAACAAATTACCAAATTCACAAATACAAATCACCAAACCGTTCGTGACTTGTGAAAAATATTTTGGTGATTTGCATTAGTTCTCACAATTCTCATTTTAAATCAGTTTTAACCAGAGCATGACACTATACAGCTAAGACACGTCAATAAATCAACAATGCTGGGTAAAATCAATTTTAAAAAAACAAACAGGCATCATCCAAGTTTAATAATCTTTCGAAACAAACAGAACCTAAGAATACAAATACGCATGAAACCTAGAAATTAAAGAGTGGCTCAGTATAACCTTTGGAAATAATCATCAATCTACTACCAACAACATGGAAAGCAGCTGTAAGTCCGGCCTTTTTATCCTCATCGTCACATCGAAAATACCTAATTAAATACCCTCACTACTAATCTACAAATAAATACATACACAAAACTACCCCTCCAATTTTAAACACGTACGATATCGATAATATCCTGTTATTATTAAAGCCGAAACATTAAAAGTTTGATATACCAGTGCCTCTGGATTTCTTGGGAATGCTCATGTCGATAACAACGCCAATAAGATTAACTCTCTGATTAATTGCAACAAGAGCGTCTGCTATTGGAAGAAATTTATAGTCGTCGACTCTCTCTTTGTTCCCCATTTTTGGCTGCTGCTAAAACCCTAGATTACTGGATAAAGATACTGAGAGAGCGCCGCGCTCAAATATATACTACTCTAGACGTTTTAAATATTTGAATTCAAGAGCCTTTTTTAATAACTTATAAAATTTTAAGGTTTTTCAATCCATAATTGTAGATTGATTTTCATTTCTAAGACCTAAATTAATCAAATTTTAATTAATAAATTAATAATATAATTAAAAAAATAATTAACCTATAATAAGGATGAATTTTTAAAATTTATATGATTATAAGTTAATATTTTTTAATTACAAGTTAAATGAGATTGAATGAGGATAAATTATTTAATTTTAAAATTTTCAATTAAAATTTATTGAGATTATACTTTTCCTGTATGAGTAAAGATTAGTACCCTTTAAGATTTTGATTAAGTTGTTATATTATTTATACTTTATTTTAATATTGGGATTTCAAGATACTCTCATCATAAAAAATGAATTTTCAATCAACATAAAGAAGTTTGAGAGGAAAAAAATAAAAAGAAGTTCAAAAAATACATACATACATACATTTCATTTTTTATATGATCATTTGTATTTTATTTTATTTTACTTCAATGTGCCATAAAAATCACATACATAATCTTTAATTGGAATTTATGAGTTCTAAGTAATATATAAATATATTAATTATTTAATATAGTACAAAATTAAATATTAAAGGTCTTTTAATATTTAAATAAATTTCTATTAGAATTATAAAATATTATTTATAATAAACTTTTATCAAAATTATAATATTTATATTATAATCTCAATAAAATTATATTTAATAATATTATTCTTTTCATAGGTAATTTTTGTGTTACAATATTATTAATATTTTAAACGATATATAATATTAATTCGTGAACTCCTAGATGAGGAATAGCTATTTGATTTCAACCATTGTTCTAAAAGTCGGTGATTAATGATTAATCTATGTTCGGTAGCTTATCGATCGGATTAAATTCCCGATTATTCAATTAATTATTTTGATTAATGCCCGATTTATCTGATTAATTCTTGTTCCGTGACTAAGTCCGATTTCTACCATTAGATTCATTACATATTATAGCCCCATCCTCATGCACTCCACCGAAACCTAAAACCTGCAACTTTTCTGCAAATTCATGGTGATATTTATTTCACTTCATCCAGTTGCGTTGATATATACCAAATTAGATATGGCAGTTGTGTACACGACATGATAAATTATGGATATAGTTTTGTTTTGTGGTACGCCGTCATATTTACTACCAGATACTACAAGCTTTCATTTTTGTTACACCGACACAAAAATACATGAATTTGAAATGGGTGAATTTCACATTTAAGTACATGAATCCGAAACAAATTGGATATGGGTTTGACATTCAAGTACACGAAACGCAAACTACACATACAATTGTCTGGTCTATATCTAATAGTACTATACAAATGCAAGTTGATGTGCACTGTGGTTTTATAATCACTATAAAAATGATAGAATTATAAAACCTGGCACTGGTTTCCAGTATTGAGGACTGATAATGTGGTTGATTGGAATGCTAAAGAATAGAAGTGGGCATTTTAAATATAATATAGAATGGTGTAGACCTAACACCATTACAAATTTACAATATAAAGTTTATTACCGACAATGGAGAGTTGGTAACTTACGATTTTATGAAACTCTTTTGCCTTTGGTGGTCTCGAGTTCAAATCTTCAGAACTCAATATCGTTGTCCCGAAATGGGCTCGATCCCAATCAATAGAATATGCTGCATCACATAACTTATTAGCTGTGGCTTGTTCCTCAACCCCCATCTTGGCACCAGTTAAAGAGACATAGATTGCAAATAAATTATTCTGTCTTGTATCATCAACTTGTAGCCAGCCACTAGTATTCTGATGTGCTATATAAACCTTTCATTAGAGAAATAGCAAAGCAAGTCAATCTCTTCACCAAAGAAATACAAAGCAAAAGAATAAGCATCCGTTTTGCGATAATAATTCTTGAAAGGAAACAATGGAAAGCAAGATGAGGAAAGCAGCAAGTGTAAAGAGTTCCACGAGTAGCAGAGGGCCTTTACCGAAAAGGGGCCAGATAAAGTTGATAATAGCATCAAATGCTCTTCATTCTATTGTTTCTGTTCTCTCAAGGTCCTCTTCAGATCACCATCATGCTACTAAACTTACTTATTAAGAGATTAGATCTTTTGTGCATTATAACTTGTAAGCTTCTAGCTCCATCCCCACTTCACGGAAGGCTGGAACCTGCGTGTGTTCTGGTCTTCATTATCAGTACACATTATACATCAAGACCATTGTATTAACTTGTCTAAAGCTGGATAGATTAAGATCTGATGCAGCGTATGATTCTAGCTGGATTGCTCCCTAAGCCCCAACAATCACAAAGACCGATAAAATTTCACATGATTAATACTCTTATTGTAATGGGAGTCACCGTGTGCTATGTAAAACCACATCTAGAGGAAAGGCAATCCAAACTCCTGCATTTTATCCATGTCAACAACAAAACCAGAGAAAGATATCAACTTTGAGAGGTGGTTATACGTAAAACTTAGTTATGCAGAACAAAATAAATTATTGTCCGTGCATGAGAAACTGCTGAAACTTTCAGAGTTAAGTGGACCAAGTGGCTCTGTGCCAAAAAGGAGAGTGTATGAACAAATTGTCTAGGGTGCTTAGGTAGGCTGGCCAGTGGGGATGCATGACAGCGATATCGTTTGACCTGAAAAGATTCGCAAAAAAGGGCTTACTGCATGTTTTACGGATACGAATCGACTTATAGCAACCCATTAATCAAATATACAAATGCAAAATGATGTGCACGCTGGTTTGAAAATCATTATATAATAAAAATCTTGACTGGCAGAAAAATAAAACTTGGCACTGGTTTGCAGTATCGAGGATTTGAAATGTTGTGGATGGGATTGTTAAAGAATCGAAGTGGAATATAATAGTGCAGACCCGAAGAATTTGTCATTCAAGTGTAAGCTGGATCCATTTTATATTATGAATCTCCTCTTTCTCAACCATCATACCCAGGGACCATTGCAACCTGCACGTGTTTACTACATGAAAATCTGAAACGTTATTTATCTTATAAACTATAATATTCATATGATCGAAATTGTAAATCAGTGTTTTGATTAAAATTGTCAGAAGCTGAGAAGAAAACAAAGTGTTAGAGCAGAACATATTTTGCTGGCACGTTCCTCGACTGTCACCGATGGAAAAACAAATTAAATTATGATGTATCTTCTGCTGAGCAGTTTGTGTTCTGGTTGTATTCTGGTTACTCACCTTGTGATATATAAACACCACAACTGAGACATTGATAAGATTTTTTAGTAATTAAAACTAGGGTCATCACTGCAAACATCATCAAATGCATAATGAATTTTTTAAAGTACTGCAGGTTACATGTGCTAAAGCCGTCTGCATCCGTACGCTCGACACAGAACATGTTATTAGCCATGTGTTCAGATATCATAAGCATGTGCATTTTACAAATTCCATAAGAAGATCTCTGGAAAAAGTTGGGAGCCATAACATAGATAGCTGTCAATCTTACGAGTACTTGATTGAAGCAGTGAGGAAGAACCGATATCAGCAGCATTTTTCCATTTTCATAAAAATGTGGGTTTTTTTTCTTTCCATGAAGAAGGTGTTTCAGGGTTGAAACATATAAATCTAAAACTGTGACCTAGCGATAACCTGTTTTCACTTGATTTTGGCGCCAAAATGACATTTAAAAATTTCACCACGATAACATAAATAGTTACTTTATGTAATTCATTGTTGAAATTGAGTTGTCTACGAATTTCATTAACTACTAGGAAGCTAGTTAGATCCTTCTTTAGACAACTGCTTGTCAGTGAAGAAGCAACACAGTTTAGACATTGTGTTTGATACACATCTGCAAGTTAAAATATGCAACGGCGCCTTGTCCCAGTGCAACAGAAACAGGTTCTTTCTATAGCTAGATGGGACAGTGGGGAGGCACGCCAGCGAAATTGTGACCTGACAAAGATTCCTTGAAAATGGTAGAAGTCAAATTTGTGAACATGATACTGATACTTTTATACTATAATGTATACAAGTTGAAAACTATACATGTGAACACTGATTCATGAATATGTTTAAGAATGAATATCTTTTGCATTGTTAGAGGTTTCTCATGGACAAGTTGTTAGCTAAAAATATTAACATATGAGCCTATATGCTATACACATGTTAAGTTTTTTACCTAACTTGTTTCTGGAGAGTTGGCCATAGACCCCTATTACTGGATCTTATCCCCCACAAAACTAAGAAATTCTGAATACTTTGACCAATTAAACAGCCGAAGAAAAAGAATATGGTACTAGCTATTTTTTCTGCTTCTTCTGTTGTTCCCACTTGATTAGCCACGATCAATGAATATATCGAAAGGAAGTTGTGCCTCGAACAATGCTTTGTCCCTAAGCTGCAATGCGAAAGTTCTCATGCCTCCATTGGTTTTAACATGATACCAAAGCTCTTTGGATCCAACAGAGTCTCGCATGGAACTCTGATATTTTCAAATATATATTTCGGACACTAAGATTGAGTTTTGCCTAAAAGATAGACTCTTAGACATTTATTATTCGATTCTAAAATTGTTCACTTAATTAGCTGTCATGTTCCTCAACCCCGCCAATAAAAGAAACATAGACTGCAAATATGTTATTCTATCTTATATTATCAACTTTTAGCCAGCCACTGGTATTCTAATGTGCTATATAAACCCACCATTAGAGAAATAGCAAAGCAAGTCATCTCTCTTCATCAAAGCAATACAAACCTCTACCAGTTTTCGAATATTATTTCTTGATAAAAACAATGGAAAGTAAGATGAGGAAAGCAGCAAGTGCAAAGAGTACGAGAAGTAGCAGAGGGCCTCTACCGAGAAGGGGGCAGATAAAGTCAATAATCGCATTAAATGCCCTTCATTCTATTGTGTCTATTCTCTCAAGAGCCTCTTCAGATCACCATCACTCTATTGGAAAACTAATTCTTTGAGATATTGATCTGTACATGTTACATATGTGCATAAATGATAGTAGTTGTTATCTCTTTTTCTTCTGTTTTGACTTCTTGTTATTTCAGTACTCTTTGGTAGTGAGGTAGATTTTTTGAACTCAACAAAGAAAAAAGTGCAGAATATCGAAAGCTCTCTACATTGATCAGATGCAAACTCATAGATATATATGTTTTTAACCCAAAACAAAGAAACAACTGATATATTAATGAAAATGGCTATTTGCACGAATTCCCTGAAATCAAACAGATAATTGGCAAAGCAATTAAACAAGTTAAGATGATGAAAATAACCTTTTTATGAACTAGAGCTATTGGAATATAATTTCTTTATAACCAATAATTTAAAATTGCAGGACTTACAACTGTTGAATCTTGAAAACAAAAGGGTCATTGCATAAAGTGAGCTGCTTACTAACAGATATTACTTATGATAAGAAATGTTGCATTTTATTTATCATCTTTTTTCGCATCTACTAAAAGAGTTTAGTAACATGCAAATTGATGCAGTTGCATACTTGCACGTGGTAAAAGCTTAAGAAGATGGAGGAAAATGCAGGCTTAACTCTTGGAAACAAGAATAGTCATTCTAATTTCTAACAATAAAAGACTTGCATAAATGCAAGTTGCTCTAAGCACTGTTTGACTGATTGCATTACTTTTTTCCGATATTAGCTGTTGAAACTGAAGAAGAAATAAACATTGCGCCATAAGATCCAATGATCTATTGTGTATCATGGCTCCATCCTCCCCTCTTACTACACTGACGGCTGAAACCTGCATGTGTTAAATAATAATATGATACCTCAACATCATTGTTGTTTAATCATATATATATATACATTATTCGTCTATGTCGGATTGTATGGTATTTTAAGTTAGCAAAATAAGTCATGGAAGGAAGATTAACTTGTTTATAGCCAGGACGATAAGAATCTGTATAACAGATGGTTTCGCTGGCATGATCCCTACAAGTACTTTGATTCTACATACACATGCATTATGCATATGCACCTAACAGATGGCATCTATATTCAATCCCCACGGACAAATGCAACCTGCACGTTTTTACTTCATATCTATCAATCTAAAATTTCAAGTCATTATTTCATATCAACTATGAATATGCGCGCATCAATTCATCAAAAAAGGGGGAAGAAAAAATCAAACATTTTGCTGGCATGATCCTCAGCTGTCACCTGTCAGAAACGTAAAATAAAAATCGAATAATTATGCCATTTTTCTTAAGCAGTTTGTATTCTGGTGAGTTACATTGAGAATTTGAGATGTACAAACACCACTAGTGAGACATAAACAAGTTTTATCAGAATTGAAAATTAGGTTTACTGCAAACATCATCAGATGCATAATGATTTTCATATCTTAATGTGGCAAAATTTTATCAATTATAAGGAAACTTGTTAGATCCTTCTTTAGACTATGTTGCTTGTCAGTGAAGAAGCACCACTGTTTAGACATTGTAATTTGGTACACAACTGCAAGTTGAAAGATGCAACCGCGTCTTGTGGAGTGCAACAGAAACAGGTTCTTCCTATATCTAAACAGGGTGATGGGGAGGCACGACAACGAAATTGTTTGGCTCGACAAAGATTCGTTAGAAATGATAAAAGAAAATTTTGTGGACGAGACTTAAGTACAAATAAAGTTCTGCCATAATATATACCAGTAGACGAGGACACATTTGTATACTGGTTTCTGTTTTTTATTTTAATTTTTCCGAGTCACTGGTTTGTGATTAATGTGGAATGAGAGAGTCACTGGTTTGTGATTAATGTGGAATGAGAATATACTCTACATTATTAGAGGGTTTTTTTAATATACCGTAAATTTTTTCAAAATATTATCACTAGACTAACAATGAAACCTTGCTAGAGGTTTATTTTTTTCATTTAGGACATGTAACAATCGCTACACTTAACACGTTTGTGAAAAGTTTGAGAACCCAATATTATTGTTCCAAATATGAGCTGCTAGGGGTCAAATTCAAAATATGGTAGAATATGCTGCAGTACCTGATTTAATTTGCTGGAATTGCTGGCATGTTCCTCAACCCCCCACCAATATAATTACACTAACAACTTTCCAGCCACTGGTTTTCTGATGTGCTATATAAACCCCCTATTAGAGAAATAGCAAAACAAGTCATTCACATCACCAAAGCAATACTAAAGCAATAACCAGTTTCGAGATATTAATTCTCAAAAAAAAGAAACAATGGAAAGAAAGATGAGGAAAGCAGCAAGTACAAAAAGTTCCAGAAGTAGCCGAGGGCCTCTACCGCAAAGGGGTCAGATAAAGTCAATTATAGCATCAAATGCTCTTCATTCTATTGTTTCTGTTCTCTCGAGAACCTCTTCAGATCACCATCGTTCTATTGGAAAAATTATTTGTTAGTTGAGATCTGTATATATAGCACAAATGACAGTCGTTCTCTCAGTTAGCAAAAAGATAGTTGCGATCTCTTCTCATTCTGTTTTTACTTCTTGTTATTTCAGTGCTCTTACGCAATGAGGTAAAATTATGAATTCCTCAACGGAAAAGTGTGCATATTGCAGAATAAAGAATACTCTCTCGTGCGGATCACTACAAACTCTTATAAATGTATATGCAACCCAAAACAAAGAAACAACTGAAGTAATATGAAAATGGCTATTTGCAGTTGCAATTAGACAAATATAAGATGATGTAGGTACAGAATGGAGCATCAAAGTAACCTTGTTATGCATTAGAGCTATTTGAAAAGCATTTCTTTCTAATAAATCATTCATAACTACTAAAGAAAAAATAAAAAAAGAGTTCCAATATGAGGCATGAAGCGTTAGTTCTTGAAAATGAAAGGGTCATTGCATAAAGCAACTTACTAATAAATATCATTTAGAATGAGAAAGTTATATATATTTCATTTATTAATTTAAAAATTTCAAAGTAAGGCCATCATAAAGGTTACTGAATTAATGACATAACAGAGAGACTTTAATATTTCTTTTGCACGTAATAAATATAGGAAATTGGAAATATGCATGTTTCTGCAGAAGCACATGGTTCAGAAGCATACAAAGATGAGAGAAAATGTAGGGCTTGATTCTTGAAAACCAGGTATAATAACTCCAACAATAAAAAAATCTATACAAATGCAAGTTGCTCTGATTGCTCCTGATTGCATTATATTTTTTCAATACTAGCTATCAAATTGTACCATAAGATCCATTATGTATTATCACTTGATCCTTATCAACTCCCACCACACGGACGGCTGAAACCTGCAAGGAGGAAGATAAATCATGCAAAAAACTAAGTAGATAAGGATCTGATATAACCGATGGTTTTGCTGGCATGCTCACTAAGCACCACCAATTGCAAAGATAAAATTTTACATGATTAGCATAATAATGAGTGTCACCCTGTGCTATATAACCCCCATGTAGTTTAAAGGAAATGCGGCCTCCTACTCGTTATCTATAGCAAGAAGCCAACAACAATAGCAGTGTAATACATCAATTTAGAAAGGTAATTATACATATAATTTAGTTATGCAAAGCAAGATGAATAATGTCTCTGCAGTAGCAACTGCAGAAAGTTTCAGAAGCAGAAGCTCTCTACCTAAGAGGGGACAAATAAAGTCGAGGATAGCAATTAATGCTCTTCATTCGATTGTTTATGAGTTATCAAGGACCACCAACCACCACCAGTCTGATAGGAAACTTACTGCAGAAAGTTTCAAAAGCAGAAGGTCTCTACCAAGGAGGGGGAAAATAAAGTCTAGGATAGCAAAAAATGTTCTTCATTCAATTGTCTATGTGCTATCAAAGGCCTTCTCCAGTCCCCCATCAATGTAAGTGGAAAACTCGTGTGAGTGTGTGACAGTTTTCTTGTTTTTCTTTTACCTGTAGTTTCAGTAAATTATTAGTATTCAAAATTAGTTAAATACAAAGGAAGTACAATGCCAATTAGCACGTGCTGAACAAAGAAGGTTATATGGAGAATCCATTCAACCAGGACAATCAGCCACTGAAGATGTACCAAAAACACCCGTGCATAAGAGTTCAACTCTAGAAGAACGTGAAGTTAATACTTCTAAAGATGGTGAAGATTGAAGGCATAGATAGGTCAAGATAGAACTTTGTAATACATGTTCAGTCTAGAGGAACGTCTATCTTGTATTTATCTTTCAAGTATGAATCTGGAAAATTGTTAAATATAATACCAGAACTTTTTGTTATTTATAGTTCTCAAATGTTTTATTATTTTCTTAATTGTTAGTTGAGTTATCCTCTAGAAATTTGTGTGTTAAATGTTTAACAACAAATAGGGGAGATTGAAAGACACATGACTTGGCCTATTTGTAATAATTAGATGACAACTCAACTCAAATAAGAAAGAAAACTAAATAATAAATATAATAACAGGAATCAAGACGAAGAAAGTCAACTAGACACGAAGAATTCTAGTATCAGAAGTATTTTGATGAGACTGCTACTCAACACTGGAAGAAGTTCATTAATATGTTCAAGCGTCAGTGAAAAATAAAGAAGTAATATTTCAGAAAAGTTCAGAAGATACAAAAGATTTTAAGTGGCTACTACACGAAGATTCCAGAAGAAGAAAACAAAAGATGAAAGATAGTAAAGCAGAAGATGGACAGAAAACCACAACTTTTAAAGTTAAAAGATGAAGAATATTTATTTTAGTATGGTACAAGTGAACCAGACAGTACATTTGTGTGTCAACTAATTTAATAAATATTCATCATCTAGCTTAAGTGGTTTTATGACAGAAGACAGAGCAAAGACGGAAAGATTTCGGTGCTACCAAAAAGGTTATACAAGTCAAGATAATATTTTAATTCTACTATCAAAAGTAATTAATTATTTAATTTATTTAATTAAATTAATTCAAGTTGAATTGAATTGAATTTATAAATTATTTAATTAAATTAAGTAGAATTAATTTATTATAAAAGATATGATTTGGTATGACTTTTAATAAGTCTAAAAGACTTTATTAAAAAGTCATACCGAATTTTGATTAAAAAGGTCATACCGAAGTTTGAAGAAAAAGTCATACCGGATGCTATATGGAAAAGTCATACCGTAGCTAGGATTAAAAGTCATACCGAAGCTTTAATCCAAAAGTCATACCGAGCTATAGGCCAAAGGTCACACCGAATTATGACTTTAAAAAAGTCATACCGAGCTGATTTAAAAAGTCATAGAAGTGTTATTTGGAAAGTCATACAAGAGCAAAAATGTCATACAAGGCTTAAAAAGAGTCTGAAAAATGTCCTGATCTAAAAAGTCATACAAACTTTAGAATTCCTCTATATATATGAGGCTAGTGCTTCATATTTTGTGTTTGTTGAAATCATTCAAATTCAGTAATTTGTATGTTTGTTATATTCATAGACTTTCTGTGCTGGATTGAATTATAATTGTTAATTTAGAACAATTCATGTCAAAATCGTTCTAGAATCTTAAATAGTTATTTACACTTTCATCATATATTAATTTTGTAATACTTTTCAAGTTAAAAATCATATCTTCTACTTGAACAGTATTTCATTAAAATTAATATTTCGAGATAATTTAAAATAATATTTTAAATCCGAAATTCTGCAATTAAATATTGATATTGTATTCAACTCCCTTCTACAATATCAGGGACCAACACAATGTAATAGGCTTAAGAAAACATACGAATCATTATAAAGTTGTGCCTCTGTTTTATCCGTTTCTTCTCATTCCTTCTCTTGACATTTTTCTGATTCAAGCTTCCCTGATTCGGTGTAGCACTTGGTTGAGTAACAGGTGTATACTTGACCCAAGAATATGGACCTACAACATGCAACAAGTGGCAATTTTAACCAATTTTTTAAGCCATCACATACCAAATATAAAATTTAATTAAATCCATAAAATGAAGTATCATACATTGGGCTGCAAAAATAAGATCTTTCACTTAAATACGAAAGCAATTGATGCAAGCATCAATAAGATGGTGGAAAATGGCAAAGGGACCACAGGACAAGCTTAGATGGCAACAAAAATTCTGGGAGTTAAAAGGAGCAAATGAGGAAAATTAAATTAAGTTGCAAGATGAAGGTGAAGGTACAGTGGCTGAGCTGGATAACTAACTACCGCATTTCAGAGTGGAATGTTTCTCTTCATTTGCATTTGAATTATATTTATGTTTGAGGATTAATTCTAGAATCAAGGCTATATAGCCACATTACATGCAACTGAAAAGGCATCAATGAATTTACATTTCTTCTATCATTTCTCTATCTCTTTATACATGCTATCTTTACATTCTCATTAGCTGGTTTCCAAGGTTTCCCTTCTGAATACCGGATTACCTTTAAACTAGTTAACTCTTGATTATCATCCCAACTCAAGGGGGTTTGACCAAGAAATTACATATTCAAGTCTAGAGGTTGCATCAGTGGTATCAAAGCCAGCACTTTCCTTGAGACATGGGGCAGGGAAAAAATACTCGGCAAGGAGAAGCAACGAGCACTGAACCGCAAAAGCTTGGTAAATCTTAAATCACTTTTGGAAGAGTATAGTAAGAAGCTTGATGTTGTGTGTACTAGTCAAAACTCTCATATTGCTCAGAATGCAAAAGTTATAGCTGATGTAAATGATTTAGTGTTGGGTTTAACTGTGCAAGTCAGCAAATTAGTGAATGAAGGAAGAAATACTAGTAATGACAGTGCATTTGCCAGAACATACGAAAACCCTGTAGCTCCTTATCAATACTCCACTAGACTAACTAAAATCGAATTTCTGAAATTTGATGGCACTGATTTAAAATCATGGATGTATAAATGCAACCAGTTCTTTGATTTAGATAATGTGAATGATACCCAAAAGGTCAAACTAGTAGCTATACATCTAGAGGGAAGAGCTCTATTGTGGCACCAAAATTATGTTAAAGGTAGGCCTGCTCCAACGTGGAGACAGTATGTTTCAGATATTACTAATAGATTTGGGGAGATTTTTGATGATCCTATGACAGAGTTAAAAGCATTAAAACAACAGGGGGAGGTGCAGAATTATCACAATGCTTTTGATGCTATAGCTAGCAGGTTGAGCTTAAGTGAAGAACACTTATTGAGTTGCTATCTAGGGGGTTTGGATGATGATATTCAATTGGCTATGATGATGTTTACCCCAAAAACAACACAACAAGCTCACTGTCTTGCTAAATTACAGGAGGCTTCAAACAAAGCTAGGAGAGCAAGAACAAGTTCGAGACCCTTCCCAGCCCTTTTACCCACTCCAACTACTCAAAAATTCAGCAATACTAGCTCAAATAACTGGAGGAATACTAAACCAACAGTCTTGGCACAAAACACCCGGCTGAAACCAACCTCAACATCAAGAGAAGAACCTTGACACCTGCTGAAATTCATGAAAAAATAACAAAAGGATTATGTTTCTGGTGTGATGAAAAATATGAAGTCGGGCACAAGTGTAAAGGGAAAATACCTCAGTTGTATCATATTGAGGTAGAAGATGACGAAGAGGAGTTAAAAGAGGATGGAGTTGATGAAGAAATAGTGGAAGAAACAATGTGTGCTCATATTTCATTAACCGCTCTAGATGGGATCTACATTTTCCAAACTATGAGAGTGATGGTGCACCATGGAAAGACACCCTTACAAATATTGCTCGATAGTGGAAGCACACACAATTTCCCATTTCACTGATAGTGTTGTGGCTCTAAAGTTGGGGTGCAAAATAGATAGAGTAACTCCAATGTGGGTAAAAGTTGTTGATGGTGGAGAGCTTAAGTGCGACACTATGATAAAAGATTTCAACTGGAGGATGTAGGGCTCCACCTTTTCGGCCGATCTCTTACTTCTGCCTTTGAGTGGTAGTGACATAATATTAGGTGTCCAATGGTTCATTACCTGGGACCTATATTATGGGATTTTAAAAATATAGTGATGGAATTCAAACATTCGGGAAAGAAATTTAAGCTGCGTGGAGCTACCAACAGGAAATTGAAAGGGATCCAACCCGACAAACTGGATAAGTTAATGAAGACAGCCGGTGAATTGTCAATGTAACAATTGATAACTAATATATCAGATTACTCTCCCCAGTTATGTTCTGTAGCTAAATCAAACACTAAGGTATTACCACCAGATTTGCAAGGTATACTAGATTAGTACCCTACAGTTTTTCAAAAACCTGAAGGTTTACCACATGTTAGAGAAGAGTTTGATCATAGAATACCACTCAAACAAGGTATAAATGCCATCAATATCAGACCCTATAGACACCCAGAAAATCAGAAAACTATTATCGAAGAGTTAGCGCAAAAGCTGATCAGGGAGTTATTAGAAACAGTATCAGTCCTTATGCAGCACCGGTGGTCCTGGTAAGGAAAAATGATGGTTGCTGGAGAATGTGTATGGATTATAGAGTACTGAACAAAGCCACCATCAAAGATAAGTTTCCTATTTCGATTATCGAGGAGTTACTGGATGAGCTACAAGCCTACCAGGTACCATGTTTTTCTCAAAAATTGATCTTAAATCCGGATATCGTCAAATTAGAATGCATCCTAGTGATATACATAAAACTGCTTTTAAGACTCATTACGAACATTTTGAATATTTGGTAATCCCTTATGGTCTAACTAATGTTCCATCTACATTTCAGTCTTTGATGAATCATATATTCAAACCTTACTTGTGGAAATTTGTTCTAGTATTTTTTAATGATATACTAATTTATAGCCCTTCTTGGGAGAAGCATTTAGTTCATTTGCAAGCTATGTTAGAAGTGATGCGCCTACATTCTCTCTATGCCAATGGGGAAAAAAAGTTCTTTTGGGGCTACTAAGATTAATTACCTAGGTCACATAATATCCCAGCAAGGGGTTAGTACATAACCAGAAAAAATCAAAGCTATTCTAGAGTGGGCTCAACCTAAGACCGTAAAACAACTTAGAGGGTTTTTGGGTCTCACGGGGTACTATAGGAGATTTATTAAAGACTACGGCAAGTTGTGTAGACCGTTAACAATACTACTAAAGAAAGATGCTTTTAATTGGGATATGGAGGTTGATTTGGCTTTCAAACATCTGAAGCACATAGATGACCACCCCTCCTGTTTTGATTCTCCTTAACTTTGAAAAACCATTCCTCATAGAAACTGACGCATCTGGGGTGGGAATTGGGGTTGCGCTAATGTAAGGGGGATATCCAGTAGCATACATAAGTAAAGCACTATCTAAGAAAAATATGATGTTGTCAGCATATGAAAGAGAATTGTTAGCTGTGGCGTATGCAATTCAGAAATGGCACCAATACCTTATGATGTTGTCATTTACCATCAGAACCGAACAAAAAAGTTTAAAATACATGTTGGATCAGAAAATTACCACCCATTTCCAGCAGAAATGGATGTCAAAGTTGGCTGGGTACGATTATGTGATTGAATATAAAAGTGGTGCAGAAAATAAAATAGTGATGCACTGATGCTTTATCAAGGGTGACCAGTTCAGAATTACTAAATATGTCGGTGTCATCACTTCACTCTACCTTACTTGAAGAAATTCAAAATCAGTGGCAAGAAGAATAGAAGACCCTAACATACAGAAGTTGATCACTAAAGTGCAAACTAACTCAGAAGTTCACAAACACTTTCAGTGGCAGAATAATCAGCTCACAAGGAAGGGAAAACTTGTAGTTGGTAACAGCCCAGAAATTAAAGAGAAGGTCCTAACTTGGTTACATGGTTCAGCGATTGGTGGACATTCAGGAGGAGAAACCACATTTAGAAGAGTTAAGAGTATTTTTTACTGGCCAGCATTGAAGAAGTATGTAGCGGAGTACATCAAATAGTGCCATGTCTGCCAGAAGTGAAAATACGACCCAAGTGCATATCCAGGTTTATTGCAGCCTTTGCATATATCCCACCAGCATCTGGGAAGAAGTGACGATGGATTTTATCGAGGGACTTCCTAAATCTTTGGGAAAAGAGGTTATTATGCCGTGATCAATCGACTGAGCAAAAATGCGCACTTCATTGTTCTATCTCACTTATACAACTGTGAAAGTGGCACAAACTTACTTAGACAATGTCTATAAGTTACATGGGTTTCCCAAAGTCATTATTTCAGATAGAGACAAAGTTTTTGTTAGTCATTCCTGTTCTGAATCCTTGAAGTTACAAGGGATCCAACACAACCTTTCCAGTGCCTACCATCCGCAGACGGATGGACAATTAGAAGTACTTAACAGGTGTCTTGAGATTTATCTAAGGTGCATGTGTAGTGATTTTCCAGCTGAATGGGCAAGGTGGCTGTCATTGGCAGAATATTGGTATAATACTACCTATCAATCAACAATTCATCAAACACCTCATGAGGTAGTGTATGGCCCGGCCCCTCCAATTCACAGGCCATATATGATAGACACCAGTACCATTGATAGTGTTGATAGAAGCTTACAGGCAAGGGAGGAAACTATGATCAGATTAAATTTTTTAGCTAAAGCACAAAACCGAATGAAGCAGTTGGCTGATAAACACAGGAGTAAGAGACAATTTGAAGTAGGGGACTGGGTATATTTAAAGCTACAACCATACAAACATGCACACACATACACACACATAAAGATTAAGTACAATGTACAATGTAAAACCCTAAATTCACATTTGATATTTAAAGCCTATAATCACTACTAGTATAGTAGAAATGCACACACACACACACACACACACACACACACACAAAGATTAAGAAATGGATGAACCTGAGGGTCTCAAGCTAGCTCTTTTCTTACGGGGCTTATCAACTGGCCTTCGCTTCGGTAACCGTGTATCTGTAAGACTGTGAAGGAAGGAACTTGATGCCATAATCCATGGAGTTTAGTTGCCGGAAGTGGGGATATCGCCGGAAAAAATGTTGCTGGAGAGAAGGCGGATTTGATCGGAGATGAGAATAGGGTTCTTGATACGGGTCGGATTATGGATCTTAGGGCTCCCAAACTCATTAAATTACACATTCAATTATGTTACTTGAGCCAATATCAACTGACATAGTGCATGACACTATGCTCACCACTCAGGAACCATTTCAGATGCTGAGGGAATGCATGATGAGGGGCATATCTTGATGACGCCATCAAAGCCACAGAGGTTTCAGGAGTTTTTATTTCAAATTCTATGGTGGCTGAGGATGTACCATTTCCTTTTGGTCTCATTAATGAGTCATTGTAGCATCAAGTGTCTTCACAGACATTGGGTAATCTAGGGAACCTCCACACCATACAAATGGTATCCCTTGGACACTCCTCAGTCATTTAAAGACGGTCCCTTATGGAGAATTCACCTATCCATCCAGTATTAAAGGATTCACTTGAGCAATTGGATGATGAACTTGATGCTGAGGGGACCACTATAACAAGTGGCCCTAGATCTCACTTTATGTCACAATGGATGAAACTTGTGCAACATGATAGGGAATCAGGACCATCATTTCATGGTGGGTCACTATCAGGCATATATGCAAATGTGTCCTCTAGAGGTGACACTGGCAAATCCTTTATCCTCTATACAAAGATGGATGCAATGGAGAAGGCTTACAAAGACATGGTTCAAAGTAATGCAGCCATCCAAGAAGCTCAACAGAAAATCAATAACATGGTCAAGGTACTGTATACAAACAGACATGTAGACAGGCTGCCTGAGGATGTGCCACTTCATGACTTGGCACCACTCCAAGTGGATTTATATTATCAATCAAAAGCCAAAGATGAAGCTGCTAAGGCAAAAACAGTTGGTGAGCTAAATGCAAAAATTGAATCTCTCACATCAAAAGTTTCTAAAGTTGTGTTAAGTGTAAGCACTCTCAAGAAAGAGTTTGACACCTCCAATGCCAATCAAGGAACGACACTTAAACAGATTTCTTCTCAGTTGGCATCCATGCAAACTCTTCTCTCCAACATAACACATTTCACTCAGGCTCCTACAGTTCAAGTCTCTTCACAGATTAAACCTAGCCACTCTTCATTTCTTCCTCAAAACCACAGCAAGATATAAACCCTAAGGGGGAAAAGGAAAGAAGGGATGAAATTGAAGCTGAAAGACAGAAGAGAGTTCTTAAAATCTTGAGACAAGAAGCAATGAAGCGTCATGCTGATGAAGAATTCTTGCTAACCTTGAAAGCCATCAAGGCACAGGTTAAAGGGCATCACTGGGGGAGTACAAGAAGTTGTTGGAAAAAACCATCTTTATGGTCAGAGGAGTAAAGCTTGTATTTAATGGCAAAATGTGCAAGAAACCAATAGTGCAGATGTAATCTGGCTATTTTAAAATATCTCTCAACACATTCAGAAAACTCACATTCACTGAGCTTGATTGCATCTCTAAAGCAATTAAGACTGTTACTCAGTAAGATGAAGAACTCAAAAATTCATTCATTAGACCACTTCTGTCCCAGTCACTTCCTGAGGCCTTCTGCAATCCTGAAGGTGTGATTTATTTGGCTAGAGGAAATAAACTTGCTCATTTCATGCTAGATAAACATTTGAATGAAGAGAACATGAGTCAAATCATTTCTTTGATTGATCTGATGGAAAACAAGAAGGGCATGAAATCAAAGGATGACATAAAGATTCTTGAGAAGTTAAAAGTCTTCATAAATGGTCAAGTCTCTAAATTTTCCAATAATGAGCTCAACAAAAAAAAGAAGGATGATGAAGATAAGAAGCCTGACTCCAAGAGTGATAAGGGAGGAAAGAAAGATGACAAGAAGAAGGAAGATGGTGACAAGAAAAAGAGAGATGATTCTGTCAAAGAAAAAAAGTATGAAAGGAAGAAACCATCCAAGCAGCAAGTTGTTGGTGTTCATACTAGCACACCTACCAAAATTTAGGGTATTAGTGTGGCTCCAATAGTTTCTGAAACTGCTATGATCCCAAAATCCAAATCACCTAGAAGACATCTTGTCAAGGTGACATCAAATGGAGTGATAAGGAGGGAGATAAAAGAAAGTCAAGTCAAACATTTGAAGCCATGTCAATATCTAAAAGTCAACACTGCTACAAGGATAAAGTTCAAGAAGCCTACTAGTTCTTTACTAGTTAGGTGTCCAAAGTGGAGGAAGCAAATAATTGTTCCTGACAAAGGCCTTCCAGTACAGCCAATCCAAGAAATTATTGAGCCAAACAAGATTTATCTCAAACAATGGATAGCCAACATAATCTGTAAAGTGGAATACAAAGATAGAAGGATGTTTGTAACTACTGTTGATGGAGAAGAAAGACCCTTCTACTTTGACAACTCAAAATCAACCATTCATGATATCAAGGGGTAATTAGTCTTTTTGATAAGAAAAGTATGGTAAATAAATTAAAAATGGTTGAGTGGCTGAGTACTTGGTCAGGAAGTATTAAAAGAAGGTTGACAAAATCAAATATTTGAAAGAAATGACAAGGAATAAGCTTCAAGAAAATGAAGAAATGGAGAGAATGGAAGCAGAGTTGAGAAGGTTGGGGAAATGTAGAGTCTTCAAAGATCCTGACAGGGTTGAGCTCAAACTTAGAAATGGAGGTGTATCAAAGATTAGACTAAATTTTATCAGTGATTATCCAATTCAAACTCTTAAGATTGCTGCTGATATGTTAAAGGATGCAATCCTAGTTGAAGAGATCATGGCCAGATTGGAAATTCTCAATGCAAACAAAGAGATAAATGAAAGGGAAGAGAAAGAGAAGAAAACAAAGTATGATCTTTTCATGCAACAACAGCAACAACTTCAATAGCAAAAATAGGTAGACTTGATATCTTGTATTAATTTGTAAAATTGTCTCTTTCCAAATTGGGGGAGATTGTTGGATCAAATCAAGTCTATCTTGTACTAAATGCTTGTCTTGTTTAAGAATTTATAGATTTTCTGTACTAGGGCAAATGACTTAATTTATCTCATATATCTTTGTAGTTAGAAGCATGTTTCTACTATAGTTCATAGTGTAAATATTGTAAGTCAAAAATAAATAATGGTAGAAGATTCTAGTTGGTGAATCATGCACCAAATCAAGAAGACTTTGGCAGAATAAGAAGTTGCAGAATGAAATTGTTTCTAAGTCAAGAAGCCAATTGAGAAGTCAGTCTGGTACAGAAGTCAAGAAATGAATGGTTAAAGAAGTCCAGAAAAACAAGTCAAGAAGTAAGCAAATTGAAGCTATTCGAGAAGTCAAGAAATATGGGCTATTCGAGAAGTAACAGAAATGAGTCATTCAAGAAGTCTTTCTAGAAGTGAAAGACAGTGTAATCAAGCCAATCGAGAAGGCTAGTCTAATCGAGATGTCATCAAAGAACTTCATGCGTTCGAGAAGTCTAGCCAATCGATAAGTGATCAAGCAAAGGACTAATCGAGAAGTCTCTTGAGTACTAGATTGTGTAACATACTCCAAGAGTTCTCAAATGATAGCAATACTGAGTATTCGAATGTTTCAAATGATCTAATTTCAAGGAAACTTGCAGAAGAACAAGACAAAAATATTGAAGCTCTGTCATTACAGGATCAGTCAAACCTGGAATGATAGAGATAAGTCTACAACGAAGCTTAGAAGAAGAATAAGACAAATGACAGAAGGGATATGGCTGGAAGCAAAAGAACTGTCATAGTATGTGTTAACTAGAAATAGATAGTAGTCAAATGTAAAGTTGTTTTTGTCTATTTCTAGTTTTAGCTCAACTGATTAGTGAGTGCATGTGCCAAGAGACATGTTGTTTATATAGCATTGTACAGCCTCATTAGTTAAATAGGTTGGAATATTTTGCATCAAGCATTCATACCTTGTTTTCTTCTAAGAACAAGAAGCTGAAATTCACTTTGAATTTCATATTGTAGCAAGTTCATTCTAATACACAATCAGATTGAGAGTTAATTCTTTATGTTCTTTATATTTCCGCATTTATAATTAAGTAAACACATGTGAATTGATAAAGCTACAAACACAACCAAACAGTTCATCTAGTTATAAGAGGAAAAAGAATTTAAAGTTTTACATTCACCCCCCTCTGTAAACTTCTGTAACTCTAATTTCTAACACAAGGATCTCTAGCTTATAGGTCCCAGATTTGGTATCAAGTCAAATTATGTTATCTTCACATGATTTTGCGATAAACAAACTTATATTCACTAAATTTGGTCACTTACCAACTTATGATGAAGCAACAAATGAACACATTTATGTTTTCCACTACTTTTTGTTGATCAATCACATATACTCTGTAGATAATTTTGTCCAAAGAGTATCCTACAAAAATTCCTTCATATGTCTTGGCTTCAAACTTCCCAAGATGGTTAACATCATCCTTGAGTATAAAGCATTTTGCTCCAAACACATGCATGTACTTGACATATGGTTTTCTGTTTGTCAAGATGTGATAAGGGGTCTTTCCAACAGGTTTTGTGATGAGAGTCCTGTTTTGAGTATATCATGCAATTCTGACAGCTTCAGTCCAAAAACTGGTTGAAAGATTTGTTTCAGCTAACATGGTTCTTGCAGCTTCAATAAGAGTCTTGTTCTTTCTCTCAATAACTCCATTTTGTTATGGAGTTCTTGGAGCTTAGAATTGGTGAGTGATTCCATTTTCTTTGTAGAATTCACTTAATGTAGCATTTTTGAATTATGTCCCATTATCACTCCTTATAGCCACAACAAGTGTAGGTCATTTGTCCAATCTCCTCAAATTTTCAATAATTAACTCATGAGCTTCATCTTTTGAGTGCATGAATTCCACCCATGTGTATTTGGAGAAGTCATCCATCATGACAAGTGCATATCTCTTCTTGGACATTGACATTACATTTACTGGTCCAAAAAGATCCATGTGAATCAATTGCAATGGTTTTGTGATTTAAGTGAATTATTTACTTCTGTGACTTGACCTTTTCATTTTTCCTTTTTGACAAGCCTCACACAATCCTTCTATGCAGAATTCAAGTGAAGGCATGTCTTTCACTAACTCTCTTTTGACTAGAGAATTAAGATTCTTGAAGTTCAAGTGAGATAGTTTTTTGTGCCAAAACCAGCTTTATCTTTCAGAGGCCTTGGTGTAGAAACAACAAATTCTTTCCTTGTTTGCAGAGTCCAAATCTGCTACAAACAGGCTTCCTTTCCTTATTCCTTGTAGAGTAATTTCTTTGGTCTTTCTGTGTGATATGAGACACAATTCTTTATCAAAATCCACCTTCAATCTTTGTTGCAGAACTGAGTGATGCTCAATAAATTATGCTTCAAACCATTAACCAAAGCTACATCTTCAATGATAACATTTCCATGAATCAACTTGCCATATCCCACGGTGAAATCAATGTTGTTGTTTCCAAAAGTTACCATTGGGTCAGCCTCTTCCTTGAATTGTGACAACAGGGCTTTGTCACCAGTCATATGTCTTGAGCATCCACTATCCAAGATCCACATAACCTTTTTCTTCTTACCTGTGCCCTGCAAACAAAACAATATCAAGTTTTCTTTGGTACCCAAACTAAGTTGGGTCATCTTTGCTTAGTCACATGAATGTCATTTTTCTTCTTAACAGTCTTAGTCACTTGATCATGCATGTTTTTATTTTTCAGGTTTTGAGTTTTCACTTGAGTTGTACTTCCTGAACTAGATGCATTTCTAAGTGACATAGAGTGTTTTATGTTCTTGATTGGACTAAAAGATTTAGGTCTTACAGTTTTGTGCAAATTTTGACTTATGCAGCCTTCAATAAACTGTTTTCTCAACCTAAAGCAAGTATTCATGACATGCATATTGCATGACATACAATCAAATTTGTCACATAATTTATGATTATCATGCGTCAAGGGTTTTACATAGCCACAAGTAAAATCAGCATTATCAACAATAAGTTTCTTGCACACATGTGTAAGGTGATTTGTTGAACCACATTTTTTATAAATCTTCCTAGGAGCATTGTGAACAGGTGCATAATTAGTGTGTTTGTTGATGCCTACTTTACCATTTCTATTTGCCTTTTTCTTTTTAACATGCATGGTATCATTTTTCTAGACATTTTCTTTTAATTCTGTTTTAACAGAGATGGACTTGGCCTTGACTACTGGCTCTTCTATTTCAACTGAAGGCACATCACTTTTAGCTGTTAGCTTATCCTCATCATTCAACTGTTGTTTGATGACCATACTAACTTCATCAAACTCAACAGTTGCTTTCTTAAAAATTGGATCTTTAACATTTTTCAAAATGTGAGGATTTCCAACAAACTCAGTTTTCTTGCCTTTTGTTGACGTAGACTTTTTCTTCTCAGGAGTGTCATAGTCAAACCCAACTCCAACCTTAGAATTCTCTTGGTGTTTCTCATGAAACTCTTGCAGTGTTATAGATGAGTTGTGATAGGCCTTTACCTTCAATTCATTTTCAGAGATTTGATCTCTCAGGAATTTCTCAATCTGTTCTAAGCAAGTGACTTTGTTTTTTAAGTATTCATTCTCTTGTTTCATGGATTACTTGTCAACCAAGGATAATTCTAACTGTTCATTTTTAACTTTTAGTTCATCATTGGCTTTTAACAGTCTATCAATTTCTTCATAAGCAGCATTCATACTGGTATGGATATTAAACATTTCAACACTTAATTCTTCCACAATTTTCTTATATTGAGACTTTGACATGTCAATGTAAGTTAGGATTGGTACCTGACTTGTTGAAGTTGATGCTCCTTTATCTGATTTAGCCATGAGGGCCAAATTTCCATATTCTTCATCCTCTTCTTCATCAGTATCATCCCAGTATTTACCTTCAGCAATGTATGTTCTACCAGTTTGCTTCTTTAACAGGGCTTCATACTTGGCTTCCAACTCCAAGTAGTCTTTGTCCTTTTTAGCTGCTTTTGGTTTCCTACACTCAGTAGCAAAGTGTCCCAATTCATCATAGATATAGCATCTTATCTTTGACCTTTCAATAGATCCAGTCTTGTAACCTCATTTGAAGTTACTCTTGGGAGGCTTGCCTTTACTTGAAGAGTTGAAGTTTGGTTTTGGCTTGAAGCTTTTATTTTTCTTAAACCTCAAATTTCCAAATTTTCTAGCCATGAAAGCCATAGATTTGTTGTCCATGCTTTCAAGCTCTTCAAGAGTGTAGAACTCATCATCCTCAGATTCACTTTTGACAGATTCCTGCTCTTCTTTATCTTTTTCAACACTTTCCTCATACTTCAATTTTTGACTTGTACCAGCTTTTTCCACCTTCATTGGTTCTTTGACAATTAGAGCACTAAAGACATTTGCCATTTTTCCTCTGTTTCCCATAATGGACTTCTTTTGAAAGTACTCAAATTCATATGTATTTAATATTCCATACAGAGTTTCCAATGGAAGTTTTGTTAAATCTCTTCCTTCTCTTATAGCAGCAATTTTATGTTCCAAGTGTTTTGGAAGAGTTAGCAAAAACTTCAAATTCTTTTATTTTGTTATACATGACCATGTCTAGAGACTCAGTCAGGATTAACATGAGACTGTTGTCAAGAGCCACATTTTCTCTTTCAGTGTCAGTGTACTGAGATGGATCCTTTGGTACCCATATGGCTGGTATCACTTCTGAGCAACTGGTTGTTTCAGGAACAAGTGTTACTGGCATGAAGGGTCCATTCTTCAAGATTTCAGGATACATGTAGTTTGCAGTCTTGATGAATGTTAACATCTTCTTCTTCCATAGTATATAGTTTTTTCTGTCAAATGGAGGAATTTTGATACTGTTTAGCTTCTGTGAACTCATCTTGATTTTTTACTTTTTACCGTGATCTTTAGATTTACAGAAGTTTACAGGGGGGTGAATGTATAATTTCAAATTCTTTTTCCTCTTACAGCTAGATGAACTGTTTGGTTATGTTTGTAACTTTATCAATTCACATGTGTTTACTTAATTATAAATGCAGAAATATAAAGAACATAGAGAATTAACTTTCAATCTAATTGTGTATTAGAATGAACTTGCTTCAATCTGAAATTCAAAGTGAATTTCAGCTTCTTGTTCTTAGAAGAAAACAAGGTATGGATGTTTGATGCAAAATATTCCAACCTATTTAACTAATGAGGTTGTACAATGCTATATAGACAAAATATCTCTTGGCACGTGCACTCACTTATCAGTTGAGCTAAAACTAGAAATAGATAAAAACAACTTTACATTTGAAAACTATCTATTTCTAGCTAACACATACTATGACAGTTCTTTTGCTTCCAGCGTTATCCCTTTTGTCATTTGTCTTGTTCTTCTTCTAGTACAGAGAATCTAGAAATGCATAAACAAGACAAGCATTTAGTACAAGGTAGGCTTGATTTGATCCAACACCTTGCATCATATACTTGCAACATTTTACTAAGAGGAGTCACAACTAGAGCTGTAGTTCGGGTCGGGTGGCTCGCGAGCTCGAACTCGTTTAACTGGGATCGACTCGGCTCGTTTAGTTAAACGAGTCGAGTTCAGACAGAGGTTCCGACTCGTTTAATTAAACGAGTCGAGTTCGGGCAGAGGTTTAGGCTCGATTAAGTGTAAAATTAAAGGAGCCGTCTCGCCCGGCTCGTTAAAACCGGCTTGTTTAGCTAAACGAGCAGACTCGGCTCAACTCGTAAAATTAAACGAGACGAGTTCGGGCAGAGGTTTAGGCTCGATTAGTTAAATGAGTCAGCTCAACTCGAATCGATTAATCTTGGCTCGAATTACGCCCAACTCGAAATTCGGCGTGCTCGGCCTGAATTACCACCTTAGTCACCTCCAATGGAATTTCAACTAGGCTCATAACCGTTTCAAGTCAACCCCTGAGGGTCGATATTTTCTTTTTTTGGAAACACCCTAAAGAATGATATGTTCACTAATACATACTTTAAAGGTAAAAAAATGTTTGACACGAATAATAAATAATTAATATATTTTTTATTTTTATAAGAAAATTATATGTGTATATATTCTATAATATACTTTTTAATAAAAAATTAAAATAAATTATGAATACGTAAAGTTTATTCCAATTGAAAATCTTGTTTTAAATATTAATTCAAACTAATATTTACTTTAATATAAATAAAAAGGTAAAAGTGATATTTTTGTAATTATATTATATTTTTTAAAAAAGGTTTTAAATTAAAAAAATACTTTAAAATTTTAAAAATTACAACAAAACTTATAAATTACATTTTTTCCTATTAGTTTTTTTAGTTACATATATAAATACTTTTTGGATTGAAAGAGCAGTGTTTAGTATATATTGATATTTGTATTTTCAATCGTTGTCGAAAAAATATGATAAATATTTTTAGAGTGGAATATATTATTGACATAATATATCTTGCCTTAACTCAAATATCTAGATTTTGAAAAAATATTTGGTCAGTTGGAGTCATCCCCATAAATTCTCAAATATTTTTTTAAAAGGGGATTTACTCAATTACACAATAAATTTATATATCTAATTTAATTTTCACTTTCGTTCATCAATTCATTTTTGTTCTCAAATCGTGAATTCACTATGTTATTACCTATATTAGGTGCAAGTGAGGGTTTTAGTCATTTTATTTGATAAATTTTTATTAATTAAAAAAATTTAATATTTAATTGATATTATATGAATTTGAACATTTTTGTCTTTAAAATATGTAGCGATGGACATATCGGCCCTTAAGAGTAATATCAGAAGGAAAATAATCAAAATGGTCGAAATATCCAAGATGTCATATATTAAGGGTCCAATTTACGATTTTTTTCTTTAAAGATTTTTGTGTACAAAGTCGAATATTTCAAGAGTTAGGAGCAAATAAGCCTAAATAATAATGATGTTTTTTTTTTCATATTAACTGTTTGTATTTTTTTGCTCACTAAAAAATATATTAAATTAACAAATTTATTACACCATTTAACTAAACACATGATATGATATTTCATATCAATACATGATTCCACAACCTGATACCACTCATCACCAAAACGACCCTTTTAGTTTTTATAATATAATGCTCAGAAAAGTTTTATTCATTTTTCTGTTAATTGATTTTATGGGTATACTGCTATATACATTATCATATAATAATCTTTCAGATATGGAAATATGATAACTAAACAAATTTTCTTTCGAATTCCTATTTTCGTAGTGTGCAAATTTAATTTTCTAAATATTATAAATATAATCCGCATAGAGGACTATTATTATTAAATGATATTAATTTTTTTATTCATACATCATACTATCTTAATTATTATTTTTAAATTGAAAGAAGAAAAAGGGAGAAAAGAATTAAAAAATAGAAAAAACCCAATAAATAAATACATTATGTGTTATGTGTTGACAACGCCAATGACGATTAAAGCAACCTAAATTTAATTAACTCATTTTAATGTTTACTTGGATCAATTTTACCTATCTATAAAAGTAAACTTGATTAGTTTTCGAAATAAATTCTTGTAATGATTGAAAGTGCAAAAACTTGAAAGTTCAATGATTTTATACCGCTCATAGTTTATACATTACAAGCCTTGCTAACTTGGCCACAATGCTCAAAATTGAATCGTCAAGATTTAAGCAACAACACTTGTGAATAATTTTCCATATGTATCTTCATCCAATAATCTTAGTAATTTCTTTACGATCCAAATAAATCAACAATCGCAAACACTTTCAAAACTACACCTTGGTCAGATAAACATTGAACAACTTCATAATCATAATAATTTTTTTACAATTCAAACATCCATTGAAATTTTCAATAAATAAACCGGAGAACAATTCAAGACATGAAATTATTTATTGAGAAGAAAAAGGTTCCAGAGGTGCCTTTTTCTTTTTACGACCACTTGCCCGTTGAGCAGATAAGGAAATATAAGCTCAGTTTAAATGACTTTGAGCAGATAAGGAAATATAAGCTCAGTTTAAATGAAAAAACAAAACCGACCACATTTCACCTCTAACCTCGCAATACGCTAGCATTTCATCGAAAAAAATAAATAAATTTAAGGCGAACTCGTGCAAGCTATAGCCAACCAACTCCGCATTTGTCATTTTACAGGATAACATTAGATATCACCCTTGTAACGACCATCTGACCAACCCCAATCCTTAATTTGCTAGCTATCCAGTAACATGGACAGATTAGAGGTTAAGCCAAAAGCCCATACCTGCTTTTAGAATTTTTAAACTACTTCCAACACAAATCTGCGATATGCTAACACACGTGACATTCACAAAGCTAATTAAAATTGTTGCATTATGTCAACCTAAGCTACCAAAGTCTAAGAAACAAAAATATCTTTCCATCCCGAAATGAGAAAGACTAAAAATATAGTAACATATAAAAAACCCACCTTAGACAAGTTTGTAAGTTCTTGGAAATCTTATTAAGTTCAGATGTACTCAGAATTACTGCATTCATATTTAGATTTCAAGAGATGTAAAGTATTAGTTCAGCTAATTGTTTCAGCATATTAAACACGAAAGATGGGTAAGAACTAACAGCAGAACAAAACCAGGGTCAGAGTTACCACACAAAGCATACATAACCTTACCAGTATGTGCACTAAAACCACTTCAAAAGGACAGCCTACTGACAAGAGTGAGTGATTTCATTCTTTTGACCTCTCATTTTTATCTCTATCCATCTCACTCGGACAGGAAGCGGCTTTTACAGCATCAGCAGTAAAGAGAGCATACTTTGCCAAACATCTAGCAATATCTGCTTTAAAGAACAATCTCTCTGCTTTTTCTCTTTTGAATCTTGCAAAGTTTGATGCACGCTTCGCTGCACTTACTGTCTCACGCACACTAATCTCGTCAAAATCTTGCACCCCTAACTGCATGTTGATATCTTTTAATTTGTTCTTCAAAAGTTCAGGATGATTATCAGAGTTAGATGTATTATTGTTGGCTCTTCTCTCTGCATGTTCAAAAGCAGATAAACAAACATCAGAAACGACACAACAAGCTAATAAATAATCAATTTAAAAACAACACCATTAAAGCATAAAGAAATCTGTTAACAAAAGTATGATTACCATCATGATCTTCTATGAGAGCATGCCTATGCCCAGCAACGTGAAATTTCTTCTGCAATCGATGCTTGAAACCCTTGCGAGGTACTTCCAGCCCACGGGGCTTCAGACAGAATGCAAACATGGCTGGTTTCTCCACAGGTGGCGCCGTCGTATTGCCTCCACCGGTAGCAGTATTGTTCATTTGGGTCATTGATTGATTCCACTCTTGCAATTTTTGTTGGAACCTTTCCCACGAAGGAGGCTGATAAAATACAACAATCAGGAAATTTTGCTAGACAACAACTCATTCAGTGTATGACCAAAAAGAGTAACATTAATTTTTTACTTTTCTATACTAGTGTTTCCTGGAAAATAGAGAGGGGCATAAAAATAGTCATCCTGAACAAGCAATTACTAAAAACAGATGCTAAATAACACTGCAATTTACCTTGTCCTTATTTGACATAGGATCACTGTAAAACCTGAAGATTTCACTTGAAACATAATTATTTTACACGACACTTGTACATTAAAGCGAAGAACAAGTTGAACATGCATAGAAGACTGTGAGAACTACATCATAATTGCAATCTTCCAAAAATAAGAATGATAGCAGATTTCATGTTTGACGGACAAATGCACATTGTTTAAACTATTATATGTATCCCATTAAAAACATTTATGTCACCTTGACACGAACGAGTGATGCAAGCAAAGGTTGAAGAGGAGTTGGAAGCTCATACTCAAAAGACTTGACACGAAGATAATTTTACCATGATTCTTATTCTCTGATAACCAAGGATAATAACTGTTTAAAGTTCAAACATAGTTTTTGCAACTTGGAACTTGGAGCTGAATGAAATTTAAATTGGTATCTACTTTCTAAGATTACTACTCCCTCAGTTCCATTCATTTTGTCCACCGACAAAAAAACACATCTTTAGCAATCAAACCGTGACTAATAATAATACATTTTAAATTCAAAATTTACACTTGACTAGTACCATATTCACAAAATAATATATTTAAAACTCAATTTACCTTGATAGTACTGTGACCAAACTTTTTGTGATAAGTGAAATAGGACATGTGGTCAAAGTAAATGGGTGGAAGTAACCTAAATTAACAAAGAAACACCATATACAATCAAGATTTACCTCATTATTTGGGTACTTTTTATTATCTAAAGTACTATTGGTAAATGCAAATTATGGTAGTTTTGTGTCAGGAGTCACAATGGGCTTAGTAACAACTAGTAGTATTAGCAGCAGACTCAACGGGCTGAGTAACAACTAGTAGTATTAGCAGCAGACTCTAGCTAATCATTCGCACTACGAGGAACAGTGTGTATATATATAAAATATTAATACTTCCACCTTCAGCACATCCAGCACCTAGGGACAGACTCAGTAACCCAGAGGGTATCTTCCAAATAATCAAATATAATACTTGGCTAAGGGCTAAGTTGGTTATTGACTTATTGGATTAGTTCATTAACACTGTTCGATCAGATGCAGATGTTGCATGATGAATACGCTAATAATACATAAAAATATTAAATGAAAAGGTACAAATGGGATACCTGCAGGTGCCTTATTAATGGCCTTCCAATTCTCTTCCGTTTCTGCTGCCAATGTTGGTGGATGGAATCAATCACTTCACTTGGCGCAGCCGCAACCATGAAATTTTGAATTTCAGCAGCAGTAAAGTGATCGCGCTGTTGGGCATATGCAAACTTCTCTAACATATCCATAGTTTTTTCAAAAAGATCACAAGTACCTACCCTGCAAGAACTCTCCTGAGTTCGCAAAGATTTTTCATTTCTCAGAATCCATTGTTCATCTTCACTGTCCATGTCATATAAGATCTTCAAAGGATTCAGAGCCAAGTCAATATCATTTTCAATCTTCTGCAAGTACCTGTTAGGACGAGTAAACGGAAATTTTATTGCATTATCTTCACATTTCGCTATTAAACGTACACCAGGAATAGGAATGTTTTTCACTGAAGCTGCAGAAATGTTGCGGTTGTAACACTCCTCGTATATTTCCTTAAATATCATCCATTGACTCCGCTTAGTAAATTCCAGTGCCCAGTCTTTTCCTCCTTTCCACATCATGGCACGTGTGTAGCGGTTTGTTGACCCGCGTTGAAAGACATTATCTACCTTGTGCGAATACTTTGTATTGCCAGAAAACTTGACAGAAACTCTCCACTCATTTTGATCAGCAAGTTCTATTGCAACCTGTGCCCCAAGTTCTCTCCAACACTGATCCACGATGGTTATTAGCACATTTGCTTCACATGCTAATAACTCCAGATTTCTTTGGGAACCTTTAGAATCATCAGATGTCCTCTTTTCACTAGCTTCCCTGATTTTCCTGAATGAATAACCATTGTGACGAAGAGGTTTATGTCCTGATCTGAATTTTGAGCTCCCAGAAGGCGTAGCATAATGGACCTGAGTTCGGGGTTTCCTAGGTTCATTACCAAAGGCACTGTAAACAACATTTGTTCCCTCACCATGGATTGGAAGCAAAGAACTCCAGTTTTTTGTGTATCTAGTCGAGAAGATATTATGAATAATAGTGTTGGAATTGTAGACAATTCCATCATTCAAAGGAGAGTTATAATCAGAAGCTCTTTGTATCTCAGACAATCTTTCATTCATATTGCTTTTGTCTACATCAATTTCCTGGATCAAACAACAGTGTGGCCTAAGACGGACAGAAGCTAGACTACTTTCCAGCAGCAGCTTGAAATGAAGGCTGCGGAAGAAAAGTGGTGCAGCACTAAAACAAAGATTAAAAGTAAGCATTCCATGCTTCACATAATCATTAGGATGCTGCCTCCTATTTTCGAGGCCAAATCTAGAGATGCCATAGGGTACAATATCCCGCAGAGATTTCCCTCCTGCAACCTGATAGACAGATGGCCAAAAAAATCAGAACTTAGAAACACTCTAAGCAAAAACGAATTCAGCATATTATATATATCACTGTCCATTGATAAGCAATATTTTTTAAAACAGGCAAAAAAGAATATAACATTTAAAAGCTCATACCTCCTCCAACAATCTATTTTTGAACATGAAGCAATGGAATGCAAAAATATGCTGCTTCCTACTTCGATCCTGTGCATCTGAGAGTTTAAATCCTACTGAAGTTATTGGAATCTCCAATCCAACAGACTCCCTCTGCTCATTTGCTGCATAAAACACAGCAAGAACAACAAAAACAAAGGAAAGAAGCCGCTTTAGGCAGCTTTCTAGCAGAAAAGACCTTGAACCACCTTCATTGTCCACAAAAATCATCTCTAAATAAACCCAAGGCCATCTCATCATAACCATTGAACCATAGGAACCAAAAGGTAAATCCAAAAGAGAACGTACTGGTAAGCTTAACTGAGTAAGGAACTCCTTAAATGGTGAATCTATTGTAAAAATCAACCTTTTCGGCTTGATGCAATCAACTAAACCATCCTGCTTATACAAAACTGAGAACCTATCAGCAAAAGATACACCCTTTTCCTTAGGAAAAGGCTTCCTGTAGAAAACATTGGGCAACCTAGTGTCTTTTGGTCTGGCAGCATGCTCTAGCATAAACTCTTCCCCATTTGCTTCATCAGCTAACCTCTCTGCAGAATTGGAAAAACATAATTCATTTGTGTCTGTTCCCAGCAAGCATACATTACTAATCCTTCGTGCATTTGCTATATTTCTAGATGATGGCTGCGAGTCACTGCTAGACGGAAGGAATGATTTCTGTGTTTTAACAGCAGAGGAAAATGTGGCTCGACTCAGAGAAAGAGTGAGCAATGCCATAATAATCTCTGGGTCTGTTTCACTCGTAGTTGAATCTTTTCGGGTCTTGTCAATTAGTTTATCATCAGCACAAAACTGTAGTGGCTTTTTCACATCGGTAACTTCACTACGCAGAAGTAAGAGCATGAACCGCACTTCTTGAAGATTAATCCATTCTTTATCCTTGTCATCATAATTCACACAATAAAGTTTTTTTCCTTCACTATAATCACTAACAATCCCATGATACCACCTCTCATCCAATGGCCTAAACACCTTGATCCTTTTGTTCAAAAACCACCCAGCATCCTGGCCAGTATACTTAACTTCATAGAAACGGCGTCGCTTTTGAGGATTTCCCTTCTGATTGTTGTTATACCTTGGTATCGGAATTCTGCTGGCATTATCAGGAGGAGGGCACTCAAAACTAGCTTGCAAGCTCTCTGTGTGAATACCAGTATCTCCACCAGAATGACTCAAGAAAGATTTGGTTTTGGAAGGACCAGTGCACAAAGGATCAGATCCAGATGAAAGGATCATTGCTGCCTTTTTTACAAGATTTTCCTCGTCATCCATGAAATTTTCAGGAATACCTTTACTGTAGCCAGCTGCAGGCGGAGCCTTTTCTGAAAACTCTAAATCTAATGGCAAGCCCTTTCTTTTCTTCAAATGGCCCTGCCTTTTTCTAGAAGATGCGTTGCTGACATTTCCTCCATCAATAATATACCCTTTTCTTCTCTCCATAGCATGCTGAGCTGTACTCTGTATAGCAGTCGCACGATCTTTCAAATCACAGTTCAACATAGCATTCTGATCAACCAAGTCTCCTTTATCAATATTCAATTGCTCTATTGTCTTCTTATCACGTTGGGGTATATTCGGTACAGCAATGGTAGGATCCTTCCAATCAGAGTTCAAATTGGCAGTCAGATCAACCAAGCTTTCTTTATCAATGATTATCTGTTTTCTTTTCTTCTTAGCATGCTGGGGTATACTCGGTACACAAACCCCACCATCTTTGAAATCAGACTTCATTTGGTTAGTAAGATCAACTGAACCAGATGATCCCGATTGCTTTGCAACATGACTCTTCCTCCCAACAAATCCTCGGGGCTTTCTTGGAATAACACCGTCATCCAAATTGAGTGAAAATCCTATCAATTCATTACTCCTTTCTAAATTTTGACCAAATTCTGGTCCATCAGACAGTACTGAAATAGAACCCACCCCATCATTAACACTATTCCTACTCTTTTTCACCTTTGGTTCAACACTACTCAAACCTTCATTTTCACTTCCTTTCCTCTTTTTAGTATTCTTAATATCATTATTTCCAGCACCACTCTTTCCCTTCACTAAATTATTTTCCATTCAAAACTGACTTCCAACTCTCCACAGAAACCCCCCCAATTTTTATATCCAATAATAAGCAAACAAACCCCAATTTCAAATCTGCAGAGATATCAAATTAACACAAAAAAAATCAACATACATTAAGATAAATCATATACTTAAGCAATAAATCACCAAAACAAACGAAAATTTTGCTGATATCTAGAGAATTGAGGAAACACTGACTTTTGCAAAAAAACAATAAAAAAATGAAAATTTATACATACCTGCCTCAGAATTAAAAGAGAACTTGTTTAACAACCTTTCTCCTCCCCTTACTAATTCTTGTTTGTAATTTGTTTTCGATACATACACCAAGATAAATTCGTATTTCTTGGTGCCCCAATTTGTATCTTTCCACCTGAGTTGCTCTCTTTATAAATCTAGAAGATCCTCATTATTTTATTAAATAATTTTGTTGAGTCACATACAATTGTGCTTTCCCAAAGACACGTGCTACCCTTTAAGCTATTTTTTTGCCACAAGAAAATTCTAGCATAAATTATTTACTCTAATCAACTCACTTTTCATTAAAATTAGATTTATTATTGAAGAAATTTGTTCTATATATGAATTTTATAAATATGTTTTTTTTCATTATATCTAATGGATACAAATTATATGATTCCAATATATATATAATATACACATTTGTGTTGATACAAGTTTTTACATTGATGCAGTTTTGTGATCACTGAAAACGTAATGTGTACCAATGTTCAAACTTGCGTTGCACTTATATTCATGTTGAACCTCAAATAAAAAAAACATAGTTATTTAAACTATCTATACTACTCCGCCCGTTTCAAAATACATGTTTTTTTTGAAAAAAAACACATATTAAGAAATTTTAACATCAATTTGTTTTTCTCTTTATACTCATATTAATTACAATAAGTAAATGATTATACAACTATTTTCAATGCATAATTTGACTAACATTTCTTGGGAATAACAAAGTAAAAGGGTACACTTGGAAAATATTTATTAAAGTTGCATTGAAAGTAGATATGGACATGTATTATGAAAAAAAAACTTCAAAAGAGACATGTATTTTGAAACGGAGGGAGTATACTATTATAGATGAAACATTTAAAACTCAGTTGGTCAATTATTTGGGCCGGGTGAAAATAATAAAAAATATTAAAAAACAACTTTTATTAATAATATCTTAGATATTATGTAATTTAGTTTAAGAAAAAGATTACTTTTTTTGCTAATAAAAAAAGATTGCTTTTTTAAAAGTGATATTATAAATAGCATATAAAGATATTAATCCTAAAATATATTAGAGTATAATATAATATTCTCTGTATGTTAATTTCTATGTAAAATTTACTCTCAATCCTATTACAATTTAAGTTTTATATATGCTATTTCTTATTTAAGATTACTTGTAATATTCTATATATGATAAATCCTTTTTAAGATTCCTTTTAATATTCTATATATGGTAATTTTCTTACCTACCATTTACTCATATAGTAACATATTCAATACATGTTCAATTCCATTCAAGATTTCCTTTTATTTCTATATATGTTAATTTTTAACTAAAACTTTACTCATATACATGCATGAGTTTATCAAGGGCTCTTTGTGATGCTTGTATTTCACAAAAGGAGTAAGGCCATTGAATTGTATAAAAACACAATTCCAAACATAAAAATGTGAATTATTTAAGCTACATATAATAATCCCCATGAAAAAGTGAAATTTTATTACTAAAAAATAGTTTCTTAGTGTAAATTACACAACTCATATCATGAAAAATATAATTCAAAGAAATTAACTTGACAATAAAAATAGAATATAAAACATATGAAAACAAGAATTCAAATCAACGGGTAGTAAAAGAAAAAAAGAAAATAAACAAACAAGATTAAAAAAACCAAAAACACACATTTAAGAAAATATAACATATTTCAACCCTGTAACTCATATACAATTAACATGCATGAACATATCTAAAATGTCATTTAAAAACTATAAATAAACATGTATAAACATATGATTCCATCTATAAATCAATCAAGATTATCATTAATTAGCATCATTAAAACATACTAACTTGTAGAAATTCATGTTGTCCATATCATACAATTTTGTTTACTGGGACCAAATTATCAGGTATGGATTTTGATTTTCGATAGATGAAAGTACATCCATTGATGTCATGTTTGGGTTTTCTCTTCAGGTACACCACACGACATTAATAGTGTACCGGTTTAAAATTCATGTACAATACAAAACTACCGGACACAATTGTTATGTCTAATTGTATATAAAAAATGAAATGAATTTTGATGAAGAATGAGATGACTAGCGAATTAGGAAGATTGTCTTAGAGAGATTCAAACTTAGGCATGAGAAAGGACTGAATCATATTTAGTTATAGCATAACTTAATTAAACTAGCTTGCATCCCGTGTGACGCAAGATTTTTATTAATATTTTTAAAAAACTTATCTTCATTCTTCTAATAATAATTGAAATTTTATCTAATATCATATGTAGAAATTTATACTATATTATTAAAACCGAAACATTAAAAGTTTGGCCGTCGGTATTTGGGTCGAGTTCGTTAGTTGATGATTGGGCCTAATTTTAAGCATTTATCTTCCAGTTAAAACACGTCTCTTTAAACAAAATACACAAACCTTATCCCTTTCAATATTAACACAAATAAAATTATATGAAAAATTCTACAAGAATATTTCTATACATAATATTAAATATTATTTAAATTATTGTTATAAAAATAAAACAAATCTTGAATCATAGAAATAAGATATCAAACAAAATAATAAAATATTAGTTTTTCATATATTTTATTTGTATTTGTGTTTGAAGGTGATTTGTGTGTTTAGAAGACTAACATTTAAAAGTTAGTCCCGAATTAAATTTATTTTTATTTTTCATATAATTTATTTGTCTTTATGTTTGAAGAGATAATGTTTGTGTGTTTTGTTTAGAAATGTGGTTTAGTTAGAACCAATGCTTGAAATTTAGGTCCAATTACCAACCACCCAACCCAAATACTGACTTTTAAATATTTAATATTTCAGCTTTAATAATATAGTATAGAATAGTTATATATTCTATTTTATTATTTAACTACAAGTATAAATCTAGATATTTATTAGGATATTTTACTTAAATAAGAATATTTATTAGACTAACCTTCAAATGAAAACTTTTTATAGAGAAAAAAACTATGAACCTTCACTAAATTCTGCAAAACCATGATAAAAATAGAAATATACAGTGCATAACCATAATAAAGAATTTATTTAAATATTAATTTATTTGCGGAACCTCATATAATTTTTAATATTTTTAAAAGTTTGTAGGTTTTCATGGTAGAAACTTCTCACCGTAATGCTATATATAATGTGTGTGTGTGTGAATCTCAAATGAAAACTCTTGTTTAATTGAGAACTGTGATCTAAACTCAGTCCTACTTTATTTTAAATCTAGACCACACGGTATATTGTGCTTATCTTTCTTCAAGATCTGTTTTCTCTCTCATTTAACCCCTTTTTTCTTCGGTCAATTACGCGTATTCTTTTCTATAATCTCTGATTTCCATAACTTCTCTTCTCATCTATGATCTCTATTGGTATACATTCTCCTCCTTCGACACTAACAACATTTCAATTACCATCACCACTTCATTCAGGACCTCCGACGAGATTTTTATTAGAGATTTACCACTCTCTCTCCCGCAACATCTTTTCACTCTCACTGCTCACTCTCCAGCGACATCTTTTATCTTTTAATCATCTTTTTTCTCGCAAGAAAAGTGTTGAAAGTTAAACATGAAGAGAATTAATAATTCAAAATTTAGTTATTAATTCTTCATTTTTTAATTGAGATATTTTTTGTTGTGGTGGAGTTTATGTTAAATTAGATCCACCAAGTTGCAGAGGCGATAAAGAAAGCAAAAAAATGGTAATTTGAAACATAAAGTTAATGACTTAGGAAGCAACAGAATAGTGATTTGAGCTTAATTGCCTTATTTATAACTCCAGATCTTACAATTTTTCCCCCACTCATATTTTGATTTATTTATAAATAAAATTAAAGTGTTTTTTGGATTTTTATATAGATACAAATGTCTACTGAATGGGTATTGTTAAATTACCAGTTCACCTAAAACTTCAAGGTGTTAAGGGAGCGGGTTTACCATGATCATATTATTCAACATCCCTCCTCACTCGAAAGCCCATTATGGGTCGAAGAGTGGATCACTAGGTGGTTCGTCCCTTTTTGGGCATAGTCCGATCCAATTTTTCAATTACTAGATGGAGATCTCGTCCCTTTTTGGGCACATCATAGTACAACATCAATATTTCAATAAATGAGAATATTGGGGGTAGGAGGGACTCGAACTCGAGACCTCCTACAACTAGAGCTCTGATACCATGTTAAGTTATCAGTTCTCTTAAAACCTCAAGGTGTTAGGAAACGGGCTTACCAGGATCATATTATTCAACAGGTATACAACATGTACTAAGCAAATTAGAATATACATATTCGAGGCCTAAACTTTTATGAAAGTACAAAATTGCCATCAGTTCCTAGATCTCATTATAAGAACTTTAAAGATTATATGTGTTTTCATGTTAAAAAATATAATATGAACCAATTAGCTCATCCTGAGGTTTTAAGACAATTGAAAATTTAACATGGTACTGAAGCTCTATTTAGAATTGCTATTCAAAATTGCAGTGATGTGAGAAAAAGTGTTGAAAATCAGAAGATTGTTTAAAAATATTTTTGATTTTTGATGTGCATGTCTTGAGGTATAATATAAAAAAGATAATGTTTTTTGTGAGGTTTGATGGTGAGCTTCCAGCAAAAGCTAAAAAAAGCTGTTTTATTAAAAAGCATGGGGTATGTGCTTTCTCTAAAAGCAATTTTTAGGCAAAAACACTTTCCAGAGCATGTGCTTTTGAACTTTACCAAACAGTTTTTTAACTACTTTTCAACAAAAAATTGTTGGTGTCTACAACAATACCAAATGGGTCTCGAACCCTCCTACCACCTTCTCATAATATTTGAATCGTACCGGCTAGATTATGCCTAAATGATGAGGTCCTACTGATCCACACTTCAAACCCGAAAATGGGTTCTCAAGTGAGAGGGTGTTAAAGATATAATATTATCCAATTAAGACATCATACTTGCATCTTTCACAATTTTAAATAAGCAAGAACTAGTTACTTAGCATTTCTTTAATTATAAGTGGATACAAGTTAGCATGCCTATTGACCTCACAATTGTGTCCTCTGCTTTTATCTCATACACTTTCTTGTTTCCAGGTGTACTTGCCCAAACCCAAACATGACAGGAATTGCACACAAAAAAAAGGTCAGTTCAAAATGTATAGTTTTATCTTGTTATTTTTGGTGTATACACCAAGTGTACATAAAACATTCGTGTTTCATGTACAAGAAAAACAAAGTGACACAATAATACACGGAGATACACGATAGTATTCCTGAAATTTCGATAGCACTAATACACAAGTAATAAGTGTAATTTTAAATTTTGAATTTGCATTACACATAAAGTTATGTTGTTCGGAAATTTATTGTATTTTTCAAAATAATATAAATATATTACATTTTACATTTAGAGTACTTTCATGATTTTGTATGACATGAATCAAATACACGAACATAAGACGAATTCTTTGTGTACCATATTGGCAGCTATAATTCCCTATTTTTAACCTTTTTCAGACTTATTTAATATCCCAACTACAAAATTTAATTATTAATATATTTGTATGTGAGCTAGAATATTATATTATTAAATATATAAGAAAACCCATATTTATGTAATGTTAGTACGGGTAGAATTTGATGCAAGGGAATTGGAAGTTATATATTGTTAAAATATAATATATGATCCTGGTAAGTAGATATCCTAACACCTTGAGATTTTAGGAGAACCGATAACTTAACATATATATATATATATAGGAAATAAAGAGAGGAAAGCATGGCATATAGGAAAAGAATACTGTTGGTTATTTGTTTAAAGATTAGACTATATATATTTTAAATATACAGTATATGTATACATACAACAACAGAATGAAAAATTGAATATATACATGGCTGTTTATAAATGAGGTTAGTGGGTTGCCTAATCCATGTGCAAATCTAGTAGGTGAATAGAATAGACTGAAATAATTGAACAAACAAAAGTAGGGATCAGGGCATACATATAAATGAGATGTATAGGGCATAAGTAGCAGCTGTGGACAAACAAGTACAAGAGGAGATAAATGATAAGGGTTGTAACTATATACTGTATCGTACTTTCCGCGAGAAGGATAATTATGTAATGTTGAGATTTTGGTTATGAACTAGATAATTTATTAATCTAGCTTGTTAAACATGCCAAGTTGTTGATGTGTCATTGTTTAGAAACTAATTAAATGTTTAAGCGAGTTGTCTCTGTAAGGGTATTGACATTGAAGTCAAGTAGTTAATTTTTTAACTAGTCATAATGTTTTTAGTCTAAGAAATAGCATTCCTCTTTACGCTAGTTTATAGTAATTTGATGAGGTGAACTAAATCTTTGTTTTACTAGTTCTAGTTCAAGTTATAATGTGGAATGATGAATCTTTAACTGAGTTTGACAACCTAATATAATGAGGGTATTGTAATGACGATGAAGATTACTTTAAGGTAATACTTAGGACAGGTGATCAAAACTGCATTAGAAAGACAAATGAATCCATTTCGTGGTCACAAAGATTACCTAAAGGTAATGGTTAAGATAAATGATTAAAATTGCATTTGGAAAAAGATGAGTCGATTTATTCGTGGCTACGAATTCCGAGAGGAAATATTTAAGAGACCTAAAAAGGTCGCTTAATCAAAGTGTTTTCTTGTGAACTTTCGAACTTAATTTCATGTAAATCTTCGAGTTTTTGTTATGCTTGTGCTCATCTTATTATTATTATTTAAAAATTGTCAATGTTCAATATACATTGTTATACATTGTTAAAAAATGAGTATGTAATATGTATGACATGTAAAGTTTATATAAATATTATTTATAAATATTAAGTTTGTTCCCGATCCGGGAACGAACGATATCGGTCGCAGTACGTGGATACGTCTCACATTCCTTGTAACTAGGGGAAGGACTATAACATTTGTGGCTATGATAACGTCATAGTGACGCAATGTTTAAAAGCAATATATGTAACTATAAATTATTTCATTGGAGATTTTGTTGGCTTATGGATACTTCTGACATGTCAACCCCATGTCGGGCTTCCATTGCGAGTCCCGAGTTCGGGGTCATTACACTTGTCTTGGATTAGTGCATCAGTTAGACAACACTAAAGTTTAGATAAAATACTTATAAAGAGGTGTAAAATACTTATAAAGAGTTGGGGCAAAGTAAGAGAAGTCAAGGGTCAAAGAATTTCTTTGTTTACTATAGCAACCTTAATTACAGTTGTAGTAGGATTTCACCCGGAGATAATAGTATGATACAAGTAATTATCAGGCTTGGAGTCACATTGGCAATAAAATTAGCTAAAAGAAGAAAATAGAATACTAGTGTAATATAGGCTCGGAGATAATAGTATGATACAAATGTTATTAGCACATCCGCTTCACATGCTAATAACTCCAGATTTCTTTGGGAACCTATAGAATTATCAGATGTCCTCTTTTCACTAGTTCGCCTGATTTTCCTGTATGGATAGCCATTATGACGAAGAGGGTCCTGATCTAAATTATGAGCTCTCAGAAGGAGTGGCATAATGGACCTGAGTTTGGGGTTTCCTAGGTCCATTACCAAAGCTATAAATTAAGACCAGTATCAAGATTTTGACGCTTGTTCCAGATTCAAAGCATCACAAGACACTAGCATTATACTTGCCATGTGTACATATCCATTCAAAGCTTACTTCAATTGTTCTTTTCAAGAAATTTCACATAATCCAAGTAATAAATAACAAATATATTCAATAGGTGGAAGTTAAGTACTTATAAATACCTGAATCAAGCTGGATCTCATCTAACCACTGTCTTAAGCCTGTTATGAATTTCCTGTCTTTCTCCTTGCCACAAACTATTGATGAAGCTTGATATGGGACAAAATATTCACCTTGTTTTTCTTCATACATAGAAAATGATGAATATTTCTTGTTAAATAGGGCATATACCACTGAACCATGAGTGTTCATCTGCACAGAAACAGGCACACACTAAATAAATTTCAATAATACAAGTCTCATGAAACTTCTTAAACTTGGTTAGATATAGGGATATGCCACTTTAGTGTTATATACTTACATGTCTTATGTCACCGCGAAATAGTAAACCACCTTCTAGGGAATCTGTCTCCATGATACTTCGATGATAATCGATCATTAAGCTACCAAGGATAAAAATCAATTAAGTTGCTTGTAGATGCTCAAGCCTTATCGCTTTGTTTTCTCACAGGTTCCAGTAAGAAATCTCGTACTGTTTTGTACTATACACACAGGAGACGCACAAACGCGTGTCATGTGTATTTCATATTATTATTTGATATTATGTAAATTATACATCTAACTTATTGTAAATATTATAGTCTATTGTATAGATAAATATCAAGCTTTGTTGAATTTGTTACCAAAAAAAAAAGAAAAAGAAAAAGTAAAACGCATATTCAGTCAGTAGCAAAGTAGTTTCTCAAATAAAAAAATCTCCTGAAATTGATTTTGGTATAAAACATAGCCTTAAATCTCAAAAAGAAAGCTGATCATATAATTGACCATGTCAATTTACCCAATCAATTTAACACTTAAAATCAACATACGTAAACCAATGGCGGGAGTTATATACACTTGAAAAAATACAACCCATTACAGCCTAGGTTGCCAACTCAATTTGGTTAGTATTGAAATGTAGATGATTTAGTATTGAAACGTAGTTAATTTAGTATTGAAATGTTGAAATATTCAATCTTAGTTTGATTATATAACACATAAATATATGAGGTACAGAAAAAATAAGTTCATTATTTTGAATGTTAGTTAATGTAATTGTGATAAGGGAAAAGGGGAAAGGATGTACCCATGTATCCCACTTGAAGAGGAGTTTGGGGAGGGTAGGATGTCCAAGATATGATCACAGGCATGTCGGATACTAGAGTTGAACCCACAACCATTTGGTTATGGATTTGGCACCTAAACCACTCGTCAACCCAACAATCATACTTCCTAATGTAACTCTGATAATTTATTAAAATTTTCAAGGACTCTCCCAAGATAGGTCCTATTTAATCACTTTTCTAACCTTGTCATGTTTCAACTCTACATGGATGCTCGATGATTAACTAATACGCAAGCTACTAAGCAAGATTAACAATTTTTTTGAGTAACTAAATATTAATTAAGTGTGGAATCACTAGCGATATGGTTTTTCAACTCTGAACTACCCACATATTTTCAGGTTACTCTGCATTTTGGTAAATGAGTACTTTAGGGAGAGTGAACGAGTAAGCTTGAGCACGTTCTATTACCGGAAACAAAGGTTTTACATGTTTTAGCAAAGATCTAACATTTATCACTGACTTAAATGAACAGGAGATTATGATTTTAAGCATTATGTTGTCTTGGCATCAAATTATCTTAGCATGTTTGTCCTATATTTATTTACATGTATACAGCAAAGAATGCATGGCTTTTCAATTACCAAATACTATCAAGGTTAGCTTAAAAACTTGTATACTCTTAAAGTCCAAAACAACCATATTTATTATAAAAAAAACATATTCACATCATCCATCTAATTTTGCACTACAAGGGATTTTTTTATCCCAAAATAAAACTATTAAGCTATCACATGTACCGAATGTTATCACTTTATATTCATTTTATAAGATTCCTCCCAAAGGAACTAAGAAGTGAGAAAAGTAGTCCATGAGATTATTTACATGACTAAGTATGAGAATAATGATTCGATATCAGAAATTAAAAGAAGTCACCGCCTCCCAAGTTTGATCTTATGAAACAAACACCGTGTAAGTATATACACATACAACCTCTGGAACTGATCATCAATCGACTACCAACAAAATGAAAAGCCCTCACTGCCGGCCAGAAAACAAAGTTCAATCCACAGTCTAAAGTAATTTAGAATAACCCAAATCATACTGAATGAAAATATTTAAGGAAATCATCCAAGCAGTACTACACACTTGTACCTCTGTGGGAATTAAATAAGATAATGCAATAGTTTTTATGATAAAAATCACCTCAATTGAGACATCACATTCATTTAAAAACACAGACGTACATATGTAGTCAGACTAAACATCGATAAATCAGCTCTGTAAGTTATACCAAAACAAAAGTAAATAAAAATATATTAAATTGCGTTTTAAAAGCAGGGCTATATAACAAACAAATAACAATGTAATCGAATAAGGTTTGATAGAGATAAAAGGGAAAAAAAGTATACCGCTGCCCGGGAACTATTGCCTCAATAACGACGCCAATAAGATTCAACCTGGTACTAAGTTTCATGATGGTGTCGACCATTGGAGGAAATTCGTAATCGTTGCCTCTCTGTTAACTCATCATCTGTGGCGGCTTCTAATACCCTAGAGGGAAAATACTCAATTGTCAGCTGTTATAATGGGTGTATAATTTTTAATTTTAACTTATCACATTCATTTTTTGCTATAAAAAAAAATGTGTCTTGTGTATACACTTCCATATAAAAATACACCGGCAAATTTGTTTATTCAATTTTAAAATCTATTTCACTTGCATATCTTTAAAGATTTTTTGCTAAAATATTAACGACATTATATTTCAGGAATATTTTTAATAATTGTACTTTAAATGAGCAGAAAAATAAGTACATCGCTCGCGTCCTTAAAACATGATTTATCAACTAACTTCCTGCATTTTGTCATCCAATCCACATTTTTCATATTCATTGCCTCTCTCTTAGCCCATCCAATAGTGGCAGCTTCTAGAATTCTCGAGGGCACAATACATGACCGCGATAGTGGGTGTATAATTTCTTAATTTCTAACTTGACATATTTATTTTCGCCTAAAAAATATTGTGGCTTGCTTCCCAACATAGCATATACACTTTGATATCAAATATACCGGCAATTAAATCAATCAATTTTAAAATATATTTCCCTTGCATATGTTAAAAGATTATCCTCCTAAAATATAAACAACAGCAAACTTCAGGAATTTTAAAATTATTGTACTTCAAATGATGCAAAAATAAACACATCGACTGCATCTTCTCATTTGAGGTGTGCAGAGCAGGGCAAGTCTTAACTGATATTAAAGCAATTTTTCTGTTAATATGGTCATTTTCTTCTCAACTGAATATATGCAAACATAAATATGTGTACTTAATAAAAGTCCTTGCAAGCCACCAGGTTGTGTGCTAATGTAAAAAGGGGGTGCTAATGTAAAAAGGGTCCTAGTCCCTGACAATCGATTCTCTAGACCATCTATCCGCACTTTTTTCCCCGCGGACAGCATTAACACATGAATTTTTTGTGAATCCAGGGGTCACGTCATCTATCCGCGCTTCTGGAGGGTTATCTAGGGTTTTCTCCTATCCATACCGCGGATAAATGGTTGCTCAACCATCGCATGTCAGGTACCAAAACCATGTAAAAATAATACTATCTTTCTTTCTCTGTCAACAAACATTTAAGTATTAAACACCTGCATACCATTAAAGACGAAGAAAACTCGATTCACATTACATATAAGAATAAATAACCAGGTTTAATATTTTGAAACAAACACAACCTTAGAAATCACAATAGTCTTATAATAAAATCAGCTCAAACCAAACACACACACACAAACACACACAGTTATATATACATAAAGAGAATTTAAGATATGAGCAAGTAAATAACAGGGGATATATAAATCATGAGTTGCTTATTTAAAACAGGGGATATATATATAGATGACAAAATGTAATGATACATACATAGTGATTAATTGCAAGCAGCAAAGATACATGTAAGCATTGCGCGCCATTTCAAACCCTAGAGCTGCACCTAATTCACACAATACCTGCACAAATTTATAACTTATAAACTTTTATTATTTTTAAAGTAAATTATATTAAATTGATAGCCTATTATATTTATATCGGGAAAATACAAAAGTCTAATACGATATATAAATTAAAATAAATAGAATGTTATTTTGACAAAATGAATTTCAGAAAACAAAAATAGCCCTGTGTTTAGTAAACTAGTAAGTTAGTAATTTAATATTTAAAATAATAATGAAATTAATAGGTTCCGATAGAGCACTCAATTAGTTTCGATTCTGACTCACCCGACTCCAGACATTCATTTTTAAGGTTGTAAACTTAATTCAAAAAAATAAGTTTTGGTAAATTATTTTTTAGCATTATTTTATTATGTAAGTTTAATTATTTAAAATTAAATAAATTCTCGTAAATTGTTTTTGAGCATTATTTCATTATGTATTTATTTTCTAACGTAAAATTGTGTGTAATTAACTCATAAATTTTTCATACTCTCTACTCTGGTTAAAATAGCTATAGTTCTGTGGGGAGTTTGGTTTGCAAGAAACCAGAGATTGTGGGAAAATAAAGTAATGACCCCAGCTATAGCCATATCCTGGAGTTTGAAGCAAGTCATGGAGTGGACAGTGGCCAATAAGAGCAAAATGAATAGAGGTATGAAGGGCTCGAGCGAAAGTGTTCAACAAGAGAAAATAAGGTAGCTCTTAACTTGGCTAGACTACCTTGTACGCCTAATGGCTTTAGTATTTTATCGTCTCCTCCTTCATCTTTGTTGGAGACACTTTTGTCGGATTGTTGGGTGATTTAATGAAATGCATCTGTTTTTCAAAAAAAAAAAAGTTTTGGTTTAATGTATGACAATTTTCCATCATTTTTGTATAATTGTAACACGATTTGCACCATTTTAAGTGGATGCAGTACTATTCTAGCCCGTCTACAGTCGAGTATGTTTCTATGTCATTGGTGAGTGGCCTCTTTTGCATTCCTATCAAGATAAAAAAATTTGTGCTGATTCTGAAAAAGAGCTTATGAACAAGCTGAAAATCCAACTCCCAATTGTTTATGTTTATGAACTTAGACCACCATGCAAATGCATAATGAGCTAGTGCCGAAAAAGTTCGGATACCAATTCTTGAGCAGAAGTCAGAACAATCGTGCAATATACTAATGTCAAACATCGGACAAAAAGAGAGATATCACAACCATGAGATAGACCGGTAACAGGCTAACAGCAAACACGGTACAACTGACTCATTTCCTGTAGAACTTTCGAAATTTGAAATATTGGTATTCGATGTTAAAATGGTTGGTTTCTTTCGCGAATACAAGCACTTTCAAATAAATAGATTTATCTACATATAACAGGAGTGATAGTTAAAAAGAAAAGTTTGCAAGTTAGTATGATTAACTGCAGAACCCATGGTCACAATATTATACAAAAAAATTGGTACTCCAAGAGTTGCACATTTTTTGACAAAGAAACATGTTAGCCCTAAGAAAGATGAACTCTTGTACATAGATTCTGCATTTTTGCTACTATTGCTTGACTATCAGCAGACCAACGATCAAGCATATCATTTAAAAAGATTCGTACTCTGTCGAAAGAACCACTGAACTCAATTAGTAGAGGTTCGATTGGGAGAGTATTGTAAACATTGTCATCTAGGTAGCTATACCAATTAGGTAGCTTCACTTTTATATCCATCTTGCTCAGTTGCTCTTGTAATTATCAAATGCTTGTCCTTTCGACAACTTATCAGTTGCAGAGTTATTATTAATTTTCCCACCTATTCGGCCTTTATTTGCAGCTCAAGACTTCCAATAAATATACTCATTTCTCCTTTAGCATTGATATACTAAACAGACCTGTCAATAATCTGTTATAATGCAACTTAGGAAAGAGGAGTCGTGGCCAACAATGTAATTAATTTCGGGTTTCGGATAGCCCTATTTACCTGATATAAGAGTATATTCTATAGTGGTGTCAATATGAAGATTTACAAGGATTCACATATGAATAAGTGTGCTCAGGTTGTTGGTTATATATATTGTCAAGTGTTTTCACTAAAGGATGGGGTTAGCATTCTGTGTGAACCAGGACAATCATATTATTATTTCATTATATGAAACTTGAACAAGCCACTGGAGTAGTGTTTCCTTGGAAATGCTTTGTTTCGAAAATGGGGTTACAAATTTGTCATGGAAGTTTTGAAGTCACTGAGGTTAAGTTGGACAGAGCACTGCAATTTGTAGGTTCATCAAGATTGGACAAGATCATCAGCGATTTTAAGAATGTTGTTACAAGATTGGAATTTCTTCGATTCATTGTTGAGCTTGCCATAAATTAGACATGGGATGGAAAACTCAACTTTGCTTCTTGCTGAAATGAGATATCCTCTTAAAAAGTGCAAACCAAAGTTCCAGTATGCTAGTATTGTGATCAAACCAAAAATTAAGTCCATGTTTGAGTAGGTTTTACCAGAATATAGCCTTGATTGCAGCTGATACAGTGGTATATGGAGCTATTGCACTCGTGGAGTCGTGAGTTCAGCCAGATGGCTCTTGTCCTTCCAAACAGTTTAGGGTCATTGTTCTTGTTAACAAGAACTGTGGTTGGATTAATATTCTACCCAAAAGGATCAGATCACTAATAGTCTAATACAGTACTTGTCAAATGAAGATTCTCGACGACAACGATATTTCAAGGTGAAGTGATTGTAACAATCGGAAATCTGCTAGCTTTGTGAAAATTCAGCTTCAATTTCAATTTAATTTCCGGAATATACTTGTGCTTCTTTTCAGTTTTAAAATTTCTGATCATTAACTGGTTTAGTTCCAAAATTAAGCAGCAGCAAAAGAATGTGAAGCATGAATTTAGTAAATAACTAAATATCTTTAAAGATTGCTAAATTTATATATTCAACTAGCAGGGACAAATAAAAGACTGAACAATTAGTAAGTATTCTCTACATAGACAATTGTAATGCATACATTCATGATCCATCACTCGCCAATTAGCTGCTTCTAATAATTACCAAAGACACATCTTTTTGGTCCGATATGAATTCTCCTCTGCTTCAGATCTTCTCTTTCCAAGCTTCCTGATATTGCTGTCTTCAACTGCCTCTTCTTGATTAGAATCCAAAAGTCGCATGAACCAATCTATGTCGAAATCACCTAGGTCATCAGAACAGAAAGCCCCACCATACTCAGCTTTAAATTTTCTTCTATCAAGCTTATCGATAGCACTGTCTTCTAGTGGCTCCTCTTCTTGATTGGAATCCAAACACCGCGAACCAATCTATGTCGAAATCTCTAAGGTCATCGGAACAGATACCCCCACCACCCAGGTCATCAAAACAGAAGCCCCCACCAAACTCATCCAACTCTTGAACACCATTGTTAGATTGAGCAGCAACAGAGCAGTCACCAACATCTCCCTCTATCACAACCAAATTTCCTGTTAAACTTCCAGTTCCCTCGAGATTATTACCAACACCACTATTCATCAGAGCCCTCTTAGCCTGGTATGAATTGTCCTCCAACTCAAATACTCCTTTTCCAATCTTGCAGACAATGTTGTCTTCAATTGGCTCCTCTTCTTGATCAGAATCCAAACACCACATAAACCAATCTACATCGAAACCACCTAGCTCATCAAAACAGAAACCCCCACCAAACTCATCCAAATCTTGAACACAAATCCTAAATTCTCCTTTTCCAATCTTGCTAATAGTATTCTTTTCAACTGGCTCCTCTTCTTGATCCAAATCCAAACACCCCATGAACCAATCAACGTCGAAACCATCAGAACACAGTTCTTGAACACCATTTTGACATTGATCACCATCAACACCACTATCTATCAAACTCAAATTTTCTTTTGTTTCTCTACCAATCCCCTCAAGATTCATCATCTTCTTGTTTTCTTGATCAGAATCCAAACACCCCATGAACCAATCAACATCGAAACCATCAAAACAGAGATCCCTCATATTTTCCTCTATTATTCCCTCAAAATTCTTGTTTTCTTCATTCTTTTGGGCTTCACCACCCCATCTTGAAACATGCTTTAGCTTTGCAACCATCATTTTATTTCTTGTATTAGTGTATATATTAATAGTTAGATAAGATTTATACAATATGAGAGTAGGGTTTTAGGAAAATCACAAAGCCCTTGATGTAATAATATTATGCATGCATCTCAAGATATATATACACGTGATTGATATATAATAATCAATTGCTCTGATATTAATCTTCAAAACTGCCCCTTTCCTTTTTAATTTGACTCGTTTTCTTTTTCTTTTAAATTACAAATATATAAATTATCCTGTAAAAAGAAAAATAAAATTATTTATTATTATATATTTTAATTTACTTATTGTTAAATATTTGATCCCTAATATTAGTTTAATTATTTTATATATGACTCTCAAAATTATTTTATATATGACTCTCAAAATTATTTTTTCAAAATTATTTTTTCAAACTCATCCCTACTATCTGAGGTTCCTGATGCTGTTCATGAATGACTTGTTGATGGACGAAGATAAAGCCTTATTTCAGAATAGTCCTGTAGAAGAATCTCCTACTTCTCAGAACAACTTATTTGCAAGGCTCGACAACAACCCCAAGTATGAAGATGTGCCAGTGGAAAGGACAGATTACATGGCTGAGATATTAGATCACATTGCTAATCCTGTGCAGGAACAAGAGCCAGAGCAAGTGCCAATGCAGATGGATCATCCTGTGCACCTTCTACTTGAAGCTGCTCAGCATGTCGATCAAGTGGCACAAGATCAACAGGTAATATCTCACTCACAATCTTCTAGTTCAATACTTATAGATATATCCACTGCACTGTTAGATTTATCTGTGGCGGACTATGATGGTGTTCTTACACTCCAGGATATCAGCTACGAACCTGAGAACACACAGGTTCTGCCCCCAGCTGAATTAGAGCCTCAAACAGTTTCTCCTTCATCCTCCTCTTCGCTTAAAGTCAGAAAAAGGAAGAAACCTGTCAGAATAGTTAGGGGTCTTGGTACTGATGTGAGTGAACCCGCAGCTCTGTCTCCTCATTCTAAAAAATCCAGATTTGAACCTGAGACAACTGCAGCCTCAACCTATTTCGATCAATGGGATATGGATTTTGATATGGCCATCCAAGATTCTCTAGATACACTTGCTCAACCAGTTGATGTAATTCGCTGCTCGGCCACAGCATCAGATAGTGAGGAAAACACACTGCTAGCAATCACTCTAGCAGAACCTTCACTTAAAGAAATACAAACACAGGAGGGCACATTTGTTGAAGAAAATGTTTTTAATGAAAACTCGTCGGATGCCACCTATGTTGTGGACCATGACATTTTCGATGCAGTGAAGCATCAGTTACCCTCCGAGGTACTAAGGAGCACCACAGACTCTCAAGAGCCTGTCATTACATTGTCTAAGGTGGTGACTCCGCTGGATTTCTTTCATCCAGTTCTCTTTCGAAAAGGTCTCAAATCCACTGGTAGATTTGAGAGGCAACCACTCCATAGAGGGAGATGTGACTCCATTCACGGAGTAGCTACGTCAGTAGCGGAGCCTCTTCAAGTTAATCTTGTTGAGGACGCGCCTTCACAGGCATCAGAAGAGCATTTCGACTCTTCAAAAGCTATTGTTATATATGCAGGTACAGCTTCAGGATCTGGAAAGGAGCTAAACACGAGTGATGTGAGGCAAACACAGAATGAAACACATGCACAGAGTGATAGTGATATAAACAGGAGTGCAAGTGAGTTGAGTGCACACACACACAGTGAACTATTATCCAAAATGGAAGCTCTCCAGAATGAAATGAAAATTGTTCAAGCTGAGTTATTAAAAGTTAAAGCACAAGCAGAAGAAAAATCCACATCTGCATCTGTAACACAGCAGCTGACAATAGTACGAAAAGATGTTGATGATGTCAAATCCTCCATTCTACTAAAAACTCAAGACATCCAGAGTGTACAGAATCTTATTGCTGAAGACATGAAAGAAGTCAGCAAATTACATGAAAAGATTGATGAAGTTGAGAAAAGCTTGACCTTAACAATCATTGAAAATGAAAAGATCTCTACTCAAAGGTTCAGCAAACTAGATGATGGCATGACACATTTAAATGAAGGAATGAAGCAAGTCTATCTGACTATGCAGAAAATGTTGACATCTTTTGAAGCCTCTAAAACTCAAGAGGATCCCTCAACTAAGGGGGAGAAAGCAAAGGAGAAAGTAGCTGGAGATGAAGGGGCTACTACTCAAGATAAAGGTAAAGCAAAGCTGTTTTCTGAAGAAGAATTTCAATCGTATGATCAAGAACCAGAAGAACAGTACTATGCCCAAGAGCAATTCATTTATGACAGTGCTCATGATGAATCAAACTTTCCCGACTACTGCAGAGCTGAGGAAGAGACTGCATTTGATGAAGATTTCTTATTTCCTAAAGAAAAGGAGTCTGATCCTGTCTATGAAGAGGCCATGAGGAAGTTAAAAGAAGAAATCAAATGGAGTAATGTCAAAACTGAAAATTTGAAAGCTCTAGTCGAGGAAAAAGCTAAAGCTGAAAAGAAAGCTAATGTAGAAAAGCAGAATCTCTGGGCCATAGCAGTCAGAGAGAAGAAGAGAGATGTTCAACTCAAAATTGGAAAGAAATGGGATACGGCAAGAGAAATAATGGACAAACAACAAAAGGGTCCATTTGAAGACAAGCATCTGCAATCAATATTTGACCGTCTAGAAAAGTCAAATGACAACATTGACAACTTCATGAAAGCTCTGAAAGAGGAAGTGGACTACATCACTATCATAATTGATCACATTCTTGAAGACTGACAGATTCTAGTCTACACACACAGGAATGGTACATTCAGAATTTCCTTGGAGTTTTTCAGGCAAAAAAGCTTATCTGTAATATGGACGTTATTGAACAAAGTAAAGAGAAGCTCAGAAGAAAATGAACTTCTCAGGGATAGACTTAGAGTCTTTGCAACAGCTGCTAGTCCTCAGATCTTATTTGATCCTCACGAAGTAAGATTCTTCTCAAACAAGCTATATCAAATCATGCAGTTAAATGAGGAATCTTTAAAGGGCTACACAGTTAAGTACATGATTCAAGTTGAAAGGATGCTAAGGTCAAAAGGTTTCAAATCCCAAGCTAAAATGGATGTTGCAGAAAAGATAAGAAACTACTGTCTGTCAAAAAGAATTCCTTCTTACATCAGGCAAATTCCAAAGATAGATTCAACACAACCATCTGATGTAGAAGAAGAGATAGTAGATCCTGTTGAACAGGAAGTGTTGTGGCAGTTAGCAAGAGCTGAACAAAGAAGGTTGTATGGAAAGACCACTACAACAGAACAATCAGTAACCGAAGAGGTACCAAGGACACCTGTGCATAAAGGTTCAATCCTAAAAGAAGGTGAAGTTGATACATCAGAAGACTGAAGACTTAGATAGAACAAGATAGAAACTTTGTAATATTTGTTCAGTGCTAGATGAACATCTATCTTGTATTTATCTTTTATGTATGAATCTGGAAAATTGTTAAATATAAAACCAGAACTTTTGTTTATTATTTACAGTCATTACATGTCGTACTACTTTCTTAGTTGTTAGTTGAGTTATCCTCTAGGAATTTGTGTGTTAAATGTTTAACAACAAATAGGGGGAGATTGAAAGGCATATGACTAGGCCTATTTGTAATAATTAGATGACAACTCAACTCTAGCTAATAAAGAGAAGTAAATAATAAGCACCAAACAGGAATCAAGACGAAGACAGTCAACTAATCACAAAGGATCCAAGTATCAGAAGTATTTTTATGGAGTTGCTACTCAACACTGGAAGAAGTTCATTTTTATGTTCAAGCGTCAGTGAAAATAATTAAGTAGTAGTGGTTCTATATTAAACAGAAGATATAGAAGATTTCAAGTGGTTACTACAAGTAGATTCCAGAACAAGAATGAAGACAGTGAAGCAGAAGAAATGACAGAAGGCCTCTAATTTAAAAGTTATTAAAAGGAGAATATTTATTAGTATGACACAAATGAACCAGACAGTACATTTGTGTGTCAACTAAATATAAATATTTATTCTTCATTTAATCAAGAGGTTTCAAGATCAGAAGGCAAAGAAAAATCAAGAAGACTGCAGTTTAAACAAGATCTCTATAATATGTTAATTCTACAATCCAAGTAAGTTAGTTATTTAATTTATTTAATTAATTAATTCAAGATTGAATTTAATTTAATTTATAAATTATTTAATTAATTTAAGTAGAATTAATTTATTATAAAAGAAATGATTAAAATGACTTATTCATTTAAACAATTCGAATGACTTATTAATAAGTCATACCGAATGACTTATTAATAAGTCATACCGAATGACTAATTAATAAGTCATACCGAGTTATATATATATATATATAAAGAATAAGTCATACCGAGATTTCAATGCTCACAAGGTCATGCTGGACTTATTTTTATTTAATTAAAAAGTCATACCGATTTTTTAATTAGTAAAATAAGTCATACCGACCAAGAATAAGTCTTACCCAGGTTTTTATAAGTCATACAAGTGTTAAAATAAGTCATACATACTTATTTTCTTGAAATAAAGTCATATTGAAAAAGGTCATAGCAGCCTTTTTCAAATCTCTATAAATATGAGATCAGCCCTTCATTTGTAAGTGTTCAATTGTTAAGAAGTTAGAAAATCAGTTCAAATTCAGAAATTTGTCTGCATTGTAATATTCACAGATTTCTGTGCAAGTTTGAATATAATTGATTAAACTCGAACACTTCATGTCGAATTCGTTCTAGATTAATATATCAGTTATTAAATCTAATCTTCATATTAATTGTGTAATACTAATCAAGTTAAAACTATATCTTTCACTTGAACAGTATTTCATTATAATTAATATTTCACGAGTAATTATAATTCTTTTTTAATCCAATTATTCCGCGATTAATTTTCAGATATTGTATTCAACCCCCCTTCTACAATATCAGGGACTAACAATTGGTATCAGAGCTGGTTGATATAGTTAATATCAGATCCAAATCAAATTCCGCGTACTAATACAGATCACAAAAATTATTTTAAATTCGAAATAATTTTTTATTCGAAATAATTTTTTTTCTGAAAAATTATTTTTGATCAAAAATTGTTTTAAGTCAAAAATGAAAATATTTTTTGAAACACTTAATTTTTAATCTTATTAAAGATGAGTACCCAGAAAGTGACTAGTATTAAAATTCCACAGTTCGACAGAGAACACTACAACTTGTGGAAACACAAAATGATAAACACTTTCTTATATGAAAGAACTCCGTTTTTATGGGATTGTATTTCGGTATAAATCATCAACGTGAAAGTTTGTCCTAACAAAAAAACACTAATATTGATTAAAAAAAATTGTGAATTCCATGATTTATATAATTATAAAGAGTAATTTGAAATAATTTTTTAGTTTTTAAACTAAGTTTTAGTAAGAAGTAAACTAACACAAATCTATATTATATTATTATAGCTGAAAGGTTAAAAATTTTGGTTGGTCGGTCGTCGATACTGGGACACGGACCTAAAAAATATACATATATTAAATATAATAGGGTCTAAAAAATATTAGATATAATTTTACTTAATATAATATGGGACCTAACTATATAACTAAAATTTTACTTTTAAACTCAATTATATATTTATAACATGAGTCCAAATTACATAACTTTACTTATTATAATATGGGCTCTATACATATTTATATTAACTAAAATTTTAGTTTTAACACGGGTTCATATTATAACATATTTATATTAAATAGAATAAATTTATATATAAAAAGAGAACATATAATATTAACATAAATTCTTAATATTATAAAATTATATATTAAATATGAATATAAATATAAATAAATAATCAATTTACTTAAACATTAGTTATTTCGTGTTTCGCCCGGGTTATAAACTTATATTATTAAAGTCGCAAGGGCAAATGCTCGGTCTGGTCCTTTTGTTTCTCACTCAACTTCAAATACATGTGTTTGTCTCATATTCAATTTTAAACACATTCTTTTAATTAATATACTACCATATTTTAATTTTCTCATTAGTCAATCTCTTTAATTTATTTAATATCAGAATTTATTAATTAAATTTTATGAATATTAAAATAATATTTTTATTTTATTTATATTAATTGAATTTTATTATTATGCTCTATCTATATTATATATATTTTTATATTATATTACTCTAAATGAATTTATTTTGTTAATTAGAATATAGAGTTATACTCACAATCTAATAGCATGTTTCAATTTTCTCATCGCTCAAACATTTTAATTTATTTTAAATTATAACTTTATAATAAAAAAATTTGAATATTAAAATTATATTAATATTTTATCTATATTAAAACATACTCTTTTATTGAAATTTTAATTAAAATATTTCTAATATATTCGAAACTCTTTTTATTAATAAAAACTTATTAATGCTTTGCACGAGTTATTAATCTATGTTAATTAATATAAATATATAACAATATATTAGTGAGAATTTAAACACATAATATAAATATTATGCAAAACTAATTTATCATATGTACAACATTACATAAAAAATATTAATAACATAAATAATTAAATTAAATATTTAATTAATTTAAAATATATAATATATTATTTATTACTTTTCTCCCGTACTTTGCACGGGTTATAGACTAGTAGGATAATAATTAGTGAGAAATCGAATATCTAATAAACGAGTTCAAATTCGGTATGTTTTAAATCGCTCATTTAAGTTAAAATGGGACCGAATTATAACCGCGAACTTGTCGATTAAAACTATTAGAAAATTAAAAACTAATTTACAATTTCTAAATAATAAAAATAAAATTTTATAATAATTTATTTATAGTCATAAATGAGTTCGAGTCAAACGAGTTTTCATATTCAAACCAAATTTTAGTCGAATTCTGCACATATATGACTCAATTTATTTAACTAAACAAATTCAAAATTATGTCTGAGTTTGTCTCGAGTCAAGCCGAACTCTGTTAAACGAATTCAATCTGCTCGACGACACCAATTACACTCTCGACATTAAAAGGGGGGAAACAGGAAAAATTTAGAACCACTTTCTCATTCATTTAGTTGACTACAACTCCCCTCGTATCTTTTGTATTTTCGCAGACAACACAAAGCACACAACCCCCCAAAAAATTCTTATAATGTCATAACTTTTACACTTGTTTACAACATTATGTTGGTAATCAATCAACTCAATTAAGGATCATCAATCGTAGTCTGTGTCATTCCCCTCTGAACAATCAAAAACTCCTAGTAGAAATATTAACAAATAAATTAAGAATTACCCAACAATTTCAGAAATCAAACTATTTAGCATTATAATGGTTCTCGAGGTGCCCCTTTCTTATGACATTTATTCATCGAGCGGAGTAGAAGTAATTATAGGCTCATTCTAAATGAAGAACCTGCTGTTTAACAAATGAACCACGCATTACGCATACACGAAATTTCATTTCTTAACTCGCAATGCACGGACAGTTCCGCTAAAGGAAATTAAAGTAAATGAAAAGCGGGCGCGTGTTAGCCCATCCACCAATATAACCTCGGAAGTTGGAGGTAACATAAAAATATAGTAAAAAGAAAATTGCACTTTAAAAGGGCTCAGACATAATAAGCTTTTGGAAATCTTATCATGTTAAAATGTAATCTACTCACATGTAGATTCCAGAAGATGTAAAGTATTAGTTTAGCTAATTGCTTTGGCATATCAAACAAAATAGAGCGTAAAAAGTACCAAAATGAAAATAAGGTCACAAGAACAGTACACCAACTCACCAAGCATACTACAACCATTTCAACTGGACAGCTAGCTGAAGAGACCGACTGATTTTTATTCATCAACCACTCGGGCAATAGGAGGCTTTTGCTGCATCAGCAGCCAAGAGAGCAGACGCCGCCATATTATAAGCAATATTTGCTTTACAAAATAATCTCTGTGCGTTTTCCCTCTTTAACTTTGCAAGTTTAGAGACATGCTTGGTTGCATCTAATGCGTGATACACACAGAACTCATCAGGATCTTGCACACCTAACTGCACATTCCCTAGCCTTGAGTGCACTTCTGATTGCTGATGCTTCTGGTTTGGGCCGTTTGGCCAATCAGAGAACTCCATATCCACCCACTGCATTGCATATCCCTTTCCTGCTCTCTGGTTGTATGAAGGCAATGTACTCAAATTACTAAGGGGAATTGATGCCCCAGTCATTTTTGACTTGTTCTTGTAAGGGTTGGGGTGATTATCCAAGTCAGATGCATCATTCATTGATGAAACATATTTAGGCCTACAGTCAGGAGATGTAGCATTCCCATCAACAAATGTGAATGAGTTTGATCTTGTCCCTGCACATGCAAATTAGATATGGGCAAACATCAGACAGCACTAACATGCTAAGAAATAAACAATTTACAAAGAACACCACTGGATACCACAAGTATGAACACCGTATTCATCTCCTATACCAGCAACATGAAATTTCTCGCGTGATCTACGCTTCAAAGCCTTGTTAGGCACTTTCAGAGCATGTGGCTTTGGACAGAAAGAAGACATGGCTAATTTCTCCACTGGCGGTGACTTGACTTTTTCTCCACAGGCAGCGGTAGTGTTGCCTTTGGTCATCAATTGTTTCGGCATTTACTGTTGGTACTTTTCTCACAATGGATGCTGATAAAGCACAAGAATATTAGAAAATTTTGCAGGACAACCACCTCAATTAACGCAAGATTAAAAGAGCTACATTTTCTATTTACTTTGATATCCTAGTGCCTCTTGAAAAAAGAACAAGGGGCATAAAAATTATCATTATGATCTAACAATGACTGGAGACTAGAAACAGATCCTAAATAATAATGTGATACAAGTATATAACCTGTACTGATTTGAAATGAATCTATGTAAATATGAAGATTTTACTTAAAGTTCAATTGCTAATAAATCATATAAAGACTTTAACAAATTCAACCCCAAAAAAGGCTGAAGAAGACAAGGATAGCACAATCCTTAAATAATGAGTTGCCAGTTGACACTCAAAATTCAACTTCTATCCGACTTTTATGCTTAATAGCAATATACTAAAGAGCCGGTCACTGACCCGGGAGGGGGATACTGTGAATTAGAACATATTGCTACCAGAAATTCACTGCTTATACCAAATTCTAGCATGGAGCAACAATGACAATCTTCTTCAAAACGTAAAATCTACTACAATTCTTATTATTAGAAGACTGCAATAATGAAATAGTAGCTTCTCATACTCTTCTATGGACGAATTACTGATCTCTCGGCACTGCTCCTCAAAACTCGAGTGATGCAAACAAAGATTAAAGAGGGATTGGAGGCTCACAAGCGAAAGCATTTATAACACAATAGATGAATACAATTTCACCATAATTCCCATTCTCTTGTATCAGAGGATTGTATTATCAAAGATTTTAAATAAATTTCTAACACTTGGAGGTGGAATAAAATTCTAAAAAGAAGAAATTTACTTCTAATTGGTATCTACTTTTTTGAAGATCCATAGCACTTCTTTCCTTTTCAATTGCTAAAACCTAATTCAAACCGTCCAAGCAGAACCCCCAAGTTTCAAATCATATCAGAACCACCACTTCTCTTAATTTCAGATATTCAGCAACAAAATTAATATAAAAAGTCAACAGACATTGCAATGAACTCATACATTCGAGCAAGAAATCAGTAGCTAACAACAATTCAAATAAAAATTTTGCTGACTACCAACACAGAATTGAGTTGAGTTTTAAAGTAACAATGAAACAAAAAGAGAGAATTAACACATACCTGCTTCACAACCAAAGAAACATCTCAAAACAAATCCCGGAAGCGAATTTCAGGGTTCTAATTTTTGGTTAAAAGTAAATGGAGGATAGAGAGGGGCACTTCAATTTGCAACCCTAATATTACTTGATACAATTGTATTTGTGTGTGTCTCTCTCTCTCTATATATAAGAAATTATAGGGTGAAGAAGAGTATAGTAACCAATGCTGTAAACCCAGTTCCTAACAAGGGATAAGGCCCAGACTCTAATATGCCACATGATGAAGGCCAAACACGTAAGCCCGGCCCAATATTAAATTAATATTTGATTTAGGACAAGAACCCCCGATAATTTAAAAAAATGCTTCTATTGCAAAGCAAAAGAATGACACCAACTTCTAGTTTGACGTCATATGATTAAAGGGTTCCTTCCAGACATTACGCACAAAGCATCGCCAAAAGTCACTTAAACATACCAGAATGTAGAGAATTCATATAGAACTGTTATCTTTGTAACATATGTTTCACAGTCAAACAGGAGCGAAAATCAGATAAATCGCAATCATTTACATCAACTTATGATATATCAAACCTAGTCTTTTCTTTGACCCAACCATAGTCTTCCCCCAGTATTAAGCTAACATCTGATGCACCAGACAGTTTTCTTTTAATCCAAAGAACAAAATAAGCAATCTCATCAAGTGTACAAAATTATATTTAAAAAAACAATACATGTTAAAATTTATCTTTTAAATTACAAGGGACACAGAAAATATATATTTACGTACCCTCTTACTATAATGCTCATTTTCTTTAAATTCATCCAATGATCGGTAGACTGCTTAGGTTCTCACATTAGTATGGTTATCCATTGAATCTCACTCTATGTTATAATCAGATTGTATATAAGTATAAAAAAATTCATTATCAAAACTAAATATATTTAATAAAAAATTCTGATAATACATGTAATTAATTTAGAATTGACTTAACAATTCTAGTAAGATTCTAAATGAATAATAAAATATAAATTATTATTCCCTTCAACCCAACCATTTCTTTACATATAGGTTGGGCACAGAGGACAAGAAAAACAAAGAAAAAAGGAAGAAAACATGTGCAAGTGGGTGGACCAAATAATATTAAGAAAAAATTGCTATTTTCATAAATGTAAAGAATTTGATGGGACATCCAAAAAAGTAATATGAAAAAAAATGAGTGGAAAAGAGGGAGCATTAATAAATATTTAATAATAAAATAACAATAAGATTGATAATTGATAATATCTAAGACATTATAAGAATAGCATATTAACATTAAAATTTTATTTAATTGTGTCATATTACTATTCTAATTTAATTATAAAAGTATAGATTTTGGTACTATCATGACCAAACTTCGGTACTATCGTCAATCGTGATGTACCATTGGAAAGGGTGTTTGGGCTTTTAATAAAGACTTAAAAGGAAATAGTATTCTTACTTTTTTCGATCAAATAGTTTAATAGCTCAAAGAATGCATCAACTGTCATACATTTACATGTTCCTTACATTCTAAAAGCTCATGATTACTTCCGCTTCAGACAGCAGGCCTGTTTGCTTATTGCAAGTCACCAACTAAAACTCCCACTTGTAAGAAAACTATCAAGCGCCTTGCTATAAGAAGAGGACACGCCAACTGAAACTCCAACTTACAAGAAAATTACCATGCGACTTCTTACAAGGACACACACAGATGAGCCAGTAAGCCATGGAATGATATTTCACAAGAAGTATGAACCTGTTGCATGCACCAATTGGTTTATCTATATATCTGTTCCTGTGTTCCACACCTCTATGTGTGACAAATTAATTTTAGTACTTAATTCTTTATGATTAGATAGTCTTTTACCAAATATCGTTATGATAGTAATTACTATTATTATGTAAATGTTATTAAGATTAGTTTTCTTTCTAATTACTGTTTTCTAGTAAGTTAAAGTTTAGGATCTCTGTTTAAACAGAAAATTAGCTTCATTATTCTATAGTTTAGTTGCTCTGATGATTTTTTTTGCTTCTACGGGCTCTCTCCTGAAGATAGGTCCTATTAAATAACTTATTTTCTTATTCCAGTCCTGCATCACTTTCAACTCTACATAAATGATAACTAATTAATTGAAGAAACAAATTACAATGCAAGCTTGGGTTTTGAGTAGGCAGAAGCTAATTAGGTTATGGAAATTGCTAGCAATCTGTTGTTTCTGCCATCTAATTCTGTTCACCAAACATAAATTTCCATCATGCATACAAACCAGGTAAGGCTAAGAGTAAAAACTTACATACTAAGAAAGACTAAGAAAACCTTTCTCACTTTATACAACTAAGTTTACACTGTAAATGAACTTTATTCCAATTTTGATCTTTAAGTTATCACATTGTCTGAATGTTATTACTTTAGAGTAATTTCATGGGGGATTAAGAATCTCATGGCGATGACTGGGAATAATGGTCACCCTCAAAATGAACTAAAAAGTGACAAAAATTAGTCTGTGGTATTACTAGATGACTGAGTGAGATTAAAAGACGTGTTATTATAAAGAATTAAAATAAGTAACCACCTTCCAAGTTGAATCACTTGAAAAGAAATTTAGCACTGGCTCAGTATAACCTTTGGAACTGATCATCAATCTAATACCAACAACTTGGGAAGCAGCTGTAAGTCCGGCCTTATTTAACCTCATTGCCAGTAAAAAAACAAAATGCAATCCAATTTCAAGTGATTAAAAGAAAATAACACGTTACTGAAGAATGTTTAATAAAATCACCTCAACACTACACTTACCTCTCCAGGAATTAAATAAGAGAATGCAATAGTAGTGATAATGATAATAAAAATCATCTCAACCCAAACATCACATTCATTTAAAAAAAACACACGAATGTATGTACAAACCAAAAGTTAACAAATCAACTCTTGTAGGTTATACAAAAACAAAATAAAAAAATATAAATAATTCAACCATCAATCACGTTTTGAAAACAGGTCTATAACTAATAACTTTATATATATATATATATATATATATATATATATATAAAGGGAAAGAACAAGTATTGGTAGAGATAAAAGAAAAACAATGTATACCAGGGCCTCTGGGTTCCTTGGGGAGGATTGTGACTCTCCATAACAACGCCAACGAGATTCGATCTCCAATTAATTGCCGAAACGAGGCCTAGTGTAGGAGGAAACTAGTCATTTATCGCCTCTCTCTTTCTCGCCATTTGCGGCTGCTTCTAAAAACCCTAGTGGGCACCACATAATAGTCAATCGTCACTATGGGTGCATAAATTTTAAATTCTAACTTAAACTCCTCTATTTTTCGGTATTGATAAATTCAACCTTGCATCCTACCGCAAAAAATACACTTCGATACCAAATACACCCCGCACTTTAATCATTAAATGTTAAAATGTATTTCATTTTGCATAGCTTAAAAGATTTTTCGGCCTAATATATTAACAAAATTAAATTTTAGGAATATTTTAAAAAATTGTACTTTAAATAATCAAAAAATTAAAACAAAAACCACATTGATTGCCTCCTTGAAACATCATTGATTTTCTCATTTCCTTCCTTTTCTCCTCCATATCAGATTCTCACTACTATCTCTTCTTTAATATTTTCAGAAGCCGGTTCTATTTCTTATTTTCTAAATCTGCTAGCCCATTGCTATGTAACAAAATCTCCCTTCATCGGATATGCAACTCTTAGCTGATATTTAAGCAATTTATCAATTAATGTGGTTTTTTGTTCAGATCTGGGTAGCTACATCCTTTCTTGTATCCATAACTTAATCATTGGTTCGTTAAATCTTTTCCTTGTATACTTTGGAGCTCCATGTCTCCAATTTTGAGTGGTGGGTTTTTCCTACTATCTATAGAGACATGACAAGAGTTCGGTGTCACTCTATATAGTGTAGTTCATTTGTTTATAAGGATTATTTGGAAATATGCTATATGTTCTACTGATTTTTATAAGATGATGGTTCATTCTGATGTGGATTGGCAAAATATGATTCCAAATTTTCATTTGTATCTCACTCTGGCCAAAGAAAATTGAAGCATTGTGCATTGGCTTATGCTTTTGCTAACCTACACTTTGAGAAGGAGCCAATGGTGACGAAAGTTCAGCTAACCTACACTTTGAGAAGTAGCCAATGGACGGAAGTTCAGCTAACAACTTTATCCAAAAAAATTCAGTAACTTATGCTTGAAATAGTAAAAGAAGACCACTTAAGAAGCAAGAGGATGGGAAAGTAGTCATATATGAGAAAGTAGCAGCAACTCATGATACTGAATTTGAAACAAATACAACATAGAAACTTGCAACAATTTTGTTAACAAATATCACCTCAAGCCAAATGCAACAAACAAGTGTTGATAAAAATATATGTGCAACAAACATATTACACAAATATAATACAAGGAAAGAATACACCGGTGCCTTTAATTTTCTCGGGGATGGTCGTCTCCATAACTAGGCCAATGAGATACATCCTCTGATCAATTGCATCTACTAATGTCCTCGAATATTTTTACTACCTGATGTTTTCTCTACCTCCATACCTTCTTACAACCCCAAAGAATCTTAACTAGCTACTCTACATTCGACTAGATAACCTATAAGAGTATGATAAGAAAGTAAAAATTGGCTGGCCGTCCCTTAAACATCTACTTGTAACTACAACCTTAATTTCTTCATTACTCGTAAATATCCAACATTGAAAAGAGTACGCGTGAAACAAACTTGGAAATTTATTAATAGTTCTTTACATGTTTTCCCAAATCTAGCTAAAACCAAGTAAAACAAATTCAGTAAATTATTAATAGCTCTTTACATGTTTTTCCAAATCTAGAATTCAAAAGATTAAACCAGTTGTGACATACATCTCGAATATCGAGATTCAACTATTAGCTGCCTGAAAAAAAACACACAAGTCCCTGCTTCTTCGAAAAACACTATAGTATGTCATCATCAATAAAACTAGCACAAGTTTAATACATACACAACAACAACAACAACAACATACTATATATATACATCTACATACACAAAACAGTTGATCTAGCATATACATACAGATAAAACATGATAGTATAAATAGATGCTTACTGTAAGGGAACATGTTGAGTAGCCCTAGAACTGCCAGCACCCAAAACACACACAACCTGTATGTATACACTACTGTATATACTTTAATCCCTGCATTATCTTTTAACATAATTAAAATATATTTTTTATAACAAATATTTTTTAGTTATATATTTCTTCTATTTTATTTATATAATTTTTGTATAATATATTTTCTCATTACAATTCTTTTTTATATTTTTATTTCTCAAGTCTTTTATTTTTTAATATCTTATTTATATTTATTTTATTCTTCTATTGATATATTAATTTATTTAATAACATGTATAAATATGTTATTATAATTTTATTTTTACTAATTATTTATTTATATTTTTAAATATGTATATTATTATAATATTATCATTAAACATCTTTCTATTAATTATTTTCATTACAAGTGTATATATGTTCCGGAACTTTTTAAATTTTAACTTGATCCTAACAATCACGGCTACAATACCTACTTTAATCTATTTATATATAACATATTTATTTCATTTTTATTAGTATTAAAAATATATATATTCTTTTTAATATTGATCACTTATATTTTTATTTTAAAATACATATATATATGTTATAAAAATAGTATATACTATTGATTGTTTACTTCGTAGAATCATAATAAAAAAAATATTTATTTATAAATCTCAAATAATTTAACATAAATAAATTTAGTTTAATAACAAAATTTTGAAAAACAAAATTAGTGCACCAACATGACTCTCTCAAAATATTTCCAGATTCAAACCCAGGTGCAAAAAAAAAAAATTGTTCCAAGAATTTTTGGTAAAAAAAACTAATTCAAATTGATGAAAAAAAAATGCCCCCAGCTCTATTTTAGTAGAAGTTGTATCTAATATACTGTAATATTTTAAAAAGGGTGTTGTTAAATGCAGTAAAAATTTACTTCATGCAGTAACGAGTAATTACTCAAAACTCCCCCCTTTGAGCATTAATGACTAGTAATTCAGTACTGTAGTACTTCATATGGTTGATAACTGCCGCACGTATTTATATTATTATTATTATTATTATTAAATATTAGATAAGGCTAATGATAATATGATTGAATAGATTGATGTAACGAATTAATTATGATATTTTAGAATCGAATAATAATATATTTAGTAGTACTAACCAATTTTTTTTAATAATATTTATAATACAATAATTATAAATTTATTTTTTAAATATTATTATGCACTTGATTTTATTTAATTTTAAATTGAAAATAATTTATATTCTTAAATTTAAATTAAATACTTAAATCAACATATATGAAAAAAAGATAATACAATTATTAATAAATTTAATAATCACTTTTTGGAAGATAAAATAAAATTTAGTTGTATTATTATTTAATTAATATAAAAATTATAAATTAATATTATACGTACAAACATAAAATGTTGAGAAGTAAAAGGACTGATATTTCTATTTTTGTATATAAGAGTAAAATCAAACTATATTATATCGATCTAAAACAATTAAACTAATTTAATAAATAATGTGGGTATTATATATATATATATATATATATATATATATATATATATATATATGGTAAGGTATCCTTCTTAGCGAGAGACCTCAATTGTGACCGTAGATTTTTCTTTTAAAGTAAGATTCTCTTAATTTTTAAATTAAGATTTTGTTAGATTGTGAGTAGATCAACGGTGGATATATAGGGTCTCTGGTTCTCTCGGAGGTTTTCCTTGAACCTCTCCCTGTATATATATATATGAGTAAGGCTAAGTGAGAAACGAGTAACTGATGAATCAATTCCTATTTTATAAAAATTTGATTAACAAATAATTATAGAAAACTACATAACATACAAAAAATCATAAAACACCAAAAGAAATTGCAAAAAAAATTTAAAAATTGCATAATCTACAAAAAAAATATAAAATACAAATTACAGAATACTAATGTTGAATAGTGTTCTGTAATTTTGTGTTCTATATTTTTTGTATATTATGTAATTTTTTATTTGTTTTGTGATTATTTTTTGTATTCTGTAGTTTTTTTTATATTCGATAATTTTTTCACGTGTTCTGTAATTATATTTATTGTTGATTTCTCTACTCAAATAAGAGAGTTACTCATTGAACCTAAGCCTATACTATATATAGAATAATATATATATATATATATATATATATATATATATATATATATATATATATATATTATTCTTATTTATTTATTTAGAATATATATTTTTGTTATAATTAATTTTTATATTGTATTTAAATAATATGAAAAATGATTATTGTATACATATATGTAGGAGATAATATATATTTAAGGAGAATAAGTTACATTGTTATTATTATAATCAAAATATTTTTATTTAAAATTATTCATGACAAAATAAGTTCTATTATGAATAATGTAAGTATCAATGATACATAATAGTTTAATAAAATATATTTTTTTTGGAGTAAAGTTTAATAAAATATTAACATACTGTTTTTTATTTAATTATAAAATATTATAATAAGTGGAAAAATTGCAACTATAGATAAAAGAAAAAACATTTACACAATAGTATTTTAATAAACTTAAACATTAATTTGATTATTAATCTGTAAATCAAACGTGAAGCAATTAATACTCGTATAATCCTAAGCCAGTCTCTTGAACCGATAAAAATAGTATTAAATACATTAACTACGTTCAGTTGCACAGAAAACTAGCAAAGGCCTGAATTGTAATTTCCGATTACTGCGTGAAGTAAAACTTCACTGCATTTAGCAATCATGTTTAAAAAACCCAACTCGTTTTGGCAAAAGAAAACTACTATAGTGTAATAGACGCACTAAGCATGAGCTAAATTTCACCATCAACTCAGCACAAACCAGTGTTATAGAGATAGCTAGGCCGCCTAGCGCCTAATCGGGTAGGCGGAGATTAATCGGACAGATTAATCGGATCATTAATCGGCTGTAATTAAATATTATTTTTAATATTTTTATTTATTAAATATTTTTACCAAATAATTTTGCCGATTTTTGAATTTTTACTGATTTTTTGTCGCTTTTCAACTGATTTTTGACCTTTTCAGCCATTTTTGACCGATTTACGAAAAAATCGACTAAATTTCCGCTTAACCCCGCCTCGCGGCGTTTCGGTGGCGCCTAGCGCCTAGGCCGATACACTGGCACAAACAGGTTCCTTTTGGAAAAAAAAGAGAGAGAGAAGTGGGAAGGGCACACAGAGTCCCCAAGACATTCATATTTATTCATTATTGGGTCCAGATATGTAAAGAATTATTTCAGCATATCAGACACAGTAAGAGGGGTAAATAATAGCCGCATAAAACCGGGGTCAGAATAATACTATACAAAGCATACATACAACCATCTCAACAGGAAAAACCTAAAGATTTAAATGAAATGAAACTAGTAACATGAAACTAGTAACAAGATTAGTATTTTATGTACCAAAAATGCCTTGATATTTAAACTGGTTAGTCAAGAATTTTGCCCGGCTGGCATCTTAAAACCCATTGCCTCATAGATCCGAGGTTAGAGAAAAGAATACGGATTTTTATCGCGCCGCTCAAGGGACCAAATTTCATTCAGATGAGCTTGCATTTTTATCTTCATTCGGGCAATAAGAGGCTTTCACTGAAAAAGCTGTCGAAATAGCAGACACTGCCACAAGTTTAGCATAATCAGCTCTAAAAAACAATCTATCCGCTTTTTCCCTTTTAAATCTTGCAATTGCAGATGCGCGCTTGGCTGCACTTAACGCCTCACGCACACCAAACTCATCAAGATCTCGGACACCTAACTGCATATTCCCTGGCACTGGGTATACTTCTGATTGGTAATGCATTTGAATTGCCCGATCCGGTAACTCAATATCGCGCTGCTGCACCCCAATTCTCTTTCCGGGAGTTCTGTGGTTGTACGAAGGCAATGCATGTAAATTGTTACGAGGCATTAATGCCCCAATTTTTTTTGACTTGTTCTTGTAAAGTTTGGGGTGATTATCAAAGTCAGAAGTATCATTGTTCAGCGAAAAATATTCATGACTGCAAACATCACTTGGCGAGTAAATTCTTGTTGAAGGGGAAGTATCTGAATTTTCAGGACTATAGTCGGGATATGCAGCTTTCTCATCTCGAAATGCAAATCTTCTTCCTGCAAGCAGAAATAGATATGTGGAAAGATCAGCCACAACACTAAGATGCTAAGAAATGACCAATATAAAAAACAAGATAAGAATTTAGAAATATGCTACCAAAAGTATGAACACCATCTTGATCCCCAATGAGAGCATGGGTAATGTGAATTTTCTTTTGGGATCTATGCTTCGAACCCTTATTAGGCACTTCCAAACCACGTGGCTTTAGACAGAAAGCAAACATGGCTGGTTTCTCCACAGGTGGTGGTTTCTTCACCTTACTTGCACACACAGTGTTGGCTTTGGTCATTAATTGATTCCACTCTTGCAACTTCTGTTGGTACCTTTCCCACGAGGGAGGCTGATAAAGCACACGAATATCAGTACATTTTCCTACACAACAACCTCACTCACCTTGAGACTAAAAAGAGCTAATCTTTCTACTTTTTAATACTAGTGTCTCCTTACTAGAAGCATTAAAATTGACATCGCGATCTAAAAAAACTAGAAACAAACTAGAAACAGATGCTAAATAAAAAAAGTGATATGACATGGAATCTTTCCAAAACATGATGATTTCCTTTAAACCTCCATAATTTTTACAAAATGACTTCGGCTAAGGGTCAAGATAGTTACTAGAGTTGTTCATGAGGGTTTTTCTATGTTCCATTGTTTCTACTTTTATTAATGAGCACTAACGATATTATTCATATATAAAAAACAAAATACACTCAAAAGGTCTGATCCCAATATCAAAGGTACTATCAGCTACTGTAATTGTTCCTTTTCCACTCGTCCCTTTATATAAATTTAATGAGAGGGAGAGGGGTACAACCGTCCAAAGGCAATTTAATGAGAGAATGAAAGGGAGAGGGGTACAACCGTCCAAAGGCAATTTAATGAGAGAATGTACAACTGTCCAAAGGCAATTCAAATAAGAGATCATATGTTATGTGACAACTGATAAGTTTATTGTTAATACATATAAAGACTAAATTAACAAGTGCAAACCAGATACCTGCAGATGCCGGACCAATGGACACCCAATTTTCTTCCGCTTCTCCTGCCAATGTTGGTAGATGGCATTACTTACTTCACTCGGCACAACCCCAGCCATGAGATTTTCTATTTCAGCAACAGTAAAGTGATCACGCCGTTGAGCATATGAAACCTTCTCTAACATATCCATAGTTTTTTCAAAAAGATCATCAGTAATTGCCACATGACAAGTTTCCTGGGTTTGGAAAGAGTTTTTATTTCTTAAAATCCATTGTTCATCTTCACTATCCATGTCATATAAGATCTTTGATGGATTCATAGCCATGTCAATATCATCCTCAATCTGCCGGAAATACCTGGGAGAACGAGTAAATGGAAGTTTTTCTGTATTAGCTTCACATTCCTCCACTAGATGTACACCAGGTATCGGAATGTTTTTCACTGAAGCTGCACGAATGTTGCGGTTGAAACACTCCTCATGCATTTCTTTAAACAACATCCATTGACCCCTGTCAGGGAATTCCAAGGCCCAGTCTTTTCCTCCTTTCCACATCATGGCATGGGTGTAGCGGTTTGTTGACCCAGGTTGAAAGACATGATGTACCTTGTGTGAATACCTTGTACTTCCAGAAAACTTGACAGCAAGTCTCCACTCATTTTGATCTGCAAGTTCTAAGGTTACCCGAGCCCCAAATTCTCTCCAGCATCGATCCCCAAGAGTTATTAGCACATTTGAATCACATGCTAATAACTCCAAGTTTCTTTGGGAACCTTTAGTGTCATCAGATGTCCTCTTTTCACCGGCTCGCCTAAGTCGCCTGAAAGGAAGCCCATTCTGATTAAGAGGTTTATTTCTTGGACTGAATTCTGAACCAGCAAAAGGCACAGCATAATGGACCTGAGTTCGTGGTTTCCTAGGTCCATTACCAAAGCCATTGTGAACCACATTTGTTCTCTCATCATGCCAAACAGGAGAGATTTCTCCAAGAGGCAAAGAATTTAAGTTTCTTGTGTTGGTAGTCCAAAGACTTTTAGAATTAATAGCGTCTGGGCTCGTGATATTTGCATCACTCATACTAGAAATATAATCAGAAACCCTATGTACACCAGGCGATTTACCAAGAACACTGCTTTTTGCTAAATCAATTTGCGGGATTTCAACACTCATGCTATTCAAATTATGAGAATCACTTTCCCCACAAATACCTGAGGAAGCCTGGTCTTTATATAACATCCTATTTTTCAATGTCAACAGCCTCTCTGGTTCTGGATTGTGACTTTCCCTATTCAGGGAGTGAGCAATAACCTTGGTCCTGATACTTCCACCGTCATCTGAGGCAGTATATGTTCTAGCAGCATCTGAAATTTTATCTTCGTAATGTAGAGATGACATAATTCTACCACAGTTCACACTAGCAGTCAGAGGATGAATTTCTAGCTGTTCTTTGGTACGCAATAAACATCCAGAATGCTGCTCATCTGACAAGAAAATTCCTGGTGTACTTTCAGGGACCACTTGCGAAAAGATCTCAGAACTATATTTGGCTACAGAACAATCATTGATTGTTGACTTGGGAGTGTATTCTCCACGATCCAAAGAACAAGCAAGAGTACACTCCCTAAGACGGACACAAGCTATACTACTTCTCATCAGCAGCTTTAGATGAAGGCTACGGAATAAAAGCGGAGCAGCACTAAAAGAAAGAGCAAGTGGTAGAATCCTATGCATCACATTACAGTTAGAAGGCCGACTCCCATTTTCCTTGCCAGGTTTAAAAAGGCCGATGGGTATAATATCCTGGAAAGATTTTCTTCTAGTACCCTGGTAGACAGATGGCCAAAAAGGTCGGAAGTTAATAAAACTCTAGGAAAAAATTGTTTAGACATACTGTTAAATGCAGACAGATTTTCCCCGTCAGTTTGCATATCAAATATATATAACATATATCACTGAGAAGCAATGATCTTTGCAACAGGCAAGAGAGAAACAAGTATTTAAAAATCCATAACTTCTTTAACAGCCTATTTTTCATCACCAAAATAAAAGGCTTTGGACAATCATTAATATTAGTACAGGTCCAAAAAGAACATTAAATAAATGAAACTTCGACAGATACCTGAAAGGAGGATTGCCAACTAACAGAATTTATATGTATCTGCTTGCTCCCACTTTCAAACGCTTGGATGTTCTCCAGAGTGCATTCGGGAAGAGGAAGTTTTTTAGAAAATAAACATTGCTTATGAAAAATGGAATCTAGGTGCAACCACGTAGAATTTTTCAATTTGCAGAAGCTGTAGAACGAAAAAATATGCTGCTTCCTAAGATCTTGTGTATATGAGAGTTTAAATCTTATTGACGTTACTGGAATTTGCAAATCAACAGGCTCCCTTCGTTTCTTTGTGTCAAAAAACATGTTGAGAACGACAAAAATAAAGGCAACAGCCTGCTTCAGGCAACCTTCAAGCAGGAAAAACCTTAAACCAACTTCATTGTCAACAAAAAGCATCTCAAAATAAACCGTGGGCCATGTACTGACTATTGAACCATATTGCTGTAACAATGAGAGACGGAAATATCTGGCCGTCTCGGAACCATATGGAAAATCCAGGAGACAACGGACTGGTAAGCTTACTTGAGTAACGAATTCTTTAAATGGTACCAAAGCCAGGTTCAGCTTCGACATGCCATCAATATCTATCAACAACATCAGTTTGCTGGGTTCGTTGCAATCTAAAAGAACATTTTCCTTATCCGAAGTCGAGAACCTATCAGCAACAGTGCTTAACCCATCCTCTGTAGGCAAGCTTCTCTGTACATTGTTATCGACAGGCATGGAAATGGATGCATCATTTTTCTTGCGAAACCGCCTCCTGAAGTAAACAGTGGGTAAGCCATTCTCTTTCAAGCTTGTACTATGCTTCGACATTACTTCTCCACCATCTGCCTCCGCAGCTAATCTATCCACAGAATCAGAAAAACGCACTCCACTTGTTTCTTTTTCCAACAAACATACATTACTATTCCTATGTGCATCCGTGACATTTCTAGATGATGGCGATGAGTCACTGGGAGACAAATGAAATGTTTTCTGTTTTTTTACACCAGCCAAAGATTTGGCTCGATTAGAACGAGCCAACCATGATATAATAGGCTCCGACTCCAAATGACTTCCTAAGTTGGTGTCTGTTTCACTCACAGTAGAATCTTTTCTGGTCTCGTCATTTATATAATCATCAGTACAAGAGTGTCGTGGCTTGTTCACATCTGTAACTTCACTACGCAGAAGTAAGAGCATGAATCGCTCACCTTGAAGGCTAATCCATTCTTTATCCTTATCATCATATTTCACGTGATGAACTTTCCTCTCTTCATCATAATCATTGACAAGCCCATGATACCACCTCTCATCCAATGGCCAAAACACCTTGATCCTTTTGTTCAAAAACCACCGAGGATCTTTGTCCATATACGCAACTTCATAGAAATGGCGTCGCTTACGAGGAGATCCTTTCTCTTTGTGATTATCCCTGGGTCTCAGCAATCTGCTAGCATTATCAGGGGAAGGGCACTCAGAACTAGCTTGCAAATTCTCTGTGTGACTACCAGTGTCTCCACCAGAATGACTCAAGGAAGATTTGCTTTTGGAAGAAGGAACAGTGCACCGAGGATCAAATCGAGATGAAAGCATCATGGCTGCATTTTTCTCAAGATTTTCCTCGTCATCCATGGAATCTTCAGAAATACTTTCTCTGTGGCCAACTGCAGGCTGACCCTTTTCTGCGAACTCTAATCTACCTAATGGCAAGCACTTTCTTTTCTTCCCATGGCTCTGCTGTTTTTTAGAAGATGCGTCACTGACCTTTCCTTCATCCATAATAAACTTTTTTCTTCTCTTCTTAGCATGCTGGGGTGTACTTGGTAGAGCAGTCGTACAATCCTTCAAATCAGAGTTCAACATGGCAGTCTGATCAACCAAGTCTCCATTATCAACAATCACCTGTTCTATTCTCTTTTCATCAGGCTCACATATATTCAGTTTAGCATTAGTAGTATCCTTCTGATCAGAGTTCAAATTGGCAGTTGGATCAACTAAGCTTCCTTTATTAATAACCAAGGGTTCTTTTCTCTTCTTAGCATGCTGGGGTATTCTCGGTATAGCAGTGGTACGATCCTTCTTGTCAGAGTTCAAATTGGCAGTCGTCTGATCAACCGAGCTTCCTTTATCAACAATCAACGGTTCTGTCCTCTTCTTACCATGCTGAGGTATTCTCGGTAAAGCAGTCTTACAATCCTTCAAATCAGATTCCAACACAAAAGTCTGATCAACTGAGTTCCCTTCATCACTAATCAACCCTTTCCTTTTCTTCTTCGCATGCTGGGGTATACTCGGCACAACAGTCTTACCATCCTTCAAACCAGATTCCAACCCCTCAGTCCGATCAACCGACTTCCCTTTATCAACAATCAACTTTCCTCTCTTTTTCTTTGCATGCTTGGGTACACTCAGTACAACAGCAGTACAATCCTTCAAATCAGATTTCATTAGTCCATTCTGATCAACCGAGCTAGATGATCCCGACTGCTTTGCAACATGACTCTTACTCCCAACAGACCCTCGCTTTTTCCTCGGAACCTTAACAACATCACCACAACCATCCAAACCAAGCGAAAATCCACTCAAACCACCACTTCTCTCCAAACTCTGACCCAATTCCGTCTTCACCGAACTAGAAACACCCCCATTATCGACACTACTCCTACTCTTCTTCACCTTCTTTTCACCACTACTCAACCCCACATTTTCACTCCCCTTCCTCTTTCTCACCTCCTTACCACCATCATTCACAACACCACCCTTTCCCTTCCCACACCTATCATCCGAACCCCGATTATCCACAAACCCACTTTTTCTCGAGATCACCGCACTTATCGACTTCTCTAAACTATTTTCCATCAACAAAAACTCAATTCAGACCCTCCACACAAAACCCCCCAAATTTCATATCCCATCATAAGCCTACAAACCCAATATCAGATCTGCAAATACAAAACCAACACATTAAATCCACATACATTAACATTAATTCACACATTTAAGCAAGAAAACAACAATTAACAACAATTCAATCGAAAAATCAGCTTATTTCTACCAAAAAAATCGAGAAAATTCGAGATTTTCGAGATTAATAATGAAAGGAACGTGAGTTGAAACGTACCTGCTTCGGAATTAACGAGGCATCGCAACTCGAGTCGCTGAAGGAGTGAATTTTAGGGTTTTTTATATTTGGGAGAAAGTGATAGAGAGAGGCAGTTCAATTGGGAACCCTAATTCCTCTTCTGATTTGATTTCAATTGTTTTTTCTCTCTCTTTTTTTTAGGTAAATATATGGCCAACTTTTTTTAATTTTTTAATTTCGAGAGGAGTATGTGGAAAAAAGATTTAACTATTTTTTATTAAATTATTTCGATTTGTGTTTTTATTTTAATAGTTAGTACGTTTTAAAACATGTAACCTAATGTATTGGGTACTTTTTGTAATTTATTGATATCAATATATATATATATGAGAAGACGAGGACGGTTAGGTAGCGCTCCCAAATCGTTCTAATGTATTTTTCTAATTTTCTCGAATTTTTGAATTAGTAAATATTAAAAATCATAAAAAAATCTAAGTTACTTTATATTCTCATAATCTTTCTCCAAATTATAAATTTAAAAAATCTAAATTACGTTATATTCTCCTAAACTTTCTCCTCAAGTCAACTAATTATTATTATCCATAAGTTTTGAAATTTTAGAATATACATCATTATACATAAGGTAATTAGAAATTTTAGAAAAGATATTAAATTATTAAAAATCGAAACTATTTTGATTTTTCAAAAATGCATTATCTATAATAAAAAAGTTAATTTTATTCTTTTACCTAAATTGAATGTTTCTTTTACCTAAATTGAATGTGTTTCCATCTAAAAAATAATAAACCATCACTTATATAAATTAAAGATCAAGCATCAAAAAATAAATCACAATAAATTTATCACAGAGCTATTTACATTCAACGTCTAATACATCATACATCATTAATTACACTCTCTTGAATGTTTTGAATAACAATAGAGATGATTGGATGATAAGAGTGAGAGTTGCACGATATGAGAGACAATCAATACACAAACATGCAATCAATTTAGTCTTTGATATGATTTTAATTGATGAGAAGGTTAATAAATTTTTGACATTTATTAATTTATTACAATTATGCATTCGTCCTAGCATTTTTATGCTTTAATTTATGATAGGAAAATCGTATCCATGCAGCGATTCAAAAGCATTTACTTTTTCGATTCAAACATATTTTAGAAAAAAGGTCGGAATTGATATTGTTAGCGGCGTATGGAGAAAAAGAGATCTTAGGATCATAACAAATTAGTAAGTTGTGAATTATAATACACATATACATTTTGAAATTATTATTTGATTTTATAATATTTATAAATTTAATACTACTATTTTGGTTTAATATAATTTTATTATATCAAATTTTATCATATGCAGTTCAGTCACCATAACGTAACTTTGCAGGAAAAATTTGTTTAGTTGTTTGATCAAAATCTATACAAGGAACTTTATATATTGATTGTTATATCTGCACATCTTAAAAAGTTCAAAGGTAATAATCCTATTAGCATGTTCTTATAATTTGCAATTTGGAAAATCACAAATACATAATGTTATTTTTAATATTTGTTATTATTGTTGCTTAATGTTCATAATAATTTTATTAATTATTTGATTTATGTTCCAATTTATTTAAATCTATCAATTGACCAATATAGATGTAGTTGTGTTTTAATAAATTAATTAATATTTATTCATTTAAAAATAAAATTGATAAGTATTTTTAAATAAATTTCCATAATATATTACAATTATATATTTATTAAATATTTTCAATATCAAAAATAATTTTAATAAATTTAAAATTTATTATGAGGTCGCCGCGAAGCGCGGTTTTTTCCACTAGTTTTATTATAATAATTATGTAAAATTTAGAATTTTAATTCAGTAAAAGATTGTTTTATATTTTTCTCAATTTTATTATAATTTTGGGCCATGATTTATGTTATTTTCAATTTGTTAAATATTTTCATAAAACACAAAACAAATAATAAAAAGGTGAAACAAATTACTATATTTATTAAAATTGTGTTGTTATAATGAACCGAATTCTTAATGTTTAAGATTCTAACTTGTTAAAATTTTTATTGAATTCGTGATTTAATTAAGGCGAATATTTTATTTAAATTTAACATATTAATAGAAAATATCATTAAAAACTTATAATGAACAATTCATGAAAATATACCGGTACAAACAAAATATTATTCATGTCATAATAAAATTTTCACTAATAACTTAAAATATTGTTCATGAACTTTATTCATGAGTTAATTAATTGAACTTATTCACGAGTCTCACTATCCAATTGATTCACGAACTAATAAGTCGGGCTCCTTTGGGATCTAATTAGGCTTATTTGTGAAACAAATTTGAAAATTTTGTTAAATTATCTGCTTTGAATAAATACTATTATACATTCAAAACTCGAGAGAAATATTAAATATGTGGAATAATAAGTTTAAAATATATTTTTCCATGTGGAATTATTTGTGAAATATAATAACAAGACCATGATTCGGAGAAAAGTTATTTCTTGAAAAAGAAAGTGGGTATTTAACTATTTTGAATTTGGTGGGCTTATTGATTGCATTGGTCTAATTAGCTTCCAATTATATCAAGATAGGAATTCGGGATAAATTTATATTTTTATAAAAGTATGGGATTGCACTAGTTATCACATATAGCGTAAAAGTCGACTTTTTAAACATTGTTGAGTTTATTATCAAATATGGAGACATGAAAACCGTATGTATTTTTTCACAATCGCGAAAATCTAAAAGTAAAAATACGAAATCATACTATTGTATAGAAATTAATGAGTAATAGGACATCTTTTTGTACTAATTTTATATGCATTACAATACTCCATATATCATGTAAAAGAAAATTGAAACTAACAAAATATCTTCGCAAAATAAGGTATTAGTTCGCCCTCGAATTTATTAGTAATTGATGATATCACTACCGCATATGGTGTTGACAATCACCAATCCGTGCATGGTACTTGTTTCACAGACAATTGTATAGGATAAGAAAATAGCATATTTGATGATATCACTGCCGCATATGGTATTAATGACCGCCATTCTATGCACGATATTTGTTTCATAGACAATTTGTACACGATAAAAAATTCCTAGAATAGAAATAATTGTGTACCTTAGTGGCACATACTTTCACATCATGTCAAGGATTCTCAGTAATCTTACATTTTCATAATTGGAATGTCTACACAACAAGGTGGAGACTGTAGCTCAGGAAGATCAGGTTTTGAAACAAGTGATTGCTCAAACCATGCCTCAAACTCTTCTTAAGGTCTCTTGCAATCCTCAAGGTGTCCATTACACGTCATCTAGAGAGTAATTGGCACATTTCAGAATTCCAGATCATTTAAAGGAACAAAACAGGGCACAAATCATAAATCTAGCAGAACATCTCCAGAAAAAGAAGGTGATAAATGATGAAGACAAAGAGATTATCAAACTTTTGAAAGAGTTCATTGCAAAATATATAGAAGAGTTTGCCTCTAATGAACTAGCAAAGAAAAGAAAAGATGAGGAAGGGAAGAAGAGGAAGAAACAGGCGAAGCCATATACCAAGAGTAATAAGGATGGTGAGGAGAATAAAATTAAAAGTGAAAAGGAGAAAAAGAAAGATAATGATGGCAAAGAGAAGAAGCCTGCCAAGAAAGGTGGTCAAAGGCAGCATGTCAAAGGCAATCCTAATAGTGCACCTACCAAATTCCTGGGCACTATCTTGATTGATCATTCATCTATAATATTCATGGCTTCTGCAACTGTCTTTGCATAACAAATAGCAAAATTTAATCCAACTAAATCCCTCAAAGATTTTTATTCAAAATCGTAGCTCATGGAGTGATTAGGAGGAATTCAAAGAAAAATCAAATCTCAAAGCTCAAGCTCTAGGAACAGATAAAAGCTAATACTAAGTTAAGACAAAAAATCAATAAACCTACTAGCTCTCTGCTAGTTAGGCCAACAAAGAATAGAAAGCAAATTGATATTCTAGGAAAAGGACTCTCAGTTGAACCTCTTGACAGAGACATTGTGTATGATAGAGTAAGATTCAAGAAATTGGCTGCAGACAGAATTGTAAGTGCAGAAGTGAAAAATGAAACAATGCTTATCAGGGATATTGAAGGAGAAGAAATGAAATTTTTTCATGCCAAATCTACTGGAAATGTAACAACACATGACATAAAAAGGGTACTCAGTTTACTTGAAAGACAAAGTAGTATAAGCAATCTACACAAATTGAATGTGGCTAAGTACTTAGCAGGAAAATTGTAAAGGAAAACTAAGAAGGTAAAAGAAAGGAAGGAAATGGCTGAGAGAAAGATGAGAGATAATGAGGAAATTGAATTGTAATCTAAAAACTGAGAGAAAAAGGAATGCATGGTATTCTCAAATCCTGACAGAATTGAATTCAAAACTATTACAGAATAAGAAATCAAAATTAAAATTGATTTCCTGTCAATCTATCTTGAACTCAGGTTACAATAGTTACAAACACTCTAAAGGATTATATTCTCATAGAAGAAATTGAAGCTAGGTTAATATGCTTAGATGCAATAGCTGTTAATCAAAAAGAAAAGCAAGCCAAGGTACAGGATAAAGTAAATGCATAATTTGCTGCTCAATCTGGAGTTAAGTAGGTAGGCTTGTTATCCTGAAAATTTGTTCAAATGTTCTTTTCATAAATTGGGGGAGATTGTTGGAACAAACAAGCCCACTCTACTATTTTATATTTGTAAAATTGTTATATTAGCGTAGTTTAGAATATAATTGTGTATAACTCTTAGGATTTTTTCTAAGTGATCTATCAGTCAAATTAGACTCTTTGTAACTCGTTGTAAATTTTGAAGGCTGTGGAATAAAGTTATGATAGAAGTTCACGAAGATGTTCAAGAAATTAGGAGAATAAAGGCTAGGAGTATAAGTGTTTGAGGTTGAAGATTTGCCTAAGTCAAATGTCGAGAAGTCCAAACACAACTGTATAGTGAAGTCCAAGCTATGAAGATATCGACAAATACCCTATCAAGAAGTCAGCTTGATGATATTAAGAAGTTATATGTAATAAAGTCCCATGTCGAAAAAGCAGGTGTTGAACTACTATCAAGAAGTCTGAAATCAAATAATCTATCGATAAGTGTTCATGTCGAAAAGTCTAGATATGGAACCTATCGAGAAGTCAAGCCAAGTAATGTATCGAGAAGTTCACACAAGGAACATATCGAGTAATCAACATTTATATGGAGAAGTGGACTTATCGATATGTCATAAATGATATCGAGTAGTCTCTATCCGTGAAGTAATTTGAGAGATGTAGATAAGTGCAAAATGTATTCAACCATGGAGAGTAACGACATATTTACTCAAGCTATTATTAAGGGATTTACAGAAGCAACAGACAAGTACTGCCACGTACTGTCATTTCAGAGTGTTGTCCAACTTTCGAATGATATATGCCAAAAGTCTACGACAGAAACTTGTGAGAGAAATTCAAAGGATGAAGATCAGGACAAAAGAGAAGCTATATTTGTTAGAGAATGTTCACTATGTTAGCTACAATAGGAATGTGTACAATGTAAAAGTAGTTTTATAATATTTCATTTTCTAGTTATAGAGTGCAGGAGTACATGTGACACATACACATTGTGTGTGTGTATATATATATATATATATATATATATATATATATATATATATATCAAAACCATGCACTCCACAACAATTTGAATATCATTCACGCATTCCTTATTTTTCACACATAAAAACAAGAAGCTAAGAATCATACTTGATTCCTAGAGTTGTAGCAAACCATTAATTCACAATACATTGGATTAAAAGTTATTTATGGTGGTGTTTGTTTTGTTTCTTAATCAGTTTAAACACACACGCGCGCACATTGTTACAAAGTTCAAAACACATAAAGTAATAATTGTAAAAAAAATAAAAAGAATTTGAAAATATCCATTCACCCCTGTATATTATTTGAAACCTTTTTTCTAAACAAATTAAGGTCATAATTTATAATCTGTTATGATGATAGAATTTTTCTAACCAATCAATATTTTATAGTGTTTGGGAGTTTATTGAAAATTAGTTTGATTTTATATTTTATTTGGACGTGTAACTCAATTAAAAGATAATGATATTATTATTTTCTATCATAGAGAGTAGTATGATTATCCTAAGGTATTTATCTATCTATCGATTATATATTATATGTCAATATAGCATTGTTGTCCCATTTATAAAATTACTATCATATTCTTATTTTTTTTGTTATACATATATTAATTATTAACAAAATTAATCATATATTATACTATTATAAATTATAAATTTATTACTTCTATCATATATTACAATTCAAATATTATTTTAACAAACTTTTGTTAGGTACAAAGGTTATAAGAATTATTTGTTAAATAAGTTCTATATTTCAATATATTATATAATAGAATCTAAATTATATTACTTCTAATTTATATCACTTATACATATATGTAATTATGATAATAGATTATTATTGCACATATTATACATCAATAAGCACATTTTATGAATCTTAATATGATTTTTCCATCCTTTAATTTTTATTTTCACATGCATTAGATAAAATGGTAATTTTATTACATAATATTTAATTTACCTCTTTAAATTCTTTAATTATATAATATATTGTTAATTTCTCAAAAAAATTAAATTGTCATTTGTTTTATTACATGGCCATAAATCATGAATACACTTTTTTGTTAACGTAACGTCCTGAAAGAATGTAACCACATGGATTCAAGTAAGTTGAGATGCTCTTTCCAGGAGAAATACCAACTTTCAGGGACTAAAAGATGGACTTTCATACGAAACTAAAAGTACCTCCAATAATTTAGATTTTTCTATGGAAATGTGAAAATTGGGGTAATAGCAACAAAGGTCTTCCTAAACATGAGATTCAAGTAACAAATATTTTACCCTACTTGTGGTTGGTGCAGTAGAGATATTGAGACTATATAATATCTCTTTTATAGGTGTCAGTTGAGTCAGGTAGCGTGGAGAATTCTATTAGAGTGGTGGGGTTTCTAATATGAAATAAAAATTAAATGAGCCACATTATGGGCTCACTGGAGCATAATTATTGTAGTTGTACTCTAAAATATTTGGATAAGTAAAAATGAGCTCTATTTTAGAAAGAAAAAATGTACAAGAAGTGAGTTAGAATTTCATATCAAACTATTTTGATGTGATAACCTGGATGACTATTGTTATTAACCTGCACTTCCACTCCATATGCCTTTTCATCAATTTTTGCAATAACTTCATTGCAGATATGTTTTTCATTGGTCTTTTCTACATCTTGTTGACTAATTCCTTTTTCTAATTGATAAAAAGTTGTAATAAAATACTATAACGACCATCTTCTTCCATAAGACACTTGAAAGATAATTTTTCTAAATCATTACGGTAATTAGGATTTAAAATTCTATTTTGATATATATTATGAGTGAGGCACTCATATATCATGAATTTCGTTGAATCCCCATAAATAGCCCTCCATTATAAATTCCCTTCCCACCTTACATTTTACTATGCTACATATTTTTGCATATATCCTACCACTAATATATTGTTCATTTCTCAAGTAAATAAAATTGTCATTTATTTTATTACATAACCATAAACCATGAATAAATATTTTTGTTACCTCATTCTGATCCACATAATATGTAAATACGAAAATGTAATATATAGGCAACTCATCGGTAAATGATGTTTCTCGATCTCTTTAATTTTTATTTCACATGCATTAAATGGCATGATTAAATTGTTATGTAATAGTTAGATTACCCCTATAAATTCTTTAATTCATCGTCTCCGATTTCATGAATGACAAAAATCTATCTATCTATTAGTATATATTAAAACTCAATATAACGGTAAAATTTTTCATTTTATTAGTTTTGAAATACTCTAAGTCTCATGTATTTTGCATAATTATATACGTGCCATTATTTTCTAGTTGTAGCTAAAAAAAGCATAAATTTATATATTCTCCTAATCTTTCTCCTCAAGTCAGGAAAATTATTATTATCCATAAAATAAGTTTCGAAATTTTAGAAAATACATTATTATACGTAAGGTAATTAGAAATTTTAGAAAAAACATTAAATTATTAAAAATCAAAACTATTTTGATTTTTCAAAAAGACACTATCTATAATAAAAAAGTTAATTTATTCTTTTACCTAAATTGAATGTGTTTTCATATAAAAAATAATAGACCATCACTTATATAAATTAAAGATCGAGTATAAAAAAATAAATCACAACAAATTTATCACATAACTATTTACATTCAATGTCTAATACATCATGTATTACACCTTGAATGCTTTAAATAACAATAGAGACGATTGAATGATAAGAGTGAGAGTATGGAGGATGCGTGATGCAATCAATTCACAAATAGGCGATCAATTTAGTCTTTACATAATTTTAATTGATGAGAATGTTAATAAATTTTTGTTATTTATTAATTTATTACAATTATATATTTGTACTAACTTTTTGATGCTTTAATTTATTATAGGAAAATCTTATCCGTGCAACGATTCAAAATCATCTACTTTTTTTATTCAAATATATTTTGGAAGAAGGGTCTTTATATAGCATTAAAAACTTAAAAGTAGTTAAAAGTACCGGCCAATATAGACCATTATCATGTGAGTTTAAAGTGATATTTCTACGTATAACGGCCCCAAAAAGTTGGAAGAATGAATCATCAACATACCACTACATGGATTTGAGTTCATATGTCTCGATATAATTGAAGCACATGTTAATGACACTAATATACTGTCAGGTATTTTGCTAAAATAAGATATTATAAGTTACACACACACATAATTTTAAATTATATTCTTTAATATTTACATGATCTTACTAATAATTATCTAGCTAAAACACATAAAATTAAAATACTATATCAAATAACTTCTATATGTTATAAAATCATTCTAAATTTTATAATTTAAATTATAATTCATTTAATTTCATATATTCAATATAAATGAAAATAATAAAAATATTAATAATATTATAATATTTTTATAAATATCTACATATTCTAAAATAAATTATAAGCAAACAATTATTATATAAATATAATATTTAATAAGATAAAAAAAATTTAACTAAACATATTTTATTATATTAATATTTTAATATTTTTATAGATATCCAATATATATTAGAACAACCATACAAGTAATTAATAAATGTAGTTAACAATATAATATTTTTATATTTAATGTTATAAAAAGTAAATATATTAAAAGAATTATACTATATAAAATAAAATATATTAATTATAATAAATATATTTTAAATATTTAAAAGGTGTTCCGTGCGTCGTACGAGATTTAAACTAGTATTATTAAAACTGAAAGATTAACCACTAAACTCATGATCCAAAGTCATGGTTATAACAATCTAAATTACTAGAATTTTTATTTTTCTCTTAAAAAACCTTACTACAAAATAAGCATCTATCATTTTATCATATCTTCATTTTTATATTAATTTCGAATAAAATATAATGATGATTTATATTATTTATATAAATTAATATTTCGAATAAAAATTGATAAGAAGTTGACAAATTGGAAGAGGAACTCCATGAATATGACAGGTAAGATGCTTTTATTAAAGTCAACTGTGGAAAACACTACCTCTACTTTCCTTCCGCTCAGAAACAGACTTTGAGCAAGATAAAAAAATAAAATTATAAAGCGAATACAAATGGTTTGAATAAGCATTCCTTAAAGAGGGAATGTCGGATGAGACACTATTTGGCCTTCTTTCAGGAGTTATAGATAGTATCACCTTTAGCCGGTAGCTAGCAAATAAGTTATCCCCTATCAACCTATATAGTTGAGGGCACTTAAACGACTAATATACAAGAATCGGATGGGATTTGTGAATAAGTGGTACAAAGATAGGAATACAAGATGAAATGTACTGATTAAATGAAAATACAATCGTGAGCCTAGTAAAGGCATTGAGAAAGTAATTTAAGGAATGAAGGTTTTGAATGATATAAAGGACATATGTCAGATCAGTTTAGAGATAGTTTTTAGCACCATTCTTCAAGTTAACTGTTTTAGATGAAGGTTAGGTAATGGTGAATTATATTGGTTTTGGGAAGATGTATGGGATGAATAAAATAAGATAAATGATATGTTCCCTAGACTATATGTATTATCAAAATGGAAGTTCTGCTCAGTGAAGGCTTGGATAGACAAAAGGACTATTAGATTTTCTTTGGACAAGAAATGTAGATTATGGATCTTTGAGGGGCTTAAATAAATGCAAAATATCTAAAAGAGCTGGAGTTTTTAAATTATATGGAAATATCAAGAGTCGGGAAATAAAGGTGTGAAATGGCATGAGAAGCGGTGAAAACAACTTAGGTGAATGAAAAAATAAATAATAGAGTCGATAATAGTTATAATCACAGTAGTATATATTAAAATAAACACTTCTCATATAGGATCAGTTAGATAGAAAATAGTAGAGAATATGATGAATGTTACACCAACATAGAGAGGGTTACATTAAACTAAACGTGCATGGTTACTTTACTGATGAGCCTCTACCAAATGGTAGATCATATGGTATATGAATGGTCATGAGGAACCACAAAGGAGCTGTTGTGACAATGATGCTGGTTCACTAGGGATACAAGATAAGAGAATAAACGAGTTTTATGCAATCTTGTGGGGTTTAGAAAGCTTTCTTTGAAACATATGACCACATTGAACTGAATGTAGACAGTGAAGGAGCCTACTATGAATGGAGGCACTCTAATGATGATGGAGTTTTTCCTAAACACGAGTACATAGTCCCACAATTGATTCAAAGATGATTAGAAAAAAATTCTAAAGCTGAGCATCAGGTTGGTTGACGGGGATTGTAAACATGCTGTCACCTACCCACCTACCTAGCGGAGCATGGAAGCAAGAAACTAGGATATAGCTGAGCCCTTTGGTAGAGTTCGCGAGCTTTGGAACAATGACATGGGTTTAAGTCCTTTGGGACCTGATCAGTTTGTTAAAGTGAATGAAGGTGAATTAGCTGCGGTGATTGAAGATGTAGAAGTGGATGAAGTCGTGCATGATGATGATATGTAAGCAGAGTTGTATGAAGCACATGACATGAATGCATGGGGAAGGTAAAGGATTAGGCCAGTTGTAATAGATAGGAATAGTAGCTTGTTGCTTTAGTGATGCATTGGTATTCTAAAAGTTTGTAATCATTACATATATTTTGTTTGCCCTAAGTAGATCTCGAAGATATGTAAGCTCAAATGCTACTATAGTCCTGGGGCATGACCCTTATTTTGATATGAATCTTTTGGCCTTTAAAAAAAAAAGTTTATATATATGAAAAGTGAAATTAGATATTTTATTTAGTCAACGAATAATATTTTAAACCAATTAGAAAATATTTTTTTTATTGAAATTTATATTAAAGATATGATATAAAAAACAATTTTATCAAAATACATAATGTTTCAGCAAAGATTATACTAAAATATGATGGTAATAATTATAACTAAACTTATATTAAAAAAATAAATGTACTATATAATTTATTTTTAGTTGTTATCAATATGATATTTAAATTTGATTTGTTGGATTTTAAAATATTTTGTTAATTAAAAACATAATGATTTTTTGTAAAAATTCAAAAATAATATGTAAAATTATTTATTTATATAAATGCATCATACATGAATTATTTACATATAATTTTTTAAGTATGAAAAATGAAGTTCGTATAGTTAAATTTGTATTGATTGATTAACCAAATGGTTGTATTTTAAGAACTAACAAAATATATAATTAGATCATTAAAATAAAATTCAAAACTTCTACATAAAATATAATTGAATTATGTTAACAAAATATGATATTTTAATTAGAATAAAAGGGAATATATTACTTGACAAGGTATAGTAATCAATCTATTATAATCTCCAAAGTTAAATAAATGGGTTTACAAAATAAGATATTATATTGTATATAAAGATTTAGCAAATTTGTGAAAAACAATTATAGGACTTGTAAAATAAAACCCTTTACAGTTTATATATTAAATTGTTATAAAACAAATATAATTTAGTCAAAAAAATAAAATTAAAGTATAAAATAATACATAGGTATAACTGCATAATATATGTGTGATTTATTAATTGTCTTTTAAGTATAAAAAGATAATATTTATAAATTCAGTTAAAAAATTTATATCTATAAATTAATTAAATTCTAAATCAATTAACACTCCAATCCGGATATCTTGGACATGATATATTCAATTAATATATATAAATGAGCTTAAAAGTAAAATTTAAAAAAATTGATAAAAGATCAATTGAAATAAATTAATTAAGCAAAATAAATAATAAAACTAAAAATATAATTTAACAAGTTTACGAAGATGTGCGTGTCTTTCACGATCCTTTACGCTAGCTGTATTTTTAAATACCAATTATATTTAACTTGCATAATCTGAAATATAAGGATTGAGTTTAAAATAAGTGTTATTTCAAAGTTACAATCATATTGGAAGATGCCAACAGATATCCATAATTCTCATTTTTTGCTGTAGACATGTTGAAGGATTCCAATTTAAGTGAAGAGAAATTGGCAAAGCAAAAATGTTTTGAAGTAACTAAAGAAAAGGAAAATAGGAAAGAAGTAAAAATTTGAAGAAGTTTTTTTCCTGTATTGAATGTAAACAATTAGGCTTGTTATCTTGTAAATTTGTTCAAAATAATTTTCTCCCGAATTTGTGGAGATTGTTTGCAACAAACAAGCCTATACTATTTTATATTTTGTCTTTTGTAAATAATAGTCTAAATTACATTATATAGCAATGAAAGACATATGACTAGGCCTATTTGTAATAATTAGATGAAAACTCAACCAAGATAAGAAATAGCAGTAAATAATAAATGTGATAACAGGAATCAAAATAAAGAAAGGCAACTGGTCACGAAGATTTAGATTATCATAAAGATTCTGATGAGGTTGCTACTCTACACTGAAAGAAGTTCATTAATATGTTCAAGCGTCGGTGTAAAATAAAATTGTAGTATTTCAGAAGAGTTCAGAAGATACAGAAGATTTCAAGTGACTACTACAGAAAGATTCCAAGAGAAGAAAATTATGGAGATAAAGCTAGAAGCAAGAATAAGACAGAAGATCACAATTTAAAGTTAAAAGGTGAAGAATATTTACTTTAGTATGGCACAAATGAATCAGACAGTACATTTGTGTGTTAACTAATTTAATAAATATTTATCACCTAGCTTAAGTGATTTTCAGACAGAAGACAGTGAAGACGGAAAGACTCAAGTCAAATCTACAAAGGTTGTGCAGTGAAGAAACTAATTAATTCTACTACCAAAAGTTAATTAATTATTTAATTTATCTACTTAAATTAATTCACTTTGAATTGATTTAATTTATAAATTAATTAATTAGAATTGGTGGAATTAATTAAGTTAAAACGAACATTTTATTTAACAAATAAAATAAGTCTTGCTGCACTAATTTAGAAAGTCTTACCGAATTTAATTTAAGACTTTAGAGAAAGTCTTACCGAATTTAAGACTTTAATAAAGTCTTACTGAGCTTATTTTGGAAAGTCTTACCGAGCAGACTTTTTGAAAAAGTCTTACCGAACCCTAATTAAAAAGTCTTACCGAGCAGTTCTTTAAAAAAAGTCTTACCGACCCTTTTAAAAGGTCATAACGATTTTTTAAAGGTCTTGCCCAACTTATTTCAAATCTGTTGAAGGCTAATTTATAAAGTCTTTAAGATTTTTAATAAGTTTTATTCAAAAGTCTTGCTAGCTTCCACCTCTATAAATATGAGGTCTTTGGCTTCATTATTTTCGTTGTTGAAAACATTCAAATTCAGTAATTTGTCTGCATTGTAATATTCACAGACTTTATGTGCTGGTTTGAAATATAATTGTTAAATTAGAACAATTCATGTCAAAATTGTTCTAGAATATTTTATCAATTATACACACTTTCATCATATTAATTTTGTAATACTTTTCAAGTTAAAATCATATCTTCTACTTGAACAGTATTTCATTATAATTAATATTTCGTGAGAAATTAAAATAATATTTTTAAATTCTAAATTACGCGATTAAATATTGATATTATATTCAACCCCCTTATACAATATCAGGGACCAATAATTGGCATCAGAGCTAATTGATATTTTTAATATCAGATCCAAACCAAATATTCCGCAACTCATACAGAACTCAAAAATTATTTTTTATTCGAAATAAGTTTTTCCCAAAAATTATTTTTGATCAGAAATTATTTTAAGTCAAAAATTATTTTTTAAAACACTTAATTTTTAATCTTAATTAAAGATGAGTACACAAAAAGTGACGAGCATTAAAATTCCACCGTTTGATAAAGATCACTATAATTTGTGGAAGCATAAGATGCTACTATTTATTGAGATTGCCAATCCCAAGTATGCATTAATTCTGACCAATGGCATTGAACCTCCAATAACAGTTATTCTCGAGCACAGGTAGATGAGGTCGTAATTGCTCATAGACAGTTTCCAAAAAGTCTGGCTCATTACACGGATGAAGAAAAGGAAGTTGTATCCCTGGATAACAATCTCAAACTCATATTGATAGAATCCCTAGATTATGTTGTGTACAATCATGTGGTCAATTGTAAAAACGTCAAGCAAATCTGGGATACAGTAGAGATAGTAAACGAAGGGACTGAAGAAGTCAAAGAGAATAGACTGGAGATCCTAACCTCCCAATATGAGTAGTTTAGATACAACCAAGGTGAGGGTATCTCTGAGGTGTTTCAGAGATTGAATACATTAATAAACGAGCTCAACCTTAATGGGAAATATTATCAGAACCAGAGGTCAACATAAAGTTTTTACTAACCTTACCGGATCATCTGAAACATAGGATCGCAGCTATCCGGGAGTCTAGGGATATGAAAGAGGTAACCATAGAAAGACTCTACGGAGTATTGAAGACCTGTGAATTGGAACAAATCCAGACCAGAGAAATATATGGCAAAGGTAAGGTTCTTAGCTCTTCTAAAGCACTGATAGTAGAAGCACCAAAGAAGAAAGAAGTGAAGGCTGTTGCACCTTCTAACAATTCAATGGAGTATGTAGTTCTAGAATTTGGACATACTTCAGATAACCAGGAAAATGGTGAGTTCTGCTCTTTGGAAGAACTGGATCAGCTGGAAGACGAATCTCTAGCTTTGGTTGCCAGGAGGTTTGCCATATGAGATTCCGAAGGAACTCCTCCTACAAAGTTAATCCTAACTTTAGAAGGTTTCAGAGAGGAGGTTCTTCTATAGCTGTATCAAGAAGCGGCTACAAGACCGGCTTAGTTGATAGAAGCAAGTTTCATTGCTTCAACTGCAATGAGCTAGGCCACTTTGCAATTGAATGCAAGAAGCCGAAGCAAGGGAAGAAGAGAGAGTCTTATGAAGAGCTCAAAGAGAAGTATGATGCACTTGTGAAAAAATATCAGGGAAAGTCTTATCTAGCAGAGGGAAAAAGCTGGGACGATTCAGACAATGATGATGAGGAAGAGATGAGAAATCTTGCTCTTATGGCTTCATCTGAAGAATCACTGTCTCCAACTTGACAAGGGAGAAAAGAGGTAGATCTTTCATGCCCTAAGATGTTTAAATTACTAGATAAAGAACTAGATGTAATACTAGCTTCACCATTTTGTAAGAAATATCCTTCAACTCCTTGTAGGTGTAGTAGTTCTCAGTTGCTCCTTTGGATATGCATAAATACTTCATTCCAAACATGTCTTTGACAAATCTTTCTTTTGTAGAAGAGAAGATATGCTTCACCCTGAGTTTGTCAGTGGATTCATCCTCTTCTTCTCTTGATTCAATGATCTCCTAGACACTCTTGCTTAAGTCTCTTTCAAATTCCAGGAATGAACATGTAGTCAGTCTAAAGATCTTCCTCAAGTTTTATTGTTGAGCACCCTGAAATTGACAACCTCCATTTCAATGCTATCAATAATGATTCTCAGGGGCCCAAAAAGGATTAGAGAAACATAGTTAGGCCTAACATAGCATGCTTCATGTCAATCTCAGCCTCTTTAATTTTTTTGGTAATCCTCTCCACCTTCTTCTTAGCAGCTTCAACCTCTTCTTCAAAATTCTTCCTCTTCTCCTTCTCCTCATTCTTCTTCCCCTTTTTCTTCACAGAGTCATATATCTCTAGTGCTCTATTCTTTAGATCAAAGATCTCAAAGTTTATGATGTTGAACAATTGCTTCTTGATGAGTTCAATGATATGATGATCATTCTCAGCTAATCTCTTCAAGTGATCAAATGTAATTTCTTCAGCTGACCCCCCAGAGTTGTAGAAGACTATTCTATCAGGATTTCTTAGTAGACATTGTTGAGTCCTTTCATTTCCACCTTCTTTTCATATTCCTGCTTTTCCTTGGTTGATATGATTCTCTGGAGTTTGGGAATGAATCCTTGCTCTTCAGGATATGGAAGTTTTTGAAGTTGCTCCATTAGCTTTATCAAGAGTTCAGTATGTTTGTCTTATAAGGAATCCATACTCCAGAATTCCTTGACTCCATCTTCATTCTCAAATAAGACACCATCTGATAATACTATTTTTTCAGGTTCTTCATCTTCCAAGAAATCCAAGGGGTGAGGATTGTAGGAGTCCATTAGCTCCATGAATTTTCTGATCAGAATTCCCCTGAACAATTGAGTTCTAATATCTTGACCCTTGACGACTAAAAGCATTCTTCTCACCATGAAGTATGATCCTTCCTTTAGATCAATTCCCAAAGCTTCAACATTTCCAGTAGCATAAGAGATGTTTATTTTGCTCAAAGTATTGAACTCAGACCACTCAACATCAACCTTAGTGATTAATTCTGACTTGAACTCATCTAAGTTGTTGATGGTGGGTCTTCTGATATCAAGAACTTCTGCATCCAATTTCTCAATTGTTAGCTTCCAACTGCTTCTACTTGGCTTCTTTCTTGAGTGAGGTTTTGGTCTTTCTGCCCTTGCCTTTATGCGTTTCTTAGATATAGAAATTTTGGTTGACAGAGATTACCCACTTGTTGCTTTTAGACACCATTACAACTGCTCCCATTGCTGCCTATCTCATTGAATCAGAAAATTTCTTGGGGTCTCTATTAGATGAGGCTCTTAGATCATTAATCCTCTTATTGAACTTTGCATCCTCAAAAACTCTACTGTTCTCATTCTCATCTACCATTAGAATTGCAGTCTGTTCATCATCAAAATCTTCTCTTTCTACAATTATCAAATCATCACTTCCATCTTGAAAAAACATCAGGGAAAGTCTTATCTAGCAGAGGGAAAAAGCTGGGACGATTCAGACAATGATGATGAGGAAGAGATGAGAAATCTTGCTCTTTGTTAGTGTTGGTGTCCTAGAGACAATACTTTATGATAAACAATTAAGGATTATGTTTATTTGATTATTTAATTAATATTTATTATATCTTTATTTACTGCGCCATAAATTGAAAGAATAATAAATGTCCTTGGAATATTAATACGTAATATATGTCTTTAAGTATGTGACTTAAAAATGAGATTATATGAATAGTATTTTATTCTTAAAAATTCCTAGTCGAGTATTATTATTTAAGGACAATAATAATGCAATAAGACTATCATGTTTGTTGACTGATGACCACATCTCATTGGTCATAGGTATGTTGATACTAAAGTCAAGAACATAAGTGCATGTATCAATGCATGGCACTGGACAGACCCGCTGTGAGAATCTACATGTTAATAAGTGTCATAAGAAATTCTCACTGTGATAATGATGTAATGATCCTTTGACTTAAAATCATTATATTTTTATACGAGAATTAATATACTTTGATTACACTCAAAGTTACCTTTAACCGGGTAATGATAAAGGTGGACATTGGGTATGCTATGAATCGTATGAGAAATATGAATGATAGATATAGGATTTAACCCTCCTATTTTAGGAGTGATATTATTGGCCTCTTGATTGAGTAAGACTATAAAATGCATGGCCATGCTCAAATGTTGATTTGATTAATAGTCTACTCATTGATCAAGGAAACCTGGATTAAACGTTGATGAGGATGACACAAAATATGCCTCGAGTTTAATCTATAATATAAGGTTAAAGGGATTATATTACATTGTACATTATTCACGAAAGGTTTAATTGAATCACCAATTATTATTATTACTTGGGTAGCAATAATGTATTATTAGATGCCGCTCTTTGTTTATAATTTTATTATTAGAAAATAAAATTATTGCCAACGTAATAATAACCTAAAGGGTCACGCACAAAGAACGTTTAAACGGAGTGTTATTTAAATTATGAATTTAAATATTGTTATTATTAATAATTCGAATTTATTTATTTAATTAATTAAGTGAGACTTGATTAATTATATACATATTAGAATTCGAATTTAATAATAACATAAATCCAAAATCTGAATGGGTTTTAAAAGATCCAATCAGATTAGGGTTTTGGCCCAAGTCCCTCTCTCCCCTATATATACATAAAGATGTATAGTTTAGGGTATCAGGTTTATAATTTTCGTTTTTGATAAAACCCTAGCAGCTCTACGTTTTTGAGAGGCTAGAGAAAGAGAGAGACAAAAAGGCAGAAACAGGCTAGTACCATCTCCGCTGATCGTTAGACGAATCGACGTTCATGTGGATACCATTAGAGAGTAGTTCTTGAAGAAGGGGCTGCTGTGATTCATCGCTTCTGGACCTCCATAATCATCCTAAGGAAAGCTTTAATAAGGTACACATCATCTTCTCCATAATCATCAGCCTATTATACACGGATCCTGCGTTTGAGATTCACGATTTTTTTTGTATTTACCGTTATTCCGCTGCGTTTTCATGCCCGAATCTCAACACTCTTATGGCTTCATCTCAAGAATCACTGTCTCCAACTTGACAAGGAGGAAAAGAGGTTGATCTCTCATGCCCTAAGATGTTTAAATTGCTAGATAAAGAACTAGATGATACAAGAGATAGAGTTAAGAAAGTAATTCTCAAAAACAAAGTTCTAACTGATAAGAATGATGTTTTAAAATTGTTAAAAATTCCAAGAGAAGAAAATTATGTAGATAAAGCTAGAAGAAAGAACAAGACAGAATATCACAATTTAAAGTTAAAAGTGAAGGGTTTCGGGCATGAAAACGCAGTGGAATTAACATAAAAACAATAAAAAAAATCGAAACCCAATCGCAGGATCCATGTATAACGTTGGATGATTATGGTGAAGAAGTCTGTACCTTAACAAAGCTTTCGTATGCTGTTCAATGGAGGTCCAGAAAGATGAATCACAGCAACCCTTTGTTGCAAAGATTTGCTCTCCAAAGAAGTCCACACGAACGCCCGATCATCCTACGATCACCGGAGTCGGTACTAGCCGAATTGTTTGCCTCTCTCTCTCTCTCTCTCTTTCTCTAGCCTCTCTTGATGTTGAGCAGCCAGGGTTTTTCTCTAAAAACGAAATTTGATGATTAAACCCTAATACTATACATCATTATGTATATATAGGGGAGAGAGAGATTTTGGGCCTAACCCTAATCCATGTGGTTTCCAAAACCCATTATGACTTTGGGTTATTATTATTATTAAATCTGAATTCTAATATAATTAATCAAGTCCCACTTAATTAATTCAATAATTAAATTCGAATAATAATAATAATAATACTTATTAAATCCGAATTCTAATATAATTAATCAAGTCCCACTTAATTAATTCAATAATTAAATTTGAATAAACAATAATATATTTAAATTTGTAATTTAAATAAACCTCCGTTTTGACGTTCTTTGTGTGTGACCCTTTAGTTTATTATTACGTTGGCAATAATTTTATTATCTAATAATAAAATTATAAACAATGAGCGGCATCTAGTAATACATCATTGCTACCCAAGTAACAATAATAATTGGTGATTCAATTAAACCTTTCGTTAATAATGTGCAATGTAATATAATCCCTTTAACCTTATATTATAGATAAAACTCGAGGCATGTATAGTGTCATCCTCTTCAACGTTTAATCTTGGTTTCCTTGATCAATGAGTAGACTATTTAAACAAATCAATATTTGAGCATGGCCATGCATTTCATAGTCTCACTCAATCAAGAGGCCAATAATATTACTCCTAGAATTGGAGGGTTAAATCCTATATCTATCATTCATATTCCCCATACGATTCATAGCATACCCAATGTCCACTTTTATCATTACCCGGTTAAAGGTAACTTTGAGTGTAATCAAAGTATATTAATTCTCGTATAGAAATATAATGATTTCAAGTCAGAGGATCATTACATCATTATCACTATGAGATTTCTTATGACACTTATTAACATGTAGAATCTCACGGCGGGTCTTTCCAGTGTCATGTATTGATACATACACTTATGTTCTTGACTTTAGTATCACCATACCTATGACCAATGAGATGTGGTCATCTGTCAACAAACATACTAGTCTTATTGCATTATTACTGTCCTTAAATAATAATACTTGACTAAAGAATTTTAGGAATAAAATACTATTCATATAATCTCATTTTTAAGTCACATACTTAAAGATATATATTACGTATTAATATTCCAAGGACATTTATTATTCTTTCAATTTATGACGCAGTAAATAAAGACTTAATAAATATTAATTAAATAATCACATAAAACATAATCCTTAATTGTTTTCAATAAAACATTAAAAGTATTGTCTCTAGGACACCAATACTAACAAAAAGGTGAAGAATATTTACTTTAGTATGACACAAATGAACCAGACATTACATTTGTGTGTCAACTAATTTAATAAATATTTATCACTTAGCTTAAGTAATTTTTAGATAGAAGACAGTGAAGACGGAAAGTCTTACCGAAGACATATGTGTGTCAACAAATCTACAAAGGTTGTGCAGTGAAGAAACTAATTAATTCTACTATCAAAAGTTAATTAATTACTTAATTTATCTACTTAAATTAATTCACCTTGAATTGTTTTAATTTATAAATTAATTAATTAAAATTGGTGGAATTAATTAAGTTAAAAAAATATTTTATTTAACAAATAAAATAAGTCCTGCTGCACTAATCTAGAAAGTCTTACCGAATTTAATTTAAGACTTTAGAGAAAGTCTTACCGAATTTAAGACTTTAATAAAGTCTTACTGAGCTTATTTTGGAAAGTCTTACCGAACCCTAATTAAAAAGTCTTACCGAGCAGTTCTTTAAAAAAGTCTTACCGACCCTTTTAAAAGGTTCTACCGATTTTTTAAAGGTCTTACCCAACTTATTTCAAATGTTTTGAAGGCTAATTTATAAAGTCTTTAAGATTTTTTAATAAGTTTTATTCAAAAGTCCTGCTAACTTTCACCTCTATAAATATGAGGTCTTTGGCTTCATTATTTTCGTTGTTGAAAATATTCAAATTCAGTAATTTGTCTACATTGTAATATTCACAGACTTTCTGTGCTGGTTTGAAATATAATTGTTAAATTAGAACAATTCATGTCAAAATCGTTCTAGAATATTTTATCAATTATACACACTTTCATCATATTAATTTTGTAATACTTTCCAAGTTAAATCATATCTTCTACTTGAACAGTATTTCATTATAATTAATATTTCGTGAGAAATTAAAATAATATTTTTAAATTATAAATTCCGCGATTAAATATTAATATTTTATTCAACCCCTTCTACAATATTAGAGACCAACAAGCAATGTCAGGACTCAGTGTTGTATGTAAATTGTTCTAGTAAATTTCATTCTTGTAATTCAGTTTATAATTATATTGTTCACCAAAAAAATGTCTTGAAAAAAGTTCAAGTATTTATTCAAGTATCAGGAGAAATAACGCCAAAGAAATAAACATCGCAAAATTGAAGAAAATTTGTCAAAGTCAAATACCGAGAAGTCTAGAATACGCTACGTAGTGAAGTACAGAAAACGTGATATTGAGATGTGCAATTATTGCGAAGTCTACAAGATGTATCGAGAAGTACAAAATGTTATAAATTTGTACATCAACAAATCAATATACTGAAGACCAAATCGAAAAGTCTAGAGTTTGATAAGAATATCAAGAAGTCTAGACCTTGATAGTTCGAGAAGTCACAATATTGGTTCAGAAAATTATCATATCGAGAAGTCAAGAGAAAAGATATATATGTTGAGAAGTCTATTGTTAAAGCATATCGAGAAGTGATTGTATATCAAAGTCAAATGTCGAGAAGTCACCATTATATAATGAAATTGTGTTATCGATATGGTTATTTAACATAGCGAGAAATCTCAGTTCGTGAAGTAAATCAAACATGTCAACAAATATAAAAGATTCAAATATTAAAGAGTTCACGATATGTATACTTAGATAAATTTAAGAAAATTACAGAACAAAAGACAAACTATTGAAACACTTATCAAATTTAGAGTGTGGTCTAATTTTGAATTGAATATGTGTCAAGTTTACAATGGAAGGTTGAAGAGAAGAATAAGGATCGAAGAATAGACAAAGGAGAAGTAGAATCAAAAGGTTTATTTCATTCAAGGATGTTAGTTAGAATATGAATGAATTTAAAATGAAAGTCATTTTATATCGTTTCCTGTTTTAACTATATAGAGTGTAGTAGAGTATGTGTCAAGACATGTTGTCTATATATCATGCACATGACTCTACTTACAACTTATCAACTCCTATAAACAATTTATCTCTTTCAAGAACAAGAAAGTGAAAAATCAATTTAATTTTCCAGATTATAATAAACCCTTAATATCTATTTGGATTGCGGGTTGAGGAGGTAAGGGTAGGGCAGGGCATGGTAGGGTAGGGTTGGGTTAGTAAGGTAAAAGTTGGGTTGGGAAGGGATGTGTGGGATTGAAACCTTACCATATTTATATGAATGGTTCGAATGTAAAGGTTGGATAAATAAATATTGTAGTAGAAATAATTTTTGAATAACAAAATATTTTTATTAAAAATATTTTATATATTAATATTTGGAAAGTTGATTTGTTTGAAAAAGTATATTTTATAAAATTTAATAGTATAAAATTAATATTTATATTAAGTTCTTTTTATAAAAAAATTAATTTATATAAATTCGGTATGATAACCTATACAAATAATATATTAGTTTTATAAAAATCGGTTATAATATATTATATACGTGTATGATATAAAAAAATGTCTACCATTTTTTGTTTTTTATTTATATATTTAAATTAGGTCTATAAATTAATCGGCTAGTACTTATGAAAAAATATAATCAATTAGTGAATCCCAGTATTCATGTGTTAAATAATATGAACATTGAACCGAACTACAAGAGGAGGTGTAACATTTACTGACACCCCGCCAACCCTTCTAAACCCAACCTTTCTACGTAATTTTTTTCCCAAAAGTGGTTTTTGGAATCTCAATCCACCACGACCTAACCCGTCCCTTTATAACCCGCGATCCAAACACACTCTTAACCTAATATAATACTAAATTAAAAATTATTTGTGTATTCAATTTACTGTCTTAATTTTTGTTTTGATAGATTTTTGTTGGTTAAAAATTAAGTCTAACTAATAAAAATAAATATAATTTGACACAAACAATGATGAACATGAATAGAAAATAACGATGACACAAATAAATTGGTGACGCGGAAAATCCTCGAAAGAGGATAAAAATCACAGGTGGGTAATACCCAACCTCAAATGATAATGTTAATTAGGACAAGTGTTTTGTAGAGAGTAAAATGGTTACAAAGGAAAGAAGTAGGTTTAGCTCTATCATACGTAAAGTAAAATGTATCGTAGTATGTTATAGATGTGTTATAGTATCTTTGTGACTCTATCCCCTCTAAATATATAGCCAATAATCTTATCTTTTTATTGCTCATTCTCATTTGAGCATTATCTCCACGATCTTATTTTATAGGAGTGATTGCTAATTATCCTCCTATTTTTCAGGACGGTTAAACAACTGGTAGACTGATCTTGATCTTGGCGTGCTCCCGCTTCTATCGTGTGAGCATGCAGTCATCAAGTTTCTTCATGTCAAGACATCAACTTTCATCCCGCAGTTATCTAGTCTTCTCGTCTTGACAACTGAAAATTTGGTATTAACAATTTCTATACCACACTTTCTACGTTCTGTATTGTTGTAATAATATACATAACAAAACACGAATTCATTAAAAAAATTTGAAATACCTCTCCGTTTGTAAAAGGTAAGACGTTTTCAGCTAAAACCAGTGTTATTTAATCCGCACGGTAATAATACTTTATCGTATTTAATATTTTAACCAACACCACATTATAACGAAGAATCAATTAATATTATTTGGATTATTAATTGAAAATCAATTCATATTAATAATATTAATAAATAATTGAATTTATATATTCAATCATTATACATTTATACAAATATATTTAAAGTAGATATTGATTGGAATAAAAAACTACTAAAAGATTTAATTCTTGAATTTATGATAGAATTGAATGAAAATTTGAAAAGACATGTATTTTATTTGTTTATATTCGGACTTATGCATATGATAAAATATTTTTCTTTTTGTATTCAAATTTCTTCCTCTTTAAATTTTTAAATATTTTCTCCATCAGTACTAATTTAATCAATTAAACCAATTTTAATTGATTAATCTCATTTCTAATCAATTTAATCAAATTTTAGACAATTAATCGCATAGCAACACTCTTTTGCAAATATTTTAGCGTGAGAATCGTGAAAACTTTTATTAAATTTTGGAGAACCATAATAAAAAATAAAAAAATAATGAAGAACCATAATTGTATTTATAAAATTATAATAAAAAATTTATATAAATATTTTTTTACATTTTTTATTATAATCCTGCAAAATTTAATGAAATGACGGCGAAAAGTTTTCACCTTATTACCGAATGCTAGAACCGCTCAAATAGCAAACTATTATGTTTTATATTCTTTTTTTTCCTTACCACGCATAAAAATATTCTGTCCCCCTAGGTAATGTCTGCTCTACTTTCTTCTTTCTATATGTCATTTACATGTTTATAATTCATGGGTTGGTTCATATTAGTTGAATCATTATGTGTTTTTGGGTGTGGTTTGATTATGTGTGTTGTAATTAGTGATACCCACATATTGAATTTTGTTTTTACACTTTCTGTAGTATGATTTTCAAGTTTTTGTGTAGTGACTTGTATATGTTTGATGAAAGTCCCCTGTGAAGTATGAAGTGTGAAGTGTTCCTTTAGGTAGTTGCTGGACACATAATATTTATTCACATCAGTACTAATAAGTTGGTAAAGAAGTAAACTTGCTGATTCGACAGATTATAATGTCCTTTGATTCTTAAGGTCTTATGTGGCGAAATTAGTGAAGTGGCACATACTAAGGTTAGCAGCTATTTATTGTAGTAAATAGGATTCATGGGTGATGGGTCTGCACGTATATTACACCGATTGCTATGCACGAATTTTAGCATATATCGTGGTGGCTAACAGTATAGAAGAAGACCAAAGAAATAGGGTTAGGAGCTCATGCTCTTTGATACCTTGCTAGTAATGATGAAGTCCCTGAATATGACTCGTGTATTGTTTACATTGTGTAGACTATACGATTATTAAGATATACACTAAAGATTATTATTATACAGATTTAAGGCAACATTACGTAAAGATTCACATGTGTGTGTTTCTAGTAAAAATCTGATAGGGACCAGTATTGAGATTGCTATATTTTGTTTCTAAGGTAGTTTATCTGTTCCCATATTCTCATTTTTCATTTAGCCTATTTGTTTTAGGCATGGATTATTTGTTTTCTTTATCAATAGGATGTATGGTTTAGGTTGTAAGAACGATTTATTATCAATTATATGTCTCCTTTCACTGTTATTGTTGTCGTGTATAAAATCATGGTGCCATATTAGGAAATATTTTATGTTATCATTTCTTGATTTTATTTAACTTTGATCTCTGAACCACTCCACAACCAACTTGCTACAATTTTATATTGTTAAAGACTTAGACTTCTTTATGGTCGGTCACCAATGGATCTTTAAGTTGATTTAGCTTTCAGCATCTTCTAGCTACTGTTCTTTTGAACCAAACAACTATACATACCCAGATTAGTTTTATGTATCAGCTTCCTTGTTCGTTACAAACTTTTCGATCTGCAATGCATGATTGCGGTCTCCGTAAGTTATATGATTTATCGCGATTTTTTACCCGAATGAAGGTTTCATGCTTTTGGATTTCCAGGTGGTGAAGTCGAGGCTGTGAAAGTGTGTTCTGCTGCTCTAAAATGCACTATGCAGGCAGTTACAATTGCTGCATTACTCTTTTGACTCTTGGTTTTATTGTCAGCATCCTGCCATTTTGTCACGGGGACTTGTTAGTCTAATTTGGAGTTTGTTTGCTGTATTTTCTTTGTTACTTATATTAACCCTAAAACATTCCATGGCCATGATTCTCTTATTTGGACAAGTAGTGGTTGTAGTATTAGTAGTGTATGTGTTTCTGTGTGTGGTTGTGGCTTATGTTTAGAAAACTATGCAGAATCAGAAGGGCACTGAATGTCGGAGAGGAGCTACAAAAGGAAACTTTGCCGTTGCAAAGTGGTTCCTGCTTTTATCAGATCAATGGTTTAAAATCGCAAACGTGGTACGAAGTGAAGATATCATATCCAGCTTCTGTATGTGTAGATCATATTTTCTTTTTTCTTTTTAACATTTTCTAGGTCAGCTTAATCTCATTTTAGTAGCTTAACAGATCCCTGCTAGCTTCGCTATGCAACTCAAACGAGGTGATTCCAACTTGGGACTGAAACAACAAAGAAAACTACTCAACACTGAGAAGCTAATATTCGAGAGTGGTGATGTGAAATTGCTTAGTGAGCAGGTTTGCCCTGCGCCTTTTGACTGTCTTTTACTATTTTTTTTCTTTATGAGGAACTCTATTGCGTTAACATAGGGTGGAACGTTCGTCCATGTCACTGTAGAGCCTGAAGGGTTTGTTGCAATACCAGATGTGCAAGAAAGGAAAGAAATTATCTATAATATAGGTATCCATCCATTTCTTATCATTTGCCCAATTTTAACTTCTTTATTTTAATATAGAAAATTCGAAAAATAACTTTAAGTTACATGTACATTTGTGAGTTGTGACTTCCATGCTTCTGAAGAAAATTATAGCACAGTTTGTTAAGACATTAGCTTCAATTGTGTAAGAGTGTTCAGTTTCTACATATAAGATGCAGACATGTTTTCATCTTCCAAGTTATGCATCTTTTCCCTATCATCTACAAATCAATTTCCAGGACATATACTTGGCCATGCATTTTGTATGAGCTAATCTTTCCTCTATCAATAAACTGGTGAAAATGATGTATATTTTTTTGGGTTCTGTTCCTCAGAAAAAAAAGAGGTTTTAACCCTACTCAATTTAATTTGAGAAGAAAAGTCTGTCTACTTAAATTTTATTGTTCCTGCGGTTCTGCCAATACATAATGCTGTCACATTTTCTTCATGTAAAATTCCTACCACAAAGGCTATCTTTATGGTGAATTTATTATTAGTGTCTCTAATTTCGCACTTACAAAATCTGCTCAACTGTCTTGGATAACAATTGTACATATTTTTCAGCTATTTATTAATTTTGAAGAACTATCTGGTGTTACATTAAAATCTTCCTCGCTTGATGTTCCTACTTGGGTTCCATCACTTATTGTCATGTTTGTGAACATCCTAGGGGCATACTGTAACTTAATTAGAAGCAACTTAATGTATTTGCATTACGAACACATAAGCAATTTTCTTGATTTCTTGTCAACGAGGTAGGCTCCTAGTTAGGTTTCATGTCTAAGTTATTTTGTCCGGAGAATCAGTAGGCTTGATTTGGTGAATGAATGGGGCTTTTCTTTACTGCTTTGGAAGTTATTCGATCAGAAAAAGCATATTGCATACTTAAAATTTCTTATCCGAAGGCAATATTCGAGATACAGGCATACAGCTGAGGTTTAGTAAAAGCATTTATCTAGGGTTGTGGAATGTGGATTGGTTGAAAGGCCTGTCGCCTGAGAAGAGTGTTGTTCTGGAGGGATGAGACAAGTATTAGTATTTACATGGTGATACCATCTTCTGAGGATTAGTACCGAATTAAATGATTCTTACTAGAAGCTGCTAGGCAAATCATGTACTCTCATACATTAGAATGTCACCATTGCAGAAGCACATTCTGTAAGCAATTAAAATAAATGATACAAATCCTGCAAAAAATGCATCTTGAGGAACTTATTCCCTTGTATCAAGTCTGCATATAAATTAGTTTCATCAAATTTATTCCATGACATGTATTTGCTGTCTTCTACTCTATATAAGTTTTACTATTTACTGAATCAATACTTTTAACTTACAATGTACATAATATTGGTATCTATTTTCCTGATTATATACGGGCATTTTCATTTTGGCAGTTTGTGATGAGCTATTGTTAGGAATCCCACACAAAGCCTGGTGGGTAGTAATCCTGGTAATTATTTGTTTGGGATTGGGAGCAGTGGTTCCATATTTTCTTCCATCATATCTGCTGCGAAAGGATCTCAGTCCACAACTAATTAAAGACATTACTTCCAAGGATTCTTGATCGAATTTTGCTGAGCAATTAAGATTACTGCACAAGGTGAATGTTGTAGCTGAAACTAGCATTAGATTGTAGGCTAGATTTGTACTAATTATTCAGTAATACTAAGCTGTTGTTAAGCTTATGGTTGTGAATCTTCCTCATTTTTCCTTTTTAGATTACAAGAGAAGAAAATCTCGTATGGAATTCAAATTTGCGTTGTTCATTATATGGTCAGTAAAAAGATGCATTGGGTCTCAAGGATACCATAGACTTCTTGTGAGGTGCCTATTTTACTATACGTCCCAGGATTTTTTTTTATGAGGGTAATTTAATTTCCTGAAAACAACTTCTTTAAGAAAACTAAGGGATCGTTATCTATCGGGACCTGCAATGAATCTACATTATTTGGTCCTGGGAAACAATTGTGCTGAAATATTGATCCCTGATGAATTGCATTATAGCACTCACTCTCTGCTTGTGGGACATTATTAGAGGCAGAGGGAATAGTTTTCAGGACGTGTAATAATATTCTAATACAATAACTACACAAGGGTAAGGCTCATCAGTCACAGTCCTGCAATGCACCCTGAAGCCTTCTCTGGTGCCTTCACATGACACCCTTACCTCTTCACACACTTCGAGGTGGAATGGTAACCCTATCATGATGCCTTGTGTCCATCTTCCTCCCCAACCTATACATTTTTCCCTCTATATATATGCACACATGCCCTCGCATCATCTCATCACATTCACATCTTTATACGCTTGCCTTTAACTGATTAAACGCCATCTAACTCATGGACCAAAGAAAGCCAATGAGTCAAGTTCACCATGGAGGATCACCTCAGAATTCCCACCAAACAGTCAAGTTCTTGGCCGCTGCAACATTTGGAGCTGCATTGGTAGCCCTGGCCGGGTTAACCTTAACCGGGACAGTGCTAGCCATTGTCATTGCCACCCCTGTTCTAGTTTTGTTTAGCCCAATCCTGGTCCCAGCTGGAATAATGGTGTTCTTGGTGACTGCTGGTTTCTTGTTCTCTGGTACGTGTGGGGTGGCAGCGATTTCGTTGTTGTCGTGGATATATAACTATGTCTCCGGAAAACATCCACCAGGATCAGATCAGTTGGACTATGCAAGGTCAAGAATTGCAAACAAGGCTAGGGACATGAAGGAGAGGGCTCAAGAATATGGAAATTATGTGCAACAAAAGGCAACAGAGGCTACACAGCCCCAAACCCAAGCTTAGGATTCTTTTGAAGCTCTCGATTTAGCTTGTAGTGTGTGTGTTGAATGCAAGTGCATGCTAGATGCATTGATTATGCAGGTGTTTAGTGCTTTATTTATGCAGGTGTTTAGTGCTTTATTGCGAGTCTTGGGCTTTATTTTGTGGGGGTGGTAATAAACTCTTTTCTGTTTGATGCAGCTGAGAATAAAAGTTAGCAGTGTTGAAAGTGTTTAATTTCGTCCTTTTAAATAATTACATGATAACATGACTTTAAATACGTTTTGTTAATTGTTAGAGAAAGTCCAACAGCTCCGAGGTTCCTTATAAAATATTATAAAGTATTGTGTTATAGTGATTTAGGATATTACTATTCTATATGCACTCCAACAACATTTCTTAATCTCTTTCCTTATTATTAAAATAATAATATATTTGAATTGTAAAAAAAAGGGAAGTGAAAAAGAGTGTGAGGTCGTTTGATTAACAGTAATTTATGTAGGTATTTGAAATACCTAGGAAGTAAAATATGATATAGTTGTTTGGTTATCTAAAATAATGGATAGTAGATTTAGCTGGGAAGTACATATACCTACATAATGTAAGAAGTCACTTACCCGCCCTTATCTTGGTAATTTACAATTCCTGTATCACACAAAATCTAACACATAAATAGAAAAAAAAATCAATCAAATAATATAAGGGAAGTAACTATCCAGGAAGTACAAAATTATTAACCAAACAAATTTATTACACTTCTCATGTTTTCTTTAGAGAAAGGAAGTACAACTTCCGATGGTAATTTACTTCCTGTATGTTACCAAACAAGCACTGAAAAAGGAGGAAAAATAATTTTTTATTAATAAAAATGAGCTAAGAGCAAGTCCAAAAGTTTACTTAAATCATGTCTCAAGCTAAAATATAAGGAATATAAAGAAAAAAGTTGCTCCAAGAGCTCTTCTTATGAATACCCCTTTGCAACCAACCTTGCCTTGTTTCTTATGACAATTACATGTTCATCTATCTTATTTCTATAGACCCATTTGGTGCCAATAATTGATCTGTTTTTTGGAGGTGGCACCAATTCCCAAACATTGTTTCTTTCAAATTGATTTAGCTCTTCCTGCATGGCCACAATCCAGTCTGGGACCAACAATGTTTCTTCAATCATTTTAGGTTCATTTTGAGACAGAAAACAAGCATACAAGCATTCATTTATGGTTGCCCTTCTTGTTCTCACACCTTCATCAAGATTGCCAATTATTTGATTTGCAGTGTGGGCTCTGTTCCATTTTATTTCATGAGCCACACCTCTTGCATTTGAATTTGTTTCTTCCTGACTCAAATTATTTGCATTTGTTATTGATCCTTGAGAAACTCCCCCTGAGTGTATGCTAGGGTTGTGAGGAGTATTCTCAAGTTAAATGTGACTGAAATCCTCAATATTTCTCTCTTCATTTGCACCATGTGAAATTTCCACATGTGAGCATTCATGTGCATTTTCATCTTTTTCATTTTCAGATGCTTCCATTTCCATTTCATTCTCAAATCTCAAGGTGTCACAGTTTTCTCCTTCAAGACTCATGGCTGGGAACTTGAAGTCATCAAAAGTCACATTTGTGCTTTCCACTACTTTTTGTTGATCAATCACATATACTCTGTAGACAATTTTGTCCAAACAATATCTTACAAAAATTCCTTCATATGCCTTGACTTCAAACTTCCCAAGATGGTCAGCATCATCATTGAGTATAAAGCATTTTGCTCCAAACACATGCATGTAATTGACATATGGTTTTCTGTTTGTCATGATGTGATAACGGCTCTTTCCAACAGGTTTTGTGATGAGAGTCCTGTTTTGAGTATAACATGTAGTTCTGACAGCTTCAGCCCAAAAACTGGTTGGAATATTTGCTTCTGCTAACATGGTTCTTGCAGCTTCAATAAGAGTCCTGTTCTTTCTCTCAACAACTCCATTTTGTTGTGGAGTTCTAGGAGCTGAAAATTGGTGAGTGATTCCATTTTCCTTGCAGAATTCACTTAATGTAGCATTTTTGAATTCAGTTCCATTATCACTCCTTATGGCCACAATAAGTGTTGGGCCTTTATCCAACCTTCTCAAGTTTTCAATAATGAATTCAGGAGCCTCATCTTTTGAATGTAGGAATTCCACCCATGTGTATTTAGAGAAGTCATCAACCATGACAAGTGCATATTTTTTCTTGGACATTGACATAACATTTACTGGTCCAAACAGATCCATGTGAATCAGTTGCAATGGTTTTGTGATTGAAGTGAATTCCTTACTTCTGTGACTTGACCGCTTCATTTTTCCCTTTTGACATGCCTCACACAATCCTTCTATGCAGAATTCAAGTGAAGGCAGGTTAGGTCTTTCACTAACTCTCTTTTTACTAGAGAGTTCAGATTCTTGAAGTTCAAGTGAGACGACCTCTTGTGCCAAAGCCAACTTTCTTTTTCAGAGGCCTTGGTATAGAAACAACAAATTCTTTCCTTGTTTGCAGAGTCCAAATCTTCTACAAACAGGCTTCCTTTCCTTACTCCTTGCAGAGCAATTTCTTTGGTCTTTCTGTGTGATATGAGACACAATTCTTTATCAAACTCTAACTTTAAGTCTTTGTTGCAGAATTGAGTGATGCTCAATAAATTATGCTTCAAACCAAACTAGGTTGGGTCCTTTATGCTTAGTCACATGAATGTCATTTTTCTTGTTTGTAGTCCTAGTCACTTTGTCATGCATACTTACATTTTTCTGATTTTGATTTATAGCCTGACTGGTGCTACCAGAACTAGATGCATTTCTAGGTGACATAGAATGTTTTCTACTCTTGACTGGACTAGCAGACTTAGGTCTAGCAGTTTTGTTGTCTAAATTTTGACTGATACTTCCTTCAACAAATTGTTTCCTTAGTCTAAAGGAAGTATTCATAATATTCAAGTTGCATGACATACAATCAAATTTGTCACAGAATTTATGATTATCATTAAACTGTGAGGATTACCAGTAAACTCAGTTTTCTTGCCTTTTGTTGTTATAGACTTTTTCTTCTTAAGAGTGTCATAGTCAAACCCAACTCCAACCTTAGAATTCTCTTAGTATTTCTCATGAAACTCTTGCAGTGTCACAGATGAGTTGTGATAGACTTTAATCTTCAATTCATTCTCAGAGATTTGATCTCTCAGGAATTTTTCAAAATGCTCTAAGCAAGTGACTTTGTTCTTTAAGTATTCATTCTCTTATTTCATGGATTGCTTGTCAACCAAGGATAATTCTAACTGTTCATTTTTAACCTTCAGTTCATCATTGGCTTTTAACAGTCTATCAATTTCCTCATAAGCAGCATTCATACTGGTATGGATATTAAACATTTCAACACTCAATTCTTCCACAGTTTTCTTATATTGAGATTTTAACATGTCAATAGAAGTTAGGATTGGTACCTGACTGATTGAGGTTGATGCTCCTTCATCTGATTTGGCCATGAGGGCTAAGTTACCATACTCTTCATCTTCTTCTTCATCAGTATCATCCCAACATTTGCCTTCAGCAATGTATGCTCTACCAGTCTGTTTCTTTAACAGGGCTTCATACTTAGCTTCCAACTCCAAGTAGTCTTTGTCCTTTTCGGCTGCTTTTAGTTTCCTACACTCAGTAGCAAAGTGTTCTAATTCATCACAGTTGTAGCATCTTATCTTTGACCTTTCAACATATCCAGTCTTGTAACCTCCTTTGAAGTTACTCTTGGGAGCCTTGCCTTTACTTGAAGAACCAAAGTTTGGTTTTGGCTTGAAGCTTTTATTTTTCTTAAACCTTAAGTTTCCAAACTTTCTAGCCATGAAAGCCATAGATTTTTTGTCCATGCTTTCAAGCACTTCAAGAGTGTAGAACTCATCATCCTCAGATTCACTTGTGACAGATTCATGCTCTTCTTTGTCTTTTTAAACACTTTCCTCATACTTCAATTTTTGACGTGTACCAGCTTTTTCCACCTTCATTGGTTCTTTGATAATTAGAGCACTAGAGACATTTGCCATTTTTCCTCTGTTTCCCAGAATGGACTTCTTTTGAAAGTACTCCAGTTCATATGTCTTTAATATTCCATACAGAGTTTCCAATGGAAGTTTTGTTAAATCTCTTCCTTATCTTATAGCAGTAATTTTATGTTCTAAGTGCTCTGGAAGAGTTAGCAAAAACTTCAAATTCTTTTCTTTTGTCTCATATGTCTTTCCATGTAAATGCAGTTCATTGATTAGTTTGTTAAACCTCTCAAAAACCTCAGTTATGCCTTCATTTAGTTTTGACATAAATGCTTCATATTGTGAGACCAACAATTATCTTTAATTTTCTCTTACTTCCATTGTGCCTTCACATAACAGCTCTATGGTTTCCTAGATGTGCTTGTAAGTGGTGCAGTTGACAACATTGCTATACATGACCATATCTAGAGAGTCAGTTAGTATGAGCATGAGACTGTTGTCAAGAGCCACTTTCTCTCTTTCAGTATCAGTGTACTGAGATGGATCTTTTGGTACTCATGTGGCTGGTATCACTTCTGAGCCACTGGTTGTTTTAGGAACAAGTGTTACTGGCATGAATGGTCCATTCTTCAAGATTTCAGGATACATGTAGTTTGTAGTCTTGATGAATGTTAACATCTTCTTTTTTCATAGTATGTAGTGTTATCTGTCAAATGGAGGAATCTTGATACTATTTAGCTTCTGTGAACTCATCTTGATCTTTTTACTATTTGTATATCAACAGCCTGAGCTCTGATACCACTTGTTAGGAATTAGAGTTACAGAAGTTTATAGGGGGTGAATGTATAACTTCAAATTCTTTTAACTTCAACAACTAGATGAACTGTTTGATTGTGTTTATTGCTTTATCAATTCACATGTGTTTTCTTAATTAAAAATGCGGAAATATAAGGAACACAGAGAATTAACTTTCAATCTAATTGTGTATTAGAATAAATCTTCCTACAATCTGAAATTCAAAGTGAATTTCAGCTTCTTGTTCTTAGAAGAAATAAGGTATGAATACTTGATGCAAATATTCGAACACCCTAACTAATGCGGTTGACAATGCTATATAAATAACATGTCTCTTGGCACATGCACTCACTAATCAGTTAAGCTAAAACTAGAAATAGACAAAAACAACTTTACATTTGACTACTATCTATTTCTAGCTAACACATACTATGACAGTCCTTTTGCTTCCAGCCTTATCCCTTCTGTCATTTGTCTTGTTCTTCTTCTAAGCTTCATTGTAGACTTGTCTCCATTATCACAGATTTGACTGATCCTGTAATGGCAGAGCTTCGAATTACTTGTCTTGTTCTTCTGCAATTTTCCTTGAAATTAGCTCATTTGAAACATCCGAGTACTCCAACTGTTGTTACTTCGAGAAGTCATGAGATAGACTTCTCGATCGAGTACTTCTGAGATTTCTTGATTAGCATTTAACTGATAACTTCTCGAATGACTAGAATTCTTGATTTTACACTTCGTTTGATGACTTCTCGATTGAACTAGACTTCTCGAATGATATGATTTCATATACTTCTCGATTGACCCATTTCCTCAACTTCTCGATTGCTTCAATAACCAACTTCTCGAATTGTTCTCCTGGACTTCTTGAATGACTCTAACTTCCTTACTTCTCGATCACAATGACTTCTCGAATTTTTACAGAGTTATTCATTCACTCTGAGACTTCTCTACCAGTTTCACATATGACTTCTCTACCAGGGTGACTTCTCGATTGATCACTTGACTTAGAAGATTTTCCATACTGCAACTCTTATTGGAGTGTAGTCTTCTAATACTTGATGCATGATCCAGAATTGAATCTTTTACCAATATTTATTCTTGACTTACAGATTATACAATTGAATTGGCAGTAGAAACATGCTTCTATCTGCAAGTACATATTAAAAGCACTGAGTCACCATTATAGTACATAAGTTCTAGTTGTGTTAAACATAGACAAGTATTTTAACTATGGTAGGCTTGATTTGATCCAACAATATCCCCTAATTTGGGAAAAGACATTTTTATAAATTAACATTAAAATATCAAGCCTACCTTTGATTTAGATTCTGATTTGCCATGAATTGATCATATTCGGCTTTCTTCTCTGGCTTTGATTTCTTGAATAGCTAAAAGAATTTCCTGCCTGGCCATGACCTCTTTAATTAGGATTGCACCTTCTAGCATATCAGCTGCCACTTGAAGGGATTGAATAGGATAGTCCTTGACAAACTTGAGTCTTATTCTTGAAGTTACTCCATTTCTGAGATTTAAACTCAACTTTGTCTGGATCTTTGAAAATTCCGCTCTTTCCCAATCTCCTCATCTCTTCAAACTTTCTTTCCAATTCCTCTTCCTCATTGATCTTCCTTTTTGCCATTTTCTTCCTCTCCTTCATCTTGTCAATATTTTTCTGATATTTTCTTGCCAAATACTCAGCTATTTCAACCATCTTCAATTTATTCACCATGCTCTTTTTATCATAAAGGCTGATTACCCTTTTCATATCATGAGTAGTAGACTTTGAGCTATTATGGTTGAATTCCTTTTCTTCTCTATCAACATTTGTCATAAACACCTTCATGTCCCTTAGCTCAACCTTACAGATTATGTCTGCCTTCCATTGTTTGAATCTCACCTTATCAATTACAACTTCTTCTTGGATATGATGGATAGGTAGACCTTTATTAGGAATAATAAGCTGCTTTTTCCATTTTGGACACCTTACTAGCAATGAGCTAGTAGGCTTTTTGAATTTTGTCCTTGAAACTATGTTGACTTTGAGTTGTTGGCATGGCTTTAAGTTCTTGACATGTTCTTTCTTTATCTTCTTCCTTATCACTCCATTTGCAGTCACTTTGACAAGATGTCTTTTAGGTGATTTGGATTCTGGGATCATAGCAGTTTCAGAATCTATTGGAGTCACACCAGCACCCTGAGTTTTGGTAAGTGTACTAGTATGAATACCAACTTGCTGCTTGGATGGTTTCTTCCTTTCATACTTCTTTTCTTTGACAGAATCATCTCTCTTTTTCTTGTCACCACCTTCCTTCTTCTTTTCTTCTTTCTTTCCTCCCTTATCACTCCTGGACTCAGGCTTCTTATCATTCTTGTCCCGATCCTTATCTTCATCATCTTTCTTCTTTTTCAACTCTTGATAAGCAAACTTTGTCATTTCACTGTTCATGAATTCCTCCAACTTCTTCAGAATTATTGAGTCATCTTTTTGCTTGACTTCCTTCCTCTTAAGTAAATCAATTAAGGTAATGACCTGACTTCTATTTCCTTGATTAAGATGTTAAGGGATCATGAAATGAGCCAGTTTGTTTCCCTTTGACATATACATTACTCCACCAGGGCTACAGAATGCCTCAGGAAGAGCCTTGGATAATAGAGGACCCATGATGTCCTTTTCCAATTCTTCATCTTCCTGAGTTACTGTCTCTATTACTTTGTGTAGACACTCTAGCTCAGTGTATGACAATTGATTGAAGATAACAATTGACAATTTGAAGTAGCCAGTTTCCAACTGCACTACAGGCTCTTTACACATCTTTTTATCTTTGATTTCATATTTAACCCCTCTAACTTGGATGATGACTTTATCAAGAAGTTTCTTGTACTCCCAATGATGTCCCTTCACTTGTGCCTTGATGGCCTTCAGGGTTTACAAGAATTACTTGTCTGCATTAGGCTTAGCCACCTCTTCCCTTAATTTTCTCATAACAGCTACCTGCCTTTCAGCTTCAATCTCTTCCCTTCTTTCTTTCTCCCCCTTAGGATTGATATCTTGGTCCCTAGGTAGGAATGAAAAGTGAGATGGCTTTATTTGAGTGGGAACTTGCACTTGAGGTGCTTGACCAGGAACAATCATTGTTAAGAGCAAAGTTTGAAATGAGGCAAGTTGAGTAGAGATTTGTTGAAGTGTAGTGCCTTGAGTTGAGCTAGAGGTTTCAAATTCTTTCTTGAGAGAAGTAATAGTAGCCACCACTTCTGAAACTGTGGTTGAGAGAGTAGATTGAACATCTGTCAATGTATCCACTTTCTCTTTGAGTTTGGACAAAGTGACAGCTTCATCTTTTTCTGCCCTGGCTTTAGATTGATAGAAGATGTCTACTTGCAATGGAGCCAGGTCATGTAGAGGAACATCTTCAGGTAGTCTATCTGCATGCCTATTTTTGTATAGAACCTCCACCATGTTATTGATTTTGGTCTGATTTTGTTGAACATTGGCATTGCTTTTAATCATTTCCTTAAAGGTTTTCTCCATTTTCTCCATTTTATCATTCAGTTCATTGGTCATGAATCTTGACAAAGAAGAATCAGACTTAGAAGATGTAGTTCCATAGATACCACCAGGCTTCATCTTTTCTTCAATGGTCCTCAAAGTGCCTTCTACCTTACTTCTATGGGCATCAATTTCAAATTGGAGGCCCCTTGCAAGATAATGATTTGCTTGGAGTTGCACCTTGACAGCCTTATGAATTGCATCATAAATTGTAGAGGGAGTGAAGACCTTCTCATAAGAGCCAACATAAGTCAAATATTTCTCCCTCATCCACTGCAGCATCTCCTCCATTCTCACAGTATATTTATCATCCAACCAAGCATCTATATTGGCCTCTCCCTCTTCAGCCATTTCTGCATATTTGTCCTTAATTTCCTCCTGATCCTTTGCATACTCCAAAAGAATAGCAACATAATCCTGATTTGGCAAGTGAGCAGTCAGGAGTTGTTGAGCAATGTGATAAAATTCATCCATCTGATCTCCATATAACTCCCTTAATTTCTCTTCAGAAAGTAACTCATCAGTAGATGGTCCTGAATCCCTATCATGTTGCACATGTTTCAGTAGGTTTCTTCCTTTTCTTCTTTTCAACCACACCATGTTGGGAGGATGTGGAGGTTGGTTCACTATCAACTAATGGATTTGAAGAAATTGGCTCAGTTGGGTTAAGGATCCTTGGGTTAGGTGCACTATGTACTTTTACGTCCTTAGAACCCTCTACTGTATCAAGGTAACCATATGTCGGCTGCACAAGTGGGTACCCTTCAAAGACACTCCTCATGCGAGGTGTGATTTGAAGATGTACATTCACTGGGGTTCTCCTATCCAATGTAGCAAAAATAATTTTTGACATGGATTTGGAGTAGCCAATTCTATTTTTGTTCATCCCAAGCAGTTCAATCAAAGCAGGATTTTTATAATTGAGTATTGATTGAATAAAATGAGGGAAGAAAATTTCATTACCTCTCTTGAGAATCATGGTTGTGAGTTCCCTCAGAATAAGCTTCCCAACATTAAGCTTTCTGTTATAAGCCAATGAAAAGGCCAGCTTTAAGGCAATGCTGCTAAACTGGTCAAACCCTATTTTCCTGCAAGTGAACACTCTCAAAATAGTGTCAAACAGGAATGACCACTCCTTCCTCATGTACTTCTTGTTTATTTTGCCCAGCATGTACTTCTCAGCTCCTTTCTCCACCGTTTTTGAGTACTTAATGAACTCTAGGAAGTCTAGAAGATCACTCTCAGATGGTTCAGCATCAAACTTTTCAGTTGGCAACAACAAACTTTTGTTCACATCATCTTCATTAAAGCTTATGTCTTTCTTTTGGATTTTACAGATCACCACAATCCTGGAGTTACCATCCTCCAAAGCTATGTCTTCCCAAGTTGCAGTGTTCCAGAACTGCTCCAATATATCAATGTAAAGAGTGGGGTTGGCCAATAACGCTTCTTTCAAGTAGGAATCAATGAGAAACCTAGTGAAGCACTTGTACTGCTCATTTGCATCTGCATCTCTTGCAATAGCTAGGAAGTTTGGTTCCGGGATTACACAAGTTTCAGGTACAGAAGTAGAACTAGAAGATGTCATTGAGTAGTGTATAGAAAAGAGAAGAGAAGAAACAAAGTAGTTTAGAGAGAAAAGGGTTAGAATTCGAATGCAACTGTTTGAGAGCAAGAAGTTCTTTGAGTTTGCGATTAAGCGTAGAAATGAAATGTTAAATCTACTTTGCTATTTATATGACTTAGACAACTCGACTGGAATTGTAATCGATTTTGTATGTTTGAGAACTCAGGAAGTGAATAAAGTAACTTTAGTAGAGAATTGTCAGAATTTGATCGAGAACTCATGTATATATGTATTCGAGAACTGTATCAATGGAGAACTCAATATGACTTAATCGAGAACTCTAGGATTCAAGTGAAGGGTTTCGAGCATGAAAACGCAGCGGAATTAACGTAAAAATAATAAAAATCGAAACCCAATCGCAGGATCCATGTATAACGTTGGATGATTATGGTGAAGAAGTCTGTACCTTAACAAAGCTTTCCGTATGCTGTTTAATAGAGGTCCAGAAAAGCTGAATCACAACAGCCCTTTGTTGCAAAGATCTGCTCTCCAAAGAAGTCCACACGAACGCCCGATCGTCCTACGATCACCGGAGTCGGTACTAGCCGAATTGTTTGTCTCTCTCTCTCTCTCTCTCTCTCTCTTTCTCTAGCCTTTCTTGATGTTGAGCAACTAGGATTTTTCTCTAAAAACAAAATTTGATGATTAAACCCTAATACTATACATCATTATGTATATATAGGGGATAAAGAGATTTTGGGCCTAACCCTAATCCATGTGGTTTCCAAAACCCATTACGACTTTGGGTTATTATTATTATTAAATCTGAATTCTAATATAATTAATCAAGTCCCACTTAATTAATTCAATAATTAAATTCGAATAATAATAATACTTATTAAATTCGAATTCTAATATAATTAATCAAGTCCCACTTAATCAATTCAATAATTAAATTCGAATAAAGAATAATATATTTAAATTCATAATTTAAATAAACCTCCGTTTTGACGTTCTTTGTGTGTGACCCTTTAGGTTATTATTACGTTGGCAATAATTTTATTATTTAATAATAAAATTATAAACAATGAGCGGCATCTAGTAATACATCATTGCTACCCAAGTAACAATAATAATTGGTGATTCAATTAAACCTTTCGTGAATAATGTGCAATGTAATATAATCCATTTAACCTTATATTATAGATAAAACTCGAGACATGTATAGTGTCATCCTCTTCAACGTTTAATCTTGGTTTCCTTGATCAATGAGTAGACTATTTAAACAAATTAATATTTGAGCATGGCCATGCATTTCATAGTCTCACTCAATCAAGAGGCCAATAATATCACTCCTAGAATTGGAGGGTTAAATCATATATCTATCATTCATATTCCCATACGATTCATAGCATACCCAATGTCCACATTTATCATTACCCGGTTAAAGGTAACTTTGAGTGTAATCAAAGTATATTAATTCTCGTATAGAAATATAATGATTTCAAGTCAGAGGATCATTACATCATTATCACTATGAGATTTCTTATGACACTTATTAACATGTAGAATCTCACGGCGGGTCTTTCCAGTGTCATGTATTGATACATACACTTATGTTCTTGACTTTAGTATCACCATACCTATGACAAATGAGATGTGGTCATCTGTTAACAAACATACTAGTCTTATTGCATTATTACTGTCCTTAAATAATAATACTTGACTAAGGAATTTTAGGAATAAAATACTATTCATATAATCTCATTTTTAAGTCACATACTTAAAGATATATATTACGTATTAATATTCCAAGGACATTTATTATTCTTTCAATTTATGACGCAGTAAATAAAGACATAATAAATATTAATTAAATAATTACATAAAACATAATCCTTAATTGTTTTCAATAAAACATTAAAAGTATTGTCTCTAGGACACCAATACTAACAATCTCCCACTTGTACTAGAGCCAGTCTCTCATGTATCTAATACCCATGGAACTAGTATGACCTTCGTGCTTCTGCTGCGACAAAGCCTTAGTCAGTGGGTCTGCATTATTCTTATTAGTATGCACTTTACATATATGTATATCTCCTTGATCATTAATCTCATTAATTAGGTGATATCTCCTAAGTATATCCCCAAACAGCCTCCTTGGCTGCTTCATAAGCATTAATATACTCAGGCTCTATTGTAGAATCAACAACTGTCTCTGTTGTGAACCATTCCAGCATACAACATCTCCATTTAGACAAAACACAAATCCAGACTGAGAAATCGAATCATCCTTGTCTGTCTGGAAACTAGCGTCGGTGTAACATTTTACAACCAGCTTATCTTCTCCTTCATATACCAAGAATTGATCTTTAGTCCTCTTCAAGTACTTAAGAATATTCTTGACTGTTGTCCAGTGACCTTCACCTGGATTAGACTAGTATCTACTCTGACTTAGGCCGATCATTCTTCTTGATCTATCTCTATAGATCTTGATACCTAAAATATAGGTCGCTTCGCCTAAGTCTTTCATTGAGAAATTCTTACTCAACCAAGTCTTAACAGCCTGTAAAGAAGGAATGTCATTCCCTATTATTAATATATCATTAACATATAATTCTAGGAATGCCACATTGCTCCCACTTACCTTCTTGTAAACACATAGTTCATCTTCATTTTGAATAAACCCAAACTCTTTGACAGTTTCATCAAAACGAATGTTCCATCTCCTTGAGGCTTGTTTCAATCCATAAATTGATCGACGCAGCTTACATACCTTTCCAGCATTCTTTGGATCAACAAAACCTTCAGGCTGAGTCATATACACATACACATCTTCTTCAAGGCTCCCATTTAAGAAAGCGGTTTTGACATCCATCTGCCAGATTTCATAATCATAGCAAGCAGCTATAGCAAGCAAAATCCTGATGGACTTAACCATAGCCACTGGTGAAAAAGTCTCATCATAGTCAATACCATGAATTTGCTTGAAACCTTTTGCCACCAATCGTGCCTTATAGGTCTGTACATTACCATCCATGTCGGTCTTCTTCTTGAAAACCCGCTTGCACCCTATAGGTTTTACCCCTTTAGGTGGATCAACCAAAGTCCATACTTGATTAGTATACATGGATTCCATCTCAGATTTCATGGCATCCAGCCATCTCTTGGATTCTGGAGTGTTCATAGCGTCTTGGTAGGTGAGAGGCTCATCTTCGTCGATAAGCATCACATCACCATCTTGAGTTAAGAGAAATCCATAATATCTCTCAGGCTCATGGTGAATCCTACTAGACTTACGAACAACCTGTGTTTCTTGAGTAGTGTTATGTTCTTGTACATCCTGCTCAAGTTCCTCCATTGGTTCAATGTTATCTTGTGGGCCTCGAACTTCATCGAGATCTATTATCCTCCCACTATTTTTCTTCGAAAGCATTTCTCTTTCAAGAAAAACTGCAGTTCGAGCAACAAACACTTTGTTCTCAGAAGGATTATAGAATGAATAACCTTTTGTTTCAATTGGGTATCTCACAAAATTACATTTGTCTGATTTAGGTCCTAGCTTGTCAGAAGTTAAACGTTTCACAAACGCTTCACATCCCCATATTTTTTAAAATGACATGCTATGACGTTTCTCAGTCCATATCTCATATGGAGTCTTCTGAACCGTTTTAGTAGGAACTCGGTTAAGTGTATAAGCAGCCGTCTCCAGGGCGTAGCCCCAGAAACTAATTGGAAGATCTGCATGACTCATCATCGATTGTACCATGTCCAACAAGGTACGATTCCTCCTTTCAGAAACTCCATTCCATTGTGGTGTTCCGGGAGGAGTGAGTTGTGATACAATACCACACTCTTTTAATAAACTCTTAAATTCATGGCTTACGTATTCACCTCCACGTTCAGATCGTAGAGTCTTAATACTTCCGCCATTTTGCTTTTCTACTTCAGCTTTGTATTCTTTGAACTTTTCAAAAGAATCGGATTTGTTCTTCATAAGATACACATATCCATATCTACTGAAATCATCAGTAAATGTGATAAAGTAGTAAAAGCCACCTCTTGCCATAGTACGCATAGGACCACATACATCACTATGTATAAGTTCTAATCGTTCAGTGGCCCTTTCACCTTGTCCAGTAAAAGGAGCTTTAGTCATTTTTCCAATGAGAGGTTCGCATGCTTCGTATGATTCAAAGTCAAACTTATCCAAGTATCCATCCTTATGTAACTTGGAAATGCGCTTCTCATTTATATGGCCTAAACGACAGTGCCAGAGGTATGTTTGATTTGATTCATTCGTTTTAAGACGTTTGTTATTCACATTATAGATAGGAGTGTCTAAATCAAGAACATATAAACCGTTAAATAAACGTGCAACCCCATAGGTAACATTATTCAAAGAAAAGGAACAACTATTGTTCTGAATTAAAAATGCAAAACCTTTCTTGTCCAAACAAGAAACTGAAATAATGTTTCTGCAAATTGCAGGCACGTAAAAATAGTTCTCAAGTTCTAAAATAAGCCTAGTGGGCAACGTTAAATAATAAGTCCCTACAGCTAAGGCAACAACCTTTGCTCCATTGTCAACTCGTAGGTCGACCTCTCCTTTTGCCAAAGTCCTACTCCTTTGCAGCTCCTGCACATTTATACAAATGTGAGAACCACATCCAGTATCCAATACCCATGATGTAGAACTAGACAAATTGACCTCTATAACATAAATACCTGAATCAGAAGCTTGACCAGCCTTCTTCTTCTTCTTCAGATCCTCCAAATAAGCATGACAGTTTCTCTTCCAATGACATGGTTTACTACAGTAGTGACAATCACCCTTTGCAACAGCACCCTTGGGCTTTAAAGCCTGTTTGTGATTAACCTTTGGCTTGGGACCAGAAGCAGATCCAATCTTCTTCTTTCCCTTCCATTTGCCTTTCCTTTGTTGTCTACCATCAGCATGGCAGCAGGTTCAGCCTTTTTCATGTTGGTTTCAGCAGTTCATAACATGGTCAACAATTCAGTGGGTGTTTTGTCTATCTCATTCATATTGTAGTTCATAACAAAATGAGTGTAGTTGTTGTTCAAAGATTGTAAGATTAAGTCAATCTGAGCTTCTGGACCAATCGGGAAACCCAAAGTATCAATATACTTAATATAACCTATCATCTTCAGAACATGTGGTTGAACAGGTTCATGCTCTCCCTGCTTGCAAGCGTACAGTGCTTTGCTCGTGTCGAACCTTTCTTGACGAGCCTATCCTTCAAACATCCTTTGAAGGTGTTCAATCATCTCATAAGCATCCATATGCTCATGTTGTTTTTGAAGCTCAGCACTCATGGTTGCTAGCATGAGACATGCCACATCAGTCACATCATCAATATGCTTCTGATAAGCATTTTGTTGAGCGCGGGTTGCATTCTCAGCAGGAGGGGCAAGAGAAGGAATTTCAATGACGTGGAGCTTACGCTCCTGCCTGAGGACAATCCTCAAATTCCTATACCAGTCAAGGAAGTTAGTTCCTGTCAACTTATCCTTCTCATGGGTTGATCTTACAGAGAAGTTATTTGTGTTGTTTGCCATTAAATATCTACAATGTTTAAAATGCATATTAGTTAGTTATAGAAGTTTAATTATGTTCAAGTGATTATCATATACATTCATAATATATATCTCCCACTATTTTTATCAAATCAATAACCCTAACTATTAATTCGGAAAACATTTCATTAAATCTTTCTAGTGAGCCAAGATCCATATTTCATCCATGTTTCAAGATAGCGTTGGCTAATATACCCAAAACACGACTATTTAGGTAGACAACATTAGTCGATTATATCAAATATAATTCTTGGATAGTTTGGTGGAACAACACTTTGTACACATTTATCCAATAAATCTCAACAAACTCTATGACTCTAAACCCACAATCCTATTGTGATGATTTAGTTAAGTTAGACCCAATGTTTCAACAAACTAAGTCACTTACTTATCACGTCTTCCCATGATTGATAAAAGCACCTTGCTTTGGCAAACCCACTCCTTCTCAATCTAGATCTTGACGAGTATTAAACATTGGAAGGCATCTGATTAACTTAATATGTATTTAGGGATTTTAATGTTTATATGAACAATCATGATCCCATCATAAAGGGATTCTCAATTTTTCCTTGATCAAATAATCCATTTCAATATTCGTCAATGGTTCGATTTCCCGATCGTCGGAGAAGTCACAAGCGGTCTCACTTAAAACCCAACTTTCTTACGAATAATAATTCGCTTTTGATAAAATCTCCCCATATCAGAAAAAGAAAATTCATATTCAATACCGTGTTTCATAAACACAAGAATCTCATGATCTTTTGTTTAATTTTAAAATCTTGAATCGTTACAGATTTTATCTTTCTTAAGCAGGCATGGCATGGGTGTCATATCTAATACATACATCATTCCAACACATATGTATCTACACATGCATTCATATACATATATGTATTGTGCATAAATTAAACGTGTTTGGTTATGGCCCCATCCTATGTGATATTTCCAAGCTAATGGAATTATCAAGGTCAATCTATGGTGGTTTCAAATACTACACTATTACATGTCTTTATCTTCTTCATTGCTCCATCATCTGAATTACCTCCTAGCTTCCTTGATTCCAAGTCTCCATTGAATAATAAATAAATCTATTCTAATGAAATTACAAGAAGAACTCGAGTTACATTCGAGATTAACAATTACAATCAATAAACGACATGCAAGTCGTATTTAGAAACCAAAACCATAAAACAAAACCACTATCCTATGGGTCTTTAGGCCATAACCATCCACCATGTTATCACATAACACATGTAATATATCTCAGATTATATAAACATATCATATAATCATATATAATAAATTTCGAAATTTCAGAAAATCAAATAAATTTAAGAAAATAATAAATCGCCGTTTCGGGGCCTGTAACGTCGTCAAACGGCTTACAGACGCGAAGCTGAATTTGTCAGTATTGCTCAGTGACACGATTCCAGTCAGAAAACACATATCGTTTGTGAAAATCGGACACTGGACACAGATTTCAGAAAATCTACCGAAGCCGTTTCAGAATTCGTATCGAATACGATTTTCATAACAAGAACAAACATGTATCATATACATACAGCAATACACACAATCATCCCATGATTATACAACACATGAATATCATATATTCATAATCATATAAAACATATATATCAATATATAGTCATGGCATATAATATATATGTTTACATACATCGAAAAACTGTTAAACACATAACCAAATCATCCCATTATACACGTAGCTCTGATGCCATTGAAGGGTTTCGAGCATGAAAACACAGCAGAATTAACGTAAAAACAATAAAAATCGAAACCCAATCGCAGGATCCATGTATAACGTTGGATGATTATGGTGAAGAAGTCTGTACCTTAACAAATCTTTCCGTATGCTGTTTAATAGAGGTCCAGAAAAGATGAATCACAGCAGCCCTTTGTTGCAAAGATTTGCTCTCCAAAGAAGTCCACACGAACGCCGGTGTCGGTACTAGCCGAATTGTTTGCCCCTCTCTCTTTCTCTTTCTCTAGCCTTTCTTGATGTTGAGCAACTAGGGTTTTTCTCTAAAAACGAAATTTGATGATTAAACCCAAATACTATACATCATTATGTATATATAGGGGAGATAGAGATTTTGGGCCTAACCCTAATCCATGTGGTTTCCAAAACCCATTATGACTTTGGGTTATTATTATTATTAAATCTAAATTCTAATATAATTAATCAAGTCCCACTTAATTAATTCAATAATTAAATTCGAATAATAATAATACTTATTAAATCCGAATTCTAATATAATTAATCAAGTCCCACTTAATTAATTCAATAATTAAATTCGAATAAAGAATAATATATTTAAATTCGTAATTTAAATAAACCTGCGTTTTGACGTTCTTTGTGTGTGACCCTTTAGGTTATTATTACGTTGACAATAATTTTATTATTTAATAATAAAATTATAAACAATGAGCGGCATCTAGTAATACATCATTGCTACCCAAGTAACAATAATAATTGGTGATTCAATTAAACATTTCATGAATAATGTGCAATGTAAAATAATCCATTTAACCTTATATTATAGATAAAACTCGAGGCATGTATAGTGTCATCCTCTTCAACGTTTAATCTTGGTTTCCTTGATCAATGAGTAGACTATTTAAACAAATCAATATTTGAGCATGGCCATGCATTTCATAGTCTCACTCAATCAAGAGGCCAATAATATCACTCCTAGAATTGGAGGGTTAAATCATATATCTATCATTCATATTCCCCATATGATTCATAGCATACCCAATGTCCACCGTTATCATTACCCGGTTAAAGGTAACTTTGAGTGTAATCAAAGTATATTAATTCTCGTATAGAAATATAATGATTTCAAGTCAGAGGATCATTACATCATTATCGCTATGAGATTTCTTATGACACTTATTAACATGTAGAATCTCACGGCGGGTCTTTCTAGTGTCATGTATTGATACATACACTTATGTTCTTGACTTTAGTATCACCATACATATGACCAATGAGATGTGGTCATCTGTCAACAAACATACTAGTCTTATTGCATTATTACTGTCCTTAAATAATAATACTTGACTAGGGAATTTTAGGAATAAAATATTATTCATATAATCTCATTTTTAAGTCACATACTTAAAGATATATATTACGTATTAATATTCCAAGGACATTTATTATTCTTTCAATTTATGACGCAGTAAATAAAGACATAATAAATATTAATTAAATAATCACATAAAACATAATCCTTAATTGTTTTCAATTAAACATTAAAAGTATTGTCTCTAAGATACCAATACTAACATCAAGAACTCATATTAGTACTGAATCGAGAACTCGGGAAAACATATTTGATCGAGAACTCACTAAAGTGGACTATTCGAGAACTCACAAATCAAAACATAGTCGAGAATTCAGAAAAGAATGATAACTTAATCACAAACTCCAGTTTGAAGGATTATTCTATTTTCACTTGAAAAATGAAATAACAATTTGATAGACACACTTTTCAGAAAATAAAATCTATTTAATTCTGAAATTGAAAATGTATTTGTAAAATATTCCTGAATAATTGAATATCACAATTGTTATTTAAAGATGCACAAGTATAATAGTTCTTTTCAGGCTTGCCTAGAACAAATAAATAGTTCCAAGCTGCTATTTCATTTTATTTTTAAAACAAAATGTACAACAATATAAATGATGCACTTACAAGTACACACCAATCTATTTCACTTGGATAAATCATGTAAGGATCATGTATGTGAAACACTTGTTGCAACAGTTGATGAGATATATTTATTTAGCAACTAGTCAGAAGAATTAAGCATTCTAATCTCACTAACCAACCTGTTAAAGGTGGCTTCATCTAGTGGTTTAGTAAATATATCAGCCAACTATTTTTGTGTAGGAACATAGAATAATTCAATTACTCCATTTTCTACATGTTCCCTTATGAAATGGTACCTTACATCAATGTACTTTGTCTTTGAATGGTTCACTGGATTTGCAACAATGGAGATGGCATTAGTGTTATCACACATGATAAGAATTCTTTCCAACACTAGTCCATAATCCCTTAGTTGATTCCATATTGTTGGTCCCTGATATTGTAGAAAGAGGGAGGGTTGAATACAATATCTAAATTTAATCGTGGAATTTCGGATTTAAAATATTATTTTAATTAATCACGAAATATTAATTATTATGAAATACTGTTCAAGTAGAAGATATGATTTTAACTTAAAAAGTATTACAAAAATTAATATGATGAAAGTGTTTATAATTGATAAAATATTCTAGAACGATTTCGACATGAATTGTTCTTGTTTAACAATTATATTTCAAACCAGCACAGAAATTCTGTGAATATTACAATGCAGACAAATGACTGAATTTGAATATTTTCAACAACAGAAATAATGAAGCTAATGGCCTCATATTTATAGAGGTGAAAGCTAGCATGACTTTTTAATAAAACGTATTTAAAAAATCAAAAAGACTTTATAAATTAGCCTTCAAGACTTTTTAAATAAGATGGGCAAGACTTTTGAAACTCGGTAAGACTTTTAAATAGCTCGGTATGACTTTTGAAAGTCTTGAATAAAATCAAAATTCGGTAAGACTTTTTATAAGTCTTGTTGAATTAATTCGGTCAAACTTTTTATAAGTCTTGTTGAATTAATTCGGTTAGACATTTTAATTAAAGTCTTAATCAGAAAATAGGTAAGACTTTTTATTAGTCTTGTTGAATTAATTCGGTAAGACTTTTAAATAAGGTGCATCAAGACTTTCTTTAAATGTTAAATAAAATACTCTTTTAACTTAATTAATTCCACCAATTTTAATTAATTAATTTATAAATTAAATTAATTCAAGATGAATTAATTTAAGTAGATAAATTAAATAATTAATTAACATTTGATAGTAAAATTAATTAGTTTCTTCACTGCACAACCTTTGGAATCTTTTTGTAGTAGCCACTTGAAATCTTCTTTGACTTCTGAACTCTTCTGAAATACTACTTCTTTATTTTTCGCCGACGCTTGAACATATTAATGAACTTCTTCCGGTGTAAAGTAGCAACCTCATAAAAATACTTCTGACAATCTGATTCTTTGTGTCTAGTTTACTTTCTTCGTTCTGATTCTTGTTTTCATAATTATTATTTATTGCTTTTTCTTATTTGAGTTGAGTTGTCATCTAATTATTATAAATAGGCTTAGTCATATACCTTTCAATCTCTCTCTATTTGTTGTTAAACATTTAACACACAAATTTTTAGAGGATAACTCAACTAACAACTGAAAAAGTAATATGACATGTATGAATTGTAAATAATAAAAAGTTCTAGATTCATATTTAACAATTTTCCAGATTCATGCTTGAAAGATAAATACAAGATAAATGTTCCTCTAGACTGAACATGTATTACAAATTTCTATCTTGACCTATCTAATTCTTCAGTCTTCAAAAGTATCAACTTCACCTTCTTTTAGAGTTGAACTCTTATGCACAGGTGTCCTTGGTACCTCATCAAATTCTGATTGTGCTGATTGAGTGGATTCTACATACAACCTTCTTTGTTCAGCACGAGCTAACTCCCATTGCACTTCCAACTCAAAAGGATCAACTTCTTCTTCTTGAACATTAAATGGCTGATTTGTATCTATCTTTGACATTTTCCGGATGTAAGATGGAATTTTCTTTGACAAACAGTAATTCCGGATCTTTTCAGCAGCATCTAACTTCTCTTGAGATCTAAATCCTTTATTTCTGAGCATTGTTGTAATAAACCGATAATTTTAATAATATTTTAGTCCCGGTTAGTTACGTTTAACGAGTGCGACGAATATATTATAAAATGTGATTATATTAATTATGTGTTCTAGATTGACCAAGTCAACTATGTTTAACTGTTAGAAAGTCAATTATATGTTTACATGTGTATCTGTGAAATTGCGTGCATAGATTAAATGCTTAATTGAATTATTTGCATTAGATTGTATTTTTATGTGCACTGTTAGATTTTTGTAAAATAATCAGAGCATCCAAAAATCATGAAATCTTTTTTCATAATGCTCCTAAGTGATTTATGGACTTTCTAAAAATATAGATTTATTTTATTTAGACTTCAATAAAGTTTAGAGATTTTTGAAACAGAAATTTATTATAAGTTAAATTATCTTATAAAATCTCCAGAATAAGATTTATAAGTCAGAAAAATACAAATAATATATGGATACGATCCTAATTTTATACTCTTGGTTTTAAAAATAATAAACGGATTTATTTAACATCATTTCGAATTTTTATTTATTTTAGCAACATTATTGCTAATTAAAGACTGTTTCTTGAAAAAAATTCATATCTTTTAAACTATAAGTCCGAAAAATATTTTAAAAAATATGTATGGGCTTAGAATCTCAAAATCTTAATTTTAAAAATATAAAATTTTTATATTTTACCAGTTGGAATTTAATTGCATTTTTAATTAATTTAACCAAGCCTTTTAGTACCTAAAGTGTGGTAAAATTTCCACCACTACCCTTCCTAATTCTATATAAACCCCCCTCCCCACTTTCTCATTTTTTTTGCTGCACACAACCCCCCCCGTGAGTTCTCATCTCTCTCTCTCTCTTTCATTTCAATTTAATTTTTCCCCTCTTCTTCTACCTTTCTTCTTTGATTAATTCAATTCATTCTAGACCTTGATTGTTGCATGCATCGTAGGAGGGATATGAGCTATATGTATATATATAACCATGTATGTGTATTGGTATTTCAGTTGCATGCAAAAAGGTTTTGGGTTAAAGGCAAGGTTTTGAGTAAGGTTTTATGGAGAAATAAGGGATAAAGGTTGGAGTTGGGGGTGGTTGGAGGTGGGTGTGCCGATTAAGGCCACCACCGAACACCACCACCACCGGTGGTGATCCGAAAATGGTGAACCGGTGGGTGGTTTGGCTTGTATATATGTTTTGTTAATGATCTTGTATTAGATTGAATTGCATGTCATTTTATTATTAGTTTAGTAAATTTTCAGATTTTTATAAGTATAAGATTGACTTGAAATTGATGATTTTAGAGTATTATACATACATGCATGCATCCGATTATATATATATATATATATATATATATATATATATATATATATATATATATATATATATATATATATATAATTAGAGTTTGATCTTAAGAAATAATTGGTGGAATTAAAATGGGTTCTAGTACTTGCATGCAAAGAATTTAAAAAAAAAAAAGATTTTGATGATCTAAATTGTTGCATGTAAGTAGTTCTTTTATTATTTTAAGGGAATAATTAATTATATATATGTGCATGTGTGTGTGTGCCGTGTTATATATATATGTATATATAAGAGGTAAGATGCATAAAAGAAGAAGTATTTTAAAGATTGATGAGTGCATGCATGATTTTATGGGAAGTTGGAATTGAAAGGTGTATGCATATGGTTGAGTGTGATTATGTATGAGAATCAATTAATAGTTGCTTGATTTGGTTAAGATAGAGTTTGCATGTTGCCACTATAAGTGATGATATCTAGTGTAAAAGTGAGTTAGTGGTGTCACTTGGTTTGTAAAAAAAAAATCTGCTACTGATTTCAAGTCGTACAGTATCCATTTCTTGTTTTATTTAAAAACTAATTTCATATTTGAATTTCTTGCAAAAAAAAAGTTGGAATGGGCACTTGAATCGCCTAATTCGGATTTAAAACGAATGAGTTATGGTCGGTCAAAGTTCGGGTTTTTGAGTTGACTTCGAAAATAAATAAGGTTAGGTAGGAATTGAGTAGTATTTGATGATGTGGCTTATTGTGATTGGTTTTTATTATTAAATATTGTGTTATAATTATTTGAGAGGTTTAAGTAAAGAATTTACTTACGTGTTTAAAACGAAAGTTATTATAAATAATTTTCCGAAATTACTGGTATAATTAGATTTCTAATCCGAGCTTTATATTAATTTACTAGTATTATTTGATGATAAAATTACGTGCATTGAGTGCTAAGTGATTACGTGCTTATGTGACTATGAGTATATTATTATTAAATTATTCATCGAATAAGAGAGTGACTTATACGTATAATTTATGATTAGGAACGAGTAAAAAGAGTGGACCAGGACCCGGTTGTTAGGACGCACAAAGATTATTTCGAGAGTTAGTCAGACAGCCCTTCAGATTAAGGCAAATGTTCCTTTTCCCTCTTGATATCCTGTTATCATTCCAGTTCCATATTATATCCAATTCTGTATAATACCTATGCTGAACCCTGATTTTGAATACAGTTTTATATCATGATTTTACGAACAATAATTATGATGAAATTGTTTTACAAGTATTCTGAAAGATCTTTTCATATCATTATTCAATTCAAGTTTATTTTACTGTATCAATTATTTCGTAAAGATTGAGATTTTGCTGAAACTGAATATTATATTACGATTTGAAAGTTATGGGATTATTAAAAATGTTTTAGATCGAGACGCCGGTCTGTGAAGTAATATAGCTCAATGCTAACGGCCAAAGCGTGCAAAGGATATCCGCAATTGTTTGAAAGGTGGAGTCACTCTGCGTGGTGGCCCGGAGTTAATGCGTTGGCTGATCACCTAGCTTAACTCGTAGCGTCAAATTAAATCCCAATTATACGAATACTATTATTCCGAAACAGTTCTAAAAGTTATTGATTTCAAAAGCAAGTGGAAAAATAAGATTTACCAGTATTACAATAGTACCTTCTACTTTTAGTAACCTTTTTGGAAATGCACTTACAGTTTCAAAACGTACGTTCCCTGAATTTACTTTAAAAAGGAAACTGTTTTAAAATACCTTTAGCTCTTATGAACCAGAAACAGTACTATCTTCCTTATTATCATTTTGAACCTTCCCAGATAGCATATTATGATTATTGTTTACACTTGCAGAGCAATTTAGCTCACTCCTTGCTTCCTAACCCTTTCAGCAGCTGTAGAAGATGGTACGTACTTACAGAACCACCCGTAAGGTTACAGGAGGTACATAGGTTATAGAGTGGAAAGTTAGAGTTATAATCGAGCGACGTTTTTTTTCCGAAGAGCCGATAGAGAAGACATATGTAAAGACCTTGGCAATACCTTCCTTTTCTATGATTTACTTTGAAACCTCTCCAAGATAGAGATTTTTTTTGTTTGATATTGGAACTTCTACTTTTTCTCCGAGCGGGGATGAATCTAATTGCGATATAGCAATACTTGCTCTTTGTGTGCCAATACCTTTTCTGGTTATTCTTTTCTCCAGAAATAGCACCTTTAGAATTTGTTCAATTTTAATACAAGGTGTACATTTGACAATTGTTCGTCAAGTAAAAAAATTATTTATTAATTTGATCTTGAATTCATTTCATATTTCTTTTCTCTAACTGAGACGAACAACCCTATTTATAGGGGACACAAGGACTATCTGTCTGTGTGATAGAAGTTGGATGGGACGCCATCACTTGTGTGTATTGTAAATTACAAGTAGGTTAACTACCTTCAGTAGTGTCTTAATGTACACGCAACATTGAGTTCTTTCGATCATATTGATCTCTCAGTTGATACTTATTTCGATATCTGGAATTTGTTCTATTTAAAGTTCAATAATTCTTGTTATCTATAATCATTTTAAAGGTATGCCAACCAAGTGAGACGAGTTAAGCTTGCTAAAATAAATCAAGACTTTGTAGTGGGAAACAATATGGAGTAAAGAGATAATATGCCTCGTTAATTCTTTCGCTGATTCTGAGGACAGAATCCTTTAAGAGAGAAAGGTTATAACGTCCGTAAAAATTTCATTATAAATAATAATAAAAAGGTCTTATTCCAATTTGATGAGTCAACCTTAGTTGACTATTTACGAACTATGTGTTATGATTATATGGCTTGTATTGAATGCATGTATTTGTGAACGTGCTTAATTTTGACTGTACGTATTTTAAAACGAATTTTCAAGCCATTTTGATGCACTATTTGATTTTAGAAAGTTATTTGAATGTCCAAAAGTGATGATTTCTTTTGCATTGTCATCTCTACATATTTAGAGACTTTGTAAAAATATAGGTTCAATTATTTTGAACCCCATGATTTTTAAATAATATTATGAGACTTGTTGTGATTTAAAAACAATTATCTACTAAATTCCATATCTAATTATTGGAATATCCAAAAATCATAAAATCGTTTGCATTATTCTCTTTGTATATTCAGGAACGTTTGAAAAATATAAAATTATTTAGTTTTGACCTTTAAACATATTTGGCAGATTTTACTAATTTTAATATTTTTAAAACTATATTTCTTGTAAAATCCATAGTTAATTATTTACTGGTCGTAAAAATATTTTAAAAATATGGGGAGAAATCTTATTTTATTCTCTACAGTTTAAAAATGAAAAGTTAATTTTTTCGTCCAGTTTTCAATTTATTACATATTTAAATTCCAGAATTTTATATAGCATTACAATAAAACCATAATTATATTTTTCCCTTTACCTTTTCTTAGCCTCACACCGCCACACGTGTACATCATACCATTCGACCCCCACCCCAGCCTTGTACTTATTTTCATCAGACCCTTGGTATTCCCTCTCTCAACTCTACCTCGTTCTAATCTCTCTCGGTGAAACTCTTAACCACCATCTCCGTTTCCTTCTTCTTTGTATTTGGTTCCATCCGCTTGTTTTGCATGTAAGTGTGTATGTATAGTTTTGTTCCGATTGCATGCATGTGGAGGAAGGCTGTTTTGGGTTAATTTGGTGATTAAATTTATGGTTGGTTATAACAAATGGAGGATGGGGGCAGTGAAGGTGGTGAAAGACCCATTTCCAGGGCTCCCACCGTGAACTGCCACCGCTGGCAATGAACTCCGGTGAGCCAGCGGCTTGGTTTGAGAAAAAACTGAATTATTCTGGTGAATCTCTGATTGAGTTATGCTCAAAATGTTAATGAATATAGTTGCATGTCAAGATTTCATAGGAATTCGATTTGTGTTTCTTGTTTAATATTCGGATGTTTCGAATTTGTTTTTCCATGGATCCTTGCTAAAGTTTGATGTTTAAGTTGTAGTAGTATATTAATCTTACTGCTCGGCATAGGATTTCAAAGTGTTGCAGTTGCATGTATGATTAGATATATAGTCTCATTTTATTTTTAGTTTTTAATTCTAATTTTCTGATTTTTGTGCTTGTTCCTGTTCAAATTGTTATTGTTAGGTGCTAATATATGAAATCCTCTCTGTAAAATTTTAATAACCTGACTTGTACTTTGGGTTTGTATTGGGATTTGAAACTTCTATTTTCTTATTTAATTCTTTTATTTTTATATATCATGGGAACCTATTTATATTTTAGGTTGAGATTTAAAGCATTATTAAACCTTGATTTGCATATATGATTTTAGGACTAGCTTCTGATTATATTCGAAGTCCTCAGATTTATAAGTTCTATTGTTGATATTTTCAGATTTATAAATCATGTATATTTGAATTTTCAATTAATGCTTATGTGAATAAATTAAGTGAATAGCTAAGTTATCATATTTATGGAATATTGAGTATAAGTTGTCGAGACCTAAATGTATCTATATATAAGCATAGATGGTGTTGGTGAAGGAATGTTTTGGTTAAATATATATGCATTACTTGGAGTTAATTAGTTGCTTATGTGGTTGTGTCATATTACAAGAGAAACTTTGTTAAAAAGTTTGGTGGATACCATTTCACTATGTGACTATTTGTTTAATTGTACTAGTATATATATTGAGTATGGATATCTTATAGTTGTTTTATGTGTTTAACTGTTAAGTGCTGATTGTTTATGTGCCAAGTATATATGTATTAATTGGTGGAGTACTGTGAATATTTTGGGATTGTAATTGAAATTATTGTGTGATTGGTGTTGAGGGGCTGTGACTCCGGGATAGTCCATTTTACAAAAAGGTTATTTCATAAATTTTCTTATGATAATGTAATATGTTTCAAGTTTTAGTTAATGTGTTGAAGTCAAGAAATGTATAAAGTTGTTTGCCCTGTTTTGGAGATTTGTTTCGAAAGAGTTATGGAGTAATTGATTATAATTGTTAGTGGAGTTAAAGTTAATATTAGATTATATTAGAATGAATAATAGTAGTATATATGAATTGTTGATTGACTTGATTTGAAAAACAGGTGGATAGTCCGATTTACGAATACTTCATGCCAAAATTTTCTAAAATTCCCCTATGTCAAAACCTATTTTACCTAATAAATTTTAATAGTTGTGAGCATGCTTTAATTGCTAATTGTTATTTGTATTGACTGGATTATGTGATTAAAGTAAGCAAATAGTATTTATAATTATCGAAAGGGTAGATAGTTATGTATTCCGATAGTTATTCAGAAATTGTTAAGTTCGTTTGATCCAATGACTGAAGTATTGTTTCACTGGCATATAGAGTCGACTGAGACGAGCTTATCAAGAACGTTCAGAATTAAACAAATGATGTTGCGAGTATAGCACTAAGAATCTGATAAAGCAACGTTGTGCCGTAGTTAGTCCAGTGGAGTATGTGAGAAGCTAAGTGGGAAGAAATGATCATGCAATGGATGGTATCGTTAGAAATTTGAACCAAGAGTCAGTGATAAGGCAAGTATCAACCCTCTTGCCCTCTCTCGTAAAATTTCTATTATATATCTGTGATACCATGTTTTACCCTGTTTCGCTATACTTAAATGATTTTATACACCATGTTCTGTACTTGTATTCCCCTGATAATTTGATACTGAAATCCCAATACATTATACATAATTGTTGAACCTAAATCCTCAAATTCCCTGATTACTAACCTATGGTAACCTTAAACTTTACACGTTTCCAAAAAGTTATAAACTTTGTTAAAGCTTTGAAAAGAAAGATTGATTTTCAGTGAACGATGTTTTATAGAAATGATTTTTCAGAAATGATTTTCGAACTGCGTTGTGAAGGAAAGAAAATGTTTTACTGATAGGAATTTCCGTCTAAATATTTTCTTACGGATTCCTATGGATTGGTTGTGTAAGAGGCCGAGTGACGCCGGTCCAGCGTTTTATTGTAGCGTGAGAGGCTAGGTTGTAGTCCTAGTCCAGCTTTTATGGCTAAAGTGTGCCTAACTTGGGAACCCAGTTAATATTGTCCAGAGGGACCTAGTGTCCGTTATGGGGACTTTACGTGGCTGATCACCCGTATTGTCCGGAGCGTCGACAAAGGAAAACCAATCCCTTAAATGTTTTGATGAAAAGTTATGATTTGACGAAAATGAATGGTTTTGATAAAAATAATTGTTATTGTTTACATCAAAAGTAGCTTTTCTGTTTAAGCATTTTGATTCACTTGCAGATATTTCTGTTTAATTCAGCGTTTGCTTTTACCTCAACCATTCTGAATCAGTTTGATTATATATCTTGTGACTTTCGTTTCTATAAATACTTGCTGAGTAATTTTTGGCTCATTCTTGCTATTTATTCTAACCCTTTCAGCTAGGGAGAAAGGTGGTTCGCTCGTTTAAGACCGTGCATAAGAGTAATGCTAGCCAATGATTTCAAGTGGTTAGGTTATGTTAGGTCCCGAAAGTATCGTAGAAGGGGGGGTTGAATACGATATTCACAATAATTTAAATTCTTTTCAGAATTTGCGGATAAATAAATTATTGCTTCAGAGTGGGTTTGGCCATTTGTAGTGTTTAGGTGAACTGCCTACTAATTTTCTGTGAGATAGGATAAATCAATTAGGTTCAAGAAAATTAGCAGGTAAATTATGGAGACAAGTTTCGGGGAATATTACTTTCGTATTAATCCCTGAGGTTTTGCTACACCCAGTTAAAAATATAACTGGCTTCCAAAGAACTGTTCGTTCTTTGCTTCTCGAGAGAGGAAGCTTAATCCCTATTACAATATATGACAGTATTTAATAGTAACTGGAATCAAGCTAACAGTGAGTGTTTTACAATAGCCCTAAACATTTGGGACATTATTAACCGGCTAGATTGTAAAACCCATGAGAAGAAGGTATAGATTTAGCACTGTGACATCTTCTTCTCCGGCTTCAAATATCTCACTGCCTCTCTCTGGTTGGCTGTGTGTCTTCCACAGTTATCCACCAACTAAAATGAACCAGTCATTTTAATTAATATAGTGTAGACTTTTCAAATCAATTAAAATTGATTTGCTTCTTCAAGTGCTTAAGTCCTGAGTTGCGCTTGTAGAGTGTGAGTGGTGTATTGAAGCTGTGTTGCGCCTTTGTCTTGAGTTGCGCCTTGAATGTGAGTTGCGCCTATACAGTGGTTACCCTGTATAGGCGCCACTCATGCCTTAGTAACTTCAACTGCCTGTTGCGCCTGTATGTGAGTTGCGCCTACACTCTTGTTGCACTGTGTAGGCGCCATTCATACACTGTCTTTGCCTTAGAAACTTTAGAGCAGCTGAGTTGCGCCTCTACTCTTAATTCACTGTGTTGGCGCCACTTGCTACTTAGAGTATTTTCCCTTGCACCAATAAATCTTTGTTGCGCCTATACAGTGGATTCCCTGTATAGGCGCCATTCAGACTTTGCCTTAGAATTCTTGTGCCTTGGAATTGTGTGTTGCGCCTCTAGAGTACTTCAAGAGTAGTAATGCCACCATACGTAGTAATACTTGCCTTAGCATATTTCTTTGAAATGCTTGAAGTATTTACCACTTTATTTCACTCCTTGGCTTGGCTTGATCAACTGATTTTCTACTGATTAATCAAGGTAATTCTCTTCTTGTTGTGCTGATGCTTAGTGCACTGGTCTGGTTCACAAACGACTAACACTGAATTGAATTCCCTTGATTTCTTTTCTGTTTCAGCTGAGTAAGCTAGGACTGTTGCATTGCTTCAAAAACACTGACTGTTGATAGACATGTAATTTCACTGGAATCTTTTCTGGTACTTCGACAACGTCTTCATTACTACAATCCAGTTCAAGACTGCAGCTGTCTTCTTTAACCTTTGTCTTCACCCTGCTGGATTCCTATGCTTCGAACACTGCCTATTTCCAATCAATGCTATTACACTGAAATCTGTTAGTGGCACTGCAATATTGAATCTTCAACACTTATCTGAAACCCTGAAAGTCTTTAAACATTGTTCTTCACTGAGGCATGAACATCTAAATGAACTTCTTTCAGTGACCTGTAGTAGACTTCAAAACTTCTTCTAATGTCTTGATCCGCTGTATCTGCCATGTCTTCATGTCTTGCTGATTTCTGTGTAGGCGTAGTATTATTTACTTGTCCTGTTCTATTGTTGAGTTATCATGATTACTATACATACAGCTTTGTAATCACCAACAATCTCCCCCTATTTGATTGTTAAACTTTAGCAAACAAATCACCTAGGGAGGATAACTCAACTAACAACTAGAAAAAGTAATCGTTCGAGACTTGTAAATAATGCTACTAATTTTTCTGGATCAGATAATGCATTTCCAGAATTCTTGAGTGACTGAAATGAATGATGTTTGTTCCTCTGGCACTGAACTGATATTCAACTTGTACCATCTTCATTTTTGTCTGTTTGAGCTCTCTCTGTTTCAAAATCCTTCATAGTTTAAACTTAAAGAACTTATCATTAACAAAGCTTCATAAGAATCATTATTCCTGGGTACGTCTTCAATCAATACTGAACATAGCTCAAAAAAAATGTTCTCCCCCTACGAATGTGATTCTCCTTCTTATTCTTCATCTCCCTTTAGAAAATAAATGGAATAGTCATTTCTGTTCTTCCAAGTATAGAATTACAGCTTCTTGATTTTCCCATATATCTGTTGTTTCCCTTCAGGATCAGAAGATAAGATTTTCTTCTTCTTGTCTAAAATCTCCCCCTAAGGCTATTAATTTCTCCCAAGGATACGAACCCCTTTTTCCAAGGATCTTCCAGGATACGAACTAACAAGGATCCAGAAACTTACCTTAAGAGTCTAGGATACGAACCCTTTTAGGAAATAAACTTTTCACTCTTCCGAAGGATACGAAGATAAGACTTATTAACTTCACCTTTTTCTTGTTATAGCTATAACATTATAACTTCTCCCCCATAAGAAGAGGAATCCTCCAATTTCTTTTTCTTGTTATAACTATAACACTATAAATTCTCCCCCTTAGTTGAGGAATCCTCCAATGGCCCACTTTTGAAGATACCAAATGTTAATACCAATTGATAGGTCCTCTTTTAAATGGTTTGTCTTCCAAAGAAGGTTCTCGTCTGTCGTTGAACGGGAAAAAATATAGTAACTTTTCTTCCAGAAGTAGCAAGTAGCAAGGGTAAGTGTTTGGCTTATGGTTTCCTCACTTCTACTACGTTCTGTTGGTGTTTACACTTAAGTGTCGAGCACTTAGAAGTGTTTCACTCTTTCTCTCCCTATCTCTCACTCAAGTGTATCTCTCCCTCACTTTCACTTAAGTGTTTCTCTCTCTCACTTTCACTCTGCATTCCAAATTTAGCCTTCTGTACCTGCAAGTGAAATCCGTCAATTCAGTCATATTCTCATCACCTGATTCATCAATATAAACTGAATCACTATCAAGTGGAGAATTGCCTCGTAGAGATGATTTTGATCTTTCATGCATAAGCACTGTCCCACACCAGACTCAATAGCAATTGCTAAATCACTGTCTAGTGGAGCCTCACCTCTTTGAGATGGGTTATCCCAAGATTTTAAAATCTTTTTGGGAATCCTGCCTTGTTCTATCAAGGAGTTGCCTCGCACCTTATCCGTAAACGGGAGGTGGACATTCCTTTTCAGGATCTGGAAATGTTCCTTCCAGGAGGGGCGACGTAGTAGACAATGTAATGAATGGCAAATTAGAGTCTACGTTTCCCTCGTAACCCAATGACGGGTGTTTTGTTAACATGCCTATACCTCACACTGTGCACGCCTTGCAATGTGTCCAATTGTTAGGCCCCTAGTATAACTGTTAGGATTGTTAGGTCCCAAAAATTATATAAGGTTCCTAGTATATATCTGTTTAGGCTTACCATCAGCGTGAGTGCCGGTGGTGTGCTTGACTCATTACAAGATGCTCTGGCTGACGAGCGAATTTCAATGGACTCATCCTGTTGAGAGAATGATTCCAGAGACAGTTTTATTGCCTTTTCAGCTCTGCATCTTTTTGAGAAGATACAGATGAGCTTACAGATACCTCAGTTTATATACTTCTTTACTTCGCTGGAGGTAGAGCTGTGGGTGCACTGCCGACTTCATCCTTATTTCTCCCTTATCAACCTCTAACAAACATAAGTTCCTTATATCTCCAAGGGTTAATATATGGAAGTGGATGAAATGAGTGTTTGGTATTAAGGCCTGGGTCAGAGATTGATGGGTTTTCAACCTCCTGGCCAGCTTCTGTAGCCACTGGGGGCTAAACGGATAAAATCAATTTAAATGAGATAAAAAGATAATCAGTTTAACATTCCAAAACATATTTTTCATCTCAAGGAGAAGGAAAAATATAAGAAGGAATGGTAAATGATTGCACTTAAGTCCTTTTAATAAAAGAGTTTTGTCAGATCGAAGAATTAATCATTTAAGAGCATGACACCAATAGAAATTTTCCTTAAGATATTTATCCCATAATAAAACGCGGGAGTATCAGAGAAAAAATTCTATCCTTTATGAATTTCTTATAAGGCAAACTTCCCATAATAAAACGCGGGAGTTTACAACAAATAAGAAACTCAACTCTTCTACCAAATTATATCTCAATAAAATGACTCTTTTCCATTAAACCTAAGCACTGTATGTTTTGAAAACAGTTTTGCAAAACATCCTTATCAGATAGAAGACAATGATTTTCCGACTCATAATGCAATTATGATTTACATCATTTTCGTCTGCCTGATAATATCCCCGACTTTAAATAAACACATGACAATTGGGGTTGAATGAATGCTTAACAATACAGTACTAGGCCTTCAAAGCAACAACCACTGTTTAGGTACTATGAATCAATGTGAAACATACACTGAAACAAGTATTTGAAAACAAATAATTTTACAAGTGATTGATACCTTGAAGTTAAAACAACTTTTCCAAATAAAATAGCAGTCACAAAGTTCCTACTACTTTACAAAGAAAAATTGAGAGAGAAAAACGATTTTGAAAAATATAGCATTTAAAACCAGCTTTTGGGAGAGGATAAAATATCCCGAGATTAGAGAAAAATTATCCTCAAGAAAAGTTTTTCAAAAGAGAAGTTTTGAAAAAGAATTCTTAAGTTTTCTTAACTAAAACTGATAGACAAATGAATGTATCTTTGCATAAAACATTTTGAAAAAGAAATAGACAAAAATTTCTTTTAAATACATTCAGGATCGTAAACCAGTCAAAGAAAGAAAACTAAGTATATTGATACCAAATGTTTCTACGAATAAAAACTGAGTAAATCCATTAGTACCAATATATCACAATTATTTTGCAATAAAATATTATTCAAATATCACAAAGTAATAAAAGATAATACTTGTATTACAAATAATTATGCTTCGAATTTATTTTAATTTATTTAAATCATGGAACAAATATTCCATTGAATTGTTTTATATCATCATGATTTAAACAAATCAAAATAAATTAAATACTTATGTTGTACTAAGCAATTGCCAATCACATGCATTTATATAATCTATACATGGCAATTATTCAGTAGAACAATAAGCATATCACAGTTAATTGCACGCTGATACCAATTATTCGATATTTATCAATAATTTCAAGATGCAAGAAACTATGCTTCTGTATTTTATCAAATTAAAATTATGAAACTAATAACCATTGAATTGCTTCAATCCATAATTTCAATAAGATAAAATAAATTCGTTAAACACTAAAATATTCATTAGATTGAATATTAGTATTTAACTTCCTACGCCATATCTAATAATTGTCACTTTGCACATTGTAAGCATGCTCATAACAATTATTAATTGATATACGTAAGCTCGAGGATTTAGTTGAAAAGAAATTCACAAGTCCTTTATATAGGGAAAAAGTAATACTTGTGATTCTAATTACAACTCCTCGGAATAAAACTTATTTTTAGAAATATTTTCTAAGTATATAAAATATTGAGAATTTCATACACATAACTTAGAAAATACTTCACCTTCTAATATTAGTGAGTTTTGAAATATGCATTGATTATTTAGAACAGAAATTCTAAATACCGTCACTAATATCAAAAGTATCATAATTATTTGTAATAAAATATTTAAGAATATCAGAGCAAAATATCATAGCAATTAAGCAAGATATTATTGACTAATACTCACCAAATATTTAACACATACAAATAACTATGCTTCTTACTTATGCTAAATAATTTAACTACCACTCATGCATATTACAATGTAAGCATGATAATGAAATTAATAGCAAAAAGTATGAGGTTCTGGATTTCAAATGAATTCACAAGTCCTTTGGATCGGGAAAAAGTAATACTTGTAAACTCATTTGAGAATTTCTTGCAGATGGGATTTTCAACAAATATGTATATTAATAATATCCCAAGTTTACTAACCAACTTAGATAAAATGAATTCATCAAGTCATTTAGCAAACATCTGCAAGTTATTCGACTATGGACACTCTCAAAAGAAATGATACCTGGTGTCCATGCGCTTGTTCCTTCAGTGGTGTTAAGAGCTTCAACAGAGTTGCTGGAAATTGACAGCTTCTAGGAATGACTTCCCTGTCTTTCTTACAACCTGCATTATCTATATCTATATAGCCAATTAGGTTAAACCTATTATCTTAAGGGTCCCAGATCCAAGAATTGGTAATCCCCTAAGATATCTAACAATTCATAACTTAGCTATAAGATAAGATTCTCTAGTATCCACTTGGAAACTTGCACATAGGCATATCGAGAATTAAGGTATACTTGCACATATATATGTCATTGTGTGTGCCTAGCATTTCTAGAGAGATATGTATAACAACTCTAATGTAGAATCATTTTTAAGTAATTCACAGTTAGAGAGTCATACCATGTCCTTGACGTTTTGCTTGAATCCTTTACCTCCGTCATAGAAAAGCTTGCGAAGAGAATGATATACAAATTGTAATGGATCTGCACCTTCATCTTCTAGCTCACCATTTAGGAGTGCACTTGTTCACATTCATTTGTTAGATCTTCATGCTTGAATGTTCCACATGTGCTAGATGTTAGGTCCTAATCGTTGGATCCCTAAAAATTATTAGGTCCCCATTGATGAGTCCTAAAGGATCAAGTCTCGTCACTGGTGCTTACTGCTTGATCTAGAAAGACCCGAAGATTCTGTTTCCATCATCGTCGATACCTTCTGCTTTAAAGTCCTGTAGCAACCAGTTTGGCTTTGCCCCTCATAACAATGCCAATGGTCATCCAGTTTCTGTGAACCCCTAATGTACCAATTTCAGCTTCGACTTTAGTGGTCTGGGTTTGGGTTCCAGCTTCAGTTGTTTTCTGCCTTTTAACTGATTGAGATCATTTTGCATTGCAATCACTCAATCTGGATCAATCTGTGCTTCTTCAGTATTCTTTGGGATACCAATTGATGGGTGATACCAATTGTTGATACCAATTGTAAGTTGACAATTTCTCTTTCCCAACTTGGTCCCGAAAAATATATGATCATTTCGATTAGCACTCCTAGCCTCTGCACAAGAATCTGGATCACTAAGAACGAGACTCCAGGATAGAATTTGACTTCAAACCTTTTGTCTTGGCAGAAATGTTCTTAATGAAATCCTTTGATCTTCATTGTTGAGCATGACTAGTAGATCCCTCTTTCATTTGCTCCCCCTGAGTTGCTGTTAGGATGTGTTGATGATCCTTCACTTTATACAGCGGATTTCCACTAACAGGATCTGAATCATCATGATTGTCATTGATTCCTTCTGCAACCTCAGCTTCTACATCAGTATCTGAATTTGTCAAAGATTCAGAATAGTCGTTTACTTGAATGCCTGGGAGCTTGGTGTAGTTGTTCATCACATTCAGACTTTTGATCACCTATGAGTAGCCGAGGAGAATTATTCCACGAGCCTTAACTTCTTGTCAAGATACTCAAATAAATCTTCATTAAAAATCAATTCCCTCCAAACACACGAAAGAGCTTCAGTGTTTGCTTCTGGTTGGCCATTAACTCAAATGATGTCTTTTCATGATCTTGTTGATTAAAGCAGCATGCTGTGTTAATTGCTTCAGCTTCAAAATACCTTTTTCAGTGCAGACTTCATTTAGAACTACACTCGCGAAATGCAGTTCCAATATCTGACTTCAAAGTTCTCACAGCTTACCAATTATTTCCAACTTGATCTTCCTTCTTTGATCAATCACCATTGTGACATTTTGTCTGTTGAATGCTTGAACATCACCAATTCGTAATTAGGGTTATCAATTTCAATCACCACTAAGCATATGACTTTTCTTCAGTGTGATGTTTTCATTGACTTTCCTATGTGACATACTTCAAAATGTCCTTCTGGATAGAATTCCAAATGAAGCAGTCCTCTCACCAATTTCATCTTTATCAAAGAATCCATTGCCTTGCTGACTAACAAGTAAGAGAGCTTCCTTTGCCATAGCTAACTCTTCATTGATGAAGCTTTACTAAAAAGTTGACTTCACCTTTGCATCCAAATTCCATGTCAGCTACGAACAAATTTTCTCACTCAGATTAGAGTAAGCTTCCAACCTTCTTGCTTGAGATCAAACACTTCTCCAGAAAACCCTTGACGAAGAATTCCCTAGTGCCCTTAGTGCTTAAGTCCTTTCACAAGAAAGATGCTTCCATTGATGACAGTTCTTAACTCATGATAGCCATATCCCTTGTACATCCTTTGCTGTCATCTCCAAAGGTTACCATCGGGGAGGCCTTCTCAACCAATTGTGATAGTAGAGCTTTAATCTTAATTATATGCCTCGAACAATAAATGTCACGAAGTCACATAACTTTTGACTTTTGTTACCTACTCTGCAATCACAAATGATTAAGCGTCTTGGTACTCAACTTTAATTGAGTCCAGATGGGTTAGAGATATTATCAAAGGTAACAACAGCTTCAATATGCATATTAGAAAATTCAGTACTTAATTTCCTAAAAGCACATGGATAGAAGAACTAACAAATTAATTACTAATTCTTTCTAATCCATTCTGTCGTTGTCTAACATATTTTACTATCTCTAATTACCTAAGTCAGTTTTGGATTAAGCTTCGAATCTACATGACTTACTGACTACTTAGATAATTCTACCATCTTTTAACCATTTATCCTTAACAAGCAATACATGATCTGATATAGCATTTAAGTGCACCTATGTGAGTGAGAGCAAATCATATGAAAATAAGCACATAAACAATTTAAGAATATGCAGAATATTTGAATAAAACATTATGAGCAATATCAAATTCTACATACACTTAACAAGCCATTTAAGAACAAATATTAAATATATGATCTATGACCTGTTTGTCTATTAGCAATTTTCACAACATTAGCAGAGGTATTAAATCACATAAGATTTAACTCAAGTTCCAGCAAATGTTTAGGGATACACCTAACCGTCTAGAACACCCTATCTAATTCTAGATATTCATTTTACTGCAAATAAAATTAAGTATGAAATGTACTAATTAAACTCATGAATCCTAGCATGCAATCTCATTCTTAGCAATCAATTAAGCATTTAAGTCCTAAGATGCTAACATGCTGACATGAATATAATACATTTCAAAACTTAATAAACATACAGTTCTGAATTAGATAAACGTATACTAGTTAGAAAGTGTACCTGTGAAGTGCTTAGTGATTCATCTCCAGTGTTGGTCGTTGATGCCAGATGTCCATTTGGTTCATCACTGTCACTGATAGAATCATCCTTGCATTTAACTTCATCAACAAATGCTTTCCCTTGCTGCATCCTCACTAATGCTTAAGATTCCTTCTTCAACCCAAAATAGTGTCGTCATCTTTTGCTTGTACAGGCTTCTTCAAATTATGTAGCAAACCCCTAATCTTGTCTTTCAAATATAAACCATCCCTGACTTGCAACCGCCTCTTGAACTGATCTTGAAAATCTCCTTCATGGAATCTATAGGTAAGGACCTTAGATTTAGAATTAGGATTCCGTCTGAATCTGATGTCACTGAACTTCCTGTTGCCCTGCAGGCTTGACTTGCAGTCCAGTTCTCAGGTTATTCCAAAGTGTAAGATTCACTTATAACACCTTGACCACTACCTTGAGCTACAACATCTTCAATTCAGCTTCTTGGATCATTTCGTTTCTGTTCAGAGGTTCTCAACCTTGACGTCAATCAAATTTGGTTCCTGGGTCACAAATACAGTGGATATGCTAACAACCTGCTTTACCAAATATTATCTTCTTCAGCTCTTGTTCTAGTTCATAGGCCTTCAGCACATACAGGTCTTTTACAGACAATGTGGTTGTATCCTTAAATCCCTGTTGGCTGTATGCTGTGTTCCAGATGATCTGCAGTGTTAGCACGAACTTCCTGTAATCTCCTTGTAGAATACTCTTTAAGGCTTGTGCAGAGATTCCAGGTTGTCCAGTCTGTTCTCCTTCACTACTTCAACCCCTAAGATTTTTCATCCAAAAATACAACTCAAATTAACCAAAAACTATACCCAAATTAATCTCTTCTTTTGCAGCTTCCAAAATTTTAGTGGGATCCTGTGGAGTAAACCTCTGAGGAAATTAGAACCACTATTTCTTCAGTCTGTTCCAGAATAATCTTCATTGGATAATCTTCAGTCAATTTTAGTTGTCTTCAATACCCGGAAAAATCTTCAACTACAAACCTGATATTTTGGGTGAGTGGCGCCTAGTCTTTTTAAATATGGACCACCAAAATTGTTTAATAAATTTAGATTTTAAACTTTATTAAATTTATAAAATAAACTAACTAAAATTTATTATATAAACTAATAAAAGTTTATAAAACAAATTTTATAAAAGTTTATAATATAAATTTAATATTAGGTTTATAAAATAAACTAATTAAAATTTATAATACAAACTAATAAAAGTTTATAAAACAAATTTTATAAAAGTTTATAAAATAAATTTAATATTAAGTTTATAAAATAAACTAATTAAATTTTATAATATAAACTAATAAAAGTTTATAAAACAAATTTCATAAAGTTTATAAAATAAACTTAATAAAAGTCTATAATTAAACTTATTTAACAAGTCCTCTAAACATTTTGAGTCCAAGCAGTTTCGACACCCTGAGCTTCACTGGGTTACGGATCTTGATTTGTATATCAATCAGTAGGCTCTGATACCAATTGTTAGGTCCCGAAAGTATCGTAGAAGGGGGGGTTGAATACGATATTCACAATAATTTAAATTCTTTTCAGAATTTGCGGATAAATAAATTATTGCTTCAGAGTGGGTTTGGCCATTTGTAGTGTTTAGGTGAACTGCCTACTAATTTTCTGTGAGATAGGATAAATCAATTAGGTTCAAGAAAATTAGCAGGTAAATTATGGAGACAAGTTTCGGGGAATATTACTTTCGTATTAATCCCTGAGGTTTTGCTACACCCAGTTAAAAATATAACTGGCTTCCAAAGAACTGTTCGTTCTTTGCTTCTCGAGAGAGGAAGCTTAATCCCTATTACAATATATGACAGTATTTAATAGTAACTGGAATCAAGCTAACAGTGAGTGTTTTACAATAGCCCTAAACATTTGGGACATTATTAACCGGCTAGATTGTAAAACCCATGAGAAGAAGGTATAGATTTAGCACTGTGACATCTTCTTCTCCGGCTTCAAATATCTCACTGCCTCTCTCTGGTTGGCTGTGTGTCTTCCACAGTTATCCACCAACTAAAATGAACCAGTCATTTTAATTAATATAGTGTAGACTTTTCAAATCAATTAAAATTGATTTGCTTCTTCAAGTGCTTAAGTCCTGAGTTGCGCTTGTAGAGTGTGAGTGGTGTATTGAAGCTGTGTTGCGCCTTTGTCTTGAGTTGCGCCTTGAATGTGAGTTGCGCCTATACAGTGGTTACCCTGTATAGGCGCCACTCATGCCTTAGTAACTTCAACTGCCTGTTGCGCCTGTATGTGAGTTGCGCCTACACTCTTGTTGCACTGTGTAGGCGCCATTCATACACTGTCTTTGCCTTAGAAACTTTAGAGCAGCTGAGTTGCGCCTCTACTCTTAATTCACTGTGTTGGCGCCACTTGCTACTTAGAGTATTTTCCCTTGCACCAATAAATCTTTGTTGCGCCTATACAGTGGATTCCCTGTATAGGCGCCATTCAGACTTTGCCTTAGAATTCTTGTGCCTTGGAATTGTGTGTTGCGCCTCTAGAGTACTTCAAGAGTAGTAATGCCACCATACGTAGTAATACTTGCCTTAGCATATTTCTTTGAAATGCTTGAAGTATTTACCACTTTATTTCACTCCTTGGCTTGGCTTGATCAACTGATTTTCTACTGATTAATCAAGGTAATTCTCTTCTTGTTGTGCTGATGCTTAGTGCACTGGTCTGGTTCACAAACGACTAACACTGAATTGAATTCCCTTGATTTCTTTTCTGTTTCAGCTGAGTAAGCTAGGACTGTTGCATTGCTTCAAAAACACTGACTGTTGATAGACATGTAATTTCACTGGAATCTTTTCTGGTACTTCGACAACGTCTTCATTACTACAATCCAGTTCAAGACTGCAGCTGTCTTCTTTAACCTTTGTCTTCACCCTGCTGGATTCCTATGCTTCGAACACTGCCTATTTCCAATCAATGCTATTACACTGAAATCTGTTAGTGGCACTGCAATATTGAATCTTCAACACTTATCTGAAACCCTGAAAGTCTTTAAACATTGTTCTTCACTGAGGCATGAACATCTAAATGAACTTCTTTCAGTGACCTGTAGTAGACTTCAAAACTTCTTCTAATGTCTTGATCCGCTGTATCTGCCATGTCTTCATGTCTTGCTGATTTCTGTGTAGGCGTAGTATTATTTACTTGTCCTGTTCTATTGTTGAGTTATCATGATTACTATACATACAGCTTTGTAATCACCAACAGGTTACACTTGTAACACCCCCAAAATTACTACACCAATTACTGATTAATTAACAATATTAAACAGATAATAGCAGTGATTATATATATATAACCCTGCCACCCAAACACAATCCTAGATCGCCATCAGGTTCAAGTATGAAAACAACATACTAATTAAATATTACAAGTCCAAATCAAAAAGTCTAAGTTCTAAACTTATTACAACTTACTGATCCAACTGGATCTCAACACACCTGCATACGGGCTCTATATGCTCTACCTGTACCTCCTGTAACCTTACGGGTGGTTCTGTAAGTACGTACCATCTTCTACAGCTGCTGAAAGGGTTAGGAAGCAAGGAGTGAGCTAAATTGCTCAGCAAGTGTAAACAATAATCATAATATGCTATCTGGGAAGGTTCAAAATGATAATAAGGAAGATAGTACTGTTTCTGGTTCATAAGAGCTAAAGGTATTTTAAAACAGTTTCCTTTTTAAAGTAAATTCAGGGAACGTACGTTTTGAAACTGTAAGTGCATTTCCAAAAAGGTTACTAAAAGTAGAAGGTACTATTGTAATACTGGTAAATCTTATTTTTCCACTTGCTTTTGAAATCAATAACTTTTAGAACTGTTTCGGAATAATAGTATTCGTATAATTGGGATTTAATTTGACGCTACGAGTTAAGTTAGGTGATCAGCCAACGCATTAACTCCGGGCCACCACGCAGAGTGACTCCACCTTTCAAACAATTGCGGATATCCTTGGCACGCTTTGGCCGTTAGCATTGAGCTATATTACTTCACAGACCGGCGTCTCGGTCTAAAACATTTTTAATAATCCCATAACTTTCAAATCGTAATATAATATTCAGTTTCAGCAAAATCTCAATCTTTACGATATAATTGATAAAGTAAATAAACTTGAATTGAATAATGATATGAAAAGATCTTTCAGAATACTTGTAAAACAATTTCATCATAATTATTGTTCGTAAAATCATGATATAAAACTGTATTCAAAATCAGGGTTCAGCATAGGTATTATACAGAATTGGATATAATATGGAACTGGAATGATAACATGATATCAAGAGGGAAAAGGAACACTTGCATAATGTCCCTTTGTGTTACATTTAAAACAAACAATATCCGCCTTATTGCACGCTCCAACATGCCTTTTCTTGCAGAGTCTGCACTCCTGATTTGTTGCTGATTGGGTTCTCTGTGGCCCCTGAAATTTGCTTCCCTTACTACTTTCATTCATTCGAAAAGACCCGCCTCCACTTCTCGGCGGAAATCCTGACTTCTTTACAAACTTACTGACGGGCTCACTTTGACTTGTCCCATCATCTCTTTGTCCAAACTTTCTTTTCTGCTCATTCTCCTCCCTTTGACCCTGTTTACTTTCTGTTTCGGCAATCAATGCCTTCTGTACCACCTCCGCATACGTCTTCAATTCTAAAATTGCCAATTTCGCCCTAATCCATGATTTCAATCCCTGTTGAAATCTCCTGGCCTTCTTTTCTTCAGTGTTCACATATTCAGGGACAAATCTTGACAACTCAGTGAATTTCTTCATGTATTCCGACACACTCATGTTGTTCTGTTTTAGTTCAAAGAACTTCAGCTCCATCTGAGCTTGCATGTATTGGGGAAAGTACTGTTCCAAAAACAATTCCTTAAATCTATCCCAAGATATCATTTCTGCTGTCTCCAACGCTTTAACTGACTCCCACCAATAGTTTGCATCACCTTTCAGAAGGTAACTTGCAAAGGTTGTCTTCTGTTCTTCTTCCACCTTAACCAATTCAAATACTTTTTCTATCTCCTTCAACCATTTCTGAGCTTCAATTGGATCAGGTGATCCCTGGAATTCTGGAAGCTTTACTGATTGAAAAGTCTTGAATGCCACTGTAGCCTGGCCACGTGGCTGGTCTTGTTGTTGGTTTTGTTGGTTTTGTAATTGCTGTTGAAGCATTTGCTGCTGTTGGGTTAGAGCTGTTGTTTATTGGCGCAGAAGTTCTATTAACTGGGCCATGTTGTGGTTATCTTGATTTACATTAAGGTTCTCGGGGTTATTCTGATTTACATCTTGATTTACTTGAGATTTCTGAGCTTCATTCTCATCTTGGTTGGGGTTATTAGAATTTGAAGCTGTTTGTGAGGGTGTCCCTCGGGAACGTCTCTTTGGTGGCATCTTACTGTAGGTAGATACGAAAATTTAGACTAACGTATAAAACAGTTCGCATGGTATATGACATGGTGAGATAAAGTATACGGAAATCAAGTTCTGAATTATCGATCACATGCTGTGTGGTTTAAAGAAGTTAACTACTATCGAGCATCAAAATACGCAACTATGAATTAGATGGCATAAAACGGAAACATAAAATAAATAAACTGACACCATAGTGCCAATAAGTCACAAGATCCATGGGTTCACATCGGAGACCCAACAATATCCATAATACAACACCAAATGCGGAAAATAACAGAAACAACTACTAAACTAGATCCTGCCCCATACTGCAGTCATCCCTAACCACGATTCCTCTCTTGGTCGATGATGTCTCGGATCTGGTTGATGATCATCTCGCAGATCATCCGTCCCTCTCCATATCTCACTCTAGTAGGTGGGGGTAGCTGCTCCATCTGAACCGTGGCCGTCTCCACCAATGCTCGGAGTCTGGTAGTCGAATCTGGCCTGAGAGAAGGGAAGTCTCTGTAGTAGATGCTCAACAATGACTCCAGCTGGTCGTTGGCAACAGCCAAGTTATCATAGTCCTGTCGTAGCTGTGAGTAGACGCTGAAGGGGACTGTGTCAGTCGACGAGCCTGTCCCTAATAGAGTGGAGGAGGAAGCAACACGACTAGAGGATCCGTGTCGGGCTCTACACCTGCTATCCCTAATCCTGGCATTGCATCTGAAGATTCTGGAAATGGCTCGGGGGATGGGGACCTCATCTCATCTGGAGTATCTATCTCCTGCTCATCCGCCTCCCTAGCATTCCACGATGCTAGAAAGCGACTCATCTCTGAGTCTGAACTCGAAGAAGGAGTGGGAGTGGGAGGGTTCTGGGCTCGGCGCTGAAAAGAATTAAAATAATATATATATACATATTATTAGTAGGTTAGGGTGTAAACTTGTACTCCTATTACTACTTATACCTTGGTTAAGATTTGCTAAGTTAGGGAATTTCTAGTACTTAATCCTGAAAGTCTACTTATTACTTAATACTGATCTTAACACTTAATCCTATATTGTTTCAGTGACTCAAACCTGTGGCTCTGATACCAACCTGTAACACCCCCAAAATTACTACACCAATTACTGATTAATTAACAATATTAAACAGATAATAGCAGTGATTATATATATATAACCCTGCCACCCAAACACAATCCTAGATCGCCATCAGGTTCAAGTATGAAAACAACATACTAATTAAATATTACAAATCCAAACCAAAAAGTCTAAGTTCTAAACTTATTACAACTTACTGATCCAACTGGATCTCAACACACCTGCATACGGGCTCTATATGCTCTACCTGTACCTCTTGTAACCTTACGGGTGGTTCTGTAAGTACGTACCATCTTCTACAGCTGCTGAAAGGGTTAGGAAGCAAGGAGTGAGCTAAATTGCTCAGCAAGTGTAAACAATAATCATAATATGCTATCTGGGAAGGTTCAAAATGATAATAAGGAAGATAGTACTGTTTCTGGTTCATAAGAGCTAAAGGTATTTTAAAACAGTTTCCTTTTTAAAGTAAATTCAGGGAACGTACGTTTTGAAACTGTAAGTGCATTTCCAAAAAGGTTACTAAAAGTAGAAGGTACTATTGTAATACTGGTAAATCTTATTTTTCCACTTGCTTTTGAAATCAATAACTTTTAGAACTGTTTCGGAATAATAGTATTCGTATAATTGGGATTTAATTTGACGCTACGAGTTAAGCTAGGTGATCAGCCAACGCATTAACTCCGGGCCACCACACAGAGTGACTCCACCTTTCAAACAATTGCGGATATCCTTGGCACGCTTTGGCCGTTAGCATTGAGCTATATTACTTCACAGACCGGCGTCTCGGTCTAAAACATTTTTAATAATCCCATAACTTTCAAATCGTAATATAATATTCAGTTTCAGCAAAATCTCAATCTTTACGATATAATTGATACAATAAATAAACTTGAATTGAATAATGATATGAAAAGATCTTTCAGAATACTTGTAAAACAATTTCATCATAATTATTGTTCGTAAAATCATGATATAAAACTGTATTCAAAATCAGGGTTCAGCATAGGTATTATACATAATTGGATATAATATGGAACTGGAATGATAACAGGATATCAAGAGGGAAAATGAACACTTGCCTTAATCTGAAGGGCTGTCTGACTAACTCTCGAAATAATCTTTGTGCGTCCTAACAACCGGGTCCTGGTCCACTCTTTTTACTCGTTCCTAATCATAAATTATACGTATAAGTCACTCTCTTATTCAATGAATAATTTAATAATAATATACTCATAGTCGCATAAGCACGTAATCACTTAACACTCAATGCACGTAATTTTATTATCAAATAATACTAATAAATTAATATAAAGCTCGGATTATAAATCTAATTATACCAGTAATTTCGGAAAATTATTTATAATAACTTTCGTTTTAAATACGTAAGCAAATTATTTACTTAAACCTCTCAAATAATTATAACACAATATTTAATAATAAAAAACCAATCACAATAAGCCACATCATCAAATACTACTCAATTCCTACCTAACCTTATTTATTTTCGAAATCAACTCAAAAACCCGAACTTTGACCGACCATAACTCATTCGTTTTAAATCCGAATTAGGCGATTCAAGTGCCCATTCCAACTATTTTTTCGCAAGAAATTCAAATATGAGATTAGTTTTTAAATCAAACAAGAAATGGATACTGTACGACTTAAAATCAGTAGCAGATTTTTTTTTACAAACCAAGTGACACCACTAACTCACTTATACACTAGCCAAGCTATTATAATATTATATCATCACTTATAGTGGCAACATGCAAACTCTATCTTAACCAAATCAAACAACTATTAATTGATTCTCATACATAATCACACTCAACCATATGCATACACCCTTCAATTCCAACTTCCCATAAAATCATGCATGCACTCATCAATCTTTAAAATACTTCTTCTTTTATGCATCTTACCTCTTATATATACATATATATATATAACACGGCACACACACACATGCACATATATATAATTAATTATTCCCTTAAAATAATAAAAGAACTACTTACATGTAACAATTTAGATCATCAAAATCTTTTTTTTTTAAATTCTTTGCATGCAAGTACTAGAACCCATTTTAATTCCACCAATTATTTCTTAAGATCAAACTCTAATTATATATATATATATATATATATATATATATATATATATATATATATATATATATATATATATATATATATATATATATATATATATATATATATATATATATATATATATATATATATAATCGGATGCATGCATGTATGTATAATACTCTAAAATCATCAATTTCAAGTCAATCTTATACTTATAAAAAATCTGAAAATTTACTAAACTAATAATAAAATGACATGCAATGAGTGCTAAGTGATTACGTGCTTATGTGACTATGAGTATATTATTATTAAATTATTCGTCGAATAAGAGAGTGACTTATACGTATAATTTATGATTAGGAACGAGTAAAAAGAGTGGACCAGGACCCGGTTGTTAGGACGCACAAAGATTATTTCGAGAGTTAGTCAGACAGCCCTTCAGATTAAGGCAAGTGTTCCTTTTCCCTCTTGATATCCTGTTATCATTCCAGTTCCATATTATATCCAATTCTGTATAATACCTATGTTGAACCCTGATTTTGAATACAGTTTTATATCATGATTTTACGAACAATAATTATGATGAAATTGTTTTACAAGTATTCTGAAAGATCTTTTCATATCATTATTCAATTCAAGTTTATTTACTGTATCAATTATATCGTAAAGATTGAGATTTTGCTGAAACTGAATATTATATTACGATTTGAAAGTTATGGGATTATTAAAAATGTTTTAGACCGAGACGCCGGTCTGTGAAGTAATATAGCTCAATGCTAACGGCCAAAGCGTGCCAAGGATATCCGCAATTGTTTGAAAGGTGGAGTCACTCTGCGTGGTGGCCCGGAGTTAATGTGTTGGCTGATCACCTAGCTTAACTCGTAGCGTCAAATTAAATCCTAATTATACGAATACTATTATTCCGAAACAGTTCTAAAAGTTATTAATTTCAAAAGCAAGTGGAAAAATAAGATTTACCAGTATTACAATAGTACCTTCTACTTTTAGTAACCTTTTTGGAAATGCACTTACAGTTTCAAAACGTACGTTCCCTGAATTTACTTTAAAAAGGAAACTGTTTTAAAATACCTTTAGCTCTTATGAACCACAAACAATACTATCTTCCTTATTATCATTTTGAACCTTCCCAGATAGCATATTATGATTATTGTTTACACTTGCTGAGCAATTTAGCTCACTCCTTGCTTCCTAACCCTTTCAGCAGCTGTAGAAGATGGTACGTACTTACAGAACCACCCGTAAGGTTACAAGAGGTACAGGTAGAGCATATAGAGCCCGTATGCAGGTGTGTTGAGATCCAGTTGGATCAGTAAGTTGTAATAAGTTTAGAACTTAGACTTTTTGATTTGGATTTGTAATATTTAATTAGTATGTTGTTTTCATACTTGAACCTGATGGCGATCTAGGATTGTGTTTGGGTGGCAGGGTTATATATATAATCACTGCTATTATCTGTTTAATATTGTTTAACATCTACTACAGAAACTTCCCTTCTCTCAGGCCAGATTCGACTACCAGACTCCGAGCATTGGTGGAGACGGCCACGGTTCAGATGGAACAGCTACCCCCACCTACTAGAGTGAGATATGGAGAGGGACAGATGATCTGCGAGATGATCATCAACCAGATCCGAGACATCATCGACAAAGAGAGGAATCGTGGTTAGGGATGACTGCAGTATGGGGCAGGATCTAGTTTAGTAGTTGTTTCTGTTATTTTCCGCATTTGGTGTTGTATTATGGATATTGTTGGGTCTCCGATGTGAACCCATGGATCTTGTGACTTATTGGCACTATGGTGTCAGTTTATTTATTTTATGTTTCCGTTTTATGTCATCTAATTCATAGTTGCGTATTTTGATGCTCGATAGTAGTTAACTTCTTTAAACCACACAGCATGTGATCGATAATTCAGAACTTGATTTCCGTATACTTTATCTCACCATGTCATATACCATGTGAACTGTTTTATACGTTAGTCTAAATTTTCGTATCTACCTACAGTAAGATGCCACCAAAGAGACGTTCCCGAGGGACACCCTCACAAACAGCTTCAAATTCTAATAACACCAACCAAGATGAGAATGAAGCTCAGAAACCTCAAGTAAATCAAGATGTAAATCAGAATAACCCCGAGAACCTTAATGTAAATCAAGATAACCACAACATGGCCCAGTTAATAGAACTTCTGCGCCAATAAACAACAGCTCTAACCCAACAGCAGCAAATGCTTCAACAGCAATTGCAACAACAACAAAACCAACAACAAGACCAGCCACGTGGCCAGGCTACAGTGGCATTCAAGACTTTTCAATCAGTAAAGCCTCCAGAATTCCAGGGATCACCTGATCCAATTGAAGCTCAGAAATGGTTGAAGGAGATAGAAAAAGCATTTGAATTGGTTAAGGTGGAGGGAGAACAGAAGACAACTTTTGCAAGTTACCATCTGAAAGGTGATGCAAACTATTGGTGGGAGTCAGTTAAAGCGTTGGAGACAACAGAAATGATAACTTGGGATAGATTTAAGGAATTGTTTTTGGAACAGTACTTTCCCCAATACATGCAAGCTCAGATGGAGCTGAAGTTCTTTGAACTAAAACAGAACAACATGAGTGTGTCGGAATACATGAAGAAATTCACCGAGTTGTCAAGATTTGTCCCTGAATATGTGAACACTGAAGAAAAGAAGGCCAGGAGATTTCAACAGGGATTGAAATCATGGATTAGGGCGAAATTGGCAATTTTAGAATTGAAGACGTATGCGGAGGTGGTACAGAAGGCATTGATTGCCGAAACAGAAAGTGAACAGGGTCAAAGGGAGAAGAATGAGCAGAAAAGAAAGTTTGGACAAAGAGATGATGGGACAAGTCAAAGTGAGCCCGTCAGCAAGTTTGTAAAGAAGTCAGGATTTCCGCCGAGAAGTGGAGGCGGGTCTTTTCGAAGGAATGAAAGTAGTAAGGGAAGCAAATTTCAGGGGCCACAGAGAACCCAATCAGCAACAAATCAGGAGTGCAGAATCTGCAAGAAAAGGCATGTTGGAGCGTGCAATAAGGCGGATATTTTTTGTTTTAAATGTAACACAAAGGGACATTATGCAAGTGAATGCCGGGTAGTGAGTCCAAGCTCGAAGGCCAGCTCAAATGTAACATGTTTTAAATGCGGGAAGCCAGGGCACATATCTCGAGAATGTAGGTCCCAAGTACAAAGCAATAGAATGATGAGATTATCAGCCACTCCAGTGCAGTATCAAGTCCAGCCAGCTCCTTCAGCCTCAAGCTATGCTTCAGTTACTCCAATGACCGGACAAAGATATTTGGGTTATCAACCTTCTCAATCTTCAGAACAAGTGAGGAATCTCAACATGATTATGAAAGATGCTGTCCAGAGTTCGGATGTGGTAGCAGGTACGCTTCTTGTAAATTTTGCTATCGCAAAAGTGTTAATTGACACTGGTGCCACTAGATCTTTTATATCTAGAGATTTTGTGAATAAGTCAAACTGTGAGGCTGTAAATTTGGAGAGTGCGTTAAACATAGTGTTAGCTAATCAGGAGCAAGTGAGAGTAAGCCAAGTCTGTCCCCAGTGTGAAGTTAGCATAGAAGGGTATAGTTTTCCGACATCGCTATTACCTTTTCAGCTAGGAGATTTTGACGTAATTTTAGGAATGGACTGGTTAACTAAGCATAACGTTCAGATTAACTGCAAAGATAAGAAGGTGGTACTCAGGACGACGAAAGGAAAGAAGGTGATCTTCAAAGGACAAAGGCAAGAAAAGTTATTTTTGACAATGATGCAAGCAAGAAGAATGATGAAGCACGGATGTGAAGCATATCTCGCGTATGTTGTAGACAGGAGTAAGGAGATACCAGATTTGGAAGAGATCCCAATAGTAAATGAGTTTCCTGATGTGTTTCCAGACGAATTACCAGGTTTACCCCCAGATAGGCAAATCGAGTTTTCCATTGATTTAGCCCCAGGTACGGAACCGGTATCCAAAGCCCCTTACCGTATGGCCCCGGCAGAAATGAAGGAATTATCCAGTCAGTTACAAGATCTGTTGGACAAGGGAGTCATAAGGCCCAGTTTTTCTCCGTGGGGAGCTCCAGTTCTATTCGTGAAGAAGAAAGACGGAAGCATGAGACTGTGTATCGATTACAGGGAGTTAAATAAGTTAACCATAAAAAATAGGTACCCATTACCTAGGATTGATGACCTTTTTGATCAACTGAAAGGAGCAACCAGTTTCTCAAAAATTGACTTAAGATCAGGATACCACCAACTGAAGATAAAGCGAGAAGATGTGTCAAAGACAGCTTTTCGAACCAGGTATGGACATTACAAATTTTTAGTGATGGCTTTTGGATTGACGAACGTGCCCGCAGCTTTTATGGATTTGATGAATCGAGTATTTAAGAAGTACTTGGATAAATTCGTGATAGTCTTCATCGACGATATACTGATATATTCTAAGACAGAGGAAGAGCATAAACAGCATTTGAGGTTAGCCTTAGAAATCCTGAGGAAAGAAAAGTTGTATGCGAAATTTTCCAAGTGCGAGTTTTGGCTTAAGGAAGTGCAGTTTCTCGGACATATAGTCAGCCGTGATGGAATAAAAGTAGATCCCGCTAAGATTGAAGCTGTGATGAATTGGGAAAGACCGAAGACTCCGACGGAGGTCAGAAGTTTCTTGGGATTAGCAGGATACTACCGGAGATTCGTGCAAAATTTTTCCAGAATTGCGGTACCTCTGACCAAGTTGACAAGGAAGAACGAGAAATTTGAATGGAATGATAAGTGCGAAGCAAGCTTTCAAGAGTTAAGGCAAAGATTGGTAACGGCTCCAGTATTGGTTTTGCCAGACGATAAAGGAGAATTTGTGATATTTAGCGATGCGTCTCTTAAAGGATTAGGCTGCGTTTTAATGCAACATGATAAAGTAATAGCTTACGCTTCAAGGCAACTCAAGCCTCACGAGCAAAGATATCCTACGCATGATTTGGAACTAGCAGCTATCGTGTTTGCACTCAAGATTTGGAGACATTACCTTTATGGAGAAAAGTGTGAGATTTACACCGACCACAAGAGTCTGAAGTATATTTTCACGCAGAAAGAGTTGAACATGAGGCAAAGAAGATGGTTGGAGCTAATAAAGGATTATGACTGTTCAATAAATTATCACCCGGGAAAGGCGAATGTGGTCGCGGATGCTTTAAGTCGAAAAGAAAGGTTGAATATGTTGACAATGACTAGGGAGTTGTTCGAAGACTTTGAGAAATTAGGGATAGAAGTACGGCAGCCGGAAACAGTGGATGATATAATTTTCACCATGACATTTCAGCCGGAATTACTTGAAAATATTCGGAAGTGTCAAGACGAAATAATGAGCCAAGGGATGAACGAACTGACAGGCGAAGAAATTTGTACACAGAAAGATGAACAAGGAATTCTGAGATTTAATGCGAGAATTTGGATTCCCGACGTGTTAAAGTTGAAGAACGAGATACTACAAGAGGCACACAATTCAAGACATTCGATTCATCTAGGAAGTACAAAGATGTATCAGGATTTAAAAAGAAACTTTTGGTGGCCAAACATGAAAAGAGAAATAGCAGACTGGGTAGCCAAATGTTACACGTGTCAAAGGATCAAAGCAGAACATCAAAGGCCTGGTGGATTATTGCAACCGTTAGATATTCCAGAATGGAAATGAGAGCACATTGCGATGGATTTTGTTGTAGGATTTCCCAGGACCAAGTCAAATCACGACGCCATTTGGGTCATTGTTGATCAACTAACCAAGTCAGCACATTTTCTACCAATCAACGAGAGATATTCTTTGGACAAAATGGTACACATGTATCTAGACGAAATTGTGAGCAAACACGGAGTTCCTGTATCCATTGTGTCAGATAGGGATCCTCGATTCAATTCAAGATTTTGGAGGCAGTTTCAGGAATGCTTAGGAACACAATTGCGAATGAGTACAGCCTATCACCCACAGTCAGACGGACAAAGTGAAAGAACTATCCAGACGAATGAGGACATGCTTCGAGCTTGTGCATTGGACTTTAAAGGAAGTTGGGATGAAAATTTGAGATTAGTTGAGTTCTCTTATAATAACAGTTATCATGCCAGCATAGGGATGCCCCCGTTTGAAGCCTTGTATGGACGGAAGTGCAGATCCCCCATCTGTTGGGAGGAAGTTGGAGATCGCAAGCTCATTGGCCCAGAATTGATTCAGCAAACCGATGAAGTCGTAAGAATAATCCGGAAGAGAATGGAAGCTGCACAAGATAGACAGAAAAAGTATGCAGATCCTGATAGAAGAAAACTGGAATTCACTGAAGGAGAAAGCGTGCTGTTGAAGATATCGCCCTGGAAAGGAATAGTTAGATTCGGCAAGAAATGAAAGCTCAGTCCCCGATACATAGGACCTTTTGAGATTTTAAGACGAGTAGGAAAGGTCGCTTATGAACTAGCGTTGCCTCCAAGCATGCAAAGCGTACACAATGTTTTCCATGTGTCTTTACTTAAGAGATTTATTCCAGATTCTGCTTGTGCAATAGAATATGATCCAGTAGATGTTCAGCCTGATTTGTCTTTTGTAGAACATCCAGTTAAGATAGTTGACCGCAAGGAGAAGATTCTTAGGAATAAGACGGTTGTAACAGTTAAAGTGTTATGGAGGAACCCCAAGGTTGAAGAATTCACCTGGGAGTTAGAAAGTAAGATGAAAGAGAATTACCCTCAGTTGTTTTCTTAGATTGATTCTGAGGACAGAATCCTTTTAAGGAGGGTAGATTGTAATAAATCGATAATTTTAATAATATTTTAGTCCCGATTAGTTACGTTTAACGAGTGCGACGAATATATTATAAAATGTGATTATATTAATTATGTGTTCTAGATTGACCAAGTCAACTATGTTTAACTGTTAGAAAGTCAATTATATGTTTACATGTGTATCTGTGAAATTGCGTGCATAGATTAAATGCTTAATTGAATTATTTGCATTAGATTGTATTTTTATGTGCACTGTTAGATTTTTGTAAAATAATCAGAGCATCCAAAAATTATGAAATCTTTTTTCATAATGCTCCTAAGTGATTTATGGACTTTCTAAAAATATAGATTTATTTTATTTAGACTTCAATAAATTTTAGAGATTTTTGAAACATAAATTTATTATAAGTTAAATTATCTTATAAAATCTCCAGAATAAGATTTATAAGTCAGAAAAATACAAATAATATATGGATACGATCCTAATTTTATACTCTTGGTTTTAAAAATAAGAAACGGATTTATTTAACATCATTTCGAATTTTTATTTATTTTAGCAACATTATTGCTAATTAAAGACTGTTTCTTGAAAAAAATTCATATCTTTTAAACTATAAGTCCGAAAAATATTTTAAAAAATATGTATGGGCTTAGAATCTCAAAATCTTAATTTTAAAAATATAAAATTTTTATATTTTACCAGTTGGAATTTAATTGCATTTTTAATTAATTCAACCAAGCCTTTAGGTACCTAAAGTGTGGTAAAATTTCCACCACTACCCTTCCTAATTCTATATAAACCCCCCTCCCCACTTTCTCATTTTTTTTGCTGCACCCCCCCCCCCCCCCCCCCCGGTGAGTTCTCATCTCTCTCTCTCTTTCATTTCAATTTAATTTTCCCCCTCTTCTTCTACCTTTCTTCTTTGATTAATTCAATTCATTCTAGACCTTGATTGTTGCATGCATCGTAGGAGGGATATGAGCTATATGTATATATATAACCATGTGTGTGTGTTGGTATTTGGGTTGCATGCAAAAAGGTTTTGGGTTAAAGGCAAGGTTTTGAGTAAGGTTTTATGGAGAAATAAGGGGTAAAGGTTGGAGTTGGGGGTGGTTGGAGGTGGGTGTGCCGATTAAGGCCACCACCGAACACGAACACCACCATCGGTGGTGATCCGAAAATGGTGAACCGGTGGGTGGTTTGGCTTGTATATATGTTTTGTTAATGATCTTGTATTAGATTGAATTGCATGTCATTTTATTATTAGTTTAGTAAATTTTCAGATTTTTATAAGTATAAGATTGACTTGAAATTGATGATTTTAGAGTATTATTCATACATGCATGCATCCGATTATATATATATATATATATATATATATATATATATAATTAGAGTTTGATCTTAAGAAATAATTGGTGGAATTAAAATGGGTTCTAGTACTTGCATGCAAAGAATTTAAAAAAAAAAAGAAAAGATTTTGATGATCTAAATTGTTGCATGTAAGTAGTTCTTTTATTATTTTAAGGGAATAATTAATTATATATATGTGCATGTGTGTGTGTGCCGTGTTATATATATATATATATGTATATATAAGAGGTAAGATGCATAAAAGAAGAAGTATTTTAAAGATTGATGAGTGCATGCATGATTTTATGGGAAGTTGGAATTGAAGGGTGTATGCATATGGTTGAGTGTGATTATGTATGAGAATCAATTAATAGTTGCTTGATTTGGTTAAGATAGAGTTTGCATGTTGCCACTATAAGTGATGATATAATATTATAATAGCTTGGCTAGTGTATAAGTGAGTTAGTGGTGTCACTTGGTTTGTAAAAAAAAATCTGCTACTGATTTTAAGTCGTACAGTATCCATTTCTTGTTTGATTTAAAAACTAATCTCATATTTGAATTTCTTGCGAAAAAATAGTTGGAATGGGCACTTGAATCGCCTAATTCGGATTTAAAACGAATGAGTTATGGTCGGTCAAAGTTCGGGTTTTTGAGTTGACTTCGAAAATAAATAAGGTTAGGTAGGAATTGAGTAGTATTTGATGATGTGGCTTATTGTGATTGGTTTTTATTATTAAATATTGTGTTATAATTATTTGAGAGGTTTAAGTAAAGAATTTGCTTACGTGTTTAAAACGAAAGTTATTATAAATAATTTTCCGAAATTACTGGTATAATTAGATTTCTAATCCGAGCTTTATATTAATTTATTAGTATTATTTGATAATAAAATTACGTGCATTGAGTGCTAAGTGATTACGTGCTTATGTGACTATGAGTATATTATTATTAAATTATTCGTCGAATAAGAGAGTGACTTATACGTATAATTTATGATTAGGAACGAGTAAAAAGAGTGGACCAGGACCCGGTTGTTAGGACGCACAAAAATTATTTCGAGAGTTAGTCAGACAGCCCTTCAGATTAAGGCAAGTGTTCCTTTTCCCTCTTGATATCCTGTTATCATTCCAGTTCCATATTATATCCAATTCTGTATAATACCTATGCTGAACCCTGATTTTGAATACAGTTTTATATCATGATTTTACGAACAATAATTATGATGAAATTGTTTTACAAGTATTCTGAAAGATCTTTTCATATCATTATTCAATTCAAGTTTATTTTACTGTATCAATTATATCGTAAAGATTGAGATTTTGCTGAAACTGAATATTATATTACGATTTGAAAGTTATGGGATTATTAAAAATATTTTAGACCGAGACGCCGGTCTGTGAAGTAATATAGCTCAATGCTAACGGCCAAAGCGTGCCAAGGATATCCGTAATTGTTTGAAAGGTAGAGTCACTCTGCGTGGTGGTCCGGAGTTAATGCGTTGGCTGATCACCTAGCTTAACTCGTAGCGTCAAATTAAATCCCAATTATACGAATACTATTATTCCGAAACAGTTTTAAAAGTTATTGATTTCAAAAGCAAGTGGAAAAATAAGATTTACCAGTATTACAATAGTACCTTCTACTTTTAGTAACCTTTTTGGAAATGCACTTACAGTTTCAAAACGTACGTTCCCTGAATTTACTTTAAAAAGGAAACTGTTTTAAAATACCTTTGGCTCTTATGAACCAGAAACAGTACTATCTTCCTTATCATCATTTTGAACCTTCCCAGATAGCATATTATGATTATTGTTTAAACATGCTGAGCAATTTAGCTCACTCCTTGCTTCCTAACCCTTTCAGCAGCTATAGAATATGGTACGTACTTACAGAACCACCGTAAGGTTACAGGAGGTACAGGTAGAGCATATAGAGCTCGTATACAGGTGTGTTGAGATCCAGTTGGATCAGTAAGTTGTAATAAGTTTAGAACTTAGACTTTTTGATTTGGACTTGTAATATTTAATTAGTATGTTGTTTTCATACTTGAACCTGATGGTGATCTAGGATTGTGTTTGGGTGGCAGGGTTATATATATATAATCACTGCTATTATCTGTTTAATATTGTTAATTAATCAGTAATTGGTGTAGTAATTTTGGGGGTGTTACAATTGTCTCAACCTCAATCATGTATTTGACAGTGCATTTCATTAAGGAATCATCATCTAACTGTTGGTGTAGGTGCCCTAGAGGCAATACAATGTTTCTTTTGATAAACCTTTATGTCATTTGATTATTCAATAAACGTATTTATTATGACTTTAATTACTGCGATATATTTAGCATAATAAATGTCCTTAGAATCATGATACACATTGTATAGTTTAGTACATGACTTGAACTTGAGATTATATAATATATCATATTCTTAAATGTCCCTAGTCGAGTATTATTATTATAGGACAATAATAATACATAAATAGACTAGTATGTTATTTGACAGATAACCACATCTCATTGGTTATAAGTATGGAGATACTAAAGTCAATACATAGGTACATGTTGGAGTACATGGTACTGGACAGACCCACAGTGAGATTCTTCATGTTTAATAAAGTCATAAGAAAGACTCACATTGATAATGGTGTAATGATCCTTTGACTTGAGATCATTATATTTCTATATGAGGATTAATATACTTTGACTACATTAAAAGTTACCTTTGACCGGGTGATGATAAAAGTGGACATCGGGTATATCATGAGTCGTATGAGAAATAAGAATGATAGATAAAGGATTTAACCCTCCTATAATTAGGAGAGATGTTATTGGCCTCTTAATTGAGTGAGACTATAAAATGCATGGTCATGCTCAAATAATGATTTGTTTTTCATAGTCTACTCATGGATCAAGTAAACCCGGATTAAATGTTGAAGAGGATGACTAAATTCATGCCTTGAGTTTAATCTATAATATATATGGTTAAAGGGATTATATTACACGGAAACATTAGTCACGAAAGATTTTATCGAATCACAATTTAATTATTATTTAATTGGGTAGCAATGATGTATTACTAGATACCGCTCATTGTTTATAATTTTATTGGAGAATAAAATTATTGTAAATTAAATAATAGCCTATAGGGTCACACACATAGAGCACTTAAAGGAATAGTTAATTTAAATTATAGATTTAAATTAATTGATGATTATTTGAATTTTATTATATTAATTAAGCGAGACTTAATTAATTGAAATAATATAAATTTGAATTTGAATTCTGCCCTTAATAATTAAGTATGACTTAGTTATTAATTAAATAATAGAAATTCGGTTTTATTATTTAATCCTAAACCTACATGGGTTAGGCTTTGCTGTTATGGGTTGCTGTTATGGGCCTATTAACCAGCCATTATAAATAGATAATGTAGGGTTAATAGGTCATTACGTTTTTGAAAAAGAAAACCCTAGAGGCAGCAGCAGCAGCAAGGCAGAGCAAAGGCAGAGCAATTTCGAAATCATCAAAGGAGCTAGTACATCCATTCCGTAATCAAGATCGTGAGACGTTCTTGAAGGTGCTCGTGTGGATACCATAGAGGTGTTTTCGAGAGGAAGACACAAGTCGTGAAAGCTAGGATCTCCGTTGAGTTCGTGTAAGTCAAGACCAGACAAAGGTATGATTCCGTTTCACAATAATCAGTCCAGGCTTATACATGATCCTGCGTTTAGGGTTTCGAAATTTTCGTTATATTTACGTTTAATCCGCTGCGTTTTATGCCTCGGAACCCAACACTAACTTCAATGTCTGATAAAACTTGTTTGAGAGGAATCTTACTTCATGAGGATCAACAATGATTTATGGACTGACAACTCTTGCAAATTCTCGGAGTCTGTCTCTTAGCAGTTCATTTTCTTCTGAGCTTCTTCTTACTTTGTTCAACAAAGTCCATAACACAGATAGAGATCTTGCTCTGAAGAACTCCATAGAAACTCTGAATGTGCCATTCCTGTGTGTGTAGACTAATATCTGTCAATCTTCAAGAATATGATCTACTATGAGAGTGATATAATCCACTTCTTCTTTCAGGGCTTTCATAAAATTATTGAAGCTATCTTTTGAATTTTCCAAACATTCAATTAATGACTTTAAATGCTTGTCTTCAAATGGACCCTTCTGAAGCTTATCCATAATTTCTCTGGCAGTGTCCCACTTCTTTTCTATCTTCAGCTGCACATCTTTCTTCTTCTCCTTTATAGCAATAGCCCAAAGATTCTGTTTTTCCAAACTTGCTTTCCTTTCATACTGGGATTTCTCCTTGACTAGAGCTTTCAATTGTGCATTTTTAGCATTGCTTACCTTGATATCTTCTTTTAATTTCCTCATGGCCTCTTCATAGGCAGGATCAGACTCTTCTTCTCTAGGAAACAAGAATTCCTCATCAAAGGCAGTTTCTTCCTCAACTCTGTAGTAGTCAGGATTGTACGTGTCATCTTGAGCACTATCATCAATGAATTGGTCTTCAGGAAAGTCTTCTTCTTCTTGAGTATTTGACTCAAACTAATCTTCAGAATACAATTTGGCTTTGCCTTTTTCCCTAGTAGCCCCTTCTTCTTCAGCTACACTTACTTTCTCCTTTTCTTTCTCCCCTTTAGTTGAGGGATCCTCTACAGATTTAGAAACATTGATTGATTTGACAAGTTTTTCCATGGTCAGATAGACCTGATTCATCCCTTCATTCAAATGAATCATACCTTCGTCAAGCTTGTCGAAGCGCTTAGAGGAGATTTCTTCATTTTCAATTATTCTCTGAGTCAAGCTCATTTCTACATCATCAATTATTTCATTTAAGTTGGTAATCTCCTTCATATCCTCAGCAATGAGACTTTAAACATTCTGGATATCTTGAGTTTTGTGGAGAATACTTGACTTGACATCATTCACATCTTCTCTCACGATTGTCAACTGTTCTGTTATAGAGGCAGATGTAGAACTTGTTTCTGCTTGTGCTTTTACTTTTACCAACTCAGCCTGAATAACCTGCATTTCTTTCTGGAGAGCTTCCATTTTTTACAATAGTTCACTGTGTGTGTGTGTGTGTGCACACAACTCGCTTGCACTCTTGTTTATTTCACTAACACTACGTGCATGTGTTTCGCTCGGTGTTTGCCTCACTTCACTCATGTTTCGCTCCTTTCCAGAATCCTTAGTTGTACCTGTATATAATACTATAGCTGTTGAAGAGTTGAAATGCTCTTCTGATACCTGTGAGGGCGTGTCCACAAGTGGCTCCGCTACTGACGTAGCTACTCCTTGAATGGAGTCCCAACTCCCTCTATGGAGTGGTTGCCTCTCAAATCCACTAGTGGATAAGAGAACTTCCTCGGAAGGAACTGGATGTGAGAACTCCAGGGGGTCACCACCTCAAAAAATGTAATGCGTGGCTCGTTAGAGTCTATGGTGCCCCTCAATACCTGTAACGGCAACTGATGCTGCATTGCATCAAGAATGTCTTGGTCCACTGAAAATGTGGCATCCGACAGGTTTGTATCAAAAATATTTTCTTCAGTTATTGTGCCCTCCTCACTGTGTGTTTCTGAAAGTGGAGGTCCTGCTAGTATGAGTGCTAGTAGTGTGTGTGACTCATCACAGTGTGCCGCGGCTGAACGACGAATTTCAATAGATCCATCCGGTTGATCGAGTGTGTCCAGAGACTATTGTATTGTCGTTTCAAAGTCCATTTCCCATTGAGAGAATAATGATGGGTCTGCAGTTGTCTCAGGTTCATTTCTCAATCTTTTTGAAGGTGGAGACAGAGCTGCGGGTTCACTCATAGAAATACCTCTACTTCTTCCTCTTGTCTTTCTAACAGGTATTTTCTGTTTTCTGACTTGACTCAATGAGGAAGAGGAAACTGTTTGAGGCTCTAGCTCAGCTTAGGATTGAACATATGTGTTTTCAGGTTCATAGCCGAAATCCTATAGTGTAAGACCATAATCATAGTCCGCCACAGATATATTTAAAGGTAAAAAATTAGAAGCTAAGGTGTGAGATATTACCTGTTGTACCTGTGCCTCTTGTTCTGCCTGATGAGCAGCATCTAGCAGTAGTAGTGCAGGATTATCAACTTCCATTGGCACTTGTTCTGGTTCTTGCTGAAGTGGTTGAGCCTGTGCAGGATTGACTATTTGATTGAGAAAATTTTCCATATAATCAGTTGTGACAATGGATACCCCCTCAAATTTGTTCTTATTGCTGAGTCTGGTGAACAAATTCTTTTGAGTCATTGGGGAAACTTCCACTGGGCTGTTTACAAACCTTGCTTTGTACTCCTCTGACAGTACATTATTCATTAGCAGCATTAAGAACCTTGGATAGAAACAAGAAATTTTCTGATCCACATTTAAGTTTCTGCTCTCAGCAGTGCCCATTTTCCTTATTATTTCTGTCAGAATCAGCTTCCCAAAATTGATTCTTCGGTTGTGGGCCACAGAATACCTAATAACTTGAAGAAGAGTTGAAATGTTGTGGAAGTTGGTTTTATTGTCGGAGAGAACACTTTTGCTAGTGTGTCAAAGAAGTAATCACATTCGCTCACCAACTGGGGTTTAGACATCATTACTAGATCAATTGTGCCTTGATAGTGAATTGACTGAAAGAAGTTAGTTATATCTTCAACTGTGGGTAGGGTCTCAAAATTTTCTATTTAGAACCCTAAAACTCTATTCACATCAATCTCATCTATTAAGTATTCTGTCTCTCCAATTCTGAAAGAAAACTGAACCAGCCTATCATTCGAACAATTTCTAGCAGTGGAATACAGGGCCCTCAGAGGTTCAATCTTTAATGGAGTACTTAGGGTAATAGTTGTTCTCACTAACGAGTGCTCATTCATGAATCTAATCCACGGCCTAAATCTAGCCTCAACGCATTTTTCCGGATCAAAATACCCAATGAAATTAGTATTTGCGGTTATAAACATGGTTGCCATTTTTACTTAGGGTGTAATTAAAATTTTCTTTTAATCCCGAATTAAAAAAAAAACAGTTAATCCCAAATTAACACCCACTAATTCGAATAACACTAAAATCAACAAACCCTAATTCGATACACCCCAATTCGATTCTTACACACTGATTAACTCTGTTAACAGTCCTCGAACTAACAAACAACACCCAAAATCAGTCCTTAACCACCAAGTCCAAAAACAGTTCGACCAAAAAAAAATTTGGCAGAGTAACGGCTTGTTATAGTCGAATATACCAAACAAAGCAAGCTTAAAGCTTGTAAACTAGTGATTGCAACAGAAAAGTAGTAATTTAGAGGTACAAATCGAGGGATTTCAAAGGTTTTCAAAGAGTCTTGCTCGAGATCTGTTTGTGTGTATGCGTGTATGTATGTATATTAGCTAATAAGACTTTTTAAACTAGATAAAATGAATAAGACTTTTAATTTAAAACAAATACAAATTAAAACTGGTCGGTAAGACTTTTTCAACCCAAAGTCTCGGTAATACTTTTGAAAAATCTTGTCGAGTTCTACAAAATAAAAAGTCTTTCCGAAAAAAAAACTGATAAAACTTTTAAAACAAAATAACTATTTTGGTCGGTAAGACTTTTTATTTAAAATCTCGGTAAGACTTTTGAAAAGTCTTGCCGAGTTTTTATTAAAAAATCTTGTTGAGATAAAAGATTTTCTGAATAAACATTTTAATAGAAAAGTCTTTTGAGTTTTAAAAACAAAATCTCGGTAAGACTTTTTAGAAAGTCTTGCCGAGTTTTTAAGAGAAAAGTCTTTCCGATTTTTATAAAAATAAATATATTTATATACAATTATAAAAATGAAATAAAATAACATAATATATATTACAATATAAAATATAATATAAATAAAAATAAAAACAGCTAAATTATTAAAGACATATAATAATTATTTATATTATTAACTGTTCTAATTAATTTTGGAATTAAATTAATTCAAACTTGAATTAATTTAATGAATAAATTAATTAAATATTTAATAACATAATAATTATTAATGTGCAAATAATTATTAGAAAAATAGACAATAATTTACATAAAATGCTTATAAAATACTTTTTCAAAATAATATATAATAAAGAGTACTTATGCTATAATTGAGATAATTATCTATTAAGAGTATTAAATTATTCTCAAGATAATTTATCCAAATATTCATAAGCCTTGGGATATTGTTGATTCAAGTCTCATAAATCCTTTAATTATTAACATTTAATATTTATGAACTCAAATCAACTCCTAGCCAGAAAATTAGTTATTGTTTAACATCCCTAGTTCACTAACCAACTTAGAGAAAGTGGATTCATCAAGTGGTTTTGTGAAGATGTCGGCTAATTGATCTTCTGTGGGTACAAAATGTAACACCACAGTTCCATTCATGACATGCTCTCTGATGAAATGATACCTTATGTCAATGTGCCTGGTTCGAGAGTGTTGTACAGGATTGTTGGAGATGGCTATTGCACTTGTGTTGTCGCAGAGAATTGGAATTTTGTTCAACGCAAGTTCATAGTCATTTAGCTGATTCCTTATCCACAAGATCTATGCACAACAGCTACCTGCCGCAATGTATTCTACTTCGGCTGTCGAGGTAGATATTGAGTGATGTTTCTTGCTATACTAGGAAATCAACCGACGTCCTAGAAACTGACAACTTCCAGAAGTACTCTTCTTGTCCATCCTGCATAATCTGAATCTGAATTGCCTATTAGTTCAAAACCTGTATTTTTAGGGTACCAAATTCCTAGATTTGGTGTACCCTTTAGATATCTAAAAATTCGTTTAACAGCTATAAGATGAGATTCCCTAGGATCAGATTGAAACCTTGCACACAAGCATGTTGCAAACATTATGTCAGGTCTACTTGCAGTTAGATATAATAATGAGCCTATCATACCTCTGTAGCTTGTGATATCAACCGTCTTACCAGTTTTATCTTTGTCAAGCTTTGTGGCTGTTGGCATTGGGGTTTTCGCCGGTGAGGAATCTTCTTGACTGAATTTCCTCAGAAGATCCCTTACGTACTTTGATTGGCAAATAAAAATCCCATCTTCCTTTTGCTTCACTTGCAGTCCAAGGAAAAATGACAGCTCACCCATCATGCTAATTTCATACCTACTTTACATTAACTTAGCAAATATCTTGCACAAGTATTCGTCAGTAGAACCAAATATAATATCGTCAACATAAACTTGGAGAAGTATCATATCTTTATCATGCAATTTATAAAAGAGAGTTTTATCTATGACACCTCTAATAAAACTATTTTCAAGTAGAAATTCAGAGAGTGTGTCATACCATGTCCTCGGTGCTTGCTTGAGTCCATAGAGGGCTTTGAATAGAAAATATACAAAATCAGAAAACTCTGGATTTTCAAAGCTAGGGGCTGCTCCACATATACTTCCTTTTCTAGCTTTCCATTCAGAAAGACACTCTTCACATCCATTTGATAAACTTTGAAATTGGAATGTGATGCGAATGCTAGAAATATCCTGATGGCTTCAAGTCTTGTAACTGGTGCATAGGTCTCATCATAATCAATTCCCTCTTCCTAGGAGTAACCCTTTGCCACCAGTCTGGGCTTGTTCCTTGTAACAATGCCATCACCGTTTTATTTGTTCCTGTATACCCATTCGGTGCCAATCACAGATCTGTCTTTTGGCCTGGGTACCAGTGTCCATACTTCTTGTCTCTCAAATTTATTGAGCTCTTCTTGCATGGCAAGAACCCAATCTAGATCAGTTAGTGCATCTTCAATTTTCTTTGGTTCTTCTTGAGATAGAAAAACTAAAAATAGACATTCATTTGAAGTTGCACTTCTAGTTCTAACTCCAACATCTGGATCACCTATGATCAATTCAAAATGATGATCTCTGCTCTATATCCTTTCCCTAGGAAGGTTTGATCTTGATGATTCGCCTCAATTTTTATTGTGATGTTGTGTTCTACCAGTAGATCCATCATCTCCCCCTGAGTTGTTGCCAGGATGACTTGTTGATCCACCACTGGTATTAGTAGTATCTCTAGTGTTTCCATTGTTTCCACCACTATTACCTGGATCATTATCATCATTATTGTCATTATCATTACCTATTGCAGCCTTAGGTTCTTCTTCATCATCAGAATGTGAGTCTGGATAATTATCAAATTTTAATGATTCAGAAGGATCTTCAGTTTGGATACTTGGGAGTTTAGTGTCATCAAATGTAACATTGACACTTTTTTTCACTTGGTGCTGATCAATTATGTACACCCTATATGCTCTTCTTGAATAACCGACAAAAATAGCTTCGTGTGCCTTGGCCTCGAACTTGTCACGATGTTCATCTTCATCTTTCAGCACATAACATTTGGCTACAAATACATGAAAGTACTTGAGTGTTGGTTTCTTGTCAGCTATTAATTCATAAGGAGTCTTCATATGATCTTTATTGATTAGAGTTCGATTCTGGATATAACATGTTGTATTTACCGCTTTAGCCCTGAAGTAGATAGGTAACCTTGATTCATTTAACATTGTTCTTGCAGCTTCAATCAGGGTTTTATTCTTCCTTTCTGTAACTCCATTCTGTTGCAGAGTTCTTGGCGTTGAGTATTGTCTTGTTATCCCCTTTTCTGAGCAAAAGTCATTCAGAACTTCATTCTTGAATTCTGTTCCATTGTTTGACCTGATTGCCCGTACAACTAACTTTGAATCTAACTAAATTAGCTTTACATGATCAATCACCAATTGTGGAGTTTCATCCTTAGAGTTCAAGAATAAAACCCACGTGTATCATCTACAATCACTAAGGCATATCTTTTCCTTGCCATAGACATAATATTGACTAGACCAAATAAATCCATTGTACAGTTGAAGTGGTTCAGTAATGTTTGTAGTGTCTGTGCCTTTGTGAGTTTCTCTCTTTGACTTTCCTTTCAGACATGCCTCACACAATCCTTCTTGTGTAAATTCCATCAAAGGCAATCCTCTCACCAAATCCCTCTTGACTAGATAGTTCATTGTTTTGAAATTTAGGTGTGAGAGTTTCTTGTGCCATAGCCAACTTTCTTCTAATGAAGCCTTTGAGTAGAAACAGTTTGCTTCATCTTCAGTTCCTGAGTTGAGATCAGCTACGTACAAGTTTCCTTTCCTTATTCCACGTAAGGCTAGTTTGTCATCTTTAGAATGAGCTATTAAACACTTTTCTTTGATAAAGTTTACTTTGTATCCTTTATCACAGAAGTGACCGACTCTGAGTAGATTGTGCTTAAGTCCTTCCACTAAAGAGACATTCTCAATGATAACATTCCCAGCATTTAACTTGTCATATCCCGTAGTCATTCATTTGCTGTTATCTCCAAAGGTAACGATTGGGCCAGCTCTTTCAACCACGTCTGATAGCAGGGGTCTATCTCCGGTCATATGCCTTGAAGATCCGTTGTCCAGGATCCATACAACCCGGTTTACCTGTTTAACTCACTGTAAATATCAAACGGATTAAATCGTCTTCGGAGCCCAAAATAGATTAGGCACGACATACTTAAAGAATTGACCTTTGTTACCTTTAACAACAGATCCTTTTCGAACAACAGAAGCATCTAAATTTACTGTACTTACATTCCTATAAACAGTCTTAACAACTTTCTGTTTAGACTTCGGAACATATGTTTCCTTCTTCTCAGGTGAAGGAATGGCAGTTTTGGATATCACAAATTTATTATTGATGTGTTGTCTAGTTGTCATGTTATTTTTCTTAGTAAACATGCTTTTGAAGTATGCAGACATAGAATTAAAAGCACATAACATACAATTTAGAACACCACATGGTTTATGGCATACATCAATAACAGGCATGTTATTCAAAGCAGTAGGTGTCTTAACAGATTCTACTTCAACTTTATCAGCAGTTTTAAAGTTCTCAGTAGAATGATATATGTTGTAACTATCCCTACTATTGACAAACCTATTAGGTCTATTCAATTTCTTCTTTAAGTTTTTAGCACCCATACTAGGATTGGGGGAATCAGAAGTTCCCACATCTTTCACTGGTGTGTTGGATGCACTTTTCTCTTATTGGACATTCACTCCTTGTATGTCCCTAGCTTGTTCCTCTCTTTTCTTTTCTTCCTCGAGGTCCTCTAACTTCATTTCATAGGAAATTAATATAGAGCTCTCAAGGATTGGTTCTGTGACAGGGGTTATGAAAAGAGGTTTAGGTGTGTCCTTAAAAATATGTGGAATACCCCTTTCTTCAGCACTTTTTCTGAACGGGGTTATGTTGCTTGTCTTTCCTACAGATTGATTGTACTCAAAAGTCTATTCCAACTTTACGTTTTATTTCTTGTTGGTCAATTAGGTCTTTTACAATGTAAGAGGAATTCTTATACGCTAGACACTTCTTCTGTTCTTCCACTATCTGATTTCAGAGATAAGTTTCAACTTTAACATAACAACTGACTCTATTCACCTGAAAAGCTAAGTCCTTAGTCAGTTTGTCATTTCTGGTTTTTAACAATTTTAAAACATTATTCTCATCATTTAAGGCTTTGTTTTTTAGAATTAGTTTCTTAACTCTATCTCTTGTATCATCTAGTTCTTTACCTAGTAATTTAAACATCTTAGGGCATGAAGGATTTACCTATTTTCCTCCTTGTCGAGTTGGAGACAGTGATTCTTCGGATGAAGCCATAAGAGCAAGATTTCCCATCTATTCGTCATCATCGTTGTCTAAATCATCCCAGCTTTTGCCCTATGCTAGATTATCATACGTTTATTTGAGCTCTTCATAAGACTCTCTCTTCTTTCCTTGCTTCGGCTTTTTGCATTCAGTTGCAAAGTGGACTAACTCATTGCAGTTGAAGCAACGAAACTTCCTTCTATCAACTAAGCCGGTCTTGTAGCCACTTCTTGATACAGCTGTAGAAGAACCTCCTCTCTGAAATCTTCCAAAATTATATTTAACTTTGTAGGAGGGGTTCCTTCGAAATCTCATGTTTCCAAACCTCCTGGCAACCAAAGCTAGAGATTCATCTTCTTGCTGATCTAGTTCTTCCAAAGAGTATAACTCACCATTTTCCTGGTTATCTGAAGTATGTCCAAATTCTGGAACCACATACTCCATTGAACTGTTAGAAGGTGCAACAGCCTTCACTTCCTTCTTCTCTGGTGCTTCCACTATCAATGCTATAGAGGAACTCAGAACCTTACCTCTGCCATATATTTCTCTGGTCTAGATCTGTTCCAATTCATAGGTCTTCAAAATTCCGTAGACTCTTTCTAGAGTTACTTCTTTCATGTCCCTAGTGTTTGAGATTACGAAGCTGTATAAATAGTAATCATGATAACTCAACACTAGAACAAGATAGGTAAATAATACTACGCCTACACAGAAATCAGGAAGAAATGAAGACAAGGCAGATACAGTGAATCAAGACATTAGAAGAAGTTTTGAAGTCTACTACAGGTCACTGAGAGAAGTTCATTGATATGTTCAAGCCTCAGTGAAGAATAATGGTTGAAGACTTTCAGGGTTTCAGAAGTGTTGAAGATTCAGTATAGAAGTGCCACTAGAAGATTTCAATGTAAAAGTATTGATTGAAGATAGACAGTGTTCGAAGCATAGGAATCTAGAAGAATTGAAGACAGGGTAAAGACAAAGGTTAAAGAAGACAGCTACAGTCTTGAAGTTATACTCACTGAAGGAAGTTCATTTATATGTTCAAATGTCAGTAAGGAACAGATAATGAAGTATTCAAGATTGTAGTAGTAATGGAGACATTGTCTAAGTACCAGAAAAGGTTCCAGTGAAAGTACTATGTTTATTGACAGTCAGTGTTCGAAGCAATGAAGTTGCTGCAAACTTAACAATGTACATAAGGCAATAAACGAAGACCTGGATCAAAGTTAGTCGTCTGTGAACCAGACCAGTTGCACTAGGCGTCAGCAGTTTGTGAAAGGAATCTGAGTATTAACTATAGAAGAATTGTTAAGTTGAAGAACGTACTTGGAAAGAACGTTTATTTATTAAAGTACGAAACATGATTTGTAGAGGCTACAGCCAAACAACTAAACAGCTCAAAGGGTGCAGGGTGTAAAGCGTCACAACTTTGGTATGAAAAGTTAAAGTTTCTGAACTACAGTCGAAGAACGGAAATAGCTCAACAATCAAACCACAAATGACCAAACCGCAAGTGACCAAGTGCAAGAAGTATAAAAGGTTGGTGATCAAATGGTAATTTGACCAAGTCAAATTAAAAAGTCGACACATATGAATTCTGTAGAATTCGACACATAAGAATTCTATAGAATTCAACACTTACCTTTTATTTGACTAAGTGATGTATACATGGTGGAAGAAATCGACACATGCTATACAAGACTAATAAATTCAACACATGGGCTATACATGGAAGAAAAAGTCGACACTTAGATTTCTTGCTTTAAAAGAATTATTCCAAGGCATGTACAAGGGGATTTAATTCGACACAAAGGTTACACAGGGCAACACAATTCGACACTCAGCCCCTCAGCCAATCAAATCACAGCAGCCTACTTTATTGATTTAAAGACTACACAAATAAGAAGATGTGAGCCACTCATTCAAGGGTCGTCTTCTTCAACACAAAATATGTAGAGAGCTACTGCCATGGCCGGGGCAAGAAAACATAATTTATACACATTCATACCTTGCTCCCAGTCAGATATTTTACTTGTCTCATTTATTTTACTTGCTAATTTTCTAGAACTTTAATGTTTATTCATAAATACAGAAAATTAGTAAGCCAGCCTCCTAAACACTATTCACCTCATGAATTCGAACCCACTAACCGAACTCTAAATTATTTATCCGCAAAAGATTCGAAAGAATTTTTTAATTTAGTGAGTATCGTATTCAACCCCCCCTTCTACGGTATTTCGGGACCTAACAATTGGTATCAGAGCTGGCTGATTGATATACAAATCAGGATCCGTAACGCAGTGAAGTTCACCATGCCGAAGCTGTTTAGACTCAGAATCAGGAGGCCTTGTTAAATAAGTTTAATTATAAACTTTTAATAAGTTTATTTTATAAACTTTATAAAATTTATTTTATAAACTTTTATTAGTTTATGTTATAAATTTTAATTAGTTTATCTCATAAATTTTAAATAAAATTTATTTTATAAACTTTTATAAAATTTATTTTATAAACTTTTATTAGTTTATGTTATAAATTTTAATTAGTTTATTTTATAAATTTTAAATAAAATTTATTTATAAACTTTTATAAAATTTATTTTATAAACTTTTATTAGTTTATGTTATAAATTTTAATTAGTTTATTTTATAAGTTTAATAAAATTAAAGATTTAAATTTATTTAACAAATAAACCTGTCCATTTTCATAAATCAGCTCGACAGTGTCTTGTGTGGTATTAATTCACGCGCCTGTGAAAGCATGTGGACCTTCTCGACATTTCGTTTGTGTGTGTGAAGTACAAGGCTTGCGTTGTGTCGCACGCACCTGCCTTTTCCTTAAGTACTAAAGTGAATTCTAAGTGAAAATCGACACAGAGAGTTGAACATGAATTCGACACATACAAATGGTCCAAAAAGTCGACACCTGCTTTTGTGTCGATTTTTTTTCTTTCCAGAAAAACTCGACACCAAGTCTAAGGCAATGGTTAGCAAATCGACACCCACCAAAAATTGTTATTTGGTACCTCAAGTTTTGTACTCTTTAATTTTTTATTTTAGATTTATTTATTTTTACAGAAAAATCAAGATTCTTGAAAACTAAAATTTTCTTAAAATATTAATTTACGATTTTTTAATTTTTAAGAAATTTCAAATATTCTTGAAAATTAATTATTTGTAAATTTTTATTTTTGGTTAATTTATTTTCTAAGAAAATTAAAAATTCTGTAAATTTAAATTTTTCTTAAATATTAATTCGAGGATGTTCAAGGAGGTAGTAGTTGAAGATTTTTCCGGGCATTGAAGACAACTGAGATTGACTGAAGATTATCCAATGAAGTTAATTCTGGAATAGGTTGAAGAAATAGTGGTACTAATTTTCTCAGAGGTTTACTCCATAGGATTCCACTAATATTTTCGAAGCTGCAAAAGAAGAAATTATTTGGGTACAGATTTTGGTTAATTTGAGTTGTATTTTTGGATGAAAAATCTAAGGGGTTAAAGTAGTGGAGGAGAACAGACTGGACTACCTGACATCTCAGTACAAGCCATAAAGTTTATTCTACAGGGAGATTATAGGAAATTCGTGCTAACACTGCAGATCATCTGGAACACAGGTTTACAACCAACAGGGATCTAATGATACAACCACATTATCTTTAGAGGAACTATTTGTGTGCTGAAGGCCTATGAACTAGAACAAGCGTTAAAGAAGATGATATTTGGTAAAGCAGGTTGTTAGCATATCCACTGTATTTGTGACCCAGGAACCAAATTTGATTGAAGTCGAGGTTGAGAACCTCTGAACAGAAATGAATTGATCCTAGAAGCTGAATTGAAGATGTTGTAGCTCGAGGTAGTGGTCAAGGTGTTATATATGAATTTGACACTTTGGAATAACCTGAGAACTGGACGACTAGTCAAGCCTGCAGGACAACTGGAAGTTCAGTGACATCAGATTCAGATGGAATCTCAATTCTAAATCTATGGTCCTTACCTATAGATTCCATCAAGGAGATTTTCAAGATCAGTTCAAGAGGCGGTTGCAAGACAGGGATAGTTTAAATTTGAAAGACAAGTTTAGGTTTGCTACACAGTTTGAAGAAGCATGTACAAGCAAATGATAACAGACACTATGTTGGGTTGTAGCAGGAATCTCAAGCATTAGTGAGGATGCAACAAGGGAAAGCATTTATTGATGAAGTTAAATGCAAAGCTGATTCTATCAGTGATAGTGATGAACTAAATGGATATCTGGCATCAATGACCAACACTAGAGATGAATCACTAAGCACTTCACAGGTACACATTCTAACTAGTATACGTTTATCTAATTCAGAACTGTATGTTTATTAAGTTTTGGAATGTATTATATTCATGACAGCATGTTAGCATCTTAGGACTTAAATGTTTTTGCATGCTAGGATTTATGAGTTTAATTAGTACATTTCATACTTGATTTTATATGTAATAAAATGAATATCTAGAATTAGATAGGGTGTTCTAGACGGTTAGGTGTATCCTTAAATATTTGCTGGAACTTGAGTTAAATCTTCTGTGATTTAATACCTCTGCTAATGTTGTGAAAATTGCTAAATAGACAAACAGGTCATAGATCAGATATTTTATATTTATTCTTATTGTGATAAATGACTTGTTAAGTGTATGTGGAATTTGATATTGCTCATAATGTTTTATTCAAATATTTTGCATATTCTTGAATTGTTTATGTGCTTATTTTCATGTGATTTGCTTCTACTCATATAGTTGTATAAAATGCTATATAAGATCATGTATTGCTTGTTAGGGATAAGATTAAAAGATGGTAGAATTATCTAAGTAGTCAGTAACATTTGTTGATTCGATGATTAATCTAAAACTGACTTAGGTAATTAGAGATAGTTAAAAATGTTAGACAACAACAGAAATGGATTAGACAGGATTAATAATTAATTTGTTAGTTCTTCTATTCTATGTGCTTTTATGCATATTGAAGCTGTTGTTATCACTGATAATATCTCTAACCCATCTGGACTCAATTGAAATTGAGTACCAAGAAGCTTAATCATTTGTGATTGCAGAGTAGGTAACAAAAGTTAAAAGTTATGTGACTTCATGACATTTATTGATCGAGGCATATGATTAAGATTAAAGCTCTACTATCACAATTGGTTGAGAAGGCCTCCCCGATGGTAACCTTTGGAGATGACAGCAAAGGATGTACAAGGGATATGGCTATCATGATTTAAGAACTGTCATCAGTAGAAGCATCTTTCTTGTGAACAGACTTAAGCACTATCTACATGGCACTAGGGAATTCTTTGTCAAGGGTTTTCTGGAAAAGCATTGAAAAGGAAAAGTGTTTGATCTCAAACAAGAAGGTTGGAAGCTCACTCAACTGAGAGTGAGAAAATTTGTTCGTAGCTGACATGGAATTCGTATGCAAATGTGAAGCGAATTTTTCAGTAAAACTTCATCAGTAAAGAGTTAGCTATGGCAAAGGAAGCTCTCACACTTGGTGAACAAGACAATGGATTCTTTGATAAAGAAGAAATTGGTGAGATGACTGCTTCATTTGGAATTCTATCCAGAAGGACATGTTGAAGTACATCACATAGGGAAGTCAATAAAAACATCACACTGAAGCAAATTTCGTCAATGAAGAAATATGCTTAGTGGTAGTTGATGACAACCCTAGTTACAAGTTGGTGTTGTTCGTGCATTCAACAGACAAAATGTCACAGATGGTAATTGATCACATCAGGAAGATCAAGTTGGAAGCAAAGTAAGCTGTGAGAACTTTGAAGTCAGATATTGGAACTCTATTTCGCGAATGAAGTTCTAAATGAAGTCTGTACTGATAAAGGTATTTTGAAGTTGAAGCAATTAACACAGCATGCTGCTTTAATCAACAAGATCGTGAAAATACATCATATGAGTTAATGGCGAACCAGAAGCAAACACTTAAGATCTTTCTTGTGTTTGGAGAAAATTGATATTTACTGAAGATGTATATGAGTATCTTGACAAGAAGTTAAGACTCAAGGAAAAATTTTCCTCGAATACTCATTAATGATGAAAAACCAGAAGGTGATTAAAAGTCTGAATGTTTCGACCAACTACACCAAGCTCCCAAGCATTCAAATGAACGACTATTCTGAATCTTTGAAGTTTGACATCCCGTCAGAGTCAAATTCAGATACTAATGTTGAAGCTGAGGTTGTAGAAGGAATCAATGACAATGATGATGATTCAGATCCTATTAGTGGAAATCCACTGTATAAGGTGAAGGATCTTCAACACATCCTAACAGCAACTCAGGGGGAGAAAATAAAAGAAGGATCTACTAGTCGTACTCAACACAATGAAGATCAAAGGAATACATTAAGAACATATCTGCCAAGACAAAAGGTTTGAAGTCAAAGTAAATCCTGGAGTCTAGTTCATAGTAAACCGGATTTTGAGTAAAGGCTAGAAGTGCTAATCAAAATGAACATATATTTTTCGGGACCCAACAATCAATAATTGGTATCCCAAAGAATAGTGAAGATGCACTGATTGATCCAGATTGAGTGATTGTAATGCAAGATGATCTCAATCAGTTCGAAGGCAGAAACTACTGAAGCTGGAACCCAGACCACAAAAGTTGAAGCTGAAATTGGTACAGTAAGGGTTCACAGAAACTGGATAATAATTGGCATTGTTATGAGTGACAAAGCCAAACTGGTTGCTACAGGTTAATATCAAGTTGAAGGTATCGATGATGATGGATACAGAATCTTCGGGACTTTCAAGATCAAACAGTAAGCACCAGTGACAAGATTTGATCCTTTTTGGGCCTAAAGATAAGGACCTAACAATGGGATATTCCTAACACATGTTGAGCATTCAAGCATGAATATCTATCAGATAAATGTGAATAAGTGCACTCTTCAATGGTGAGTTAGAAGTTGAAGTTGATGTACAACATTTCCTGGACTTTGAAGTTGCAGATCATTGGAATTTGTATATCATCCTCTTCACAAGCTCTCTATGAATGGAGTTAGGGATTCACTCAAATCGTCAAGGACATGGTATGACACTCTAACTGCTAATTACTTAAAAATGATTTTATATTAGAGTAGTTATACACATATATCTCTATAGAATACAGGGCACACACAATGTCATATATGTGCTAGTATACCATGATTATATTATATGTGGGTCTACTAATAAAAATTTGGCAAGAGATATTTGCTAAGTAAATGCAGAGTATGTACAACATGAGCATGTTGGAAGAGTTGCAATTCTTTTTGGATTATAAGTAATTCAAAAGAATGATGGCAATTAAAGTAAGTCAAGGATCTTTTGAAGATGCGCAATTTGGAAGATTCTAGACCTGCCAAGACTACTTTCCAACAATTCACTAAGCTTGATCAGGGCAAATCAGGTATATGAACTGTAGTGACAAGCTATAGAGGTAATCAGCTCATTACTTATTCAAGTGCATAAAGACCATATATTTTATTCTCGATATGCCTATGTGCAAGTTTCCAAGTGGATACTAGAGAATATTATCTTATAGCTAAGTTATGAATTGATTAGATATCTTAGGGGATCACCAATTCTTGAAATCTGGGACCCTAAAGATACTAGGTTTAACCTAATTAGCTATATATATATAGATAATGCAGGTTGTAAGAAAGACAGGGAAGTCATTCCTAGAAGCTGTCATTATTTCCAGCAACTTTGTTGATCTCTTCACACCACGTATGGAACAAGCGCATGGACACCAGGTATCATTTCTTTTGAGATTGTCCTTAGTAGAATAAATTGCAGATATTTGTTAAACAACTTGATGAATTCATTTTGTCTAAGTTGGTTAGTGAATTTGGGATATTATTTATTTGCATATTTGTTGAAAATTCCATCTGCAATGAAGTCTCTAATGAGTTCACAAGTATTAAATTGTTCATATTTAAAGGACTTGTGAATTTATTTTAAATCCAGTACCTCGTACTTTTTGCTATTAGTTTAATTATCATGCTTACAATGTATTATGCATAAGTGGTAGTTAAATTACTTAGCATAAGTAAGAAGCATAATTATTTGTATATTAAATATTTGATGAGTATTAGTCAAGATGTCTTGCTTAATTGCTCTGATATTTTGCTATGATATTCTTAAATACTTTGTTACAAATAATTGTGATACTTTTGATATTAGTGACAGTATTTAGAATTTCTGTTCTAAGTAATTAATGCATATTTCAAAACTCACTAATATTGGAAGACGAAGTATTTTCTAAGTTATGTGTATAAAATTCTCAATATTTTATATACTTAGAAAATATTTCTAAATTTGTTTTTGTTGCGAGAAGTTGCAATTAGGAACACAAGTGTTAAATGTCTATATTTAAAGGACTTGTGAATTTCTATTCAACTATTTTCTCGAGCTTATATATATCAATAATAATTGTTATGAGTATAATTGTAATATGCTAGAGTGACAATGATTAGATATAGTATAGGAAGTTAGATGCTAATATTCAATCTTATGAATATTTTAGTATTTAGCGAAATTATTTTATCCTATTAAAATTATGGATTGAAGCAATACAATGATTATCAGTTTCATAATTTTGATTTGATAAAATATAAGAAGCACAATTTCTTGCATCTTGAAATTATTGATAAATATCGAATAATTGGTATCAGCGTGTAATTAATTGTGATATTTTTAATATTAGTGATAATATATGTTACTTATCTGAAATCACTAATAATAAAAATATATCTAAATGCTTATTGTTCTACTGAATAATTGCCACATGTTATTTGATTTATATATGCATGTTTGTGGTAACTGTTTAGTATTACATAAGTATTACAATTAGTTTTCTTTGTTTAACTGAATTTTAAACTTGAATGTATTAAAAAGAATTTCTTGTCTGATTCTTTTTCAAAACGTTTTATTCCAAGATACATTCATTTTTCTATCAGTTTTAAAGAAGAAAACATTAAAATTCTTTTTCAAAACTTCTCTTTTGAAAATCATTTGATTTACAGCCCTACTTTGATTTCTAAATCCAAGGGTGTGAATCAAACTTTTCTTGAGGATAATCTTTCTTTAAATCTCAAAATATTTTATCCTCTCTCCAAAGCCGGTTTTAAATGCTATATTTTCAAAACCATTTTCTCTCTTAATTTTTCTTTTTAAAGTGGCAGAAACTTTGTGACTGTTATTTTATTTGGAGAAATTATTTTAACTTCGAGGTACCAATCACTTGTAAAATGATTTGTTTTTAAACACTTGTTTCAATGTATGTTTCACATTGATTCATAGTACCAAAACAGTGGTTGTTGCTTTGAAGGCCTTGTACTGTATTATTAAGCATACATCCAACCCCAATTGTCATGTTTTTATTTTAAGTCGGGGATACTATCAGGTGGAAGAAAATGATGTAAATCATAATTACATTATGAGTCGGAAAATCATAGTCCTCTATCTGATAAGGATGTTTGCAAAACTGTTTTCAAAACTTACAGTACTTAGGTTATAAAGGAAAAGAGTCATTTTATTAAGATAGAATTTGGTAAGAGAGTTGAATTTCTTCTTTGGTATAAATTCCCGCGTTTTATTTTGGGAAGTTTGCCTTATAAGAAATTCATAAGGGATAGAATTTTTCTCTGATACTCCCGCGTTTTATTATGGGATAAGTATCTTAAAGAAAATTTATATGGGTGTCATGCTCTTAAATGATAAATCTTTAGAACCGACAAAACTCTTTTATTAAAAGTGCTAAAATGCAATCGTTTACCATTCCTTCTTATATTTTTCCTTCTCCTTGAGATGAAAAATATGTTTTGGAATGTTAAAGTGATTATTTCGTTTTATCTTATTTAATTGATTTTATCCGTTTAGCCCCTAGTGGCTACAGAAGCTGGCCAGGAGGTTGAAAACCCATCAATCTCTTACCCAGGCCTTAATACCAAACACTGATTCATCTACTTCCATAAATTAACCCTTGGAGATATAAGGAACTTATGTTAATTAGAGGTTAATAAAGGAGAAACTGCACTTGATGCAGCAAATAAGGATGAAGTCGGAAGTGCACCCACAGCTCTACCTCCAGCGAAGTAAAGAAGTATATAACTGAGGTATCTGTAAGCTCATATGTATCTTCTCAAAAGGATGCAGAGCTGAAAAGGCAATAAAACTGTCTCTGGAATCATTCTCTCAACAGGATGAGTCCATTGAAATTCGCTCGTCAGCCAGAGCAACTTGTAATGAGTCAAGCACATCACCGACACTCACGTTGATGGTAAGCCTAAACAGATAAATGTTAGGAGCATATTGCAAGGCGTGCATAGTGAGAGGTATAGGCATTTAGAGGAGATACAGACTCTAGCCATACATTACATTGTCCAAGGTATCTACCTCAAACAGAAGTTAATCTTCTGCATCCCGAAAGGGAGATCTCTTGTTCAGATTTATCTGGGCTTGAGAGGCAACTGCTTGACAAGAATTCTTCGGATGAGTCAAGTAGGGTATTTTATACAAATTCCCGTCATAGGGTTATGAGGGAAACGTAGGCTCTAAATTGCCATTCATTACATTGTCTACTACGTCGCCCCTCCTGGAAGGAACATTTCCAGATCCTGAAAAGGAATGTCCACCTCCCGTTTACGGAAAAGGTGTGAGGCAACTCCTTGATAGAACAAGGCAGGATTCCCTAAAAGATTTAAATCTTGGGATAACCCATCTCAAAGAGGTGAGGCTCCACTAGACAGTGATTTAGCAATAGCTATTGAGTCTGGTGCTGAGACAGTGCTTATGCATGATAGATCAAGAACACCTCTATGAGGCAATTCTTCACTTGATAGTGATTCAGTTCATTCTGATGAATCAGGTGTTGGGAATATATGAATTGACGGATTTCACTTACAGGTACATAATGTTATATTCAGAATGCAGAGTGAAAGTGAGAGAGAGATACACTTGAGTGAGAGATAAGGAGAGAAAGAGTGAAACACTTCAAAGTGCTCGAAACTTAAATGTAAACACCAACAGAACGTAGTAGAAGTGAGGAAACCATAAGCCAAACACTTACCCTTGCTACTTACTACTTCTGAAAGAAAAGTTACTATATTTTTCCCGATCAATGACAGACGAGAACCTTCTTTGAAAGACAAACCATTCAAAAGATGGGCCATTGGAGGATTCCTCAACTAAGGGGGAGAAGTTATAGGAAGAAAAAGGAGAAGTTAAAGTCTTATCTTCGTATCCTTCGGAAAAGTTAATATCCTAAAGGGGTTCGTATCGTGGATCCTTAAGGGAAGATCCTTAGAAAAAGGGGGTTCGTATCCTTGGGAGAAATTAATATCCTTAGGGGGAGATTTTAGACAAGAAAAAGAAAATCTTATCTTCTGATCCTGAGGGGAAACAACAGAAATACGGGAGAATCAAGAAACTGTATCCTATACTTGAAAGGAGTTGTCAGAAGAGGATTCATCATCCAAGTGGGAAGAACAGAGAAGAATTGACACTTCCATTGATTTTCTAAAGGGAGAAGAAGAAAAAGAAGGAGAATCACATTCTTAGGGGGAGAACATTATTTGAGCTATGTTCTGTGTTCTATTGAAGATGTTCACAGGAATATTGATTCTTATGAAGCTCTATTGATGATAAGTTCTTTAAGTTCAAACTATGAAGGATTTTGAAGCAGAGAGAGCTCAAACAGACAGAAATGAAGATGATACAACTTGAATATCAGTTCAGCGTTAGAGGAACAAACATCTTTCATTTCAGTTACACAAGAATTCTGGAAATGCAGTATTTGATCCAGAAAAACCAGTAGCATTATTTACAAGTCTCGGACGATTACTTTTTCTAGTTGTTAGTTGAGTTATCCTCTCTATGAGATTTGTTTGCTAAGTTTAACAATCAAATATGGGGAGATTGTTTGAGATTACGAAGCTGTATAAATAGTAATCATGATAACTCAACACTAGAACAAGACATGTAAATAATACTACACCTACACAGAAATCAGGAAGAAATGAAGACAAGGCAGATACAGTGAATCAAGACATTAGAAGAAGTTTTGAAGTCTACTACAGGTCACTGAGAGAAGTTCATTGATATGTTCAAGCCTCGGTGAAGAATAATGGTTGAAGACTTTCAGGTTTTCAGAAGTGTTGAAGATTCAGTATAGAAGTGCCACTAGAAGATTTCAGTGTAAAAGTATTGATTGAAGACAGACAATGTTCGAAGCATAGGAATCTAGAAGAATTGAAGATAAGGTAAAGACAAAGGTTAAAGAAGACAGCTACAGTCTTAAAGTTATACTCACTGAAGGAAGTTCATTTATATGTTCAAATGTCAGTGAAGAACAGATAATGAAGTATTCAAGATTGTAGTAGTAATGGAGACATTGTCTAAGTACCAGAAAAGGTTCCAGTGAAAGTACTATATTTATTGACAGTCATTGTTCGAAGCAATGAAGTTGCTGCAAACTTAACAATGTACATAAGGCAATAATACGAAGACCTGGATCAAAGTTAGTCGTTTGTGAACCAGACCAGTTGCACTAGGCGTCAGCAGTTTGTGAAAGGAATCTGAGTATTAACTATAGAAGAATTGTTAAGTTGAAGAACGTACTTGGAAAGAACGTTTATTTATTAAGGTACGAAACGTGATTTGTAGAGGCTACAGCCAAACAGCTCAAAGGTTGCAGGGTGAAAAGCGTCACAACTTTGGTATGAAAAGTTGAAGTTTTTGAACTACAGTCGAAGAACGGAAACAACTCAACAGCCAAACCTCAAGTGACCAAACCGCAAGTGACCAAGTGCAAGGAGTATAAAAGGTTGGTGATCAAATGGTAATTTGACCAAGTCAAATTAAAAAGTCGACACATAGGAATTCTGTAGAATTCGACACATAAGAATTCTATAGAATTCAACACTTACCTTTTATGTGACTAAGTGATGTATATATGGTGGAAGAAATCGACACATGCTATACAAGACTAATAAATTCAACACATGGGCTATACATGGAAGAAAAAGTCGACACTTAGATTTCTTGCTTTAAAAGAATTATTCCAAGGCATGTACAAGGGGATTTAATTCGACACAAAGGTTACACAGGGCAACACAATTCGACACTCAGCCCCTCAGCCAATCAAATCACAGCAGCCTACTTTATTGATTTAAAGACTACACAAATAAGAAGATGTGAGCCACTCATTCAAGGGTCGTCTTCTTCAACACAAAATATGTAGAGAGCTACTGCCATGTCCGGGGCAAGAAGACATAATTTATACACATCCATACCTTGCTCCCGGTCAGATATTAAGACCCGGTTCTTTAACGAAAAATACTCAAGGCTCCTAGATATCACTCCCTAAGGACTTAGTTTTTCCTTGTACTAATTTAGATATATTTGTATAGGAACTGAGCCTTATATTTTTTGTGTTAGTAGCAAAGAACTAATTTGTTCTTTGGAAACCAGTTATATTTTTAACTGGGTGTAGCAACCTCAGGGTTTATATACGAAAGATATATTCCCCGAAACTTGTCTCATTTATTTTACTTGCTAATTTTCTAGAACTTTAATGTTTATTCATAAATACAGAAAATTAGTAAGCTAGCCTCCTAAACACTATTCACCTCATGAATTCGAACCCACTAACCGAACTCTAAATTATTTATCCGCAAAAGATTCGAAAGAATTTTTTAATTTAGTGAGTATCGTATTCAACCCCCCCCCCTTCTACGATATTTCGGGACCTAACACCTAGACTCCCGAATAGTTGTGATCCTATGTTCCAGATGCTCTGGCAAGGTAAGCAAAAACTTCCTGTTGACCTTCTCGTTCTTGTAATATTTCCCATTTAGGTTGAGCTCGTTTATCAGTTTGTTCAATCTCTGAAACCCCTCAGAGATACACTCACCAGGGTTAGATCTAAACTGTTCGTATTGGGAGGTCAGGATCTCCAGTCTATTCTCTCTGACTTCTTCAGTCCCTTCATTTATTATCTATATTGTATCCCAGATTTTCTTGGCATTTTTGCAATTGACCATATGATTGTACATAACGTAGTCTAGGGATTCTATCAATATGAGTTTGAGATTATTATCCAGGGATACAGCTTCCGTTTCTTCAACCGTGTAATCAGCCAGACTTTTTGAAAACTGACTATGAAGAATTACGACCCCATCTATCTCGTGCTAGAGAATAACTGTTATTGGAGGTTCAATGTCGTTGGCCAAAATTAATGCATACTTGGGATTGGCAATCCCAATGAATAGTAGCATCTTGTGCTTCCACAAATTGTAGTGATCTTTATCAAAAAGTGGAATTTTAATGCTAGTCACTTTTTATGTACTCATATTTAAATAAGATTAAAAAACTAAGTGTTTCGAAAAATAAATTTTGACTTCAAATAATTCCTGATCAAAAATAATTTTTGGGTAAAAATTATTTTGAATAAAAAATAATTTTTGAGATCTGTATGAGTTGGGGAATATTTGGTTCGGATATGATATTAGAAAAATCAATCAGCTCTAATGCTAATTGTTGGTCCCTGATATTGTAAAAGAGGGGTTGAATACAATATCTAAATTTAATCACGGAATTTCGGATTTTAAATATTATTTTAATTCATCATGAAATATTAATTATTATGAAATACTATTCAAGTAGAAGATATGATTTTAACTTGAAAATTATTACAAAAATTAATATGATGAAAGTGTTTATAATTGATAAAATATTCTAGAACGATTTCGAAATGAATTGTTCTTGTTTAACAATTATATTTCAAACCAGCACAGAAAGTCTGTGAATATTACAATGCAGACAAATTACTGAATTTGAATATTTTCAACAACAGAAATAATGAAGCTAATGGCCTCATATTTATAGAGGTGAAAGCTAGCATGACTTTTGAATAAAACTTATTTAAAAAATCACAAAGACTTTATAAATTAGCCTTCAAGACTTTTTAAATAAGTTGGGCAAGACTTTTGAAACTCGGTAAGACTTTTAAATAGCTCGGTAAGACTTTTGAAAGTCTTGAATAAAATCAAAATTCAGTAAGACTTTTTATAAGTCTTGTTGAATTAATTCGGTAAGACTTTTTATAAGTCTTGTTGAATTAATTTGGTAAGACATTTTAATTAAAGTCTTAATCAGAAAATAGGTAAGACTTTTTATTAGTCTTGTTGAATTAATTCGGTAAGACTTTTAAATGAGGTGCAGCAAGACTTTCTTTAAATGTTAAATAAAATGCTCTTTTAACTTAATTAATTCCACCAATTTTAATTAATTAATTTATAAATTAAATCAATTCAAGATGAATTAATTTAAGTAGATAAATTAAATAATTAATTAACTTTTAATAGTAGAATTAATTAGTTTTTTCACTGCACAACTTTTATAGATTTGACTTGAGTGTTTCTGTCTTCACTGTCTTCTGTCTGAAAATCACTTAAGCTAGGTGATAAATATTTATTAAATTAGTTGACACACAAATGTACTGTCTGGTTTATTTGTGCTATACTAAAATAAATATTCTTCACCTTTTAACTTTAAAAGCTGTGATCTTCTGTTTTGTTCTCGCTTCTAGCTTTGTCTCTAATATTTCTTTTCTTGGAATCTTTTTGTAGTAGCCACTTGGAATCTTCTTTGACTTCTGAACTCTTTTGAAATACTACTTCTTTATTTTTCGCCGACGCATGAACATATTAATGAACTTCTTTCGGTGTAAAGTAGCAACCTCATAAAAATACTTCTGATAATCTGATTCTTTGTGTCTAGTTTACATTCTTCGTTCTGATTTCTGTTTTCATAATTATTATTTACTATTTTTTTCTTATCTGAGTTGAGTTGTCATCTAATTATTACAAATAGGCATAGTCATATACTTTTCACTTATCCAAAGCACTTGAGCACAGCAACTTCCTGCAACTATGTATTCAGCCTCAGCTGTGGAAGTAGAAACTGATTGTTGCTTCTTGTTAAACCATGACATCAATCTCTGTCCAAGGAATTGACAGCTTCCAGAGGTGCTCTTTCTATCTACTCTGCAACTAGCAAAATCAGCATCTGAATATCCAACCAAGTTGAATCATGTTTCTTTAGGGTACCATAAACCCATGAAGGGTGTTCCTTTGAGATATCTTAAAATCCTTTTGACAGCAATGAGATGAGATTCCTTTGGATTGGCCTGAAACCTTGCACACAAACATGTAGAGAACATGATGTCTGGTCTACTAGCTGTGAGATATAGCAGAGATCCAATCATTCCTCTATAGGTCTTCATGTCTACACTTTTTCCTTTTTTATCTTCATTCAGTTCGACAGCTGTAGACATTGGAGTTTTAGCAGGTGAGCAATCTTGCATATTAAACCTCTTTAGCAAGTCATTGATATACTTGGTTTGACTTATTAAGATGCCATCTATTCTTTGACTTATTTGAAGGCCTAGAAAATAATTGACCTCTCCCATCATGCTCATTTCTGTTGGTATAGGTGCCCTAGAGGCAATACAATGTTTCTTTTGATAAACATTTATGTCATTTGATTATTCAATAAACGTATTTATTATGACTTTAATTACTGCGATATATTTGTTAGCATAATAAATGTCCTTAGAATTATGATACACATTGTATAGTTTAGTAAATGACTTGAACTTGAGATTATATAATATATCATATTCTTAAATGTCCCTAGTCGAGTATTATTATTATAGGACAATAATAATACATAAATAGACTAGTATGTTGTTTGACAGATAACCACATCTCATCGGTTATAAGTATGGGGATACTAAAGTCAATACATAGGTACATGTAGGAGTATATGGTACTGGACAGACCCACAGTGAGATTCTTCATGTTTAATAAAGTCATAAGAAAGACTCATAGTGATAATGGTGTAATGATCCTCTGACTTGAGATCGTTATATTTCTATACGAGGATTAATATACTTTGACAACATTAAAAGTTACCTTTAACCGGGTGATGATAAAAGTGGACATTGGGTATATCATGAGTCGTATGAGAAATATGAATGATAGATAAATGATTTAACCCTCCTATAATTGGGAGAGATATTATAAGGCCTTTTGATTGAGTGAGACTATAAAATGCATGGCCGTGCTCAAATAATGATTTGTTTTCATAGTCTACTCATGGATCAAGTAAACCCGGATTAAATGTTGTAGAGGATGACTAAATACATGCCTCGAATTTAATCTATAATATATATGGTTAAAGGGATTATATTACACGGAAACATTAATCACGAAAGGTTTTATCGAATCACAATTTAATTATTATTTAATTGGGTAGCAATGATGTATTACTAGATACCGCTCATTGTTTATAATTTTATTGGAGAATAAAATTATTGCTAATTAAATAATAGCCTATAGGGTCACACACATAGAGTACTTAAAGGAATAGTTAATTTAAATAATAGATTTAAATTAATTGATGATTATTTGAATTTTATTATATTAATTAAGTGAGACTTAATTAATTGAAATAATATAATTTGAATTTGAATTCTGCCCTTAATAATTAAGTATGACTTAGTTATTAATTAAATAATAGAAATTCGGTTTTATTATTTAATCCTAAACCTACATGGGTTAGGCTTTGCTGTTATAGGTTGCTGTTATGGAACTATTAACCAGCCATTATAAATAGATAATGTAGGGTTAATAGGGATTTACGTTTTTTAGAAAAACAAACCCTAGAGGCAGCAGACAGCAGCAAGGAGCAAGAAGGCAAAAAGAAGAACAAATTTCGAAATCATCAAAAGGGAGGCTAGTACATCCATTCCATAATCAAGATCGTGAGACGTTCTTGAAGGTGCTCGTATGGATACCATAGAGGTGTTTTCGAGAAGAAGACACAAGTCGTGAAAGCTAGGATCTCCGTTGAGTTCGTAGAAGTCAAGACCAGGAAAAGGTATGATTCCGTTTTACAATAATCAGTCCAAACTTATACATGATCCTGCGTTAGGGTTCTGAATTTTTCGTTATATTTACGTTTAATCCGCTGCGTTTTATGCCTCGGAACCCAACAATTTCATATTCACTTTGCATGACTTTGAGAATCTTTGACACAGCTTTTCATTTGTAGAACCAAAGATGATATCATCCACATAGATTTGAACAAGAATGATGTCATCACCATGTTTCTTGTAAAAGAGATTTTTGTCAATTATCCCTCTTGTGAACTGATTTTTCAGTAAGAACTTTGACAGTGTGTCATACCATGCTCTAGGGGCTTGTTTGAGTCCATACAATGGTTTGAGGAGTCTGTAAACAAAATCAGGAAATTTGGGATCTTCAAAGCCATGAGGTTGTTGTACATAGAGCTCTTCTTCCAATTCACCTTTTAGAAATGCACTTTTGACATCCATTTGATAGACCTTAAAATTTGAATGTGCTGCAAATGCCAGAAAAATTCTGATTGCTTCTAGTCTAGCAACATGAGCAAAAGTCTCATCATAGTCAATGCCTTCTTCTTATGAATACCCCTTTGCAAACAACATTGCCTTGTTTCTTATGACAATTCCATGTTCATCCATCTTATTTATATAGACCCATTTGGTGCCAATATTTGATCTGTCTTTTGGAGGTGGCACCAATTCCCAAACATTATTTCTTTCAAATTGATTTAGCTCTTCCTGCATGGACACAATCCAGTCTGGGTCCAACAATGCTTCTTCAATCTTTTTCGGTTCATTTTGAGACAGAAAGCAAGCATACACGCATTCATTTATGGTTGCCCTTCTTGTTCTCACACTTTTATCAAGATTGCCAATTATTTGATCTATAGTGTGGGCTCTGTTCCATTTTGTTTCATGAGCCACACCTCTTACATTTGAACTTATTTATTCCTGACTCAAAATATTTACATTTGTTGTTGATCCTTAAGAAACTCCCCCTGAGTGTATGCTAGGGTTGTGAGAAATATTCTCAAGTTGAATGTGACTGAAATCCTCATTATTTCTCTCTTCATTTGCACCATATGAAATTTCCACATATGAGCATTCATGTGCATTTTCATCCTTTTCATTTTCAGATGCTTCCATTTCCATTTCATTCTCAAATCTCAAGGTGTCACATTTTTCTCCTTCAAGACTCATGGATGGGAACTTGAAATCATCAAAAGTCACATTTGTGCTTTCTACTACTTTTTATTGATCAATCACATATACTCTGTAGACAATTTTGTCCAAAGAGTATCCTACAAAAATTCCTTCATATGCCTTGGCTACAAACTTTCCAAGATGGTCAACATCATCCTTGAGTACAAAGTATTTTGCTCCAAACACATGCATGTACTTGACAGATGGTTTTCTATTTTTCATGATGTGATAAGGGGTCTTTCCAACAGGTTTTGTGATGAGAGTCCTGTTTTGAGTATAGCATGCAGTTCTGACAGCTTCAGCCTAAAAAATGGTTAGAAGATTTGCTTCTGCTAACATGGTTCTTGCAGCTTCAATAAGAGTCCTGTTCTTTCTCTCAACAACTCCATTTTGTTGTGGAGTTCTAGGAGCTGAAAATTTGTGAGTGATTCCATTTTCCTTGCAGAATTCACTTAATGTAGCATTTTTGAATTCAGTTCCATTATCACTCCTTATGGCCACAACAAGTATTGGGCCTTTATCCAACCTTCTCAAGTTTTCAATAATGAATTCAGGAGCCTCATCTTTTGAATGCAGGAAGTCCACCCATGAGTATTTAGAGAAGTCATCAACCATGACAAGTGCATATCTTTTCTTGGACATTGACATAACATTTACTGGTCCAAACAGATCCATGTGAATCAGTTGCAATGGTTTTGTGATTGAAGTGAATTCCTTACTTCTGTGACTTGACCTCTTCATTTTTCTCTTTTGACATGCCTCACACAATCCTTCTATGCATAATTCAAGTGAAGGCAGGTCTTTCACTAACTCTCTTTTTACTAGAGAGTTCAGATTCTTGAAGTTCAAGCGAGACAACCTCTTGTGCCAAAGCCAACTTTCTTTTTCAGAGGCCTTGGTATAGAAACAACAAATTCTTTCCTTGTTTGCAGAATCCAAATCTGCTACAAACAGGCTTCCTTTCCTTACTCCTTGCAGGGCAATTTCTTTGGTCTTTCTGTGTGATATGAGGCACAATTCTTTACCAAACTCCAAATTCAAGTCTTTGTTGCAGAATTGAGTGATGTTCAATAAATTATGCTTCAAACCATTAACCAAAGCTACATCATCAATGACCACATTTCCATAAATCAACCTGTTATATCCCATAGTGAAACCAATATTGTTGTCTCTAAAGGTTACCATTGGGTCAGCCTCTTCCTTGAATTGTGACAGCAGGGCTTTGTCACCAGTCATGTGTCTTGAGCATCCACTGTCCAAGATCCACATAACCTTTTTCTTCTTACATGTGCCCTGCAAACAAAATAATATCAAGTTTTCTTTGGTACCCAAACTAGGTTGGGTCCTTTATGCTTGGTCACATGAATGTCATTTTTCTTGTTTGCAGTCCTAGTCACTTTGTCATGCATACTTTCATTTTTCTGATTTTCATTTATAGCCTGATTGGTGCTACCAGAACTAGATGCATTTCTAGGTGACATAGAATGTTTTCTACTCTTGACTAGACTATCAGACTTAGGTCTAGCAGTTTTGCTGTCTAGATTTTGACTGATACATCCTTCAACAAACTGTTTCCTTAGTCTAAAGCAAATATTCATAACATTCAAGTTGTCTGGCATACAATCAAATTTGTCACAGAATTTATGATTATCATACATCAAGGGTTTCATATAGCCACAAGCAAAATCAGCATTATTAACAACAGGTTTCTTGCACACATGTGTAAGATGATTTGTTGAACCACAGTTTTTACAAATATTCCTATGAGCATTGTGAACAGGTGCATAGTTAGTGTGTTTGTTAATGCCTACTTTACCATTTCTATTTGCCTTTTTCTTTTTAGCATGCATGGTATCATTTTTCTGGACATTTTCTTTTGATTCTGGTTTAACAGGGATGGACTTGGCCTTGACTACTGGCTCTTCTATTTTAGCAGAAGGCGCATCACTTTTAGCTGTTGGCCCATCCTCATCATTCAGCTATTATTTAATGACCATACTGACTTCATCAAATTCAACAGTTGCTTTCTTAAAAATTGGAGCCTTAACATTTTTCAAAATGTGAGGATTACCAGTAAACTCAGTTTTCTTGCCTTTTGTTGTTATAGACTTTTTATTCTTAAGAGTGTCATAGTCAAACCCAACTCCAACCTTAAAATTCTCTTGGTGTTTCTCATGAAACTCTTGCAGTGTCACAGATGAGTTGTGATAGGCTTTAATCTTCAATTCATTCTCAGAGATTTGATCTCTCAGGAATTTTTCAATCTGCTCTAAGCAAGTGACTTTGTTCTTTAAGTATTCATTCTCTTGTTTCATGGATTGCTTGTCAACCAAGGATAATTCTAACTGTTCATTTTTAACCTTCAGTTCATCATTGGCTTTTAACAGTCTATCAATTTCCTCATAAGCAGCATTCATACTGGTATGGATATTAAACATTTCAACACTCAATTCTTCCACAGTTTTCTTATATTGAGATTTTGACATGTCAATAGAAGTTAGGATTGGTACCTGAATGATTGAGGTTGATGCTCCTTCATCTGATTTGGCCGTGAGGGCTAAGTTATCATACTCTTCATCTTCTTCTTCATCAGTATCATCCCAGCATTTGCCTTCAGCAATGTATGCTCTACCAGTCTATTTCTTTAACATGGCTTCATACTTAGCTTCCAACTCCAAGTAGTTTTTGTCCTTTTTGGCTGCTTTTGGTTTCCTTCACTCAGTAGCAAAGTGTCCCAATTCATCACAGTTGTAACATCTTATCTTTGATCTTTCAACAGATCCAGTCTTGTAACCTCCTTTGAAGTTACTCTTGGGAGCCTTGCCTTCACTTGAAGAACCAAAGTTTGGTTTTGGCTTGAAGCTTTTGTTTTTCTTAAACCTCAAGTTTCCAAACTTTCTAGCCATGAAAGCCATATATTTGTTGTCCATGCTTTCAAGCTCTTCAAGAGTGTAGAACTCATCATCCTCAGATTCACTTTTGACAGATTCCTTCTCTTCTTTGTCTTTTTCAACACTTTCCTCATACTTCAATTTTTGACTTGTACTAGTTTTTTCCACCTTCATTGGTTCTTTGACAATTAGAGCACTAGACACATTTGCCATTTTTCCTCTGTTTCCCATAATGGACTTCTTTTGAAAGTACTCAAGTTCATATGTCTTTAATATTCCATACAGAGTTTCCAATGGAAGTTTTGTTAAATCTCTTCCTTCTCTTATAGCAGCAATTTTATGTTCCAAGTGCTCTGGAAGATTTAGCAGAAACTTCAAATTCTTTTCTTTTATCTCATAGGTCTTTCAATGTAACTGCAGTTCATTGATTAGTTTGTTAAACCTCTCAAAAACCTCAGTTATGCCTTCATTTGGTTTTGACATAAATGCTTCATATTGTGAGACAAACAGCTGTCTTTGATTTTCTCTTACTTCCACTGTGCCTTCACATAGTAGCTCTATGGTTTCCCAGATGTGCTTGGAAGTGGTGTAGTTGACAACATTGTTATACATGACCATATCTAGAAAGTCAGTTAGTATGAGCATAAGACTGTTGTCAAGAGCCACTTTCTCTCTTTCAGTGTCAGTGTACTGAGATGGATCTTTTAGTACCCATGTGGCTGGTATCACTTCTAAGCCACTGGTTGTTTCAGGAACAAGTGTTACTGGCATGAATGGTCCATTCTTCAAGATTTCATGATACATGTAGTTTACAGTCTTGATGAATGTTAACATCTTCTTTTTCCATAGTATGTAGTGTTCTTTATAAAATGGAGGAATCTTGATACTGTTTAGCTTCTGTGAACTCATCTTGATCTTTTTACTATTTGTATGTCAACAGCCTGAGCTCTGATACCACTTGTTAGGAATTAGAGTTACAAAAGTTTACAGAGGGGGGAGGGGGTGAATGTATAACTTTAAATTCTTTTAACTTCAACAACTAGATGAACTGTTTGGTTGTGTTTGTAGCTTTATCAATTCACATCTGTTTTCTTAATTAAAAATGCGAAAATATAAGAAACACAGAGAATTAACTTTCAATCTAATTGTGTATTAGAATGAATCTTGCTACAATCTGAAATTCAAAGTAAATTTCAGCTTCTTGTTGTTAGAAGAAACAAGGTATGAATAATTGATGCAAATATTTGAACACCCTAACTAATGAGGTTGTACAATGCTATATAGACAACATGTCTCTTGGCACATGCACTCACTAATCAGTTAAGCTAAAACTAGAAATAGACAAAAATAACTTTAAATTTGACTACTATCTGTTTCTAGCTATCACATACTATGAAAGTTCTTTTGCTTCCAGCGTTATCCCTTTTGTCATTTGTCTTGTTCTTCTTCTAAGCTTCATTGTAGACTTGTCTCCATCATCACAGGTTTGACTGATCCTGTAATGGCAGAGCTTCAAATTACTTGTCTTGTTCTTCTGCAAGTTTCCTTGAAATTAGCTCATTTGAAACATTCGAGTACAACTGTTGTTACTTCGAGAAGTCATGAGATAGACTTCTCGATCGAGTACTTCTGAGATTTCTCGATTAACATTTAACTGATAACTTCTCGAATGACTAGACTTCTCGATTGTACACTTCGTTTGATGACTTCTCAATTGGACTAGACTTCTCGAATGACATGATTTCACATACTTATCGATTGACCCATTTCCTCAACTTCTCGATTGCTTGAATAACCAACTTCTCTCGAATTGTTCTCCTGGACTTCTCGAATGACTCTAACTTCCTTACTTCTCGATCACAATGACTTCTCGAATTGTTACAGAGTTATTCATTCATTCTGAGACTTCTATTCCAGTTTCACATATGACTTCTCTACCAGGGTGACTTCTCGATTGATCACTTGACTTAGAAGATTTTCCATACTGCAACTCTTATTGGAGTGTAATCTTCTAATACTTGATGCATGATCTAGAATTGAATCTTCTACCAATATTTATTCTTTATTTATAAATTATACAATTGAATTGGCAGTAGAAACATGCTTCTATCTGCAAGTACATATTAAAAGCACTTAGTCACCATCCTAGTACATAAGTTCTAGATGTGCTAAACATAGACAAATATTTTAACTATGGTAGGCTTGATTTGATCCAACAATGATTTAAGTAAGCTTTTGGACTTGCTCTTAAGTGTGGAATTTAGTAGTATGATCTGTATTCAAAATAGTTTATAAAAAGATTCGTGTAAAACATAAATTAGAATTAATGTTGAAAAATGAAAATACACGTAACACAATTTAATTCAATTCAACAAAAATATTTAGGATAATGCAATCTTAACATAAGTACAAAAGAAGAAGAAAAGTATACACAAAACCACATTTATTGGTAGGGAAATTAGTTACCATCAAACTTAAATTCGAACTAAATAAAACTTTCTTTATATGAGTTTACTCAAAAATGACAAGTATGTTGAGTTGTTACGCGTGTAATTGATAATTTTTTAATAATAATATGAAATTTCGTGTACATATATATATGCGTTCACGAATTAAAATATGTTATATATCATATGTCACGTCATTTGAAAAAAAACTAGCCTAAAAGCCCATGCAAGGCACGAACCACTAGCTTGATTTTCTTTATTGTCGTATTTTATATTTTGATTATAATTTGAAATTTGATTTTTTTTTTTAAATTTTACTTTTTTATTCAACTATTGTTAGGTCCTAAATCATCATAGAAGGGGGGGTTGAATATGATATTGGTAGATTTTTATTTAATTGCGGATTAAATGTGTGTGTTCTTGAGATATAGAAATGGTAGTAATTGAAACACAACGATTCGGGGAAATAAAGATATATTATTAAATCCCTGAGGTGCTACACTTCTAATCAAGAGATTAGCTACAATGGGTTCAAACAATATTACAACAAGAATATAATTGGGTATGTTTAATGTATGGCTTTAATGGAGCTTCCCGTCTGTTCGTGTTGAATGCTGAAGATGAATGAATAATATATGTATTGATTTCACCCATATATATTCTGTAGTCTTTGAAAATCAAACGTAGTTGATTTTCCAATTTCCACCAAGTCATATTGCACCTCTACAAGGGAATGAGAGTGTAGAGAATAAGTTGTGCCAGACACCTATGTTGTGCCTGAACTCTGTGCTCCATGTGCAGCAACCACTTGAGGACTTAAGAAAATATTCTCTCTTTACTTATGTTGCGCCTACACTCTTGTTATAGAGTGCAGGCGCCACATAATTTTGCCTTGGTGCCTTGTTTGCCTTAGAACATATTTTATCACCTTATATTGCGCCTACACTCTTGTTATCTAGTGTAGGCGCCACATAAGTTTACCTTGCCTTGGAACATATTCTGATAGGTTATGTTGCGCCTACACTCTTGTTACCTAGTGTAGGCGCCACATAAGTCAATATTCTTACTTAGAATATTTCCTTGAGGCTCGGTTGTGGTTATGTTGTTCTGCACTCTTGTACCCTTGTGTAGGAACGACATAACCTGTACTTACCTTAGCTTATTTTATGAAGCTATTGAGTACACCTTGAAATGTTCTTCATGTGGCTTGATCAATTATTGTTCTTTTGATTTCAATTTAATTCTTTTCTTGATGTTCTGACGTCTAGTGCACTGGTCTGGTTCACAGACGACTAACACTGGATTGAATTATCTTGACTTCTTTTATGTTCCACCTGATTATTCTTTGACTTGTGAATTTCTTCTGATCACTGAAATCCTCTGACATATATACTTAACTCATTACACTGTCTTTACTCTGAAATCTTCTGAACTCTTATTTGTTGTTGAAGCCTGAACATATTAATGAACTTCTCTCGCTGACGTTCAGTGAGCCTTTCAACTAGAATGCTCTGTAATGATGTATGTATGATTCCTGTTTGCATGTCCTTCTAGATTCATGTGCTACATATTAGTATTATTTGACTATCTTTATTTCTGAGTTGAGTTATCGATACCACTATTACATATTACGTTACATTATGCTTTACAACTATATTTAATTTGATTCAGAATCCAATTGATTAGTTAATGAAATATGATTGTAATCTCAGTGCTACATCGAAACATGTGTAGACTTTAATTTATATATATATTAGAGTACTACTATCAAAATGTATTAACAAAGCATAATTTTTTTACGTCGGGGCGAACTTGTGGATTATCCAAATTTTTGTGCCTGGGTTAGTGTATCCTGAACTTATTTGTGATATGAATTTGGGATTTGACCTGATTTCGAGAATTGACTTTGATACCATATGTGACAACCTAGTCAAATCTTGAGTCTTTTTCGAAAGCAGGTCAAGTAATCATATCACGCATAAGTACATAACTTCATAATGCACACTGACCCAAATATAATAATTTAATTAATACACAAGTCCACCACTGGCTTCCAAAAAATAATGATTCATTCATACACTTGATAATAATACTCTACCTTATACACTATTTAAAATCTCCACATGTTTTGATGTTTTGATGTGGATCTGGTGTGTTACAAACTCCCTAACTTAAATTTCAGTCATCCACATCAAGCAGAACAGATAGCCTATAGGCCCACCGAATAGATAATCCATAGGCCACAGACACATATTGTACATTTCTAGTCAATGTGGGATAATACCGGCTTTTTTTGTATCCTTACATCCGAACCTCTAACTATTGTGTGATAAAATCACTTGTCTTGGTGTCCCCACTTCTGATAACTTAATGCATTAAGGTTTCGAGAGTCGGTTCTGATGTCATATGTGATAACTCGGGTCAAATCTCAAGTCCATTTTGAAATAAGGTTAAATTTCGAATCTGTATCGCACATAAAGTCAGAGTACATGACCCAAATACAACAACTTGGGTAATCCACAAACCAATCACAAGACCCCGGAAGATCATGATTTATTGTTATCCTTGATAGTAGTACTTTATCTTATATACTGAAATAAAATCTACACATGTTTCGATGTAGGATTGAGGCCGGGTACATGTTACGATCACTAATTCTAAATTTTTACATAAATATATTTTAATACCTAAAATGTAGCTTTTTTAATAGTATTTATATTACATAATTTTATATTATACATGATGTTAAATTTGAAATTTAATTTATTTTTAGCTCAACTATAGTCTCTATATTTAAATTAAATTTATACTATTTTGCTTAAAAAATTTTAGTTATTACATAAATTCAAATATTTTTTTATTTAATGCAAATTTTATATTTTAAATTTTCATTTTTACATATACAATAATCATTTATATGATTTGTAGTTTAAATTTTACTTATTTTTATAATAAATTTATTATACAAATTATGAATGATTATTTTATGAATTTGAATATTGATTATACAAAATATGAATTTTTTTGAATTTGAATTTGTATATTCATTGTATTTAATAACTCTATTATATAAATTTATTTATTATAAATAAAATTATAAAATAGAATTATATGACTTGTAGTATAAAGTTTTATAATAAAATTATTGAGATTAAAATGTTATATATTCAGTGCACATAATTAATAAAATAATATGATTTTTTATTATTTATATAATTAAGGGTATTATAGTAATATTACTTGAATAAAATGACTCATGGTGGAATAATATGACTCAATCACTACTTCTTGTCTTTTCAAATTGTTTTTTATTATATATTATATTCTATTTATTTTATAAAAATTCACTTTCAAATTCAATTATATAAGTTGGTGATTTGTACAAGTTCTTTTTTAAAAAATATTTTTTAATAAACAATAAAAAAGAGTAAGTTATTCATTTCAAATCATGAATAAACTGTCTCATGATTAAAATGACTACTAATTAATAAAATATACAATATTCTCTTATTTTCACGACACGATTCATACACACACATACACATATTATGAGTATGATATTAAGTATATCTGACAGAGTGGTAAAGTCGTAAAAAAAAATTTAAGTTTCTTGATAGACCTAAATTCAACTCATTTCAACAACAATTTTTTTAAATAAACAATAAAAAGGGCAAATTAGACATTTCAATTCATGAATAAATTGACTCATGATTAAAATGTCTCACCAAAAAGCCTTTGTTCTCCCATTATATATGCACACTAGCGTAATAGCCCGTGCAAGGCACGGGCCTGGACATAGACGCATCGATATCTGTTGTAAAGAGCTTTGTGCAAATATTTTCAAGAAACGTGTTTGTCATCCATGTTTCCATCATTGTTTTCCTGTTAAAAGTGGTACAAGTGATGTCTATATAGTATTAATAACTCTGTCAGTAGAGCTCGTAAAAATTGAAAATGCGATAGAATATTTGTACCTCACTTATTGGTACCAAGCCGAGAATAGCTTAAGTCCGCCGAAATTATAGTCAATGTAGGATAATATTGATTTTTTTCACATCCTTACACCCGAACCTCTGATTATTGTGTGATAATACCAAATGTCTTTCCATCCCACTTCTGATAACTTAACGCATCAAGTTTTCGAGAGCCGGTTCTGATATCATATGTAATAACTCGGGTCAAATCTCAGATTTATTTTGAAATCAGGTCAAATTTTGAATATGTATCACACATAGGGTCAGAGTTCATGATCCAAATATAACAACTCGAGTAATCCACAAACCAATTACATGACCCCAGAAGATCATGATTTATTGATATACTTGATAATAGAAATTTATTTTTTATCTGAAATAAAATTTACACATGTATCGATATGGGATTAAGACTGTAGTACATGTTACCATCACTAATTTTAAATTTTTACATAAATGTATTTTAATATTTAAAATATAATTTTCTTAATATTATTTATATGACGTAATAATACATTATTATTTTTAGATCATCTATAGACTCTATATTAAATTAAATTTATATTATTTTGCTTAAAAATTTTAATTTACGTATACAAATCAAAATATTATTTATTTAAAACACAAAATTTATATTTTAAATTTGCATTTATAAATATACAATAATCATTTATATGATTTATAGTTTAAAATTTACTTATTTTGATTATGATTTTTTTATACAAAATATGAAAGATTATTTTATTAATTTAAATATCGAATATACTCACCCATGTTCTGTCATTATATATATATATATATATATATATATATATATATATATATATATATATATATATATATATATATACATATATACATATATATATATATACACATATATATATATATAATAGAAGAAATAAGATATAAGAGATTATTTTATCTTAATAACACGACTCATACACATGGATACTTTTTTCGCATCCTTACACCCGAACTTTTGATTATTGTGTGATAATATCAATTGTCTTTCCTTCCTCACTTCTGATAACTTAACGTATCAAGTTTTCGAGAGCCGGTTCTGATACCATATGTGATAACTCGGGTCAAATCTCAAGTCCATTTTGAAATTAGGTCAAATTCTGAATATGTATCACACATAGGGTCGAGTTCATAACCCAAATATAACAACTTGTGTAATCCAAAAGCCAATCACATTACCCCATAAAATCATAATTTATTGATATACTTGATAATAGTACTTTATCTTTTATCTGAAATAAAAAATTTACACATTTATCGATGTGGGATTAAAGGCTGTAGTACGTGTTACAATTACCAATTTTAATTTTTTACATAAATATATTTTAATATTTAAAATGTAATTTTTTAAATATTATTTATATGACGTAATTATACATTATTATTTTTAGATCATCTATAGATTCTATATTAAATTAAATTTATAGTATTTTGCTTAAAAATTTTAATTTACGTACACAAATTAAAATATTATTTATTTAAACACAAAATTTATATTTTAAAATTGCATTTATAGATATACAATAATCATTTATATAATTTATAGTTTAAAATTTACTTATTTTAATTATGAATTTATTATACAAAATATGAAATATTATTTTATGAATTTGAATATCGAATATACTCAGTCAAGTTCTGTCATCATACATATATATAAGACAAGAAATATGAAATAAGAAATAAGAGATTATGTTATCTTCATGACACGATTCATACACACGGATACACATATTTTGAGTATGATATGAAGTATATGTGATAGAGTGGTATAGTGGTAAATTTTTTTTTGAATTTGTTGAAAAACCCAAGTTCAACTCTCTTTAACAACATTTTTAAAAAATAATAATAAAGAGGTCAAATTAGACATTTCAATTCATTTTATAGCACAAACCTATGTTCTCCCATTATATATATAAGAGATTTAAAATTATTTTTGACTACTTAATATTGTTCTTACCACAAATAATACTACTAAATTGCTTCTTACAACTTAAATATTGAACTTTAAGTATACACAAAGAAAATTTAATTACACCTTATAAAATTATTCAATTTTGTACGGACACCGTAAAAAATTGTTTTAGAATGCAGCACTGAATGAATCAGCATTGTAGATCATCTTGTTTTAATTAATGTTTGATGTCGCTAGGGTAAAAAATTGTCTTATAATGCAGAATGAATCAGCATCGTAGATCATCTTATTTTAATTAATGTTTGATGCCGCTAGGGATGTAATTCGGTCCGAGTGAGCCGAGTTTCGAGTCCGGCGTAATTCGAGCCAAGAGTCAAGTCGAGCCAAGAGTCGAGTCGAGCCGACTCGTTTAACTAATCGAGCCTAAACCTCTACCCGAACTCGACTCGTTTAATTTTACGAGTCTAGTCGAGTCGGATCGTTTAGCTAAACGAGCTGGTTTTAACGAGTCGGGCGAGACAACTCGTTTAATTTTAAACTTAATCGAGCCTAAATCTCAGCCCGAATTCAGCTCGTTTAATTTTACGAATCGAGGGCGTTTAATTTTACGAATCGAGTCGAGCCGACTTGTTTATTTAAACGAGTCGAAACCTCTGCCCGAACTCGGCTCGTTTAACTAAACGAGTCGAGTCTAGTTAAACGAGTTCGAGCCGGGCGAGCTCGCGAGCGCTCGACCCAAATTAGAGCTCTAGATGTCGCACCATAGAACATCTTTTATTAATAAATTTAAAAATATAAATAATAATTATCTAAAATAATGAAAGTGAAATAATTGTTTACTCCAATAAAAGTACTTAAGTCAAAATAATTGAAAAATTAAAAAGCAAACTTGTGAGCCTGATGGAATAATATATTAATAAACACATATTTCTTATCATCTCAAATTTTCATTAATTTTCAAATTTATTTAAAAGATATTATTAATTTATAAACTATCTTAAAAAAACAAAATTTCAAAAATTCCAAGGCCTGAAAAGGGATTCTAAACTCTAGGCTAGGCCTCTTAATGGATCGGATATCTGATCCGTAGTTAAATAAACGGATATGGATCCTTCAAAAAAATATTCAATCCACTAAAGATCCGATCCGATAAAAACGAATATGAATTTAGTACGATCCGATCCGATCCGAATATATATATATATATATATATATATATTAATATGAAATATATTTATATAATATTTATATATTATATATAATAAGTAAATATTTATATAATACTATATCATATATAAAGTAATATGAAATATTTAATATTAAACATAATTCTAAATTAAAATATTTAATAATTTATTTTCTTTTCTTTTAAAAAATTATTTTTTAAATAGATCGGATATCCGATAATCTGTGATCCTAACGGACCGGATTAAAAATATTGATCATATAATTAAAATTATATTTTAAACTTTTTATTTTCATAATTAAAAATATAACTATACCATTAATACTCTTATTGAAATATTGGAAACAGAGGGAGTATCAGTTTTTAACGGTCTGTAAGAAATCACAATTCACAAGTTAGGGGGAGTTGATTAACCAAACAAATTACACACAAAAGCTTTTATTTTTGTTTTCTCTCTCTACCTCTCTCCCCCTCTTCTTCTCCCCCTTAATCATAACCCAATATAAATACACTATACACACACTTTACATCTAAGCCCTTTGATAGCATTTTTCTAAATAGAAAGTTGATATCTTTCTCATGGGATTCCTTCAGTATATACTTACTGCCATAAGTAATCTACCTTTTTCTCACTATAACTACTGTAAGTTTTGTACTATCTCTTATCCCCCATCATCTTCGTTTACGAATCTGGGTTGATTGTAATTATTAAATTTTTCTTGTTCTTGCATTTACTCTTCATTTTTGTAATTGTTGTGATATATTTCGAGTTGGGTCTTGAAAAAGTTGCAATCTTTGGCCTTTTGGGACTATAAATTTTGTGGGTTTTGTGAATCAAGAATTGGGTTGAGGGTATTTATGGGTTCTTGATTGTTGGTAAATTTTTGTGGGTATTGTGAATCAAGACTTGTGCTTGTGTTAAGTTATTAAATTTGGGTAATTTTTTTGTGGGGTAGTGATTTTAGTGAACTTTTGTGGGTTTTGGGTTGTTTATGGTTGGTGATTTTTTGTGAATTAAGAAGTGTGATTGTACTGGTAAAAGAATGGATTCAGTGGAGAAATTGATGGCTGCTAAGAATTCGTTGCAATTTAGTTTAGAGAAAACTAAAGTTCTAGGTGATTCTATTGAGAAATCGGGGCCTAGGTTAGATGAGATCAATCAGAGGTTGCCTTATTTGGAAGCTGCAGTTCGTCCAATTCGTGCACAGGAGGAAGCACTTGATGCTGTTGGTGGTCATATAAATCAAGCTGTTGTTCCTGCTGCTGCGGTTCTTAGAGTTTTTGATGCTATTCATGGGCTTGAGAAATCGTTATCTGATCCTCAATCGGATCTTCCTGGTTATCTTTCGGTGCTTAAGAGGCTAGAGGAGGCATTAAGGTTTTTAGGGGATAATTGTGAGATGGCGATTCAATGGTTGGATGATATTGTGGAGTATTTGGAGGATTATAAGATTGCTGATGGGAGGTATATCTCGAATTTGAAGAAGGCGTTGAAGTATCTTAGGGAATTGCAGAAGAATGAGGAAAAAGGTCGACTTGATGGTGGCCTTCTTGAGGCTGCATTGAATAGATTGGAAAAAGAATTTCGGAGGTTGCTAATGGAACATAGTGTTCCTTTGCCTATGTCGTCACAATCGTCTCTTGAAGAACAAGCTTGCATAGCTCCTTCACAATTGCCTGTACCTGTTATTACCAAGCTGCAGGCAATTCTCGAAAGATTAACTGCTAATGACAGACTTGAGAAGTGCATTTCTATCTATGTGGAAGTTCGTAGCTCAAATGTAAGAGCTAGTCTGCAGGCACTCAAATTGGATTACCTTGAGATAACCACCTCTGAGTTTAATAATGTTCAGAGTATAGAGGGTTACATTGCTAAGTGGAGTAGGCATTTGGAGTTTGCAGTGAAGCATCTATTTGAGGCTGAGTACAAACTTTGTAATGATGTCTTTGAAAGAATGGGATTAGATGTGTGGAGGGATTGTTTTGCTAAGATAGCTGCCCAAGCAGGTATGCTTGCTTTTCTTCAATTTGGCAAAACCGTTGCAGAGAGTAAGAAGGATCCTATTAAGCTGTTGAAGCTGTTGGACATCTTTGCATCTTTAAACAAGCTGAGGTTGGATTTCAACCGCCTTTTTGGAGGAGCAGCCTGTGCTGAAATTCAAAATCTTACTAGGGATCTGATCAAGAGGGTGATTGAAGGATCTTGTGAAATCTTTTGGGAACTTTCCCTTCAAGTGGAACTGCAAAGGGATAGTCCACCTCCAACAGATGGTAGTGTTCCAAGACTAGTGAGTTTTATCACTGATTACTGTAATAGGCTTCTTGGGGATGATTATAAGCCAATCCTGACACAAGCCCTGGCGATTGAACGGAGTTGGAAGCATGAAAAGTTTCAAGAAAGATTCCTTATCGATGAACTTCTCAAATTAATTAAATCCATCGAGTTGAATTTGGAGACATGGTCGAAGGCATATAGTGATCCTTCTTTATCACATCTATTCCTGATGAACAATCATTGGCACCTCTATAAGAACTTAAAAGGCACAAAACTTGGGGGCCTATTGGGGGATTTTTGGTTGAGGGAACATGAACAATATAAGGAGTACTTTTCTGCCATCTACTTTAAAGATAGCTGGCAGAAGCTTCCAGCACTATTAAGTCGGGAAGGTTTGATTCTTTTTTCCGGCGGGCGAGCCACTGCCCGGGACCTTGTTAAGAAACGACTGAAAGCCTTTAATGAAGCATTTGATGACATGTACAAGAAACACTCAAACTGGGTAATTTCAGAGAAAGACCTGCGAGAGAAGACATGCCATATTATTGTGCAGGCGATTGTGCCTGTTTACCGAAGTTACATGCAGAACTATGGTCCGCTAGTTGAACAAGATGCAAGTGCTAGCAAGTATGCAAAGTACACAGCTCAGTCGTTGGAGCAAACACTTGCATCCCTTTTTCAACCAAAACCTGTAAGATATGGTAGTTTCAAAGCTGGGAGGTCTAGTGGGAAATTCAATAATGTGGTTACAGATCAGTATCAGGCTGCAGTAACGAGTGCATGACTGCTTCTTGTATATTGGATGGTTAAAGCCGACTGGAGGTTTTACATGATAGTGAAGACTTTGCTTGCCACATGAGCTTTGCAACTCCTATTCACTATCGTTATCTTGCACAAAGCTTGGCGTGGCAATGGAAATGTACTTTAGGAAAGGTACATTTGTGGAATATATATTATTGATTATTTGTTTCACTTGAATTTGTAATCATAAATTTTATTTTCATCCTCAATCATTGGTCCGGTCTTTCTACTAAGTAGTCGTAGGAGGTAGGGATCCTTGTAATGCTCCAAAATTTTAATTTAAATTATATTAATTTATAGTGCTCCTAGAGCTCTATAATTAGTTTAAAGTGGTTTCTCTTCTTCTTAAACTTAAAATATGGAGAATTGTTTTGGATAAGCTGTTGGTAGTTACCCTATTTACGACTCGTATCTATTTTGCAGCGAGTGGAATGTGATTGAAAATCATAAAAAGATGAAAAAATATCGTTTTGTATTTCACTTCATTTGAGTTCGTTCTCCTTGTGCATAGTCTTGGTCTCTTACTTGCTTTGGCTGTTATTTTTTTGTTGCTTTATTGTGGTAAACAAGTACTGAGTAACTATATATGCCATTGAGTATCGTGGTAAACCAGTATTGAGTCCATATGTATCTGATTAGAGGTGGTTACTTGTTGTTTAGTGCTGATTCCATGGGCTAGAAATTTTAGGTTGGAACTTTTGTCACTCACTAATGTATACTTTAAACTTGAATATAGAATAATACTGATAGTAGTTTAAAGTGTATGTACTTGCACTTCAATGTCTTATACTTGAAGTCTGGTCTGAAGCAAGTTGAACACTTGAACCTGTGTGCCTGTGTACCAAATAGAACCATGAACACCTCTATATAGTGGATATTGTGCATATGGATTCCAAATCCTCTACTTTGTACCGAGTATCCTTACACCTGCCTTCCTATTATATATCCGTATACATAGCAGTTAAGTTTGTGGGTGCGGCACATAAAATCAGATTTACAAGATTGTAGAAGGTTCGTTCATGAATATGCATTTGTAGCATTCATAAGACTCATGTTTATATGTTTATGAATATGTTTCATGCAAAAGATTGTACTAGATTAGAATTCATGCAAATATTCACTCTAATGGTGTTGCGAGTGTTTGATACGAGAGATTGTTAACTGTTCTGATACTTCCCTGGGAGGGGCGTGTCAAAACTACCTCTCTCGGAATGGGCGTTTAACCCCTGCAATTATTATGTGAATACTGGTTGATGTGTGACATTAGGTAACCAATGGAGGTTTTTTGCATGTCCCAAACATTTAAATGACCTCTGTGATGTAATTTGATTTTCACGTTTTATGTCAGAAATAATGCACAAGTCCGGGTGTTCAGTTGTTGTTGACGTTTAGGCAGCTTATATTATTTGAAGGTCTAGTAAATAAACTTAATAATCATGCGACAGGAAGTTGCTCAACTGCTGCTATTTTTAAGCAACAAACCAGATGCATTCGAGTTTATTTTATATATATGGACACATGAATTTAATCTGGCTGAACACTTGAACAAAGGTTAACTTGATGGGCTTTTGAAGTATGGCCGTTGGACCAATTTAATAGGCCGCCAATTTGTTTTGGATTTCGACTCCAAACGGCTGAATGACAAGGTGAAAATTATTCGAAAACCGGTTATTTAAACCTAGTTAAATGAGTACTTTCGGTTTAGCAAAAAAAGAAAAGTACTTTCGAGGTCGGAGAAGTTTATTGAGATAAAAAATACGCATTCTATCTTGTTATATTTTGTTAAGGGTCCTGGTCCCTGATAATCGCATGTTTCCTGACAATCGCATGTTTCCCTAACAATCGCATGTTAGGGAGCAGTTAAATAACATGTTGTTTTGTAGCCGTTGGATTGAATCAGGAAAGGCTATGATTTTAAAAAAAATTATCTCTTTCCGCGGTTAAAAAGCGCAGAAAGACAGTCTTTCCGCGCTTTTTAACCGCGAAAAGGCTGTTTACATTAAACGACAACTGAAGAAAGAATAAAATGACATCGCCTTTTCCGCTGTTAAAAACCGTGGAAAGACGTCTCTCTCTTAGTTTACAAGGCTTTTGTGGTGCTGTTGTATTCGTTACAAACTTACAACCACTATTTCTTCCACTGGCTTCACTATTATTTCCTTATATTTGTTCAAATCAAACGCAAAACAAGAAAATATATTAGATAAAAGCAAGATTTCCTTGTGTGTAGCAGGTGCTAGAACAGACAAACAAAAAAGAAGGGTTTTTTACAATACACTTAACTATAAATCACCAAGCCTACTAGATACAAAATAGAAAAAGGAACAGACAAATAATAATAATAATAATAAATGAAAATCAATCAATATATACCTTTTCTAAAGTTCAAACCAGGCCTTTACTCAGTAGCTTAAACTTTAAGGGAATTAAGATAAAGTAGGGTAAAAAAACTACAAATTAATTAGAACAAATATTTAATTAATCAACAGCTAGCTAGTTAAAATTGAAGGAGCATTTGAACGAGATTATTAGAGTGATGTATAGATCTAAGATATATGCACCTGTGGCCATTGAGCTGTGTGCATGGATCAAAAGAAGGTAGCAAACTAAGAAAGACGTCCTTTCCGCGATTTTAACTGTGGAAAAGGCGATGTCGTCTTATTCTTTTTCTAGTTGTCGTTTAATGTAAACAATCTTTTCGAGGTTAAAAAGTGCGGAAAGATAGCCTTTCCACGCTTTTTAACCGCGGAAAGGGATAATTTTTTTTTAATCCTAGTCATTCCTGGTTCGATCCAACGGCTAGTCGGCTACAAAGCAGCATGTTATTTAACTGGTCTCTGACATGCGATTGTTAGGTATCAGGACCCAAACTGAGAAAAATAATTAATTTATTAAAATTATTCACTTATTATTTATTGAAATTCTACTGTATGTGTGGATTGTTGGTGGATGTGCAATATTTTTGAATTCGTTAACTAAGAGCAAGTTTAATATGCTCCCTCTGTTTTTTTATAAGTCGTTTTGACTTTTGGCACGCATCTTTATGTACTTTGACCACATAATAAAAATTATGATTTTTAAAATTTTCTTTTTTTAAATAAAAATATATAATCAATATTTTAATTCAGAAAAGGAAAATTTTAAAAATAATATTTTTTATTATGTCGTCAAAGCACATAAAGATGTTTGCCAAAAGTCAAAACGACTTATAAAAAAAATGGAAGGAGTAATAATATAGAATCAAAATGACGCAGAACAGAAGCGTAAGAAAAACAAATGTTACTCCTTTAAAGATAAACAAATGACTCTTACACGAGAAATCCTTAAACACCTTTAATCCACAAGGAAGAATTGTTGAATCCACAAGAAAAGAAAAGAAAACTCTCTAGGGTTTTAATTCAATCCATAATAATTCAATTTCTTCCTTATAATATTCAAAGATAATATATATATTATCACCTGATATGGAAATATAAAATAAATTAGCCCAATATAAATTAGAACTTTCCTCACCTAATTTGAACTTTCCTTTTCTAAATTATAGATACTGAAATCTCGTATTAAAATATAAGGCCTCTTGTCCTACATCAGTCTCTTCCACTTGTGAAAAACTAGACATCGAGTTAATGTCGGGATATAGATGACTTCATCTACATTTTACTTATCTCTCCATGAGGGTATTTTTATAGGCAAACGCTTTACTAGAATTATTTCTCTGAACTCTTCTACAAGATCTTTTAACAACAACCATTTAATTAATCCAACAACATCTTGACTAATTATTGCCAACATAGAATTTGAACCAACTGCAACGTCTTTAAACCCATCAACTGTGTAAACATGTAATACACCTTTAAAAAATGGATGTAAGACACCATTATCCTCCAATGGATACAAAATATAATTCTCATCATGATTTATGAAACAAACTATTTTCTCTCTTCTTCCATGATATAAATTCACACCAGTCTCATAAAAAATAAGAGTACCTTTATAATTGATCCACTGCTTCAAATCAAATACCGGTTTATAAATCTTCATGGATAATTTTTGCACACCTTTAATGAGATGTTCATCATCATTCTTTTCTTCATAAACATCATAAAAACTTTCTTCGTTACATTTTTCTCCATCCTTATCATTGACTTCTTCTTTAATCACATTAGTTGTCTCGCAATTCAAAGATACAAAATTTTTCACAACTTAATGTCTCATCACCTCCTTCAACAATCTATGAATCTTTTAAATATTCTGAAACTTCTTTCGTATTATCAGCATCAAACTCTTTTCTATCTCCCACATCTAATAAACTATCATATTTGGGTTGAGGACTTTCATAGAACACATCAGTAACATTATTACTATAACTAAAATAGCTCGAAACTTATTATGCCTCCTCTTCTATATACCCTGTCACCGATTGGTTGCCTTGTGCAAAATTTTGGTGACTCTAAAAAATAAATTGATCATAATTAGGAGGTAAAAATTTATTCATCCTCCTCCAAGATTGAATTGGTGTTTTTCCTTTAGGTCTCCTGTTAGTTTGTATCTTTTTCCACCATACCGCAACACCACTCTATAGTTTACAAGTCACCAGTTTCACCTTTTTATAGTCACCAACCTCCATAAACTCAAAATAACGCTCAACGTCCAAAATCTAATCTAAGAAATCTTCTGCTCTAACATCCTATAAAATAATGGAATATTGGCATAATATCTAGTCATCGTAGAATGATACAAAAACCTGGCTCTGATACCACTTGACGCAGAACAGAAGCGTGGAAAAATAAACATTAATCCTTTAAAGATAAATAAAGGACTTGTTATGGATTAAAAACTAGGTGTACTAATTGCGATGTGTGTCGGAGCTTATCGAGCTTTAATGGTTGCGGTTGTGTTTCGTGACTTAACTATATCCTCACAAGATGCCTACGTATCTCAGTGCATATGAGAATCAAGGCAGACGTAGTTCTAAGAATGAGGGGTTAGGCCCTTTATATAGACGTTGATAGTCTTAGAATCATAATAGGGTTAGGAGCCTTGGCGGACAAGGCACCTCCTTGGTGATTGTTTCCATGTGGAACACTGTTTTCTTGTAGGATTATATTCCTTTGTTGGAGTTGGTGTCTTGAAAGCTTCCTTTTAGTAGTTGCCTTTTGATAAAAGATATCAATTAGGCTGATTAATAGCTCTATTTATTAATTTCGTAATTATTAAATAATCAATGTATTTGAGCCTTAATAGGCTTTTATTGGGATGCCCATTGGGTAACATGGTTAAGTCCATATTTTAGAACTACGAGCTTCTTTGATTGGATCCACATCATGGGTGATCACTATCTTTAATGACTCATTCAATGACCTCGATTAATGCAACATAAATTGTGTTTTTAGGGTTATTTTCCATCCCTGTGATTTGCCCCCAACTTCTGTAAAGTGTGGAAGACTTTGTAGAAGTTAAGTTTCACAGCTCTTGTCATTAAAGTTAACCTTTACGGCTAAAGTCTTGCTGAAATCCATCTTATCCTTTAGGATATTTATCGTTGAAGTTCGCTTTTATAGCTTTCAGAATCTTGCTAAAATCCATCTTATTCTCTAGGAACTAACCTCAGTATTTTACTGAAATCCATCTTATCATTTAGGATATTTTCCTTATTTTGTAGGAGTTTTTCTCTATTTATAAAGAATTTTTCATAATTTATTTATACTCACATGTATTTTTCCCTAATTTTTTGGAATTTTTCTCTATTTATAGAGAATTTTTCATAATTTATTTGTACCCATGTGTATTTTTTCTTAATTATTAATAATTTTTCTCTATTTATAGATAATTTCCCATAATTTATTTGTACTCACATGTATTTTTCCTTAATTATTAGGAATTTTTCTCTATTTATAAAGAATTTCGCATAATTTATTTATACCCACATATATTTTCCCTAATTATTAGGAATTTTTCTTTCATTTATAGACATTTTAAATCATTTTTAATGATTTTACGACTTTTTTCTGACTTATTTTCGACCAGGAATCGTAGCTGAATTCGACCAGGATCCTGGTCGTTTCTTGGTTCAATACGGAACCCTGGTCGACAGAGATTCCTGATCGGCCAAGGCTCTTTTCTTGGTCGGCCATGGTTTCTAGCCGTATACGACTAGGGTTCCTAGTCATCTGTGGTGTCAATCTTGACACCTGGTCGTGGGGGATTCCTAGTCGTTTGTGGTGCCAATTGTGGCACCTAGTCGTTGAGGATTCCTGGTCGTTCATTCGACCAGGATCCTAGTCGTTTGTGGTGCTAATTGTGGAACCTAGTCGTTGAGGATTCCTGGTCGTTCATTCAAACAAGATCCTAGTCATTTGTGGTGTCAATTGTGGCACCTAGTCGTTGAGGATTCCTGGTCGTTTATTCAACCAGGATCCTAGTCATTTATAGGTCGTTCATTGGCCTCTAGCCGACATGGATTCCCAGTCGTTTAGTCCTTCAAGGATTTTCAATCGTGATCAATCGTTGGGCCTTGGCCCATGGTTTTTTAGGCTTAGTTACGGCCCTAAATATTTTTGTCCGCTTTTTTTATTCGACAGAAAGTTTCAGGCCTCGTCGATTCCTGGGTCGTATTTTATCGAGGCCCAAATCATTTTTGGGCTTTGTTTTTACCGGTTACAAGAAGTTTAACCGGTCGAGTTACCGCTTTCTTCGGTTATAAATTAGTGGGGCAAGAACTTCATTTTTCACTTATCACTTTCCTTAGTAAAATATTTCTCTCAAATATCTCTAGAGATCTTTTAGTCAAGGTGATTTACGGCGATCTTTTTCGATCAATCTTCATCTTCCTCATCCATCAAGCTTTCATTTGATCAACATTAATGGCGGATTGAGATGTAACTCAACAAAGGCTTCTTGCTAGGGCAGCGAAATGAGGTAATGTCGTCTTTGTTAACCCCACTTTTTCTTCAGTTTCTGAGTTGCTTCAAATAATGGGCGACGAGTTTCCCTTGATAGTCGAGTTAGACGCCTTTAGTTATCAAAGTATTTTCACAAACCAAACACATTGTGATAAGTTCAGTAAGTTGTACAAATTGCCTCCCGGTTTCAAATTTGTTTTAGCTGAACCGGGATATCGGGCTTGTCATTGGCGGCCCAATAGGCTGTGTGTGTTTAGGGATGCCCTTATCGGTGGGCTTAGGTTCTTTTTTCATGATTTTATAGTTATATTGTTAGCTGAAGCTAGGGTAAGCCCATGTCATCTTAGCCCAAACTCGTAGCGGTATTTCCAAATTATTACCGGATAAAAAAGATTTCGATTATAGTTTTTCGTGCGACAGCCCGGGACGAGGCGGGTACTTGTGATATTTCGGCTTGGGACGCATTTTATTTTGCAGTTTTTTAAAATGACCCTCCCGAATTCTTCTCGGTTGTGAAATACAATAAAATTTACTATAAGTCCCCAAAATAAAATGCAAATAAAGAAAAAAAATTTGAGGGTGGGTCATACTTTTTTTTCTTGAATTTGAATGAAAAAAATTAAAATTAATAAATTAATAAATTAATTGAACTCAGCCTGAAGAGAGTCTTTGCTTTATAGTTCTTTGACTTAGGAAGAAATATCCTTTCTCCGTGGCTGTTTTTAGGAGTATTTTTCAATTTAAAAACAACCCAACAAACATATTGGGCTGGATTTATATAAATCACAGGCAAGGGGTGAGCCCAATTTTTGTAACAAATCTCTACCCGACACCAATCCGGATTGGAGGAGGGACTTTTTATATCAGGAATGGGAAGGCGGTGATTGGGGCACCCTTTTTAGGACCTCATTTTGTAAAGTGAAAGATGGCAACCCGGGTCTGATTCAGTTGACCTCCGAGGAGAAGCTCATAGTTGCAGATTTGGGCCAAGATAAAGGCCGAACTCATTATAGAAAGCTCCTTGAAGAATTTTCTTTGAAGGTCGTGGGCTTTTCTCGAGTTTCAAATAATGGTATTTTTCTTTTCTTGACATGTCTTTTCCTTTCAATTTTTCTGAGTCCAATTTTTTATTTCGCTGTTTATTTTGTAGCTGCTGAAAATATCAATTTTCATTTGGGCGTGGGTGACCAAGAGACCCATAAGATGAAGAAGGCCCGTGAAGCCTTGGAGGGCCCATTCAAGGAGCCCAAATTTATAGGCTTCCTTCAACCTTGTGAAGGGGCCCAAAGCAAGGCTAGGGGAAAGAGGCCTTGCAAGGGGGAAGAAGACCCTGAAACTGCGGCGTGGAGGCCCAGTTGAGGAATTAGGAAGCAGGACACTGTCGTCGGAAGTACCCTGAACTCCATCGATTGGTCCAAAAATGAAATCCCTCATATGGACAAGGCCAAGATTGTCCTAAAAATGGACATTGAAGAGGCCGAGACTTTGGGGTCCCAGGCCGTTGCTATAGATGGACTTTTAACTTCATTTTTCCGCACTTATCCATTTTTTTTGGCTTCTTCAGTCTCGTACTTAGTCATTTTCTAGTCTTTCAACTTATGACTCTTTGTCTGTTGAATACTGGTCAACACTTACTTCCAGACCATGGCCCACCAAGCCAAAACATGGCGTTATTCTGAAAAGGCCCAAATAAAGGGCAAGGCCAAGGCTGATGAAAAGGAAGCCATGCTGGAGAAAAAGCTGCTCGAGAAGGAGCAAGAATTGATAGCAGGACATGCTGAGGTGCAAGAGTTGAGGGCCGAGAAGAAGGCCCTGATCGACAAGTACATGGAGTCAGAGGAATTCTTTGCTTTTATCGATAAGCAAGACGACATGGTCTTTGCGACAGCCGGTGCCCAAGCTTGGGGCAAATGTGTTGATTCCAACTTGGCTAAGCATCTGGGTCTTTTTGATCTGACCAACTTTCCTGCTCCCATAGGGCTGCCATTGGCTTTGACTTCCACTGCTCGAGGAACAGATTTGGGCGACTGGTCGGGCGGTGAAGCCTTGGATGAGTATGACCGGGTTTTTGACTCTATTCTTGAGGCTGAGGACAATGCCCAAAAGGAGGTAAAGGAAGAAGAGAAGACCGAGGAAGAAAAGAAGAATGCGGATGAGCATATCGAAGATCTTCCTTAGTTTCTTTTGTATTCCTTTATGTTCTTAATTTATGTACTCCTAAGAACAATTAATTGCCATAAAGCATAAAAGCTTCATTGTATTAATAATGCCTTCAAGGCTAAAAGTGGACACAACCCTTAAAAAATGAAAATCCTACTTGGAGCGAAAGGCTCTTACATCCTAGTGGTTTCATCGAACCTTATTTCTACTTAGTTCCTAACAAATATAGGAATTCATAATGAATCCTTCAAACATAGTAAACCCTTAGGTTCAAGGCATGCCAAGTTCTAGGCACTTCAATGCCTTCCAGGGTTTTAAGGATGTATGATCTTCCTCCCTTAACTTGCTTTATCTTGTATGGTCCTTCCCAATTGGGGGCCATCTTGACCTTGGGGCCTACTCCAAAAGTTTAAGCCTTTCTGAGGACTCAGTCCCCTTATCTGAAGAATCTTTCTTTAAGACCCTTAGGTTGTAGTAAAAAGAAGATTTCTTCTGATATTTTATGATCTTTGCATGAGCCCTGTCCCTGACTTCATCAATCAAGTCCAATGCAAGCTTGGTCCCTTCTTCATTTCCCTCAGGCTTAAAGGCCTTGATTCTCAGGGATACATGTGATATTTTGACTGGAACCACTACCTTAGCTCCATAAGCCAAGATGAATGGAGTTGTGTCAGTCGTCACTTTGTGAGTGGTTCTATACACCCAGAGTATTGGCAAAAGCTCATCCACCCAGGTGTTAGCTGATCGTTCAATCCTTTTCTTGAGTCCGTCAATGATGATGCGATTGGCTACTTCAGCTTGCCCATTTGCTTGGGGATGTGCCACAGAGGTAAAGCGTAAATCAATGTCATTATCATTGCAATACTCCTTGAATTCTTCATTGTTGAATTGTGTGCCATTGTCCATCACCGGGATTCGTGGTATTCCATACCTACATATGATGTTTTCCCAGAAGAATTGAGCTATTTGTTCTGTGGTTATCTTGGCCAATGGTTTAGCCTTAATCCACTTAGTGAAGTAATCAATTTCAACAATCAAGAACTTTCTTTGTCCACTAGGCATTGGAAAGGGACCAAGGATGTCCATCCCCCACATTATAAAGGGGATAGGGGAATTGATGGACGTTAGCATCTCAGGAGGTTGTCTAACTACCGGTGCATCCATTTGGCACCTATCACATCTCTTCATATACTCCCTCAAATCTTTCAATAAGTCAGGCTAATAAAAGCCAAGATGGACAATTTTGTGAGCCAAAGTTCTGCCCCCCAAGTGTTGGCCACAAATGTCTTCGTGCCCCTTTTTCAGAACTTCATGGGCCTCATCAGGCCTTAAACATTACAAGTATGGAATAACAAAAGACTTTGTATAGAGAATTTCATCAATGAGAGCATACCTTAATGCCCCTACAGTAAGCTTTCTTGCCTCTATGGCATTGTTAGGAGTCCAAACAGATTGAAAGTGAGCTTTAATCGGATTCACTCAACAATTGCCCATGCTTATTGGAGCTACCAGCTTTGCATCTATACTAGGGGTCTTCAGGACTTGGAAGTAGACACTCCCCGGGTGCTCCTCCACTTCTGATATGCAAACTTTGATAAGGCATCGACCTTTGCATTCTCTTCCCAAGGAATATATTCCATCTGACATTCCTCAAACTGAGTCATTATGGCCTTTACCAATCGAAGATATTTAGCCATAACTTCTTCTCTTGCTTCAAATTCCCTCTTTACTTGGGATATGACTAACTTCGAATCTCCACATACTTTGAGGTTCTTGGAATTCAGAGCCTTTTCCAAGCCAAGGTCGACTATCAGAGCTTCATATTCAGCCTCATTATTAGCAGTCGGGAAGTCTAGCTTGATAGCGTATTCAATGAGGAACCCTTAAGGGCTTTGCAAAACTAGACTAACTCCACTAGACTTTGTTTTTGATGCTTCATCAAAATTGAGCACCCGGTATTCCTTAGGAGGACTTTGCTCTTTTTCTTTTTCTTGAGGTATTTCCTCCTTGTCCTGCCCCCCGACTTCTTGGTCGCTAATGGTACATTCAACCATGGAGTTAGCAAGAGCTTGAGATTTAATGGTCGTTCGAGACTTATACCTGATGTCGAATTCTCCTAGTTCTATGGCCCATTTAATTAGTCTTCCACTTTCCTTGGGGCTATGTATGATGCTCCTTAGAGGCTGATCAGTTAGCAACTCAATTTTGTGAGCTTGAAAGTAGGCATGACGATAATGAGAAATTCTTGTGTATTTTACTATCTTGTTAAGGCCAGGCCTCGATAAGGCCGACCATATTGAACACCTCAAATAGGCTTTCAAAGTGCTGAGACACCATACATAGCCCCAAGGCCATAACAAGATAGTAAAATACACAAAAATCAGTGATGAAATATATCTTAACAATATCATCCTTGTGCATTTTGATTTGTTTGTACCCACTAAACCCATCCATGAAACTTAACATCTCATGCCCCGTTGTGGCGTCTATAAGTGCATCAATTCTTGGAAGAGGGAAGAAATCCTTTGGGCATGCATCATTCAAATCATTGAAGTCTACACACATCATCCACTTTCCATTGGATTTCCTGACCATTACAGGGTTAGCAAGCCATTCAGGAAATTGAATCTCTTCAATAAAACCAGCCTCTAAGAGCTTTTCTACATCTTGTTTTATGGCCTCTTGCCTTTCTAGAGTGAAGTTTCTCTTCTTTTGCTTCACTATTTTTCGACTTGGAACCACATTAAGTTTATGAGTGATCAATTCGGGGTCAATCCCTGGCATATCAGCGACTATCCATGTGAACAAGTCCCCGTTTTCTTGCAAGAACTTCATCAACTTGCCTTTCATAGGCTCTTTCAGTGAGGCCCCAATATAAGTGACCTTATCAGGTTCTCTCGGGACTAAGGGAACTGGAACCAAGACTTCAACTGGTTTCTCCCTTCTTTCCTCATCTTCTCTTGTGTCCATGTCCTCTATGGGCAAGACTTGCCCCCCGACTTTATCAGGTCTTAGGGCAACCACATAACAAATTTTTGCCATCTTCTAGTCCCCTTTCTCTTCTCCAACACCATTTCTAGTGGGGAATTTAATCTTTAAGTGATAACTAGAGGCAATGATTGAAAGCGTGCAAGCCTGTCCTCCTAATGATAGTGTTATATGTATAGGATGCTTTGATTACCAAGAAAGTTAGCATTTATGTGACCTCTCGAGGTTCTCTCCCCATTTTTATGAGTAGTTGAATGGTTCTTTCTACTTTCGACTCCACCCCATTGAAACCGTAGATTGGAACATCCGAAGAGGTTAGTTGGGAAGCATTATTTCTCATCTTCATAAAGGCATCGTAGAATTAGATATTAACATATGCTTCATTATTCACCAGGACTCTCTTTACTTCTGAATTTCCTATCAAAGGTGCTATGACAAGGGGATTGTCATGGGGGAACTTTACCCCTTATAGGTCTAAGTCATCAAAAGATATGACTACTTCTGTTCTGGCACATTTAGGTTAAGTTTCTTGAACTCTCTACAGCGGTAGGTCCTCCAAAAATTATGTTAATGACAGGCCCTCTAGGCTGATGATTCCTATCTCGATTATCATTGTTTTTCCCATTATCGTCATGCCTATCACGACTTCCATCTTTGGTGAACTTAGAAAGTTTTCCTCTTCTGATAAAGAATTCAATTTTATCCTTCAACTGTCGGCAATCATCCGTGTCATGTCCGGTATCCTTATGAAATCGGCAGAATGCATTCTTATTTCTTTTCTCAGGATTTGACTTGAGAGGCTTAGGCCATCGTAAATTTCGATCTTTCTCGATATCCATCAGGATTTGGCTTCGAGACGTATTCAACCTCGCATACTCAGCAAACATTGGCCCCAAGTTATTCTTTTTAGGAGGGGATTTAGAATCCTTATCCATCTTAGAATACTTGTCTCGGGCATCATATCCTTGATCACTCTTCCTCTTCTTGTTATTGTTACTATTCCCATTAGTCATCATTGACATGGTGATTTTCTTCATGCTTTCTTCTGCCTTGATATACTTCTCAGCCTTATCTTGAAGGAGAAACATGTTCTCTGGGGGGGGGGATGCTTGGCTAATGACCTTTTAAAGTAAGGATCAATCGTCCCCTGTTGCAAGGCTATCATAGCTATTTTTTCGTCTAAATCTGGGACTTTCAAGGCTTTCTTTGTAAAATGGTTCAAGTAGTCCCTCAGGGATCCGTTCTTTCCTTGTTCCAAATTCATGAGAGAAGCTGAAATTTTTTTGTGCACTCTTCAGCTTATGAACTAGATTATGAATGCCTTGTTAAGTTCTTTAAAGGACCCAATAGAGTTGGGAGGCAGCCGACTATACCCAATGTTGAGCCCTGCACTTAACAACATCATTGATAGGTTGCAATAACAAAGCATTCAAAAAGGTTCTTACATGATTAGCTGGATCGCCCGCTCCATCGTAAGTTTTGATGGTAGGCATCTTGAATTTCCTTGAGATATGAGCATTCATAATCACTTCAGTAAAAGGGGGTATTGGATCGTCAGGATCTTCGTGTGGTAGCAACTCATTGGGATCAGCCCTTGGAGCTTCTCTCCTCCTCTCTCGAGGGGTTCCATCTAACTCTATGACATCAGGGGGCTTCATGCCTCGAGGTCGGCCTCGTCGCTGGTTAATCAGGCTTTTCTTCAACTCCTTGAGTTCAGCCTCATAGGAAGCGATTTTATCCTCCAATGTCCTACGGGACTTTGAATGTAGATTTCCCATGGGTTCCTTACCAAGCCTCCTTCTTCTAGGATTGACACCAGTGCCTTCAGAGCTTTCGTCATCAGTGGAGTATGGTCCTGAGAAATCGTGGATTCCTTCTCCACGCCCATAGTTTTGTGGGGGTTCCAACCCCCGAATGTAAGGAGGGGGATAAGCTTGGGAGAGTCTAAGTCTAGGTTGGGTAACAGTGCTACAAGGAATAACAACAGTGGAAATTTATGCGTGAGGAGGAGCAGTAGCAATAAAAGGGGTTTTAATTACCTGAAATAAAGGGCGGATCCATGGATGAATTCCTCGGGATTGATAGAATTGAAGATTTCACTGAACGGGCCTAGTCTTTGAGTGTTGGGGCCTTGAGTTCCAGCAGGAATAGTGGTGGTAGCGGGAACCTCGGTGGTTTAAGTTCCGTCAGGAAGAATCACAGCAGTTGGGTTGAAGGGTTTCGGGCATGAAAACGCAGCGGAATTAACGTAAAAATAATAAAAAAAAATCGAAACCCAATCGCAGGATCTATGTATAACTTTGGATGATTATGGTGAAGAAGTATGTACCTTAACAAAGCTTTCCGTATGTTGTTTAATGGAGATCCAGAAAAGATGAATCACAGCAGCCCTTTGTTGCAAAGATTTGCTCTCCAAAGAAGTCCACACGAACGCCCGATCGTCATACGATCACCGGAGTCGGTACTAGCCGAATTGTTTGCCTCTCTCTCTCTCTCTCTCTCTCTCTCTCTCTCTCTCTCTAGCCTCTCTTGATGTTGAGCAGCTAGGGTTTTTCTCTAAAAACGAAATTTGATGATTAAACCCTAATACTATACATCATTATGTATATATAGGGGAGAGAGAGATTTTGGGCCTAATCTTAATCCATGTGGTTTCCAAAACCCATTATGACTTTGGGTTATTATTATTATTAAATCTGAATTCTAATATAATTAATCAAGTCCCACTTAATTAATTTAATAATTAAATTCGAATAAACAATAATATATTTAAATTCATAATTTAAATAAACCTCCGTTTTGACGTTCTTTGTGTGTGACCCTTTAGGTTATTATTACGTTGACAATAATTTTATTATCTAATAATAAAATTATAAACAATGAGCGGCATCTAGTAATACATCATTGCTACCCAAGTAACAATAATAATTGGTGATTCAATTAAACCTTTCGTGAATAATGTTCCATGTAATATGATCTCTTTAACCTTATATTATAGATCAAACTGGAGACATGTATAGTGTCATCATCTTCAACGTTTAATCTCAGTTTCCTTGATCAATGAGTAGACTATTTAAACAAATCAATATTTGAGCATGGCCATGCATTTCATAGTATTACTTAATCAAGAGGCCAATAATATCACTCCTCGAATTGGAGGGTTAAATCTTATATCTATCATTCATATTCCTCATACGATTCATATCATACCCAATGTACACCTTTATCATTACCCGGTTAAAGGTAACTTTGAGTGTAATCAAAGTATATTAATTCTCGTATAGAAATATAACGATTTCAAGTCAGAGGATCATTACATCATTATCACAGTGAGATTTCTTATGACACTTATTAACATGTAGAATCTCACGGCGGGTCTTTCCAGTGTCATGTATTGATACATACACTTATGTTCTTGACTTTAGTATCACCATACCTATGACCAATGAGATGTGGTCATCCGTCAACAAACATACTAGTCTTATTGCATTATTATTGTCCTTAAATAATAATACTTGACTAGGGAATTTTAGGAATAAAATACTATTCATATAATCTCATTTTTAAGTCACATACTTAAATATATATATTACGTATTAATATTCCAAGTACATTTATTATTCTTTCAATTTATGACGCAGTAAATAAAGACATAATAAATATTAATTAAATAATCACATAAAACATAATCCTTAATTGTTTTCAATAAAACATTAAAAGTATTGTCTCTAGGACACCAATACTAACATGGGTTCCCTGTGGTAGGGACGATGTTTCCATCAGTTCTTCGTGTTCTTACCATGGTTGATGTTGTCTTCCCACAGACGGCGCCAAATATTATGGATTAAAAACTAGGTGTATAATTGCGATGTGTGTCGGAGCTTATCGAGCTTTAATGGTTGCGCTTGTGTTTCATGACTTAACTATGTCCTCACAAGATGTCTACGTATCTCAATGCGTATGAGAATCAAGCCAGACGTAGTTCTAAGAATGATGGGTTATGCCTTTTATATAGACGTTGATAGTCTTAGAATCATAATAGGGTTAGGAGTCTTGGCGGACAAGGCACCTCCTTGACGATTGTTTTCATGTGGAACGTTGTTTCCTTGTAGGATTATATTCCTTTGTTGGAGTTGGTGTCTTGGAAGCTTCCTTTCAGTAGTTGCCTTTTGATAAAAGATATCAATTAGGCTGATTAATAGCTCTATTTATTAATTTCGTAATTAATAAATAATCAATGTATTTGAACTTTAACATGCTTTTATTGGGATGTCTATTGGGTAACATGGTTAAGTCCATATTTCACAACTATGGGCTTGTTCGATTGGATCCACATCATGGGTGATCACTATCTTTAATGACTCATTCAATGAGCCCAATTAATGTAACATTAATTGTGTCTTTAGGGTTATTTTCTATCCCCATCAGGACTCTTACACGAGAAGTGCTTAAACACTTTGAATCCACAAGGAAGAATTCTTTAATCCACAAGAAAAGAAGAGAAAATTCTCTAGGGTTTTAATTCAATCCATAATAATTCAATTTCTTCCTTACAATATTCAGAGATAATATATATATATATATATATATATATATATATATATATATATATATATATATATATATATATATATATAATCACCTGATAAGGAAATATAAAATAAATCAATCCAATATAAATTTGAACTTTCTTCATCTAACAACTAAATATATTATAATATAAGTAAATTCAATATAATTTGAATTTTTCCCTAAATTATAGATACTAAAATCTCGTACTAAAATATGGGGTCTCTTGTCCTATATCACAAAATCACAAAAAATCTATTTCAATACATAGTCATTCTTAGTTGAATAAATGCATAAATAAATATTTAATTGTATATTTAGAACAAATTTAATGCATAGTTAAATGTTGATTTTATAGTTATAATATAAAACTAAAATTGAAAATGCCACTCCAATATAATGTTATGATTAAAATGAAAGATGTATAAATGTATATTTGGTACTATATTTATTCTCTCTGTCCATAATAATAGTCTTTTTTCAAATTTTTACATTTATTAAGAAAAAATTAATTCAATGATACATTTCCACCTGTACCCAACATAAATGCATGAATTTCATAAGAATATAAAATGTTTAAGCTCTTACTTGGCCCTCATTAGTTGTTATACAAATTTTAAGAAAGATAATTTTGGAATGATATCAACATACTTGTATCGGAAGTGGACATGTATTATAGGGAAAAAATCTCTCAAAAGAGAATAATATTGTGGAATGGAGGGAGTACGATTTTTGCATCATTAAATATCTATAAATGAAGTATAAAGTGACCCACTCTTTAGATAAATGTTCAAAAAGTTAGGTAAAATATTTGTTAAAAATTACTCTCTCTGTCTCATAATACGTCACTTTTATTAAAAAAAATTGTCTCAAAATACTTGTCATTCTTTTTTTCCAAAGTAATTTTTTAAAGATTTTTCCAGAAATTACTCTTAACTATTTCCAATGTTTGATTAATTTAAATATACAAGCAAATCATCTACATTTAATACAATTATTACGGGTAGATAAGTAAACAGATTATCTATTAACTTTTTCTTATAAGATACGTAATTTTTTCAAAAGTGACATATAAAATGAGACGGATTGAGTAATTACTTGCAATTTGCACCTATCATTGGAGTGCAAGTTTTATTTTAAGATCAAAAAACACTTTTTATTGATATATTATAGCAATGGTTATAACCATTTTTCATTGGACTTGTTCTTTGGACTTTGTACCAAATATGACTATATTCATTTTTACCACATCATTAATATTAACTAGAAATGTAATGCAAGTTGATTCATTTTAAATAAAAATGAAAGAGTTAGATAAAATTTTAATTAAATTTAATAATAATTGATTTTAATTTATATGTCGTTGGAGTATTAGAATGTAAGTTTTATTTTAATATCAAAAAATATTTTTTATTTTAAATTATAATAATGATTACAGTCATTTTACATTCATGTTGTGTTTGGTTGAGAAGAAAGGAATACAATGGAATGAATGAAAATATAAGGAAATAATGGATATTTAAGAAAATATTTAGAAGAAAAATGAAAAAATGCAAATTTGTTATAATGAGAGAGGTAAATAAAATAGATATGATAATGAATGTAGTATTTATTCTCAAATTGGGTGTTTGAGTTTTAGTTCATATTATTAGGAATGAAATGAAGGTAATAATGAAATTTTTGAATATTTATACTTATTATAATTCAATTTTAACTCCATTTCTTCTATTTCATTAATTCCAAGCAAACACCACATTAAGACGGTATAAAAATTAAGATGGTATAAAGCCATATGACTTTTAAACTGAACAACTAGCAAGACAGATATAGGAACGGCCATCCATACATACATGGCATGGAAGTAGAAATTGTAACATATAAGATTTTTTTGTTTTATTATATAACGATGGTTCTAAATTTTTTGATTGAATTAAAGATTTTGAAATTCGATTAATTGTTATTAATTTTATTGATCGATATATTTTCTAATAAGTTATTAGATTTATAATATTTTAAATAATATAAATAATTATAGATAATATGATATATATTAAATAATTAAATAACTAATAAAATAATATTAATAAATTAAATATTATAATAATATTAAAATCCATTTGATTATTACTCCGATTAATCCTTAAAAAAAATATTATTGTGAAAATCCGCAGCCACTAACCTTTTTGGATGTACACTAATTTTAAATTAAAACTGAATTGATACATTCACCGATTCACGATCTCTATAACATTTTATATAACCAATTTATTAGTTAAAAAATATAAATAAATCTCAACATATATGAATAACTTATACGGGACCATAGTATGCTTCATTAGCTCTATTTACCGATCATTTTTTTCCGAAAATAAGGTCTATGACTTTCCATTACAGGATCTAAACAACTCATATCTAACAGACTTTCACTCCCAATGGGAGTAGGATGGTCTCATTAGATGTCACCCTTGTACTGCTTTATTTTGTAATACATAAACTTGGCTAAAAAAAAGAAAGAAAGTATGTATGAAAAAGAATGAAGCATTCATTCTCAAGTTAGGAGTTTGAGTTGTAATTTATGTTGTTAGGAATGAAATGGAAGTAAAAGTAATTTTTTTGAATGTTTACCATTTTACTCATATTATAATTCAAATTTCATTGCATTCCATTTTATTCTTTCAAATTTCATTTATTCCAATCAAACACAGCATTAACGTCTTAGCGTGCCCATTTAATCAGCTCAACTCAAAATTAAACTGAATCAAAAAATTTTAAAACAATAAATCAAGGTATGGTAAATTAGACCAAATTAATTAAAAATAAAATAAAAAATTCTGCACACGTAAAAACAAGTAATTAAGAACGGAAAGAGTCGGAATTAACATATAATTTATGACTAGAAGATTTATAGAGTAAAAAGTGTATAGACAAACGCTCCTATATTTTTAATTTAAAAGCGGGTCCGAGATCCAGAAAATTTGAAACAGGCGTGATCGACTATTGGTCCACGTGGCATTCAAATGTGACCGTTGTGAACCCCTATTTTTATCCATTATTATTAATTTTATGTAATTGTATTTTCAATATAAAACGTTACCATTTCATCGCCTCTCTCTCTCTAGATTTTCTCTCTCTTCTTCGTCTCTCTCTCTCTAGAATTATCGATAATGGGCGCCGACGCAGAGACGCAACCCGAACACAAGGTCCGAAACTTCAATTATCTTCTCAATTTCACTCTTTTTTATTTTGTTATTTTCTCTAATTTACCTATTTATTTCTCGATTATTGTTTTAATTTCTCTGTTTTGTGGTTTAAATCAGGGCTTTATGTTATAATTTGAAGAAATGATGATTATTGATGTTTTAAGTTGTATATTCTCGAGCTATTTAGTATTCTATGCATTTATTTTACTAAATGTAGGGTTTCGTTTCGATATTTTGTTGTTAAATTCGTCGATTTAACTGTGATTCGTTTTGATGATGTTCTATGTTTGTCGAAACTAGCTTAATAGTATAGATTTATCTGTCTTAGGATTGCCTCATTTTTGTAATTTGATTATACACATTTTCCGAGATAATATAAGCTTATTATTCCGTATTTTGTAGGTTTTAGCTACAAATTTAAGTTTTTCGAAACTAGCTTAAATTTGTAGATATATGTGTATTAGGATTATAGGCATTTTCCGAGATAATATTATTTTATTATTTAGTATTTAGTAGGTTTCTGCTAAGAATTAAAGTTTGTCGAGACTGGATGAATTGTTTGTTTGATTATGGATCTGTACTGATGTTTTTTAAAATGTGATTAATAGGCATCCACTGAGGTTGCATCTGCGGAGAAGAAAAGGTGGACGCTTAATGACTTCGACATTGGGAAGCCTCTTGGAAGGGGAAAGTTCGGTCATGTTTATCTAGCTAGGGAAAAGAGGGTAGCTGCCTTTTTTTTATTTTACTTGGTTTTATACGTATTGTAATGTACCATTCATTATATATTGTGCTGCCTTCAACTTCGTTGCTAGTTATAATCATATCCAGATGCTTCAACTTATGCTATATAATGATGTCTTCGTATAGATGAAATGCCGCCTCCGCCTTTAGTTTTTTCCTAGAGAATGTAACATACCATTCTTTATATATATAACCATGTGTTGGTGATTTGCATAAAACTAAATTACTATCTTTAATCACATCTAGATGATAACTTGTGTTGTTTTCCTATAAGCATTTGTGTTGATATACATGATCCAATGCCTCTACTTTTCCACCAACTGCTGGTTTATGTTTTATAGCAAAATAAATATCAAATTTTCATGATTGTGTGGGGATTGAATTTGCATATGCACAGTTGTTTGGTATTGATGTTTAATATGATAGTAGTTATCGAATTTATAGCTAATATCTATATATTCTCCTGTGACAGAGTAACCATATTGTGGCGCTAAAGGTACTTTTCAAGAGCCAACTGAAACAGTCTCAGGTGGAGCATCAGCTTCGCCGTGAAGTTGAGATCCAAAGCCATCTTAGACACCCTAATATTTTACGGCTTTATGGATACTTCTATGATCAGGTATACAAGAATAGTTAGCTCAATTCAGGAAGGAATATTACTGTATAGTGTATACTGAATTACTTTGTTTGCAGAAACGAGTTTATTTGATCTTGGAATATGCTGCCAAGGGGGAGCTTTACAAGGAGCTGCAGAAGTGCAAGTACTTTAGTGAAAGGCGTGCTGCTACTGTAAGCTCCTTTGTATTAGTTTTATAAATCAAACAAGTAAATCATTTATTTTGGCTTGACATAACCATCAAACATGTGTAACAGTATGTTGCGTCTCTAGCTCGGGCACTCATATATTGTCACGGAAAGCATGTTATTCATAGGGATATAAAGCCAGAGAACCTTTTGGTTGGTGCACAGGTAATAAGATGCCCTAGTCTTGCTTGTGATATATTACTTTGTTTTGAGTACTTATCTTGTCACTTTAAATTCTCTACAGGGAGAACTTAAGATTGCAGATTTTGGGTGGTCAGTGCACACATTCAATCGGAGGCAGACCATGTGCGGAACCTTGGATTATCTCCCACCCGAGATGGGTATGTGCATCTACTATGTGTGCTTCTTGAGCATTTTAGGTTTTAAAAATGTCTTTTTGGTCAAAACAAATTGTATTATTGCTGAAAAATTCAGTGACTAGATTATTTGGTTTTAACTAACCAATTCTGGCTCTTGCTATACAGTGGAAAGCGTGGAGCATGATGCAAGTGTGGACATCTGGAGTCTTGGCGTCCTGTGCTATGAGTTCCTATATGGTGTCCCTCCTTTCGAGGCAAAGGAACATTCAGATACATACAGAAGGTGAGTAAATCTAAAGATCTGATCTGCTCTATACTTGTGATTTCCATTCCTGGTAACAGTTTGTTTGTTTAAGATTTAGGAAGCATTGCTTTGAGACTGGATATTCATTTGTAGTTATGATTTACTGGCTTAAAGTTACCTTTTAACCTGTTATAAATGCAAGTTACAGTTCTATATTTTCGATGTAGTGGTTTATGAGTATTGTATGATTGTTAATTTAGTGCAGCTGATTAATTCAAGTAATTATTAATTATCTGATATAATGTAACATTATATGTCTGTTTTATTGCAGAATTGTGCAAGTGGATTTGAAGTTTCCTGTAAAACCTATCGTCTCTTCACCTGCAAAAGATCTAATCAGTCAGGTTCGACTTTTTGTCCTATGCACATTAAGCTTACATGATTTGTTGATTCTCTATAACATAATTGTTTCTTGACTTCCAGATGCTTGTAAAAGAAACTTCTTCCCGTCTTCCATTGCACAAGCTCCTTGAGCATCCTTGGATCATTCAAAATGCAGACCCTTCTGGAGTTTACAGAGGCTGATTTAATGCATCTTACTAGGCTATATATCTACAACTCTAGCAGCTAAGAATCGTCCAAATCATGTGTGGCAAATAATTCTTTTCATTGTATTATATAGTGGGTGAATTTGTCTGTAATGAGCAAATTTAAGTTCTCCGGGTTAATCTATATGGAGCAGATTTGTTGAAGGATTCACAATTCAAATCACATGAACAACTTCTAAAATCTAGTTGTTTACATAAAATAAAAGTAAGCACAAGTGATATGTAGTTGGGGGGTTTGTGAGGTAGTTAGCCCAAGTTAAAGCATTGAGATATATTTGGGTTTTGGAAATATAATTTGGATTGTACTCTTTATTTTTGATTATGTAGTCGGATGCCTTCCTCCATGTCTTCTGTGCTTCATGTTGCAAGTGGTTGTAATAACCATGAGAATGTGCATTTATCTTTATTTGAATCCTTCATTAGTATTTTTTTTGTTTTGTTTGAAGTGTGTTTTTATACTGTCCAAGTTGTACATCCGGTCCCCACTCCCCAGGGTACATGATACTAAAGCTAGTCCACTAAGGGCTCAAATTCTCTTCATCATTGATTGATCATTGTCTTTAAATTGATCTTGCGATTCATGTACCCATTGTCCCAAATTATTTGGCAGCCTATAGACATGTGCCAGATATGCGCTCAGTTAATTTGACTTTATATATCAACAATCTCAGTCATGAAAAACCCAAGTTCAAAAGTAAAGAACAAGGGCAAGAAGAAAATTGGGGAAATGTGATCATTTACGTAATAAATATTAGATTAGGTCAATGATATTTAATCTCAAATTACCCGTGTATTATTTAATTTTTTATAATTAAATTAATCACATTTTGACTGAAAATTAAAATTATTTCTTTTATAATTTTTAAAAATATAAAAAAAATTATATTTTTAAGTACGATATACTTTTCAAATGATACCATAATTAAATATTTTTCAATCATATAATATATATAATTTTCAACTAAAATTTAATTAATTTAACCACAAAATTCTAACAAAATAATTAATTTAAAATGGAGGAGTACCTCTTTTTGTATCTTTTTGTTTCTTTCTATCTTTCGTTTGGGTCATGGTCATCCTTAGTCAGGTCTTTATGACATTTATTTAGAAGTTTTTTTTTTTTTTTGCAAAGCTCAAGATCCTACTTATGTTAGGGATTAGAAAACTATTTACATTGTTGAGAAATTAACATCAAGCTAAATGATTGAACATCAAACCATAAACTAGGACTTTTTTTTGGACTAATTTGGCTTATAAAAGAAATTCTCGGGGTGAGCCAGGATCGAACCCAGGACCTGGGACGACAAATGATAAGCCCTCAACCACTTGGATTATCCAACAGTGCTCACCATAAACTGGGACTAAATGCACTATCACAGGCTTTATATCAAATTTCAAAGGTGAAACAAAATGGGCTTCGACATAATTTTGCTTATAATTCATAAATATGACTCCTGCTTTCCGCTCCTCAATAGGAGCAAAGGAAAAAAATGAATACTGAGAGTAAGGCATATAACATCATCATTTTGTAGTATGTGTAATCTTTGGACCTACTCGACTCTATTTTACAAAGATTTAAGCAACAGCATCACAGCTTTTCAAACGATGCTCGCAGTTATATTGACAAACAAGACTGTCACTGAACCTGGTAACTCGCTGCAAGTGAAATCAAGAAAATAGCCATAACACAAATTTTTATATTACATGAAATCTAGAAAAAAAAGAGCCAATTTTTAAATTTTGATTCTGCTTTACAATATATAATAGATCTAATACACAATACACCAAAAACATGAAGGCATTGCTCAGAAAGAAGATACCAAATCCTAGTTGACATTGCATTAGATTATTAGCCAACTGGCCGCAGCCCCATCTTAAAATAATGAAACTCTTGCTCTTCTCCTAGAAAACCTATTTGATCACGATAATCAAATGGACTAGCTACCACATCAAAACAAGCTGGGCCTAGCGCTTGCCTTGACTTTACGCATGCTGGTCGTCTCTAGTTACCTTTAACCAACGGTTGGGTTGGGGGAGGTGCAGCCTCACAATTACAGTTCTCGCTTTCCAACAATTGGGAAGGCAGTGGTGATTCATTTTTTACCTCAACCGCATCTTTTGGGCCCAAGAAACTAGGCTGGTTCGTCGAAGAAAGAAGCCTTGCCCACATCCTGTCTGTTATCACGACCTTATTCTGCATCTCCGTGATACGCTGCACATGAAATTTCTAATTAAAAGTCTGGCTTTTTTAATGTGGAAATAAACAGATATTACTGCAAATTTAATTATTTTCTACTTTTTCCCTTTCCTGATATATAAAGATATGTGACACAGGTAAAGAATTGATAGAAGAGTAAGGGTCTAAAGAAAGAAAAAAAGATCTTACACCCATATTTATGCAATGCTATAAATTTTTAGTGCCCCAATTTGATAAAATCAAAAGTTATAGCAGCAAATTTAAAAACCCAGCCAATAAACAAAATACTAGTTACATGTATTAGCAAGAAAGTTGCAGAAGAATTCTTGTCAAACATCTCAATATTTTGAATTGCATGTTCTCCATTACAAGGAACTAGTTCACCTGCAGCAGATTGTTGTTCTAAAAGAATGTTGGGCAAAACTCATTATGATTAAATATTGAACAATACTAGGCGGGAAATGGGCACAGCTCCTAAGAGCCAAATTTTGTAGTTACAAAACAACTTTTTAGCTATAAAATGATAGTTGACCTTGGATGTAAATTCATTGGGCTCTAATAACAGGCTCTTGCAGGCAAATTTACTCTCATTCCATCTATTTTTCAATGATACCACATGATTTCAAAGCAATGCGAGATTACAATTTGACTGATAAACTTACACAATTTCAATATAAATCTGTATATCAGTGAATCAGGACCTACTGTTTTGGAATAATTAACGATATGCACAACTCTTTTTTTAATTCAAATTAAGTTTAGCATGTAACCATATACTTGGTTCAATTTGGAGTTTGGGGTATTTTGAGGGATGGGGAGGTTTAATAAGTAAAATTCACACAGAAATCTTTTTCTTCAGATTTTGTCTTTCAACAGGTTAATGCTGTCGCAGTTAAAAGAGGTATACCACTTTAAAGTTCAAAGAACGAGGAAATATACTAGGTATACTTTCATATCGACGAAATTTCATATGATAGGCCAAAATGGTCTACCCAGTCACTTGTTTTAGTTAAATGAGTAAGCCTAAAATTTATAAGGTTTCACACTTATATTGGGACAGACCATAGATTTAAGAGCCGAGAAGTACAAAAGGTTCACAATTAAAATTACAGAGTCAACATATATGTAAATATATATGGGGACTTGGATCAGGGCCTTACATTGAAAGGAATGTACGTCTGTCTCCCGTTGACCAGTCCACTTGTATAGCCAGTGTACCCAGCCATTGCTCCATGCACACAACTTTGAGCAAGGAGTGTGCAATACACATTGTCAGATGCATTACTCGGAATAGCGCGGATCATGTACGTAGGATCTGCCATGTAAAATTGTGAGTTCCTATCATATTGGACTATACTACTATGTTATTATGTCCAAATTATAATGTAGATTAAGACAGTGCAACTGACCTATATATTTAAGAGTAATAGGCATCTTGTGATTCGCAAAATGATCCTACAACAAAAGCCATGGAGCAGAGCAGGTCAATCACCTAGTAAGTGGTAATGACAGAATGAAACCAAAGGAAGTTTTCTTCATTTCAAAAGAACTATCTGGTTGAGAATTATTTCTGACAGATGCAAGAGGAGTACTTGTCACATCAACTAATCTTAGAATTTTGCTACACTACTCACTTGCTAACTAGAAGCTTTTTTTGAAAGAAAATAAAGGAAAGTGAAAGAATAATTAAAAGTTCTTTTGCTGCAGGTTGTTCCCCAATGCCTTTTTCAGAAGGAAAGGGAAATAAAGCCAAGGCAAGGAAAGAAATTCTGCATATATTGTCAACAAAATTTTCTTCCAACATTTTGATAGATAAGACTGAAGAAATTATTCAATTTTCAATTTTTTTTTATTTCCTAAATTTGGGAACACCGTGCAAGTGTTGGCTATTTAACAGTGAATGTAATAAAAGCTCATGTCATAATTTTAGTTACTGGCATATAGAAAGCAGTTTGACAACTTATCAGTTGAAAGATCAATAACAGAATGCACCGTCAATTCATACTCAGTGGTCATATATATATATATATATATAATTACTACAAGATTATATAAATAATCATGTACTCCTTCCGTCCCACCCAATTGTTAACATTTGGATGGGGCATGGAGTTTAAGATAAGTGAATAAAAGAGAAGAAAATGTTTGTGAAGTAGTGGGACCTACTAAACTTAGTAAAGAAAAATATGTTATTTTATGAAATGTTAAAAATTGGATGGGATATCCCAAAAAGAACAATATTAGCAAAATAACAATTGCATAACCAGTACCTTGATCCTCTGAGAGATCCAAAGGCCAACATCTTTTAGTAGTTTGTTTCCTGAAGCATCTTTTTCATGCACGGAGCTCTTTGAAAGAAGCTCCTGACCAGCACCTTCAGCTATAACAATAACCATGTGCCCATCTTCTTTAAGCCGTTTCTCAACATACTCAAAAAGACCACCTTCTCCATCAAGATAGAATGGTGACTCTGGAATCAAACACAAATCCACATCTCGGCTAGCAAGAGTGGCATACATGGCAATAAATCCTGCACAATGGAGGGAATATCGCAACAAAAACAATTGATAAGCATGAAGGTTCAATGGAGTATTCCTTGCAATAATATTAAAGACGGTCTGATTCTATTCCTGATGCGAATAAAAAACCAACACTCAGTTTGTTTGGAAAGAATGATTAGGACTTGGGACTGAAATTTAAACTACTTTGTCGACATATTCATTCCTTTCCCCATTCCATTTCACTAGTTGAAATTAGAGATCATTATTTCCAATGAACGAATGCATACTAAATTGCTCATCCTTCCTCCTACTTACATCCTTTATAAAAATTTATGTTGAAAAATCTACACTAATTCTATCCATTGTCATCTTCCATACTTCCTTTTTCTTCACAATTCATTTCAATCCACTCTTTCCAACCAGAGGGAGCGGACAAATCTTGAGTTTAATGAAAGGAAGCTAAGAGCAACTCCAACAAGCTCCTAATTTTTTTCTAATAATAATATAAATAAATTGCCTCTTAGCTATTTAAGATACAAAATTATCCATCATCTCCAACAATATCTTTATCCTACCTCTTAAACTAAATATGTAATGTATATTAGTAGTGGAAGAGATAAGGAGATGAGAGGGACTCTTAAAAATGAGGAGAATGAATTGGCTCTTAAATATTTGAGGAAGAGTTAGGAGATTGTTGGAGTTTGATTTCAAAGAATTTTCCTCAATTTTTGGCTTAAGAGCTTGAAATGAGGAGTTGTTATGCTCTAAGAACATTAAACTAAACATGTACATATGAAGCACTTAAATATATAACAAAACCAAATCAAGCTTTTACCATGATGACAATAAGTTGATATCAATGTAACAAACATAGATTACGTATTCTGAAAAATTTTAGATGAACTACTGTACTTAAATTGTAGGACTTTGCCCAATAGTGGTTTATGGCAGTAAATTCAAATTTAACATGAAACATTCTATATAGCTTCAACACCTATAACTCAAGTAAAACTTAGTAACAGAAAAATTATAAACTGTCAACTTCGAATGACTTCACGCCTCCACACATCTATAATCTCTAACTATAAATTAAATTAAATACCCATTAACATGTACAAAAGATGCACGTCAGTCATTAAAAATAATATTTTATCTCTCCAAATTTATAACTAATCTTGGCCTGTTTGGGAACATGAATTTCATTTGAAATTTTGGATTTGACCACATGACATGTTTGGGTAATCATAAGAATTTGGATTTGGATTTCATTTGAATTCCAAGGTGTTCAGATATTAGTACAAATATGACAATTTGAAATGACAACCTAAATCCTGTCATTTTAAATCCATCATTTGAAACGAAATCAAAATTCCCAAATACAATCTTAGATCCATTAGAAAAATTGATAATGTCAATCTCTCCTCGATAATAGTATATACATTTTAATAATTCTCTCATCATCTTATTTTTTCCTACGTATTATTTGCAAAACTATCTATACTACAACTAAAATATAAACTCACTGACATGTTACCTTCTCATGAAAATATTTCATGCCTCTCTCTCCTAATTAATTATTATACTCCACTAATTCTCTTTCTACTTTTATATCCTATTAAATTTTTCACATTTTTCTTTTTTTGCACATCTTATTACATGGTATTAAAATTTCAATACTTTATAGAATAAAAATTACATCAACTAATAATAATAATAATAATATCAACCAACATAAAAAAATTGTAAACGGTCAACTTGGAAGGATTCCTGCGACTCTTCTCATCTATAACTATAATTAAAGTATCACTACCCCACATAATTGAAGCATTGTCACTTTTCAAAAAAAAAAGAACTTATCTCATTACTTCTATTACCATAACTAATTTTAGGCTCATCACAGAAATTGTGAATGTTATTATCTCCCAAAAAATATTATAATAGTTACAATAGATCTTTCTCTTACTCCTCTTTCAAGTAATTTTCTTTATTTTTTTCTTAAATTATTTCATATACTATTTACAAATCTTATTCAATGTTCTTTAGATTTTAATATGTAAAAATACAAAATATATATCATCCATAAGTAAAGCTGAAGTATATACACCCTACTTTAAAAAATATCACACATCATTTTTTTATTAAACATTCCTCACATGTTTTACTTCATTCAGTTTAAACAAGACCAACTAATATTATTTCGTACTTATTAATTTTAAAATACACTTTTACGTAATTTTAATTAATAAGTACTTGAAAGTTTTTCGTTTGCATTAGCAACATTTGTAATACAATATATTAATAATATTGTACTCCCGCCTAGAAGAAACGTGAGACAGGGGGCCATAACAATAAAAAAATTTGAATTTTAGAAAATCTTTAATATTATAAATATATATTGTATATAATAAATTTATCACAACCGGTGCATCACATGGTGCTATCTAGTAACTAATATATGTAATGCCTCTCTGATTTAGAGCACTTCTTTTCTTGCAAAGTGGATGGGTTTGAGTCTTTTGTCATCACTTCTGCTATGCTTTTGTTAGACTCTCTTTTTTAGCACCATCAACAAAAATCCTAACTTCGCCACTACTGGAGGCTAGAGTTAAATCTGGGATTCTACAGAGTATAACTTAGTGCTTTCTGCAGTCCTAATTTGCTGACAGTTTATAAATCTAGGAGCACGTAATCAGTGATTTTAAATACATTACGGTATAATTGTTATAGCAAAAGAAATTTTATTAGTCTACAAATTTATAACAAATTGAACCAAGAATGCTGACAACATATACTCAGAACTTTACTTTCCAATTTTCATTGTGTAACAGTAAAAATAAACCACACACAGATATAAAGAGAACTGGGGATACTAGGTGACATCTATTATTTATCATTATCTCAGCTGTCAAAATAGATAAAAAGGTAATTACCGCTGTAGCGACCCATAAGCTTCACTACACCAATACCATTCTCAGTACTTTCAGCTTCTACATGCGCAGCGTTAATGGCTCGTTGTGCTTCCTCTACAGCAGTATCAAAACCAAATGACTTGTCAATAACCTGATACAAGATTCAACCCATCACAGAATGTCAACATTGGATCTAATTAGTTCCTTGATGAAATGACAAGGAGATTTCTTAATTATAGTAGGATCAGCATGTAATAGACAACATGACATTGCAGCTACTATAAACATGTTAATTCCTAAGTATATATATTGTCCATACGTTATTATGCATACTTTTAGCTACTGCACAAAGTTGCACTAAAAAATACCGGAATGTCATTGTCAATTGTTTTTGGAATTCCTGCAACTGCAACTTTTAGTCCACGCCGTCTGATTTCCTGCAAGATGAAGAGGTGATGTACAAGAAGATTAAGAATAGTCTAGAAATGAAACCAACAAAATAATAAGATAACATGAACTATGGTAAACTACAAGGAAACCCAATAACCATTGAAGTACTCAACTACTCAAGCGAGAAGAATATTGCTATTGATCATAGATCATAGAATATATTCATAATCAATGAGGATATCCTAATTTTCCATGATTATATAAAGTTATAAACAGCTAATTTTCCATAAAGATGTCAAATATCTTAAGATAAACATTTATGTATATTATCAATTATATATGTGTGATCCTTATCATTGCATTGCTACGAAGCTATGAAAATTTCACTCTTAAATTTATTAAAAGTCTAGTGTGGAGACTGGAGATATAAGATGCTAGATTAGCTCATTGCTCCATGTGAAGGTGCTAAAAATTTTCATAGATACTTAGATAAAGCCAGCAACATATCAGATGATTCATTTTCTCAAATGGGTAAATAACGCATCATATGATATATAGTAACCATTTTTCATTAACTATACCAACTTTGTAAATAAGATCTATTAATTCTGATAGACAATATATTAAGTAGAAACGCTTGCATCAATAACTGTGGCGAAACATGGAGGATTAGTACTAAAAGCTTAATTTTGGATTTTTGGATATGGATCCGAAATTAGACACAGGTGCGGGGATTCACATACCAGCATAGCACAAATGATATTTTATATATTCTTAATCCATATCAAATTTTTGAAAATAGTGTCTTCTACCAATCAAACTTGTACACGTAATTATACATGTCATCTTCATAGCATAAACTCAAAAGGATGACATAGAAAAAGTCATTGAGAGACCTCACTCTCTATAACAAGTTGTTGCAAGGCCTTACATATCATTTTGAACATAGATTCTAGAGAGATAAATTATCTGGTTTAAATATAAAAAATCTGACTCGGATCCCATACGCACACCCATGCCATGTTCGGTTGACACAGGTATGAGGACAAAATTGTAGAATCTGGGTAACAAAGGGATGAAATCAAAATTATGGAGACACCAGTTGGAAAACGTGAGTTCTCTAGTCAATTCATATAAACTCAGCATGAGATCAATCTAGAATTCTAGACTATAATCCTACTCATATTTTATCATCATTCCACCTGCTCGATGCTGCACCACTGTAACAATAAGAGCATTACCTCAGAGTACTGGAGACATTATTACTGCTTTGTAATTTATTTTAAGTGTCTCATGATATGTATTTGATGATACAAACAAAGAAGGAACAGGGCCACAGGCAACAGTCCAGTTACTCTAGGAGTGAGACCGTGCAAGGTGCACAAATGAATAATTAAATTCTTCTATCAAATTATCTAAAATGCTAACTTCAAAACTATAGCCTCAACCACCAATGAGCATGTATCAAATACTACACTTCTCATCCTACCGGAAAGTGAATTAATTTTTTAGTTTTTTCCTGTTTCTAGATAAAATTACCTCGTAAATGACAGCGGCACCTCTTTGAGTCCCATCACCTCCAATAATGTAAACCTGAACTATGAAAAATTAGGAAGGGCGTACAACTATAATTGGAGATAATAATAATAAACTAGTATTTAAACAATGAACACAGAAAATCAAGAAATAAAAGCACAAATATTAAACTTCCAACACCTGATTTATTCCCCGGTCCTGAATGCTGTCAACAATCTTCGCGGTATCATGGCCCCCTCGAGATGTGCCAATAATTGTACCACCACGTTTATGGATGTCGTTAACAACCTTTGGTGTTAAGGGAATGGTGTTTTTTGAGTAAAAGCCTCTGTATCCTCCCTGCAACATATAGACTTCTCAATTCTCATATTATTATATTATATTTATATAATTGGTATTGCTTTTAGAGTCTCAAGAAATATATTAGCAAGCTACAACATGAAGGACAAGGTTGCAATTTAATCTAATAATAAGAATCCACTCACTTACATCTATTCCAAGGACTTTGGTGACACCATACATGTTATATAGTGCACATACAATTTCCCTGATCACTGTGTTTAGCCCAGGGCACAAACCACCGCATGTTACGATACAAGCATGCACCTCATCTGAATCAAAATATACCTGGAAGTTGTATAAGTGTCTTAGCAGATCCATGTATTTTGAATTAATCATTGTAGTAGGGCTCTGTTGCAACAAAAACAAAATAACATACCTTCTGGCGAGGTCCAGCACGTCTAAAATGTGTTCCCCTTGAACTAAACTTGTGAACGACAACCTAAAAAATGTAAACATCCAAATGCTGTAGAACTTTTATTGGCATCCATGTGAAATTTTATGATATCTTAATAGTGGAAGGGGAGAACTGCAAAGTAAAAACAGGGGCACCCTGCAAGGGATTATAATATTTGATAATAGCAAACAAATACCTCTGTATTTTGGTATTAATAGAATCCTATCTCATCGATATAAACTATATATATAATTATAGATATTTATATGCCAGAATTACACGAACACACACATATATAGTATACACTATGCAGGTGCACCAATCTATATAAAAAACACAAGTTGTAGTTTCCGCAATCTGAATTGAGAAAATGTCATCAGAAAAAATACTCAAGACCTGATGTGATCCACAGTAAGAGTTTCATTTCCAAAAGTTATAAACTTTGGTTTAAGCCAAGTACTAATAATCAGCATGTTAACTGACTTGTGGTGTTTATATAAAGACACTGTCATTCTATAGTCTATAATAGACTTAGAGCATCTCCAACCCATTACACTAAATTGGTGTAAAAATTACACCATTCTTTAAAATCTCTCCAACCCATTACACCAAATCTTACACCAAAAAAGAATCTTTCTCTTTTCAAAAGCATATTCTTCTTCTTTATTAAAATTTTTTACGCCAATATATTTATATTAAATTAATAGTAATACATAGAAATAAAATATCTATTCAAAAACCATAAACTCATTTATCTTTTAAAAAAACTCACATTAACATCTAAACCAAGTTTCTAATAATAGCAGTATGTACCACCTTTTCTCTAGCTGGCTAAAGAGAAACAAAAAAAGTAATGAAAGCTCTTCTATAGCTTCTGAATCTGATTAGTATTTTAATAATATTGTTGGCTCTGGAAATTTACCAGAGTACTAAATTATGTAATTTGATGTTTGTTGTCGGAATGAAATAAGTTCATAAGTCTATGGCGTGTTGATGAATTACAACACTTTAAATTTCATGATTCTTCTCTAGCAGTTGACCAGTTGTATATATTTTGGTTACTTCTGTGTTTAATATTTATTAAAACTGGTATGTAGTCCTGGTTTTCATGCTGCATTGAGTTGGCTTTCTGGGACATATAATCTTTGATGTAATATTTTTTTGATATAGTCATCTTTGAACCTGTTTCTACTGTGATGCTTTAAATTAATGTCGATATCACATGTGTTGAAATTCCTATAGCAACATAAATATTATTGTTCCAGAAGACGTAAAACAGGACATATATTATATATGTTATATGGGACACAAGAGGAAATAAATTGTTTTTGTACATGAATATAAGGGGGTAGAATTGGGATTTTAAAAAACTCTAATAGTTACACCAAATTTTGGTGTAGCACCGAATTTGGTGTAGCACCGAATTTGGTGTAATTTTTGGTGTCACACCATTTTGGTGTAATTTTTGGTGTTTGGTTGGAGAAGACTTTTACACCAAAATGATGTAAAAGTACATTTTTGAAGTTTGGTTGGAGATGGTCTTAATAAGATATTTATACCAGACAATAAGACAGACTCCGTCTATTAATTAGGGATGACTATATAATATCATTTTCAAAGCTATTAGTCAAAAGAGCTACAATAGTTTACCTTCAAAGAAATTGATTTAGACTCTTCTTATACAGCAAGAATTTATATTTATATTATTTTAAAATTTTAAATTTAAACTATATAAAGAAATTTTGAAATTTAGGTATCACAATAGCCATAGCTTATGTGAAGTGTTTACACCAGTATCTGACATGCAAGACCATTAAACAAGTAATGAATAGTTAAGATCCAGTCAACCACACTCTCAATTATATCCTCTATATAATAATTGTAAGAGATATCTTATCCAACTACTACCAAAGGTCTAAGGAGTGATACTTACTAACAACTTATTTTAATCTAACATTTATAGCTCTAAATATACTAACATATATCATAGGTTCAAGAATCAAATCTCATCAATAACGTATTATAATCTAATATATATTATTAGGTATAAACCCTAACATTGGTTAATGGTCTGAAGCGTACCACAGTAAATAATAATTTAATATTGATATTATTAGTTTTAATAGTACTACTAACAAATGTACTCCCTCTGTCCCTATTTAAATGTCCATTTTTAAAATAAATTTGTTCCTAAATATATGTCCATTTCTATTTTCAAAACAGATTTAAGGATAATTTTCCAAAACTATCCCTATATTTATTATTTTCAAGGTTTGAATCATTTAAAACTTAGTTGGATTCTTTCAACATTATAAACAATATATTAAAATCTATTTTAACAATCTGTCAGTTAATAATATAATACTAATAAAGGTAAAAGATTCCAAATAAAACTTACAAATAGTATATATTCTTTGATAAAATAATTTGATACCTAAAAACTATACATAATGTAAATAGATTTTAAAATTATATATATATATATATATTATATTAATAAACACATATAAAATAACCGTGCTTCACGCGGAGTATAAATCTACTTTAATGAATATAAGAACATAGTTGTGCATATTAGATGCCTATAGATGGCATGCCAGATGTCAACTTCTTCATTACAAGGCTACTTTTGCTTTTTGTAGAAATATTTGGTATTTATCTTTAAGAACTAGTTTGATGTAATTTATTATTTAGTTGAACCACATTAAGTCAGTAGATTGCTAAAAATATTTGAAACTTTTGTCACAATGGTAACCATGAAAGGAGGGGTCTCGTATCTAATTATAAATTTAAATAATTAGTAGGGACATATACATAGGTAGTAGTTTCCTTAAGTTGGGGTTTCACTCGGCTAGCAAATGACATCACTATAGAAGGTTTCTAATCTTTGTAGAGAGAGCTGAGATGCTACTGATTAAATGAAGTTAGGTGCTTTACTTGTGACTTTTTACAAAATCGCAACTACTGATTGATATTAAACCTAGGCGCTTGTGGGTATACCAATTTAATATATAGTTTCTTATATCCCATTTCCATGCACGGTCGCACATTGAAACCATACTCTAAACTGTCAGTCTGGTTCTATGGTATGCTTACATTTGTTAGTGAGTTGCACAGTTTGTCAAAATCCACACGGAAAAAGCTGAATATCAAAAAGTAAGTACAACAATGTAGTATGAGTAAACGAGAAATAAAGCTTTTTTTGTTTATTTATTTATTTATGAGAAAAAAAACACTAACCTTCTGAGGTACAGTATCATCAACATCAACAAAATACTGCCTGAAACGAGGGTACCAAATCATACATGTTAGGTTAATAATAATCAGAAGCAACAAGGGTGAGCAAAATTCATATGGTAGTTTACGAAAAAGAGATATGGCTCACTTCACAACTGAATATGCAGGATTGAATCGCAGCGGATTGGGAAAAGTCTACAAAAGAAAAGGAATAATAAATAAATAAAAATATTCAAGAAACAATACTATCAAAGCATGTGCGATAGGAATAATTAGATAATACATATATACAACTACATAGTCTTCTTATTGTGCAAAACATATTAAATAGGAAGAGATTTTTTGAGTTTTTTTAAGCATATTTTAACTTTGTTGACAATCTACACTTCACAAAATGTTGACCCAATTACATATTAGGTCTCAGTTTAGAAAAAATGTAACAATATATACATCTTAAGCAATGATGTTCCGATTAATTGGAAGGAATGAAATGAAAGTCGAAACATTGTAATAAAAAAGAGAAGGATGTAAGCGCAAAGATGCGTAAATGAAAATGAGCAAACTTCGATGATGAGATCTCTGATCTCCGAAGAAAATGAGTACGAAGGAGGAATGAACATATATTCGGAACTAAATTCTAGATTAAATTGATACAAGTGAAACGGAGGAAGAAATTAAAATCATAAATATATACCACCAAAATAGTACAAAAAATATTCAATTCCAAAAAAAGATGCCCAACATTCGAACATTTTTGAAATAACCGCACAACTTAGAATGATGAGACTAATTTGTATTCTACATAACCTAAATAGCATACAAATATAGTCGATTAAGAGGCACTCTAAAAATAATCTAAATCAACAGCAAAAAAATGACAATATGCAACCAATTTATTAATAAGATAAATAAATCTAAAAAAACACATTTATAACTAACACAAATTAACAAATGTGAAATGTCACACATTAAATGTGCATGCATAAACATATTTAAGAGAAAAATATCCCTGAGGGTTTCCACGTCCACTCCTTCGGGAAAAAGTCCGAGGTTAGGTTTGTTAGTTTTTAGTTCGAAAATATAAGGGTAGAGTTGTAATCATAATGCACGCCCACAAATGTGAGGTTCAACGATCCTTATATTTAAACACACATCATATAAAAAAATCCAATAAAATATTGGTGTACTACATTTGTATTTTAAAAAGTCCATTAAATGCTTATTATAAATAAGGATTTTAAAAAGTCCACCAAAATCCTATGATATTCAATAAGAATTTTAAATTCCTATTAAAAATCTAAAGGTATTCAATTAAGATTTTATAAAATCTTTTAAAATATAATAGTATTCAAATACTGATGGATTTTTTTGGATTATATAAAATAGTGGATTTTAATGGATTTATTAGTGTTTTTATAGAGTTATTTGCACTTTTCATTCCTTTGGTTTGACATTATTGCACTTAGGTTTCATTATTGTCACTTTAAACACTTTGCAACCCCCAAGTTTTAGTTCTGTCACAATTTGCACCCATTCGATGATTTTTCTTTAAATTTGACTATTAATGTTAATCAACCTGAGGATATTTCTGTCATTAACTAAAATAATAATTTCAAAAAATGAATAAAATAAATAAGTTTTCATATTTTCCTTAACTTTGGTTTATATAATTTGTAATTTTTTATAAAATATTAAGATTATTGAAACATTTAAAATAATTTTCAAAATACTATTTGTATTTTTTGTATTTTCCCAAAATATATATATATATATATATATATATTCCTAGAATATTATTTATAATATTAATTTTATATATTATATTTTAGGAAGTATTCTTTATAAAATATATATTATAAATTTGAAATATATCAAAGTAAACTTCGTCATTTTTGTTTATTAAAAAAAGTTTTAATTTTTTAAAGTATGCTTTTATTTTTATCATTTTTAAAATTATTGTTTAATGTAACTACAAAAATAACCTTATGTTGACTAACAGTAACGGTCAATTTTAATAAAAAATATGATGAAAGGGTGGGAAATTATGATGTTACTGAAATTGTAGGGATGCAAAGTGTATAAATAAAAATTAATAAACTCTAAGTATAATAACACCAAACCAAAGGAATGCAAAATGAAAATATCTCTCATATCCATGAGATTTTTAAGGCCTTAGGGCATATCTCCAATGGTAGCTTTATAAAACATCACTTTATTCATTTTTGAAGCTAAAATCTCTTAAAAATGTCTCGAACGGCCTTCAACTTTATCTTCAAATTTGAAGAAAACTACTGTTGGGCTCCAAATTCGTTCACTTTCTATAATATTATATATTTATGTGTTATTTGTCATATGCGTCAAGTATTCACAGATGTGGAAGTAAAAAGAATATATATTTATGTTTAAGATAAAATTTGAAGAGACATTTAGAGTAATGATAGGAGATGAAATAGTGATATTAAGTGAAAAAGGTGAGTATTTGAAGATAAAGTTGATTTATAATGAAGCTACCATTGGAGATGGCCTTATACAAATCTTCCCTAAAGCAACCAAACTGTACGTCAACTCTACAAAATTCTATATCATCTCGGCTAGACTCGATATAAAATTAAAATCAACAACAATTTTTTTTAACCTATAGATTATTGTTAACCTGTTAGAATCTTTTATAATCTGAATTGAATAAACCCCTCGCTGCGTATATACCGCTCATAAATTAGGTTCATATCCCATATCACGCTCGTAATATATATTCAGGAGCATAATTTATTAATTTGTAAATTGGGATATATCGAGCCTAACATGTAGGCAGACTTAAATTGTAAATTACGATATACATATCTCCCTCAATATCCCGCTCACAAAACAGGCTCCAGGTGGCGTAACATGTAAGCAGTCTTAATTTGTAAATTAGAATACATATCCTGCCCATAAAACAGCAGGTTCAGGGGAGCATAACATTGGCTCATACATAAACATAAAACACGTCTCTGAGAAGACAAGATGTACGCAGACATAAAATTAGAATATGAAAGGAGGGGTATACATATACATATACATATACATATACATATACTTACAGGAAGATCAGGAATGTAATCAGTGAAATGGGGAACATCTTCAAGCACATATCCATATTCACCTTTCTCTACTTTCATCATCTTCTCTTCTCCTCCCATTTTCTATTATAATAATAATAATTATTATGATTATGTTAAGTAATAATAATAATATTAACTGGGAATTAAATTCTGTAATAAGTGAATAAAATATGCATACATTTTGATACGTGAGAGGACCCTTTTTTTAGGGTAAATTTATTCCCCAAAAATCACTGGTGTGCGGTCTCCATTTTTTCAAAAGGCGGTTAATGAGTCAAGCCGTTCTTTTTTTTTTAGACAAATTAATGTGAAAATTTTATTTTCCAAATGTGTTATGTTGTTTAAGGAGTTGATTATTTTCAGTAATTTTTTTAGTTTAAAAATATTATATTGAGCAATGGTATGTTTTTAATTTAATTTTTAGAGCGAGTAAAATCTAAATTTTATAATCAAATTTGAATGAATGAACGTTTTTTCTTCTTATTATTCTTATATTATCTCCTTACATTTAAGTTATAATTATTCTTGATAAAGTTTGTTAAATAAATTTATGCATGCTTTTATTTGTTAATTAAAATTTAAACATCTAAGATATTTTTGGAACAAAATAAGAATTAGAAAAAATTGAGATTGATATTGATATTTTTTTCAATAAAAAAATCTAATTTTCATTTTTATAAATCGATGAGGTTGCTTTTGTTTTATATATCGTAAAACGTAATAAAATTTAAACTTCTGAAATATTTTTAGAGCAAAATAAAAATTAGAAAAAATTGATAATTGTTTTTAGTGATTCAAAAAAAATTCTAACTTTTGTTTTTGTTTTTATAAATTGAGGTTATTGTTTTTATTGATTAAAAAAACTGATGTTAGTTTTTTATTGATATAAGTTACACTTTTTTTTAAAAGCATATTTTTATTTTTTGAAAAGTATTGGCTTATAGATTGATAAAGAAAAATAACACAACAATCATTTGACTTAAAAATAAAACACCAAAACTAAGTACTCTTCACCACTTTTGAAATGAAAAGATTCATACTTTTGAATCAGGAGTTGCATCTTATTCTTCCTGACCTGCTCAGTTCCTTCACAAAGAGTTTGAAGTGTATTACATACTTCTTTTGAAGTAGTACAGTTGATTACATTGTCAAACATGTCTTTGTCTAGACCATTGAACAATATATTCATGACCTTTTTATCCTTGAGAACCTCCTTTTCATATTCTTCAGTAAACTCAATAGTGAGTTTTGGAATGTGTTTATTAAAAGCAGGAGTTCCATCTAGGTTCACACCTATGACTAGTTTCATAGGAACATGAGGACTTTTCTCTATGCAGTTAACATAGGAAAGGTCAAGAGAAAGTATATACATGTGCATTTTTACTTTCCATGCAAAGTATTCATCATGTTCTAACACTAGAATTTTCACACCTGAATCTTTTTGGCCCATTTTGACTTGTTCTTGATCTTAAACTTTCTGTATGTTGAAATCATATGCTCTGATACAAATTGTTATTTCCCAGAATAATGCAAATATAATTTGTAGAAGGGGGATTGAATACAAATTATTAAAACTTTTTATGTTTAATTAATTTTTCTTATAGTTATGAGTTTTTCGAGAAAATATGATGAACAATAAGAACTGAAAAGTATTTGAACAACAATGTTTAAAATTACTGATGGATTAGTTTTTCCATCAGTGTATATTTTTTCTCAAATTATCTAGGTTAATAAAACCTAACTATTTTTTACAAAGTTAGAGAAATGAATCAACTGCTCTTACAAAGTGCTTTATCCTTATAGAAATGATGGTCTTTAATCTTGTACTTGGCTTCTTATCATTTGATCTTCTATCCATTGATGCTTCCGTATCAATTGATCATCCTTCACTTGCATAATTTTCTTGTCTACAGATAATTACAATTTGACAATCTAAGTTACACCTCAGTTGATTACCTATATCAATCGACTCTAGTATCAATTGATGAGAATAATATCAATTGACTTACACATTATTAATTGAAATAGACTAAATACACCTATGCTACAATCCATATTATTAGTTGATCTACATAAATATTTCAACTGATAAATAGTTTCATGATCAACTGATATTTATAACTTTCATATCAATTGATCAGTTACATCAATTAAAATTTCTAAGATTCTAAGATTAAGGTTATCATCAAATTACATGTAGATTCCTAAAAACGTACAATTTTTATAGTATATAATATTGTTGTTTAAGATATTATTTACATTTTTACAAATTTAACTAGATTTTTATACAAAATACTATTTCCGTCCCTTTTTACATGTCCACTTTCAAAATAAATTTTTCCCCTAAAAACATGACTATTTCTATTTTCAAAACAAATATAATGATAATTTTCCAAAATTATCCTTATATTTATTATTTCCAAAATTTCACTATTTTAAAACTTAGTTAAATTGTCATTTTTCAAGACAATAATTAGGGGTATACATGGAAAAAATTTATTCAACTAACTTTTTCTTAATATGTGTATTTTTTTTAAAATGGACATGTATATAGGTACGGAGGGAGTATTACATTTTATTACCAAACAATAGTTTAAAAATATTAATTACTTTTTGCTAAACATATAATTTTGTTGCTTTTGGATTAAATACGTATTTTTGTAATGAGTAATATTAATATCGTTTGATAAAAATGTGATTTTTTTAAACTGGAAATAGTATTATTTTTATCTAATAAGTACATGGATGTATTAAAGTTAATGTATAAGCATATGTAAGAGTAGAGTGTACCGGATAGACCAAGGGTGTACTGAATTGATCTACCGTGAAAATTTATTTGAAAGATTATAATTATATATGTCATCAGTAATTCTCACCGTAATAATTATAATGATTTTCGGACCTGAAATCATTATATTTTTACACGAAAATTAATATATTTTGATATATTTGGACATTGAATATATTATTAATCGTATAAGAAATATGAATGATCATCAACCTTTTTATTTTAGTAATGATATTATTTGTCTCACTCATTGAGCTAGTGAGACTATGAAATGTATAATCATGTTTAAATGTTGATTTGTTTAATATAATCTACTCATCGATTAAGAAAATAAAGATTAAATTATTAAAAGGATGACACAAATCATTCCTCGAGTTTCATTTATAATATCAAAGTTAAAACGATTAGATTACATGAAATATTAATCACCAAAGGTTTAATCGAACCACCAATTATTATTATTATTACTTGAGTAATAATGATGTATTATTAATAATCACTTATTATTTATAATTTTATTAATAGATAACAAAATTATTCTCAATATAATAATAATTTATAGAATCACACATATAATGTTTGAAGGGATAATTAATTTAAATTAATTATATATTATTTCAAATTTATTTAACACATTAATTAAGTTAGACTTAATTAATTAATTAAATAATTAATTAAGATTTAATTAATAATATCTAACCAGATTAGGCCGTAGAAAGCTCATATCTTTGTACAAGTACATTAAGATATACTACCTCCGTCTCATCCGATTGTTAAGGTACATATAAAGTATAGTTTCATAACTTATTTTTAATTTTTTTCTGAATAAAATTTAATGTTTAAATTTTTATTCAAAAAAAAAATTAAAAATAAATTATGGAACTATACTTTATATGTACCTTAAAATGTGTGCCGGACCTTCTCTCCGAAACGTTAACAATTGGGTGGGATTGAGGGAGTATTTCTTTTTCTCTAGATGGATTATATTAATATATTATTTTAACAGAGACAACCTAACGCCCTCTAAAAAGAGACTAGTGATAGAGATTGAACAAGTAGACATCCGTCATTGCTAGTATGAACTTCGAGAAAATTGTATTTATAAAAATGTAGATGATAAGTAGTATACGTGTTGGATTGAAGTTTACACATTTATTATTCATCCATAGTTAAAGTTTCTGATCTACTATAATTCGTCTGAATTTATGCTATTTGTTTGTCCAAGATGGATAAGACTTATAAAATTTGTCTATATTAATTGTGAATTAAGATAAATGATATTGTGTACGTATTTCAATTACTTTTAAAAATTATGACAAATATATTTTATTTATACTTTCGGAATTTGAAGTTTGGTGACGAGAGTATGATTAAGAACGTAATGGCTTATATACTTTTCGAGGATGAAGTTACAATGTCGCCTCCTTTGGTTGCCTTAACCCAGGTCAGTGCGTTAGAGTTTATATTGTTTGGTTGTATAAGTTTTAAAACAAATGAACTTATACTTCGAAAGTATTTAGAGTTATTGTAAAATTGAGTTACCTAGCCCATCTCTGATCACTTGAGTTACATAGTAAAAACATAATATAAATTAAGGTTCTAAAAATTGTTGGGCATCCTGGCGGTCGGGGTACCTTCTAGCAATTAATCGGTAAATCGGGAATTAATCGGAATGATTAATCGGGACATTTAATCGGATGTATTTAATGTTATTTTTAATTTTATAATTATATTATCTATAAAATATAAAATTTTAAAATTTCTTACATATATAATAATCATAGAAAATTATTGTTAATATTATAAATAATAATTTCAATACTAATAGTTAAATAATTAAATATAATATATAAATATACTTATAAAAATTAAAAACCGATTTTGACCGATTTATACTGCATAATACCGATTTTGATCGATATATACAGCCTAATACCGATTTTCACAACAAATGCATAATACCGATTTTGATAGCTTAGACCGCTTAATTCCGATTTTGACCGATGTTTACAAAAAACGCTTAAATCTCAGCCAAAGACCGACTCGGGGAGTTTTCATAGCGCCTAGGCACCGCCTAGACCGATTTTTAGAACACTGTTATAAATACACTTTAACACATTTTATAATTAAATAATATTTTATAATTAAAATTTTATTTATTTTTATATTAGTTTATATAATTTTATTTATATATATTTAAAATAAATTATAATACACACATATTTTCTAAGCAATAGTTTCAAATATTTATGTTTTAAATCTTTCATATATCATTTTTAAAATGGTTTTAATCAACTTTTAATTAATTTTGTGTCAATATGATTATTATCTTCACTATAGATCAAATTAAATGTTTGAAATTTCAAATATTTATGTTTTTAATTACTATGTTCATAAATATTTTATAAAACAATTTTTTAATTAGTTTATAAATAAAATTTTAATTATATTTACATTAGTTTATAATTAATTAATTATTTATTTTTATAATAATTTATAAATGATATAAATATTTTAAATAACAATTTTGAATGTATTAATTTTAAAGTGTTATTTTAGTATTTTTTTATAAAATTTTATAATTAATTTCATACATATCGTTAAAATGATAAAATTATTATTATTAAAAATAATTTTTTTAAAATATAAATAATTTAAACAAAAAATAACTATTTAACTTAAAGCAACAATGATAAACCAAACACATCGTTACCTATTTTCTAGGAATTTGAAGTTACCGTAACCAAACGAGGTATGTGTTCGAATAATACTGAAACAGAATTGAATTAAGATGCAGATTTTAGTATAAAAGTTAATCCTTTTATATAGAAGCGTAGAAAACTCATTCAATAGAGTAAATAACAACTTTAATTTGATGATGCATTATATATAGATTGCTAATTTCAATATTTTATACTAATACATAACTCCTCTACTAGAGCTTTTCACGAACCGAGTTTTCTTATTGTACAAAAAATGTGTTCGAGATCGAGTTCGTTGCCTGCTAGGAATCTACATGTAATTTGATGATAACTTTAATCTTAGAATCATGGAAACTTTAATTGATGTAACTGATCAATTGATATGAAAATTATAAATATCAATTGATCAGAAAACCATTTATCAGTTGAATTATTTATCTGAATCAACTGATAATATGGATTGTAGCATAGGTGTACTTAGTCTACTTCAATTGATAAGGTGTAAGTCAATTGATATCTTCATTAATTGATACTAGAGTCGATTGATATAGGTCATCAACTGATGTGTAACTTAGACTATGAAATTGTAATTATTTGAAGACATGAAAATTATGCAAGTGAAGGGTGATCAATTGATATGGAAGCATCAATGGATAGAAGATCAATTGATAAGGAACCAAGTCAAGAATTTAAAACCATCAATTGATATGAAGACCTATCGATTGATATATCGATTGATAACATCTATCAATCGATAAGTCAACAACTATCAATCGATGGATAACAAGATCAATCAAAGATGAATATCAGTTGATGGATAAAACGAAGAATCAATTGATATGCTTAATAACAAATTATCAATTGATTGTGACAGCACAAATTGACAAACAAAAGCACACATATGGAAGACATGTTATGATGACTGTGAAGACTCAAGTTGAAGTTGTCTTTCTAAGTCTGAAAACTTTTCCCAGAATGGAAAAAGGCAAAAGAAAAGATAAAGTTGAAACAATCCAAGAATAGATTAATTGAATTTTACCTTTCTAGGCATTGTAAACACACTTGAAGTATATAAACAAGTGTGGTAGCATTGTTAGAATATACAAGTTAAACAATATATTTGAATACTCGAACTTTTATCTAACAAAAAATAGTCGATCTGAACTCGAGCCCTTAACGAGCACCTCATGAATTGTAAAATATTTTACATGAAAAAAAGGTTCACATCCACTTGTTTCAAGTAATTATCAATTTTTGACTCAACTCAATACCAATTCTAATCTTTTATCCCAAATGATTTACATATTAAATATTTTGATTGTAATTTTAAACTTAAAACGCTAAGAGTATTATAGAAATATTCAGAATATATATATATATATATATATATATATATATATATATATATGTTAATACATATGTGTGTGAGGGTGTTTAGTAATTCCCAACAGTTTGTACAAAGGCTGGGAAGACTGACATGTGTCCTGGTAACTGCTAGTAACTGCTGGAATGTGACTTGGCTGGGAGTAACTGCTTGCTAACTGCTTGGCAAGTGAGAAAAATGGGAATAAATATAGATATGAATATTCTGATGTATTCTATATCTTATGTTCATTATTTTACACAGAAAAATTGTATAGAGACTGATAGGCAAACTATTGTAAGGCTTGATCTATATCTCTTGTAGTATTCCTACTGTGTTGTTAATGGCAATGAGAAGGTTGGGAGGGAGCCTCTTGTAAATTATGTTATGTGCTTATATTTACTGTTGTTGTTACAATTATATTAGCACAAACCAAGTGTTGGTGACATACACAGGTTTGGGTGTTAGGCTGTTGTTCTTGGTGCACAAGGGCAGGCCGCTCAGACGTCAGTTTTGTGAAAAAAAATGACCATGTGACAACTGGTATCAAAGCTACGTTTGAAGGATCATGATGAATCCAAGTGCTGCACTTTTAGAACGATTTGGGTGCTTGGAAGAGTATGTGGGTGTGCCTTTGTCAATAGATGATGTTTCGTTGGCAAACCAAGTCCATAACCTTCAAGAAGGCCAGGATGAAGTGAGGGCTTTGGTGGAGAATCTCACCACCGTGAGCAATGGAAAATTTACTAACTTGTTTGCCATGACTGTTGCATCTACAGAGTTGGTTAGGGATCAAATGCAAAAGATGAGTGATGAAATCACCATCATGAAGAGGGCTATTGTTAGCGGTGCCTCTAGTAGTACGAATGATGGGTACTCGAAGTTTAAGGTCCCAGAACCCAAGGCCTTTGGGGGGAGTCAAAATGCTAAGGAATTAGAAAACTTCTTGTGGGATATGGAGAAGTACTTTAAAGCTTCTCATATTGGAGAAACCGAGAAGGTAACGATTACAAGTATGTATTTGATTGGGGATGCGAAATTATGGTGGCGTACATGAAGTGATGATGATGAGGATTCGGCTAGGTCCAGAATTGATAGTTGGGAAACGCTGAAGAAAGAGTTGAAGGATCAATTCTTTGCCAATAATGCTACGTGGTTGGCTAGAGAAAACATGAAAAATCTAAAGCAAACGGGCACTGTTCGTGACTACGTGAAGGAGTTTAGTTCTCTACTTTTGGACATCAAAAACATGTCAAACGAGGATAAATTATTCAACTTTGTATCTGGTCTTAAGCCTTAGGCGCAGGCTGAATTGAGGAGGCAAAACGTGAAAGATTTGACTAGTGTAATCGCTGATGGGCTTGTTGACTACAAAGTGGGAAACCCTTCAGGTGATGCTATGAAAAGTAAGAGTGTCGCTGGTAAGGGAAAGGGGCAGAAAGTCAAGAAAAAATTTAAAAAGAAAGATGGTGATGCCCAGGTGAAAACCAAGAATGATGGACAGTCTAAGGGCAAGACCAAAGGCTGTTACATTTGTGGTGGTCCTCATATGATGAAGGAATGTCCTAGAAGGGAGAAACTGAATGCCATAATTGAGACTGAAGAAAATGAGGCGCAGAATGAGGCGCCAAGGAGGGTTAACCAAATCAGAATGATTAAGACCCTACAAACTGAGGAAATGGTGAAAACTTAAGGGCTTATGTATGTGAATATTATCATTCATGGTCATAGTGTGATGGCCATGGTAGATAGTGGTGCTACCAACAGTTTTGTGGCGGAGAAAAATGTTAAGTTGTTGGGCATTGAGTTGCAGCATAGTAGAAGCCAATGCAAAACTGTGAACGTTGATGCTCAGCAAGTGAATGGTATGGTTTGTGTGAGTTTAATGATTGGACCATGGAGAGGGAAGAGCAAACTGTTGGCCATGCCCCTTGATAATTTCGACGTTATATTGGGGATGGATTTCCTATTGACTGCGAAGCTGTTAGTGATGCCTCAATATGGAGGGATATTAATTGGCGATGAGAAAGAGTCGTGTTTTGTGAAAGGTATTCTAGAGAAACATGACAAGTGAAAGGAAAATACTGGGTTATTATCAGCCTTGCAGGTAGAAGCTGGGTTGAAAAGAGGTGAAGTAACATATCTTGCTACCTTGGTTGAAGTCAAGCCGGATCAAATGGTTGAAGTCCCAAATTCTATAGCTGAGATACTGAGGGAATTTGATGATGTTATGCCCCCAGAGTTGCCTAAGTCCTTGCCGCTTAGACGTGCCGTTGATCACAAAATTGAGTTGGAGCCTGGTGTTAGGGCCCCTACACAAGCCCCTTATAAAATGGGTCCTTCAGAGCTTGTGGAGTTGAGGAAGCAATTAGATAGGTTGTTAGAATCAAGGTTGCTACGCCTATCTAAAGCGCCTTATGGTGCGCATGTGTTGTTCTAAAAGAAGGCAGATGGGTCTTTGAGGATGTGTGTTAATTATCGGGCGCTGAACAAGGTGACAATAAAAAACAAGTATCCGGTTCCAAATGTGAGTGAGTTGTTTGATAGAATTTCACAGGCCAAGTACTTCACAAAGTTGGATCTAAGGTCAGGCTATTGACAAGTTTGGATTGCAGCTGGTGATGAGCCAAAGACAACATGTGTTACTAGGTATGGGTCCTTTGAATTTCTAGTAATGCCTTTTGGCTTAACGAATGCTCATGCTACATTTTGCAATCTCATGAACGATGTGCTATATGACTACTTAGATAAATTTGTGGTAGTATATCTAGATGACATTGTGATATATAGTGAAAGTCTAGAAGAACATTTGGACCACTTGAAATGCATATTTATGAAACTGCTTGAATTTAGCATTTATGTCAAAAAGGAAAAGTGTGAATTCTGTAGTACAGAAATTATGTTCCTTGGACATGTGAGCAGTTAAGGAATTGTGAGATGGACACCAGAAAGGTTAAGGCCATTGTTGATTGGCCTGCCCCTACCAAAGTTGTTGAGCTTAGGTCCTTTCTTGGACTGGTAAACTACTATAGAAAGTTCATATTGGGGTATTAAAAAATTATGCAAAGCCTCACAGATTTGCTAAAGAAAGACATAAAATAGGAGTGGAATGGTAGATGCGTGAAAGCCTTCGAACAACTGAAAGAAATTGTGGCAACAGAACCAATTCTTAGTCTTCTAGATTTTGAAAAGCCATTTGAAGTTCATACTGAAGTATCTGATAAAGCTATTGGGGGTGTTTTAGTTCAGGAGGGTCATTCGGTTGCATATGAGAGTCGGAACTTGAAAGATGCTGAGCAGAGGTATATTACTCATAAGAAAGAAATGACTGCAATGATTCATTGCTTGGAAGTGTGGATGAATTACTTGCTAGGAACAAAGTTCGTTGTGTGCACAGATAATGTGGCCAATACTTACTTCAAAACTAAAAAGAAATTGACTCCCAAATAGGCACGATGGAAGGAATACTTGGCTGAATTTGATTTTACTTGGGTGTATAAGCCGGGGGCTCAAAATAATGTGGTTGACACCTTGAGTAGGAAGGTAGTTGTGGAAGAGTTTGTGAATTCTCTAACAGTTGTGAGTACATATTTTGTGGGGCTTATCAAATCACTTACTGGAAGTGATGTTGCATATAGAAAGCTTATGAAGGAGGTGTGGGAAGGCATTGTTCCTAAGTATTGGATTGAAGATGGGTTGTTGCATGCCAAAGACAACAAGCTCTATGTTCCTTGTGGTGGTGATTTGAGACTACAAATCTTGAAAGAGTCCAACGACTCTAAGTCGGCTGGGCATCCTGGTGTTGAAAGGATGTATGCTTTGTTGTGTAGAACATATATTTGGCCAAAGATGTTAGAAGACACAGAAGCCTATATGAAGTTATGTTTGGTATGTCAACTTGACAAGACAAAAAAAAAGAATGTGGGTTTGCTACAACATTTTCTAATTCCTACTAGGCTATGGTAGTCGATTTCTATGGATTTTATTACTGGGTTGCCTAGTGTTGATGAGATGTGATCTATCCTTGTGGTTGTTGATAGATTTTCTAAGTATGCCGTGTTTGTCTCTGCGCCGCATGTTTGTTCAGCTGATGTAGCCGCTGGGTTAATTTTCAAAAATGTGATAAAGTACTTTAGGTTGCCTGAAGACGTGGTTAGTGACAGAGATTTAAGGTTTACTGCAGGTTTTGGACGGTTTTGTTTGGGTTGTTGGGGTCTGAGCTGAAATTTTTTACTGCGAATCATCCTCAAACGGATGGCCAAACAGAAAGGTTGAATGCTTTGATAGAGGAATACTTGAGTCATTTTGTTACTGCAAGTCAGAAAAATTGGTTAGACTTGATGGATACTGCTCAGTTTTGCTATAACTTGCAGCGTTCCTCATCTACGGGGAAAAGTCCTTTTGAGATGGTTTTGGGAGTGCAACCTCGAACTCCAAATAAGGTAGCGGTTCAAAGAACAGGTGGTGATTGTCCTGCTGCGTATATGTATGTTATTGGGAAACAAGGGATGTATGAAGATGCCCATGACAGCCTTAGCAAGGCGCAACACGTGATGAGGAAATATGCTGATAAGAAGCGCAGGCCTTTGGAATTTCAGGTTGGGGACAAGGTGTTACTCAGATTGACACCTCAGATTTGGAAGAAAATTAGTGCAAAGTCGGTGAATCGAGGGCTGGTCCAGAGGTATGATGGGTCGTTTGAAGTGATCAAGAAAGTTGGCGATGTGGCTTATTGTTTGAATCTACCAGCTAGGATGAAGATTCATCCAACTTTTCATGTGAGTTTTTTGAAGCCTTTTCATGAGAGTTTGTTGGGTCAAAGGCAGTAGCTAAAGCGTGCACCTCCTACTATTCGAAAGCAGTTTGACAAGGTTGTTGACCGAATCCTTGATCATCGAACTATGAGAATGAGTAGGCAAAATAGAAGGACTGTCTACTTGGTGAAATGGAAAGGGGAATCAGAAATTAACGCTATGTGGGAAAGGGATGTGACTTTGTGGCAATTTGAAGAACATATTAAAGAGTACCTTGAGCACCCTCCAATGAGGACATTGGCCTCTTCAAGTGGGGGAGGGTTTGTAAGCACTTAAGGTTTTATCGACTTGGCTTGGTGGTGATTATTCCCCAAGCGCCGCCAAGACCAAGGGCTCGGGGGCGTCGGCGCATAACGCTGGCGTCGGCTTGTGGGCTTAGCTGTTGGCTTAGATGGTGGACTAATGTACTTGGTTGCTAGAGTTGAGATGACTTAACACTAATATTGGCGTTGAGTTGTGTAGCTGTGCACTCTAAGGAAAATATGCATAGAGCATATGGACATGGAGCTATTATTGGGTTTACTTGTGGGGGAATATTTCTGGGCTTTATTAGTGGGCTGCTGGGACTTAGTAAAAAACATGCAGATGTGTTGGGCTGGATATATATATATATATATATATATATATATATATATATATATATGTTAATACATATGTGTGTGAGGGTGTTTAGTAACTGCCAATAGTTTGTACAAAGGCTGGGAAGGCCGACATGTGTCCTGGTAACTGCTAGTAACGCTGGAATGTGACTTGGCTGGGAGTAACTGCTTGGCAAGTGAGAAGAACGGGAATGGATATAGATAGGCATATTCTGGTGTATTCTATATCTTATGTTCATTATTCTGCACATAGAAAAATTGTATAGAGACTGATAGGCAAACTATTGTAAAACTTGACTTATATCTCTTGTAATATTCCTACTAGGTTGTTAATGACAATGAGAAGGTTGGGAGGGAGCCTCCTGTAAATTCTGTTGTGTGCTTATATTTATTGTTGTTGCTACAATTATATTAGCATAAACCAAATGTTGGCAACATACACAAATTTGGGTGTTAGGCTGATGTTCTTGATGCATAATGCCGCGCAGACGTCAGTTTGGTGGGAAAAAACCACCCTGTGACACCTGTCCTCTACTGTTATATATCAGCCTCTCACCTCGTTGCATGTCAAATAAACCTTGCTTTCTAAAATATTCATGCATCTTAATTACGCTATTGCTTCCTTCCATGTGCGTTAAAATTGATAGACATTTTTTAAATGCGAGCACCAATTAAATTACAAATCAAACCTGTATGATTGTACACGAGAACTTTTTGTTACTAGATTGGGCCTCGTCCATTAAAACTGACATGACACTCCATACACTTCTTTTAAGTGACGCAATACGCATCTCAATTATATTTCTACTTCAGATAGGATAGATGCATCATGCATGGTTAACTCGTTGTAATGGGCATCATAATTTTTTAACTTCGCAATAAAAAGGAAAAAAAAAAGAAGACGAAATATTTAAAATTCGAGCGATGCTAGTATATTCTAAAGAGATTAATATTTCTATTAACTCACATAATTTTTCTAAAATTAAAAAAATTATAAATACACGAAAATGGACTGATTATATATAACTACAAAAATGACATTACAATTTTATACTAAAAATACTTGTATCTCAAATAATTTTTCAGGAACTTTATTCTCTATTCTAAAATAACATATAATATTATTTTATTAATATTATTTATATAGATATATTGGGGTCCATTTCATTAATGATAGGAAAGTAATACTCTTTTCGTCCCCTTTTAATTATCTCTTTGAATTTTTACACGTATTTTAATACATATAATTCATAAATTATTTAAAAAAAATTCTAAATAAAAATTTAAATATTGTGCTTTTAAAAAAAGCATTATCGAAACAAAATTATATACATGCATATTTCATCGTTCAAGTTCTACTAATATAGGTCCCGTTTGGCCACCACTTATTTTCTGAAAGTAAGGGTTTATTTTCAAAAAAAGCAGGTATGTATGAAATTTTTCTGAAAATAAGTAACTTATTTTTTATTTTAAAAATAATATTTGATTTTAAAATTCTAAAATAAATATTTATCTTTAAAAAAATATGAAAATATGTAAAAAATATATGAAATAAGTAACTTATTTTAAGTTTAAGAATCCCAAACGGCCACATAAACAAACTTCACTAATCAATTGGGGTTAGAAATTGGGGTGGAATCAAGGGGGTCATCGTAAGCTGTAGCCCTCAACTGACCTTCAAAAATCAACAGAGAATCATTATCTTTAATTAAAATTTTGATTTTTGAACCCGAATTAAACTCTAAAAATTAATAATTTATTAATTTAGTTCATGTTATTTAAAATTCTCGTTCCGCCACGGTTCCAAAATACAGAAAATACAATCAGTTTTGCTGCCCATCTAAAGTAAATGCAGTACTTGCACATTTCCGGCAAATCTAGCAGGTTTAAATTATTTCTCAGTTAATTTCACTAAGAGGAGACTATATATTAATTATTTTAAAATTTAGCAAACATCTACACTCATATTTATATAGCAGAGAATCTGAGCGGTTTGTAGTATCCTTGTTCTGACATCATGCCAACTTACTATTACATTCACAGTCTCCATTTCTTCATTCTGTTTATTTTGGTTTCGTCATCCGAAACACAAACCCGAAACAGTACCAGTGTTGCAGCTAACTTAGCCATTTTTGTGTTTGGAGACTCCACGGTAGATCCAGGAAACAACAACTACGTCCAAACTCCGTTCAGGAGCAATTTTCCGCCTTACGGTGAAAATTTTGGAAATCAGATTCCTACCGGAAGATTTAGCAATGGCCGCCTTGTCACTGATTTCGCTGGTAATTAATCTAGCACTTAACAAAATATTTCACCAAAATGTTTCGTGGAATTGTACCGGTACTATTTATAATTTGATGCACGTACTTGTGTGATTAGCGTCTTATGCTGGCGTCAAGGATAATGTGCCACCATATTTGGACCCTAGGCTCGGTATAGATGAGCTCATGACTGGTGTTAGCTTCGCCTCTGCTGGCTCCGGATTTGATCCTCTTACGGCCAAATTAACCGTTCGTCTCTTCTAGCTCTCTCTCATTTTTTTTCTTATTTTTTAATTAATTCCAAAAAAAGAAAAATGCATATACATTCGAACATGCATAAAAGTTCTAATTACCCACCTGGTAAATAGTAAGTTTGATCTTAAGTCTTGTAGTGAGTGAATTCCCACCAACCACAAGGTGAGTACGATGGGAGAGCAAGACTAAGGTCGACGGCATTGTACTGTTTCGTAATAAGTATAAGAAATTAATTCGTACTCTTTTCTCTGATCAGCATTTTATTGCACATATATATATATATATAACCACATTGCAGAACCTGTCTCCTGTTACATAATAAATCACAATCCGCGTTCAAAATTTTGATCAAATTTGCTAAGAATTCGGTTACTTAACTTTATGTTCGGGTTTTTAAAATAAATTGTGCACGTAGGCTGTAATTTCAATACCAAAACAAATGGAGTTTTTCAGAGAGTACAAAGCAAGGGTGGAAGCAGTAATTGGGACAGAAAGAACGCAAGCTTTGATAAAGAAGGCTGTGTATGTTATCAGCGCAGGTACAAACGATTTTGTTGTCAATTATTACGGAGCCTCGGGGATTCGAAGATACAGCCACTCAATTCCCAGCTACCAAGAATTTTTAGTACAACAAATTCAACAGTTTATACAGGTCAGTATATAGTAGTAATAGATTTTATTTACAGTGCTAGGACTATAAGGATAATATTGTCATTTCTTGATCACTGATTTAGGTGCCAGCTTTTTCCGGGACAAGATCACTTAATGGTTCTCATTTTTAGGTCAGACATTATTGCATGGAACTCCGTTGCAACTGCAATATTTAACCATGATTTAGACAGCCAATATTTGTGAATACGTAGAAAAGTTCTACATAAATTAAAGGATCATTCTATAGCATACAAAAGATTAATTATACTGAAAATTTATCTTGAATATAAGCAGTCAAGTAACTCCATTAGTATGAAGTTTTTAGGTACTGCCCAAGCGTACAACATCATATTAACGTGGAGACTGACATGGAGTTAACAGTGTGTTGCGCAGCCCAATACTGGTCACGTTTACTAGAATTTATCGATCTCTCTATTTTTTTATTGATGTTATAGTTTTTGATTTATAGGATCTGTTGGATATTGGAGCTCGTAAGATTGTGATAGTAGGGGTACCTCCGTTTGGATGCTTGCCCATAGCTATAACCCTGTATTCAAACCAAATTCTTAATCACAATCGCGAGTGCATCACAAGTATGTCTTCGGTTGCACAAGATTTTAATGAAATCGTTACGCAAAAAGTTAAGGAAATGGAAAGGATGGACTCCAAGATTTATCATGTTGACATATATGAAACGCTCATGGATATTATACAAAAACCCGAAAATTTTGGTACGTCACACACACACACAGAAATTTTGAAAGAAACGCGTTCAAGGCAATTGAAACACAATTAAATTTATGAATTTTGTTGGTGCAGGTTTTGATAAAGTTGATAGTGGTTGTTGTGGTACTGGATTAATGGAAGTATCTTATTCGTGCAATGCGAAATCGAGACTTTGCTCTAATGTTTCTGAGTTTGTGTTCTTCGATTCAGTACATCCTACAGAAAGAACATATGCTCTGTTATTCAAGGGACTCATTTCAACTATTGATCTCATCCTCCAGTCAGATTAGTTCTTGCAGATCAAAGCCTTGGAAACGGATATGACTGATTTGTAGGCCTAAATTAAAACAGCACCAAGTAGAGCTGTGATTAGTTTGTAACACTGCATGTCGACATCTTGATTGTCAAATATTTGAGTTATAATTATCATTGTACGTATAAATGAAAAACGGATGATATATGTGGAAATAAAATAGACTTAATTGCACGACCTGAATTATAATGTTTTTTAAAAAAAACGGCTCAATTATAAAATTTGCAAGTTTGTTGGCCGAACTATTAATTTTTTAACACTTGATTGCATTCCGTTAGATTTTTTTAATGGACGTTAGTGAAATAATACTTTATTACATTTTGATGGCCTCAATTATATTTTTTTTGCACGAAAGTGACTCAATTATAAAAATTACCAATTTGTTGGCCAAACTATTTAATTTTTAATAGTTAATTACATCCAATATTGTCCACTACATTTGTCTTATCATTATTAATACCGGAACTATTAGAGTGATTTTACATTCATTTAAAAAATAGATTCAATGAGTCTGAGCAGTGTTTAATCAATATTTGAGATTATGAAAAAAATTAACACAACTTATAAATCAAAACAAGCATAACTATAAATATATGATTAGATTTTATTTTATAAAATATCACTCTTTCTAGAAGTAAATTTTCTTTTTCAATTTTAGATAACTTATCGAATCAACCTCATAAATATTTTTATTTTATAAATTTATATTAATATGATTTAAAATTTCAACAAAGGTAGTGGACAATATTGGATGCAATCAACTATTAAAAATTAAATAATTTTGCCAAGAAATTAATAGTTTTTATAATTGAGTCATTTTTCTGTAAAAAAAATATAATTTGGGTCATTAAAGTGTAATTAAGTATTATTTCACTTACGTCCGTTAAAAAAATTAACGGAATGCAATCAAGTATTAAAAAATAAATAGTTTGACCATCAAACTGGCAAATTTTATAATTGAGTCATTTTCATGTAAAAACATTGTAGTTCAGGTCAGCAAAGTGCAATTAAGCCAATAAAATATCAGTTTGTGTGATCAGTGATGAAACGCATCGTCACAAGTACTGAGTGTGTGTGTGTGTATATATATATATATCCTATATTTTTTCAACTGGATTTAAATAATATAATCAAGTAATGATAACTTATGTTTCAAATAAATTTTATGATTAATATTTGATATATTAATTTAAAATACTGTTGAGGCGTCATGGAACCAAAAGAAAAACAAACATTAATTTTAGAATATAAACAAAATACTTGTATACAAATTTTTTTTAAACACTTTGAATCTGTTAATCTGATATGTTTTGATGATATATAACAACATGCTGATTTATTAATTGTTACTGTAATAGCTTACTATGTTACCGGTTTTACTCTATACAACTTACCATTATATGATTGACTCATGATATGTTAAGATCAGTCAAAGAACCATAATAGCAAGGGTTCCATTCAGAAGTTATTCAAAATCAATTTCGATCATGGATATTCCTTAAAGATGTTTGAAGATATCAGAGATTGGTTAGAATTTAAATTTGTAAGGACTCTGTTATATAATATATAGTTTATATAATTAATAGAACTCAAAAAGGGTTTTCAAATACATTCCTTATTTATTCAGATTCGATTCTCCTTACCATATCTTTTCAAAACATATTTCTATCAATTCTTTCCATATCAAAATCTTTCCATAACAGCTTAAATTCGTTTTTATCCTTTCCTAGCTATTGAAAATTGATTTTACCTTTCTAAATTGATTTGTTAGAAGATTTATTCTATTTCAAATTTCAAAATTTAAATCTTCTAATTACCTAGATGTTGGAGAATATTTTATGCAAATCAAATATGTTATTATTGCATAATATCTTCACAACCGGGTATGCTTCTTATATATATTCACTTGCAATCTTTATTGTAAGTAACCAATCGATATACAACGTCAAAATTTTTTAGGCCCGAATATACACACTTTCTCTCTTCTATCTCAAAACACTTTTGTTCTTATAAATTCTAAGCTTTATTGTTATATACACGTATATTATTTACACGAGTTTATAGTTTGGGTTGTAACACTCTTATTCTTTCATTGCAACCAAAGTTGTATTGTTAGTTTCTGAAGTAGTGGCAAACGATCTAGATGATCGAGAATATATTGCTCTAGGGAACTCTTTGTATTAGAGAACATGTTGTTCGGGAACTAAGGAATTCAAAGGAGTGGTTTGCTCAAGGAATTCAGAGTTCAAGAGGAACAAGCTTGATAGAGGATCTCGGAGTTCAAGAAAGCTGATTATTCAAGGGTAACGTAGTATTTCAGCAAGTCGTTTTCAGTAACTGGGTTAAAGAGAGATATATTATTGTATCGTGTAATTGGTATTTTTATTGATCAATAATATATTCTTTTACCGGGTTGGTAAGGGACCAAGACTTAGACCATTCGTGGTTAGGGGCCGAATCTGGCTAAAATCGATTGTGTTCTTTATTGTTTTCAGTATTTATATTCTGAAAACTGTAATCAGCAAGCTATTATACTCTGAAAACTGTAATCAGTAAGCTGACAAGTCAGCAGCAGATTGTTTTGTTTGTAACAGTCGATACAAGTTAACAAAAGTTAAAATTGGTCTTAGTTAGTCATATACACCTATTCATCCCCCTAGGTGTGCATTCACAGAATCCACAAGATATTCTTATTGAATTCACGAGAAAAGAAGAAACAAACTCGCAAAAGTTTTAATTCAATAAAAAATTATAAGTAATACTCATTTCGTCCCAATTTAATTGTCTTATTTGACTTTTTTCAATCAAATTGACCGCAAATTATATCTAATATATTATTGAAAAATTTATAAAAATTATATCATTAATAAATATATATAATTGACTTTAAAATGTAATTTTCAGTTTTTTAAAATTATACAAGAGTAGTTTATCCTTTATGGTCAAGTTTAGTCAATTTGACCGTAAAAAGTCAAACAAGACAATTAATTTGGGATGAATAATATTGTTTATGTAGGGATATAGAAACCGAAAACCAAATCATAATTAAAATTAAATAATAATAAATTATAATTATAACCAAATAATAAATTAAAGCAATATGATCATAATTAAAATCAAATAATAAATAAAAGTAGCGTTACCATGGAGTCTCGATCGAGAATGACCATGCATAGTACTTTATTTCGCACTGTTATAAATTCTTGTTTTAACACGAGCAGACAAACTTTTGAGCAGGACCATGTACAATATCTCCACATGTGTTGCTCGCTTCTCTGATCTGGCATGATCTTGTATGCGGTAATTCTCAGCATGATTATATTATTTTACCGTTATCATTCCACTGTCCATCGTAGTCTCGATATTTGACAATAAATCTCCTACATTAGTCTCTTTTATCTGATCTAAAGAACTCGACACCGAGTTCTTTTCTAGATAAAGAACGGTTAAGATTTCATGCATCAGGAAAAACACGAATAAAAAATATTAAAACTTCAAATGCACGATCCATGCTAAATATGATATTTAATTCAGAAATTAGATGTTTATCTTAAATGAAGCTTTATGGATGAACAAGAGAGGTTCTAATTTGAATCACCACGTATGCCGCTTGCGATTTACATCTCTATTGTCATCCACACGGTTAAATCATTTTGCAATCAACATCAAAAGAGGGAGGTACTAGCCACAAATTGATCTTGATTCCCCTCCCTACTTAATTAATATCTTTAACTAAATTTGAGTGACATCTCCATCATTACTACTCAAATAATAATAATTAGGGATATTCTCTTTAATATCATTGTACAATTGTTTTTATCACTGGTACCATTACATTATTGACTTTTATCTGTGGTACTCTCATACTATCAGTTCTCACTTTACTACAAATTTATGTCATCCAAACGTTAAGTATTGCCAATTTACATTAAAATATACTCCCTCCGTCCCAACCAATTCTTTACACTTTCCTTTTTGGGACGTCCCACCCAATTCTTTACATTACTAAAAATAGTAACTTTTAACAATAAATATATTATTACATCCACTACTTCACTCCACTTTTTCAACACTTTACACTATTACACCCACTACTTCATTTATTTTAACAATAAAATCACTATTACACCCACTATCCTTGGTCTCCGTGCCCGGACCAAATGTAAACATTTGGCCGGGACGGAGGGAGTAATATTTAAACAAAATAAAATAAAATAAAATATATATAAGACTAAAATAGACATAACCCCTGTTCATTTGAGTACTGTCACGAGTAAGGTGTATAGGAGGCGGTTCGGTCATCTTCATCATCGGGGTGGGTTCAATCAACTAGGTTTAATCAGTAATCTTTGATCTCATCTTCCAAATCGATTGGGTTGTTAATTCATGGTATTCAATGTACAAGCAAGCATACAACTTCACGATATGAAGTTACTATTATAACATCAGTTAGTATTGGGGTAAAGATGTGATTTATGTCAAACAACATCATACCTTCCAAAAATGGAGATAAAATTAAAATTATGTTCATTATATTGAAAGTCAGAGGTTCTCTCCCATAGAGACCCATACAAGCTAAGGTCTATTGGAGTACAAGGACAAGGCCAGTTCCTTTATTTTCTTCTTTGTTTTTTATTATATTAATTGTCATTCAAAATTTTTCTGCAACAACTTTGTTGTTTTGAGCCTAACTCCGCCCCCCCTCCTTATTGGTCTCATTTTCATATTGTGAATCCAAAATTGGCCATGGCCACAATATGAAAGGCTTCATACTCTAATGCCACCAATAATGGAAAAGGGAGTTGGTAGCATTACACCATAAGTGCTCGTAGGCAATACTTTTAGTGTTGTACTGAAATTGTTCCGGTAACTGTGAAATTTTGGCCCTATTATAACACGGCTGAATATGTATTGCATTAGTTATAATCCTGTGTTGATTATTAGTCACGGTGTTGTATAACATGCAACACTAGCTGACAGTGTTGCATTAAAAATTTATACAAACACACTAGTGCTGACGTGGCATGTGGGGGCCATCATTACTGACGTGACATGTGGAGGCCATCATTACTGACGTGGCATGTGGTTCCCAATGCTTAGTGGCATGAGGTCCACTAGTGGGGCCCATCACTACTAACGTGACATGTGGGTCCCACCAATGAGGTACACTACTGCTAACATGACATATGGGTGCCACCGTTAACGTGACATGGGATCCATTAGTGGGGTCGCCACTACTGACATGAAATGTGGGTCTCACCACCGGGGCCCATCACTGTTGACATGGCATGGGACCCATTACTGCAAACGTGGCATGTGGACACTACTAAAGTGGCATGTGGGTCCACTCAAAAGTGTTGACTTTTTTAATTTCAGGCTTAAGGCAATAACATTTGGGACATAAGATAATAATAAAACGCGTTACATATGAGCACTTAGGACGTAGTGTAGGTCATGTGGGAATATGAGAAGAGAAGAAGGAGAGGATAAAAGGGCAAAAGGAGCAAGATTGTTACATGCAAAAATTGTAGTTGCTTTGGCCACAATGCAGGAACATGCAAGGGAGAGTCAACTAGGAAAGAATTGAAGGCAACTAAGCTATTGCTGGTTAGATATCCAAGGCAACAAAGAACTCTTACACGAGAATCATTAAACACCTTGAATTTAAAAAAAAACACTCAAGGTTTTTAATTCAATCAAAAATTATAAATAATGCATCATAATGTTGTTTATATAGGAATATAGAAACCCTAAAACCAGATCCTAAATAAAGTTAAATAATAATATTAAATCCTTATTAAAATCAAATAATAAATAAAAACAGGATCATGCCGTCTGAAGAATGATCATGCATAGTACTTTGTTTCTCAGGTTACAAATTCTTGTTTTAACATAATTTCGACATGACCCTGTGTTATATCTCCATATGTGCCCTAACATTAAACTTGTTAAGTATTGAAAATAATATAATACTAGCATATAATCCGTGGAAAGCTGGGATAAAAGTAATAAATAATATATTATATATTTTAAATGAATTAAATATGTAATTTAATTATTTATGTTATTAATATTTTTTATGTAATGTTGTACATGTGATAAATTAGTTTTGTATCATATTTATATTATGTTTTTAAAGTCTCGTTAATATATTGTTATATATTTATATTAATTAACAAAGATTAATAACTCGTGCAAAATATTAATAAATTTTTATTAATAAAAAGAGTTTCGAATATATTAGAAATATTTTAATTAAAATTTAAATAAAAGAGTATGTTTTAATATAGATAAAATATTAATATAATTTTAATATTCAAAATTTTTTATTATAAAGCTGTAATTTAAAATAAATTAAAGTATTTGAGCGACGAGGAAATTGAAACATATTATTATATTGTGAGTATAACTCTATATTCTAATTTAAAAAAATTCGTTTAGAGTAATATAATATAAAAGTATATATAATATAGATAGAGCACAATAATAAAATTCAATTAATATAAATCAAATAATAATATTATTTTAATATTCATAAAATTTAATTAATAAATTCTAATATTAAATAAATTAAAGAGTTTGACTACTGAATAAATTAAAATATGATAATATATTGATTAAAAAATATGTTTGAAATTGAATATTAGACATACACGTGTATTTGAAGTTGAGTAAGATACAAAAGAACCAGACTGACGACGGACCAAACATTTGTCATTGCGTCTTTAATAATATAGTATAAATAACTAGCTTAGACTCATGCAATGCATATGTTTTCTTTTTAAAAATAATTTATAATTAAATTTTTAATTTTAAAAAAATTATATTTATTCAATTTTAATATTAATATTTAATTTATATTTTTAAAAATAATACTAATTTTAGTTATATATATTAATAAATAATATTTATAAATATTATTAAGTTAATTCTTTTATTCATGGATTAAATCATAATTATTTAATTAATAATTAATAATATTTAAGAATTCACGCTTTTACCCCGACGATCAAATCATGTTAACTCTCTTTTTCCAATTATATATAGAATATAGTATAATTAGTTGCATTTCAACTTAACTTGTCACAATTCATCCACACAATTTGATTGAAATTTTGATATCATTAAGCAGAGAGTTTTATGTGTTGATTAAGTGTTTGTCTTCAAACATAAGCCTCTTTATAGCATATAGTCGATGATATCCTAGTTTAGTTGGTAGGTTGCTGGTTTAATTTCTCACACCTCATTTGTAATTTTTACAACCTTAATGGATCATTAGTATAAAAAAATACAAATTACAAACTTAGGTTAAAAAAAATGGTGAATTATAGGCATGCGCTGGTGAACAAGATAATTTCCTGTTTTTTATATTCAAGATTTTATATTTTTTAATGCATGTCGTATATAAGATTAATTTTGCAAATATGTACGCTAAAAAAATCATGGTATGTTTGGCTTTAAAAATATAAGATTTATTTATGTCACTTGTTGGTATAGGGCCCGTAAAGTGATGGCTCGGGGCCTAAAAAAAATAAAGGTATAAATTTTTTCCAGAAAGATTGTATATATATTATTTATTTTAAAAATTTATAGAGTCACTAATTTTAAAAAAATTAAATTAGCAATTTTTTTAAAAAAAGAAAAATAATATTAGAGGCCCTGTAAAGCTAAAAGAAATTACTAATTATATATGTATATATATGATTGATTAAAAAACTAGATAACTCATTATTAAAAGAATAGAAATGTAGTATTAGTAGATGAGAGTCATCTTCCCCCTTTTCTCTCTTCTCTCTCTTCCTCCCCTTTCTAACTCTAATTTTCTTTTCTGCCTCCTTCCTTTCTCACCTCGTTGCTCTCCTTCTGATTATGATGTTTTTGTCACCTCTCCCCTTGTTCTTCACTTGGCTTCATATCTCTTGTTTTCCACAAATCTCCCACTCACTCAAGACCTCCTACCATGTCTCTTCATGACTCAATCAAGACTCTCCATGACTATCTTCCATAACAAGACTTTCCTTACTCCACTCTTGGGAACGAGTGTTGAGCCCTATTCCCTGGAGACAAGGCGATCTCATAACCATGATACTCCTAACCAAGGACCTCCAAGCAAATCTGCTAAGGATTCAATCTCAAGTGATAAAATCTCCTCTTTTCTGTTCAGTTCACAAGAGTTGGCCACTACCAATCGGAATCATAGTGTGTTAGCAAGAGCAAATGGATTTGTTTGTGTATCTCCACCTATTGAATTTTTTAATCATACTTCTTTGCTTTAGAAAGCCTGTTGTTGTGGGTTTTTAGACTTTGACTTTGCAACTGTTAAGAGTTTTGCTCTTCGTGTCGATGAATTTGATGGTCTTAAGAATGTGTTTAAACATATTGGGGGTTATTTAAGTTCAAGAATATAACTTATATGTTTAGATCTATCAAGTATAGTCCTCAAGAAGACCCACAAGTCATGACTGATGTTCTTACGAAAATTGATGCTTTGCATCCTCGACCAAGTTTTATTCTTGTTAAAATGCATGCGCTCTAAATGATTGCTTGGCATTGGTCAAGGTTGGGTATCAAGAATCATTGTTCTTGTGTCTCTTTTCTAAGTTTGATGTCTACTCCTAACAAGCTTTGCAAGACTTGTTCTTGCTTGATGATAATCCCACATGCCAAGGCTCTGTTTCAAGTGCTTATAGGGATAAGGTTGTGCCCTCGAGCTCATACTCTTTTGTCTCGATCAAAAGGAAATTAAAAAATTTGAAGGAAGTATGCTCAATGAATCAGAGGCCTAAGCCTCAAGAAACCTTTGGAGATTCTAACTCTGAATTTGCAAGACAAATAAATGTTTTTGCCAGGAACAACGACGATGGAGATTGGTTGCTGGAAGTTGGGTACAAGACTTTGTTGGACTCCGAGGTGCTAGGACCTAGAAAGTCACATGTAACATAAGCTTTTTGGAACTCAGGAGGATGATGCAGACTATAGAACGACTCATAAGACAAAAAGACAAAGAGCATTCTGGAGCTGAAGCTGAAGACGAGGAAAGACAGGCACATTTTCGTGTCATGGAAGAATGCCTAGTTGTAGTCTTCTATAGCTAGCTTAGTTCTTAGGCATTGACTTCGTTGTAATTCGTTATCCCTTTGATCCTTAATATAAAAAATATAATTAAACTAGCAAAAAAATGTAATATTAATTATATACTATATATTATATCAAAATAATATATTTTTTTTATTCTAGAGTTAGTGAAAAGATTATGTAAGGATTGAGGAACATTAATCATGTAAATTTTATCTTTAAATTTATGATTTATAGCGCGATACTCAAATCGACATATATATTTTGTATTTATTTTAATGTAATTGGTTATAATCGATTGTATTCTATAATTTTTCTCATTTTTCTTGTGTTCATTGCTTATATTAGTGTGCTACTAGGTTTTTGTTGTTATTCTCATTTTAATATAACTTTAATTTTATTTATAATGACTTATTGACTTGGAGCTGGAAAGATAGTTATTAAATCGTTAGCAATGTATATAATAATTTTTATATTAGATGCATATTTTTTTGTTTTTTTATTAACTCAAATATCTCTTATATTATCTAATGTTGTGTGATTTTTACTTTTATAATTATGTTTAAGAAAATAATTATAAAAAAATTGGAATTTATTTAACATTTTCACCTCAAGCCTCCAATAAGGTAGTAATCGCTGGGTAGAGTAAAAAATCGAATAAGAACCAAAACCGATCTGAAACCAAAAAATAAAAAATGAACTGATTGATCGGTTCCGGTTATAGGTTTAAACCGGTCCGAAAAACCTGAACTGAGTCGATAATTAAAATAAATAAATTTATTATATATAATTATTTTTGACAAATATTATATATAATTTATATATATATATTATATAAGTATTAAATTGCTCCCGAACATAAACAAGAATAGAAATACCTCGAACTGCCAACCATCAACAACAAAAACATCTAAAGAGTAACCATCTACTGTTAGGAAAAAAAATCGAATCAGAACTTATAAAAAAATTAATCTATACAAGAGAAAATTATCTAAGTAGAGGTAATCAGATAATAGAAAACACATTGACTATAAAAAAAACCTCTAACAGAATGGACTCAATATAAGGAGAAACATACATGTAGCCCTAAGAGTGATATCAAGTTTGACTTGTTAAAGTTTCTTTCCTTTCTTTTGCAGTGTTATTATGTAGAATGTGATTCAAATATTTAATTATGTAAAATTTGAATGTATAAATATAATAAGAGTAAATTGCAAAAAGGTGACCGAACTTTACACTCATTTTCAAAAAAGTGGCCAGACTTTCAATTTTGCAAAATGGTGGCCAGATTTGCCTTTTTCCTTTCAAAAAGGTGGCTGGAGCGATTTTCAGCTTTTTGGCAGGGGTAAAATGGGGAAAAAATGCGAGAGACCCTAAAAATTATCCAAAAAAGAGTAAAAAATTATTCAAAAATTATCCAAAAAATCCCCAAATTAATATGTGTCACCTTATGATTGATTATATTCGTAATAATAATAATAATTCGCCTCCAGCCACCATTTTATAAAATTAAAATTCTGACCAGATTTATCTTTTTCCTTTCAAAATGGTGGCTGGAGGCGAATTATTATTATTATTACGAATATAATCAATCATAAGGTGACACATATTAATTTGGGGATTTTTTTGGATAATTTTTAGGGTCTTTAGCATTTTTCCCCATTTTACCCCTGCCAAAAAGCTGAAAATCGCTCCAGCCACCTTTTTGAAAGGAAAAAGGCAAATCTGGCCACCATTTTGCAAAATTGAAAGTCTGGCCACTTTTTTAAAAATGAGTGTAAAATTCGGCCACCTTTTTACAATTTATATAATAATTTGAATTATATATTTTTTCATTTTTATTTATCCGGTTTTTTAACTGAAACCGAACTGGTAAAAGTCTTTTTAAAACCGAAACCGATGGTTCGGTTGTGGTTTTCAATTTTTAAAACCGAAGATATGCAATTTCAGTTTTAGCCAAAAACCGAGCCCAACTAAACCGCGCTCTCTCCTAGTAACCACCGCCGTGCTTGTTGGTTGAGAAGAATCTGATACCAGAAAAGTAGCGCATAATTGCTGTCTTTTATGCAAATATAACTACAAAGACGAATTATCCAACAACTTCTGCAAGTTTGTTAATGATGAAAGATCTCATGTAAATATAATTCCATGTTAGAATTCAAAATACGACTGGATGAGAAACAAACACCGTACAGAATGAGGATATATAAAGTTGATACTAATTGAGGTAATTATGTACGTGTTGGCCTAGTTTGGCGATAGATAAAGTATATGTAATTAGGCAAGCTCTAATTTTACAGCCTTGGCCTGTGGGTGCTATATAAACCTGTTGGTCCTCACAAGCGATTGTTGCTAATTATTTATTCTCTATAATTTTCCATGAATAGGAAAAACCTAATAAGCGTAAATAGACGACGTGATCCCCTGGATTCACAAAAATTTCCCTTATAACTACCCGTGTGAAAATTTATAGTGAATAGACGATTCCGACAAGCGATTATGAGGGACCATGATCCATCTCTTAATATGGTAGAAAATGCATGGAGTTTATTATGTCTATATTCTTTAGCTATGGGAAGTCCTTATGTATACTATCTCTGTTTTCTGATTCACTTAAAGCTCATTTTGCTGTCATTAGCTCAAACACAGACCCCAAACACAATTAATTCAAGTAACTTGGCCATTTTTGTGTTTGGTGATTCCACGGTTGACCCCGGAAACAATAACTACATCCGGACTCTGGTAAAAGGCAACTTCCCACCGTATGGCAATGATTTCGTAAATGAGACTCCCACGGGGAGATTAACCAATGGCCGCCTTGTCACTGATTATGTTGGTAATTAATCTACTTATTGAATTTAAAGATAGAGTAGTACTGTTTAGCGCGATAATTGTAGCCTAATATGTCATTTGCAACTGAATACTTTTGGAATTAGCATCGAATGCTGGTATCAAAGACTACCTGCCACCATATTTAGACCCAAAGCTTACTATGGATGAGCTTCTTACTGGTGTTAGTTTTGCCTCTGCTGGCTCTGGATTCGACCCTCTTACCCCAACATTGAACGTTCGTAATTTTCTTAAATGCTTTCTCATTGCTTTCTGTTTATATATCTTATTCAAAGTTTTGTTTTCTAATACGTTTGGCAGTTCTAGTTTTTTAAACTAGTACTGCTGGCTTCCAATAGGCAAAGTTATAGTGATTCTTGAGAGAGTAGTATATATAGTACATGGATTAGTGAAATGGGCTAACAATCTATCATTAAAAATAATTGCAAGAGAAACAAACTGTTGCCTAACAACATTTATAATTGTTTCCACATATGCCAAGTAATTCTCTCACTGAATTGATAAGCACTCTGGGGAGCTTGTTGAGTAAGTACGATACAATTTTTTTTTTCTAATCCTTGTTTGAACTTTGAATTGTTAGTCGATCAGCCAAGCTAGCTAAGAAGTGGGCAACATATTATCTTTCCATAATACTATTTGTTAATTTTTTTAAAAAAATTTATGTGTTGGTTTTTCTGAACTAATTTGCAGGGTGTTGTAATTTCAATGTTAGAATAAATAAAGTATTTCAGAGAGTATAAATCAAGAATTGAAATGCAAATCGGGAAAGAAAGAACTGATATTCTGGTTAAGAATGCTGTATATGTTATCAGCGCAGGTACAAATGATTTTGTATTCAATTATTTTGGGGTCTCAGGAATTCGAAGATTTAACTACTCTGTTCCTCGATATTACCAGTTTTTAGTTCAACAAATTCAACAGTTTATACAGGTCAGTATCCCAATCTTTTCAACTAATCTGGCTAGGTTATATACCGCATAATTTTTCCTCGCTGTGACTCATGATCACTTTGTTCTTTTTGAAATAATAGGATTTGCTGGACTGGAGCAGGTAAAATGGTGATAGTGGGTCTACCTCCGATTGGGTGCCTGCCTATTGTTATAACCTTAAACTCAAATCCTATCGACAGGTTACTTAAACGCCAATGCATTCCTAGATTATCTGATTTTGCACAAGGTTTTAATCGAATTGTTGAACAAAGAGTTAAGGAAATGGAAACGGTGGACTAAAAAAGATTTATTACGTTAGCATATATGAAACATTTACGGATATTTTCCAAGATCCTAAAAAGTTTGGTACGTAGGTTCATATATGCATAAACCTGCACTTATATTAGCATCATCAATCTTTATGTTTATCGATATAGTTATACGTGAGTATGAAGGGAGAATTAAATTAAATAGTTTTCTTGGTAAATTTTTACGTAGGTTTTACCAAGGTTGATACTGGTTGTTGTGGGACTGGATTACTGAAACTATGGTATTTGTACAATCCAATAAGTTCAAGACTGTGCCCTAATGTTTCTGATTATGTGTTCTTCGATTCGGTACATCCAACTGAAAGAACATATTCTCTCTTGTTTAAAGCTCTCTCCCCAACAATTGATCTCATCCTCCAGGGAAAATAGTCCTAATACTGTAAAATGTATTTATTCGAGAACGGAATCAATTGCTTCTAGGCATAATTAAGCAGCTGTGGAGCTGAGTATTCATGTAATGTAGTACTGAGATTATCACATTTGAGAAAATGAACGTGATTAAATTAGACAATAACTCATTTCAGCTCTTCATTATGCTCTGATCTGACAAAATATTTAGTAGAGCAATCACATGGCGGTTCCCAACCCATGTAGATTGTATAAATGAGTGCAGAATAAGGTGAATAGGTACTTTCGAAAATACAACAGTTAACGCATCAGATAACCAGGCAACACAATGCATGCTCAATCTAATTTATAGAAGTAAATAGCCATACGCGTACCCGAAATGGCTCTCACATTATAGTATGGTGCAGTACGTGCACTTTAATTCATACGCGCACACTTCATTGAATGTCTAGATCACTCTGCACCTTATCAATCATAAATAGAGAGTTTGCGTAATAGAATATAATGTATATGAAAGAGTTAACAGTGCACAGTGAGAAAGTACGTAACAAAAGAAAAGAGTACGTGATACTCCACAATTGACTATGTTTTTTTTTTACTTTTTGCACATAAAAAACATAGTTCAATAAAAAAAAATTAAATTTTTTTTTTAAAAAAAAAATTAAGTTCAACTCGTTAAGACAAATCTCGACTCGGTTATGTTGGTGAACAACCCTGGCAGGGAATGCCTTAAAGTTAGTCCCGCCGACTGCTGAGTAAACTTAAATCTCCATGGCTTGATTTATTTTAGTTTCAACAAATATTCATATAAGCATGGAGGTTATAGCTTCTCCTTGGAATTGGTGTAATGTTAGAATATATTGACAATACAGTGTCATCAGTACCATCACCTAGTACTCATTACTCAACAGTTATATTTAGGGGAGAGAGAATACAGTTCCATTCGGTTTTTGAATAAAATCGGAATTGAAATCCAAAATTCTCAGTTTTTAAAATTAATAACAGCAACAGTAAGCGAAGTATTAGTTTTGGTTTCAAAAATTTCATTTCGCTTTATATCGGTTCGGATTCGGTATTAAAATCAATTAAGTAAAAAATATTATAAATTTACTTATAAGAGCATTCCAATAGGAGTTGTCGAATTTATGTGGCATGACACCCTTGATTGCCTAGTTATTGGAGTTGTGAGGTTGCCGACCAAGGTTATCAAAAGTTGACAACTTTCTAAATTAGCAAAAAGTCATGCAAAATATCTGAAGTATATATTATACTGCTCACTTTTATATTGAACTAAATATAAAATTAATATAGAGGACCACGTGGACAACCTTTAAAGTTGTTTAACTATTGGAGTAAAATTTTAACAAATATTGTCAAAAGTGACATGGATGTGAGAGAAAATTAAAAATTAATATATTTAATAATTTGTCATGGTTTGACAACTTTGACAGAAACCTCTGTTGAAAATGCTCCAAGTCATCCTAAGTCAAAGGTGAACATTATCATCCAAAGCCGGTCCTACTCCAAAATTAATAACCTAATATTTCAAAAATCAAGAACTGCACACTAAAACTCTTTCAACAACGGTTACATTTCACAATTTGATTAATATACTCCAACCAACAGATTATATATAAATTCTATTCAATCAAACAAAAGACATCTGCCCATCACCGCAGCCATTTTTTTCTTATACATGCAAAAATACGCATACAAATATGACAAGGAAAGAGCATAATTATTGATAGAAGGTACATATAAATCCAGTATATTACACAAACTGATATACCATATGACTCAATTAAATTAGATAAACTTTATATTTATTAATATTTAAAGTTTGATATAAATTACGTATAATTTATTTATTTATTTTAATCAAGTTCGATTTTTTTTGGATGGGTTTGAACCTAAAAATGAAACCGAAATCGATTAAACAATTCATATTTTCTCCCTCTCGACCACACGAGAGAGATATTCATTCCATTCATGCGTGTAAGGGTTTGTGTGTTCTGTTGGGAGTTGTCCCACATCATTTGTGAGAGGGGTAGTTTGCTAGTTTAGCGATCAGATAAATTCTAGAATGAGACTTTTTGGACAGTGTCCAAATACAAATTTGTGTGGGCTCGGTCCAAAATGGACAATATCATGCTATTGTGGAATTAAAGTTTACTTGCGGCCTAACATGTTCCCTAGTCGGGTTTTTAATTTTTCAGTTTCAGATCGATTTTATTCGGATCAGATTTTATCCATTTTTATCGATTTCTGTTTCAGTTTTGTTCGATTTGTTACTAGCCCCTGTCATCGTAACGCATTTTAAGAGAGCGAATAACTTAATGAGAATAAGGAACCTAAGATTTATCTTAGGTAATTTACCTGAGATATAATGAATAAAACACTTGTGTTTTGATAATTATGATATTTTTATATGCACAATCAAAATAATATCTATAAAAATTATGTATATCAAATTACCATAATTATTAAACACGATTATTTTATTCACTACCTTAGGAAAAATTACCTAAAATGAATCTTAGGTTCCTTATTTTCTAACTTAATAATACTTTACATTTTAGGAGAGTGAATAATTTAATACAGTAATACTTTACTCCCTCCGTTTCATATTAAATTAATAGTCCACTTTCAAAAAATAACGTATATTAAGAAAATTGATTGTTGATTGGTTGTACTCATATTTATTGTATTGAATAAATATAATATATGGTATGAAGTTGATCTTGAAAATATAAATTAGAGATATGTAAAATAGAGTTGATTTTGAAAATATAAAGTAGATTAAATTTTATATTAAAAGTTGAAGTGGACAATTATTTTAAAACAACTTTTTTTAAAAGTGTACTACTAATATGAATCGAATGAGTACATTTTAGGAGAGCGGATAACAAGTTCTCTGATTATGTTGATAGAGAAATCACATTCTTTGATACCAATCAGAATCCTATGAATCAGTAGATATATATGTTTTCTTTATATATAAAAAAAAAGTAGATATATATGTTAATTCCCATGGAACTGGAATAAATTAATGAGCGTATGTTGAAGAAGATAGAGTGAACAAAAGAATTTTGACGTACATTTGGTAACGTATCTGATAACCAAGCTAATAAAAAGCCTTATTTTTATCATATATACGGTAAACATGTACTACTTGCATAGATGCATGCTTAATTTACTCTATAGAAATTAATAGCCATACGTGTACAGTGTACAACTTCCATACATTAAGTGCCGTTACGGCATTCATATAAGCGAGTAGCATGGCTTCGTCTTTGATTCACACGTACTCGACTTTTTTGAATATTTTTTTATACCAGATGAGGTCTAGACAGATACCCATTTATATTATATTTATTTTATTTAAATTTAATATAAATAATTTTAAATATATATCATTAATGTATTCATATTTTGTAATATATCAATATATATATATATATATATATATATATATATATATATATATATAAAGGAGAAGATGAGCGCGGTTAGGTAACGCTCACAAATCGTCCAATGTATTTTTCTAATTTTCTCAAATTTTTGAATTAGTAAATATTAAAAATTATAAAAAAATCTAAGTTACTTTATATTCTCCTAAATTTTCTCCAAATTATAAATTAAAAAAATCTAAGTTACGTTATATACTCCTAAACTTTCTCCTCAAGTCAAGTAAATTATTATTATACATAAGATAAGTTTCGAAATTTTAGAAAAGCCATTATTATACATAAGGTAATTAGAAATTTTAGAAAAGGCATTAAATTATTAAAAATCGAAACTATTTTGATTTTTCAAAAAGACAATATCTATAATAAAAAAGTTAATTTTATTCTTTTACCTAAATTGAATGTGTTTCCATCTAAAAATTAATAGACCATCACTTATATAAATTAAAGATCAAGCATTTAAAATTAAATCACAATAAATTTATCACTGACCTATTTACATTCAACGTCTTAATACATCATGAATTACGATCTCTTAAATGTTTTGAATAACAATAGAGACGATTGCATGATAAGAGTGAGAGTATGCACGATGTGGGAGACAATCAGACGATCAATTTAGTCATAACATGATTTTAATTTAGGAGAAGATTAATAAATTTTTGTTATTTATTAATTTATTACAATTATGCATTCGTACTAACTTTTTGATGCTTTAATTTATGATAGAAAAATCTTATCCATGCAACGATTCAAAAGCATATACTTTTCAATTCAAACATATTTTGGAAGAAATGTCTTTATATAACATTAAAAACTTAAAAGTAGTTGCAAGTACCGGCCGATATAAACCACTATCATGTGAGTTTAAAGTGATGTTTTTACGTACAACGGCTCCAAAAAGGTTGGAAGAAAGAATCATCAACATACCACTACATGGATTTGAGTTCATATGTCACGATATAATTGAAGCACGTGTTAATAATACTAATATACTGTGCTAAAATAAGATATTATAAGTCACACACATATATAATTTTAAATTACATTCTTCAATATTTGCATAATGTTACTAATATTTATCCAGATGTCATGGGCTGCTTAACCTATATTGGTGACATTGATATTGTTAGCGGCGTATGGAAAAAAAGAGATCTTAGGATCATAACAAATTAGAAGTTGTGAATTATAATACGCATATATATTTAAAAATTATTATTTAATTTTATAATATTTATCAATTTAATACTACTATTTTGGTTTAATATAATTTTGTTATATCAAATTTTATCATATGCAGTTCAGTCACCAATAATGTAACTTTGTTGGAAAAATTTGTTTAGTCGTTTGATCAAAATCTATACAAAGAAGATGGTGAACTTTATATATTGATCGTTACATCTGCGCAGCTTAAAAAGTTAAAGGTAATAATATTATTAGCATGTTCTTATAATTTGCAATTTAAAAAATTGTAAATACATAATGTTATTTTTAATATTTGTTATTATTGTTGCTTAATATTCGTAATAATTTTATTAATTATTTGATTTATTTTCCAATTTATTTAAATCTGCCAACTGACCAATGTAGGTGTAGTTGGCTTTTAATAAATTAATTAATATTTATTCATTTAAAAATAAAATTAGTAAATAATTTTAAATAAATTTCTATAATATATTATAATTATATATTTATTAAATATTTTCAATATCAAAAATAATTTTAATAAATTTAAATTTTAATATAAGGCTGCCGCGAAGCGCGGTTTTTTCCACTAGTATATATATATATATATATATATATATATATATAATTATAATTATAATTATTTATTATATTAAGTAACATTATTTTAATTTTACATCATTAATTTTAACATTTTAATTGATATATTGCATATCTATAAGACACTGTTAAACAGTATGAGTGTTGCAAAAGGGGGGTTGAATGCAACTTGATAAATTATCACTAATTTTGCTAACAACAAACAAGAAGTAATAGTATCAAGTAAGAAATGCAGACAACGATAAGCAAACAATTGAAGACAGATATTTAACTTTAAAAAATAATTTTATTATTATTTTTTATTATGCTACAACTGACTGGAATGAGTATTCTAGCTACAAAGAAACAATGAGCAACGTGTTTGCTAATGTTTCTTGATTAAGAGAAAAATCTAGCTCATTTACATAAAAAATGCTTTTGAGATATATGAAAGGCAGAGTGTCTAAACTTGTAACACTATATCTAATGTAACTCAACTAAAGAAAAGATACTTAACCGGAAGACAATCAAGAACAAGAAGTCACAAAGAAATCTATACAAATTGAAACAAGGTAATTGATACAATTTAACATGGTTAATTATGATCAATCAAAGATGAAATCACTGGAAGAAGTTCAAGTCAAAGTTGTTCATGCCTCAGTGATGTGTAACTTAAAGAATCAAGATCATAACAATCAGTATCAATAAGACTAATTGATTTCAAGTGAAGAATCAGGAAAGCGACAATTGGAAAGCCACATTACTAATTGAATATGGTAATCTATTCAAAAGCAAGAACCCTATCAAGACTAGTCACTTATGAACTAGACCATTGCATCAAGTGTCAGGACATTGATAGCAAGTTTATGTCAGTAATAGAGATCCATGTTCAAGAACTTGTTGAAGAATATAGAAGACAAGAAGAAATCACAAGTTCAAGATGTTGCATTGAAGTTTCTAGTTGAAGTCCAGAATTTCTCTAAGTACTTACAAGGGAACCTAAGTAGAAATTTCTATCTAGAAATTCTAGATAAGTTTCTACTTAGAGCCAAGTAGAAATTCTGCAAGTAGAACATTTCTATCTCGAAATTCCTATGTAGAAGTTCTACTTAGAATATTCGAGATAGAGCCTATGTAGAAATTCCTATGTAGAAGTTCTACTTAAATGTTCGAGATGACAAGTAAAAAATTCCTATGTAGAAGTTCTACTTAGAATATTCGAGATAGAGCCTATGTAGAAATTCCTATGTAGAAGTTCTTCTTAAATGTTCGAGATGACAAGTAGAAAATTCCTATGTAGAAGTTCTACTTAAATGTTCGAGATGATATGTAGAAGTTCTACATAGAGGACAATTTCAACATGACACATGGCATCATATGGTTGGCTATTTCAAAGCTTTCAAGACAAGATAAGATTTACGTGGACAACATTGGACCACTCATATCTTATCTGTTGAAGACTACAAGTCGTAGATTATAAGTAGTATAAATAGAAGTACTCGTGTAACATTTTAAAAAGAGCAATATTGAGAGAAACACTTGTAAAAGAGAGAGAGAGTATTCACAGAGCTCAGTATCATTTACTACCCTCTTTACTTCTGTTGTACTATTGTAATGAATGTTGTAGCAACCCCTTCAAGTTATATATAAGACATATATTCCTTGAATCATTGTGTTCATTTATTACAAAGTATTTATTGCTTCATAAAGTTGAAAAGTTGTATTCACCCCCCCTCTACAACACATTTGGACCTAACAATTGGTATCAGAGCTATTTGTTTAATATACAAAACATAGATCCTTGTGTTTGGTAGAAGATTTGTGAGTTTTCATTAACAGATCTACTTTTCAAGTTTTTCTTGAAAAGTGTGCTTTAATTCGTCTATCAGTGAAAACTCATACAAAAAATTATTTAAACACTCCAGGTGTGATTGTGGATTTTAGATAATTTTTGTGAATTATTCTGGGTACTTTGATTTCTGGTGTTCTTCAAAAAGTCATCACTGTTCTTGATAAAGAAGACAAACCCAGCAACTTTTGATTTCCTTTTTTAAAAGACATAAAGTGAAAAAGGTGTTATTGGCTTTTGATTGGACAACTTTCTCACTGCACAAAAAGATATTAAAGATAACTTTGTACCTGTCATGTGGGTGTTAGGTGAGAAAAGACACAAAAGTCAAAAAGTGTGAATTTTATAATGAAAGTGACCAGCAGCAAATTTTCTCCAAGGACAAAATATTCTACATAGAATTTCTACTTGAGATTTTCTACTTGAGAGTTTCTACTTTGAAATTTCGACTTGAGCAAAATCTCTACTTGGTGAAATTTCGACTTAGGCAAAAGTTCTACTTAGAGTTTCTACAAAGCCTAGTCTTGGGTACTTAGAAATTTTTGGTGGCCAGAATTTAAACTTTGATTTATTCTGAGATAATTCGATTTTCTTTCAATTACTAATCAAGTAATAAGAAAAGTTTATTATCTCTACTTTAAATCTATATTAAGATGGCACCTAAAAACAATTTCAAAATTCCAGTGTTCGACCGAGATCACTATGAAGAATGGGTGTTGAGAATGAAACTTTACCTTGAGTCCATCAATCCTGAATATCTGGAAGCCCTTGACAAAGGTAAATTTGTACCAATGGTCGTTGTTCCTGAGCATATGGAAGGAGATGTGATTGTTCCACAACGGTCTAAGCCTAAGAAGACAGCGGACTTTTCAGATGCTGATAAGGAGCAAATAGCTTTCGATACATCCATTCGACAAACATTAATGGAATCCCTAGATCATGAGATGTTTAATGTAGTAAAAGGACTAACTACAGCAAAGAAGATTTGGGATAAAATAGAGGTCGTCATGGAAGGTACCGCTGAGGTCAGAAGCAACAAAACACTTATACTCAAGATGGAGTATGACACCTTTAGAATAAGAAAAGGTGAAAGCATAACAGATGTATATCTAAGATTCAGTCAGTTAGTGTTGGATTTGAATCTGAGAGGTGTAACTCTCCCCGTGGTTGAAGTCAACACGAGATATCTAAGGAACCAGCCAAAGAGCATTGAACATAGAGTCTACGCTGTTAGAGAAACCAGAGATTTGCATACAACTTCTCTGGAAGAATATTATGGAGTTTTAAAGACTTATGAGCTGGAGACCCTTCAAGATCAAGCATGGGATAATGATTCAAGAGGAAAGGAAGCGGCATCAGGATTAATTGCTAATGAGGAAGAGTCTAAAAAGGCAATGATTGCAGAAAAACCTAGATCATCACCTGCACCACATCAAGTTAAAAATGATGATGAGTGCACATCAAATAGTGATGATGACTACTTCACCCAAGAAGAGCTGGACAACATGGATGATAGTGTCGTGGCATACATGGCAAGGAAGTTCAGCAACATAAGATTCAGAAAGAGTAACCGTCCTCAAAGAAAATCGTCATCTACTATCGGGTTACTAAGGGTGGTGGTAGTTCTCAAGGTTACAAAGGGAAAGGCAAGAGTACCAGCTACAAATCACCTTTGGATTTCAAAATGAAGTTCAAATGCTATAACTGTGGTGAAGCTGGACATTTTGCTACAGACTGCAAAAAGCCGAAACAGACATATCTCAAAGAAACTTATGAAGCCCTCAAAAGCAAGTATGAAGCCTTGGTGAAGGAAAGACATGGAAAGAGAGCTTTAGTTGTAACAGAAGGCAGAGCTTGGGATGATTCAGATGAGAAGAAGTTACCCATGCAGTAAATTTTGCCCTCATGGCTGAGACATCAGATGAACCAGAGGTACCAGTTCTAACCCTTAAAGAAGAAATGTCTATTGATGATTATAAGGTGCAGAACGGGGCTCTTAGCGAAGAGATCTATATGTTGTGCAAAAGCCTAAATACTTCTCAAAAAGAACAGAAAACACTTGTTGCCAAATGCAGAATGCTTGAGGCAAAAGTAGAAGAATTAGAGGTTGCTTGCACTATAGATACTTCCTTAAGAGACTCTATTAAATCTTTGGAACACAAGCTCAACCTTAAAGATGAAATAGAAGCATGTCTTAGGAATAAACTAACTGAGGTAGAAACTAAATGCGAAGCTTATAAACTAGCAGCTAGTAAAGTGAATGTTGATAGTGACACATTTAAGAAGATAACTGGAGTCGGTGTAGGACTTGACTATTCTAACTTATCTAAGAAAGATGGAAAAAGGCCTGTAGACACTAGTTCCAGTGAGATTAATAAGGACATACCTACAATTCTTAAATCTGTTGTCAAACCTATCTTTAAACACTTCGTTCATCGTGAAGAAGGAGAGACTGAATTGTTAGTTAGATATGAGATTGAAATGGAAGATCGGAAGAAAGAACAACCTATAACTCCTACTAAATCAGTTAAAATCAAATCCCCTAGAGATGAGTCTAGACCAGGATTAGGAGCTAAGGCTGTTAAACAACAGAGTAAAAATGAAAAAGGCTTAAAAGAGGTTAAGGCGGAACGAATAAAGAAAGTATGTTATCACTGTAAATCAACTGAACATCTTTCTTATGCATGTAAATCTCAAATGAATATTCATGTTGCACATGCCATGCCTGTACCACACACAATGAATAACATACATCAGAACCATGCACAATGTGGTCAACCAAATTGTATGCCATGCACTTTTAACGTCATGCAAATGTTTGTGAACTTGATGAATGCAACTAGCCAATCATGTCTAAATTCTTCTGCTAGTTCTAATGTCAAAAAGAAGCATGTAAGAGCTAAGACTGTTAGTCCTCCTAAAGTTAGGAGTGACAAGGCTTCTCCTAAGACTGACAAATCTGTCAAGTCTGAAAAAGGAAAAGACAAAGTCGAAAGCTCTAGTAATGTTAAAAAGGGTGCATCTCCTGTTGTTAAATATGATAATTCTTGATCTTATAGAAAAGTCGGGCCCAATCAATCTTGGGTTCCGAAGAACGCCTAATCAATATGTCATTGCAGGGCATTAAGCAGAAAAGAAATAAAGTTATATGGGTGCTAGATAGTGGAGCATCAAGGCATATGACAGGAAACAAGTCCCTGTTTACAGAGTTGGTTATGAAGGCTAGCCCTTATGTCACCTTTGGAGATGACAACATAGGTGTAACAAGGGGATATGGCAAATTGAAAACTGGTAATGTCATCATTGAAGATATTTCCTATGTTGAGGGATTGAAACACAATCTATTAAGTATTAGTCAATTCTGTGATAAAGGATACGAAATTGTCTTCAATAAGAAAGGTGTATCAATCACTCACATTAAGGAAGGTTCGTTGGCTTTAAGAGGAGTTCGAAAGGCAGATCTTTTTGTTGCTGATATGAATTCGGTAAACCAGAATGAAGTCACATGTTTCTACAGTAAAGCTTCAGATGATGAAAGCTGGTTATGGCATAAAAAGCTATCTCACTCATATCTACAGTAGTAAGAATGGGTACCTGACTGGATGAAGTAGGTGAATCTTCTTCTGATTTTACCATGAGAGCAAGATTTCCATACTCTTCTTCATCTTCATCATCAGATTCTTCCCTGCACTTGCCTTCAGCCATAAATATATTTCCTTGTTGCTTTTTGAGCAAAGCCTCATACTTTGCTTGAGTTCCTCATAGTCATTGTCATTTCTTCTCACTTACTTTGGCTTTTTGCATTCTGTAGCAAAATGTCTCATCTCATTGCAATCATAGCACCTTATCTTGGATATATTCACCATACCTGTTTTGTATCCACCTTTGCCACTTCCTCCAGGTTTTGAAGTATTTGACTTGTTGAACTGGAGCTTTGTCCTTTAGGCTTAAAAGTTCTATTCTTCTTGAATCTCAGGTTAGAGAACTTCATTGTCATGTATGTCATGGTTTTGTTCTCCATGTTGTCAAGTTCATCCAAGGTGTAGAACTCATCTTCATCACTATCATTAAGTTCAAGAGTAACACTTTCATCTTCATCAGTAACCTCTTAAATCTTAATTTGTTGTTGATGTTGAGACTCTTGTAGCTGCAACATCTTTGGAACTTGAGCCACTAGAGCATTCGAGGTGTTGGACATCTCTCCTCTTTGACCTGTTTGAATAGCTCTTTTCTGTAACAGCTCTAACTCATAAGTTTTGAGAATGCCATACAAGGTTTCAAGAGATACTTTAGACATATCTCTTCATTCCCTTATAGCAGTAACCTTGTGCTCCAAATGCTCTGGAAGTGTTAACATAAATTTCATGCTAACTTCCTTCTTATCATAGAATTTTCCATGTAGCTTCAGGTCATTGATTAACTTGTTGAACCTCTCAAACATCTCAGTCAACCCTTCACTTGGTTTGGCCATAAAGGCCTCATACTGAGATACCAGTATCTGCCTTTGGTTATCCTTCACCTCCTATGTTCCTTCACACAGAATCTCAATTGTTTCCCATATTTATTTTGCATTAGTACAATTGACAATATTAATTACATAACATTATCAAGAGCCTTAATGATTATAAACTTCCAACAATCATCTAGAGAAACTTTTTCTTTTTCTATATCATTGTACTCAAACACCTTTTCAGGAACCCGGTGGGCAGGTATTGTCTCACCCTCCACTGTGATTTCAGGAACATATGATTGAGGAATAAAATGACCATTTTCCAGAATTCCAAGGTAAAGTGGGTTGGCTGTCTTTATGAACAACATCATTTTTTTCCAAAGGGTGTATTGTACTTTGTCAAAGGTGGGTATTTTTATGCTGCTTACCAACTATTCCGCCAAACATGCTGTCAACTCTCCCCGCCAAAGCTACTGTCAGAAAACTTGCTGTCTTTGATTCTTCATTCTCTGCCAAGTTTACTGTCAATGAATAGTTGTTGTCAGTAAAACTTGCTGTCATAGAGTCTTCATTCTCCGTCAAGTTTACTGTCAAGGAATAGTGCTGTCGTCTGCTCCAAAAATTGCTGTCACTTGAATTTGCTGTCGTAGGCTCTAGTTTGTAGAATGTTACTGTCAAAGACTTGATCTATGATGTGCATGAACACATTGTGAACTTCTACTTCATGGATCATTTATTACATTTGTACAAGATAGTAACTATTGAAACTTACTGTCACCTACTTGACTATTTGTGCATCTTATTACAAGTGACATTATAAACATACTGTCAATGTATATATGACAATATGTTTTAATTAGTTAATAATTAATTAATCTAAGTAAATATTAGTTGATTGCATTGATAAAGCCACAATCCCTATCAACATGTAAGTGAGATATGTTTTAGTATAAATACATATATCTCACAAGCATTTTTTTATGCAACTGAGCTAGATTTTCTCTCAAATAAGAAACATTAGCAAATCCATTGCTCATTGTTTCTTTTTAGCTGGAATACTCATTCCAGTCAGTTGTAGCAAAAAAAAAAATAAAAAAAAAAATATTTTTTAAAGTTAAACATCTATTTTCAATTATTTATTTATCGTTGTCTGCATTTCTTACTTGATACTCTTACTTCTTGTTTATTGTTAGCAAAATTAGTGATAATTTATCAAGTTGCATTCACCCCCCCCCTTCTGCAACACTCATACCGTTTAACAACTGGTATCAAAGTGGCAGGTTAGACACACATAACTTAAAAAGATCTAAATATGAGTGCACATAAAGTACCTTTGGGCGACAACATGTTTTAGAAGACTGGTGAGCCTAACAGTAAAGTATGCGGATTCGATGTTGTCACCAAAGAGAAACTAAAGGTTGACAGTAACCTTTTGGCGAAGCTAACAGTCTGTTTCAAGTAGCAGACTAGGTAAAGTTCATTCACCGATTGATCTTGACAACTCTACCTAGTCTGTCAAGTCTACTACTGCAACTTGAGAAAAAACAAGTAGAAAGATGAAGCGTGCTCATAGAGTCAAGAATGTCAAATCCTCTTAGAGTACCTTTATCTACAAATGGAATGAAGACATGATTTAGAAGAAAAAGTAAAGTTTCTATTTCGAGTGTTGTCCAGGAACAAGAGAAGGTACACTTGGAAGTGAGATATGTGTTTTAGTTTAAATACACACATCTCACAAACACTTTTCTTGATGCAACTGAGCTTAACTTTTCTCTAGTAGAAACATTAGCATTTTCTTGTTATTGTATCTATTGAAGCTGGAAAAATCTTTCCAGTCAGTTGTAGCAAAAGTAAAAATTAATAAAATTAATTTTTGAAGTAAATCACCTTGTGTCTTTCATTTGCTTACTGTTGTATGCTCTCTTAATTTGATACTATCATATCTTATTTTTTGTTAAACAAGATTAGCGATAAATTATCAAATTGCATTCAACCCCCCCTTCTGCAATACTCTTTTCGTTTAACAACTAGTATCAGAGCAGCAGGTTAAACATACATTACCTGAAAAGATCCAAAATAAGGTGTCACAACTGCAGTGAAATGGGGCATTTTACAACAGAATGCAAGAAGCCAAAACAAGTGAGAAGAAATGACAATGACTATGAGGAACTCAAAGCTAAGTATGAAGCCTTGCTGAAAAAGCAACAAGGAAGAGCCTTCGTGGCTGAAGGAAAGTGTTGGGAAGACTCTAATGAGGAGAAAAAAGAAGAATATGGAAATCTTGCTCTCATGGATGGCTCTGGAGAAGGTCCATCCACTTCATCAAGTCAGGTACCCTTTCTTACTACTGTTGATATGACTATTTCTCAGTATAAGAAAATTGTTAAAAGTTTAAGTTCTGAGATTTTTAATATTCATACAAGCATGCTAACTTCAAATGAGGAGATAGTTAAATTATCTAATACTAATGAGTTATTAAAAATTAAGAATCATGAACTTGAACTTAAACAGAATGCTTTTGAGTCCCTACAACAAGAAAATGAGATTCTTAAGAACAAGATTGTTTGTGCTTCTCAGATTGAGGAATTTCTTAGAAAACAGATCTCTGAGAATGAATTAAAAATCAAGGCCTACAAGAATTCCTCCTCCTTGTTAAACATGATGATAGATGATGATAATACTAAAAATCAAAAGAAAATCAAGGCCTACAGATCTTACTATGATGATAATACTGAAAATCAAAAGGTAGGTATAGGTTTTAGCTTTGAGAAGAAAAATGGAAAGAAACATGCTGTAAAAGAAGAAGTCAAACATACTGTCAAACCTTCCATTCTAAAGAAAGTTAAGAATCCCTTGTTCAAAAAGGCTGAATTTGAATTTGATGAAGAAGCATTAGTGATCAAATAAGAGATAGATGATGAGGATAATGATGTTGTCAGTAAGTCCCTTAAGGCAAAAGAAACTGTCAAAATCCCCAAGACAGATAGTTTTGACCCTGACAGTAACTTGGATTTAAAAGATGTTGTCAACACTGGAAAGACAGTAAGTTCAAAAGATGTTGTCAAGACTGTAAGATCCAAATTTACTGTCAAGACAACTCCATCTAAACCTACTGTCAACACCAGCATGACAGTAACTTCTAAACAAACTATCATGAAGACCAAGAAAAATAGGAATGGAAAATTAGGAGTTAACAAGAAGAACAATTATGATTATATTCCTAATGCTCCTAGAAAGTTGTGCAATAATTGTGGGTCTTCTAGTCATCTAACTCATGTTTGTAATAAGGTCAAGTCAAATGTTGAGAATGCTACTTCTAGTAATGGAAATTTACACAGCATGCCTTTAAAGAACAGAAAAGTAACTCAATGTGGTGACTTTGATTGTATTTCTTGCAAAATGAACTTGATGAGTATCTGCTTTAACATGCCTTTTGCTAATAATCAAGAATGTCTGCATAAGAATGCTAAAAATGAAAAGGCAAAGACTCTAAGTCCACCTAAAGTTAGGATGGACAAGCAACCCAAGAGAAAAGCTACTAAACCAGTAATCAAATCTGAATGGGTAGCTACAGGAGTCTTGCTAAAAGCAAGAGAAGAAAATTCAACTAATCCAACTTCAAACTGTGATCAAGCTAAACCAGATGAACCCAATATGAATTGGGTACCAAAAGCAACTTGAGATATTTTACTTTGCAGGGCAACCGGAAAAATAAAAGAATCATGTAGATCATTGACAGTGGATGCTCAAGACACATGATAGGTGATAAAACCCTGCTATCACAGTTCAAAGAAATGGTTGGCCCTTATGTAACCTTTGGTGACAACAACATTGGTTTCACAATGGGATATGGCATACTGGAGGTTGGAAATTTGAAAATTGAGAAAATTGCTCTAGTAAATGGATTGAAGCACAATTTATTGAGTGTCACTCGATTTTGTGAAAGAGATTTCAAGGTTGGTTTTGATCAATATAGATGCTCCATTGTCAATAAGAAGATAGGAGAAGAAGCTCTTCAAGGAGTAAGGAAAGGAAGCCTCTATATAGCTGACTTGGATTCTGTAAAGAAAGATAAAGTTTATTGTTTCTACAGTAAGGCTTCTCCATCTAAAAGTTGGTTGTGGCATAAGAAGCTCTATCATTTAAACTTCAAAGCAATGAATCATCTGATGAAGAGAGAGTTGGTGAAAGGGCTGTCTAAACTTGAATTCTGTCAAGAAGGATTGTGTGAGGATTGCCAGAAAGAGAAGCTAAGGAGAGCTTCTCACAAAAGCACTCATAGTGGTTCAATGAATGAGGCATTTCAACTAATTCACATGGATTTATTTGGTCCTGTGAATGTGCAATCACTGGCTAGAAAAAGATATACTTTAGTAATGGTTGATGATTTTTCAAGATATACATGAGTGAGGTTCTAGCATCTAAAGATGAAGCTGCACAAGAAATAATTGATTTGGTCAAGGTTCTTGACAAGAATATCAAGTACAAAGAGCAGATTTTAAGAAGTGATAATGGTACTGAGTTCAAAAACAGTATCATGGATGACTTCTGCAAAGACAATGGAATCACTCAACAATTCTCTGCACCAAGAACACCTCAGCAAAATGGTGTTGTGGAAAGGAAAAATAGAACTCTCATTGAGGCTACAAAAACAATGTTGAGTGAAGCAAGACTTCTTACCTATTTCTGGGGTGAAGCAATCAATACAGCCTGTTACACTCAAAACAGGACTGTAGTCAACAAAGCCTATGGAAAAATACCATATGAATTGCTCACAGGAAGGAAACCAACTGTCAACTATTTTCATATCTTTGGAAGCAAGTGCTACTTCATGAAAGATTCAACTGAGATCAAAGGAAAATTTGATACTAAAGCACTTGAAGGAATCTTCATGGGATATGGTATTGACAGGACTGCATATAGAGTCTATATCATTGATCACAAGACTGTGGAGAAGAGTGTAAATGTCACCTTTGATGGAAAAAAATTCCCTGGAATTGAAGAAAGTCAAGAAACAGAATCTTTAGTCTTTTAAAATCAAGATTGAAGAGATTGAAGAGGATTCACCAAGAATTGATCACACAATCTCTGGTCCAACAATGGTTCCTAACCAATCTGGAGAAAATGAAGGAACTGCCCAAACAACTGATTTTTCTGGGAATGTTCTAATGAACAGTGGACTTGAAGAAATTGATGTTATCAACAGTGCAAGAACAAAAGATGTTGTCAATCAACAAAATATTGAAGACTCTAGTGATTCTCAAAGATGAACTAAATGAAACAAAGATCACACAAATGATTTAATCATTGGTGATCCAGGAACTGGAGTCAAAATAAGAAGAAATGTTGCCAATGAATGCATGTACTCTTCTTTCCTCTCTCAAACAGAACCTAAAACTCTAGAAGAAGCTTTGGCTGATCCAGATTGGATTAATGCCATGCAAGAAGAGCTTAATCAATTTGAAAGAAGTTGTGTTTGGGAGTTGGTGCCTAGACTAAAGAACAAATCCATAATAGGCACCAAATGGGTATATAGAAACAAGATGGATGATAGTGAAACTGTCATAAAAAACAAAGCAATGCTGGTGGCAAAGGGCTACTGTTAACAGGAAGGGATTGATTATGAAGAAATATTTGCTCATGTTGCCAGACTTGAGGCAATTAGGATATTTTTGGCTTTTGTTGCATTCAACAACCTCAAGGTTTTTCAAATGGATGTTAAGAGTGCTTTCCTTAATGGAGAGTTAGAAGAAGAAGTGTATGTTGAACAACCTCCAGGCTTTGAAGATCCAAAAACGGGAAACTTTGTGTACAGACTGCTCAAAGCATTGTATGGTCTGAAATAAGCACCAAGGGCTTGGTATGATACTATTTCCAAGTTTCTTCTTGATAACAATTTTACAAGAGGGATTGTGGATAAAAATCTTTTCTATAAAAAGCATGGAAAGGATATCATTCTAGTTCAAGTGTATGTTGATGACATTATCTTTGGTTCAACAAATGAAGATTTATGCAAGAAATTTTCTGAGTTGATGCAGAAAAAATATTAGATGAGTATGATGGGTGAATTAGTATTCTTTCTTGGACTTCAAGTCTATCAAAAAGAAGATGGAATATTTATTTTCCAGACTAAGTATGTTAAAGATCTTTTGAAAAGATTTGATATGGAAGACTCATCTCCTGCAAAGACTCCAATCTCAACAGCAACTCAACTTGACAAGGATCCAAAAGGAAAGAAGGTGGACAACAAAATGTACAGAGGAATGATTGACTCTCTTCTCTATCTAACAGCTAGCAGGCCTGACATGATGTTTGTAATAGGGTTGTGTGCAAGGTTTCAGTCTGATCCAAAGGAGTCACATTTAATGGCAGTAAAAAGAATTCTTAAATATGTGAAAGGCACTCAAAATCTTGGCCTTTGGTATCTTAAAGAATATGGTTTTGACTTGGTTGGATATTCAGACTCAGACTATGCAAGGTTCAGAATAGACAGAAAAAGTACAACAGGAAGATGTCAGTTCTTGGGAGAAAGATTGGTCTCATGGTTTAGCAAGAAGCAGTATTCAGTGTCAAATTCAACTACAGAGGCTGAATACATTGCATCTGGTAGTTGTTGTGCTCAATTACTTTGGATGAGGAACCAGCTATTGGACTATGGGTTGACTCTGCAAGGAATTCCTATCTTCTGTGACAACACTAATGCCATAGCAATTTCTGAGAATCCTGTTCAACATTCCAAAACTAAGCATATTGACATCAGACATCATTTCATTAGAGAACATGTGGAGGAAGGCATAATCAATTTAATCTATGTGCCCACAGAGAAGCAACTTGCAGAAATTTTCACCAAACCATTGGATGAAATGACTTTCAACAGGCTAGTGAGTGAATTGGGTATGTTAAATTTAACCTGTTAATGTAATTCTGCTTAGTTGATCAAAAATTTAGTTAAATAAATTTCACTGTGAATTAATGGCCTAGAGAGGTGTTTTGATTTCTATCACAGTGGAAAGATATGATGATATTTAACTGAGAGGTTAACTAATTTATTTTTAAGTAACCTAATTCTTATGTGACTAATAAAAGATACAGTTAAGTTACTTGACAGTATGTTTTATTCATATTGTCGCATAATGATAAGTTATTGTCAAAATCTATGAAAATTTATTGTCACATGGATAAGAAGTCTTGACAGTAAAGTTCGCGGGATTAAAACTTAATGTCGAACCCTGTAGAACTTACTATCAAAAAGCTGAGAAGTCTTGACAATATGTTTCGCGGGATTGAGACTTACTGTCAAATCCTATGAAACCTATTGTCAAAGGATTGAGAAATAGTGACAACATAGTATGCGGGATTGAAACTTACTGTCAAATTCTGAAACTTACTGTTAGTATCTTTTGACAGCATAGTTTTCTAAAATTCACGCATAAAATACTGTCAACAATCAACATTAGGGTTATTCATTTATTTTATATTCTTTAACCGCTAATGTTACTGTCAAGAGTGTTTGCAATTTCTAGCACAGGAGTTACTGTCGAGGAATGCAACTTGAAGACAACTGTCACTTAAAATCGTTTAAAATTCTTTTTTGACAGTATCTTTTTCACATCATATATAAACACAACTAAAAATTTTCTCACTCTTTACTTTACTTTATTTCTCTCATAACTTCTTTACTATCTTACACTCTAAAAACTCTCCATTTTCTCTGCAACTTCTTTCTCTAAACCGTTCTTAAAATTCTTAAACCTTTCTTTCATTCTTAACCTTAAACAACCTTTAACCATGTATAGACCTCAAATTCTCTGCACTCTTGCTCAAACCAACTTTATCACCATGGCTTCAGTGGGTGAAGTTGGTGAAGCCTTCAAACCTTTTGTTGGCTTCATGAATAACTCATATCTCACTTATGCCCTAATCGCAAGTCCTCATCTCGAAATCCCAAGACTTTCTCAATTCTGGACCTCTACAGTATGTAGGGGGAACAAGATGCAAGCTCTATCTCCTTTCAAATCAATGGTACCTCTTACACCATTGTTTCCTCTCACATCAATGAAGCTCTTCATGTGGAAGAGGCTGAAGGCTCGCTTTTTGAGAATCCTGCTGGTGAAGAATAACTCGCCAAGTTCTTCAAGATGGTTGGGTATACTGGACCCAAGCTAAGTACAAATAGTGATGAATAGTATCCTTCGGGAGGCATGGACAGGAAATATTTAAACAAAGAATGGAGCATGATGCTGGATGCAGTCTCAAGGTCCATGTCAAGAAAAACAAGTGGCTGAAATGAAGTGACAGCATACATCAGGAGGATTGTGCATTCCATGGTGCACAATTACAGAATTAACGTTGGAAAGCTCCTGATGTCCCTATTCAAGCTGGTACTGGGAAAGAAAGAAGCCAGGAAACCGGTAATTTACTACCCTAGATTCTTTATGCTTATAATTAACTCTGTTGTAGGCATAATCAATTTAGATAGTGTTCAATGCATGGAGTCCCCAACTCTAAAGAAAAATACTCATTCCTTGTTAACCAGCAAACCCCTTACCATTGAATTGAGTTTGTTTATAACAGATTTCATGCTTTCTACGATAAATAGATTGAATTTAAAAATTGTTAGGGACTACCATGTATTTTCTTTGAGTGATGAGAATGGTGTTGAACTCTCCATTCCTAACCCACACTCTAAACCCTTTGAAGGAGTCCGGTCTTCTAGAGTCACCAAGTTTGTAAGTCAAGGGTCTGGTTCCTCTCAAAAGGATCAGGCTTCTAGAAGGATGAGAACCACTCAACCTAAGATAGAAGCCTTTCCACAGGTAGGTGGTGAAACTGCACTAGATGCAGCAAATAAGGGTGGTAGTAAGTCCACAGAACCCACAGAGGGCCCTGGTGAGCCTAGGAGAAAGAAGGCAAGGGTATCAACCTCTGTTAGCCAGGGTGTGTCCTCCCAAAAGGGCACATCTCTTAAAAGGGACAAAAACACATCTCTAGATGTCTCCTCTCAACATGAGGCATCTATTGAACTTGGTCAGTCTCCCATGGAATCTTGTAAAGAGTCTGCACAACAAGTTGAATACACTCAACCTAAGCCCAAACTTGAAGATACTCACACTGTAGGGTAGAAAATGTGGAACACAGCTCATTCAATTATGGTGCATCACACTTTGCTAACTCTGAAGATCAAACTGTTGATGCACTATTCCAACAATTGGAAGAGACTGATCATAGCAATCCACAAGAACCTTCTACTCAAAGGGTGAAAGAAATTGATGTTACAGCCTCAGTAGATGTTAATGACAAAGTTGTTTCAATCCTCCTGACAGTAACTTTCTTGCAGAAGCTACCACAGAAGCTGTCAACCTCCAAAATCTAGACATCAGCTCTCCAATGGCCACCACTTCCCTACAGAATGAAGATGATGATTCTACTCTTATTTCTACTCTGCTAAAGGTAAAATCTAAAACTCTTGTGCAAGATGTACCTGCTCAGTCTCTTGCACCTAGGATGAGTGAGGGTGTGAAAAGAAAAAGAGTGATAAAAGAAAAGAGAAGTGAGCATAAAAATGAGGGGCTGGGAAAAACCCAGGCAAAAGGAGAGGGCCATGAGCAAGGCCAGATTAAAAAACAAAATGTGGGAGCCCAAACATCTAAGGCAATAGGCCTTGAGAGTGAGTTTGTGAGGAGTGATGAGATCACTCAGAAAAAATAAGAGAGTGTGAGAACCACCACAACCTCCAAATCCACTAAACAAGCTGATGAAAGGTTGAAATCCCTTTCACATAAAGTCACAAATTTTTTAAGGAATCTGGATACAGTGTGCAGGAAAGTCAAGTTGGTGAACAGGATGGCCAGTCTGGAGCAAACAATGAATGACGGGTTCAAGACCATATTTGACAAGCTTCAAGAGTTCAATGCAAAGTTTTCAAACTCTGCAGTTGCTACCTCAACTAAGGGGGAGAAGAGTGATAAGGCTGAAGTGTTTGCAGAAAGGAGTGATAAGGCGACAACTCAAGCTGCATCTCAGGGGAAGAGTCAACTAGCATTTTTGTCTAGTGTGGCTGCTAAGATTGCTACAAAGCTTGGTGGAGAGACCAAAGGAGAAAGGTGTTGCGATTAAGGAGGGTGCAATGAAGAAGGATTCAGTTGTTCATGTAGATGGAAAAGGAAAAGAGAAGCTCTTTCAAGATGGAAGTGATGATTTGATAATAGAAGAAAGAGAAGATCTTGATGATGAGCAGGCTGCAATCCTGTTGGTGGATGAGAATGAAAACAGTAGAGTTTTTGAGGATGCAAAGTTCAACAAGAGGATTAATGATCTACGAGCCTCATCTAACATAGACTCCAAGAAGTTTTCTGATTCAATGAGACAGTCAACAGTGGGAGCAGCTGTGATGGTGTCTAAAAGCAACAAATGGGTAATCTCTGTCAGAACTGAAGGAGGTTTTAGTTGGTGTGTAAGCATGGCTTATCTGAGTAGGCAGGAAATTACAGTCATGGAAGCAATCAAACTTAAAATCAAAACAGATAAGTCATGGCTAAATGAAAATCTGAAAAGGACTTTGCAGAAGCTGATAGTTGAGAAATTACCAGAAGTAACTCAGGATCCATTGGGCATCAAATTCAGTAGCTCCATAGATAGAAAATAAAGATCTATGAATCTTGAAAGGATGAGCATGTGTAGGCCAAGATCAGTTAAGAAGCTTTTGACTATTTCAAGCAAATTCTAAGAAATGAAGAGAGAGATGAAGTGTTGAGGGTGTTGGAAGGAGAATTGAGGAGACCTGAGGAATTGAGATTGAAGAAGAATGAGAAAAAGACCCAGAAAAGAAGGGATGGAGATGATAATGAAAAGCCTGATGGAGGTGCAGGTAGTTCCAGCCAACACAACAATGGTGAAGGGTCATCTGGAGCTGGAAACTAGGTGGAGGAAGATAAAGAGAATGATGAGAAGGAGTATAGAAATGGTGTTGAAGGGAAGGTTATGAAGACAGTAGTACTTGGATTTGAAAATGATGAAAAATATGTTGTCAGGAGTGATAAGGTGAAACATACTGTCACAGAACCTGCTGTCGAACCTGAATTGACAATAACCCTTCAAAATTTATTGTCAAAGAAGATATTTATTCCAAAGAAATATATGAAAGCTAGGGCAGAAAGGCCTAAACCATATTCAAGCAGGAGGCCTAGTAGGAAAGGTTGGAAGTTCATGTCTGAGGTGCTTCATGAGGATTGTCTAGATGTTAGAAGACCAATAATAAACAATATAGCAGAATCAAAGGTAGAATCTCTGGTCAAGGTAAAGGTTGAATGGTCTAAAGTAAATTCTCTCAACAAGATGATTCTCTTTTATTCAAATGGAGCAGTAGAAGAATTGAGTCATGAGATGAAAGATGTAAATTATTTTCTGATCAGAAAAATGCTGCTTTTAACTTAAGGAACAGACATGAGGACACAGGTGGTGAGAGGTATGTTGATAAAGAAGTTTATGGAGTTGATAGATTCCTTCAAGCCTCACTCCTTGGATTTCACTGATGTTGAAGAGCCTAAGACTATTGTCTACTCAGATGGGGTAATGTTTGAAGGTGAAGATGGAATCAAGGAGTTTTGGAGTACAGAGTCTCTATAGGACAAAAATCTGGATCTACTTGAAAAGTTGGTGAAGCAGTTGGAGGAATATCCTTGTCTTGAGGAATGCAAGTACATGTCAAGTGTTATGAGAATTATTCAAGCCAAGAAGAAGAGGGAAATTGAGAAGAAGTTTGAGTATGAGAGGACACAGCAATGTCTTCTCAGAAATCCTGACAGAATTATCTTCCACAATTCTGGTGGTTTTGCTGAAGAAATCACTTTTGAGGAGTTAAAAAATATGTCTGTGAATGACCCTCACATCACTGAGCTGATCAAAAAGCAATTGTTTAACATCACAAATTATGAGATTTTTGATCTAAAGAATAGAGCACTAGAGATATGTGACTCTAAGAGGAAAGAGGAGAATGAGAAGAAAAAGAAATTTGAAGAAGAATTTGAAGCTGCAAAGAAGAAGGTGGAGCAAATTTCTAAAAGGATCAAGGAGGCTGAGATTGACATGAAGAATGTAATGCTGAATGATCAATTCTCTAAAAAGCCCAACTATATTTCTCCAGTTCTTTTTGGGCCCCTGAGAATCATTGTTGATAGTATTGAAGTGGAGGTTGTCAATTTCAGGGTGCTCAACAATGAAAACTTAAGGAAGATCTTCAGACTGACTATAGGTTCATTCTTGGAATTTGAAAGAGACTTAAGCAAGATAGTTTGGGAGATCATTGAATCAAGAGAAGAAGAGGATGAATCCATAGACAAACTCAGGGTGAAGCAGGTCTACTCTTCTACAAAAGAAAGATTTGTCAAAGACATGTTTGGAATTAATTTGCTATGCATAACCAACGGGCCACTTGATAACTACTACACCTACAGGGAGTTGAGGAATCTTTCTCACAAGATGGTGAAACTAGTCTTAGATTATGTCTCTGATCATGCCAAGACAGATGAAGAGAAGAAGGAACTGAAAGCTCTTGAGGGGTTATATGGAAGGATTACAGTAGACAAGAAGTGAAGATGAAACTCAGGTCAAAGTTGAAAATTTGTTCAGTCTAGAGGAGCTAAACTTGATATAGGATTGTACTTGTAATTTTATTTATTTTCTGTACAAACACTTCTGTTTTTATTAGTTGAGTTAGCATCTGCAATTTTCTTTAAATTTGTCTTTATTTATCATAAAAACAAATTGGGGGAGATTGTTAGGGATTGTGGCTTTATCAATGCAATCAATTAATATTTACTTAGATTAATTAATTATTAACTAAGTAAAACATACTGTCATATATACATTGACCAGTATGTTTACAATGTCACTTGTAATAAGATGCACAAATAGTCAAGTAGGTGACAGTAAGTTTCAATAGTTACTATCTTGTACAAATGTAATAAATGATCCATGAAGTAGAAGTTCACAACGTGTTCATGCACATCATAGATCAATTCTTTGATAGTAACATTCTACAAACTGGAGCCTACGACAGCACATTCAAGTGACAGCAACTTTTGGAGCAAACGACAGCAACTATTCTTTGACAGTAAACTTGGCGGAGAATGAAGACTCTATGACAGCAATTTTTACTGACAACAATTATTCCTTGATAATAAACTTGGCAGAGATTGAAGAATCAAAGACAACAAGTTTTCTGACAGTAGCTTTGGCAGGGAGAGTTGACAGCATGTTTGGCAGAATAGTTGACAGTACATTTGGGCGACAGCATGTTTTAGAAGACTGGTGAGCCTGACAGTAAAGTATGCAGAATCAAAGATGATGTCACCAAAGAGAAGCTAAAGGTTGACAGTAACCTTTTGGTGAAGCTGACAGTCTATTTCAAGTAGCAGACTAGGTAAAGTTCATTCACTGATTGATCTTGATAACTCTACCTAGTCTGTCAAGTCTACTACTGCAACTTGAGAAAAAACAAGTAGAAAGATGAAGCGTGGTCATGGAGTCAAGAATGTCAAATCCTCTTAGAGTACCTTTATCTACAAATGGAATGAAGACAAGATTTGAGAAGAAAAAGTGAAGTTTCTATTTCGAGTGTTGTCCAGGAACAAGAGAAGGTACACTTGTAAGTGAGATATGTGTTTTAGTTTAAATACACACATCTCACAAACACTTTTCTTGATGCAACTGAGCTTAACTTTTCTCTAGTAGAAACATTAGCATTTTCTTGTTATTGTATCTATTGAAGCTAGAAAAATCTTTCCAGTCAGTTGTAGCAAAAGCAAAATTTAATAAAATTAATTTTTGAAGTAAATCACCTTGTGTCTTTCATTAGCTTACTGTTGTATGCTTTCTTAATTTTATATTATCATTTCTTGTTTGTTGTTAAGCAAGATTGGCGATAAATTGTCAAATTGCATTCAACCCCCCCTTCTGCAATACTCTTTTCGTTTAACACATGTGCACTTTTCCTTTGTCCTAGAATAAAGCTCAAAATAGAAACTGTGTTTTTATGGTTCGGTCTTGGCTTCATTCCATTTGTAGATAAAGTTGTCCTGAGATGACAGAAATCTTTAACTCCTGGTGCACACCTTATCTTTTTTCTTGTCTTCTCCCAAATTGCAGTAGTAGGCTTGACAGACTAGATAGTAATGTCTAAATCATTCTTTGTGCTATCACTATCTAATCTGCTACCTGGAACAAACTGTCAACTTCACTAAAAGTTTATTGTCAACTTTTAGCTCCTCTTTGGTGACAGTATCTTTGGCTCCGCATATGTTTCTGTCAAGTCTTGATAGATTCTTGAAACTTACTGTCTTCATGAATCTTCATTTTCTGCCAAGTTTACTATCATTGGAATAGTTGTTGTCATCTGTTCTTTTCTGCTGCCACTTGAATATGCTTTCGAAGGTTTCAATTGTAGAATGTTACTGTCAAAGTCTTTACACATGTTGTGCCTGAACACTTTGTGAACTTCTACTTCATGGATCATGTTATTGTATATGTACAAGACAATAACTATTGAGACTTACTATCACCTACTTGACTTTTAAACATACTGTTAGAAGTGATAATAAAACATACTATCAATATACATATGACAGTACATTTTACTTAGCTAATTTCTAATTAATCTAAGTAATTTCTAGTTGATTATAATGTTAATACCACAACCTCTAACAGACACTTTTATAAGTTATTGTTCAAAACTATTATACATCAATAAAAAGTATCGATGAAAAAAGTTGTTTTAAAAAATATTATAAGTTGGTAGTATGGTAAATTTTTTTTTGTTAATCCTTTTTGAAAAAAATCGTAAATTTTGTATGGTAACTATTATATTATATTATATTATATTATATTTAAATTATATTCTATATTTTCTATTTTAAGAATCCTACTTATCCTAAAAAATTTATTTAATACAGTTTACTCACATTCAACTCAATTTAATCACAATTTAAACTCTTTTATTTATTTAAAATTATGACTTATCACTAAATTTATGAATATTAATATATATGTATATATATATATATATACTATATTATTATAGTCCAAAGATTAAAAATTTTGGTCGGTCGGTATGGTATTGGGTGAACCATAAAAAAGATCTTAACCGTCCAATTTTAGGTGAACTATAGAAACAATCTTAACCATTGAATTTTAATAAAATTTAATTTTAGAAAGAATATAAACATAAATACAACTATAACGCCCGATAGTTCTCCTTTTATACAAACTCATCACGGATAATATTATATTATATTTAAATTATATTCTATATTTTCTGTTTTAAGAATCTTATTTATCCTATATTTTTTATTTAATATATTATTAAAATTTATGAATATTAATATATAACTGGGATGAGCCTAACAATATACATCCTTATATTATATATAATTTTACTTATTATGCCAGATGCTCTCTCTATATATATATTAAATAAAATTTTATTTTAGACATGTACAAATTATAATATAATACTATGTATCATGTTTAACTTTTATAAATCCAAATAATATACATATTTATTAAAATTTTATTTATTATATATAATTTTTAACTATTATCAAAATAACTCTTTTAATTAATTTATTATAAATATGACAATATAGCACGCATATTAAGATAAATTTTTAATGTTATAAAATTTTATAGTATATTTCAATATAATATAATTAAAAAAAATAAATTTACTTAAATATTAGTCATTCATCTCATGCTTTGCACGGATTATAAGCTTGTATATATTAAAATACGCATAAAAGGATAAAGATTAATGTTAGGAAACCAAACAAATTTCTCAAATTAATAACATCAATTAAAACTACATATCTTACCATATGAATCATGCCACATCATTTTGAAAAAATTATTTAGTCCACTAGCATTATTCAAGGGTAAATGACTCGTTAATGGAGAACGAAGGGATATTTACTTTGATCTATTAATTTAATTATTTATAACATAAAATATACGATTTGTTATAAATGAAAATGGGTTAAATATCAAACACATCACTAACTGCGTTAAAATGTATCAAATAGGTGACTGACTACAAATTTGACTCATTTTGGTCACTGACTGCGTCCAGATGTATCAAATAGGTGACTGGTTGCAAATTTGACTCATTTTGGTCACTGATTGCACAAATTTGACTCATTTTGGTCACTGATTGCACAATTTGACTCATTTCAGTTTTCCGGCCACCTTGAAAATTTTCCGACGAAAAAAAATATGCAAAAAAAAATCCAAAAAAAATTTATATGTAGTAAAACACCCCGACTTTGAATCTCCTAAACTCAGAATTATCGAAAGGAAATTCAAAACTTAAAATCAAAATTAAATAAATCTTGACCCAAATTTATTTAATTTTGATTTTGAGTTTTGAATTTGATTTCGATAATTCTGAGTTTAGGAGATTCAAAGTCGGGGTGTTTTACTACATATAAATTTTTTTCGGATTTTTTTGTGCATATTTTTTTTCGTCGGAAAATTTTCAAGGTGGCCGGAAAACTGAAATGAGTCAAATTGTGCAATCAGTGACCAAAATGAGTCAAATTTGTGCAATCAGTGACCAAAATGAGTCAAATTTGCAATCAGTCACCTATTTGATACATCTGGACGCAGTCAGTGACCAAAATGAGTCAAATTTGTAGTCAGTCACCTATTTGATACATTTTAACGCAGTCAGTGATGTGTTTGATATTTAACCCAAATGAAAATTAATTTTTTTTGTCAAGTTACTTGTCATTTGCCCTTTGTATCAACCTAGTACAGTTCCTCTCAACTCAACATTAGTTCGGCAATCTGACTCGGGGACCAACCCGCCACTGAGTTGTAACTCAACTCGGACTCTATTCTAAATCTATCATATTCAGGTAAAGCTTGCATTTTTATTAAATATTTGCATACTTATACTTGCACAAATATGCAAGAATTATTATTTTCCTGTATTATATGTTGTTTGTTATCAGCAGTTTAATTTTAGCTTCTCTTATGAGCTGATAGTGTAGGTGTATATAAAGTGTTTGTGTTTATTCCTGTGTTAAATTTGATGTACTATTGTTTATGAATTTTAATAATAAGAATGAAAAAAGATATGTGTAGTATTGGGTTATGAATTTTAGAAATAAGAATAGGAATTGAGCTAGATGTTTGGTTCTTGAGGCTTCAAATTATCGATACCCAACTGGGGTTATGTGAAATTCATTTGCCCGTGTTTCAAATTTGATGTGAATAGGCATGATTTGGATCAAGATTGTATTTTTAGAAATCAACTTGCATTGCAGCTACTGGGATGCAGAACATGTATCGGTTTGCAAATAGAGTCTCGAGAGTTGTGAAGTCTCCGGTGGGGGATTTTGGCCGGCCAATGGATCTTCAGAAGTTTAATGATTTTTTGAAGTGGGGTTCGCTGGGTTCGTGCAGGAAATCAAGTTTTGCCTCTGGGTTTACACCACTGAAACCGAAAGCTTTGGGATCAATTATTGATATAAGGAGGGCAGAGCTTCAGTCGCCTGAGGATCTTGCAGACATTTGGGATGATGTAATTCTCTAATTCTTGATATACCTGAACCATCCCATTGTAGCATTCAACTCCATCTATTTGACCCTTGTGCTTTTATTGTTAAAATATGTGATTTATAATTTACTACTTACACTGCTAACATGTACATTCTGCCAGTAGACAACGACTACGTACACATTTAGGAACTTTTAAAGCAAGGATTTTTTAAGCGTGGATCCAGGATATAATTGCTTGTATCTTGTTACATAGTTGTCTATTGTATGTCAAATGGAATGCTATCAGATGGATTGTTTTGTTTAACTTTAGTTCCTTTCACAGCAACTATTCAACATCCAAGGATCCTCTTCCAACTGTAGATTGGTGCACACTGCAGAGTATAAAACCCCTAGTAATGTACTAGCGAGTGGAGACCACTGTTCTCTGACGTAATTCAGATATTATTTTAGGATAGGATCATAGGTCTTGACTTCTCCTTCTTGCTTGGGATGTCGCGTTCACTTCTCTCTTCCTTACTATCATCCATGGGTGGTGTGTTTCTTTTAGTAGAGAGTAGACACATATTTTTTTTGCAACTATTTATGATAGCAATTACAAGCCTATATTTACAGTCACCCATATTGGCCAAACGTGTTGTTTTCTAATAGCTATATATATTCAACATCAAATATATACATGTAGCAATTCAGTATGTATGTAGATTTTCAATTGGTGAAGTGGTATTATGGTTCTTCTTACAGATGTTGGCCAAAGGAATTATATATATTATGGATGTAGCAATTCAGTAGATCTGTAGAACCTCAAACTGTGAAGTGGAATCATGGTTCTTCCTGCAGATGTTCTCGTTTGTCTAAGTGGAAGTTTTGTACAACTTCATAGACATTCTAAAACTTATATACATTCTAATGTGGATGCCACGGACTGAGAAAGTTCCTAATGTGCTCTTTCAAATTCCAAGAAATAAAGTTAAGTTTCACAAATCATAATTACATGTTATCCAAATGTACACAAATACTTGAGGTTTCTCTATGTGCATGTTAATTCATATCTCAAAGTTAAGTTCATGCTTTGTGTGTGATTGTTTCATATAGTTTCACTTGGGAAGAGGTCACATTGGGGCATCAATGAAAACAAACCTATATCATCTGTTTCAGCAAAGAGCGGCCAACTGGTAATCCTAAAGTATATTTGTTTTTTAAATATGTTACCATTACAAAATACATAACACATATGACATAACATATCATACGTATTTTTACATTCCTGCAGCCGATATTTTGTCATGCCCCTGCAGAAGGGAAGTGGCTATACAACAATGTTTGCTCAAGGTTTGCTTCTGTGTTAACTAACTGCCTATTCTATTTAGAATTGTGTACGCCCTCCTCCGTCCCAAAATTATAGTCTCTTTTGGAGTTTTTTATCCATATTATTTGTCTATCTCTATATTTAAAGCAAATTTCCAACATTACCCTCTTATTTAGTTATTTCTAGTGTCGTCTCCCCTTCATATACATATTGAATTAATGCAATAAATATTAGTAGGAATGGGAAAAGTTTGTGGAAGTTAAATTTTCTTAAGATGTGTTAAATTTTCACAAGTGACTATTAATATGGGACGGAGGGAGCATCAGAAGTTGCCAATACCGAACCAGAAAACCTTGTGCAAGTTAGGAATATATATTCTAGGAAGCTGATGGTTGATTCACCAAATATGACTGACAAACTTGATTGTACCTTAAGTCTTAACCAGTAAACTTATTAATATAGTCAATATCACCAAGAAATGTAGGTAACTTGTGTCAAATGTTTTTTTAACTGATGAAGCTTCTATTTCAAATCTGCTTTTGGCATTAAACTTTTTTACTTCACATGCGTAAGGTCAAGTCAAAGTGCACTGAAGGCACTTGTATATATAGGATTTCTAGTATCAATAATTCACCTGAAAAATCTTTTCAGTGCAGATGCCACATATGATTTTCACTGGTCTTGAAGATTACAAAGCAAGGGGAACCGAAGCTACTCCTTACTTCACGGTTTCCTATTACACCGAATTTGCAGAAACCAAGGACTTGGTTCTTATTCGTGGGGATATTGTGTTTGCCAGCAAGCTTACAGACATCGAGGCAAAGTGGCTTTTGGAGACGACACAATCCTTCTACCTGAATGACAATAGGTACAAACTGATTGAGAGGTTCAACAAAGAAACACGTGACTTTGACTTTAAAGACGTTTTACAAGCATTGGATATCCCATCCATGTAGTTCTTTCCCTATATAGGATATTTTGCTCAAGCAATGTAGAAAGGAAAGGATTTGATGCATAATAAAGCAGCTCTTGTTGCAAGTGTGGTCCAGATGAGAGATTCGTACCCAAGTTTGTAGAGATCTTGAGCTAGAGACCTTAAAGGTCATTTGGTTATTTACATTGAGTGCAAACTATCTTATTTATACTTACTTTTTTAGTGAATCAATGGTATCTCTTGACCTCAAAGTCCAATTCCTACTCAGTTCACTTGCGCCATTGCACGGCTCAGATCAAGAGAAATGATTTGTAAATTTACAGTTAGTTACTCTCATTAGTCTGTCGGAAGACCCAAAACACAGTAAAATATTTGGTATAAAATTAATAAATTCAAAGGGAGTGAAATGTTTGATCAGAAATGTGTGTGTGTAATATGAAATGTACGTACTACAATAATATGTGTTGCAAACTTGCACCGGTCCAACCTAGCAAGTACCAACCCTTAATGATTGTCTCATCTTGTTCCATCTAAAAACAATAATTATACCAATCATAAATAATCTCTATATAAACACATAATAATTGAGATTCTCTTCTCCTCGAAACAAAACAATATATCAAATATGAGTACTGGTCCTGATAATCGATTGTCGGGTACCAGTTATTTAACAATCTGCTTCTGAACTGTTGGATTAAGTGACGGATGGCCATGATTTAAAAAAAATTTACGCCTTTCCGCGCTTCTAAACCCCGGGAAGGAGGAAATTCCGCGGTTTCGAAACGCGGAAAAGAAAACGACAACTGGTATCATATAAAACGACAACCTCCTTTCCGCGGTTTTAAACCGCGGAAAGGTGAATTCTCCCTCCCATAAATCCTAGTTAATTAGTCAATAATAAAGCGCTTGAAATTTTAAACATTAGTCAATAAACTCTCAAGACTAAAGATGGGTTTTCCAGATTAAAAAATGACCCTTCCAAAAGTTACGAAGATTGTTGCAGACTACAAACTGTATGCTAAATACAAAAGCAAGTAAACATATCTAAATTGTAGATACCAACATGTTTATCTACCGCTGCTAGTCATGTACAGTACATATTACACATAATTAAAGTAGCCACCTGCATGATTAAACATCTTTGTAAATGTGACATTCAGTAAATGGTTGCAGAACTCATATATTAGTAATTTTATGGGAGGGAGAATTCGCCTTTCCACGGGTTTGAACCACGGAACGGAAAGGAGGTTGTTGTTTTATATGATACTAGTTGTCGTTTTCTTTTCCGTGTTTTGAAACCGCGGAATTTTCTCCTTTCCGAGGTTTAGAAGCGCGGAAAGGCATAAAAAAAATTTAAATTCTAGCCATCTGTCACTTGATCCAACGATTCAGAAGCAGATTGTTAAATAACTGGTCCCTGACAATCGATTGTGAGGAGCAGGACCCATCAAATATATACTACTATAAGTTTACTAGATTATTTGCCCTTGCTACGCACACGGCTAATTTATAATTTATATATTAATAAATATTATTATAATAATGTATTATAATAATTATATATATATAATTATTTTAAATATTAATGTAATAAGTTTAAATTTTTTTATTTTAATTTTTTTATTATTATTTATAATATTTATATGTGTTAATTTTTATTTAGGATTTACTTTTATTTTATGTATAATAATTCATAAATAATTTTTATTTTAAATTCTGTATATCTTAAATTTTATTCAAAATTACTTTTTTTAAACTACTTATAATATTGTATATATCTTTTTTTAAAATAATTTACTCATATTATATTATTTCTTTACCTTCAAATATCAATTATATTTAAAATTTATTATTTAATTACGTGTATATCAATTTTTGCCTAAAAACATGTATTATTTTATATCAATATTTGATATGGGCATTGCATACCAAATTAAGATTATGAATTCAAACATATATATGACTATTAAACTTATATATATTATATGATATAATTTACATTAATAAACTTACCATAATATTTCAAATTTTGATAAATTAAGATTACCATAAATATCATATATCACATTAATGGTAATTATTAAATTGAGTTAATTAATAATTATAAATTTCATCCAAGCCTAAAATGGATTATCTAATGGATCAAACTAAAATTATAAATTTCATCCGAGACTAAATATGGATACCAAACCTAAGGAATGAGTTATCCAGTAATTTATAATATATATGGATATTTAGATTATAAAATGCAATAATCTAGCAAATAGTAGAACATGAAAGCCAAAACAATTATATATTTTCCATGGCTTTTTCTGTCATTGTGACCTCTCATTTGTTTTGACTCTCAAGTGTGTCATTGTGACCTCTCATTTGTTTTGACTCTCAAGTGTGTCACCTTTAGAAAATAAATATTGCAGGTGAATGTACTGTTGGGCCATGGAAAGTATCAGACTGCATACCAACCTTCTGTTCCTTCTCATCTTCTTCTAGCATTTCTTGTCTTTTACTCCTGCCTCTACTATCATCACCATTTCAACATTTCTATATAAAACAGGGCCAAGGCAACCTATGTAAAGGACTTTTCCTGGTATGTTATAATTTCTTGTTTATGCATTTATTTCAACTCCATTTTCAATTTTGGTTTGCTTATGTTTTGTTGTTCATAAGCATTTGGTTATTGGAAGGTAGTATAGTCAAGCATGATACTTGGCAGATATTTTTACTTTTATGAGTTTGTTAGTAAATTCATTGGTTTCTCTAGTTTTTCCCATGTCATTACTTTATGACTTGTGTCATTAAATTCAGAGGTTTTTCCCATGTCATTACTTTGTGACTTGTGTCATTAAATTCAGAGGTTTATTATTGGTAGTACTAGGGTGTATAACATTTGATGCATCTGATTTTTAAAGTTTAAGGTTATCTACAGGCAAGTTAATACACAGTTCAAATTGTGATAATGGGCTCTAGAGGTTGGCTTAGAAAGATTATCAGCTTAAAGAAAGAAAAGAATGGCAACGCAAAATCCCCAAAGGTATCTCTGAATATGGTGCTATTACCCACTATCAATTCTGATATGTTTTTTTTAGCATCAGTCTCTGTATATTGTATGTCAGGGTTTGGAGATATGTTGGTTCCTGAAAATCAATGATTTAATTTCTATATCTGATGTTATATATGAGTCGATATTACATGCTAGTCTTCTGTGATGATTCCTGCTGCGAGTTGATATCATTTATGTATGTGCTCGAGGTTCAGTACCTTTTTAAATTTTTCTTTGATAGTCCAGTCTACTTCTCAAACTTTGGCCGATTAAAATGTCTAGGAAGTGTATGCTCACTGGCTATTGAGACAAGTGGGCACGTCAGGAAAAAGGAAATTACATAATAGCAAGAACGTGGTCGTATTATTTGCCCAAAAATGCTTAAACTTCGTTTACATCTAAATCAGTGTCTCTGTTTCTCGGGGTCAGACTAGGCTACATACTAAGCAATAGTTTATGTACCAATCACAAAGCTTATATTATACTCCAGTTTTGTTTCTTCTTTTTCTCTGTAGTACAACTGATACAGGTCTCCATGAACTGCCCATTATGCTTCCAATTTCAATTACAGGACCTGTTTTCTAATAGTTCTATCTCACTATAATGTAGAAATATTCACAGAAAGAGTCCCCCAATACTGCTAACAATGTCGCTGATGAGAATCCTGGGACCCTTGCTCTGTCATTTGAGGATATAGCAGCAATCCGTATTCAAAGTGCATTTCGAGCACACAAGGTATATATACCTTGTTAGTTGTTACACTGCTACCATCTTGCTGTGTCTGTGGTAATGCTTTTGTATCTGTATTTATTTCATAAAATAACCTTTAAATTCAGTTTGCATTAAAAGAATAAGCCCCTGTATTTCATTGTGGAATGTTGAGATGCATAGAGGGTTTTTCATCATTTAATTAAATAGCATAGGGGGTTGAGATGCAACAACTTTTTACAGTAAAAAATGGCTGGATGGTATGCACTATGTGTTTAATTAGAGCTTGAAAGCAACTTTGAGTACGTTCAATTGATCATTAATAGCTTGAGTACAAGAGGACATTTCCAGAAATGATGCATACATTTCCATTTATGTCTTTGACTGAATCACCGCGCACTTTCTATCCCATGTTGATTTGATATCTTATTTATATACGACATAACATTTTTTATATTGGAAACAATTCTACAGAGTCTAACTCCTTCAAGATTGTGAACAGTACCTAATATTATAACAAGGCGCTTAATTTTCCAATTAGATATTGTGATAAAAGATGGTCTTGCATTATGTACTTGTTAAAACCACAAAAACATAACATTCTCTATCGTGTTGCAGGCAAGAAAAATACTTCGCCTTTTGAAAGGGACTTTAAATTTGCGTACCTTAGCTCTCAACAGTTCTGTGAGTAAGCAAGCTTCATCTACTCTGAGACACCTTCACACATGGAGCAGAATACAATCTGAAATTAGGGTTCGTAGAATCAGTATGGCAGATGCGCGAGTTAGACAAAAGAATTTGGAAAATCAATTAAAGCTTGATGCAAAGCTACATGACCTAGAGGTATGACCATATGGGAATCTTTACACATGCAGGCAGGTCTTAAAATTTTCATGTTTTAGAAAGGATGCAAGTCAGTTGCAGTTTACTGCTAAATTTCAACCCGCAGTTGATTCATTTTCATTAACAAATTCCCAGCAGCACAAGTACAGTAAACTGTATCACACATAAGATACTCCATACTCGTAGATGTGAACTTTCCTTTTAGTAATTTAACTTTAGATATAAGAGACTTCTCTTTGTGAAATTCCTCAATGAATTATCTCATATAACATTCCATTACTCGGATGAATGATTGCTCAATATCAAGTGAGATTCCCAATGATAGGCAGTATATGTTATTGATCAGATTCATCATTTACATATATAGCAAGACCTTTCTTTAGTTCATGCAAATGATTAAGATTAAGAAAGCTAGATTTCCATTCTTTTACCTGTATAGTTGTGTGTGGTGCGCAGATAAGCGTGCAATGCAATTTTGTAAGGACTAAAGAATCACAGGACTACTAAATTAGACATACAAATTATTCACACAATGAAGCCTCACCATAGCAGACCTACTGGTTGGTGTATAATAAAACCTTATTCCAGCTAGGGTGAATTTCACTCGCATACTACAAAGTGTGCAACTCGCACTTTTCTAAATTATCTCTATGGCCTGAGGTCAGCTCTCCCTTGTATAAATGCTAATCTGCCAACCAAATAACTCTCTTGAGAACTCTGGTATTGTTTATGGGCCTAATTTAGGATTCCCATTCCAAGCAAACCATTATGAATTACGTATGTTGCTCCTAGCTGGAACTAGAATCTTCATCCGGTTCACTTAATTGGACATTGACAACATCAATGCTGTTGTGTAACATGTAATTCTGCTTTGTGTAGAAATTCAAGTTTGATACAGTTGTCGGTTTAATACACATGATCTGGACCCTGCAGGTGGAATGGGATTGTGGCACTAAAACAATGGAGCAATCTGTTGCGAATATTTATCTAAGAGAAGCAGCAGCAGTGAAGCGTGAGCGGACTATGGCTTATGCCTTCTCTCATCAGGTAATGCTACAGTACAACTTTATTTCTTTAACTTGTTAAAGTTACTGATAGTAGAACCACTTAATAGCCACCATATTATTTCAGTGGAGGGCCAATTCAAATCCTGTTTTGAATAATGATGAACTTGGCAAAGCTTCCTGGGGTTGGACCTGGACAGGACGCTGGATCTCAGCTCAGCCATGGGAAAGCAGAGCCCTTGTTCAACCAAGCCCGAAGAAAGCAGTAAGTAGGCAATCAAGCAAGAATGGTAAAAACCTGAAATCACCGACAATAAAACCAATGCATACAGTTAAGTCCATTTCAGCTAACGGGAAGATAACCATAAAAGCCCGAAAGTTATCTTACGAAAAACCTGACCAAGAGGCAACTGCTAATAAAGAACAGACGGCATGATAGCTGCATGTCAATATCACTGCAAAAGGACAAGGACCAAAGAAGATACAGTTATACCAGAACCAGTCACCTTATCTCAAAAGAGTAAATTATCTATCAGCTAGTAATCTTATTAAGAGTTTTTCATTATTTGTTGTGTGCATAAAAATCGAGTGAAATCGGATTGGGAATGACCGATACATAAATTCCTTTAAACTCCAATGTACTTCAAGTATCATCTGTAAATAGGAATAGCAATTTTTTTCTGGGTTGGCATTTAGCAATGTGTACACTCTTCATGTAGCCGATCATTTGTATTGTCTAGAATGTTTGGAGATTGTACTCAATCGCTACTGTTGCTTGCATTGCTTATATAATTTTGTACTTTGTAAGTTATCCCATAGTCTCTGTTATGTTAAATTATATATTTTCCGAAAGAGAATAAAGTTACTCATATTACCTCAAGTAATTTACCTGAATACCGAAGGTGAAAGTGTTTTTTAGTGGGCGTATTTTTTAATTGTATGTAATCTCGTGTAAATGTGTAATTATAATAACACACTCGTGTATTTATATGAATTTTTTTTTTAATTTCAAGAAAATTAAGTTATGTGATGTTCGGTTATGCTTGCCTTTCGTACTCCAGAGAAACAAATCTTGATCGAACATATATTTGCTCAATGGATACAATCCGCTCATGGTAAAACTTGATATGGTTTTGATGTATTTTTATCTTCAACAAACGGCCCCGCATTCAATGCGGGTCGAAGCATATGGTTGCCTGGTTGGTTAAATGTTGTTAAATGAGACTAGTAATTCACTATTCTTAACAATAGGCCCAGAGACTTTTTAGTTCCTTGTGAACATTAATCTCTTTCCAAAAAGAACATTAATCTCTTTCCAAAATCTATGTTTTTTTTAGGAGAGAGTGTGCATTCAATTTAAATTCTGAAAAATTTTATTTTGAAATATTGAAATTTAACAATTTTAATTTTAAAATGTTCATTAAAATTTAGTTGTATTATAAGTTTTTTAAAAATTTAATTTGGATTAAAAATATTAAAATTTGATGATATTTAATTTAATACTTATTTTTTTCCCTTAAAATGATAAATTTTGATAAATTTGATAGTGTTTTTATCATTTTTAAAAGTCATCTAGAAGTTATGAAATTTAGATTATGTTACCTAAAGTCATGAGATTCTATCTCGATTATTTCAGAATCAACATTTGTGTTTGGATTCTTGTTGCAGACATAACAACTTATTTCTGAAAATCAGATGAAAAATTGTTTGGTAAATTTTAAAAGTGGCTTTCTAGAAAATTGTTTTTGTCTAAAAACTAATTTTAGAGAAATCATGTCCCCCATGTTTTTAAAAAAAACGTTTTTCAACTTTTGCAAGAAATATCTACATTTTTCACTATCAAACCATTTCAAAAACATTATTTTTTATACTATATTTTAAAATATAAACAAATTAAAAAACTTACCAAAGAGTCATCTGATTTTTCTAATAGCATTTTTTTCAACAGCACAACAGTTTTAAACAACAATCACAAACAGCGCCTTAAATTAAAATCAATCATAAACTTTTAAAATTTATAAATTATTATTAATTTATTAAAAAATTATAATCTAAATCGAAAACAATTACTTAATCAACTACTATTTAATATATAATATACGTATGGTACTCAATTATACAGTTCATCTGTTAAAATGGCTTTCAAATATATTGATTACAGCCTCGTGTTCCATGGTCACATTTGTGGCTTTGGCCTTTTTAAAATTTAAGGTATTTCTTTATTCTTCCAAATCTATACTCTTTTATTATTTCGCAAAAAAATAAAAAATCATACACTTTTATGTAGAAATTATTAATATGGTCAATTTTTAATTCTTCCAAAAATTTTAATTATTTTTTAAAAAATTTCTGTAGGAAAAAATGTATTTTATTCTGACAATGGATAAGTGACTAACTATTTAACTAACCATTAAGCAAGCACAGAGTTGAGCTAGTTTGTGTCCAAAATTCATGGATTCAGACAACACTACAACCTCAAAAAGACTTATAGATTTGTCCCAACAACTCCTTCTCTATAAACCCCCATTACAACAAGCTCCCCATACAAATTCAACCCATCATCAATTCTCAAATGGGGTTGCTCAAGAATTTGATTTGAATAAGAAATCTAATGAGGCAAGCCAAGTTACAGCTCCACCAAAAAGATTCAAACCCAACAGAGCTGCAGTTCTAGTCTGTATATTTGAAGATCAAGAACACGATGATCTTCGCGTAATTCTCACGAAAAGATCCTCAAATCTCTCCAAACACTCTGGTTGGAGCATTTTGATATTGAATTCTTATGTGGGGTGTTTTGATTAAGGCTAAAAATTTGATCTTTTTTATGAATTTTGATTGTGCAGGGGAAGTTGCATTGCCTGGAGGGAAAACAGAACAAGGTGATGCAGATGATGTAGAGACAGCTTTGAGAGAGGCTCATGAGGAGATTGGATTGGACCCGAAGCTTGTTCATGTTGTTGCTGTTCTTGACTCTTTCACAACCAGGGTAATTATCTTTATTATTTTTGTCGATTTGTGAGGGCGTGTGAGGGGGGGGGATGTTCTTATATGTTAATGTGCCCCCTGCTTGAAAGCATCAATTTTGGGATCGAAGAGTGGATCATTAAAAATTCATATTTGGGCAATAGGCCACCAATGTTTAAGCTTAAATATTCAACCTTCGTGTGGTTCTAATTTAAAATTGGCTTCAATACTATGCTGCATTACTAGTTATCTTGAACCTTAAGTTGTAGGGGTAGTACTAATATGTATCTCATTCTTTTATGTATATTCGTGTAGCTTTATCCTTTGATCACTTTCTATGCCGTAATTTTGCAATTAGGCACACCCAATCATGATCAGTAATCAGTAGTAATATTTGTAAAAGCTAGTATGAAAGTCTGTTCGTATTTAATGACAATTGTTGAAAGGCTTGAAACGTTCTGAGATAATAATTTAAAATCTAAAAGTAGCATTCACTGCTTCATTCACTAGGCCTAAAAGTAGCACAAGTAAAATCTATCATCAGTACAATTTTAGAAGCACCGAACTGTACAATTGCAAGTAAAACAATGTTAAGTGGCGAAAAGTTACATTTACCTGTTCTTTTGAGTTTTCAGTCTAGCTTTTAAAAAAAAATGGCTTCAAGTTGAAAATTATAGAGTAAAGTAGGAGTGTAAGACAAAGTTACAATCGAGTCATAAGAAAGAGTATGATTTATGGAAAAGTTAAGAAATCGAGTTTGTATTCATCGCAAAAGCATGGAAGAGAAATACAAATGAAAACACGGAGAATAATTTCTTATACTATTTGACCGTGAGCTGCACCTTAGAATATAACATTTCACACAAGTTCAAAAGCAAAAAAGCTTTGAATTTTTTTTAAAATGCTGAAAGAAAACATATTTCAGAGAGTTGAGTTCAGACAAGTAGATGAAAAGTATATTTGTTATCTTAGGATAGATGTAATTAATAAATTTAGTAGGTGGCTTTTTTTCAGATCTAAGTATTAGACAACTGTTTGTTCCTTATCTTCGTATTTCTTACAGTATGGTGTGACAGTAGTTCCTGTGATTGGCATACTTTATGACAAGAAAAAATTCAATCCAATTGCAAATGCTGCTGAAGTGGAAGCAATATTCTATGCTCCGTTAGAAATGTTTCTGAAGGTTCCTCTCTTAAAACTGCATTACCCCGGAAAATGTTTAGGCATAATTATAATAACTATATAATTGATTACTTGTTGATATATACAGGACGAGAATCGAACTGAAACCCAGCTTGAGTGGATGGGAGAAAAGTATCTGCTTCATTTCTTTGATTTTGAAACAGATAACAGGAAGTATGAGATATGGGCTTTAACAGCAGGGATCTTGATAACAGTTGCATCAGTTGTGTACCAACGGCAACCAGCATTTACAGTGCTGAGACCTAAATTCTGGAGTGGAAATTACCAGTGCAAATATTAGCTATCCATATTTTCTGCACCCTCATGACATTCTACTGAATGACCTACATATTGAGTTACATAGACTAATACATTCCCTCCATAAAAAGATTTCTCCAAGCCAACGAGGGGGATATGCAACTTAAGATACCAATAATTGCTCCAGATTCATTGGCTGTTAATTTTTGTTGTAATCTATGTTGCAAAGAGTGTATAAATCCACATTCTTATATTCATATGTAATTGAGAAGTGCTGCAACAAAAATGGAATTTTTTTGGATAATTTGATTTTTGAGGTTATAGAATTGACATCTTGATGTTTCGTGTGGATTTTCTGTTTCTACTTTCTGGGACATAGGTTTGCCCTAATCTGAAAATATAAATCTCCATTACAGGATATGTTGTGAATGTGTGATATGAAACCTTGCTGCTATATACATGCGTATATTTATATTTTAACTACAGAAACCACCACTAGTTCATAGTCCCTTTTCTCTTCACTCTATGCTATAGACATGTCAATACAGCAAACTGGACAATCTACTACCATGGTTACATATGTTGTGAAATAATATATGTTCAAATCATAATCACACCATCAGAACCAGCTCTGCAGAACTCTGGAACTAATATAACAGTGTGTTTATTAAAGCAGAGGTACATAGAAAGTTAGAAACACAAGGGTTGTAGTTTTGATGGAGTACAACCACCACATTTGTATATAAACAATAATCTTTCATTCAAGGTGATCAGTTTACTGCCCAGTATCATAGAAACATGACTCGTGCTAAATTCACTATAGAAAAAACACAACTGCTCTGTGTAATACAATTCTAAAACACTGATAACTTGGAAACTGAAGGTAAAATCCAAAATTTTCAGTACTTATGTGACAGCTTGTGCAAAATTACACAAGAATGGATTCTTCATGCACTCAAGTGAAAACTTCATAGAATTTTTCAATGACAAGTACACCCGAATCAATGGACTCCAAAGGATCCTTCCGAAGCCGGTGTCTCAAGCAGTTAGGAATGACAGTAGCAATATCCTCTGGTTGTACTTGGTCTCTTCCTTTAAGAGCAGCTAAAGCTTTTGCTGCCCTGTTTGTCACTATATCACCTCTCAATCCATCGACATTAAGCTCAGCACAGACCTTGGAAATTTTGACTCGAAGTTCACGATCAATCTGAACAGAAGAAAGAGAGGCCCTAGCTGATGTAATCTGTTGTGTGAGCTTATCTTGCTCCTCCAAGTATGATACTCTGAATTCCTTCGGATTTTGATCAAAACGAGCTCTCTCCTCGACAATTTTCACTCTGAGCTCAGCATCCCTTACGGTCCCCACCTGAGCGTGCATTCCAAACCTGTCCAGAAGTTGTGGCCTAAGTTCTCCCTCTTCAGGATTTCCAGAACCAATAAGAATAAAGCGAGCAGGATGTGATATTGAAATGCCCTCTCTCTCAACCGTGTTCCATCCTGAGGCAGCAGAATCCAAAAGAACATCCACCAAGTGGTCATCTAGAAGATTAACCTCATCTACGTAGAGAATTCCTCTGTTAGCCTTAGCAAGAAGGCCAGGCTCAAATGCCTTCACACCCTCAGTAAGAGCTTTTTCAATATCAATGGTACCACAGACTCTATCTTCTGTCGCACCCAATGGCAAGTCAACCATGTTGATTTTAGTTGTTGTAAGAAGAAGTTCCTCACCTTGAATTAATTTATCACGTACTTCTGCCCCCATAGATTCTGGATCTTCTGGATCCGAGTTAAACGGGTCACCAACAACCACCTTGATCTCAGGAAGCAAATCTACCAATGACCTAACAGTCGTTGATTTCCCTGTACCTCTATCCCCCATAATCATGACACCTCCAATCTTGGGATCAATAACATTAAGTAGAAGGCATAGCTTCATCTCATCTTGACCTACTATAGCTGCAAAAGGATATACTGGTCTCTGGCTTTCCTTGGCAAGCTTCTGTGCCTGAACACATAGAAAGATCACAGTTTTTCTCCCTTAGACGGTAAATTCAATAAATGAGTTTCAGACTTGTGCTATGATGTTTCCATCTTTCTTTCTACCACCAGCACAAAGTTAATTATTCATAATAATGCAAATATGCTTTGTCATTGTTTTCTAGTGATAAATAATTACATAAAATCAGGCCAAGCTTTACAAAATACACCCCTAACTCCTTATATAAACATTTCTTTTACAGAGGTAATATTCTTTATTTATTTTTTAATCTTAAATATATTTAATTATTGAGTTACAAAAGTGGCTAACCTTAACAAATCAAAGTGAAATTTACATGAAAAATGTAAATTCAACTACCGCAATCAAGAAAATAGTACCTGTGTTTGGGCAGGGCTAATTTCAGTAGCCACATTGGTAATAGCCAAATGAAACGAGGACCTTCCTTTTTTAATTGGAACGCCAATTCCTCTATAGACCTTCCTCCCTGTAAAAAAAAACTCACCTTTTTCACCCTAGAACACAACTTACATTATAATTTTTTGAAATGCAAATCGGATTTTAGTTTACAAGACATGCCCTTTACCCAAATTATAATTTTTTGAAATGCCAATGGAGTTTTGGTTTACACAACGAGGCCTTAACCCAAATTGCCTGATACTAATAACATACACATGCTTAAGCCTCGAACCCTCCACATGTCGAATAATTCACTAAACTAAAGCACTAGGAACACACACACCACACATTCTTGAAAACCCCATCTACAATTCTTTATAATTAGCCTCCACAAAATCAAAAACCATAACAAAACCAAGAACATACAACCCCACTGAGCCAAAACATGAACTGGGTCATAAACATATACACAAAGATCCAATCTTGTAAACTCAATGTGTAAAACTAGCAGCTAAATAGTGTGTATAAGCAAGCAGATAATAATATGGAGAGAGTAAAAGATAAATAAAAGCATACCTGGAGTGCAAGAAAAGGAATGAATGGGAGTTTTGGAAGATTGAGAAGAAAGTGGTCTTGGAGAAGCCAAGAATGCTGGTGAAGAAGTGCCAATTACTCCAGCCATTGTGTGTGTGTGTGTTAAAAGTGGGGAAAAAAAGGAGTATGTGCAAAGTTCAAGAACTTGACATATTAGTGGTGTTTTTAGTGTGGTGTATACAAGATAAGTGGATAGATTTTCTATTCGCCAAGTATACTACAAGGATATCATCCTCTGCTATATGGTCTATGACATATTTAACTCTCCCCCGTCCTAAATAATACTCTCTCCCATCCTTCCGATTGTTTATAACTTTTATTTATGTATATATCATTCAATTCTTTACATATTAAAAATATTAAATTTTTATATTATAAAATTTACTCTCAATCACTATTTTACTCCATCTTTTCAAATCTATTAATTAAATATAAATAGATCATACCACTTTACCCATTTTCTTTCTCTTTCATCCACTTTTCATTCTCTTTCATATTATTTTATACAATTTTCTTAACCTCCGTGTCAACCCAAATGTAAACAATTGGAAGAGACGGAGCGAGTAGTTTTTTTTAGTGTTTTGTTTAAAAAAAATTATGATTTTATAATTTTTTATTTTTTTACAAAAATACAGTTTACAATTAAAATTAACCAAATACAACCTTTTTATAAATAATTTATAACCAAATGCTACTGAATCTAATTTTTTTTAAAAAAATTAAAGTTACTCGTGGTTGCATTTGATGTTGATTTTAGTTGAATGAGTTATATTTATTGCAAAATTGTATTTTTTTAAAAAAAATAAAGATTGTATTTTTGTAAAATATAAAATAGAAAAAACATATTTTTGCAAGAAAAAATAAAAAAAATTGGGATTTTTCAAAAAAAAACCTAGTTTTTTTGACAATCTGACCTGCATGTTTAAGGGTTAAAAATACATATGTATAGTCGATATTAATTTTTAATTTTTATATTAAATAAATTTTTAAATTTTCATTTGATATAAAATTTTAAAATTATTATTCAATATATATATATATATATATATATATTATTTGGGATAAAGGGTTGGGTCAGAAATTGTCACCCCTAGGCTAGTTATCTCTGTTCTCTTAAAATAAATCTTTCTCTTCACTTGCGGTCTATTTTTTAATAAACGGTATAATTTAATTAAATTTTATATTATGGTGGTTATGATATGACTTGCACTCTACTTGAAAATCCAATATAATGGACACTCTGGACCCAAGAAAATGTACTTTTGAATATGCAAAATATTATAGATATGATTATTAATGTAGTCGGTGATAATGACAAGTTATTAAGTTATACTTTTCAAAATATGGTATTACACCTAACAATGAGTTTAAATTTTTGCTTAATAATAGTAATGTTTTGAAATCGATGAATTTAAATATAATAACCGGTGTTTGTATGATACATTTGTTTCATATGCCTTTCATTTCATGATTCCGATATGTCCCGAATAATGGGTATTAATGACGTAATTAAGATAGAAGGGGTTGAATAACTTAATTATCCTTTTAAAAATATCACTGACGTTTTAAACATATTTCTTTACCTCTTAAAAATTGTTACCGTTTTTAATCCAATTTTTATGTGCGGAAAGTAAAGAGTAGAGGAAAGAGAATATCACACGAGGATTTTTATCCTGGTTATGACCACTCAGGGGCGGACGCACAGTCTTGTAAGGGGGGTCACAGGCCCCCACTCAATTTTTAGTCCGAAAAATAAAATAACATATATTTAACTTAGTGCCCCCACTCAAATTTAACAAAACAAACAAATTATATGAAAAGCCTACATTTTCATATTTAAATTCATAATATATTTATTTTAATTTATGATTTTTTGAAAAGAAAGAAATTATATTTAATTAATATAAAAATATTATAAATATAAAAACATTTTAGTTTAAAATATAATTTTTTTAAATATCTTTATATGTTTAATATTATTTTAAAATTTATATTAATAATATTTTTAATATAGGATAGTAGATCTGAAACTAAATATTATATATAATTATATAGTGCCCCCACTGAAAAATTATTCTGGATCCATCACTGGGACCACTTATATATTGTTAACTAAATATATAAGCTCACTTAGTCCAATCCCCGAGCACCTCCTCAGTCTTGAGATTTTGTTACTTAACACACTCCTTAGCGTAGGCGGAGAAGCCTTTACAACATACAAATATTTATCTTGAAACGTAACTACCCGTTACTTTCTCAAAATAAATGTACAAAACCCTACAACACTTGTCCCGGACAAGAATTCCCTGCTATCTCCTCAAAGCCATTGTAGCCCTTAGTGTAGTATTTGTACTTCTAACAAATTACGGTCTTGGATCTTAGATCGGGTCTTGCGTCTTTCCATTTCCTTACAGCGCAAATGCAACCAACTCCCCGTTAGAATACCTAAGACTTGGCTCTTAGAACAAAGATCACCACACATCATTTCACCTCACGTAAGTGTATAATACAATATCTAGAAAAATCACCTTTTAAAAAGAGACAGAGTTCTAGATTAGAATGTTACAATTCTAGGTTGGTAGGACAACAATAATATTCTAACAAGTCTAACAAGTAAGAATATTTATGCAACAATTCACACAAGTTATATTTAAATAAATTAAGCAATAAATACAAATATAACTTAAGTGCAAATTATATTATTAATATATATGATCGAATATAAATTGAATGACCTAGGATATATATATATATATATATATATATATATATATATATATATATATATATATATGTATGTATATATATATATGTATGTATGTATGTATTAATAATCACTTACGTACAACTTCTTAAGTCAAGGATATCTCGATTTAAACGGAAGTTGTTACGTTAAGTATAAGTAGTACCGAAATGGTACAATATATTCTAAATGAATATATTAAAAAGTCGAGTCACTCTTAACACTTTCATGCTAAACAATGTGACTATTTAATAACTGTTCCGTTTGCTTGTTAGATAAACGCTAAAATTAATTATTTGCACTTAGGAGACTTCAAAAGTTATTAATAAGCTAGTTAAGCTTTATATGCTAGCAATCTTTATATGAAAAAACCATACAAACATACTTAAATATCACACGTACATACACATACACGTACACATACATAATTTATAGAAACAAAATTTTTTTATAGATTAAAAACAAATAATATACAAAAATTGGTAATAAGTTTATGTGAGATATTTGCGATTCAAACTATAAACTGCAATGAGACACATATATATACCGAAAGTACCTATGTTTGATTAATATGTCTGATGGTTTGTTCTTTCTGAATAACCGGTTTAAGATTAATTATCTGCACAAATCAAACAAATGTTAGTAAATAATAATCATGTTAAACAAATATCAAAATATACTGATACAATCAATATAAACATCAATAAAAGAACTATGGAGACAGAGAGGCACATGTGACATAAAGAAAATAAATAAATATATTATACATATACACATACAAACATAAAAAGTCCATAAATATTGAGCAAAAGATAAAAAAATGAAGAAAAAAAAGATGAGAGAGATTAATGAATAAATAAAAATAGATTACAGTAAGAGTATAAGATATAAATATAAGATGCAAATTATTTATGGAAATATATGTGTGTTTTTAAATTTTGAATTAATGATGTCGTGATTTTAGAATTTGTAATTGTCCTAAACATAATTAACCCTAAAATATAGTAATTTATCTTTCTAATTATAAATATATTAAATTACAATATTACAATAGCTATTAGAGGGAATGTTAGTAATTAAGAAGAGGGATAAATTGTGGGGTGAGTAATTAAGATGAGGGATATATTGTTAGTTGATTGATCATATTTGGAAAGTTTTGATTTTAAATTTAATTGTTAGCTAAAAAAAATATGGAAAGTAGGTAAAAATTTGAATTTCATTGGTAAATATTTTGACTTATGGGTAAAAAAATATGGATAATCCGTGGGTCGTCTCAAAATGTATGGGAAGTTAATATACTGATAGTATATTTTAGAAACGGGTAAAACCCATCGAATATTTGGATAATCCGGGAAAAATAAATTACTATAATACCCAAGAATATATCGTAAATTTTAAAAATTTAGAAGGATACAATAGTAAATCTAAGGGGAAAAAATAGCACCTATTAAGAATATATAGATTTTTAAATATTTATGTTATTAAAATTGTATGTAAATTCAAAATTAAGATAAATCTTATCTTCATTAAAAATAGATTTTTGTACGTCTCATAAATTAGAATAAAAAAATATAATATATACAATTATACATGCCCTCATTCAAAAATTTTTAATAATTGTTATGCCCAATATTTGGACATGGGTCCTAGGCAGGCCCAATGACATAAGTTGGCCAGCTCACCTCGCACTTGAGCTCACTTGGCTTCTAAACCCATAACCAGGTCGCATCATGCTAAAGATGATAAAATATTCTAAGACCCTTGGCTTAGCGTGAGGTCGCATCTCTAGCTCACCAGCCTTATACTCATTCAGCTTCGCGAAGGAAGAGAGAGGAGAACCGGCCCTCAGCCCGGTTCGCTTCTCATCACCTCTCAGGTCGCATAGACTTGGAAGAGAGGCCCTCAGCCCGGCTCGCTTAGCCAGGCTCACTTCTCCGGATCGCTTTGCTAGCCCGGAGTACTTAACACGGATTTCTCATAACTAGCTGAAAGGCTCCTAACCTCATGGGCTCACCTCACTTGGTATTATTTGCTAATCTGAAGACTGTAGAAGGCCCCCCGGGGTAATATCTCAACATAATTATCTATTTGAAGACAGCTAGCCCCATGGGCTGTCATCTCATCAAGAGATCCGCACATGATCACCTCTACATACTGCTCCCGTGAGGCCACATCACGCACAACTGCTCCCGCGAGGCCATATCGCGTATAACTCCCTACGGGAACCCCTTGCTCTACAACTCCATGACAGTCCCCGGAGCCTAACGAGCTTGGGCCATGACAGTTACAGACATCTGGGAAGTTTGCCCTCCACATCCGCACAGACTTGGGCCAAAGCCCAGCACGTCTAAGGATTTGGGCCTGATGGACCGGACCAATACTTAACCCATATAGGTAACTTGTCCTCCAAGAACTACATGTGCCTTGAACCCCTATATAAAGGGTACGTAGGCCTCTTGTTTCAGTGGAATCGACAGTTGGCAGCAAGAGAGCAAATATTTTCTCTGGCCTTCTGACGAACCAACAACAAGATCAGCTACCAAAATCCATCACTTTCATCCCCTGTTCTTCGCGTTCTTCGTCAAGTTCATCAGCAAAATCATCATATTTTGCTCCGTGATTCCAGCAAATCTCCAAATTACTATTATACCAGTTTCTCCCTATAACAATTGGCGCTAGAAGGAGGGGCATTGACACCTGAGGGAGAAGGATGTCTAACGCTAGGAGAACCGGAAACAATTCAAGAAGTGATAGAACTGGGGATGATGAGATCCCGGAAAATACCAACGAGAACCCGCCTCAAACCGACCCCAAACTCTTGGAATTCTTGGATGAGATGGGCCAGCAGATGCTTGAGTTCAACAAAAGAATAAGGAGGATGGAGAGGAGAAGCGCCTCTAGGAAGGCTAGCACCAGCGCCCGGCGAAGAATGAGGAGGGCCAACAAGTCTAAGCGGCTCTAGTCAACCGTGAAGCCTCGTGACCTCATGAATGACTTCAATGATGAAGCCAGAGATGCAGGAAGGGATGAATAGTTAGAGTGGGATGAGGTGCCCCCCAGTCAGGCGCGGCAGGCCCATGAGACCCCTCCCAGGTCGTTTCATGGCCCAGCCCCCTCTGAGGCGAAGGCAACCAGTGTTTTTGACAGGGTCGGGAGAAGACTAACAGAGCATGACCTAAGGATAAAGTTGGAGAGAGCCCGAACTAAATACACTGAGCTGAGGCCCCTGAGTCCAGCGTGTGAGGTGGAAGGACCCCCTCGCCATCGCGAGTGCGCCAGGTCTCCGCATCGTGCTTATGCACCGGAGAGGCCACCTCTCAGGGGAAGAAATGATGAAGCTCAGTCTGCGATAAGTGGAGAAGGTGGAGGCCGGAGGCGTGAGCAAGCACCGCCCCCATCACATAGGGCCATCAACGAAAATAATAACGGGGAGAGGCTGGGAAACCTCCGCGTGAACGATCTTAGGCAGCTTTTGGAGCGCATGGAGAAGGAGAAGAATGCTCCAAATCCTATCTCCACTCAATCGCCTTTCACCAATGAGATCCGGGTCGCACCTCTACCCGCCATCTTCAGAAACAATCCAAATCTCACTTTCAATAGTGATACTGATCCAGCCGAATACCTAATCCGCTTCAATATTGAGATGGAGGTCTACTAGGTTTCTACTCTAGCCCGCTGCCGGCTCTTCGCCGCCTCTCTCAGAGGCAGTGCCCAACAATGGTTCTCCAAACTCTGACCCATTATGATCGACTCTTGGGAACTACTGGTGGATATATTCATCAAGCAATTTCAGTCTTTTATGCTCTATGCCCCACCTATGGCGACTCTCGCCAATGTCAAGCAAAGGGAGAGAGAGACCCTATAGGATTACTTCAAGAGGTTTAATGCCGAAGTACCCCGAGTTAGAGGAGTGACTGAAGAGGTTGTAAAGAATTTCCTGATAACGGGACTTAAGGAGGGAACTGTGTGACAACTCAGATTTTTTTTCAAAAGTTATTTTTATTATTTAAATATTTTATTGATGTTAGTTTATATATATTAATTTCATAATTTTTAGGGATTATTTTTATACTCAGTAAAGTTCCATGTTAACCAGATTTTTGGGTTTAGTTGACCGTGTTTCTTGTTTCTGGTAATTTTATGTGTACATATATAATTTGTTTTGTGAGTTAAATTTATTTATTTTATGTTAGTATAGTTGGATTGTATTGTTTGGGACTGATTTTGAGGGACTGTGATCCCGGGAAAAGTTCATTTTACAAAGACCTTATTTTGAAAAATTTTCTTGTAATAAAATATTTATTTTACATTTCAATTATTATTTGATTAAAAATATTAATTAGTTAAATATTTAAAAAATATATATTTAATGTTATGTTTAATTGTTTAATTTGATAACGTCATCGAGGGTAGACGTTATAAGTTTTAATGTATGAATTAAAATTGTTAGTTTTTATTCCTTTTTGTTCGAGGATTAATTGTTAGTCTCGAGGATTAAATGTTTATTTATATTTGAGTCTGGATGATTAATTGTTTATTTATATGTGAGTCTCGAGGATTAATTGTTTATTTATATTAAAGTCTCAAGGATTAATTGTTTAATTATATTCGAGTCTTGAGGATTAATTGTTATTTAATATTCGAGTCTCGAGGGTTAATTGGTTGTTTGAAAATTAGTTAATAATTAGGTTTATATTTTATTTATTGGTTTGTTAGGTTTGATGTGAGTTTTCTTGTTAATAGGAATATGTCTGAAATGAGTATGTAAGTATAATTAAGTTATAAACGCTCGTAGAATATAGCGAGGTACTTCAAGGACTAAAGTATCGTATTATATTTGACTATAGATGTAGACGCGCAGACTCGATCTCAATAGTTCAGACTCGTAGCAAACGCAGGAGCGTCGGATTAAAGAATTATTAAAAGGTGATACAGTGAGACGGATAGTGTAGTCGACCCATTCCAGCTTAGGATCGCATCTATATCAGGCAAGTATTTTCTCATTGATCATCCTAGACACTTTTATTTTCGGTTTCAATTATTCATATCATGACAAATAACTATTGTTCAGAGTTATTTGTGAATCTTAAATTGTTTTTATTGCGAAACAGAATTATGTAATATCAGTACTTTCGATATTTGAAAGTTGATTTAAATAAACATATCATATCCTGTTTTATCGAAAAATGATATTATTATGAAAAGTGAAGGATTATGATATTTGTTTAAGCAACCCGAGTATTCTGGATTGCTTGGTCGGATTGGACGATTGCGCAGTGACCAGTAGCGGATGGAGCCTGGTCCTGCGTATTGCGTAGTGGCCGGTAGCGGATGGAGCCTGGTCCTACGTGTTATATATTAGGCCCATGTGTGCCTAGGGTACCCGATATGATTTGTTGGACTTATACGGATGGGTATAGGTCTGTACTATATTCCTTTCTGATCAGGGGGATATGAGTATGAATGTCCAAATCCAGTCTGCCAATTTGGCTATTATGAAATGTGATTTATCAGTTGGCTTTTATGAAATATTGTCATTGATGTGATTATTACGTGATGTTTTGATTATTGATTATATATCTTGATTCACTCTATCTGTTTTTGTTTAAAAGTCTATTATATACTTGCTGAGCATTTCTTTGGCTCACTCTTGTTTTTCATCATACACTTTTCCAGACAGGATGAGAAAATATTAGCCTTTCAGGAAAAGTAAATTGACGAGATTTATCCGCGTAGCTCGGAAGAAGAAAGTAAGATGTCTTTACGAAGAAGTTTTGATCTAGAAAGTCTGTATCTGGAGTAAGTTTTATTTATATATTGGTATATTATATATTATATATATTTCTTGTTATAGACCCGTCCTAGCTGCTGGTATACTTTTTATCGAAGTTATACTAGTAATATAAGCTTGGTTTAAAGAGATTGTTGAAATCGATTGTGGAATTTTATAGATGGGGTTACAAGCGTGATTTGGTATGATTTATTGAGGTCTATAATAATTGATGTTTGGTTTTTTTTGGATTCTTGTTTCTAGAACTATAACCTAAAAGATCTTGGTAATTGGGGTCGTAAATGTAGAATTCAAATATTGAATGACTACAGGTTGTTTAAAATATTATTAAACATGTGATTTTATATTGAGTATTTTCACGTGACGACCAGATCCCGGACCCCGGATTTGGGGGCGTTACAAACTGACTTCTGGAAAAGCCTCCAAGCTAAAACACCCGAAACTTTGTCTGAGTTCTACCGGCAGGCTGAACCCTTTAAGTGGTTTGAAAAATCTATGCTTGATTTGAGGAAAAGTTACAACAGCGGAAGTCGGGGAAAGAACAGCAAACGCAAGAGATCTCGAAGTCCGGATAATAGAAACAGGGGTCGTAGGGAAAGAAGCCCCAGCCCGAAGAGGTGTGGCAAAAGGGAAAGAGAAAGGTCCCTTGAAAGCAACAGATCAGAGGATATGAGGCCCTATCCGAAATACATTCGCCACACCCCGTTAGTGGCCCCAATTGAGCACATCTATGCCATCAATGCTACCAAGGGAATTTTCAAGAAGCCTCCACCAATGACGAATTACGCTAGAAAAGACTCTCGGAAGTTCTGCGCCTATCATGATCAATCGGGCCATGACACTGCTGACTGCAGACATCTGAAAGACGAGATTGAAGACCTCATCAGGAACGGTCACTTCACTGAATGGGTGGTAAGAGAAGTGAAGAGACACTAGGGGGTGATTATCATAACGTCCCGCCTCCTCCTTCAAACGATAAGGCTCCTCAAAATAAAGAGAAACTTGGTCTAGGCAATACTAGAGAAGGTAGTATCCACATTATCATAGGGGGTCCTCACGTTGGTGGAGATAGTAAACGAGCTATGGAAAGATATGCTAGAGAGGCTAGGGAGCGTCCCCTCACAGAGACCTCCCAAGCTATTTAAGGGAGAGGAGACTGATATTATGTTCACCGAGGAGGACGCCAAATGGGTCCATCACCCTCATAACGACGCTCTGGTTGTTAAAATAAATATCGGATCTTCAAACGTGCATAGAGTACTTGTTGATAACGGAAGTGCTGTGAATGTCCTCACTTATGATGTCTACCAGAAGATGGGTCTCCTTGACAAAGACCTCACACCCACTATCGGCCAACTCTACGGCTTCACCGGGGCCTCGGTTAGCGTCAAAGGCCTCATCAAACTCCCCGTCACTCTAGGGAAAGAGCCCTGCATGACCACCCAGGTTGCTGATTTCATGGTGGTAGACCATCACTCCGCCTATAATGCCATAATTGGCAGGCCCATAGTAAAGGAAATGAGGGTGGTGACCTCCATTTACCACCTCTCAATGAAGTTTCCCACTCCAAAGGGGGTAGGATGTGTCAAGGGCTGCTAGTATGATTCTCGAGAATGTTATAACAAGGCCCTCTAGTCAGCTGAAAAGGCAAGTAGAGAGGTAAAAGCCATCAATGTAGATGATTACAGACCGAGGTCAGGTGATACCATGATCAAATCAGAAATAGAAGACTCTATGTGTAACATCATCACCATCGAAGATCTCCCACAAGATTATTTTGAAAGCATGGGAATTCAAGTAGAGCCAATACCGGGGGTACTCATGATGGAGCCCTCTCAGCTAGTTCAAAATTTGGTAGAAGGAATTGTGGAAGAGGCCATCGACGATGAGGAGACCCCAGAGCAGTTAGAAAAAAGATTCAGTAAAGGGAAATGGGTCCGAGAGGAGACCTCAACAGTGATAGATATCTCCAACCGAATCACTCATGAAGTCACAGTCACTTCCGAAAGATTAGTCAACCCAAGTGGACCCGGGGGGTACATATTGGAAGATCAAAACCAGGGAGAGCTCTCTGTTGAAGAAGTGGGAGAAGCAGGCAAGACTAGGGATTTCGAGATGGATATTGATCCACGTATGCCTGCTCATGTAGAAAGAGCTGGGGCAGCTGAAGATACTATCACGATTTTAATGAACGTACAGGATCCTTCTAAGCATCTGAAGATTGGCTCTAATCTCGATCCAGACATGAAAGACTCTCTGGTCTCCTTCCTCAAAAGAAACCTGGATGTGTTTGCCTGGTCTCATGCTGATATGGTAGGAATCGACCCAACGGTTATGTGTCATCACCTCAACATTGATCCAAATAAGAAGGGGGTGAGGCAGAAAAGACGCCCTGTTAGTGGAGAAAGAACTGAGGCTCTCAAGAAAGAGGTGGATCAGCTCCTCATTGTTGGCCTCAGTAAAGAAGCTTTCTATCCCACATGGCTGGCCAATCCGGTTCTCATTAAAAAGCCAAACGGGAAGTGAAGGACTTGCATAAACTTCACTGATCTAAACAACCATTGCCTCAAAGATAGCTTCCCTCTACCAAGAATTGATCAACTAGTGGATGCAACTGCTGGTCACGCACTACTTAGCTTCATGGATGCTTATTCAGGACACAATCAAATTCCCATGTATGAGCCCGATCAGGAACACACAGCCTTCATCACTGATAGGGGTCTCTATTGTTATGTTGGGATGCCCTTCGGCCTACTCAATGCTGGATCTACCTATCAGAGGCTGGTCAATATGATGTTCGAGAAGCAAATTGGTAAATCCATGGAAGTATATGTGGATGATATGCTAGTTAAGTCTAAGGATGCCGCGGATCACGTTGGCCACTTAGCCGAGATGTTTGACATCTTGAAGAAGTACCGGATGAAGCTCAATCCCCAGAAATGTGTTTTTGGGGTAGAATCTGGGAAATTCCTAGGTTTCATTGTTAACCACCGAGGGATTGAGGCCAACCCGGCCAAAATAAAAGCCTTAATAGAAATGAGGTCGCCCTGAAATGTTAAGGAGGTGCAGAGCTTAACTGGTCGAATAGTAGCTTTAAATCGCTTTGTCTCTAAATCATCCGACAAATGCCAAGAGTTCTTCAAGGCAATCAAGAGTATAGGGAAGGAGTTTGAGTGGACTCGTGAATGTGAAGAGGCCTTTCAGAAGATCAAAGAGCATCTAGGCAGCCGGTCTCTCCTATCCAAGCCTCTAGTAGGGGAGACTTTAATTCTCTACCTTGCTGTCTCAGACTACTCGGTTAGTGCTGTGTTAGTGCGAGAGGAAGAGGATACTCAGTTCCCCGTGTACTACATGAGTAAGAGAATGCTCGATGTAGAGACCCGCTATACTAACATGGAAAATCTGGTTTACGCTCTGATCCTGGCATAAAGGAAGCTCCGGCCCTACTTTCAAGCTCATAAGATTGAAGTGAGAACCGCTTATCCTCTAAGACAGGTGATGCACAAACCAGAAACATCTGGCAGGTTATTAAAGTGGGCGGTTGAGCTTGGTCAGTTAGATGTCTCTTACAAGCCCCGTAGTGCCATAAAAGGGCAGGCTCTCGCTGACTTCATTCTGGAATTTCCACCTCACAGTGAAGAGAGCTCACAAGCCCTCGTTAAGGTCACGAGCACCACGCAAGAAGAAATCAATGAAAACAGCGCTCCTTGGTGGACCTTATATGTTGATGGAGCTGTGAATAATGAAGGAGCTGGTACAGGAATAGAGCTTGTAACTTTGGAGGGGCACAAACTCAATACAGCTATCCACTTCACCTTTCAGGCCACAAACAATGATGCTGAATATGAGGCCCTCATATCTGGTCTCAAACTGGCCTTAGAAATGAAGGTGGAAAACCTTAACATATTCAGTGACTCTATGCTGGTTGTCTACCAAATAAAAGGGGGGTTCCAAGCTAGAGGTCCTCGTACTGAGTTGTATCTCAATTGCTCCCGGCAGCTTATAAGCCTCTTTAAAGAAGTCAAGATCGAACAACTCCCACGGGGTCAAAATGCCCATGCATATGCGCTGGCCAAACTCGGCTCTCAGCGCGAGGCCACTCCTTTAAGGGTCATCCCCCTTGACATCCAGAGGAGGCCTAGTGTCCCTGAGGAACTGTATGAGAAGAAACCTTCACCACTCGAGCTAATGGAGATTGAGGTTGAAAATCCGGCCCCAACCTGGATGACTCCAATATGGGATTACATAAAAATGGGCTCATTACCTGAAAACAAGAATGAAGCTAGAAGAATCAAGTACAAAGCCACACGGTATGTTATTTATGATGAGGTCCTTTACATGAGAGGCTTCAATATCCCACTTCTCAAATGTTGATGGGGCCGAATGCAATTACAGTCTTCGAGAGGTACACGAAGGCATTTGCGGCAATCACAAAGGGGGTGGTTCTCTAGCCCACAAGATTCTCCGTCAAGGTTACTACTGGCCTACTCTTAAGCACGACGCCTTTGAATTCGCCAGATCCTGCGACAAATGTCAGAGGTATGCTAACTTCAGCAACATCCCCGCTGCTCCGCTCACCTCTCTAGTGAGCCCGTGGCCCTTTGCCGTATGGGGGATTGATCTGATAGGAGAACTCCCAAAAGCTAAGGGAGCGGTCAAGTATGTTGTGGTGGCGGTTGATTATTTCACTAAGTGGGCCGAGGCCGAGCCTTTAGCCACCATCACTGCCAAGAAACTCAAAGAATTTGTGTATAGATCTATTGTATGCAGGTTTGGGATCCATTACAAGCTCATCTCAGACAATGAAAAGCAGTTTGATTTAAAGGAAATGCGAGATTTTTGTGATAATTTGGGCATCAAGAATGATTTCTCAGCTGTCTGTCACCCTCAATCAAATGGCCAGACAGAAGCAGTGAACAAGATAATCAAGCACACTCTGAAAGCTAAGCTAGATGAAAACAAGGGTAACTGGTCCGAAGAACTTCCTAGGGTCCTCTGGTCCTACAACACCACCCCGAGGAGCACTACTGGTGAGACCCCATTTTCCTTATCATATGGGTGTGAAGCGATGGTACCTATGGAAGTTGGCTTCGGATCATTCCGTCGAGATCATTTTGACCCCAATAATAATGAGGTCAACCACCGACTCTACCTCGACATGATTGAAGAAACCCGGGCAGACTCCCAAGCCCGTCTAGCATCATATCATCAGAGGACAGCCAGACACTACAACGGAAAAGTGAAAGCTCTTCCCATCCGAGTTGGGGATCTAGTCCTATGTCGGGTTATGCCAAACACTAAAATTCAGGCACATGGAGTCTTTGGCGCCAATTAGGAGGGCCCCTACAAGGTCAAGACTGTTATCTGGGAGGGAACTTATCACCTCACCGACCTCAAGGACAAGCCTATTCCGCGAGCCTGGAATGTGGAACATCTCAAGAAATATTTACCTTAGCTGCCCATGTAACTAGCAACATTCTCTATTTCAAGACTTCGTATTAATAAATCATCCTAAGTCTCGGGGGGTAGTAGTGTTATATAAACACCTCTTCGAGTTGATGTAATGACTGTATTGACCTTATGTTCTTCAATTATGCAAGAAATATACATGTTTTTCTTCCAAATTCTGTGTGATGTGTATCAATATTTATGAAAGTTTATGCGGTTAGGATCGAGTTACGTCAATGTGCGGCTAGAAATTGCAAAGCTAGGCGAGGCTTGCTGGCCAACCAAGCGATGCGACGTGGGGCCCTGTCGCCACACAAATGTGCGATGCGAGGCCATAACCACGGGCCCCGTTGGAACGAGCTCAGGCCAACATAGGTGCAAGGCCATCTGGTTCAAAGATTAACGAACCAGGGCCCCCATGCGAGGCCAAAGTAGAACGGGCAGGCAAGACGAGGATCGTAGAGGTGACCTGAAAACAGTTATCAATTATGAGGAAAAATAACAAAGAAAATGAAATAAAGGCCAGCATGAAGGCGATGCCATTCCTGTTCGAAGTTGCTCGAACTAGTCCCCCTCATGCGAGGCCAGATCGAAATGAGCAGATAAGAAATGGGCTCAGGATTAGCGACCTAGAAGTAGTTGGTCAGAAATTGCAATGACAATGCATGGCCAGAAATTGCAAAGCTAGGCGAGTATGTGGGGCCCCGTCGTCACATAAGTATGCGATGCGAGGCCATAACCACGGGCCCCTTTGGAACAAGCCCAGGCCAGCATCGATGTGAGGCCATTCGGTTCTAAGACATTCGAACCAGGCCCCCATGCGAGGCCAATAATGATGAGATCGCAGAAGCGACCTGGACCTACTTAAACATTTGTGGAATGAAAGAATAAAGCAGATAAGTCAGAAATATTAGCTTCGCGAAGCGAAGTCACAATCAGTTCCTAAAAAGTGACCAGAAAGTGGGAAATATGCAATATGAAGATATACTATGCGATGCAAAGAGAAAATCAAGACATGCATAAATAAAATGATGTGAACAGAGAATAGATGAAGAAATTGAAGCATTAATATAAAGTTAAAGTGAATACAAACGCGAGGCATAGACGGTGCCCGCAACCCATCAAATTCAGCTCGTAAGCGAGCACAAAGTACTTGTTCAAAATAAACAATTACAAATGAAGAAAAGAGACTAAGAGGCCCCATCATGGTCCTGCTGCTCTTGAGCCCGCTTCGCCTCGAGCTCCGCGACTCGCTGAGCGGCCTCCTCGTCTACTTCCTTGCGAAGAGCCTCGGCATAAATTCGGGTCGCTTCGCCCAACTGGCCCCAATCAAAGCCTGACAGCTTCTTCATGAAGGTCTTTATGAACTTGACCTGCCCTAGAGCCGATGCCCCCTTCACAGCTTCCTTCTTCTCATTTGGGAACCCAGCGATGACAGTCTCTTGAGTTGTGATTTGGGTTTGAAGCTCGTTCAGCTTCTCATCAAAAGCCTTTGTTTCAGCAGCTCACTCCTTCTCCAACTCTTTAGCTTTGTCCTTCGCGGACCGAAGATCTCTTCTCAGCGGGCTGAGCTCGTCTTTCAGCTTCTTCTGCTCCTCGAGCAGCTTCTTCTTCTCGGCCCCCATCGATTCGACCTTGAAGGTAAGGATAGCATTTTGCTGAGTCAGAGCTCGCACCTCCTTATGTCGGCTCGCCTGCCTATAAAAAAGCTCAGCAGCGGCCCGAGTCGAGCAACATTGTTCTCTTCGAGGGAAGATTGAGCCAGAGGTTGAGATCGCTCTCGGAGAGAAGAGAATGGCCCAGCTTGGCAAAAGCATTAGCTGCGGGGTAAGAAGGAGCAGTGACCACAGCCGTATCCTTGTCCATCCCACTTCGCTGCTTCTTTGGGTCCGCCTTTGCGACCTCACCATCCAGCTGCCTTTTTCTTGATTCATCCCAAGGAGGTTTGCTTCCCGAGGCCCTTAGGTCTTTAGGCAGAGCGACCCTAGTGATGGCCACTTCATCATCCTCTTCGGTGAAGGGAGGAGGAACGATGTTAGATTTCGACATATCTGCACAAGAAACACGAAGCGGTCAGAAAGTAGTAATAAAAAATAAGACAATGCAGAAACATTCAAGCACGATACATATGAATGCGATGCGAGGTGGAAAATGTAGCGAAATAGGCAATATACCGAACTCAGTCCGAGCTCGCTTCGCAGAAGGTTTCTGAGCTGAGCTCGCGATAGCTTTTCCCTTCTTTGGAGTCATCCTCGCCCCTTCTTTCAAAAATCCATAAGCAACCAAGTTCACGGTCGTCACCAATTTTTTCACATTCCTCTCCTCAACGGCGAGTTGTAGAATACTATCGGCTCGTTCCTTGGCCTCGCCAGTAAGAGGAGTGCGAGGAGGGGCAACTTGATAAAAAATACATGGATAGGAATAGTTCAGCATCAAGGAAGATACAAAAATGAACTGATAAATAGCGAAGCGAGGACGGAGTACTTACTAGGTTTGTAATTAAAATGGGTTTGAACCCGAATCTTGTCGAACACATAGAAGAACTGCTCCTTCTAGTGTCCTACGTTGCTCGGGGCGCCATGTAGCAAATTCTTGCCGTTGAATTCTGGCCAGACTGATAAATATAAATACCTGAAGTCCTTCTTCCCCGAGGACTTTAAATTCAAAAAATATCCAAGGGTCTTCATATCGAGGTCCGGATATTGCAGCTTCTTGTACAACACGAACAAGGCAATGGCCGACCTCCAGCCATTTGGATTTATTTGAAGGGGAGCGATGTGGAAGTACTTGCACACATCCTGGACGAATGGGTGCATAGGTGATGCGATCCCTATCTTCAGAAGTGAGGTGGAGAGAACCATCCGATGAACGCGACCTCCATTCTCCTCGTGATCAAATCGATAACATCTCTGGTGGGGTCATGGTAAAACGATGCGCCCCTCCAGCCTATATTGCTCGACCGCTTCCGCCAGAGTTTGCGAAGTGAGGCTGGTCGAAAGATCCCGAGCTGCAAGAACTCGAGGAGAAGCCGGTTTTGTTAAAGAGCTGCTCGCCTCATCCCCCAGCGGCTTCGCACCCAAGTATATCGGCCCTTCCAGCTCGGGCTGTGCAGGAGGAACATATGCCTCGTCCTCAGAATCCTCAGGTACAAAGTTATATTTTCCAGGTCGTACCTTGGTTACATCATCATCTTCCTCGTTGTCTGAGGATTCGACCCAATGAGAAGTCGCCTCGTCCTCGAGGTCAGGATCAACTTCAGTGCGCACCCTCTTGTCCTTAGGGTCGCGGGATTCGTAGTAAGCACTCCCGAGTTCACTCCAGCTCGAATCACTACGAACAGAAATTGGTTGCTGCGGATGAAGAGGCTCCTCACCGGTTTGAGCCTGAGCAGCTCGCTCCGCGACCCGACGAGCGATTTCCTCCTCGGCTGCTTCTTTTGTTAGAGGGCCCGGCCCGACATTCAAGAAAGAGAGGTCGATGGGGGTTATTGATTTCTTCTTCTTCCATTTTTCGAGGCCCTCATGCCGATCAGAATCTTCATGGCCCAGGACGGGTCCATATTCAAGATAAATGAGTCTAAACTCGACTGCTCGATACGAGCTATGAGTGCAGCCGCCTCGGGGGCTGACTTCGGTCCCTGGGATGATTGGATGACGGCGCGTGCCCGATATCTCGTTCAGCTCGCGTTGAAATTCGCGTGAACCCCTCAGTTCCTTGGGATAATGACTGAGAGGCGAGGACATGCTGGTTCCCGAGTCGCTCGACATCTGAAACAGATGGTGAATATATATTAAGGTGTGTGCTTTTAGAATGAAGAAAGGGGGAAATCTAAGTGTCCTCACATCTCACACGAACCGGTCCTAAATCTAAGGTCGAGATGGCGACGCGATGAGTAGTGGGGGTGTGTGAGGTGATGCGACCGGGGGGGTAGGGTCGCATCGCATGAAATATATACACATTGGTAATTAAATAGACATTCAATATGCATTTATAAATAGTGAAGACAAAATATAATAAGATCGGGTCGTTACCTTTGTTGAAAGGAGGAGGGCTCGAATCGCTTAAGGACAGTTGATCAGAGCTGGCTTCGCTAGAAGACTCGGATGAAGGCGGATGAACAAACCTAGTTCGCACCTGGATTCTTGGCATAAAAAAATTGGCAGAAAACTTCGTTTGATCCTTGAGCAATTCAGACAAATTTCTTGAAAATGATTTTGGAAATGATTGAAAATGATTGGAAAGTCCACCTATTTATAGGCAACGGAGGAGAGAGAAACGAAATGACACGTGGCACGATTTCAGCCACTTATCTCAATCCAGTGCATGCGACCACATGGTAACAATGTGCAACCTCTCCTCCAACGACTATATTCGAGCTCGCTTCGCACAAGGAACCCCTTCAATTGCCCTGAAGTTTAAAGGGTTTAATGTGGTTAGCTCAGTCCGTTTGACATCCGGGTCACATCGTAAATGCATTTTCTTGAAAAGGTATTGATAATTCACAAAGGCTTGGCAGTTTGCTTCGCATGTCCATTAGAAGCCTTCTTCTGGTCGCTTCGCATGAAGGATTTCTGACATCAATTATTATCTGATTCCACCTTCGCATCGCTAATGGAAAGGAGGAATCAGGGGGTAGTTGTTATGCCCAATATTTGGACATGGGTCCTAGGTAGACCCAATGACATAAGTTGGCCAGCCCACTTCGCACCTGAGCTCACTTGGCTTCTAAACCCATAACCAGGTCGCATCATGCTAAAGATGATAAAATATTCTAATGCCCTTGGCCTAGCGTGAGGTCGCATCGCTAGCTCACCAGCCTTAGACTCATTCAGCTTCGCGAAGGAAGAGAGAGGAGAACCGGCCCTCAGCCCGGTTCGCTTCTCATCACCTCTCAGGTCGCATGGACTTGGAAGAGAGTCCCTCAGCCCGACTCGCTTGGCCAGGCTCACTTCTCCGGATCGCTTCGCTAGCCCAGAGTACTTAGCACAGATTTCTCATAACTAGCTGAAAGGCTCCTAACCTCATAAGCTCATATCACTTGGTATTATTTGCTAATCTGAAGACTGTAGAAGACCCCCTAGGGTAATATCTCAACATACTTATCTATTTGAAGACAGCTAGCCCCATAGGCTCTCATCTCATCAAGGGATCCGCACATGATCACCTCTACATACTGCTCCCGTGAGGCCACATCACGCACAACTATTCCCGCGAGGCCATATCGCGTATAACTCCCTACGGGACCCCCTTGCTCTACAACTCCATGACAGTCCCCGGAGCCTAACGGGCTTGGGCCATGGCAGTTACAGACATCTGGGAAGTTTTCCCTCCACATCCGCACAGACTTGGGCCAAAGCCCAGCACGTCTAAGGATTTGGGCCTGATGGACCGGACCAATACCTAGCCCATATAGTTAACTTGTCCTCCAAGAACTACGTGTGGCTTGAACCCCTATATAAAGGGTACGTAAGCCTCTTGTTTCAGTGGAATCGACAGTTGGCAGCAAGAGAGCAAATATTTTCTCTGGCCTTCTAACGAACCAACAACAAGATCAGCTACCAAAATCCATCACTTTTCTCCCGTGTTCTTCGTCAAGTTCATCAGCAAAATCATCATATTTTGCTCCGTGATTCCAGCAAACCTCCAAATTACTGTTATACCAGTTTCTCCCTATAACAATAATATATTTATAAAATAACGTTATTCATTTAGGTTAAGCATTTGTATTTATTCAAAAATTTAAATACTTTAAAAGATACGATTAAGATTTAACAAATGTAGGACTATCAAACGAATATTTCGGATATGCCTATATCTAAATTCGAATCCGAAAATCTAAATTCGTATCCGAATATGAATATTGGTTTACATTTGAAAAAATAAATAATCATTTTTAAATATAGATTTTTTACTTTTAAAATTCTGAATTAATGTGATATATATGTATAATAATTATACATATCTTAGAAAAATATATAATTTTAAAAATAAATAAATACATGTATTAATATTATATATATAAATAAATTCGGATTCAGATATTATCAGATACAGATATACTCGTATTCGGAATTGCCGGATTTAGATATAAATAATATCCGTTTATTTCGAATACGAATATAGATATTTCAAACGGATATTGAATATTTCAAATATGAATACAAATATTTTGAACCGATATTGAATATTTCTAATCGTTTTGACAACCCTAAAAGAAATGATATTTACTTTAATATTTGTTTTGATCCGATCGCCATTTTTTTTAACGAAAACAATGTGATGCCTTTGTCGAGAACAAATGAGACAATCAGTGAATGAAAAGCCAAAACAAACGTGATTTTCTTTTAACAAATCCCAAAATTCATTTGCGAAAAGCCAGCTCATCGATCCGCCCCTCACTTCCTTAACTCACTCCCAGCCGTAAATAAAATCGCACTCCCAAACAAAATCAACGGCTACAAACCACTTTTCAGCCCAAACACCCCTCCACATCATCGATCCACACCAAACGCATCCTCACCCTCAATTCAAACCCACAAAATCAACGCTCACGATTCACTCACCTCCCGCCACAACACTCCCCCCTCTATTATAAATAAACCCCCAAACCACTCTTCTCTCGTCCACAACCAAACACACAAACCTATACACACAACACTCCTGTATCTATCTATCAATCCATACATTCTACAATTCAATGGCACGTACCAAGCAAACTGCTCGCAAATCCACCGGCGGAAAGGCACCGCGAAAGCAACTAGCAACAAAAGCCGCTCGGAAATCAGCTCCGGCGACCGGCGGTGTGAAGAAGCCCCACAGATTTCGGCCAGGAACCGTGGCGCTCCGAGAAATCCGCAAGTACCAGAAATCAACAGAGCTTCTAATCAGGAAGCTTCCATTCCAGCGCCTGGTTCGAGAAATAGCACAGGATTTCAAGACTGATTTGCGGTTCCAGAGCTCAGCTGTTGCGGCACTCCAGGAAGCAGCAGAGGCGTACCTGGTGGGATTGTTCGAAGATACTAATCTCTGTGCGATTCACGCCAAGAGAGTCACCATTATGCCTAAGGACATTCAGCTCGCTAGGCGCATTCGTGGAGAGCGTGCTTGATAATAATAATAATAGTCTATGATTAGAAGATGAATTGTTAGGGTTTGTTATGTAAAGCAATGGTGATGTTTACCTTTTCATGTTCAAGTTGTAGTTCCCCGAATGTGTTTTAATGAATTATTATCCAATTATCTTATTTAGTTGTGCCTCTTTTCATCTTCACTATTTATCAGTAACATAGCATATGTGGTGTTTTATTTTTTAAGCATATGTTTAAAAAGATTAATTTTATTTACAATAATATTTAGTTGAACCTGTTAAAATCTTAGTTAAATAATTACAAATGATAACACAAAATGAAATGAAGTGGTAAATAAATAAGTTTGTTGTATTTTTTATTTATTTCTTAAAATTTTGTATTTTTGCCCAAAGTTGAAAATGTGTATTTTGGTGATTTAACTTCGTAAAAAAGGTGTCATATATGCAAAAGTAAAGATAACTATTTAGCAAAAAATAAATAAATAAAGATAACAGAACATGTTGTTTTTACGTAAACGAAGATAGCTGAAAGTGGTAATAACTTATTTCTTGTCGTTCCGGATTTTGTATTCGATTCTCGCTGACCACTGGATTTGTTACAACAGGCATATAAGGCAAATTAATAAAAAAAAATGAAGACACTGTGAGCTTACACAACTTTCAATTTCAATTTAAGCGCCAAATCTCATTTCGCGAAAACACTTGCACTCTCAAACACTAGCAAACGAGCTTAGAGGATCTCTCTCTCAACCACGTCTCTCTGCGTTTTCAAGTTCGTAAGCCTCTCTCTCTCTCACACACACACACATACAACTTGTAATTTGCTTTATGCTCTTCACGTATTTTTAATTTTGTGCATCAACTGAGCTCGATCCGTTACTTTCCAGAAATGTAATTATTATATGTTTCGACATAAGCAATCTCAGTTTCTCCCTAATTTTATGTGATCGAATCTATTTTACTTCTCTTTACTCAATTCTACTCCTCATTTAATTTCGTAACTTCTTATATGTATATGTTTATGTATGTCTGATTTGCTTTATGCTCTCACGCTGCTTCAGTTTTATACATCAATCGAGCTCGATCCTCATCTTTTCGTTTTGTGTTTGAAAAAAAATGTAATCAACATCTGTTATGATATCAATAATCTCAATTTCTCCATAAATTTATGTAGATCCGATGTATTTTAGTAGCTCTTACTCTGTATTTTATATAAACGAATGTGTTTAAAGTCTGATTTGCTTTATTTCGCTCCATTTTCTTTGTCAATCGAGCTCGATCCTCTACCTTTTTCTTTGCGGAAATGTTATAATTATGTGTTAAGATGTCAGGAATATACTAATCTCAGTTTCTGCCTAATATATGCGGATCGAATTTATATTAGTTGTTCTTAATTTTTAATCCTTTATCTGTTATTCAAGTGTACAGGCTGTGTGTTTGTTGCATATCAATGTGTATATTTTAATGATATCTGGTGCGTTTTTGGCATATATGTTGCTCTATATTCAGTTTATAATAATATATTACTTAAGTCCATCCTATTAATAGTGCCTAGAGATCATTGAAAGTTATCGACTTAGGGCAAGTAGTTGATTAGCACCTCAGTTTAGTTTTTGTGTTTTTACTACTAGCATCTAGGTCAGACCTGGTCTTTGCCAAAACTATGATGTAATTTTTAAGCTAAGTGGAATTTATGGAAAAAAGGAGAAAGAAAGTAAAATCAATGCGAAGAATTGTAGCATATCTCTTGGTTGATGGTACACACTGTTGTGTATCGCGAGACTCAAAAAGAGGTACCAAAACTAGGTACCTCGGTAGTCATACTATTAACTTCATGGAGTATTGCCTTATTTTTGTGGAACTGCTGGAGCTAACCTATATGTGTGTTTGTGATTCAATTGCAACTTGGATATTTTGTCTCCTAAGGAATCTTTTAATGATATATATGCAATCTAATATGTTGGATAATTTTTCTCCTAATTTAATATGTGGATCTATTTTATATTGAAGCTGCAAAATCAGTTTTTAGCATTGTTGGATGTTTTGAGTAGCTATGAGATTTAAGCGAATTCATGCTCATGGTTGCTCTATTATATAGTCTTATAAAGATTAAAAGAATCAGATTCACATGGTAAGTAGGATTAATTTGAGTACTTGCTGCTAGTTGAGTGTCATTGGTTGTTTCTGTGTTTGTGATTATCCAGCTGTTGAACTGGAGACCTATGTGATGTTCAGACTCTTCTCATGTTATTATTCATAATTTTGACCCTGATGCTCTAACAACGAATGTAAATTTATACATCTGCAGATGGCAGAAAAGAAAAAAGAATCCTCCTCGTCCTCCAAATCGAAGGAAAAATCAGCACTTTTAGGTAGTTATCGAACTCCTTTCGTACATATTATTACGGTCTCCTTTTAAAATAACTAAATTTGTGATCTACTACACTTGTATTAACTCTCTATATGCATAAATATATCTACCCAAAAGCTGCAATGTCACCAGCACCACCATTACAGACAATTTCACTTCCATTATCGGAGGTAATGAAATGAAAGTATTGATCTGATGCTTTATACTTCTGCAGATTTGGATATTGGAAAGGATTTTCTTACTTCATGGAAATCGATGGCTGAAGATAATCAAATGGATTTTGACTTTTCAACAGTTGCTAAGGGCAATAAAAAGCCATTCAATTTTGACAATATGTAAGCACTTCCTAAATTTTAAGTAGCTGTTCCCAAATTTGGTGTTGAGTTATTTCCCATCTGTAGATATCAATTTGCTCGAAGAAGGTTGGAACGTCTTGATTTTGTACTTCCGAACTTTCATAACACTTTCTGCCTATAACTTCTGTGATAATTCAGTGTTCTTGAAATTTTCAGTATCGTGCCCTCTGTCATAATTTTTTTGCTTGCACTTGCTTCTTCGTGTTGTTTCTTTCAATATTCGCAGTAATTTGTAAGGGAAGTGGGTGGACTCTGTAGCTTTATCACTACCTAATAGTACTTCTGGGGAACCAATTTATTTTAGGGACATGGACTTCAAGCTTGACGATGATTTTGGGAAATTATCATCATTCAAGGTAGACATTTCGGACCTTGATGTCTCTTCACCAGTGAAAAAAGCTGGAAAACCTAGTGGGAAATCTAAAGAAGTATCAGAAGAAAAAAAGACTCAAGGGAGATCAGAAAGGTCGACCTTCCAGTTTGATTTTGATGGGTATGTATATATTTTTGGGTTCCTATGACATAACACCAATGTTTCACAGAAGTTGTTTACTACCTATCTTTAGTGAGTTTTTGACTGGATTCTTTTCAATTACTGTTCTGATTTATCCAATAAACCCAGGTTTGACGATTTTAGTTTTGGGCCAAGCTTAGGCAAGACAGCTAAGCAAACTAATGCAAACCAGGATGCAGAACGTTCTCCAAGCCTAAGTGGGAGTCTAGGATTTGGAACCCACCTTAAAGAGACTGCTGGAGCCTCTGAGGGAGATACCACCTCAAAGTTTGATAGCCAACTTGGTGGAGAAGTGAATTGCTTGAGTAAGGAGAATTCACATAAATCTTTGACAGATGTGCATTCGCCTTCAAAATCAGAAATATGCAAAGATCAAGCTACTAACCTGGGGGCAACAACTTCACCACAGAAACCAATTTCTGGAAGCACACATGAAACAGACCAAGACAATTGCCAAAAAGAGAGGATTACTCTGCTAGAACCATATAAAGAAACAGGTCAGAATTCAGCTGTCCAATCTGTATCTGAGGATTTTTCCACTCAGCAGACCGCTTGTAATTCAAAAGAGGAAGTTGGTTGTTTGGCTAGAAATGGAAGTACAAACACTGACGGTGAACAAAGTATATCTGATGAAAGAATTGATTTTGGCTTCAACTGTGTAAATTCACCGTTGGATAAGTTGCCAGTAGATATGTCATGCTCACAGAGCAATGAAAATAGCCAGTTTTCCGGTGATATTCCTGTTCGAATAGACAACAACGATGATTCTGAACCAGCTCAAAGTGATGCACAGTTTGAACAAATTTCCATTACAAGTGCGTCGAAGAAAATGCTCCACGAAATAGAGACTGATGGAGATACTATGGATGTGACTTCAGAGCTTGTTGTTACACGGTCGAACAGGTCAGACAACCTTTTTCCTTATAAAATGAAAACAGTTATGTAAGAGTGCCGAACTTTTTAGTTGACAATTATACCAGAAAATGTAAACTACTAATTTGATCCCAGGACAGTAGGACATGATATAATCAAGAAAATGTACTTGTGCATCTGTGACTGATTGTTTTGTTAGAAACATAAGCCAGACTGAAGTGTGCTGAAATATTTTGTTTGGCTGACACTTAAAATTTACCACTATATCATCATTTTCTTTGGTCGTCAGTTTTGTTCCTACATTTGATAAATTTCTTTGCCGTTACATTTTTTTTTGTTGATGCAGTAAAACTGCAGCTGATATGGATTTTCCAGGTTCAAAACGGGCAACCAATGTTATCAGGTCAAAATATTTTAAGGGATCAGACGAAGCAAAGTTGCAACAGCAGCAATCCTCAGGATCTCAAATAGAAGCTGCAGCCATTGTTAGCAAAAGGATTGAGACAATGCAATTAAGTCCTGCAGATGAAAGGTAAGAGATACTGCAGGACATTAAATAAATTAGCAATTATCGAATGACAAACACCCAGTATAATTTTGAGCATAAAACTTGCCATAAAGACACAGAAGTGGGGTGATTCCCAAATTCTTGTCTGGTAGGCACAGTTGTCTAACTTTATTTGTATACATCAATGTTTTATGCATATCTATGTGTTCACTTCATGCAGTGCAAGAACTATTAATAAAGAAATGCCAAATAAGGAAAGTTTACCCAACATCAGGTCAGAGAGTTTCAAGGGATTAGATGAAGCCAAATCTCAACTGCAGGAGGCATCATTATCCCAGGTGAAGGTTGGAACCATCAGCAGCCAAAAGATCATCACTACACAACCAAGTACTGCATATGAAAAGTAAGCCATAATTTCAGGGTACAAGCGAACTAAGTAATTATAATTGACAAAGCAATTAGGATAAATATCAACAGGAAACCTGACAAGAAGTATGCACAAAGTGGGATCAAATTGGTTGCTCCTCCTAGGCCAAGCGCACTTCCTAGAGAACAAACAAATGGTGACTCGGTTGAGATAAGAAGTGAAAGGATCTCTGGAAATCTGATGAGTAATAGGTCAGGCTTCATACTAAGTGTTTACATATTTTTCCAATCAGTTTACTCCTTATTGCTCAATATATTACACGGGGTCAGAAATATTACAAGTACTATCTACTTTAGAAAGGTATTCTAATTGGTTTCATGACATGTACCGTTCTAATTGGTTCCACGACATTTACCACAGGGGAGGCTTAAATTCTTATGACACCAGGAAAATTTTGACTAATAGATCAAGGCTTCATGATATGGATGTGGCCAAAGGGGGACCTGTTTCGAATGGAAGTGAAAGTGAGGACCCCAATAATTTCAGGTCATGTATCTATACTTGAAAGTTCTCTCTTCCTACCCTTTCGAACAATTAATTATTCATCAAACTTATGAAATTAAGATACTAAAATTTAAATTGGAAGACGTCCGAGTAAATGTGATGCATGATATCCGTATCAAGAAAATTAGCTAATTTTAATAGGCAAAACAACTGAATTTCAACAGGAAGCTTGACAACAAAGTTGCAGAAACTGGAACAAAATCAATTGTTCTTCCTAAGGCAATTTCGAGAGAGCAAACTGAAGGCGGCTCAGTTCAGACAAGAAGTCAAGGAATCCCTAAAAATCTAACTAATAATGGGTCAGGCTTCATAGAATGAATTTTAATTATTCCATTCCAACGCTTTTTAGTCTTACTGCTCATTTCCTTAACAAAATTATAGGATCCCAAATAAAAAAATGAATGCAAAGTAAGGGTTCTAATTTTAAGCAGTTTTTCATGGCATTAACCACAGGGGAGGATACATTTCCAATAACAACGGCAGAACTTTGACTGGTACATCAAGGCTACCTGACAAAGATGCTGCAAAAGGAAAACCTGTATTGTCTGGAAGTGGAAATAATATAAAGAATCTCAATACTTTCAGGTGAAGTATCTATACTTGTTTTTCTCTCTTTTCCTACCATTTTAAGTTATTCATTAATTTGTCCAATCATGATACAAAAGTAAAATTGGAAGAAGTCCCAGACGTCATCTGATCGTCTGAGTGGCGTTGAGAAAGTTGTTCCTTATTTCACTTAATCTAGATATCGATTTAGGAGAAATATCTCTGTAGATGTAAGATTTCATTGCAGACAGTAGTTCTCTAGATATTCTTTAAACTTGCTTTCATTTATGAGCTGAACTCCAGCACTTTGACACTTTGCTATTAAGTTGTGTATTAAATTATGTAATTCAGCCATACACTCTTGATATTTTTCATTCAAAGACGTGAAGAACGAAAATGTACATCTCATGTAAGCTTTGACGCTTTGTGCGCTGCAGCTTGCATGTCGGACCTACCAGTTCAAATGAGCAGACAAATAAATCTGCTTCCTTGCTTGGTCTAAATCCTAGAGTTCCAGTTTCAGGCATGAGATCTCTCTGCAACAATATCATTTCTTCTGAAAAGCAAAAAATGCCTGAACTGGAAGATGGGGTCAGGACATCTGTTCTTTCTAAGCTAAATAATTTGAGGTAATATATACAATTTTCTCGAAATGACCTTATTGATAAAAGTTCCTGTGTTAATCTTTTTAATGATAACTTCTATGGAAACAGGACTACAGAAACAATTCGTCCTCCTTCAAACTCAATGTTGCAGAAGGATAGTAGAATGTTGAGCAATTCAAGACGAGGCGTAGACTTGAAAGAAAACACAGGATCTAGAATGGTGCATCCTACAGACACAAGGAAACAAGCATCTTCTAGCCCAATACTCAAGAGGAAAAAGGTTGAGGTACCTGCATTACATCCATCCCCACCTCCAGATCCTCCCATCAAAACAAATTTGAAAAGAAAGTAAAGGGATTTTTTTTGGAGTAAATTCCTTATAGCAACAGGAAATAATAGCGTTAATTAAATATTAAACAGAGAATTCCACATTGCTACAAGATATCATTTTTCAGTTTTTAACTTGAAAATACTCGGGTACTCACATGCATCCTAAAATGCAGGAGCCCGGCATAAATTTACTCATGTTGAAGTCAACGAAGCGCCTGTTCAAATCACCTAGTGGAAACAGGTTTCAGTATATGATCATTTGTTTAGTCATAAGAGAACTTGTATTTCAGAATGTTCCTACTATGATTATACATGCTATTGTTTTTCTCTGTGCAGAGATTCTAGAGAGTCGTCGGAAAAATTTGTTGACAAGGAGAATAATTTTGATGGAAACACAGAGAATGATTTTAATGACTCCCAGGGTTCATTTCTACATATTCCTCAGAAATTAGACGTGAAAGAACCAGAAACTCCTTTAGAAATGGACACTGACACCAATGTTACGAATGCCCAAGCATGTGCGAAGGAGCTTGATGATGTAAGCACAAGTTTTCTTTACCGTTTCAGTTGGTACTTTCCCGTTCTTCAATTTTAATATCTAACCTATTTTTAAGCAAGGAGCGGAACTCAGTAAGGAAGTAACATCTTAATTATTTTTGTACTTTGAGGATTTGTTGTTGTTTCTGTTCTTTTTTTTTTCTTCCCATCTAAACCAATCTAACGACAAGCCTTGAAGTTGAGCCAGAAGCCAACACTAACTTGCTACGTGTCATAGGTGTTTTTGCATCAAAGAAAATGTAGATAACTTTTGTTGGAAGTCAAATCTAAATTTAAAAAGTGTTGTAAAGAGCATAATTACTTCACTTTGTCTTAGTAAGCACTGCTATGCAAATACAAATGTGATGACCTGAATTGCGTAGGTTCATAGTTATGTGTATACAGACCATATACATCTCACATAAATTTTGTGGTGCCGCCTTCTCAGTTTCACGAACATGGTCTGTATAAAGTTTGTATTCCCATTTCAGTCCATGATGATACCCAGCTAAAAAGTTAAATCCTTATTATACTAGCAACATTTGTTAGGCATCCACAAATGTTTATTGTGAGTTTGTCTTCTTAGTAGCATTTTTCATTGTTTTTTGAAATCCCTTGACACTTGACAGAGAGAATACAAAATTAGAACCTAAAAGATGATAGTAAAAAATGTTATTGTTTCTGCAGTTGGCCAATATGCTGAAAAAGAAACATGAGGAATCAAAGGAAATTCTAGTTCGAGCTGTTGTCAACAATAATAAACTGTTGATGCTGAACCACCCTATGCATGAGGAAAAGATATCCTCTCAAGTCTCACCAAATTATAAATGTGTTGCTAAGTTTTCTTTTCATTATTTATTTTGTGACTTCAAATGAAATCTGGATATTCCTTAACAACTGCATACTTTCGCTTGGTCGAGGAATTCGCTGCTTTGTTGTTGTCCAAGTAGGCTTCTCATTTAGAAGGTATCAGCTAGAAAATCACAAGGTATTTCTGCTACTGCTATATCCCTCTCACACTCATACATGCACGAAAATTAAAATTATAGCAAATTAAGCTGTTTAACTTTGTGTGCATGTTTCCATTTCATTATGATTCCTTGATTTTCCATAGCATCCTCATCACTGATGTTAATTCTTCGTACATTTCAGGATAAACTTTTTTTAATCTTACATCTGCTCTATCTTGACGGTGAGGTATTTCTTGTTTCTCCATTCACTTCCAAGCACTTGTACATGGCAGGCGAGGAATTCAATTGAAACACATGCAGCCATCTTTTGCTTATTCTTACATTTCTTAGGTAATTGCAGGCATGGGCTAAGAAATGTGTACAAATTTGAGGTCTTTTGCTCTGTAGTGTGTACAAATTTTGTTGTGCCCATCTGTGTCTCAATATCTGAACTATGTAACTAACGGCTGTTTGGTGCTATCAATAGTATTGGCTAAAAAAATTGTATGTGCGCTTGCATATTTCGCTTCAAAGATTAGTGCTGTTGTCAAATTGATAATTCTTTTGGGTCTTTGCCAGGACCAAATACTTGGTGCACTCCCTGTTCAGTAAATTCGAGATGTGCTTCTGCAGAGTTGATGTTTCTAATTGGTCTCGGTGTTTGTTGCAAAAGAATTTATCCCATAATATTGTAGAAAAATATGAAATATATACAGTATGTTCATCCATGCAAAAGAGAAAAAAATTTGTGTTTTTAAAATGCAAGTAGTTACACAGTAGCCAAATTGCAAAGATTATGGATTTTCATTTAACCCATATATCCAGTTTGAACCAGTCTCAGTTGGACATGAATTAAACAGAAGAGTCAGATTATATAGAAACCCTCTACCACACTTGAGTAGGGCCGAAACTAGTACAAACAATAAATAAACATCTAAATCGTACATTACCATGCAAAAACAAAGCCCACTTTCACACTCTACAGATAGGAGATACCTCACATTCCTTCGTCTGACATGTTCCAGTTACTCCTCTCTGTATCTATATATCAACACCCATTATTTCTTATCAAAGAAAGCTTCCTCCTATCTCAAGAAAAACTGAGGATTACCTTAATTTCGAACGTTGAATGAACACTGGTTCATTGTTTTTAATTTAAGAGGTTTTAGACAGTTTGAATTTTTGTTTCGTTTCGTTGTATCTACATTGCTGGGATCATGATAGGTTAAAACAGAAACAGTTAATTACTTTAAGTCATGGGTCCTGCTCCATTGAAAACTGAAGATCATGCTTAATCAATATGTTTACTGTGATCATGGACTATTCTTTTCTGAAAACAGAGTGACCTCTATAATTTTCCTGTGTTGTGCTTATACAATTTGTATGACTGTGATCGGACATTGTAGCTGATGCTGCTGTTTATGTAATGTTTATAAAGAGGAAATATAAGTACTTGAATCGAAATTTCATTTGATCATTGTATTTTCTTGCAAGATATCTCTAAATAATGCAAAGACTAATGGAAATGTAGATTGCTTAGGACAACCGATCAACTGACGCGACACTAAATAGGTAAAGATTTGGCTGGTTAAGCTTTGTCTTGGTGAAAATTGATATGGTATTTTCGTGCTGGAAACACGAGCTGTATTATCAATTTAAATTTGTCAGGAACCGCTGTGGTGCATTCAAGCTATAAAGATTTTTGATGCCATCAATATGAAATAGCCAGGAACCATTGTGGTTTCTTCAAGCTTTAAAGCTTCTTCGATGTTATCCATAGTTGTTGGGTTTTGTTGAGTCTATCTTTTCAGATTTGGATCAGGATTTGAGTTGGTCTAATTTTCAGATTTAGACTATGATTTGATTTAGTCTACCTTTCAGATTATGACTATGATTTGAGTTGGGCTCAATTTCTTCCTCTATAAATATTCTCATGTAATTGTAAAACCCCAACACAATATCAATACAAAATTAGTGCGGCTTGTAAAGTAAGAAATTCCGAACCATGTAAATCTTTGTCTCGTGTGATTGACGTTTATTTTCTTGTTCTTGTTTATTCGCTTTGAGTTTGTTTTCGTTGTTCAATATACTCAACCGATGTGGGACAACTCCCAACAATAGTAACCTTCACCCACAAAGTAAAAGACTGTTTAATGCCGGAGGAAACTTTAAGGTAAGATTTTTGTGTGCTAAACTTTAAGGTAAGATTTGGAATATAATTCTGTGCATGTATAATGAGGTATGGTAAAGTATGTAGGCGAGATTCCATACAATGTAAGTGTTAATATTGATCTTTCAGTAATTGCTGAATATATTGCTGAGAGTAAAGGTTCAGGTGGCTTATTCATCATAAAGATATATGGCCATTAGTTTGTTTGAATGAGCTATGACCTATCTAAATCAAGCACATAAAACCAGAGAAACTTTAATATTTCAACATTGAAAATCTTCTGAATCTTCAAACAAAGTTGACATAACTGTAAAATTGTTTATGGCAGATGACCTTTTCCTGTACTGGTATCCTTGATAGAGGTCCCGTTCATTATTTGTTTTTGTTCCCTTGACAGTTGTTAATCTATCGACATGATTTACAGGTTTTCCTCAAGATTCTGTATTAGAACTATCTCATCCTAAATTATCGTATATGTAAAGGTGACAGGCCTTTATGATTTAGTTGCGGTGGATTTTGATTTTTTACTTGGATTACATTTCCAAGTACAAAATTATTTAGTCGGATCATGGATGGAGCTCTCATATAATAAGCAGCACTCTGGCCGGCCATTCTTCTAAGTGGATTCTTCATAAGCTACGGTAGAACATAAAGGGACCAAACTAAAGTTAATAGAAAAGGGCCTCATGAGCAAGCCAAAATAGTGTGACAAATTTGAAACCTCATGAGCAATAACAAACATTTATAGTGGAAATTCTTCTCTGGCCAGGTTATCTGACATATCAAGCCACGTAGATATGACGTATTACCACAAAAAAGATGAAAGTGCTTTTGTGGCAATAATAAAAATATAGATGAACTCCTGTAGAAAGGGATAGTTTATATTTGACTAGGACTGCAAGATCAGCTGTCCTACAGTAGTTGTCTTTTGTTGTCAAGTGAGTCGCAAAACAGTATTAATTGAATGATACGAGGCAATCAGGATTCATGACAAATAAAATTAAGTATTGTTAATTTTTGTAGCCTTTCACCCACTTTGACAATAGTTCAGCCTAGGGTTGCAAACGAACAGAGTCGAGCCGAACCGAGTTTGACTTTTTTTTTAAACGAACCGAACCGAGTCGAGTTTGACTTTTTTTTAAAACGAACCGAGTCGAGCCGAGTTTCCTAATAAACGAGCCGAACACGAGTTTTTCACGAACAAATCGAGTCGGGTCCGAGTCGAGTCGAATTCGAACTGAGTCCGAGCCGAATCGAGTTGTTCGCTAACAAAACAAATATTTTTTACTCAATTAAGTCCAATTAATAAAAATAACTTTTACGGATTGTTGTTTCTATTTTTTAAGAAATATTTCTCGACGATCCAACCGTACGGATGTCAAGATATACTTAATATAATGATATTCCCAAATTTTAAAAAAATAAAAAATTAATTTGGTTGAAGATTCTAGTATATCATTACTATATTGACTACTTGACTAGTACTCGTAACTAGTGTTTTGTCACAAATTGTTGTTTCTATTTTTCTAAAAATATTTCTCGGCAATCCAACCATATGAATGTCAAGATATATATAATATAATGATATCCCCAAATTTTAAAAAAATAAAAAATTAATTTGGTTGGAGATCTTAGTATATCACTAATATATTGACTAGTACTCGTAACTAGTGCATTGTCACGAATTGTTGTTTCTATTCTTTTAAAATATTTCTCGACAATCCAACCGTACGGATGTCAAGATATATCTAATATAATGATATTTCCAAATTTTAAAAAAATAAAAAATTAATTTGGTTGGAGATCTTAGTATATCACTACTATATTGACTAGAATTCGTAACTAGTGTTTTGTCACGAATTGTTCTTTCCATTTTTTTAAAAATATTTCTCGACGATCCAACCGTACAGATGTCAAGATATATTTAATTTAATGATATTCCCAAATTTAATGTATTATATTTATTAATATATATATATATATATATATATAATGTATAATAATACAAATGTAACATATTTAATTATGGTCAGTTTCTCTATGTTATTTATGAAACATCTTTCGAATTAAAGAATAATCTTTAAAATAACAATCAATTTGGTACAATTCAATAGCCAATTACTTAATAAAAGAAAATAATATATTGCATAAATTCCAGAAAAAGCTAAGCATGCTGTATATAATTATAGGCAATGCAGAAAGCTGACACAGATATGACAAAAATGTGACTGCATTCAATCAAGTAGTTGTTGTAACAATTAAAAACAGGTCAAGGTTGCAGAGAATTTGACATATATGCAGAAAGAAATAGTTCTGCAGGCATTCAGTCATAAAAGGTTCTAAAATAATAATTTTACAGCCAAAGCACAGTGACAGATATCACTAAATCAATCTAAACCGTGCCATGTACAGTACTGACTGCATAAAAGGTGTACTAGCAAGGACAGTTATCCTCCATGCTCATTAAATGAGAAGTGGCATACCTTATCAGATACAAGAAATGTATAAACTTAATTTGAAATTAATAAATAAGCATGATGTACTATTTCGTATTTCACACATCAAATAATAAAGTAATCAAATAACAGATGAGGTATATTTTTGCAGTATATGCGTTTAAGTCTAAAATTAAAAACAATTTCTCACAAACTTGAGCTTTTGCTAGAAAAGAGTTTCCATATTAGTTGAGCAACTATTAAATTAGGCATGCATAAAACTATAAAAGTCTCCTTAAGCATAAAAAAAATACTCATGGCAAAGTCCTAATTGAAAATCTGGTAAAGTTTACACAAATACAACTTCCAGTGTTACTTAGACGACAGTGAATGCAGACTGTAATGAGGATGAGAATCGAGATGCAATGGTTTGGGAATTGGGAGGCAAATGCCTGAATCTGATTCTTAGCATCTGTAAAACAAACAAAAATCACATGTATAGTATACACTTATTCTTTTTTTAACAATATATATATAATATGAATAATTTCATATAAACATTAATATATTAAATATGATATAAATATTTAAATTATTCATAATATTTTTTTATTAATAATATATATAAATTTTATCCGAGCCGAGCCGAGCTAGACGAGCTCGAGCCGAACTCGAGCCGATCCCGAGCTAAACGAGCCGAGTTCGAGCCGAACAGGCATAAAGCTCGGCTCGGGTTCGTTTACTAACCAAGCGGATTTTTATGTTCAAGATCAGGTTCTTTTAATAAACGAACAGAGTCGAGCTCACTTAAACGAGCCGAGCTCACTTAAACGAGCCGAGCTCGAGTTTTGTTCACGAACAACTCTGTTCATTTGCAGCCCTACTTCAGCCCATGATGTTGTATAAATACCTGAACCTCCCAGCTTTAGTCTTCACTCTTCAGCAGGCCAAGCACAATCTTATGAAAACAATACAAGGAACATGAAATATAAAGTGAGATTCCAGTTCTGCTTGTTATTGCTCTTGATTATGTTTTCAGGGTCTGAGCCCCGCCCTCTATATCCACCCACCCAAAAGAAGAACCTTACTGCTCCATTTCAAGTAATGTTCAAAACTGCTATTGAAGCAAGCAAACACTTACGTAATCCCCAGAGATCAGCCCCAGGCGGACCTGACCCTCAACATCATTAGTAGCGATAAATTTTGAACTTTGAAGCCAAAGATTTTTGTTATCTCATGGTGAGTGGCAACAAGTGCAGTGTAGCGATTCTTATAAATACACTGAGTATTTTGTACACGTTAGAAATAGTTCTGCATTATAAATCAAAGCTTGTATAACTATCACAGATTTATATATTCTCGTTCTTGAAAGTACTATTTCGTTATTTCCCCTCCATGAATATGTCATATCTTTAGGTTCCGAAAGGTCCATTCTTTCTACGACTACAACTGATTCTGATTGTCAGTCATGCATCATGATAAATTGATAATGGTATGACTATAAATTTAGCTGTAAAGCTGTGCATTAGAATACAGTAAGTGTAAGAAAAACAAATATAGAGCAACACAGGATAAACAGAACAGAAAGTCAGTTCAGAAGATGAAAAAGTTCTAGCTTTATATAGTTAGATAGCCTATTGTTAACTAGGATCCGAGAAGGCATCCCTGCTATGCATTATAGAAAATAAAATATCATGTTTCTACACAGAGCGGACCCTCAGGCCAAGCGGATGGAGCATCAAAAAAATAAAAAAATTAGGGGTACATTTTTTTATATAAAAGAGTGAAAAAAAATTAAAAAATATATGTAGAGGCACACACAAAAAAATTAGGAGCACAATATTTTTATAAAAGGACACCAATTTTTTTAAAGATATAAGAATCAAAGAATAACAATAATAATTAGGGCCAAAATATTTTCTTTTTTCTTTTTGTTTATATAAAGAAGTACAATAAAATTAAAAATATGTAAATATTAGATATCAATCTCCATATTTTGTAAAAACTAACGCTTCCTCTTCTTATTATCACTAGCTTCCAAATCCCTAATTACAGTGACATTTAGTTAGGATGAAAAAACATCGATCTTGAACATAATCCTAGTACTTCATGTTTTAAAAAAAGAAAAATACAACATGATGAAAGTGAGGAAGAATGTGTCGTTTTATCAGGTGAATAAAATCTCAGAGTTAACTATTTTATGCACTTACTTGATCATGTTGATTCATCACTTCGTTTTAGATTCGATCAATTTCAATTATATGAGAAAACCTTTGGTTTTTTATTTAGTGTGAAAAAGTTGAAGTCTGCAAGTGATGATAGTTTAAGAGCTTCATACATTAATCTTGAAAATTTTCTGAAGCATGATGATGTCTTTGATATTGACGCAGAAATCTTGTTTCTTGAGTTAAGAATTCTGAGAGAGTGTTTACCAATTGAAGTTAACAAAGCTATTGAGATGCTAAATTATTTGAAAGTGATGGGAGATTGCTATCCGAATGCCACTATTGCTTATAAGATTCTGTTAACTATACCAGTTACAGTGGTTTCCACTCTTCCAAACGTATGATGTCATAGGCGCCCGGACATCTCTACCCTTGAGCTAACGTAGGGGGACAAAACGTAGGGCGCGCCTTTTCATGGTCATAATGTTGCACGCGGACATTATCCTAGGACGCGCCTTTACGAGGTCATACTAAGTTGATTTTCTTCATTTCAGATGGTCCGTGAAGGCGCGTCCAAACTACCCTTTCATCCCTTTCGAGAATTCATTTTTAAGAGGTACGGAGGTACCATCTCTCCTACCAGGATTCCACCTCCTCTATCCCCAAAGACCAAAAAAGCTGTAAAACAATTTATGGAGCACCTTAGCCAGAATAAACACGAACTAGGTTTCAATAAGATGGCCCTTTCGCCACCTATTCTCCCTGAAGTTGCTACGTGAGATGCAGCGCCCGAGGCGCCCCCCATATCAGTAAACATAGACAACGACCTAGAAGCAAAGGAAGCAGAAGTGGCAAAACTCAAAAGGAAAAAGAAAGGCAAGGAACCTATGGAGGAGCTAGCTGACTCATCTTATACGGAGGCTGAAGACGCGCCTGAGGAGGAAGATCGACCATTGTCTCCACCACTTTCCCCCAATCCCTTTGTCCATTGGAGAGTAGCAGACCATGAAATTGACTTGGATTGGAGTGGGAAAGAGGTTACAGAAAAGGAAAAAGATGCTGTGAGGGCGCGCCATGGGAAGTTAGCCTGTGTCGGTTTGAGGACTTCAATCACGGACTTGGAGGTCGCCTGGACAATGAAATACTACGATCAGGAGGGTATGTGGAGCATTCCTTCAAGGAGGATGCATCCTCATAGATTTGACATAAAACCTATAAGAATTCCAAGAATGGTGACTTCCCCAAAATTGATCGAGTTGGGGGTGGGCGCGCCTTTGCAACCCTATTTCAAAGCGATCTGTGAGTGGTTCAATATAGCGCCTCTTCAACTTTTTCCAAATGGTTGGAAGTTCACCATAGCCTTGTACGTTATGTATCACTCCTTAGGTTATGGCGCGCCGACCATGGAGGAGTTTAGCCATTTCTTTTCGTTAAGGCAAAGCAGTATTGGATACTTTTTCTTAGTGATTTGGAGGAAGCACAACAGACGAGGCTTCTCCGAGGGGAAAACTTCGAACGTGAAGAAATGGAAAGAACCTTACTTCTACGTCTACGATATTCCTAGGGTTCGAGTGCGTTTTAACAAAACTCCAGGTAACCTTTCTGGGCGCGCCTAACTTACATACGCATTCCTTTATTTCCTTTCGTCCTAACATCTTTTTTCTTCAGTTCTTCGGACTCAAACCCATTTGTCTGGCGCAGCTCTAGTAAGGGCGGAAACTATTTTGAGTCTTCCACCAGATCAAAAGGATCTCAAGAACCTGATTACAGTCGAAAAATTAAAGGAAATGGGCTTTCTATCTGAGAGGGTAGGGTCAATTCAACCTGTCCCCTCTTCAGACAATGAGGGCGCGCCCTCTGAGGGGGAAGGGTCCGAGAGTGACTCCATCCAAGATAGTGACGAAGAAGGTTGGCGCGGCCACGTCTTTGTCACCGTCTCGTTCTTAATATATGCTACACCAGACAGAGATATATATATTTTTATTATTATTTTTAGGGCGCGTCTCAAATGGTCCTTTAATTTTGTTTTATTCTGACTCATTCTTCTTGTTTATTTGCAGAAATGCCACCGAAAATTCCTAGAGGTTGGGGAGCTAAGCCAAAAAAAAACTGAGGCTGATAAGAAGAAGTCCGAACTCCCTCCTTCCAACAAACCCAAATCTCCCGTCAAAGCGGCTCCTCACAAGGCGCCAACTCTTCAAGGCGCGCCCCCTTCAAAGAAACAAAAAGTTATGGAAGGGTCAGCTTCCATCTCCCTTGTCTCTTCATGCATTGGGGAGTTGGCCCATCCTCTAATTGTGGATGATGACTTAACCTTCTGGTCCTCCATGAAAGAGGATGAGGCCGACAATGCTTTAATTCGCTCAGCGGGGGAGGTATACTTTCATGTGATGAACAAATCAAGGTCATGGTCCAAGGACAAGGCACGCCTGCGCAAACTATAGCAAGATGAAGAGCTTCGTTCCACCGAACTAACCGCTGCTACGCAAGCTAGGGCGCGCCTTGATACTAAATTATCAATTGCCAAGACCCAACTTTCCAGGGCTGAGGCTGACCTTTCTCTTGCCAAGTTAGAATTGGGGAAGCTTAAGGAAGAGAAAGAAGATACTGCCAAAATTCTTGATGGGTTCCATATTGAGAGGCTCGCCTATGAGGAGGGCAAAGACGAGGTTCGGGAACAAGGAAAAGTGTTGGGTTTTCATGATTTTCTCCGGGGATTCTTAGCTTTTGAGCCCAACTTTGACTGGTCCCGATGGGGCCCCGCTACCAAGGAGTTCATTGCCGAATTCCAGGCTGAAGAGGCGGAAGCCATTGCTCTGAAAAAATCGGACTTAGAGGAAGAAATCAAAGCCCAGTTGGTCGAGTCGGCGCGTCCTGTGGAGGATAGTGGGGCGCGCCCTGATGCGGATGGGGCTCCTCTTGACGATACAAACGTCCTCTCAGTTGCTCCTCTTCAGTCATTTCAACCACCTGGAAATTAGCAACTTTCATTTTATTAAACATTTCTGAGGTGCAGGCCCTCTGTAAAACCTTGCAAGTTGTATATGTTTTTCGAACATTTGTGTAACTAGACGTGCCTGACCCTTAACTGTGAATTTGTGTCTCTGTTATGTTGAGGCGCGCCTGCCCCCTGGAATCTCCACAACAGTTTATCTTTTTTACCAAATGTTACCTTATATTTCTGTGCGTTTATTATGCATGCTTGTCTACCTTTTTATGCAAATGTTATCGTCCACCGCGCAAGTATTTTCGAATGACTTCAATAATTCTGTCTCGGGCGCACCCTGATTCTTCTTATACTTGTCAACAATAAAATATTTGCACAGCCTGGATATTTTGTTATGAAATCAAACCCTTTCCATGGGCGACTAGGGCGCGCCCATCAATGCTCCTGTGTAAAGCTATTGCTACCTTGTAGAAAAGAGGGCACATCTGACACCTGGCATATATACTTGCAATGACCAAATATGCATAGTCGTCAAGATATTTCAAAGAAAATAGTTCGTCATACATAAAAAAGAATAATAGCACACCACATGCCTACTACCCCCTAGAGGAGCAGTGAATTTAAGTTTTACTTCTACTTCTACTGGTAATTAAAAATTATCTTAACATAACATAGAAATCGTGTAGGGCTTGTCTGCTGGAAATATTTCTTCAAATGTTCCGCGTTCCATGCTCTTGGAATGGATTTGCCCTCCAAGTCTTCTAAGTAGAAAGTACCCTTCCATAATGCTGCTATGATTTTGTATGGTCCTTCCCAGTTAGGTCCAAATACTCCATGGCTTGCTGTCTTAGCGTGAGGCATCACCTTCTTCAGCACTAGGTCACCTACTTGAATTGGCCTTTCTTTAACCTTCGAGTTGTAGTATCTTGCCGTCCTCTGCTGATACACTGCTAACTTCACCTGAGCATTAGTTCTTGTCTCTTCAAGTAAGTCTAGGTATAGCCTGTGGTTCACCTCTTGAACTTCTTCCTGAAAAATTATGGGGTTTGACTACTATCATAATTGGAATTCCTCAATGGAGTTTAAATAAAACTCAGTATCTCCTACCTGAAATTTGTCCCTCATAAAGGACCCGGCTCCGATCTCAACTGGCACCATGGCTTCATAACCATACATTAAAGCGAAAGGTGACTCCCCTGTGGTACTTCTAGGAATAGTGTTGTAGGACCATAACACCAGAGCGTGAAAGTTTGTTTAACACATACCATCCTATCATAAACTATATATATTGAATTTGTTATTTTTTTTTATATATATACCTGAGGCAATTCTTCCGGCCAACTTCCCTTGCTTTCCTCTAACTTGGCTTTCAGGGTGTGCTTGATGATTTTATTAATGGCTTTGGTTTGTCCATTGCTTTGAGGGTGGTACACCGCCGCAAAATCTTTCTTTATAGATAAGTTCTCACATAGGGTCCTCAATTCCTTGCTATCGAATTGCTTTCCATTATCAGAGACCAGCTTGTATGGGATGCCAAACCTGCAAACAATGGCGTTAAATACAAAGTCTGTTATCTTCTTGGCTGTTATGGTTGCAAGAGGAGCAGCTTCTGCCCACTTTGTAAAATAATCCACTGCTACCACGGCATATTTGACTCCTCCTTTCCCTCTTGGTAATTCTCCTATTAAATCGATCCCCCACATGGCGAATGGCCACGGGCTTGTCATGGAGGTAAGAGAAGCCACCGGGCTTGCGATGTAGTTTGCATATCTTTGGCATTTGTCACATGCCCTAGCGAATTCGTAGGCATTCTTCTTCATCGTAGGCCAATAATATCCTTGCCTAAGGATTTTCATGGCTAGGGAATTACCCCCCGAGTGATTGCCACAGATGCCCTCATGTACCTCCCTCATGATGTAAGTGCACACTTCTCCATCTATGCACTTAAGTAAGGGTTGGTTGAATCCTCTTTTATATAATACCCCATCATATTCCACATACCTGGCTGCTTTGTACCGAAGTCTCCTGGCTTCCCCCTTGTCTTCGGGAAGTTTTCCTTTCTTCAAGAATTCCCAAATAGGTGTTTTCCACGTGATTTCTTCTAGAGTTTCTCCATCAATTGCCATAACCTCTTCTCTTGGGATACTTGGCTTTTCCCGAATTTCTAAGGGGATGACTCCTAACATTGTAGCATTTTTTTGTGATCCCAATTTGGCCAGGGCATCTGCCTTGAAGTTTCGACCTCGGGGGATCTGCTCTATGCGAACCTCTGTGAATTTCTTTATCAGGTGCTTGGCACATTCGAGATACATCTCTGTCTTGGGACCTCTTGCCTGATATACCCCCCTTTCACTTGATATACTACCAACATCGAATCACTTTGGATAACTAAATGAGTTGCTTTCATTTCAAGGGCAAGTTTCATTCCAGCAATGAAGGCTTCATACTCCGCATCGTTGTTAGTGGCTCGAAAGGCGAAATGAATTGCGCTCATAAGATGATGTCCTTCAGGGCTGATGAGGACTATGTCGGCCCCGGCTCCTTCATTATTCACTGCTCCATCAACATGCAATGTCCACCATGCCTTTGAAATTTCCCTTTCTCCCCTTAGAGAGGTGTGTGCCGCTTCTACCGGAATCATGGCTCATTCATAATTTTCAAAGTCTGGTGGAAATTCTAAAACGAAGTCTGCTAGAGCTTGTCCTTTAATAGAACTCCTTGGTTTATACTAGATGTCAAATTGCCCCAATTCAACTGCCCATTTCAGCATTCTCTGGCCGATGCATGACTTGTTTGAGTGGATAAGCTGTCCTGACCTCGATTTTGTGAGCCTGGAAGTAGGGCCTTAGCTTTCTTGCTGCCAGTATCAAGGCGTAGACCAGTTTTTCCATGTTAGAGTATCTTGTTTCGGTGTCGAGAAGTCTCTTGCTTACATAGTAAACTGGGGACTGCAAGTCGACCTTCTCCTTCACTAGGACGATACTAACTGAGTATTCAGAAATAGTCAAGTAGAGAATCAATGTTTCCCCTTCGGTTGGCTTAACTAACAGAGGAGGATTCCCCAAATGTTCTTTTATTTTCTGGAAGGCCTCTTCACATTCTGGAGTCCACACAAAGTCTTTAGCTACTCCCTTGATGGCTTGGAAAAACTCTTTGCATTTGTCTGATGATTTTGACACAAATCTGTTGAGAGCGGCTGTCCTTCCAGTTAAGCTCTGTACCTGCTTCACAGTGGTCGGTGACTTCATGTCGAGTAGAGCTTGGATTTTGACAGGATTTGCTTCAATTCCCCTATGATTGACTATGAACCCAAGGAATTTTCCTGATTCCACCCCGAACACACACTTCTGAGGATTAAGCTTCATTTTATACTTCCTGAGAATATTGAACATCTCCTCCAAGTGTTTTACATGAGTGCTGGCTTCTTTAGATTTCACCAACATGTCATCCACGTACACTTCCATTGTCCTAACAATTTGATCTTTGAACATCATGTTCACCAACCTTTGATAGGTTGCCCCAGCATTGATCAAGCCGAAAGGCATCCCGATGTAGCAATATAATCCTCTGTCTGTGATAAAGGAGGTATGTTCTTGATCTGACTCATGCATTGGAATTTGATTATACCCTGAATATGCATCCATGAAACTGAGGAGTGTGTGGCCAGCCGTCGCATCTACCAACTGGTCAATTCTTGGGAGATGGAAGCTATCCTTAGGGCAAGCCTTGTTCAAGTCGGTAAAATCAATGCATGTCCTCCATTTTCCGTTGGGCTTTTTTACCAGTACGGGGTTCGCCAGCCATTCAGGGTAGTAAGATTCCTTAATGAGGCCAACGCCCAATAACCTGTCCACCTCTTCTTGCAATGCTTGAGATCTTTCTCCACTGACTGGGCGACATTTCTGCCTTATCCCTTTCCTCGTGGGATCAATGTTAAGATGATGGCACATTACCTTAGGATCTATTCCTACCATATCAGCGTGACTGCATGCAAAAACGTCCAAGTTAGATCTTAGGAAATTTATCAACTCTTCTTGTAAGGCGGGCTCAAGGCGCGAACTGATTTTCAAAACTTTTGAAGGATCCTTCATATCTACTGGGATGGATAATGTATCTTCTACTGGCTCTGATCTTTCTATCACAGGAGGCATTCGAGGGTCCAGGTCAAAGCCGACATCGTCTTCTTCCTTTTTATTACTAGTGGGCGTGCCCTCCTTCCTTGGGGAGCTGAGACAATCCTCTTCAAATTCAATGATGGGAAGAGATTCGGATACTACTGCTTTGCCCTTCCTTTCTCTGGCTAAAACTTTTTCTTCAGTCTCTCTGTCATTGGTATCTCCCACAGTCTCTTCCGCGGGCTCCGGTGTAGGAGGTGCTTCCAACATTAAAATTTGAGGACATGGTTTGTCCTCGATGTACAAGGCCTCTTCTTCGGGGAATTCCATAGTATACAGAACATTCACTATGGCTTCTCCTTGATTTTCCAGCATGTTGGTCGGCTGTGGTTGTTTTAGACTTCTTGTTTTTTCAAACACCTTCAATGATTTATTATAACATTCCCTTGAATCAAATTGGCACCCCTTCACACATCCTATCCCAGCGGGCGTGGGAAACTTCATAGACAAGTGGTAGATGGAAGTGATGACTTTCATCTCTTTCAGGAGTGGTCTTCCAATCAGAGCATTGTGAGTTGACTCCTGATCTACTACTAAAAACTCGATGATCTGGGTTGATGAGAGTGCTCCTTCTCCAAGAGTGACAGGAAGGCGGATGGTTCCTTTAGCAGGGATAGACTCTCCTCCAAAACCATATAGGAAGATGTTCTCCATGGTCATGTCTTTGTCAAGAAGTCCCATTTTTCTATATGTGCTGTAGTATAGGATGTTTGCTGAGCTTCCATTGTCCACAAAGACTCGATGGACATTCACCGTCCCGATCTTTACTGCTATTACTAGGGCGTCGTTATGTGGGTGATGTACCCACTTGGCTTCCTCCTCTGTGAAGGTGATGTCTGTGGATTCCCCTCTGAAAAGTTTTGTTGGCCTTGAAGAAAGGCTATTGACATTAGTGAGAGGTCGGTACTTGGCTTCCTTTGCGTATCTTTGTATTGTGTTTTTTCCATCACCTACAATATGGTGTCCGCCGAATATAGTGTGTATGCTGTCTGCTCTGACAAAGGCGGAATCTGAAGTTGGTTTCTCATTATTTGCTCCTAAGCCGTGCTTACTCTCCTTCCTTGGAATGAGATGATCAAATTTATATTTTTTTACCCATTCGGTGAGGTGCCCTTCCTTTATTAGCACTTCGAACTCATCTTTCAGTTGTCGACATTCATGGGTGTTATGCCCCACAGATTCATGATATTCGCAATATTTCTTTTGATCTTTGCTTTTCCAGGCCGACGGGGGAGGAGGTCTCCTGAACAACCCCTTATTTTTGTTGACTTTCATAAATGTGCTCTACTCTGGCTACCAGGGGAGTATATTCATCTCTCCTTTTTTCATAGGACTGCGGAGGGCTCCAGTTCCTTCTACTATCCGTCATATTCACCCGATTCGGACTTGTAGGCTTCCTCCTATAGTCAGATGGTGGAGTTCTGTCCCTCTTCTTCAAATTTTTGGACTTTGAATTCGATTGATTGTTGTGTTCTAAAGATTGTTCGATTCTTTTGAAGGGTTCTGCTTCGGCGTACAAGGAGGCCAAAGTTGACAGCTCCTTTCCTTGCAAATGCTTCCAGAAATCTGTTCCAACTCTCAAACCTGCAATGAGGAAACTCTTCAAGGTATCATCCATCGCTCCCCTAACTCCCGTAGCCTCAGAATTAAATCTTTTGAAGTACGCCTAGAGGGATTCATTGTCCCTTTGTTTGACATTAGCCAGGGTTGTGACCGGGGGAACATATTTCACCGCGGCTTGGAACTGTGTTAGGAAGAGAAGTTGCATCTGGTCCCAGGTTGTGACTGTTCCTGCTCCTAACTTCTGAAACCATACTTGAGCGCTATCCCTTAGTGTAGCAGCCAAGAGCCGACACCTAGCCAGAGTCTGTACCTGATAAACAACCATGTCTGTATTAAATTTTCCCAGATATTCAACCAAGTCTGAATTTCCATGATAGCGGAGATCAGTAGTACTTCGATAGCCTTATGGGAGTGGGGCGTCCCTTACTGCTTGAGAGAAGGGGGACGGGGCTTGCACCAAGGTAGTAGGCCTTCCCCCGCCGAGGAGTGTGAGAATCTTCTTTAATTCATCAACATTTATGCAACCTACACCCGGGATATTTTGCATTCCTGAAAGTTGAGATAAAGGGCTTACCTGGGGAGCAACGATGGACGCTCCCTGAGGGATAGGCGTGGCCTGATGGAGGGGAGGGGGCGCGCCCTGGTGTGTATGGAGAGGGGGCGTGACTTGAGTGACAGGTACTGGAGGGAAGTCTGGTGTTGCATGGGAAGTAGGCGCGCCCTGAACTTGGCCAATAGGAGGAGTCACACTTTGATTTACTTGAGTATTTCTTGGCGTGCCTTCACTGGGATTTAGGGTGTTTCGATTGTTTGGGATATTTTGCCCCCGAGGAGTGGGACGTCTGCCTTCAGATGAGTTTTCAGAATAAACAAGGGTGATGATGGGTTCGGCGTTGTGGCGCCTCCAATGAGGGAGGGGCCTCTGACTCATGTAATCGTTCTCTCTCATTCCTTGTCGATTTGACACAGCCTCGCGATTACGTGGGTTTATTCTCTGTGGAAAGCCCTCATCGGGATTGATTGATCTTAGAGGTAGAGGATTGATGACGGGTCCTCCCTCTGCTTGCTCCCCTCTCCTATGAGGTTGGTTCTCCTCTTCTTCCTGCAAAACCAATCTTCCATTCCTGTCACGAATAAACGGTCTACGGTGCTCCTAGGTTACCTGGATATTATGCCTTCGATTGACAGTGTGACCTGAGCGACGTGGGTGTGGAGGACGTTGGACTTCTCCTGCTAGGATTATACCCCTTTCAATATTCTCCTGATAATTCTGATTGGTAGTACCGCTCCCAAATTCTGGCCTTCTGGGGTGACTCCGTGAAACCTTCCATCCCGAGTATCTTCAAGTCTTCTGCCTCTTCCCTCAAGGGTATGACTCCCCCTTCTATCATCGCTTCTGTAACAACCCGAATATTTTCTAAATTTTATTATTATTATTTAAATATTTTATTGGTTTTCTCAAAAGAGGGGGAATAAATTTTTTATATTTTATTCCATTTGGATGCATTTCCATATTTTTATTATTATTTTAGAAATTATTTTCAATCCAGTGGGGCTGAGTTCAGTTTAAATTTTGTTATGTTATTTTACTGATTAGGTCAGTATCTCGAGTCAGTATTTTTCTTCGGGTGAAAATTTTATTCGGAGTAATTATTTGAATATTCAAAATTTAGTATTTTTATATTTTTGAATATTTGAAATATTTAAATATTTTAAAAAGTTATTATTTTTAATTCATTTTAAAAATAATTAAATTTATATTTTTCCCATAAAATATTTTTTTTATAGATTTTTGAGATTATTTAAAATTATTTAGAAATTAAAGTGATATTGAAATGATTTACTATATACGTTTTATGTTTTACAAAAGATAATTTATATATATATATATATATATATATATATATATATATATATATATATATATAAACCTAAAACTACCCGAACCCCCCTAACCCACCTGACCTACCCCCGCCCCCTGTTTCCCAATTCTCTAATTCCCCCACCCCTGCTTGTCTCTGTAAGCAACAGTTTTTTTTTAATTTTTGTTTTGTTGCGCAGCAAGCAGAAACAATCTCCCCCTCAACCTTCTCTGTTAACACATGCGCCTCCCTCTGTCCTCTGCCTCCCCTGCTGTGTCTCCTCGGGTAACGTGTTTATATATTTAAAATCTTTCAAAATTCATTACTTACCAACCATGCTTCCAATATTCAATATTTATATATATAAATGACCAGCGCTTTAAGACCTACGCATAGGTATAATTTTGATTAAGTTTTGAGAAGATTATTTTCTGGGCAGGTTTTCCTTTTTAATTTATTTAGGAGTATAGAAAGGTGATTTGAAGATGGTGATCAAGCTAGGAGGTACTACAACACGTGAATATGCATGGGGATTAATCTCGGATTTTTCTGAGCATATTTTCCGGGCATCAGAAAAGACTCGTGGGGTGTCCATAATTGATCCTATGGTAAGACTTTTAAGATCCTGACTTGACGTTTGTAAATATTCGGGCATGTTAGTTTATATATATTAATTTCATAATTTTTAGAGATTATTTTTATACCCCGTAAATTTCCTGTTGATCAGATTTTTGAGTTTAGGTGACAATGCTTCTTGTTTCTGGCAATTTTATGTGTATAAGTCTAATTTATTTTATGGGTTAAATTTGTTTAATTTATTTTAGTATAGTTGGATTGTATTGTTTGAGATTGATTTTGAGGGACTGTGATCCCGGGAAAAGTTCATTTTACAAAGCCCTTATTTCAAAAATTTTTCTTATAATAAAAGATTTATTTTAAGTTTTAAGTATTATTTGATTAAAAATATCAATTAGTTAAATATTAAAAAAAATGTTTAATGTTATGTTTAAGTGTTTAATTTGATAACGTCATCGAGGGTAGACGTTATAAGTTTTAATGTATGAATTAGAATTGTTAGTTTTTAGTCCTTTTTGTTTGAGGATTAATTATTTATTTATATTCAAGTCTCGAAGATCAAATGTTTATTTATATTTGAGTCTCGAGGATTAATTATTTATTTATATTCGAGTCTCGAGGATTAATTGTTATTTATATTCGAGTCTCAAGGATTAATTATTTATTTACATTCGAGTCTCAAGGATTAATTGTTTATTTATATGCGAGTCTCGAGGATTAATTGTTTAATTATATTCGAGTCTTGATGATTAATTATTTATTTATATCCGTGTCTCGAGGATTAATTGTTGTTTAATATTCAAGTCTTGAGGGTTAACTGGTTGTTTGATGATTAGTTAATAATTGAGTTTATATTTTATTTATTGAGTTGTTAGGTTTGATATTAGTTTTCTTGTTAATAGAAATATGTCTGAGATAAGTATATAAGTATAGTTCAATTATAAACACTCGTAGAATATAGCGAGGTACTTCAAGGACTAAAGTACCGTATTATATTTGACTATAGATGTAGATGTGCGGACTCGATCTTAATAGTTCAGACTCGTAGCAACCGCATGAGCGTCAAATTAAAGAATTGTTAAAAGGTGATACTGTGAGACGAGCAGTATAGTCGTCCCATTCCAGCTTAGGACAGTTTCTACATCAGGCAAGTATTTTCTCCTTGATCATCTTAAACACTTTTGTTTTACTGTTTCAGTTATTCATATCATGATAAATAGTATTGTTCGGAGCTATTTATGATTCTTGTTTTATTCTGTGCATCAGAGCTACTTATTATTCGTACTCTGAATATTGGAAGATGATTATAATAAACTCATCATATATAGCGAATTATTGTATAAATAACGAGGATATGGTCTGTAGTTGAAACTAAGCATACCTTATTTACTTGGGTTTGCTCTATTGGATTGGAATTCTAGCGTAAGAGGCTCTGAAATAATAGTCCAGCATAGCGTAAGAGGCTAGTGGGACTAGTCCAACATATTTAAGGGGATATGGTAACCATTCCATCCTCTTATATGCTAACATTACTTGCCTACGGTACCTAACTGAAATCTAGATTATGCGGTGGGGCATAACTAGTCCTATTGCTTTTGAACCTGATCAGGGGGCAATAGTGGTGTGTGGTGATTATCCAATCCATAGTGCCAGTTTGGCTATTATATATTGATTTTGAGCAGTTGATTCATTTTGATGACATACTGCATTGTTTCAGTTGAAATAAACTGTGATTTATTTTAATGTTCAGTTTTTGATAATAAGCTGGTTTATATTCCGTTCTCTATACAGATCTTATATCTTGATTTAATTTCAATTATTCATATACTTGCTGAGCATTTATTTGGCTCACTCTTGCTTTTTACTAAATTCTGACAGATATCCAGTATGAGTCGCAGCGGTAGCTCTAGAGGGCATAGAGAGCCTCAGGTGTTAGGGCGGCTCGCTTCTCGGGCTTCCCAGGTATTTAGTTGTTTACAGTTTTGTTGTAGATAAAATGTGTAATAAAATGAATTTAGACTTAAAACTTATCTAAACTTATGGATTTGAGTTTTGGATTTAGTTTCTGGTGTGTAATAAAGTGATTTGGATTTACTTTTAGTATCGGCTGCTTGATTTCATACTATAACCTGTCAGCGATCCTTAGTTGTTGGCGGGGTCAACGCGCCTCTGATTCATTATTTTATTATATTTTATTGTTGATTGGTTGGTGACCCCCAGATTTACACCCCGGGTTTGGAGGGCGTCATAGTTGATATCAGAGCTGCAGGTTGGTAGTCACTGAAATAAGCAGAGATATAGTCCGTGAAAGATTTTTGGTAGATCACATGAGATATGTTTATATTTATTTGAGATATGTTTACATTCATATGAGATAGGTTATGTTTGACTTTAGTTTTAAGTCTATGTGTGAGATGAGTTATTACGAGTCGACGACGAAGTAGGGTATCGATAACTTTAGGACGTGAAAAAGAACAGTTTGTAATCGAATGATGGTCCATCTCAGGAGACGACAAAGAAGACATCGGTGTAGACCTTGGCAATACCTTTCTCACTTAGAAAATATTTTGATTACTTTCCCATCAGTTATTTATTTTGACACTTTTCCCAAAAAGATTTTTTATAAAGAATATATTCTTCCATTTGCTCGTTATATACCTATATTTTCTTTTCCGGTTATTCTTTTCTCCAGAAATAGAACATTTGGAGTTTGCTCAGATTTAATCCAAGATGTGCATCAAAAATATTATTCGTCAGAATACATCAATATTAATCTGATTTTTAATTCCTTTCCTATTTCTCTACTCCAACTGAGGCGAATAATCTTATTTATAGGGGACACAAGGACTATCTGTCTGTGTGATAGAAGTTTGATGGGACGCCATCACTTGTGAGTTGTGCATTACAAGAAGGCTAATAACCTTTACTTGTAAGTGTCTTAACTAAGGCACACAACAATAAGTTCTTTTGATCATATTGATGATCACTCAGTTATTTTTACATTTCAAATGAGAATTATTGTAAAATTCAAAATTTTATAACCTCAAATTTTGTGACACTTTCTTGATATGAAATATTTACTCTTCAAAGTTTTGTGATTCTTATTATCTCTAAAAGTTTTGGAGGTATGCCAACCAGGTCTGGCTTAAGTAACTTTGCTGACCAGAATTTAAAGTTGCGATAAGGTTGCCAATTTAGTTCGAGGTTTTTGGGAAAAATTACATATGAATTGATGCGATCACCGGAATTGTAAAATGCATGTATATATTATTTCCAGTATTAAGGTGAAGAACGTCTTATCCAATTACCAGGCTCATGTATATATATTATTCGGGCTTCCCAGGTATTTAGTTGTTTACAGTTTTGTTGTAGATAAAATGTGTAATAAAATGAATTTAGACTTAAAACTTATCTAAACTTATGGATTTGAGTTTTGGATTTAGTTTCTGGTGTGTAATAAAGTGATTTGGATTTACTTTTAGTATCGGCTGCTTGATTTCATACTATAACCTGTCAGCGATCATTAGTTGTTGGCGGGGTCAACGCGCCTCTGATTCATTATTTTATTATATTTTATTGTTAATTGGTTGGTGACCCCCAGATCTAGACCCCGGGTTTGGAGGGCGTCACAGCTTCTTTCCCAGGGCGCTGCTCAAGGGTGCGTAAGCGCTCGTCAAATCCATTGAAGTTCTCATGGAGGCTCCTGACCGTGTCGCCAATCAAAAACAACTGCTCCATTATCTCAGAATTAGTCATCATAACGGGAGGAGGTCCTCCAACAATTCACCCAACATTCGTGTACTCTGGAACATATTCCTCATGGTTATGAAAATCTATGCTATTCTGACCATGACTCCGGCCAAATGACCGTGTTTCTCCCTTCCACCCTCTGTCTGATGATCTTTTGGTTGAGACATCTTTTCTCTTTAGATGTTGAGAGTTCCCCTCCTTCTAACGCCAATGTGTTGATGGAGAAATCTGGTAATCAACAAAGATCGAGGTTCTTTGCCAGAAAAAGATCTGACAAGGCTGAGATGCGGTGGAGCGTGGTGGTTTATATGAGATTAGGGGGCTGAGATTGCTAGGTTTTAGAATAACTAGAGCTTTTTGTTCTCTGGCGGCTGTGAGCTCTAATAATTCCGACCCCCAACAATGTGCCTACGTACCTCTATTTATAGGCAAAATAGAGGATCAAGCCCACGTAGTTCTCGGCAAAGCAGAGGCCCGTTAGGAAACCTGAGTTTCCTTATTTGAATCAAATGTAGAAAAGGCAAGTGGAACCTTCCTGGAAGAGGACTCTACATTCGGGCTTATTTGGATAGGTCAAAACCCAATGTAAGGTCCAAGGACTTCATGGATCCGACATTGGCCCGGAAACCGTGGGCTCTAACCGGTCCACTACAGCTATTTCCAAGGATACCTTGTCTGGAGGCCAGCACTAGATCCACCACAAATCATAGGTCATGTCATAAGCCCCCAGACGAGGGCAACCCGCCTGAGTACAGGGAAAAGATCTTCCAAGATTAGGCCAAATATGCCTTCATAACTTCCCTACGAGGACAACCCGAGGAATGTGAAGCTATGATCTTTAATAAATTTGATCGGATCAAGGATAACTAGCTCAGCCGTTCTCCCACGTTGGGTGCGCCCTCTCTCCAATAGACAAGGGCGCGCCTGGACGTCACTAGTACCTGATTTTCCGGCTTCTTCCTGCAAAACTCTGATAACCATAACTCTAGCCGACTCCGGCTAACTTTAATCCGGGGCGCGCCCACGTGGCATGATCCACACAGGACGCACCTTCCTCATCTCAAAAATGACGCATAACACGCGAAAAGAAGTTTTTCGAAATCAAAGTTGATCAAGTCTTATCTTCGTTCGAATATGTCACAAGAGAGATTGAATGGATTGTCCATGATATCCATCGAGAAAAATATACTTCCAAATCTTGATTATGAAAAATTTATGAATGATTTTGTTAGCAAAACCGCTAGAAAGATAATTTTTCAAAAATAATCTTGTTTGTAAGTAATTTTTTTTTTAGTGACTTGGGCACAAAATTTTGATTTGTTTGAGATTTTGAATTTATCAAGACCGACACTGTTTCTACGGTCTTACATAAAGCTTCCTAGTTTTATTCCTAATTGTTTTCTAAAAATGCTTTTAGCAACTAGCACTATAAACAAAATAGTACTCCACTGATGCATATATAATCGCGCATTAATATACAAACTATACTGGTAACTAATAATTCGTAATAATTTGAGACTTTATTCTTAACTCCTTTTTGACTCATTTGTACATGGAATGAACTTGTAAAACTTGTAGCATCATTCTTAACTCGTTTGAAAATGAAAAGAATTCGTAAAAATTTGAAACTTCATTCTTGAACTTGAAAATAACTTGTAGCTTGTACACGCATATACTAGTTATCTTCTTGCTATGTTTGGCTTATCTTATCCATTGTAAAGTAAACTTTTGTGGCACAGATAGATAACTACTGAATAAGCTATCTATCAGCAACAAGGTGCTCGACCAATCCTCTTTTAGCTTTGCATCATCAAGGCTGTAAATTGGTCATCTTATCAGTTCTGATTGGTTACATTCTCTCTTGTGATTGCCTTGTTGGAAAGTTCTGCAGGACCTCATTCATTTTTTTACATAAAACTAATATCAGTTAATATTTTTTAATTTTTTCTAGTCTATCAAAAATATATTAACATCCGTTTAATGCTAAATATAATGTACACCAATATAATCTTTTAATTTAATCTTCCCTCCATCTCAAGATCCTTGTCTTTTTTTAATGTTTTATAGAACTGGAAGAACAAATTTAGACTGAAAATGCTGACAGATGAACGCAAATATGAATGGCATAATACCAAACTACGAGAGCTAGCTACTAGCCTCCTACTCTACTAGCAATAGCAGAAAGTGTATGCATGAACCGTGAATATTCGTAATGTTCACTGAATCACTGATGGGGTTGACTAAGATGATAAAAACTGCTATAGTGAATTAATAGAATTTTACTTGTGATGCAGTAGGAAATTGACCATTTGCATTTTATCTTATAGTCCCTCCCTTTTAATTTGGACATGGTCTTAAAGTTATATTTTGATAAATTATTTAAATTTAAGATATATTATAATATAATATTAAGATTATTTTTGTAAATAGAGGAGGTGAATTCTATTATTACAAAAATGTTATCCAGATTTTATATTCGAAATATTTGAGTAAATTAACTAAATCGACTTTAAGAACATTTTTCTCTTCTAATTTAATTAATTAACTGATTTATTTAATTTTGTATAATTAAATTGATAACATTTTCATCAAATTATTGTTCAAAGCACTACCCAGAGTTCCTAGAGCCCCTTGTTATAAGGTTTGTTGAAAACCCAATTAAATCTTATTATTTTATAATTTTTAAAAAATGATAAATTTTTAATAATTATATAATATAAATAATTTTCAATTAAAAATTTGATTAATTTAATTATAAAAAGTCACATAGCAAAGATAATTTGAGATAAAAGTATTATATTATATGGTGCATAGGTAAAAATTTAATAAAGTACTTTGAAATACTAATTAAATTATTATATATTATACATATATTCTCTAATATATTTATAAAATATCCTAAACTATATATATAGAGTAAATCCTAACCATATATGGATTAAAAATTAGTCAAAAATTAAGATGTATAATGAACAAATATGTTGATTAAATTATTTAATCCCAAACCTGCCTACCTCTTACCGGATAATTATTTTAAATCAAATATATATATATATATATATATATATATATATATATATATATATATATATATATATATATATATATATATATATATATATAAAAGCTCTGGCACACTGGGAAACTAAAAATATTGAGTAACCGGTAACATCAATTTCAATTTAGTGTTGGAGAAACGGTTGAGACAATTGATTTATACATGACACAGCACCGCATGTACATGCAGAGTAGTAAAGCACTATTGGTTTATTCTGAATTGAATGATAAATGGCATGGGCAATTAGTTTTTTTTATTCTTTTCAATCATTATTAAATACAGGATACATGCCATCTTTTTAAAATTAATTTTCTAACTTTAAAGATATACAATTAAACATAATAATATAATATTGGATGAGTTAATTTTATGAATTTTTTAAATGATAAAACGTAAACCTTAAATCTGAAAGAAAAAATGAATATAAAATTTTATTAATTTTTTTTAAAATATAAACATAAAATTTTAAATACGGAACATAATAATTTTTTAACTTTGTCCTTAATATTGAAAATTTATAATTTATAATATGTTAAATATTTAATTTCCTAAATTTACTTGAGAATACAGAATATAGAATTTTATAATTACAGATAATTTATAATTTATAATTTTTTAATTTTTTAATTACAGAACATATTTGTTTTATAATTTATAATTACAGAACATATTTGTTTTTATTAAAATACAGGACACATAAAAAATATAGAACATAAAAAATTACAGAACATATTTGTTTCGTAATTTTATAATTACTAAACATATTTGTTTTATTAAAATATAAAACACATAAAAATTAATTACAAAATAACATATTTCTTTTATTAAAATACAGAACACATAAAAATAATTACAGAACATATTCATTTTATTAAAATACAGAAAATAAAAATTACATAACATGTAGTGAATTAAATATAAAATAAAAAAGGCACATAATAAAATTTTGGTATACAAAATAAAAAATATTAAAATGGTTTAAAATATAAACTATAAAACACAAAATAATCTTTATCCTTGACTCTACTGTCAATCTGTTCATCTATGCTTTAATCTTTCAATCTTATTCGTCTATTTCATTTAAAAAATTAATGGCTAGGATGCTACTTCCTAGGTTACCCAATATAATTGTTCGCACCGAAAATCACCTGTATATATGCATGTTACATCTAAAAGTCGATTATGTGCATCATGTTTGTCCATGCTTTTTTAGTTGTTTGTTCATGTTTTTGTTTAGAGATTTTGATTCGTAACTTTAATCCATGAAACATGCATGCATCCACGACAATGTGCATAGCTTATAGCTAGCTCCTTCAAGTTCAAGGTTTCTCGCTCTTAAAGCATTTCCAAAGATGAAAGCTTCTTAGATAACAATTTTATATATCATCTTTCGAGATGCTCCGCTAAAATGTACATACACATGTGATTTGTCCAATTGTATGTCTACGAACCGCATTTATATATGGGAATGTAAATCTTTAATAATATTATTTGCCACTAGTTTCAGATATGGGGCCTGTTTGGCAACACTTTTAAGCCGGGTTTAAAGTTTCTGATTTTAAACTGAAAAATGTTTGATTATTTAATAAGTTAGAATCTGATTTAAAGTCAGAAATAAGTCCGAAACTGACTTAAAACCAAAATTAAATATTAGGTATTTTTTCAGTGACTTATTTTTTTCTTTCTATTTTGATAAAAGTTATCATCAGTCTGTTATAAATTACTCATAAATCAATTTTATTTTTATTTTTTTAAAAACGTATAAGTCACTTATAATACAAAATTACTCAAATCACGTTAATCCACTTATTACAATTTTAAGATTAGCCAAACCTACATATTCATTTCCTTGGTGAAATGTTCAGTATATTTGGTAATTATGAAACTATAGAATGAATCCAAACAGATAAGATGACTATGCTCGCATTGACGTGTGTGAGATTATATATATCAAGTATATAAACACGCTCATAATTATGTATAATCGTACTTGAAACCATTTCTATCAACTTAGCTAATTAAACACTTCTTAAATTAAACGGGTCGGGTCCGGTCAGGCCGGGAATACAACATGCATGGGATCAAGTTATAATAAAAATATTTTATCAATATTTTATAATAATTATTCCCTTAATCCCAAATTATCTATTTTGTTAATTTTTTACAATCAAATTAACTTAATTTTAACTGAAAATTACATATATTATATAATTGAAAAAATTATAAAATTTATATTAGTAGAAAGTATATCTAATTTACTTTAATATACAATTTTCAATTTTCTGAGTTATAAACTAATAAATTTTAATTATCTGTCAAAATTTAGTAAATTTGACCATAAAAAGTTAAACATGATAAAATAGGTTTAGAGGGAGAATTATTTATACCCTAATAGAATTTTATGTTACTAGTCTTAAATATTATTCCTTCCAATTAGCAAAGCAATATTATTCTTTTTTTCTATTTTCTTTGAAATTTGGCTACATTTAGTAAATTTGGTCTTTAGTATCAAACGATTGTTAAAAGTAAAATTTTTGTCCATAAAGAAAAAACATACAGTTTTTAAAACGCACAAGTAAAAAAAATTTGATTAATACTTACACACACACACACACACACACACACACACATATATATATATATATATATATATATATATATATATATATATATATATATATTTTAATGGCGATCCTTCATTTTAAATATTCTTCTGGCCAAAAATATGCATTCTCTATGAAAAGAAGCTTATCTGAACTTTGTTAACGAGGCTGGCTCCTCGAACGCTGAAAAGCTCATTTTTTTCCCATTCATGTGGGATTTAACTTTTCTTATTAATAATAATTAATTGTTGGTAGGTTCATGCATAATATTTTCATTAAAATTAGGGTAAGATGCAAATTAAGTACCTATAGTTTGGGTTTCGTGCAAAGTGTGTACCTAGAATTTAAGAAATAGCAACTTGTGTACCCGAGGTTTATAAAATAATGCATTTTGTATGTTTCCGTTAATTTGTCATTCACGCCGTTTGTTAAAGAAAAATAATATTAAAAAAATACTACCAGGTCCAGTCTAACATATTTACATGCATCTATGTGACTACATACGTGATATCTATCCATTATTCATATATATCAATCATCATCTCCTGTATACTATGATTATCTAAACAAACCACTGTTATCTCCTCATTTTCCTCTTATTTCAATCCTTACTCTACTTACCTTTCTACCTTTGATCTTGAAATACAAGTGTTGTGAGAAACCTTCTAACTTATACATTCACAAAATCACAATCTTTAGCTTTTTACCTCCATTTTTCAGGCCCTACAACAACCATTGATAACAATGAAACAAAAAGCATACTTATGTGGAGAATCCCAAATCAAAGTGGAGAGAACACCTTGTTCTGCTTCAGTTTTCAACCCTTAATGACACAGACTTCGCCAAGAATCATAATCCCATCTTTACCTTCATCACCCTGGTCCCCAATTTCCACCGTCTTGAAATCCAAATTTTCCGATATAAATGATCCAAAACTTTTTAAATGATCCAAAACTTTTTAAATTCAAGTCATTAAAATAGAGGAACGTAAAGATAGAATACAAACAGAATTCATAGTATGGGGTTTTGAAGGTGATGAAAGAATAAAAAGTCGGCCGTAATTTTCCGATACATATGTTGTTATATATATCCGAAGATACATTGCTAGTGAAATGCCAAATAAGCCCGTAACTTTGACATTAATTACAAACGGCGTAGGGGTGTCAAAAAAATTTGAAAAATCCGATATTCGTCCAAAATATCTGTATTCATATCCGGAAAAAAGCGGATATTATCCGTATCCGGAAGAAACCGGATATTATCCGTATCCGAATTCGAAAATTCCGGATATGGATATGGATATAGGCACATCCGTATTCGAAAATATCCGTATCCGAAATTAATTATATATAATATATATAAATATTTTTTTAATATATATATATAATATAATTATATATATGTAAACCCATTTATAGTTATAAGCCTATTTATATATTTTTATACATACACTTATAGTTAATTCTGACGCTGCAATTTTCGAAACTTCAAACTGCTACAGCTATTCCATGGTTGCAAGAAATTCCAAGGGTGAACTGCTTCATGCTAAATCAAGGTGTTGTTTGGGACAGGCAGGTCCAGATAGTGCAGAAGCCATTGGCGTACGTGAGGCTCTGAGTTGGATAAAGGCACAGGAGTACAGAGACGTGGTGTTGGAGACGGATTGCCTCGTCGTAGTTCAAGCATTGAGGGGTTCTGGTTTACTCCTCTCTTACTTCGGACGGATCATTGATGAGTGTAAGAAACTCCTAGAAGAAATTGAAGGACAGGAATGTTAGTGTTAATTTTGTTAAACGATCTGCGAACAAGGTGGCTGATTACTTAGCTAAGTCTACTTGTTCTGTAGCTGTAGCTGATCGTATTTGGCGGGTGTGTGATAATCACCCGGGGTTCATCGATGTATTGATGAATGACTTGATTTATTAATGGAATCATCTTCCTTCTTGGCCAAAAAAAAAAAAATTGATTCAATTATAATTTTTAATTAGCTCAATTCTAATGTCTATTTTAATTTAATAAACTAATATATACACTACACATGGTTATACTTTAAAATCTATATTCAATATATATCAATTTATATTTCTATAGTATTTTATGCATTTTAAATCGTATCACATATATCACATAAATAATATATATAATTGAAAAAATTATAAAATCTATATTAGTAGAAAGTATATCTAATTTACTTTAATATACAATTTTCAATTTTCTGAGTTATAAACTAATAATTTTTAATTATATGTTAAAATTTGGTAAATTTGACCATAAAAAGTTAAACATGATAAAATGGGTTTAGAGGGAGAATTATTTTTACCCTAATAGAATTTTATGTTACTAGTCTTAAATATTATTCCTTCCAATTAGCAAAGCAATATTATTCTTTTTTTTTCTATTTTCTTTGAAATTTGGCTACATTTAGTAAATTTGGTCTTTAGTATCAAACGATTGTTAAAAGTAAATTTTTTGTCCATAAAGAAAAAACATACAGTTTTTAAAACGCACAAGTAAAAAAAATTTGATTAATACTTACATATATATATATATATATATATATTTATTTTTAATGGCGATCCTTCATTTTAAATATTCTTCTGGCCGAAAATATGCATTCTCTATGAAAAGAAGCTTATCTGAACTTTGTTAACGAGGCTGGCTCCTCGAACGCTGAAAAGCTCATTTTTTTTCATTCATGTGGGATTTAACTTTTCTTATTAATAATAATTAATTGTTGGTAGGTTCATGCATAATATTTTCATTAAAATTAGGGTAAGATGCAAATTAAGTACCTATAGTTTGGGTTTCGTGCAAAGTGTGTACCTAGAATTTAAGAAATAGCAACTTGTGTACCCGAGGTTTATAAAGTAATGCATTTTGTATGTTCCCGTTAATTTGTCATTCACGCCGTTTGTTAAAGAAAAATAATATTAAAAAAATACTACCAGGTCCAGTCTAACATATTTACATGCATCTACGCGACTACATACGTGATATCTATCCATTATTCATATATATCAATCATCATCTCCTGTATACTATGATTATCTAAACAAACCACTGTTATCTCCTCATTTTCCTCTTATTTCAATCCTTACTCTACTTACCTTTCTACCTTTGATCTTGAAATACAAGTGTTGTGAGAAACCTTCTAACTTATACATTCACAAAATCACAATCTTTAGCTTTTTACCTCCATTTTTCAGGCCCTACAACAACCATTGATAACAATGAAACAAAAAGCACACTTATGTGGAGAATCCCAAATCAAAGTGGAGAGAACACCTTGTTCTGCTTCAGTTTTCAACCCTTAATGACATAGACTTCGCCAAGAATCATAATCCCATCTTTACCTTCATCACCCTGGTCCCCAATTTCTACCGTCTTGAAATCCAAGTTTTCCGATATAAATGATCCAAAACTTTTTAAATGATCCAAAATTTTTTAAATCCAAGTCATTAAAATAGAGGAACGTAAAGATAGAATACAAACAGAATTCATAGTAGGGGGTTTTGAAGGTGAAGAAAGAATAAAAAGTCGGCCGTAATTTTCCGATACATATGTTGTTATATATACCCGAAGATACAGTGCTAGTGAAATGCCAAATAAGCCCATAACTTTGACATTAATTACAAACGGCGTAGGGGTGTCAAAAAAATTCGAAAAATCCGATATTCGTCCGATATATCTGTATTCGTATCCGGAAAAAAACAGATATTATCCGTATCCGGAAGAAACCGGATATTATCCATATCTGAATCTGAAGATTCCGGATACAGATATGGATATAGGCACATCTGTATCCGAAAATATCCGTATCCGAAATTAATTATATATAATATATATAAATATTTTTTTAATATATATATATATATATATAATATAATTATATATATTTAAACCCATTTATAGTTATAAGCCTATTTATATATTTTTATACATACACTTATAGTTATAAACCAATTTAATTTGATTCAATTATATTTTTTAATTAGCTCAATTCTAATGTCTATTTTAATTTAATAAATTAATATATACACTACACATGGTTATACTTTAAAATCTATATTCAATATATATCAATTTATATTTCTATAGTATTTTATGCATTTTAAATCGTATCACATATATCACATAAATAATATATATATACATTTTAAAATTTATTCTATTAGTTTTGTAGTATGTATATATATTCATTAAATAATATATTTATATAAATTTTATATAATTTTAAAAATATTATAGACATATATAAAAATATCATTTGAGTTTAATATTATTAAGATAGCAAAATTAGATTGAAAAGATAAATAAAAATTAATTTTTAAAAAATAAAATAGGCTTAAATTCCTTTAACTCTTAACTCAATTTAAAAAAATTAAATTTTTAATTATTTTTTTGCAATTTTTTTTGAATTTTTAATATAAATTTAAAAAAATTATTAAAAATCGGATTCGGATCCGGATATTATCCGTATCCGGATAGTATCCGTCGGATCCGGATTCAGATATTAACCTTTAAAAATTTTCGGATTCGGATACGGATACCAATACGGATTTTCGGATTTGGATTCGGATACGGATATTGATATATCCGTATCCGAATTATCCGATTTACAGCCCTAAAACGGCGTTAGTTAGTATTTAACACAAGTACACAAATTACATAATGATGCAAAATTGAGGTAAACAACTTGCTATTTTGATAATTCAAGGTACACAACCTGCATATGTGTCAAACTCTAGGTACACACTTTGCATTTTACTCTTAAAATTATAGTATAACTGTATACGCTCTGGTTCATGTGGATTTTTTAATATAAAACTAACCGCATTTCATTTTTTAAAATAAAAATGGATTTACAGATCACATACTTTAAATTTATCAACATTGCCGGGACAATCGAATCATGATGCTGCGTTTTATGATATGAAAACAAACAAGTTTGAATAGAAAATTAAACTTAATCGCTACGGCACAAACGATTCAAATCCACGTCTTCTACTGTATTTCCGTATTCACTTGAGCGAAGTGTGACCTTCGATCCTCCAAGGTTGTCTCCCTTCTAACTTTGAGATCTCGGAACCCTAGTTCTTGGTTGCCTCTTGAATGGATGCTCACAAAACCCTAGTTTCCAACCCCTTAGCTAGAAGAGTATAGATGAATATATAGGCTACAGTAGGGATCCTGGATAATTAGGTCGAGCCTTCCAATGACATTCTGGGTCAAGCCCAATGTCATTAAATATTAATTCTATCCACTAAAGAATTAATATTTGCACTACCTCTCCTAATGCCGTAATTTAATTATTTAATTCGGCTCAAATATTATTTACTTATTAAATTCTCCATGTTTAAGATATCGAATGTCCATTAATTAAATTAATTTCTAGCAATTAATTTAATCAATATCTTTTATCCTTCATCATCCATTCAACCTTATAATTATGCAAGAACAAATTTGCCTGCAGGACTAAAGCATAATTATCTTTATGAGCATTCAAGTGGACATCATCACCCGAATATTTTCAGATACGATTTCCTTTTATAGTCAATATCCCACTCTATATGCAATGTCATTGTCCAAAACATAATATTATGATTAACAATAAATCATATCACATATGAATCAAAACATGTACATTGAATATAAGTGTCAATCACTGTATCCAGATTAAGAACCTAAGCAATAATAATATAATAGAATCTTAGTTATTCTTTATTGTCAGAATAGAAGAACAATTCTAATATTTTAATCTCGTTCAATATACACAAAGCATACAAGTATTATTTAATAATCAAAATAGATTATTTCCAAATAATACTTCAGTCATTCCAGTGGTTTGTTTAACTCCAGTTAAACTGTGAACATTTATTATATTATATATAGACATTGACAATATAATCTTCTGGTATCCCATTAGATATTAGATTATCCACAATAAATAATATACAAATAATGTTAAAATACGCATTCAAGATTCTCAATAAAAAAGACAATGTCATATACTTCAAACGAATAGTTCAGTATACTCCCTAACAATCTCCCAATTATACTTAAGCTATTCTTTGAGTATATCAGTGTTTTATTACAAGCAACCCACTACCAATTAAATAATTACTATGTGACCATACATCTGACTCCTATCACCTCCACATGCTGCTCAAAAACCTTAGCTGGTAAGATCTTTGTGAAATGATATGCCCGGTTGTCCTTTGATGCTATATCAGTCACAATAATATCTCCCCGCTTAACGAACTGTCGTATATGGTGATACTTATGCTCGATGTGTTTTACTGCCTTATGATCTCGTAGTTCCTTTGCATTTGCCACAGTACCAGTGTTATCACAATATACTATCAAGCTCCTAGGCAAATTAGGTACCACATCTATGTCCAAAAGAAAGTTTCTGAATCATATCGCCTCTTTGGCTGCCTCCGAGGCTGCCACATATTCGGCTTCCATGGTAGAGTCAGTAATGCATTTCTGCTTTACACTCCTCCATATTACAGCTCCACCTCCTAAGGTAAACACATATCCCGAGGTTAATTTCCTCTTATCTCTATCTGCTTGGTAATCTGAATCGGCATATCCAAGAGGTAACAAATCTGAGGCCTTATAAATTAGCATATACTCCTTAGTCCTTCTTAAGTACTTGAGTATAACTTTTATTGCACTCCAATGTTCATGTCCTGGGGTTGATTGATATCTGTTAACCATGCCCACAACAAAACAAATATCAGGTCTCGTACATAACATTGCATATATTAAGCTTCCACATGCCGAAGTATAGGGAACCGCTTTCATGCTCTCTATCGCCTCTGATGTCTTAGGACACTGTTTTTTCTATGGAGCAACTCCATGTTTGTAAGGTAGGTTACCTTTCTTGGAATTCTGCATGTTAAAACGAGCCAATATCTCATCAATGTAGGGCTCTTGGGATAAAGCTAACATCTTTTTCTTGCGATCTCTTATAACTTTGATCCCAAGGATGTATGCCGCTTCACCTAAGTCTTTCATTTTAAATTGTTTGAATAACCATGTCTTTACCGCTGATAACATCTCCGCATTGTTTCCAATGAGTAAAATATCATCTACATACAATACTAGAAAAGTCACTGAACTGCCCTCACTTTTCTTGTATACACCCGACTCGCTTGGACATTGATCAAATCCATATGACTTGGTTACCTGATCAAAGCGAATATTCCAATACCTAGAAGTATTTGCCTAAATAAATAAACTAAACTTTAATTTCTACAAAAGTTAATAAATAAAAATCTTTACTTAGAAGTATTTGAAATAAATCATACATTAAATCCAATTTTAAGAATTTAAAGAATGATACGTGTTTTTTCTTAGGTAGTTTAATTTGATTATATTATTAAAGTGCAATGTCCAAATTCTATGTAAAAATAGAGTAAGTTTATCACTGTCAAAGTACGAATTCAATCAAGTTTTAGATACACCGAATTTCCTACTAAAAATGATTAATATAAATCACTAGCGTCATTAAATATTCAAACCCTTCAACCGTGATTTATTTCAACTGAAACCTTCAATTACATACAAATTCGACTACCATTAGACACTTTGTAAGAATATAAACGACCGTATTTATTAATTATTGTTGATCTTAATTGAGTTATAAAAAAATTCTCACTCAAATGCCCTTTTTAATAATTGATAGCTTTTATAGATTTATGATATGCATTTTGTATACCTGTAATTTAATATTTTCGTATTTAAATCGCCATAGTTTAAAACCTTCCAAATGTGTGGCTAACTTTATTTTTCAATGGACTCTGCATCCCCTGTTAAAAAAACTAACAGTTTATATTAGATAGATAGAAGAGTAATTTGATTAATATGATATTTATATCCTCATATTATATATTCCCTCCATTTCTAACATCAGAAACCCTACTTGGTCAATTAAATACACCAGGACTAAGTTTGTTAATTTCTCTCCCAAATCGTGAGAAATGTCTTGGTTTTTAAGGTTCAAGGAAAATGCATGCGTCTATAAACCATGAAAATTGCCTTAATTACAAAGGTATGACTGACCTTTTACATATATGTCTTTTTTTGGTGCAATAAATTTGGGGGTTTATGTGAATATGTTGTTGTTATTGATGTGCATGTTAGAATATATAGTTTTCCTTGCTTATATCTTGATAATCTTACTGATTACTTGCTATATGTGATTGTCGTTTCATTAATTTTAGACTTTATATTACTTGCTTATATCTTTTGTTTACTATTATATCGGGTTTATTTATGTTTTGGTTGCTTATCTATTTGGTTTAATTTTGCTTTATTTTTGATATTTTGTTTGAGTATGCAGAATATAATAGTGACTTTATTGAGTATTTTTTTCCGAATATGCTTTCTTTTGAATATACAGATAATGAGTACTTTACAATTAAATTGATTCATGGTGGAGAGATGCTGATAGGTCCCAAATAATGGGTAGTAATTACGTAATTAAGATAGAAGGGGGTTGAATAACTTAATTACCCTTTTAAAAATATTACTGGCATTTTAAAAATATTTCTTTACCTCTTAAAAATTGTTACCCTATTTAATCCAATTTTAAGTGCGAAAAGTAAAGAGTAAGGGAAATATAATATCACATGAGGTTTTTTATCCTGGTTAGGACCACTTATATATTGTTAACTAAATATATAAGCCCCCTTTCTTAAAAATTGGTGCCTTAACATTATTCATTTAAGAAGACATCCTCGTTGATTTCACAATTTCAGTTTTCTTGTCTTTTGTTGAAATAGACTTATTTTTCTTGAAAGTGTCATAATCAAAACCAATCCCAATCCTAGAATTTTACTGATGCTTCTCATAGAATTCTTGAACAATAGTAGATGAGTTTTGGTAAGATCTTATTTTCAATTGATTCTCAGAAATTTGTGAAGGGTTTCAAGGTACAAACGCAGCGGAATAAACGTGAAAAATAAATCAAAATAGCGAAACCCTCCGCAGGATCCATGCGAAAACAAAAGATTTAATTCGGAGATAAAGAATAAATACCTTTAGAAGCTTTAACAGTTCATTAATGGAAGATTAATGGAGGTCCAAAGCTTGTTTAATCACCACGTATCCCGCTCTCGCGATCTACGCTCTACGGTATCCACACGAACACTTTTCATGAAGGATTGATGTGTACTAGCACCCGAAAACTTCTTCTCTCTCTATCTTCCTCTTTTCTGAAACGGCTAGGGTTTTGTAAAAACATGTCTATCTCTTTTTTTTTTTATTAAATCAGCCCATAAAGAGATTATATAGATAGAGGAATAAGTTTTCTAATTATAATCCAATTATAATTAATACTAATCCAAAATTCTAAATTATTTAATTAAGTCTCACTTAATTAATTAATTATTAATTTTGGAATTAGTTTAAGTAATTCATTTATTCTATTTATATAATTAATTAAGTCATACTTAATTAATATCATAAATAAAATAAATTACTTATTTAATTTAAATTCATAATTTAAATTATTTCTCCTTCAAGCGTTCTTTGTGTGTGACCCTGTAGGTTATTATTACGTTGGCAACAATTTTATTATCTAATTAAAATTGTAAACAATGAGCGGCATCTAGTAATACATCATTGTTACCCAAGTAATAATAATAAATCGGTGATTCGATTAAGCCTTTCATGAATAATGTTCCATGTAATATAATCCCTTTAATCTTGATATTATAGATTAAACTCAAGGCATGTCTTGTGTCATCCTCTTCATAATTTAATCTTTATTTTCTTGATCGATGAGAGACTGTTAAAATCAAATCAACATTTGAGCACGACCGTGCATTTCATAGTCTCACTCAAACAAGAGGCCAATAATATCACTCCTAAAATTAGGAGGATTAAATCCCATCTAGATCATTCATATTTCTCATACGATTCATAATATACCCAATGTCCACTTTTATCATCTTCCGGTCAAAGGTAACTTTTAATGTAATCAAAGTATATTAATTCTCGTATAGAAATATAATGATTTCAGGTCTAAGGATCATTACACCATTATCACAGTGAGAATTACTTATGACATTTACTTAACATGTTGAATCTCACAGCGGGTCATTCCAGTGCCATGCATTGAGACATGCACTTATGTTCTTGAATTTAGTATCCCCATACCTATGACCAATGAGATGTGGTCATCTGTCAAGAAACATACTAGTCTTTGTGCATTATTATTGTCCTTAAATAATAATACTCGACTAGGGAACTTTAGGAATAAGATACTATTCATATAATCTCATTTTTAAGTCACATACTTAAAGATATAGAATACGTATCAAAATTCCAAGGACATTTATTATGCTTTCAATTTATTACGCAGTAAACAAAACATAATAAATAAATAATAATCAATAAAACATAATCCTTAATAATAAATATTTTCCTTAAAATATAAAAAGTATTGTCTCTAGCGCACAATTACTAACAATCTCCCACTTGCACTAGAGCCAATTACCCAAGTATCCAATACTCATGGAACTAGTGTGACTTTCATGCTTCTGCTGCGACAAAGCCTTAGTCAGTGGGTCTGCAATATTATTATTAGTATGCACTTTACATATATGTATATCTCCTTGATCATTAATCTCATTAATTAGGTGATATCTCCTAAGTACATGCCCAAACAGCCTCCTTGGCTGCTTCGCAAGCATCAATATACCCAGGCTCTATTGTAGAATCAACTATTGTCTCTGCTGTGAACCATTCCAGCACATAACATCTCAATAAAATTAGATAAAACACAAAGACAGACAGAAACATTAAATCATCGTTGTCTGTCTAGAAACCAGCATTACTGAAACCTCTTACAACTAGCTTCACATCTCCTCCATATAACAAGAATGAATCTTTAGTCCTCTTTAAGTACTTAAGAATATTCTTGACTGTCGTCCAGTGACCTTCACCTGAATTAGACCGGTATCTACTTGTCATGCTTAAATCATACGAGACATCAGGACGAGTACATACATTATGAAACCAATTGCTGATGCATATGGAATTTTACTCATGCGGTCCTTATCATCCAATGATTTAGGATAAATATTATTTTGAGATCACTATCTCATGAGACATTGAAACATATCCATTTTAGCCTCTTTGCATTTGAAATCGATGCAAAACTTTTTCAATGTATGTACTCTAACTTAGGCCGATCAATCACCTTGATCTATCTCTATAGATCTCGATCCCTAATATATAGGTCGCATCGCCTAAGTCATTTATTGAGAAATTATTTCTCAACCAAGTCTTCACAGTCTATAGAGAAGGAATGTCATTCCCTATTAGTAATATATCATCAATATATAATACTAGGAATGCCACATGGCTCCCACTAAACTTCTTGTAAATACAAGTTTCATCTTCATTCTGAATAAAGTCAAACTCTTTTGACTATTTCATCAAATGAATCTTCCATCTCCTCGAGGCCTGCTTTAATCCATAAATGGATCGACGCAACTTACATACCTTTCTAGCATCCTTTGGATCAACAAAACCCTCAAGGTGTGTCATGTACACATCCACATCTTCTTCAAGGATCTCATTTAAGAAAGCGGTTTTGAAATCCATTTTCCAGATTTCATAGTCATAGTAAGCAACTACAGCAAGCAAAAATCCTGATGGACTTGACCATAACCACTGGTGAAAAGGTCTCATCATAGTCAATACCATGAATTTTCTTAAAACTTTTTCCACCAATCGTGCTTTATAGGTCTGTACATTACCATCCATGTCGGTCTTCTTTTTGAAAACCCACTTGCACCCTATAGGTTTTACCCCTTCAGGTGGATCAACCAAAGTCCTTACTTGATTAGTATACATGGATTCCATCTCAGATTTAATAGCATCCAGCCATCTCTTAGAATCTGGAGTGTTTATAGCGTCTTGGTAGGTGAGAGGCTCATCTTCATCCATAAGCATCACATCACCATCTTGAGTCAAGAGAAATCCATATTATCTCTCGAGCTCATGGCGAATCCTACTAGACCTACGAATACCTGTGTTTCTTGAGCAGTATTATTTTTCTTGTATATTCTGCTCAGGTTCCTCCATTGGTTCAACATTATCATGTGGGTCTCAAACTTCATTGAGATCTATTATCCTCCCACTGTCTCTCAGCAGTTCGAGCAACAAACACTTTGTTCTCGGAAGGATTATAGAAAGAATAACCCCTTGTTTCAGTTGGGTATTCCACAAAATTACATTTATCTGATTTTGATCTTAGCTTGTCATAGATTAGACGTTTCACAAACGCTTCACATCCCCAAATTTTTATAAATGACATGCTGTGACGTTTCTCAGTCCATATCTCATAAGGATTCTTTTGAACCGTTTTAGTAGGAACAATGTTAAGTGTATGTGGAGCCGTTTCCAGAGTGCAACCCCAGAAACTAATTGGAAGATTCATTGACTCAACATTGATCGCACCATGTCCAACAAGGTGTGATCCCTCCTATCAAAAACCTTTCTTTGATATTTTCTACTTCATCTTTATAGTCTTTGAACTTTTCAAATGATTCGGATTAGTTCTTCAAAAGATACATATATCCGTATCTACTAAAATAATTAGTAAATTTTATGAAGTTAATAAAATCTACCTTTTGTCATCGTACACATATGACCACATACATCACTATGTATAAGTCATACCCATTCAATGATCCCTTCACCATGTCCGGTAAAAGGAGCTTTAGTCATTTTGCCAAATAAGCCAAGATTCGCATCCTTTTGTATAATTCATAATCAAACTTTTCCATGAATGCATCCTTATGTATTCTGAAAATGCGTTTCTCATTAATATGGCCTCAACAACAGTGCCAAAGGTAATATTTTATTTGAGTCACTTTAGAACATATAAATTGTTAATTAGTTGTGCAACATTATAAGGCTCATCATCAAAATAGAATAAACAACTATTGTTATTTAATTAAAATGAAAAAGCCTTTCTTGTCCAAACAAGAAACTGAAATAATGTCCTTGCCAATTGCAAGCACGTTATAACAATTATCAAGTTCTAAATTTTCCTTATAGGCCAAAAGTTAAGTAACGAGTTCCTCTAACCAGAGAAATTACCTTTACTCCAATTCCAACCCGATACCTTTAGCTTGACCCTTATTGATCATCTTTTCGATCTTCCAAATAAGCATGACAGTTTAATTTCCTGCCTCCCAATTTTCCACAGAAGCGATAATCGTCTTCTTTATCAACACCTCATTCAGACTTTAGAGTCTGCTTTAGGGATTGGACTTTGGTTTGACAACGGAACTAGATCAAATCTTCTCCTTGCCTTTCCATTTTCCTTTCTCTTTTGCATTCCCTATGTTTACCATCAATATAGTAGTAGTTCATGCATTTATCATATTGCTTTCAGCAGTTCTCAACATGCTTAGCAACTCAATGGGTGTTTTACCAATCTTATTCACTTTATTGTTCATAACAAAATAAGATTTGTCCAAAAATTATAAGATCAAATCTAACTGTCTCTAGACCAATCTAGAAACCCAAAATATCAAAGGTACTCATTATACCCTATAATCTTTAGAACATGTGGTGTAACCGGGTCTCACTCTCCCTACTTGTACGTGTATAGTGCCCTTTCAAATATATCTTGTGCTCAATCGTCTCATAAGCATCTATATGCTCGTATTGCTTCTTAAGCTCAGCACATATATTTGCGAGCATGAGACATGAAACATCAGTCGCAACATCAATTTTCTTCCAATAAGCACTATGATTTGCACATGTTACATTCTCAACTTTAAGAGGAGGGGAAGAGATTTGACTAACATCGTGGTGCCCGAGGACGATCCTCAAGCTCCTATGTAAGTCAATGAAATATATTCTCGTCAACTTGTCCTTCTCAAGAACTGATCGCATAGAGAAGTTGTTTGTGTTTATCATTTGATATCTACAATATTAAAGTGTATAAAATAAACTAGATTGCAAATTTAATATTAATTATGTTTAAGTGATTATGGTATATCATCATATACCTCCCACTATTTTTATCAAACTAATAGCCCTTACTATTAATTTGGAAAGTATATCCCATAATTCTTTCTAGTGATCCATGCGAATACGATCCATAATTTGGCAACCGTTTCAGAATTCGTATCGAATACGATTCCCATAATAAGAACAAACATGTATCATATACATACATCAACACACATAATCATCACATGATTATATATCATATAAATATCATATATTCATAATATATATAAACATATACATATTGTATCAATATAAAATCATGATAGATCGCATACATGCTTATATATCAAAAACTGTTAAGCACATAACCGAATTAAAACATTTCGCAAGTAGCTCTGATGCCATTGAAGGGTTTCAAGGCACAAACGCAGCGGAATAAACGCGAAAAATAAATCAAAATAGCGAAACCCTCCGCAGGATCCATGCGAAAACAAAAGATTTAATTCGGAGATAAAGAATAAATACCTTTAGAATCTTTAACAGTTCATTAATGGAAGATTAATGGAGGTCCAAAGCTTGTTTAATCACCACGTATCCCGCTCTCGCGATCTACGCTCTACGGTATCCACACGAACACTTTTCATGAAGGATTGATGTGTACTAACACCCGAAAACTTCTTCTCTCTCTATCTTCCTCTTTTCTGAAACGGCTAGGGTTTTGTAAAAATATGTCTATCTCTTTTTTTTTATTATTAAATCAGCCCATAAAGAGATTATATAGATAGAGGAATAAGTTTTCTAATTATAATCCAATTATAATTAATACTAATCCAAAATTCTAAATTATTTAATTAAGTCTCACTTAATTAATTAATTATTAATTTTGGAATTAGTTTAAGTAATTCATTTATTCTATTTATATAATTAATTAAGTCATACTTAATTAATATCATAAATAAAATAAATTACTTATTTAATTTAAATTCATAATTTAAATTATTTCTCCTTCAAGCGTTCTTTGTGTGTGACCCTGTAGGTTATTATTACGTTGGCAACAATTTTATTATCTAATTAAAATTGTAAACAATGAGCGGCATCTAGTAATACATCATTGTTACCCAAGTAATAATAATAAATCGGTGATTCGATTAAGCCTTTCATGAATAATGTTCCATGTAATATAATCCCTTTAATCTTGATATTATAGATTAAACTCAAGGCATGTCTCGTGTCATCCTCTTCATAATTTAATCTTTATTTTCTTGATCGATGAGAGACTGTTAAAATCAAATCAACATTTGAGCACGACCGTGCATTTCATAGTCTCACTCAAACAAGAGGCCAATAATATCACTCCTAAAATTAGGAGGATTAAATCCCATCTAGATCATTCATATTTCTCATACGATTCATAATATACCCAATGTCCACTTTTATCATCACCCGGTCAAAGGTAACTTTTAATGTAATCAAAGTATATTAATTCTCGTATAGAAATATAATGATTTCAGGTCTAAGGATCATTACACCATTATCACAGTGAGAATTACTTATGACACTTACTTAACATGTAGAATCTCACAGCGGGTCATTCCAGTGCCATGCATTGAGACATGCACTTATGTTCTTGACTTTAGTATCCCCATACCTATGACCAATGAGATGTGGTCATCTGTCAAGAAACATACTAGTCTTTGTGCATTATTATTGTCCTTAAATAATAATACTCGACTAGGGAACTTTAGGAATAAGATACTATTCATATGATCTCATTTTTAAGTCACATACTTAAAGATATAGAATACGTATCAAAATTCCAAGGACATTTATTATGCTTTCAATTTATTACGCAGTAAACAAAACATAATAAATAAATAATAATCAATAAAACATAATCCTTAATAATAAATATTTTTCTTAAAATATAAAAAGTATTGTCTCTAGAGCACAATTACTAACAATTTGTTCTTTAAGAAATTTCAATTTGCTCAGAGCAAACAACTTTGTTCTTGAGATACTCATTCTCATGTTTCAAGTTTTCCAGAGTTATCAAAGACAATTCTAAGGTTTCATTCTTAGCAGTCAGTTCATCATTAGCTTTTAGCAACCTAACAATTTCCTCATATGCAGTAGTCATACTGGTATGAATATTAAACATTTCAATGCTCAATTCTTCAACAGTTTTCTTATATTGAGAATTTGAAATGTCAAGTGAGATTAATGAGGGTACCTGAGTGTTTGAGGATGATGCTCCATCATGTAAGCTAGCCATGAGTGCCAGATTTCCATATTCCTCTTCCTCATCTTCATCTATATCATCCCAGCATTTTCCTTCAACTATGTAGGCCTTTCCTATCTACTTTTTGAGGAAGGCTTCATACTTTGCTTCAAGTTCCAAGTAATCTTTTTCCTTCTTGATTGCTTTAGGTGTTCTACACTCTGTTGCAAAGTGTCCAAGCTCATTGTAGTTATAACATATTATTTTAAATCTATCAATTGTTCCAGTTTTATACCCTCCATTGGTATTGCTTCTTATAGGAGTCTTTCCTTTGTTTGAAGATTTGAAATTTGATTTTGGTTTAAAACTTTTATTTTTCTTGAATCTTAAATTTCTAAATTTATTTGCCATGAAGGCCATGGTCTTGTTGTCCATTCCTTCAAGTTCTTCAATGGTGTAGAAATCTTCTTCACCTGATTCAATCTTGACAGAGTCCATTTCATCTTGTTCATGTTCTTCAAGTTCTTCAATCTTCAATTTCTTAAACCTAGTTGTGCTACGAAGAGAGGTGTAGATCGATCATCTATGATTCATATTAGCCTCGCCCAAATACATTTTGAGATCAAAGTCTTGGTGTGTGCAGATTTTTTAGAGTAATATATTATAATTCAACAGAATCACAAGACATTGGGGTAGTTATAGGCAAAATCTGCCCTCATATTATTCTATCAACCTTTCCTGATTGATAGGGCCTATACTGATATAGGCCCAATTACATTATTTGAAATGCTTGGTGCTGATGGACTTGGAATTAACATATGGGCTTAGGTATGATATCTTAATAAAGCTTTTATGGGCCTCGCCCGATATGATATTAGGCCTAGCCTGATGTGGGCCTTAATCCATTCTATAGGAGCTGTCTGCCAAATGATATGTGATGATGAGTCTCGCCTACATTAACCTCTCCAAATATGGGTTTAAAGCATGTTATTTTCTGAAGACCTGTTAATTATAAACTTTTATTAAGGCTAGGTTCAATTTATGCTAATTGGGCTTCAACTCAATTAGGAGAATCTAGTTCCTCCGTCATGAATAACATTTATGGAGGGTTAGTCTATTAAGGTTACGATATATAAATTTCTGCATGATTACCAAAAATTGACTACACATATTGAATACATTTCTGCATGATTACCAAAAATTGACTACACATATTGTAATAAATTTTGTACATATTTTAATTTTGATAATTTACTAATACACCACCTTCTTTTCTAAAATCATTTTTTCTGGCTCCATCTTATTTTTCTCCTCAAATTTTATTATTCAATTGACACTAGTTCTTTTAAATATTGGACCACCAAAAAGATTTAAAGATGCTTCAATAATTTGTCATTTACTTACGATAAAACACAATCTTCAAATTGTAAATGTTCATATTGTGAATTTGAAATAAATTTGTGAAGACTTCTCGACATCTTAGAATTTCTACACTTGTTGATATGTTAAAGTAACTTACCTAATTGAGATTTATCGGCAACTCAACTTTAGTGTATGGCACTTTTTGATGTGACTTCTCTGAAATGGAAACTTCTCGATACAGTTATACTTTAGATTTTTTAATATGGTTACTTTTGATAATGTTAGAGTATAGACTTCATGATATAATTGATATACATAATGATATTGCTTTATCACTTCTCGATATGGGATTATATATATATATATATATATATATATATATATATATATATATATATATATATATATATATATATATTCAGATAAGATAATGTATATTTATAATTTTTTAGATTTTTCACAACCTATATATGACTAAATATGATTGTGAAAAGCAAGAATAAATGCAACAACTATGAATAATAAAATGAAATAAAAAGAATATAAAGTTTTAACTTTTAATTTAATATTTTATTAGATCAAATATTTGTTACAATATGAAAAAAACTAATTTGATTTTTCAGCTACTGTTCTTAAATAGAGAAAAACTAGACGTAGAATTAAAGATAGACATACAATTTGCAATAATGTTGTACACCTTTCTGCATGATTACCAAAAATAGACTAGACACGCATTGTAATAACTTTTGTACCTGTTCTAATTTTGATAATCTAATACGAGAACTCTTTCTTTTTCTGAAATCATTTTTTATGGCTCCATCTTATTTTTCTCCTCAAATTTCATTGTACAATTGGCACTAGTTCTTTTAAATGTTGGACCACCATAAAAATTAAAAGATGCTTCAATACTTTGTCATTTACTTATGATAAAACACAATCTTGAAATTGTAAAATGCTTATTGTGAATTTGAAATAAATTTATGAAGACTTCTCGACATCTTTGAATTTCTACGCTTGTTGATATGTTGCAGTGACTTGCCTAATTGTGACTTATCAATAACTCAACTTCAGTGTGTGACACTTTTCGATGTGACTTCCCAGTATGGCAACTTCTTGATACAATTATAGTCTAGATTTATTGATATGGTTACTTTTTGATACAGTTGGATTGTAGACTTTACGATATAATTGTTATACATCATGGTATTTCTTAATCACTTCTCGATTTGAGCACTTCTCGACATCTTCATTTTTGGCACTTTGCTATATAGTGAAACTTTTGACTTCTCAATATTTATCTTGGTCAAATTTTCTTCTACTTCCAATACTTATTTCTTTTGGCCTTATTTCTCCGACTATGTAACCACATATGTGAATTTTTACCATGATACTTATTTGACATTCTATTTATAAGTAAAATTACATAACAAAATTTTGACTAATACAAACTATACGAAGAACTATGTCATGATAACTTCATTATACAGTATTTTCGCTGACTTTTTTACATATAAATGATAAATGACAGAATTAATTGAATAATAACTAATGTATATGGAGTATGTTCATTTGACCTATACAGTCTAAATTCAACATACTGTATATGCACACAAAGGATTTTTTTATCACTGATCTGAAGGTCAAGGAGTCACTGAAAGTGTCTCCTTTTTTTCAAAATTAGTCTTCCTTCTCAATGGATCTTTTGATTTTAAAAAATATCTAACGATCCCAAAGAAATTTAATTTGTCACTATACTTGAGTTGTTCGACTTTTACATCTCCCACACTGAACATGTCAATTACAATTCACATAAAACAATTATTACAACTACAATTGTCTGTTGAAATGACCGACCATGATCGTTTTTCATTTTTTAACTTCTACACTCTAAATGGAAAATTTCCCTCCCAATGCATGAATCAATAAATCTAGACTAAATTGAATTTTACATGCCTGTACTTTAATGTTTTCGCACTTTGATGGCCAAAACATATAACACGCCAAATGTGTGGCTAACTTTACCTTTTTAATGCAGTTAAGGGGGCTCCGCATCCCTCCCATTAAAAAATAAATGGACTATTAAGTTATATATGTAAATATTCTTTTTCTACTATAATTTGTAGATTGACTCTCTATTTTGTGATTTTTAATGTCTAATAATCAAAAAAATATGTTATTTGTGATACAATGGTAGTATCTGAAGAATATATACCTTTATAAGTAAAAAAAGAAAACATTATATAATCTTAAAATTCCCCCTCATAAGTAGAAAATAGTCATACAAGTTTAAAATGAGATCATAACTTGATGATCATCATCCTAATCTAATACAAGCTCATTACATGTTCTCAACTAAAAATAAGTAGTAACTCATGCTAAAAGTAATTACTTGACTTATAATCCATTAACTAGGTTCATTACAGTTTTCTCAAAATAAAGACAAGTAAAAGCATCAACTAGGTTCATGGTGCCTTGTTAGCACATGAAACATCAACTTTACATTTTTTTTGCATTCTTTTTTGCTCTCAGTGAAGCTTGTAGACTTCCAAAAATGACATGCATAAGATTTTCTTGTCTTTTAGTTCCTCTTGTATGACATTTCCCAGCTTTTTTAGTAGCTGGTGTGGGTTCATTTTGCACATGGTTTGTGGATGCACTCTTATTGGTGCCCTCAGTTGCACCTTTATTTGTTAGTGGCCTGGACCAGTACTTCGATATTGGCTTCTGCACATTACACAAATAATATCAAGACTAGTCTACAAACCATTACTCAAAAATAAGAAAAAATAAATTGCCTCTACTCTACATGTCCTTGAATTGTGTCCTTTATTGCAATTCTTACACTTCACTTTGGTTTTGCCAACATATATCTCTCTTCCTTCAGTTACTACCTTTGCAACCACCTCAGATTTCTACATAAATGATCAGATTAAAGTTATGCATTATCATTTCATTGCAACAAACATAAATGACTAAAGTTATGTATTATCATACCATTGCTGGACAACTTCTCTTATTATGATCACTAGTTTTACAGTATTACAATGCACCTTTATATTTTACCTTTTCAATTTGATTGGGTCTTTAGGAACATCATTTGTGTTATTTCTCTTTTTCTTTGGTCTTCCTATTGGAATCTTGACATTAGGTGGTAGAGGTTTTGGTTCTTGTGTATCTTCCCAAAACTCTGGTCCAATAATAGGTTCCAACGTATGACTATATAGTTGCACATTATTAAAAAAGGTCAATTCCAAACTTATAATAATGCCCCTAATTATAACTTATAAAAGTACCTATAGATATATTGGCTTCTTATAACAGTCATTAATATATTTTTCACATGGCTCATTCCCAAGTGTTATACATGCATATGCATGATAACAAGGAAGACTAGTTAAGTCCCACATCCTACAGGCACATTTTTTTTTTATCAAGTCTACCACCAATTCATGGCCCCCATCACTTGTAGTCACACTATATGCTGAACCCCCTGACCATGTCACTACACAATTTCCAGCATAATGAATTGACCTGTACAAAATGAATTTCCAGCTAAATGATTTACATAAAAATTGAAAATATGACAATATCACTATTTATAACCTAATTACTTACTTTTTTTTAGCTTTTTCTGCGCACCAGGACAGATGACAACATCAATATTGATCATTTTCATGATGACTTTATACAATTCTCTCAGCATTGTAATAATAGGTAGGTCCATCAGTTTGCTAATACTGCTATTAAATACATCAGAGTGATTATTCACAAACATATTAATGTGAGAGGCGGTCCTAAATACAGACCTAGACCATTGTTCTCTAGGTTTTTGTATAAGCTAGTCATAACATTTTGGTGAAACATGCATAATAAATGCATAAAAGTGGGTACAACTACATAAAATGTATAGAAATAGATAAAAGTAATACATCTTTCATCTATCCCATGTGGAGATTAAATTCCCACAAAGTAGTTGATCTATCAGTTTTCCATAATAAATGCCTAAGTGCCAAGCCTTTGTGCTCTTTATGCATATTTTGAAACAAATGCATGACACAATTAAAATCTGTGCTCTTCTTGAGGCACAATTAATTCCAAAGCATTTATTAACTCCTAGTGAATATATAAAAAATTTAGTATAATACAAAGAAGTTGAATCTTGTGAAATGAAACAATAAAGTGATAGTACCTTTCGCCTATAAAAAATGAAGGTCCACTCCTTATCAATTAGTATTTGCATCCCTTGACATAAATACTGTAAAAACCAGGTCCATGATTCTATAGTTTCAGACTCCATTATAGCCCATGCTACTAGATACATGCCATCATTGGCATCCACACCAATAGCTGATAGTAGAATGCCACCAAAAGGGCCTTTAAGGTGGCATATATCAAGTCCCACAATCAGGTTCTGAAGGCTCACCAAAATTTTCTTGCTCTAGAGTAGGCTGCCTAGGTGTGGCATCAAAAAACTCTACATCACCAGTTTGTGTATTCATCTCAATTTGTAAAGTAGAAATAGGGGGAATAACTTGTGCAAATATTTCTACATATCTTTCTTTATCAGCCCCTCTATTGGTCAATAGTTGACACATGACCATTAGTTCATCATCACTTTCCAAATTGAAACATCATCTTTCCATTTCTGTATTAGGTAACCTATACCAAAACCTATGGAACTCTCCATACACATCCAATTCTTTCATTATTGTCCATATTTCTATCAAACTGATTTGATCTACATCACAATTATCAATGTACGTAATTAACACTGCCATTCACATACTTCTTAGGGTCATATTTCATCTGAAAGGATGTTGTTCGTTTCATATTTTCTAATCTTTTTAGTGTTTTTAGCCTTAATCGGCCATATACGCTCCTGCATTTTTTATCCAACAACCAAGTGCCTAAAAAGGAAGTTTGAATTTAGACTTATACTTTCTAGTGTTTAGTTTAATATTCCTTTTTTTACTTTCTTTCGGTGTTTGATCTTTTTCTTACACAGACACTTTTTAGTGGTTTGTGTAAAAAGGCCATAAGCTTTTGTTTTAGATTGGATTAATTCAAACCAGGTTTTAAACATTAACTATCTAGTTAATTAAAACTTGTTTAGTTATTTTTTCGGGCAAGGTTTTAAACTTGTTTAGATTGGATTAAGTTATATTTGTATTTATTGCTTAATTACTTTAAATATAACTTGTGTGAATTGTTGCATAAATATTCTTACTTGTTAGATTTGTTAGAAAATTATTGTTGTCCCATCGGCCTAGAACTGTAACATTCTAGTTTAGAACTCTTTTTCTCTTTGAAAGGTGATTTTTATAGATATTGTATTCTACATTTACGTGAGGTGAAGTGACGTGAGGTGATCCTTGTTCTAAGAGACAAGCCTTAGGTATTCTAACGGGGATTTGGTTGCCTTTGCGCCGTGAGGAAAAGGAAATACCCAAGATCTAAGATCCAAGACCGTAATTTGTTAGAAGTTCAAATACTACACCAAGGGCTACAACGACTTCGAGGAGATAGCGGGGAGTTATTGTCCGAGATAAGTCTTGTAGGGTTCTGTACATTTATTTTGAGAAAGTAATGGGGAGATACATTTCAAGATAAATATTTGTTATTGTAAAGGCTTCTCTGCCTACGCTAAGGAGTGTGTTAAGTAACAAAATCTCGAGACTGGGAAGGTGCTTGGGGACTGGACTATGTTGAACTTGATAAAGGTAGTATGTTCATCAAACAACAGTTGAATGATGAGGATGAGATAATTACTAAGAGTGATGTGCCTTCTATTAAAAAAGAAGAACCAATAGTCAAAGCCAAGTCCACACCTGTTAAAACAGAATCAAAACAAAATGTTCAGAAAATGACACCATGCATGCTAAGAAGAAAAATGCAAATAGAAATGGAAAGGTAGGCATTAAAAAACACAATAACTATGCACTTGTTCAAAAATGCTCCCAGGAAGATTTGTAAAAATTGTGGATCAACAAATTACCTTACACGTGTGTGCAAGAAATCTGTTGTTAATAATGCTGAATTTGCCTATGGATATATGAAATCATTGATGCATGATAATCATAAATTCTGTGATAAATTTGATTGTATGCCATGTAACATGAATATCATGAACACTTGCTTTAGGCTTAGAAAAAATTTTGTTGATGGATGTATAAGTCAAAATTTAAACATCAACACCTCTAGGCCTAAGACTGCTAGTCCTGTTAAACAAAGAAAACATTCCATGTCACCTAAACATGCATCTAGCTTTGGAAGTACTAATTAAGCTAAAAATCAAAACCAAAAAAATGAAAGTGTGCATGATCAAGTGACTAAGACTGTTAAGAACAAGAATAATATTCATGTGACTAAGCATAAAGGACCCAACCTTGTTTGGGTACCAAAGAAAACTTGATTTGTTTGTGTTTGTAGGGCATAGGTAAAAAGAAGGTCATGTAGATCTTGGATAGTAGATGTTCAAGGCATATGACTGGTGACAAAGCCCTGCTGTCACAATCAAAGATAAGGCTGGCCCAATGGTGACCTTTGGAGACAACAACATTGGTTTTACCATGGGATATGAGAAATTAATTCATGGAAATGTTGTCATTGAAGATGTAGCTTTTGTCAGTGGTTTGAAGCATAATCTATTCAACATCACTCAATTCTGCAATAAAGATTTAAAGGTAGAGTTTGATAAAGAATTGTGTCTCATATCACACAGAAAGACCAAAGAGGTTTCTCTACAAGGAGTAAGAAAATGAAGTTTATTTGTAGCAGACTTGGACTTTGCAGACAAGGAGAAATTTTTTTGTTTCTACACCAAGGACTCAGAAAATGAAAGTTAGATTTGGCACAAGAGACTGCCATTTAAATTTCAAGAACGTTAATTCTCTAGTTAAAAGAGAATTAGTGAAGGGCCTGCCCTCACTTGAATTCTGCATAGAAGGATTGCGTGAGGCATTTCAAAAAGGAAAAATGAGGAGATCAAGTCACAAGAGTAAGGAATTTACATCAATCACCAAACCACTACAATTGATTCATATGGACCTCTTTGGACCAATAAATGTCATGTCCATGTCCAAGAAAAGATGAAGCTCCTAAAGTTATTGTTGAAAATTTGAGAAGATTGGACAAAGGCCCTACACCTGTAGTATCCATAAGAAGTGAGAATGTAATAGAATTCAAAAATGCCCACTGAATGAATTCTGTAAAGAAAATGGAATCACTCACCAATTCTCAGCTCCAAGAACACTACAACAAAATGGAGTTATTGGGAGAAAGAAAAAGTCTCTTATTGAAGCTGTAAGAACCATGTTAGCAGAAGCAAATCTTCCAACCAGTTTTTGGGCTGAAGCTGTTAGGACTGCATGCTACACTCAAAATAGAACACTCATCACAAAACCAGTTGGAAAGACTCCTTATCACATCATGACAAATAAAAGACCATCTATAAAGTACATGCATGTGTTTGGAATAAAATGTTTTGTTCTCAAGGATAATGCTAACAATCTTGGGAAGTTTGAAGCCAAGGCATATGAGGGAATATTTATGGGATACTCCTTGGACAAAACTATCTATAGAGTATATGTGATTGATCAATAAAGAGTAATGGAAAGCACAAATGTGATATTTGATAACTTCAAGTTTCCTGCTATGAACTTGGAAGGTGAAAACTGTGACACGTTGAAATTTGAAAATAAAATGGAGCTTGAGATTTTTGCAACTAAAAATGTTATCAATACACATGAAGATTCACATGTAGAAATCTCACATGGAACATATAGGGAAAGAGAAAATGATGATTTCAGTCATATTCAACTTGAGAATTCTCCACACAACCCTAGCATCAACTCATGGGGAGCTTCTCAAGAGTCTGCAACAAATGACACCAACTTCAATCAGGAGGAAACGAGTTCAATTGATAGAGATGTAGCTCATCAAACTAGATGGAATAGAGCTCATAAAGCTTATCAAATCATTGAAAATCCTGATAAAGGTGTGTGGACAAGAAGAGCAACTATGAATGAATGCTTATTTGCTTACTTTCTGTCTCAAAATGAGCCAAAAAGAGTTAAAGAAGCCATGTTGGATCCAGACTGGATAATTGCCGAGCAATAGGAATTGAATCAATTTGTGAGAAATAATGTTTGGGAATTAGTGCCACCTCCAAAGGATAGACCAATAATTGGTACTAAATGGGTCTACAGAAATAAAATGGATGAACATGGAATTGTGATAAGAAACAAGGCAAGGTTGGTGGCAAAAGACTATTCATAAGAAGAAGGCATTGACTATGATGATACTTTTTCTCCTGTTGCAAGACTAGAAGCCATTAGGATCTTTCTAGCCTTTGTAGCATACTCAAACTTCAAAGTTTATCAAATGGATGTCAAAAGTGCATTTCTTAATGGTGAGTAAGAAGAAGAAGTATATGTGCAACAACCACCTGGCTTTGAGGATCCAAATTTTCAGATTTTTTTATAGACTCATCAAGGCATTGTATGGACTCAAACAAGCCCCAAGAGCATGGTATGATACTTTGTCAAAAAAATTTCTAGAAAATATTTTTACTAGAGGAACAATTGACAAAACTCTTTTCTACAAGAAGCATGGTGAAGATATCATACTAGTTCAAATTTATGTGGATGATATCATTTTTGGGTCTACAAATGAAAAACTGTGTCAAAGGTTCTCTAAGCTAATGCAAAGTGAATATGAGATGAACATGATGATAGAGCTCAATTATTTTCTAGGTCTTCAAATAAGTCAAAGGACAGATGGCATTTTTATAAGTCAAAATAAATACATCAATGACTTACTCAAGAGGTTTGACATGCAAGATTGCTCAACTGCCAAAACTCCAATGTCTACAGCTTCAAAACTTGATGAAGATAAGAAAGGAAAAACTTTAGACATGAAGACCTACAGAGGAATGATTGGATCTCTTCTCTATCTCACAGCTAGCAGACCTGACGTTATGTTCTCTACCTGTCTATGTGCAAGATTTTAGACAAATCCCAAGGAATCTCATCTCATTGCTGTCAAAAGGATTCTAAGATATCTTAAATGAACACCTTTCATGGGTTTATGGCACCCCAAAGAAACATGATTCAACTTAGTTAGATATTCAGATGCTGATTTTGCTGGATGTGGAGTGGATAGCAAAAGCACCTCAGGAAGCTGTCAATTTCTTGGACAAAGATTGGTGTCTTGGTTTAACAAAAAACAACAATCAGTCTCTACTTCCACAGCTGAGGCTGAATACATTGCTGCTGGAAGCTGTTGTGCTCAAGTGCTTTGGATCAGTAATCAACTGAGGGATTATGAACTAGTGTTGAAAAGAATTCCTATCATGTGTGACAAAACTAGTGCAATTTCGATTGTTGCCAATCCAGTCAACCATTTTAAAACAAAACATATTGATGTAAGGTACCATTTCATAAGGGAACATGCAGAAAATGGAGTGATTGTATTATTCTATGTTCCTACACAAAAATAGTTGACTGGTATATTTACTAAACCACTTGATGAAGCCACTGTCAACAGGTTGGTTAGTGAAATTGGAATGCTAAATTCTTCAGGATAAGTGGCCAAATAAATATATATTCCCAACTGTTACAAAAATTGTTTCACAAATATGAAGCTAAATGATTTATCTAAGTGAAACAAAACCGGTGAGTATTTATAAATATATCAGTTACATTGTTGTACATTATTTTCCTTAAAAATATCTTTGTAAAAAAAATTAACTTGGCACTATTTCTTTGTTCTGAGGAAGCTTGAAGAAAATTATTATACTTGTGCATTGTTAAATAACAAGTATGATAATTAAAATTTCAGGAATATTGAACAAACACATTTCTCATTTTAAGATGAATAAATAAATTTTACTTATCTAAGAAATGAGGTTTATAAATTATTATTTTGTTTTCCAAATGAAAACAGAATAATCCTTCAAAACTGGTGTTTGTGATTAAGTTGCCATCTTTTCTGACTTCTCGACTAGGTATAATTTCTGAGTTCTCGGTTATTGATTTAGTGAGTTCTCGAATCATTTGAGTTCTCGAATAGTTCATTTCTAGAGCTCTCGATTGCCTTGAGTTCTCGAATAGTTCATTTCTAGAGTTCTCGATCGAGTATTATTAAGAGTTCTTGATCACTAGAGTTCTCGATTGTTTTGAGTTCTCGAATGCTTTATTTCTCGAATGGTTTAATTCAGTTTTATTAGGTTCTCTATTAATACACTTCTCGAACAAATATATACAATCTGAGTTCTCGATCAAAGTTAAACAGTTCTCTACTAAAAGCAACTTTACTCTTTTCTGAGTTCTTGATCACTAAAAATGATTACAATTCTAGTCGAGTTATCTGTGTCATATAAATAGCAAAGTAGATCTAACACTTCATTTCTACACTTAATCGCAGACTCAAAGAACCATCGTTCTCAACAGCTACACACAAAATCTTGCTTTTAATTTCTCTAAGACTTTCGTTTCTTCATTTCACTCTTTCTACACACTAACTTAATGGCGTCTTCAAGTTCCAATCCTGCAGCAGAGGTATATGTCATCCCTGAAACAAATTTTCTAGCCATTACAAGAGACGCGGATGCAAAGGTGCAGTACAAGTGCTTCACTAGGTTTCTAATTTACTACTATCTGAATAAAGCTTTGTTGGCAAACCCCACACTGTACCTTGATATTCTTGAAAAGTTCTGGAAAACTGCAGATTGGGAAAATATAGCACTAGAGGATGGTAGTTCGAAAGTAGTAGTAACTTGCAAAATCTAAGGAGAAGACATCAGTTTTGATGAAAATGATGTGAACAAAGGCTTGAAAGTGCCAACAGAGAACTTTGATGAAGAACCTACTGAAAATGATCTTCTAGACTTCCTAGAGTTCATTAGATATGCTAACACTGTGAAGAAAGGAGCTGATGATAAGAAGTATAGGTTCGGTCAAATCAACAAGAAGTACATGAGGAAGGAGTGGTCATTCCTGTTTGACACCATAATCAGAGTATTCACCTGCAGAAAAATAGGGTTCGACCAAGTTAGCCTCATTACCATGAAGCGGGCTAACTCATTGGCATACAACCAAAAGTTCAATGTTAGAAATCTAGTTCTTGGGGAACTCATAACCAAGATTCCTAAGAGAGGTAATGAGATTTTCTTCCCTCACTTTATTCAATTAATTCTTAATTATAAAAATGCTGGTTTAATTGAATTGGCTACTCCAAGTCCATGTCAAAGATCATTTTTGTTATATTGGACATGAGGAGCACAGTAAATGTACCTCTCCAAATTACACCTCATATGAGGAGTGTATTTGGGGGGTACCCACTAGTGTAGCCTACATATGGTTATCTTGATACATTAGGAGGTCCTAAGGCTGCAGAAGAACTAAATGCACATAACCCAAGGACTTCTAACCCAACTGTAGACCCTTCATTGCATACAATAGATGTTAGTGAGCCAACCTCTACATCCTCTCAATAGGGTGTAGTTGAAAAGAAGAAGAGGAAGAAACCTGCTACCAAAAAGAAGCTAGAAGTAGTTTTAGAAAATGTTGAAGAAACTCAACTAGATGAGTCACATGTGGAACCTCTCAAGAGGAGAAAGAAAAATAAAGAGGCCACAACAGACCACTCTACATTCTCTCAACAGTATGCTGAGGTGCATAAGGGATTGACCCTACTTCTAGGTGCACTTTCTCAACAAGGTGCATCTATTAAAATTGGGAGCCATCACACTCCATTTTGTATAGAATTTGTATCATTGCAGGAACTCACTCCTGTCAATGAAGAAGTTCTAGTAGAAAAGAAAACACATCATGCACAGTTAGGGACTTCTATTGAAACTTCTCCATTTTCTCAGGGGGAGTTTCCAATACTCACAATCTCTCTTCTATTCTCAAAATTTCTTCTCAACCAAATGTGTCCAGCCAAATACATGAGGTTGTTGATCATCAGGATTTCTATTTCCCTCATGAGCCCTATTCAAGTGACTTGGTACATGACACCTTGTTCACCACTCAGGACACACATCTAGATGGTAAGGGAATGCATGCTGAGGCATATCCTGATGACACCATCAAAGCCACAGAGGCTTCAGGAGTTTGCACTTCAAACACTGTGGTGACTAAGGAATTTCAAAACCAAGTGTCTTCACAGACATTGGGTAATTTAGGGGACCTCCACACCATGCAAATGGCATCCCCTAGACACTCCCCAGTCATTCAAAGACTGTCTCCTCAGGAGAAATCACCTATCCATCCAATGTCTAAGGGTTCATCTGAACAATTGGATGATGAATTTGATGCTGAGGGGACCACTGTAACAAGTGGCCCTAGCTCTCACTCTTTGTCACAATGGTTGAAACCTGTGCAACATGACATAAAATCAGCATCATCATCTCTTGGTGGGTCACTTTCAGATGAGCAACTCAAAGAATTATATGGAGATCAATTGAATGGTTTTTACCAAATAGCTCAACAACTTCTCACCTACCCAACAAAGATTATGCTGCAATATTGTTGGAGTATCCTAAAGAACAAGAGGAAATAAAGGATAAAAATGTTGATATGGCCGAAGATAGAGAGGCCAATGTTGATGCCTGGTTGGACACTAAAAATACTGTGAGCATGAAGGACATGCTACAGTGGATGGGGCAGAAGTACTTAACATCTCTTGGATCCTGTGAGAAAACTTTTACTCCCACTGCCATTTATGATGCTATATATGAGGAAGCCAAAGTCCAACTTCAATCCAATCATTATCTTGCAAGGGGCTTACAATCAAAAATTGCAGAGCATAGAGCCAAAATGGAGGGATTTCTAAAAGCTATTGAAGATAAACTAAAGCTTGGAGGTCTTTATGCTCATGCCACCCCTAGATCAGACTCCTCCTTTTCAAGGAATAAGGTTCAGGAAATGAATGAAAAATTGGAGAAGATGGAGAAAACCTTTAAAGAAATGATTGATGTCTAAACTGCCACTCAACAACAACAGGCCAAAATCAACACCGTGGTTGAAGTTCTGTACAAAAACAGGCATGCAGACAGGATGCCTGAAGATGTTCCAATCCATGACCTGGCTCCTTTTCAAGTAGATATCTTTTATCAATCTAAAGCCAAGGCAGAAAAGGATGAAGCTGTTACATTGTTAAAACTCAAAGAAAAGGTGGACACATTGACAGATGCTCAATCAACACTCTCTACTACAGTTTCAGAAGTGGTGGCCAATGTTAACTCTCTCCAGAAAGACTTTGAATCTTCTAGCTCTACTCAAGGAACCACACTTCAACAAATCTCTAATTAACTTTCTTCAATTCAAGTTTTGCTTTCGTCAGTGCATGTGTCAGGCCAAGCACCTCAGGTCCAAGTTCCTACTCAACTCTAGCCTACTCACTCTTCATTCTTACCCCTGCTGTGACGCCCTCCAAACCCGGGGTCTAGATCTGGGGGTCACCAACCAATCAATAATAAAATAATAAACCAGAGGTACACTGACCCCGCCAACAACTAAGGATCGCTAAGAGGTTATAATATGAAATTAAGCAGCTGAAACTAAAAGTAAACCAAATCAATTTATTACAAACTAGAAACTAAATCCAAAACTCAAATCCATAAGTTTAGATAAGTTTTAAGTCTAAATTCCTTTTATTACACATTCTATCTACAACAAAACTGTAAACAACTAAATACCTGGGAAGCCCGAGAAGCGAGCCACCCTAACACTTGAGGCTCTCTATGCCCGCTAGAACTACCGCTGTGACTCATACTGGATATCTGGCAGAATTTAATAAAAAGCAAGAGATTAATACTTTTGCAACAAGTTGATTCACAGTGCTGTCATAGTTCATGTAATTAACCATTTGCACAAAATTCTTGATACCAAGCTTGCATCAGGTGGGAAACATCTGTGAGGTCATAGGCACCTGCTGCAAAACAAAAATGGTTTTAAGAAACTGAGCACCCAAAATTGGTTTCATTGGCTCATGACATTACTAATTATGACACTAGTTATAGCATTTGAGTCTGTTTAGTCGATTTTTGGTGTTTGGATTAAAACACAAACTTCTCTTAACAAAATGTTTTAAAATTTAAATAAATTATTTTGATTTCAAAATTAATTTAATTTAATTAATTTAATTTATTTAGATAATAATTTAATTAATCTAAATTGATTGATTAATTTATCTTAATAAATTAATTTAGTTAATTAAATATTATTTAAATACAATTAAAAATAATTGAATTTAATTATATCGAGAAATAAAAATGATTTTTTATTTATTATTTATTTATCAAATAATTGTTTTATCCGTTTTAAACGAAACTAGTTGGTTTGAGACCCTAAAAATAATCTGGAAGTTTAAAAATAGTTTCAATTCTCTAACTTATTTATAAACCCGGATTAATATTTTATAAAATATTTTAGGGATCCAATAATTATCCAGAGTAGATAATAATTATTCACTTTGACTCAAATAATATTTTAGAGTCTACTTTTATTTCTTTGAGTGCTTTCTAATTTGTGAGTCTTCTATGCTATCTGATTTATGTGCTTACTCGCCTGCTAATTGATGTTACTTGTTTATTAATTATTATTTAAAGTTCGTTATAAGTACAACGCATGGGTAGACACTAGGATCTAAAATAGCACATTCTATTTTGTAGAGACGAGTGAGGTACTAGATAGAAGGACATAGTAGTCATCCCATTACCAGCTTTTAGGCAGCTTCTATACCAGGCAAGTATTTCTTCTTTGATCCTCTTAAACACTTTTATTTTATTGTTTTCAGTTATTCTTATCATGATAAATAGTTATTGTTTAGAACTATTTATGATTCATATTTTATTCTGTGCATCAGAGTTACTTGTTATTCGTACTCTGTTTTATTGCGCAATAGAGTTATTTATCATTGCAAGTATTTTCTCCTTGATCATCTTATAAACTTTTATTTTCTGTTTCATTTATTCATATCATGACAAATAGTTGTTATTTAGAGCTATTTATGAATCTTAAATGTTTTTGTTGTGTAACAAAGTTATTTATTATTGGTGTTCTTGATATTGGAAGTTGATTATAGTAAACACATCATATATGGTATTATCATAGTAAATAATGGGGATATGATCTGTATTTAAAACTAAGCATACCTTATTTACCTGGGTTTGCTCTATTGGATTGGAAAAGTTTGCATATAAGGCCACCTAGTTGGTCCAACATTTATTGAGGAAGATATGGTAACCATTCCATCTTCCTATAGGCTAACATTACTTGCCTATTTGGTATCCACTTTGAGAATCCTTGTTATAACTATGGGTATAGAAATGTACCGATAGTTTATAAAGAGGTCCTATTGCTTTTAGACTGATCAAGGAGCAATATTGTTTATATTTGTGTATCCAATCCATATTGCCGGTGTGGCTAATATATATTGATTTTGAGCAGTTGATTCATTTTGATGACATACTGCATTGTTTCAGTTGAGATAAACTGTGATTGATTTACTGTTCAGTTTTGATAATAAACTGTTTTATATTCTATTCTCTATACATATCTCATATTTTGATTTAATTTCAATTGTTCATATACTTGCTGAGCATTTCTTTGGCTCACTCTTACTTTCTATTTAAATCTTGCCAGAGTGTCACTATGAGTCACCACAGACTTTCTACCAGGAGTAAGGAGACTTAGATTCCGGGACCGCTCGCTCCACGAGCCTCTCAGGTATTTAGTTGTTTTAATATGTCTGTAGATAGTGCATATAATAAAACTGAATCTAGACTTAAAACCTATCTATACTTATGGATTTGAGTTGGTGGATTAGTTTCTGGTTTGTAATAAAGTGATTTGGTTTACTTTTAGTATCGACTGCTTAATTTCATACTATAACCTGTTTGCGATCTTTGGTTTGGCGGGGTCAATGCGCACCTGATTTATATTATTTTATTATTGATTGGTTTGTGATCCCCAAATCTAGACCCCGGGTTTGGAGGACGTCACACCTGCACCAAGATATCAACCCTAAGGGGGAGAAGACAAGGGAGGAAATTGAAAAACAAAGGGATGAGATAGAAGCTGACAGACAAAAAGCTGTCATGGCAATACTAAGGGAGGAGACCAGGAAGCCACTTGCAGACAAGGAGTTTATGTTAAATTTGAAAGCAAACAAAGCAAATGTAAAGGATAATCACGGGAACTACATAAAAATACTGCAAAACAGTATCTACATGGTAAGAATTGTGAGGATTCAAGTTAATGGTGTAGAGGTCAAAGTACCAGTAGTGCAAATGGAATCTGGCTACTACAAGGTATCTCTAGAATTGTTTGATGGACAAAGCTGTCGGGAACTTGTTTTTATCGTCTGAGAACCTACCTCACTATTTGTCTGTTATTTCAGTAAATTATCTCAATGGGTGTTGTACCAAATTCTTTTATAATATTTTGGCGCTATAAGAAGGGCATGTTCATCATCTTTAGAGAGAAAAAGACGTCAGACAAATTAGATAGTGAACGAACGCTAACGAACGACAACAATGGCAGGAAGAAGAGCTTGAGAAAGACGGTATTAATAAGAGTGTCATGAAGAGTATCCAACTGATTGTGAAAGGTTGGACACCATGAAAAAGAATAATCGTCGGTCATGAAAGCATAAAAATAAGATTAACATATCAGTGGGAAAAAAGTCAAAAGTAGGAGACACGATGCCTACACAGTTGGACCTTGAGTCCGATGAAGAAGTGCTAGAAAATGATGGCCAATGGAAGCAGGTGTCGGGCAATGATGAGGGGCAAAAAAAGGCAGAATGGTGGTCTCCCAGTCTAGAGGTCTCCAATTCTCAAAGTGCCAGCGTGTTTGACAAGGTAGGCAAGAACTGAATAATAAGGACCTTCATCATTATTTGGAAAAATCCACACGGGAAAACCAACTATAGAGATTCGAGCCAAGAGGTTCCAAGAATCAGAGAGAAGGGAGATTGAGACTTATAGGTCGTACCCATAGAAGGAGCTTCCCAAAATCGGAGATATATGCAAAATACTTAATTTTGCAGTCTGATGAGGCAGTTCTTAGATTCAGAAATGCAGGTACCCTATAACATTGTTTGTAAGTACCTTGGTCATTTATACTAGGTAGGTACCTCATGCAACTTATGTTAGGTACCCCATGATGCTGTTTGTAATCCATACTAGTTACTTCATAGTTGAAAGTAAGAGGAATCATTGAAAGGGGAGAACTTCAATCTGAAGGTCATGCCCATGATGGGAGATCGAGGTCTACGAAAGTTATCTTACTAGAAGATGTAGAACAAAGCTCTAGCTCAGACCATACCTCTTATCGTAAGAAAGGAAAAAAGGATGATCAAGACCATGAAAAGGATGAAAAGCTCATAACTGATGAAGAGCCTGACTAGTTTAAGGTCACAGAGCTCAAGAAAGCACTTGATAAGATAAGCGTAAAGAAAAAATCTCAATCATGACTAACTATAGCACCTCTCCCAAGTCCAACAGACTGACAAGCGATCTCAAGTTTGATGGAATCTCTAATCTCACAGAATACTTAGTCATTTTAATACAAAATAAGAGGTGTACGAAGATGTGGAGGTCTACCAGAGTCCCCTTAATAAAGTTATAGAATAGAGCTCTAGTTCACACTATACTTTAGCTTGTAAAAAGGAAAACAGATATGCCTGAATGGCAGTGAAGGCATGAACCTCACAATTAATAAATAGATAGCTGAACTTCATAAGGGGATGCTCACAGATGACTTGATGGCTAACATATTTTCATTATCAAGATATTGAGAACATTTTACATAATCCCCTTTAAAATACCGCTTGTTTCTTACAATGAGCTAGCTCAGTAAGCTTAGAGGTACCGTATTGAGATTTCATATGCATGGTATAGAGGTTTCCAATCATTATTAGTGATAAAATTATAAACAAAATGAGACGATAAGCTTCCATGAATGGAATACATCACCTTTGAGGTCATAATCCAACTTCGATGATAAATATACCCCACTACAAGGTCATAAGAAGAGGAGGTATACTGGTAAAAGGGTCCAAAAATGATTTTCTAGACATTAACATCCCAGTATCATGGAGTACACCTAAAATTTTATGAAAGTTCTGATTCTCTGGAGTATCTTAGTCATTTTAATACCGAGGTGAAGGTATAAAAAGGTGAAAGTGTAAGAGGAACCGTTCCTACATCCCAAAAGATAGGGGTTATGGCAAGAGTACCTCCAATGGTGTAACCTCTAAAATGAGAACTGCAAATATGATGACAAGACAACTACCATCACTATGAAGGCTTCTAATGAAAAAGCACCAGTAAAGGAAAATTCTCACCGTAAAATAGGTTGCCTAAATGTCCACCATGATGAGAAGATTTGGAAAAATATTATCATTACATTCAAAGATGTCAAGACTGCTAAGGAAGAAGGGCAGGCTTGTGGAGGTACTTGGACAGGGAGCATATGGACCATAATTGGAACCCCCCGTATGAGAGGTTTCAGCAGGATCCAAATGAACAAATATGTCCAGAAAGCTAAGGCAAGCCACTTACTAATGTGTACCACTTCTCTAAAATTCTCCTGAAGAGGTTCAGGGGAGAAACAATTCAGATTTCTTTTTCGGGACATCCTTGAGTATAAGACTTTACAAGCTTTGACTTACAAACCTTCTCAACAACTTCAGGTTTCCAAGCGACGGCTTACAAACCTCCTTGGGTATAAGGGTTTACAAGTTTTGACTTACAAACCTTCCCACCTAAAATAGGTTCTCAAGCAATGCTTATGAACCTCCTTGGGTATAAAGGTTTAGAAGCCTTGACTGACAAACCTTCCCACCTAATATAAGTTTCCGACGAGTTAGAACCTTCTTGAATATAAGGATTCACAAGCTTTGACTTACAAACCTTCTCAACAACTTCAGGTTTCCGAGCGACGGCTTACAAACCTCCTTGGGTATAAGGATATACAAGCTTTGACTAACAAACCTTCCCACCTAAAATACGTTTCCAAGCTAAGACACCTACCTCAACTCAAAGTCTATCAAGATAGTATTTGGATAATCATTAAACACATCACAAACATGGCTGATCTTATCATTCCAAGAGTCCAAAACCTTAGAACTACATTGAGACTTGATCCCTATATAAAGGTTACGTAGGCAATTTGCACGGGTACATGTACGTAAGGCATTACGAGTCATATACATTTTATATTGACGATTCCGAGAACATGGCAACGAATTTCTAAGCCCTTGTTCTCTGGAAACCCTGCAAATTAGTCTCATCTACCACAAACAACCACCCATCCACATCGGAAAGTAGCTTCCGGGAACCTATTTCCATTATCCGGGAACCTCAATATTTATATGTTTTTTCAATAAATTATCTCAACGGATATTGTATCAAATTCCTCTCACAACAGATGTATTTGAAGTACTAATAATGTTGAATTAAATTAACAAGTTTGGTTTATATAATTTATGCCAATATGATCGATCCCATAATTAGGATACAGCTTAAAGGAAAATCGCGGCCTCAACCTAGATAAATGTAAATATGCTGTCTGATAGAAAGGATTTAATCTCAAGTTAAATAAATACAAATTCAGCCCATGTTAAAATGTGAAAAAGAGTAATATTAAGTTTGATGAGCGAATTGACATCAAAAGCAAAGAATGAGTGTGTTCCCATTTAAAGCATACAAAAAAGCTTTCTACTTTTTCCAAAAAGTAATTAATAATTCATTCGGGCCTTAAAGAAAGAGTTAAAGTGACAATTGACCCATTGTTGTGCAGCAATTCGTTTACAAGATTTAGATTTATCGTATCTATAAAAAAAATGATATAAAAAACTTATTATATATTTTCTGTACTAACTTTTGTTTTACAGTCTAAAGCTAAACATGTCATCTGTCTTTTATCATTCAAGTTTTAACGTTGTCCTAGTTCTATATATTTTTAATGGTTTTAAAATTTTAAGAATCTAGAATATGAGTAGATATACAACTCGATTTCTAGTTTATTAGATATGGAAGGAGATCAAGAGCAGATATTAGAGCGCAAGGTATAGAAATCACTACCCATCAGGCAATTTTTTTTAAAAAAAATTGGGATGTTGGCTCATCTGGCACAATTTCAATTTTTATAGAAAATGCTGGCACATGATTAGAAAATGGCCCCAAATAGTAGCGTTTACGGTTTTTTTTAGCTCTAGACACTATTCCGTGTTTAGTTTTTTTTTTTGGGTTTTTTTAGGGGTTTTTTAACTTTATATATTAAATATTCAATCAATTATGGAGTATATAAAAATGATTATTAATACATATATTTGTAGGAAATAAGTTTAAATATTATTGAAATTAATCAATATGGTAGATTTTACATTGACTAACATACAATATTCTACTATTAAATTGATTTACCTTAAATATAAAAAACAAGTACTTCAATAATATTTAAACTTTTAAAATATAATAATATAATTGTTTGATAATAAAATATTCATTTGATTAATGATAATATATGAAAAAATTTATATACAACTAAATAATAAAAGTAAATTATATTTTGATGATAACTATTATTAGACTTTTTATTATGATATATGGATCAAGAATTTATTATTATTATTATTTATAATTGTAAATTTATGTTATATATTTCTAAGTAGACATTTTAAAAGTATATATATGGATCAAGTATATATTGTTATGTAGTTAGCTGGTTGGATTTAGAAAAATGATATAATTATATCTTAAACTTTTTTTTTTCATAATAATAATAATTTATTTTTTATGTATAAATAAAATAATAAAAAGGTTAACCGGTTCAAAATTTTAAAAAAATATATCCTTACTTTGTTATTTAAACTAACCTACAAAAAATAAATTTTAAGTTTCTAACTTTATTATATTATTACATTTTTTAACTTTTAATTTACTTTACCTCATTTGTATATTACCTCGTTTGTATATTAAACTTAGTTTACTTCAAAATTTAGTTAAAATTTATATCATATTAATTTTTTTATTTTTATAATCATATTATAAATTAACAACCGTTTAAAATTTTATAATCATATTATTTTACTTTACACATATTAATATATAAAATTTTATGCATATTTTTAGGTTTATAAATTCAATAATTAACTTTTAATTTAAGTTTAATATTTCTAAAATCTAAACTCAGTTAAGAAATTAATGAATCCTAAAATATTAAAAATGGAATTAGGGTCCTAACTTAATTAGGGTTTAGGATATAGGGTCTAAAGGACTTAAACTCGTTGAACATTCTGTTACAAGCTTATAAATTCAAATACTTAAATTTTGATTTAAATTTAATATTTCTAAAACCCAATTTGGGAATTGATGAACACTAAAATATTGAAAATGGTTAAATTAGGTGGATTTGGTTTTGTCGTTATGTTATTATTATTATTTTATTAGGAATAAAAACAAAAAAAATGTTAAATTGTAAATGGTACATGTAACGTGTATGGCTAAAAAAAACCTAAAAGGATATAGCGTCTAAAGCTTATAAAACCCTAAAGGCTACCTGATGTAGCCTGTAGGGCCAAGCAGGACAAAAATAACAAGACTCTATGTAGCGTCTGCGGTGCCGGTGCCATTTTGAGTCATCTCACCAAATAGTGTCATTTTGGTTATTTGAGTTAAAAATAGTTTCATATTTGGCATTTTCTCAAAAAAATAGGGGATAATTTAGAAATTTCAAAATTTTAAAAACTAAGCTGGTTATTTGAAGTCAAAAATCAAATAAGGCATATTTTAATCGGCAAATAGAAAAATGAGCATATTTTAATATATTTTTTAAAAGTAAATATATGTAGATATTCATTAATTATTATCTAATAATACATATTTCATAAGATTAGTAAGAACATCACCATTTAAAAGTTCGTTCCGCTGGATAAGAACAAGATCATCTAGGAAAACTATGAGCACACTCATTACCAGAATGGTAAATAAACAATAAGCCTACATGCTTTAATTGATAACATAAGCTCACGAACAAGCCAAAATCTGAAGTCATGGCCATTTGACTTCTGATAGCTAGCTTGAATTGTCATAGCACAATCAGACTCTAGAGTGACTTTCGACTAAGATTTCTTCTTCAACCAACTAAGGGTTTCTCTTAGCGCTACTCTAGAGTGACTTTGGACTAAAATTTCTTCTTCAACCAATTAAGAGTTTCTCTTATCGCTATTCATTCCGCTAGTTCTAGTTCTGAAGCAACTGAACCAACTTCAGAAAAAATACGTACTTCTATTAAGTTACCATTATGATCATGAGTAATAAATAGTAAAAAGAGATTGATATATTTGAACTCTTGGAAGAGTATAGAGTTTTATCCGACTATAACAATTATTTATAAAATTAATATTGTTAATTATTATGAGGTTATAGTGATTTATGCAAAACGGAGTATTGTTTTAAAAATTGAAATTGATTAAATATTATCTCTGTTGGAGTAGGTCACAAAAATGGTTGAATGGGTTGGTTACGTTATTAATTGAGAAGAAAAAGTTAATAAATTCTAATTTTGAAGACTTAATTCAAATTTGAACTCAACTGTTGATTAATGATTTTTCTAGCAAAAATGTAAGAAGGCTAATTTTTAAATCATGAGAAATTAGTATTTAATAATGAAAACGAAGTTCAATTTTGTTATGAGTGTCATTTAAAGGGGCAAAAAATTTTGAGTTGGCATATGCATCTCAAAACTCACGGTCTGTCCTGGTTAGAACGATAGAGAGAAGTGGCTTAAGTGCGAACTAATATGCTGATTACTAATTAGTAAATACGGGCCGTTTTAAAAATAATTGTTTCAAAATAATTGTCAATTTCAATTTTTAATATAAAATTTAATATAATTTATATTTTCAAAATCAACTTTATTTCACATATTTCTAATTTATATTTTCAAGATCAACTACATACCATATATTATATTCATTCAATATAATAAATATGAGTACAACTAATCAATAATAAATTTTCATAATATGCGTTATTTTTTAAAAGTGAACCACTAATATGAAACGGAGGGAATATTAAATATAATATTAATTAATGTTTACGCTTGAAAGCAGAGAGCCACTATTTTCATGAAAACGAGGAGGGAGACGGTGTCTTTCTTTATTTCTGAAAATAAAGAATTTATTTTCAGAAAAAGTACATATGTATTAAAAGTAATTAACTTATTTTTTGCTTTAAAAATAAAATTTGATCTTAAATTTCTATAACAAACATTTATATTTTAAAAAAAAGGTAAATATAAAAAAATTAAAAAAATAAATTACTTATCACTTTAACTTGAAACAGGGCCATATTTATCCCTCCTGGATCCCGTATCATCAGCTTGCAATTTCTTGTCTATATTATATTATTATAATCAAAATAGAATTTTTTTTTTAAACACGGAAGTGAACCATAGAAAACATCATAGTCTATTGATGAACCATAGAAACGATCATAATCATTCAATTTTAATAAAATTTAAAATATTAATCTCAAAACTAAAATATGTCTCACATTAATCTCTAAACTAAAATATATCACATTAATCTTCTAACTAAAATACATCTCTATACAAAACACACAAATATTATCTTATTAAAATATAAATACAAATAAATTATATAAAAATATATAAATATAATATTAAATAAAATTTAAATTATTATTATACAAATAAAAATAAATTTAAATCATAACACAAATATTAAAATTAAAAAATTAAAAAATTCCATCTGTGCGACATAAGCTAGTATATGTAAAGCCTATAGGCAAAATTTAGCCGAGTATGTGTAAATGAAGTACTATTTGAATTATTTTATTAGCCGTAATATGTTTTCGTTATAAAATTATATCGTATGTATAATCGGAATAAGAGAGATGATATGTTATGGTGGTCAGGGTATGGAGGTAAATTGCTAAATATTATTAATTAATTAATTATTTGATTCAGGTTCGATTCTCTGTGAGTACAAAAGTTAACTTAATAATATTTTTAAATTTATTTATTAATAAAATGATTAAGGTTTGATTATTAACAAATATCAATAATTAACTTAATATTATTTTAGAAGAAAATATATTAAAATTGAATAAATATAATTTTCGTTAGGGTATGGAGGTAAATTCCTAAATATTATTAATTAATTAATTATTTGATTCAGGTTCGATTTCCCGTGAGTATAAAAGTTAATCAATAATATTTTTAAATTTATTTATTAATAAATTGATTAAGGTTTGATTATCAATAAATATCAATAATTAATTTAATATTATTTTAGAAAAAAATATATTAAAATTGAATAAATATAAATTTTTAAAAATTTAATTATAAAATCATTATTAAAAAGAAAACTCATGCATTATATAATTATAAAATCATTATTTAAAAAAAAACTCAATAAGCTAGTATTTATAATTTTTCCTATTGTTATGATCGGTCTCCATGCATATCTTCGTGCATGTCTAGTAGTTCTGTATATAAGGTGGCACATGAGTCGTGTTCGAGTTTCATTAACATTAATCTTGTTACTCCTTTTTGCGCAAATAAGCAGTTCCACGAAAACTATAGAATCGATTATCTGCACTTTTTCTATGTATTGTTCTGCTAATATTTAATAGCACAGAATATTGTTTTTTAGTAAGTAGGTTAGCTTGTAATCTTACAAAATGAGTATCTATTTTAATAAATTTCATGGTAAGCGAAAGTCGAATCTAGAATTGGAACGATAAAGGATAAACTCCTAAAAGTGCATAATATTAATTCTCATGACGAGCGAGAATCGAATCCACAATATTGTTTTGTTTTGATACAAGTGCATAGTATTGATTCTTGAATTTCTTCGGTTATCTGCGAAGGGCCATTCTACATATATGCATGGCACTTCATATTATAACGTGCATGGGCAGCTCCTAGAGGATGTAAGAAAGTTTATTTGTATGTACAGTAGGGAAGTATGAAGCTTTAGCTAAAATGTTAAAATAAATTTCTTCTTATTTTAGGTGCCTATGCATAGTAACAATGCAAAGCTCTCTTTTTTCCTCGCGACACTAAGAAAATCTTATTTACTGCAATTTTTTCAAAGCTTATATGTACTGTATTAACTTTTAGCTATTGAACAGAACACTTGTGTTGTGTTTGGTTGTGATGAATGAATTAAGAAGAAATGGAATGAGATTTGAACTACAATATGAGTGAATTTTTAGAAATTTCATTCCTTTCTCATTTCATTTCTAACAATCTAAACTAAAACTTAAATTCCCAAATTTCCAAATTGAGATGGAATGCTCCATTATCTCTCATATATATTTTCTTCCCAATTCTTATCAAATAAAATTTGCACTCACCCATTTTTTTCCAAATCTTCCATCCTAAGTACATAAATTTCCTTTATTTTTACTCATTCCATTCCATTCCATTCTCCCCAACCAAACACAACATAAGACTTGAACTGAAGCATGTATATAAAGAAGAAATAAATTTTGGTGACAGACATTTGATAGGATATAAAACTACTAATTTCATCCTAAGAGATATTACTTTACATCCCGGTACCAGACAAATAATAATGATACACACATGACAACAATATGCGAGAGGAGAGGCCAAATACAAGTCCAATCCAAATAACACACCAAGTAATATTTTAGCTAAAACAAGACACTGGACTATTAAAAAAAATCACCAAAATCTTGAATATAATGGATTTGTTTGCACTACTAAAGTTTCTAAACCAGCTAGAATGCAGAAGAAAAAAAACAGAAATCTACGAGCTTCATAGCTTTATTATGCATAAAACTCCTCTTAATTATTCCCAAACCTTCATTTATAACTTGGAAGTTAACGAAACAAGCATGCTGTCTCTGCCTACCATGAAAGGCTAAGACACAGCTCCTTTCAATTTATTAGTATAAATTACAAAGTAGAAACCAACATATTAATATATGAACTTAACAGATAGTAAAATCAAGCAAACCAGATATACAGTACAAAAATAGTGCATAGCTTTAAAAGACGCAGGTCATAAAAGTTACTCCGTACTAGTTTAAGTTTAGTTACGATAAGAAGTTTTTTCAACCAAAAGAACAACTGTATAATGCGCAAGAGAAAATTGAACCTATATAGTCACATTTTAAAAGACTTGAGGGGGTCGTTAGGATCAATTTCAGAGAGGGCTGGGAGGTCCATTGGTAGAGTATCCAGGCTCAAACCTTCTTTTCTCAGGGTGCTAATCAAATCATCGAAGACGAGCTTGTTTCCAGAACAAGTCAGATGCAGACCATCTCTGCAGTTCAAATTATAAATATAAAACAGTAGAATCAGATTTCATATTCCCCTTTTTTGTAATGACATAGCATGGAAGAGCTTCAAAATTATAATCTCATAGCAGCCTAATGTAAGATACTAAAGGGTACATCTTTAATTCTTTATCAATTGTACTACTTACTCAAGTCATGGGTTATGTATTTATTTTAGAAATTGAAAGCAGTATGCATATTAATTGAATGAAAAGATGCGATGATTGGACTAGTCTAGAAAATATGGATAGGGTTGGCGACGAGTGCTATTATACTAATCAGCGAAAAAAAGAGTGTGCTATTTCACAAATATATTCAAGATATGAAGATTTGTCCCTGGACTGAAGCTTGTTCAATTGTTGGAGCAATTAGTGAGAATAAATGTGTGTGCACTGAGTTTAGTAGCAGATGAGACTTCAATATTTTAATAACAAGAATTGTCATAGAACTGGATTGGATATGAAGCAAATATTCTACTGAAATACAGGGGTATGTAGAATTAATAAATTTGATTAGATTATAGTATAAAGTATAAACACTGTATTTCAGTAGAATATTTGCTTCATATCCAATCCAGTTCTATGACAATTCGAGTCATGGATACAACCTGAATATCTAACATATGCTTTACAGTGGACTTTTTGATAGATTAAAAGGAGTGTTAAATGAATGTAGATAACCACGTAACAAAGTTGAGGGAATTGTAAACCGTAAAATTACCTTAGCATAAGTTTTTTCCAGTCCGGAAAAATTTGCATTCTGTTCCAGAGATTGATCACTGGAATTTTGAATTCTTCAGCAACTGAAACACATGCTTTGGCGTAAGCACCTGCAGCTTCATTGGTCCTTTCTGGTAGGCCAAAAGTGTCCTCAACAAAAGGGTTCCTGCATTTATTTTAATCAGATTTGTTGCTGAAACAATATGATGTCACATCTATAATGTATTCCCATAATATGCTTCGGAAGTGGAAGATCGTTTGTGCATGAATTTTTTTACAAAATGGTGTTTTATTGTTCTTACTCAAGACGTCCATCTTCATCAATTGGTGGAGGAGTGATGAGGATAACAAGAGTTGAAGGCCACTGCTCCTGATAAAAAAATGTGACAAATTTTACATCAGCAAAAGTCTTGGCAAAACAAAAAGAAACAAATTCAATACTCCTGCAATGAATGTAAAAGACAAATTGATTGGTCAAATATATACCTGTTCACTTGTATATTGTTAACAAGCCAATAATTTAGGTAAATCTGAAGACAATATAAAAGGTGCTAAGACTATCTTTTGGGAGAAAAACACGTCTTGCTTTAAACTCCCATATTTTTATAATTCCAAGTGATTAATGAGGGATATTATTATATGCCAGAAGAGTTAAGGATCATAAACTAGCACTCCACAATTGAGTGTCACGGTCAATTGGCACTGTTTCAACTTTCAAGGGATATGAATTCGTTCACTAAGTTCACATATGACAACAGATTATTTATAATATAATGAGCATTTGCGTATCAAGACTCAAAAAATAAAACTCAACCATATCAGCTAATAATATGGAGGTATGCTAATTGCTATCTGCATATGTTTGAGACATGGCACGTGGACTCTGAACAACAAATATTACAAGATTTGGAATCTACCAGATTTGATTAACATAAAAAATACTTATGAAGAATTGAAGATGCAATGATTAGGCTTCTCATAAAAATAATTACTAATGGCACTGACAGTTGGTAGCATAAAGCTGCAAGATCAACTCTCCATTTTATGAAAGTAATAAAAGAGATAATAGCTTCCGGTGTGAGATCGTGATAATTCACTCGCCAGAGGTTTTGAAATTAAAAAAAAGAAAGAAAAAGAGGAGAGTGAGTGGACTTCAGTTAAGATGGAAATATTTTAAAACCAGAGTAGCTAGAGAAAGTGAAGTGCCAAAGCATATTCCTCATAACTTCTATATCAAAAGAGTTGGTAGAACCATAGATTACAATGTGCTTAATCAACAGTTTTTGTGATAAAGTGAAAAAGGTCATAGAGTCAAGCCAAATTAGTGAAATGACAAGGCCTTCCATAATTCTCATGTTATAGAATGAAAGAAAAGTTAGAGAAAGTAAGTGGCAAACAATAACAAATTATAAGGGCGACTGATGGACCTCACAGATATACAATATGTTTAGCACCATCACTCCTTTTATGGATCCTCCAGGGCCACCAGTCCAACATCAGCAAAGTGCCATAGATAATTGTTGACATTGATGAGAATTTTTTGTACATAAGATTATGTATCAAGACTTACATGTTTGTCTCCATGTCAACTGTCAAGATCAACTTATTTATACTTCTGTGTCCAAAGAACTTATGACTTAAAACTGACTTGTTAGTAGAATTTTGCAAAATAGAATAAAGGTACTTATTTTACTTATTTTAGGTCTGTAATATGACTTGACAAGAACTATTTAATTTTAACCTCTCCCCGTGTAAATTCCAATATTTTACTGTATCTTTTTTTCTTTAAACATAAAAGTTATACATTATTGATTGAATAAAATTTAAGGTCTTAAATAACTTCATGTAGCAATTAACTTTTTTTTAAATGTAAGCAAATCAATATACTAACCTTGTTTATGTCATTAAAAATTCATATTAAGCTCTCTCTGACTTCAAATATGAACAGGTCAAAATGTATCTCTCTTGGAATTGGAAGCAATAGTCAATAGCTATATTATGTATTTTACTATTTACGTTCTGCATCACTTTCTTCTATTCTATTTACAATGTCAGAAAACGGTTTATAAGCATATGATATTAAAGAAGCCATCTATGAACTACTTGCATCATCTATTTAAGATATCAACTTACAACATTGCAAAGGACAACAGTTGGCTGCACAATTGCATTTATAACATTGTAAGCAGATGGCTCCCCTGCCCCCCCCCCCCCCCGTCTCCCCTCTTAATTTCTAGTTTGTATAATTAATCATGCCGAATTGCTCAATATTGACTCACCTGCACACATAGGCAGACCTGGCCCCTGTCCCCCTCTCAATTTCTATTTGTATCATTATGCATGTAGAATTGCTTAGTATTTAAGTTGGTTGCACAGGTATTTGGGTACCAACAAAAACTTTTTAAGGCACAGGTCCTTGGAAGAAGCAAGCTTATTTAATTTTTTTTCCCTTGTTTTAATTATTTGTATGTGTATATAGAAAGGTTTTGTGGAGAACTGGACATCTTCTCTGGTGAAAATAAAGGTATCCTTAAGATGAACACTATTATCAATAATTTTAACTCTAAGAATGTTGCAGAACAAAACATATAAAATAGTGCAATTAACTCCGAAGTTCCAACCTTTAAAAAACTCGGGAGCTGGTTGCTAATAAAAGTTTTGTCCAATTAACAGAAATTCTCATTTAAACTCTCGCATGTGTATATTCGGACCGATAAACCAAATCTAACGGTCTCCCTGCCTGCCCGCCTGCCCATGTACTTATAATGTGTGTATGTAAAAATATATAATACCTTGAAATAGGAGACAATGGAGTGGAGATTTTGCTTATACTCATCAAGAGGGACATGCTGATAAGCAGAGGTTCTATCAGGAAGAGCAGCATCATTAGCACCAAAGAACACTGTCACAGCCACTGGCGCCTCCTTCTCCTCAGGTGGAAACACTTTCTTCAACACCTTCAAAGCCCACCTTGTATTATACCCACTATATCCCCTCAGCACTATATCAGCCTATACAAAAATACATACTATTAACCAAAAAAAGCATCAAAACAACCATCAAGAAAACAACTAAAAATCCATTGCAACAATACAAATATATACACACAACCCCATTAACAAAGAAAAACATAACTCCAAGAAAACAACAATCAAGAAAATAACAAAAAATCCATTACAACAACATACATATATACACACAACCCCATAACAAAAAAAACATAACTTCAAGAAAACAAGAACCAAGAAAATATTTAAAAAAATGACATACCACGCGAGAAAACTGGTGAGTTAAACAGGCACCCCAGCCAGAATCATTGAATGACTCTTCAGTGATGGAGTCACCAAAAAGAACTATCTTGGGTCTCATTTTTTTTCTTTTTGATTGATTTTTATGCCTGTAAAAAATGTACCTGGAGTTATTTATAGACAGAGAAGTTGTGGGAAAGAGCCAGAAAAAAGAAAAAAGAGATCGACACCAAGTTCAAATAAATATTCAGCCAACTATCTACTCCCTCCGTCCCGGCCAGTTGTTATCATTTCAAAATGGGGTGTCTGGCACGCATTTTAAGGTGAATTTTAAGGATAGTTCCATAATTTATTTTTGAAATTTTCCTTTTTTGTATAAATATAGAACAATCCTATTTTTATACAAAAAAAGAATTTTTTAAAAATAAGTTATGGAACTATTCTTAAAATCCACCTTAAAATGCGTGCCAGAAAGTGAAAAAAAAGTGATAACAATTGGTTGGGACAGAGGGAGTATCAGTTATAAAAAATCTCGATAATAAAAATATTTAAAATCTATTATAAAAAAGTCTGGATAATAGAAATATTTAAAAAAAATAAGTATTATTATTATTTATTATAAAAAAACACGGATAAATAACTATAGCAAGTCATTAATAATAATGACAAAAGGGGTCGGTGATTGTAACCTGTTTTTAATAAATACAAACACTAACAATTAACAAACCACCAGAGGTAAAGATTCATTGCCCCTTGTATCACGAGTTAAGATTCATATAAAAGGCTGTACCTTTTACATGTGGAGTAATAAATTTAGACAAGTACAAATAGATTCGATGTGGTGTATGTAAAGATACTAGGGAAGTGTGGGAAACTGTGAATTACTAAAAGTGAGCGATTGATTGAGTTTTTGTTTTGGATCTTTATGGTGTGTGTTTTTGGGTCACTTATTTTCATGTGTTTTTTTTTTCAGTGAGGGAGTTTTTTTTATATAAATAGAAGAGTCCATTATCATTAATAAATAAGAGTCAATTTAAATTTAATAATTATTTTTTTATTGTGTACATTTGGTCGCACACTAGAAAAACCATTTCGTTTTTATATGTTTCATTTTGGTTTTTATTAGTATTAAAAGTTAGAGCAATTTCCCCAATAACATAAAATAAATAGTTTGTTTTAATTTGTGTGCACTATGTACGCTGGATTTCATCCTATTATTGAAAATTTATCAATTACATACAACTCAGCATTTGATATAATTTTTTAGACAATTTTTGGGATAATTAGCATTTTTTTAAAGAAAAATACTAGTCCCAAAATTATTTCCCCAAAACATTCTCAAAAAACACTTGTATAATTTTAATTAGTTATCAAAACAATAAATGAGTTGTACCCCTTGTGCACAATGTTCCAGATTTCGGAAATCGGGTTGAATCGGTTGAGATATCGATTTAGGATTAATCGGCAAATCGGGGATTAATCGGAAGGATTAATCGGAATACTATACGGATATATTTTAATATATTTTATTATTTTAATATATTTTATTATTTTAATAAATATTAATTGTTGGTAATAATATAAGTAAGATATAGTTTTGTACAAAAATTTTCCTCTCTAATCACATATATGTGCACATATTTTATCTTTCTATTAATCATATATCACTCACCCGATCACCTGTACAACTAGAATGTACAAGTGATAGCAACAAACATTGGACCCAGAGTACAATGTTTAAGAAATAATAAGAATACATCAAATAAGAATGGAAACATAACAATCCAATTGCAAAATCATAGCTAGAGCCTTGTATATTAAGCAAAAGTAACACTGTTCAGCCATATTTACATTCAAAATACCCATACGTAGCTAAATCCATTATGAATTTCTAGCTATATGAACTAATAGCAGCTAGTCAGTCAAAAAGTTATAAGTACTCGTGCTTCCAAAATGTCACCAACATTCGTTTTGTAAATCACCAAACATAAAATCATCATTGCAGTACAATTCCTCTTCATCGGAAAGAAAATCATCTTCATCAAGTTCTCTAATTATCTCATTGCAGGTGTCTGTTTCGGTGCGGGTGTTTGTTGAACTTTCAGACTCATCAGCATGGTCACCCTCTACAATCCATTCTTGAGCCATTCTAGCATCGTTTGCAAGCAATGGATCACATTTGTCCTTCAACTTTTTATTTTTATTAATGAGTTTGGAATTAAACTTGACATAGACAAGATCATTTAGTCTCTCTGAATCTAGCCTGTTCCTCTTTTTAGTATGAATCTAACAATAAAAAAAAACTGAGGAACTTATGTTTAAAGTGAGCAATAATATAACAATAATATTTCAATTAAATAACGAATAACAAACCCCTTCAAAGACGCTCCAGTTTCTTTCGCAACCTGAAGAACTTGTGGTCAGACCAAGTATTTTCATTGCCATCCTTTGCAGATTTGGCGTCTCAGATCCATAATTTGACCACCAAGCAACTTTTATGAAAAAAATAGAACTGATGTACTTCATTTAAACTATAAATTAAATCAATTAAATGAGGTTAATATCCAATTTGAAAGTTATTACCTGGATTAAAATTGTCATCATTCTTTATTCTTCCGGAAATGGCTAACTTTCTGGAAAAAATGCCTTCCATTGCCTTATACTTGTGCAGCTCAATATTGGAGACCAAATTTTGAGTCTGGAAATCATCCGAGAAGAAGGCCTCGACACAAGTTAATAAAGCACCCATGCAATCAGAATCGTTAAATAACGGGTTCCAGACAATGACCAGGGCCCAATTTATATTAGCAGGGACCAAAAACTTATTTGCAAGAAAATACTATTTTTATTCTTCATAAGCACTTCAAAGGACAATGAGTCAGATTAGTGCGGGGCGAGGATAGTGAGTCGGATTAGTGCGGGGACCGAAACGAAATGGTCTAGTTATATACAAGCACAGTGATTTATGAATTTTATAATATACAATTCCGTCCTAAATGTTTTTTAATACTTCTTTGTAAAGCTATTCTCTCCAGTTTTTGATATTTATTAACTTGATGATTTCTAGACTCAAAATTTGGTCTCCAATACTTCTTTTAAATGATTCTGATTGCATGGGTGCTTTATTAACTTGTGTCGAGGCCTTCTTCCCGGATGATTTCCAGACTCAAAATTTGGTCTCCAATATTGAGCTGCACAAGTATAAGGCAATGGAAGGCATTTTTTCCAGAAAGTTAGCCATTTCCGGAAGAATAAAGAATGATGACAATTTTAAACCAGGTAATAACTTTCAAATTGGATATTAACCTCATTTAATTGATTTAATTTATAGTTTAAATGAAGTACATCAGTTCTATTTTTTTCATAATAGTTGCTTGGTGGTCAAATTATGGATCTGAGACGCCAAATCTGCAAAGGATGGCAATGAAAATACTTGGTCTGACCACAAGTTCTTCAGGTTGCGAAAGAAACTGGAGCGTCTTTGAAGGGGTTTGTTATTCGTTATTTAATTGAAATATTATTGTTATATTATTGCTCACTTTAAACATAAGTTCCTCAGTTTTTTTTTATTGTTAGATTCATACTAAAAAGAGGAACATGCTAGATTCAGAGAGACTAAATGATCTTGTCTATGTCAAGTTTAATTCCAAACTCATTAATAAAAATAAAAAGTTGAAGGACAAATGTGATCCATTGCTTGCAAACGATGCTAGAATGGCTCAAGAATGGATTGTGGAGGGTGACCATGCTGATGAGTCTGAAGGTTCAACAAACACCCGCACCGAAACAGACACCTGCAATGAGATAATTAGAGAACTTGATGAAGATGATTTTCTTTCCGATGAAGAGGAATTGTACTGCAATGATGATTTTATGTTTGGTGATTTACAAAACGAATGTTGGTGACATTTTGGAAGCACGAGTACTTATAACTTTTTGACTGACTAGCTGCTATTAGTTCATATAGCTAGAAATTCATAATGGATTTAGCTACGTATGGGTATTTTGAATGTAAATATGGCTGAACAGTGTTACTTTTGCTTAATATACAAGGCTCTAGCTATGATTTTGCAATTGGATTGTTATGTTTCCATTCTTATTTGATGTATTCTTATTATTTCTTAAACATTGTACTCTGGGTCCAATGTTTGTTGCTATCACTTGTACATTCTAGTTGTACAGGTGATCGGGTGAGTGATATATGATTAATAGAAAGATAAAATATGTGCACATATATGTGATTAGAGAGGAAAATTTTTGTACAAAACTATATCTTACTTATATTATTACCAACAATTAATATTTATTAAAATAATAAAATATATTAAAATAATAAAATATATTAAAATATATCCGTATAGTATTCCGATTAATCCCCGATTTGCCGATTAATCCTAAATCGATATCTCAACCGATTCAACCCGATTTCCGAAATCTGGAACATTGTCTATAAGAAACGATTAAGATTTAAAAAAATTCTGTGCCTTTCCGTCTTTAAAAATTGCAGATAAAGATTTTTTCGCGTTTTTTAATCGCGAAAAAAGGTGTTTCTATGTGAAATGACAGGTGCTTAACAATAAAACGATTCCGCTATTAAAAAGTGCGGAAAGGAGGTTTAGCTTTTTCCATAATTGTAAAATTGAATAGCAATACATACAAATCCATATAGATAAATTACTTGTTGTAATTCTTTAGCTCGATCAATCTGTAATGGCGGCCAAGCAAATGGAAGAGATACAGAAGTAACTGGGGATGAAATTGAATTATCCAAGAGCTAATGCTCCTGCTCAGTCTCTTCTCTTCGCCGGCATGGAACGTTACGCTCTTGTCGAATGGCTTTTCTTCAAGCCTCTCACTTTCTCTCTCTATATCTCATTTTCTCTCTCTACAATTGTATTTATGTGTTTTTTTGGATTCAATCTCATTTTTGTTTGTTTGATTTGAATTACAGGCTTTTAGGTGACAAGTCTCCGTTTTCGCAGCATAATTTACAAGGCGATGGAATGGATCGCGATGAAGATGAACAAACCTCTCACCCAGGGAGAAACCATATTTCCGCGCTTTTTAATAGCGGAAAGGAGGATTGTCATTTTATTGTTAAGCACCTGACAGACTGACATTTTATAGAAATATTTTTTATCCGTAATTTTTAAGTACGGAAAAATAAAAAAAAAATTAAATCCTGACTGTTTCTTGCTTCATCATATTATTAAAAAATAGATTTTAATATGATTCAAGGCCCTAATAAAATTTTCTTTTTTTAATATTACTAACTTTATTGTCGATTTTTCATTGGTTTAACACCTGTAACACTCAAGTAGCATCAATCATAAACAATACTGTAGAAAATAATAGTCCATGCAAAGACTACAATTAGAATGCGGAGTGTTTAAATAGTTGATACATTATAAAAAGTTTAATAGATGAAACCCATATATATATTAGTTAAGGTTTGCTTAAGTGAAAAAACAAATGACATCCCTATAAATATAAATATTTATAATCTATCTTAAACTTATTCACTAAAATCTGTATTGCTTACACAAAAGTGCTCTTTATATTTAAATTTAAAAATATATAGAGAAGGAAACTTCTAAGAAAAAATAGTGAAAGGAATATAAAAGGTAAATTTGGCCATAATGTATTTCTAGTCTCCTCTTTTATACTGTACGTATATCATTTAGCATGTACAATAATCCGTAGCATTTTACTCCCTCTGTTTCATTTTAGTAGTCCAATTTTATAAACAATAATCCGTAACTATTCGAATACTTTACCGAGCCGGGATCGAGTTTTAAATTACGGGGATCGTAAGGCTCGCAAGCTTAATCAAGCTTGTATTAATTTTATTATATGTATATTATTTACATATTTATTTATATATTATTATATAAATATTCATTATTTATATGTATTTGTTAAATATTAAATCTAGTCGAACTCGGGCTAAAATAATTAAAATTTTACTAATATTTTGTAAAATTGATTAAAACTTTTGAACCGAGTTCGAACATATCAAACTTTTATCAAACCGTAATTGGAATTTATCCACGGTCAATCCTATGTTAATATATTCTCTTTTTATTCATTTTTATTAGTCATTTTAAGAGTTTTTACACAGACCAAGGAAGTGTAGTTAATACATTTCAATCTAATTAATAATGTTATAATTTTACTTTTATAACCTTACCATTTAATGTGTATATAAAAGAAAATATAAATAAGGCATGTTAATGCAGGGCTTTTAATAAAATATTACTCATTGAATATGTTTTGGAAATATAAAATGACAAATAAAAAGAAATTTGAACACACACATGAAGTGATTGATAATAATAAAGAACGCAGGGAGTAGTGTGGACTGTGGATACTAGGTTAATGTATAGTGTGGACTGGGGATAGTAGATCTATTACAATCCCATACTTGTTTAACAGGCCCTAAACAGCAACCAAAATGAATCGACATCGGCTATTTCCAACACAAAGCAACTACATTTTCAAATTTCAACCCATCAAACGCCTCTACTCTGCTGGCATAGTATCAATCAAACTCCTGTTTGTTCATCATAAATCTTCTTGCAAGTTATATGCAGAAAAGTGTATTATAAATGCGCATCAGCGCATAGTGCAGGGTGTCAAATTCATGCACAGATTGTGAATTTTAATACAGTACTCAACCTGAAGTAAATGATGTTCTGTATACAGCATTATAGTTTATTCATATGGTTATGCTCTTCTAGAATGTACGCCAAGTGTGGAAGAGTTGAGGATGCAAGAAGGGGTTTTGTCTTTGTGCCTGTTAATGATGTATTCATGGACTTTCAGGATTGATGGATATGGAAATATTTGAAAACCAGTAGAAGCTCTTGAGCTATGGAGCAGAGTATGCTAAGCAGTCACTGTGTTGAGCTATGGATCATCTGACTTTTCTTACACACTTTGGACATACATGCTGGATTAGTTGCGAAAGGGAAACAAATATTTAATTGTACGAAGACAGACTACTCCATCAAACCTAAGATGGAACAATATGCATGCATAGATTGCCCCAACACAGTAATTGGAGAAGTTATGAAAGCAGACTAGCAGAGTAACAAGATCATTAATTCATCATGGATTTTATCTATATGCAACATGGATAACTTCTCCGGAAGCAGAAATATTGAAATTATTCTTCTAGATTGTCTTTTCAAACTACATCGTTTCATTTAATGTTCTGCCTAATCTAGTACATAGGAAGCCTGAGAGTATGTCTTCATCTTTCAGGGAAAGGTTCCTTTGATAGGTTTGTGACACAGGTTGTTGCGACCATTGATCTTTCTTGGTTCCTAATTGAAAAGGCCATTGATTTTGACCCCGAGCACTTTCTGTTAGGGGGATTGCTTAAGTTTTGTATTCTAATGAAATCGTGTTTTTTGCATTACTGCATTGTGTTTAGTACATGTTTTATTACTCTCTTAAATGGAATTGTTAAGTTAACCTGAAGATGTTAAGAGACTAACTTACATAATCATATTATTCAACATTCCCTTACTCGAAAGCCCATTACGGGTCAAAGAGTGGATCACTAGGTGGTTCGTCCTTTTTTGGATCTAGTCCGATCCAATTTTTCAATTACTAGGTGGAGATCTCGTCCCTTTTTTGGGTTCATCATAGTACAACATCAATATTTCAATAAATGAGAATATTGGGGGTTGGAGGGACTCGAGACTAATCCAATTTTTCAATTACTAGGTGGGGATCTCGTCCCTTTTTGAGACCACCATAGTACAACATCAATATTTCAATAAATGAGAATATTGGGGTAGGAGAGACTCAAACTTGAGACCTCCTACAACCAAAACTCTGATATCATGTTAAGTTACTAGTTCTAACGTGTTAAGAGACTGACTTACCATGATATATTATTCAACGGGAATTATCTTTTATATTGCAGAATTCCTAGGGATCGTTGTTGTCTTTGCTTATTTCTCAGAAACAGTGTGTTACCTAAGTGTGGAGAGTCTCTACCTAGGTGGCCTATTGTCTTCTGGTTGCATTTGGCATAATCCATCTTTGTGGGATCAGTAACAACGTTTGAATTTTCACTATTTGAGGTATGTTTTATTGTTTAAATGTATTCTGCAATCCTGTCCATCTTTTTAGTGTTATTGGGTATGAAGCAACTTGGCAGAAAAGACCAAAATAAAAAGGATTATCATCATTGTGAGCTTCATCAACTGGTTTATCAATCTCTACTGCTTGTCGTTTCTAATTACCCTTCACTAAATTCTGAGTCCTTGTGCAATCACTATATTTATGCTGCTTTGGCAATTTTCTATTTGTTTTTGTTAATTTCAATCACTTGATATCAAAATACTCTCAGTACACAATTGTCTTGACAGAAAGCTCTTGTTAGGGATACAAAGTAAATATACTTTTTTTTTGCACAACAAAAATATTGTGTACCTTTTAGCTAATCATTCAACTAGCAAAGCCAACGATGCTCTTTGGCAGATGCAGCATGAATAAGGTATCAATCCAAAGTGGCTTTTGTTACATTATTGAACAATTATTGATTACTGATTAGAACGAGTATCTAGATATTTTAATCACATTACTTTAACAAATGTCACCTCTTCATAAACCATTATCAATACTTCAACAGGTAATTAAAACTAACTACAAGCATATAGCAAATATTTTTTTTTGTAAATTTCTTTCTGAGTGACTAGATTCACAATATTTTTATCAACAGGGGTTTATGCCATTTGAAAATATTGTAGTTAAAATATCACATTATATTTAAAGTTGTGGAAATTTATAAAAATAAATTTATGCAGCCTGTAAAGGAAATTATTATAAGTTTATCCACAGTTGACCTGTTAGGCTGGCAAAACTAAACTTGCTTTTTGTATATATATGTAGAAGTTGTTGCATCTAATAAATAAACTATTCCTGGTATTTGCTTGAGTTGTTTAGTTTCCGCTGCATATAACAGAACTCTAAAGAATTTAACAAGAAAATCAAGAAACCAAGAGAAGGAGAAGAATAATTAAAGGATGTGTGGTTCAGGAGATAATGATGATGATTGTCAATGCAGGCCTCTGGGGTTTCTCTTGGGTTTGCCCTTCGCTTTCGTCGCTCTGATCCTCTCCCTCATTGGAGTTGTCATCTGGATTGTTGGGTTAGTTATCTCCTTCTCTTTATATAAAATAAATCGATGCACACAGATTGTAGTTGATCATGGATTTTGTTTTGGTAAATTTTTTTTTTTTTTGTGTGTGTGTGTGTTGAGATTAGATTGATGATATTGATAATTGTGTGGCTATGGGTGCAGGCTGGCATTGACATGTATATGTCCATGTTGTTTGTGTGTGACGGTCATAGTAGAGCTAGCACTTTGTTTGATCAAGGCTCCTTTTTCCATTATCAAGTGGTTCACTAAGAAGATTCCCTGTTAGATTTTTGTCTTTTCGCTCAATTGATTATCCTGTAGATGGTTTTGATCCTTCTTTTCGTTAGTTCTTAATTTGAAGCTCATTAGTCCTATTAATATTGTTATAAAACCTACTGCATATCATTAATTCTTTCTTTGTTTAGTTCATAATTATCATATGAAGGGTATATTTGTTTGTGATCGTTTAGGTGCCTCTATTCTTTCAAACTTTCATCATTCAGTTGCATATTTAGTTGAAATATAAAAGCAAACATTGGAAATTTAGTTGTTTTTCCTTCTATATCCGTGGGAATTGGGAAAGATATGCAAGACATGTTGCGAAGAAAAACACTTATATTTGCGAAGCTATGTGTAGGGGATATCCTGCTCCCACAACTTCATGTTGGTGAACTCATATCCTTTTTAAGTTCAAAGAATTTCATTTCGATTTTCAGTCGAGCCTTCTGATCAAAATATGCAGAGGATTTTCGGGGAATGAATGGAGTACAACATATAAAACGCTTGTAGATTCACGAACAAAGTTCAAATATGAACCATAAAAGATCATCTCTCTATTGAAGGAGCTAGATATTTCTCTGGTATATATGAGTGTTCTGCATGTTCGCAGGCACATGGCCTCTAAACTGCAGAGGCACAATTCACAGTATATAGTATATTTATCAAGCATGACTATACCAAAGTAACAAATTTTTAATGAAAAGATATTTATTAACAGTGTTTTAATTAATCAAATTCTAGCTAAAAATTTTATTCGACAATAGTTCAGAGTTCAGACCTTTGGACGTCCGCTGTGTAGACGTTGCAGCAACTCTGTAGTCCGAATAGTAAGTTCAGAGCAGATTATTCTCAAAAAGTACAAAACGATCCGTTTTACACTTTTTTTAAAAAGTTTTTATATGCATTCGAAATCTCTCCAGATTGGTTCTGCCAAGTTAGGAACTACGCAATTTTGTAAAAACTCGCTTGTTAAGCAACCAAGGGGCCCCGACGCCATATGAAATGTTGGAGAACTTGCTGCCTGATTGTGATCTTCTGTTAATCAATGAAGACACGGAGAGTTAGGTACACGAGGACCATCAACATGTTACTTCACAGTATACGTAAAATTCAGCCACTATAACACGTATCATTACACTGATGTTATCCACTACACGTATCATGTGAAGAAAGAAGCTTATGCAGCAACATAAATTTCAAGAAAGTTAAAGAATCGCACTTAATATGGCCACAGAGGGAATACGACTTGTATAAAATTTGAATTTTTCAGGGTGTGAAACAAATTAAAACCATACATAAATTTACATCAGAGTCATCGTAAATTGACCTACATAGTGGCCTGTGTTACAATAAGCAAAGGGAAGTTGCGAAAAACAGAACAATTGCGGGACACAGAAATGCATCATTCCTAATTATAATCATTATAGTTCAATGAGAAATGTTAGATATCTCAAAAATTATTTTAAAAAATGCCCAAATGATTATCACGTGTATAATTAATAACTTTTCTATAATAATATTAGACTCCGCGTACATATATATTAAAATAAGTCATATATCATGCCAAATTATTTAAAAAAAAATTGAGATTACTTTTAGATACGTGACATTGCTCTAGTTTAATACTACTGTACTAAACACGTACTCACTCAAATTAAAAGATTACGAAGAATTTTTAATATGAATACCAGGTCGTACAATTACTTCACCAACAAACTGGTGAGAATTAGGAGGTTATAATCATAATTCATACCCCCATCATTGTCAAAAGTAGGCTGAAAATAGATAGGTCCAATCTGCCGAGTGCTGCCTTGAGACTACAAAAGATTGACTTAGTTTAGACGCGGGCCTTTATAAGTTAAAATATGTAACTTTTTCTTATAATTTATAAATAAATAAATTATAGTATTTTATTGATAGTGGCTCAAGTCTTGATAGTATTATAGTATTTAATCAAATTTTGATCCTAAATTTTATCCTCTTTTTGAATATTCAGTGATAAATTTATATAAATATGAAATTTTACTAGATTAATCAAATCTTGATCCTGAATCTTATCCTCATTTTAAAATATTAAAATATTATCAAATTATGGTCAAATTTTAATCAATTTAACTGAATTTTTGATCGAGGGATATGTAAACAAGAGTGAAAAAGTATGAACTATAGCCTATACTTTTTAATAATATTATTTTATAATATCTTTTAATTATATGTATATTTTCAGTTAAATTAAATTTAATAAATTTAATCATATATATAATATAATCAAATAAAACCGATGATGTTTTGCGGAGGGAGTAATAATTTACGATATAAAATCGGGATTGTTAATCGAGATGAACGTTGATGATCTTTAAAGTCTTCCATCTTATTATCAGAGGAATTTAGCATGTGATTGAATGTTATCCATACATCCTTCCTCCTCTCCCACTAATGCAGTTGTTTAATTGAATATTAATTCGCTTAGGTTTCCTCGAAAGAACCGAATTAACTAAATTAGTTTTCAGCAGTCTTTTGAGAATAAGAATCTCATTTCAAGAATTTATTAATCTGATGTCAAATTAGTTGTTAAAATTATTGTATTTAAGCAGTGTCAAGCGGTGAGATGACCTTCTAGCGCCTAGGTGGACACCTATGCGAATTTCTAAGCGGGACGTTAAGCGGATTAGTAATATATATTTAAATATTTAGATATAATATTATTATATTTAAAATTAAAATTATGTAGTAATAAAAATTTAAACTTATAATATTCTTAATAAAATATTTTTTTAATTTTTTAATATAATTATAGTCATATTTAAAAAAAATATTTAAAAATTAAAAAATTAGCTTAATAATCGCTTAATTTTTTAATATTCCGCTTAATGACCGCTTAATCCGCTTAATTTTAAAAAATGCTTAATCACCCGCTTACTATAAAATCGAAGCGTTTTATATCTCGATTCCGTTTAGGCGGCCGCTTAATCCGCTTTTTAGAACACTGTATTTAAAATTGAATTACTCTTAATTATATAGATAGATGCCGACATATATAGATAGATGCCGTCCAGGAGAATTAACGGAATACAATCAATTATTAAATAATAATTGTTGACCCCGATTGGATAGCTCAAGTAGTGGAGGGTTTATCCTCTATTTACCCTGTCTCAGTCCATTCGATAATTTCTTAAAAAATACTCATTTGTAAGACTATAAGTTAAATTATTCAAAATACCCAAATGAGAGTCGTTTCCTCTCTCTCTTATTTCCAACCCCCCTCATCTCCTATTACCTATGTTTCCTCTTACTTCTCACATATGTCTCTTATTAATTTCCATCTCATCGGTTTCCCCGACCTCGCATGTTAACCCTCTCTTCATCAATGATGATGTTGGGTTCACTCATCACATCTTGGATACCTCTCGTCCTCCTGGATCTGCTCAACCAAAGATACTGGACTTGCTTCCTCAAAACTATTAGGAGAGCAGTCCAAGTTCACACAAGATCAAGAATCTTCCCATCCGGATGGACAGTCAAAATCTCGTGAGGATATCATCACTCATGCATACTTTGATTTACAAGGTTTGAACGAATCTAAGGTCAGCTATGAAGCAATTCGACCACACCCAGAGAAAGTTCTTTTGAAATCAAGTGGACAGGTAAGCTTAAAACCCTCAAATGAGTTATTTGATTTGTCTCAGAATGTTTGCAGAAGTTGTGGTCTAGAGATAGGAAATTTTTTGTTATACTTGAATCCTTGGTATTAACATGTCCATAATCTCTCTCCCGCTGTTAAACATGATATTTGGAAATCCTTATCCAATGTTCACTTCACTTATTGGTCTGTGGATGGCATTTGTGTCATTTGCACTGATGTTGGAGAGCCAAAAGTGCTTTTTGAACAAACCTGGATGAATATAAAAAGTTTGGACCCTGCCCCTAAGGCCTTTGTTCTGGTTGAAGTTGATGCCCTTAGTGAGAAGCCCACTGTTGTGCTTCTTCATCTACCTGGCCATCCAAGCCGTTACCAAAGTCGAGTCCTTATCAAGTATCTCATTCCTGATAGCCTGTGTCCTATGTGCTTTTCTGATGAACACTCTAGCGCCTCTTGCCCTATTTTTCTGGATATCCTCATATTCAGGAAACCTTACATAAGTAGAGGCCATGTTCATTGCCCTGTCATCCCTCCTACGGACGAGCATCAATCTTCTAATGAACCTTCATTGGCTCAATCTCCTGAACACAAAGACATAGAAATTGAGGTTAATATGGTGTATAAAAGGAGGCCCACAACAGAGGGTAAGGTTACAGGTAAAGGTAAAGATAAGCAGGTGGTCTGGAACTTGGACTCTGACACAACTTCTGAGGATGTGGAAGGCAAGGAGGCCCCTTCTGTTGAAGGTAGACAAGAAATGATTAAGCTGAGATGGACAACAACAAAGGCAAGGGCATTTCTTAACAGGTGGTTGATGAAGAAGCTTCTCCCTGTTATGAATATATTCATTTGATGATGTATAAAATACTAGAACAAGGTCTAATATAGTTTATCTGTAACAAGTCTTTCTAGTCTCTGAACTTTTATATAATCAGAATCTAGATGGTCAACATCCATTTATAGGTGTCATTTGTACTCAGAAGATTTTCAAAAAAAATAAAACCAGAGTCTGGATGCAAATTAGAGTTTGGAAGTCAATCGGGGTCTATAAACTATAAGAGTCTATAGTCTATCAGAGACTGAAGATCATCAGAGTCTATAAAACTGAAGCTATATTTAGAAGGTGATCAACAGAAAGGGAAAACTTCGAAGATAAAGACATTTATATTGTAGATATGCTATGAGAAGAGAATAGCATTTCAGAAGGAAATTGTCAACTAATAATTAGGAATTCTATTCCTATTGTAATTTGATTTTCTGTTATTAATTGATAGGCAACTCTCTATATAAACATTCTATGTAACCTAATATTATTGTCGAAGTTTTATGAGAGTATAGAGATAGAGAGAGTTGCTGTGAAAACACAGAGAAACTGCTAGAGTTTGTATACACCCTAGGAGAGTTTGTATTCAATATTCTTTAATACAAACACTGATATTTTTATTCTCTGAGTTTTGATCTTTGTTAAAATAGTTCAAGTTTGATTCTTCTGAAATAGATTGAAACTAAGGCGAAAAGTCACACAATTATTCAACCCCCTCTTCTACTTGTGTAACTGGGAAAACAATTGGTATCAAATCCAGGTTTTAAAATCGATCAAAGATGTCTGGAAACAAAGATGGCAATTCTAAGATTCCTATGCTTAAGAGAAACGAATACACCCACCGGAAGGTTAAGATGTTGCACCATCTGCAAGCTACAGACCCTGACTATCTTGAAATGATCATTGATGGACCCTATGTGTCCTCAAGGCTTGTTCCTCAAACCACTAAAGAAGAAAAAATAATTGAAGAACACTTTGTCAATAAACCAAAGACTGAGTGGTCAAGGGAGGACAATGAGAATTTTCTTAAGGAAGCAAAAGTAAAAAAACATTCTCTTTAACAGTTTGGACTCAGTTTTTACAAACTGTGTCATATCATACAAAACTGCTAAGGAGATGTGGACAAAACTTGAAGTTCACTGTGAAGGGACTAAGGATGTCAAGAAGAACGCAAGGTCTCTGCTAATTAAGAATTATGAGTATTTTGAGGCAAAATCTTGGGAATCTATTACTGAGATGTATGATAGGTTCACAAAACTCCTGAATGAGATGACTATACTTGGTAAGGTTTATGACTCTGAAGATACAAACACCAAGTTTCTGAGAGCTCTTCCTGAAGAGTGGGATAACAAAACAACAGCCATAAGAAAAGCAAGGGATTTGGATGAAATCTCCTTAGAAGAATTGTATGGCAGACTCAAAACATATGATCTAGAGATGCAATAGAGAAAGAACAAGAAGTCTGTGAAAGCAAAATCTGTAGCTCTCTTGATGGAGTCTAAAAGAGAACAACAGGAAGAAACCAAAGAATCAAAGAAGAATGGTAAGACTGTTGTTGAATCAAAGTCTACCGAGACAGACTCTGATTCTGAAGATGAGATTGATTTCAGTTAAATAATGACTATTTTTTCCAAGAATTTCAAAAGGATGAAATTCAACAAAAGAACTGGAAAATTTAGCAAAAGTCGCTCATTCAAGAAGGAAGATGAAAAGGTTGAGGAGAAAAAACACCATAATGAAGCTTGACAAGGCAAAAGTTAAGTGTTTCAATTGTGGAATATTGGGGCACTTTGCTAGTGAATGCATAAAAGCAAAAAGTCAAGGCAAAGGAAAGACATTTCTCTCAACAAAAAAGGATTGGGCATATTCAAGCTCAGATGATGAAATAGATTATGATAATCTTGCACTGATGGCATTCTCCTCAGAAAAATCAGAGTCTCCCACTGGTACATCATCTACAAAAACTCGGGTATCAATTTTTTCTCCTGAATCCATACTCAATTTAGACTCTGATGGTATGAAAATTGTTCAAAGTGAGATTGATAAGATAATGACAAACTGTAGGTCCCTCACTAATGACAATGATAGGTTAATAAAAGAAAATTTAACCTTGACAAGTAGGAATAACCATTTAGAATCTAAATTAGTGTTTATGGAAGAATATAAAAAGGATTCTGAGAAAAGCGGGCATAACTACACTAAAGTCTTAAAAGCCTATGACTTTGTTCCTTATAAATTTTTATACTGTTCTAGATTAATTGTTTCATTCTTTAGTTTTGACATCATCAAACCTTGATTTATGCTTACATTTTATAAAACATAAATATGGGGAAATTGTTAGGAATATATTCATTTGATGATGTACAAAATAGTAGAACATAGTCTAGCATAGTTTATCTATAGCAAGTTTTTCTAGTCTCTGAACTTTTATATAATCAGAGTCTAGATGGTCAACATCCATTTAAAGGTGTCATTTGTACTCAGAAGATTTTCAGAAGAAAATGAAACCAGAGTCTGGATGCAAATCAGAGTCTGGAAGTCAATCGGGGTCTATAAACTATTAGAATCTATATTTTATCAGAGACTGAAGATCATCAGAGTCTGAAGTCTTTTAGAGTCTATAAAGCTGAAGCTATATTTGGAAGGTGATCAACAGAAATGGAAAGTTTTGAAGATAAAGACATTTACATTGCAGATATTCTATGGGAAAGAAAGAGAAATTCATAAGGAAACTGTCAACTAATAATTAGGAATTATATTCCTATTGTAATTTGATTTTCTGTTATTAGTTGATAGGCAACTCTCTATATAAACATTCTATGTAACCCAATATTATTGTTGAAGGTTTGTGATAGCATAATGATAGATAAAGTTGTTGTGAAAACACAGAGAAGCTGTTAGGGTTTATGTACACCCTATGAGATTTTGAAAATTCAATATTTTTTAATATAAACACTAATATTTTTATTCTTTGAGTTTTGATCTTTGTTAAAATAGTTCAAGTTTAATTCTTCTGAAATTGATTAAAACTAAGGCGAAAATATCACACAAGTATTCAACGCCCCCTTCTACTTGTGTAACTGGGAAAACACTCCTCAACATGTGTATAAAGATGTTGATGAGTCAACCATTCATGTGGTGGTCATTAGACTGCCTTCGAGCAAAAATGACCGGTTTGGCCACTGGAACACAGCTAAAAGACAACGGATGCTGCCTACAAATGCTTAGACCATATCTTGTTGTTGCCTATATGAACTAATGCTTTAAGTTTGTTGTAAGTAGATGTTGTTTGGTGTTAGTTGCTACTACACCATGTCTTAATTTGGCAGCTCTACGAACTTGTAACATGAACTTGCTCCTTTAGAGGCATGATGGAGCTTGACTCCACCCTTATTCTAATCTATAAAAATATATAAGCTTAGCTAAAAAAATAATAATAACAATAATAATAATAATTGTTGAGTATATATGTTGACTATTTTTTTAATTAAAATATATAGTTAATAAAGTGTAATTAAGTCTTAAAAAATGAATCCAACATTTTATATATACTAATCTAAACATTAGTTCATGACAAAAAAAACTAAACATTAGTTTATAGCAAAAATATTGATCATAAAAAGAAGACGGAAAATATCTGAAGAAACAACTTATCTCAAATGTTTTAAACACTATAAGTCATGTTTGACAATTAGCGGTTAGCTGTTAGCGGGAGCAGATTAAATTAATTGTTTTAACTACCTGATTTGAATAGCTGTTTTAAAAAAATTATTTGGTAATAACTTTTTCAAAAATAGTTTTTTCACCTCAATAAACTATTTCAATCAGCTAACTATCAAACACACATATGAGAGGATTTACTTGATCAAATATCTGACTTATCTCAATCCTCTAATTTCTATTTCAATTTCTAACTTCCAAATATGGACTATGTATAATAAAAATATCGGTCATTGAAAACAGAGGGAAACTATTCTTAAATGAAAAGCAGATATTGATATTGTGAAGCATATATATATTAGTGGAGTCACTGATAGTTTTACGCAAACATTGCTCCGAACAATTCAATCATGCTTATTTTTTTTGAAATGGTCAATTATAAACTAATAAATTGCAGTTTTAATGTTTGAAATTGTCCAGTCTAAACTAAATTGCAATTCTGAGATGACAAGTTACATATATGCCAGAAAATTAACCAAACGAGCCGTGCTCTCGGTTGCCGCTTAAAAAATTATAATTTAATTTATATAATATTTTAATCAAAACAATCGAGGACACTCTTCGGCAAAACTCTATAAATAGGCACACTACTCACTAGTACTTGCATAATATATATGCAAGTTATAACATATATATTACTCTACTCATGGCTTCTTCATTTTTTACATTGAGGGAAACAATAGCTATAAATTTGATTCTTTTGATATCTTTAGCTCCAATTCTAAGAATTGCAAGTGAAACATCATCATGCGAGCGTACTTTCACATCGATTATAAGTTTTGGTGACTCCCTGGCTGACACAGGGAACAAGCTTCGGCTCTCCAACACAAACAATCCACCGGCCTCTGCCTTTCTACCTTATGGACAAACTTACTTTCAGGCGCCCACTGGACGTTGTTCCGATGGGCGCCTCATTATCGACTTCATTGGTAAGAATTTATCTGTGTTCGTAAGGGAATAGTTAATTACTCAATTATTCAGTTTAAGAAACAATTTGAAGAGGGTACAGAATGCATGCAAATGCAATTTTATGTTTACGAGAGAGTAGAGAGGTTGTTTTCACAAAATAACCGTTTCTGCATGTGTTGTTCTAGTGTTTGTTTGTTAATCCGATATTTGTTTTATTACGATAACATATATTTATAAATATTTCTTGTAATTTAATAATTTTTTAGTTACAGTGATTCAACAAATTTCACATGACATAATTTTATTGATTATTGCAGCCGAATACCTGGGAATTCCATTGATACCGCCGTATATAGGCGGCAAGATAGCAAGTTTTAGTGGCGGAGTGAATTTTGCGGTGGCCGGAGCAACAGCACTGGACAAGCCATTTTTTGAGGACAGAGGAATTAATATTCCTGTATGGAATGGCTCTCTAGGGACTCAATTGAGTTGGTTCAAAGATTTGTTGCCATCCCTCTGCACAACTTACTCAGGTAAGTTGCTCTTTAAAACAACACCCATAAATATTGTCTAGTCACTAATTTATTCTTTTTTACGAGATTTTGAAATATTTAATTTTTTTATTAAAGTTTTTATTTTAATATTCACGCTTACTTGTTTTCACCGAAAATTAAAGATTCCACTCGATTGGTTTAGTAAAAAAGATGATTCTGTGAAATACTAATGGATTTTTCGTTGATATAAAAGAAAACAAAGCAAAAATAGTTGTGTTTCGGCTGGTTATATACAGATGCTAGATCTATAAAAATATTGTTGTATAAAAATAATTTAAAAATGTCGTATTTTGATTGATTTTAATTTACTAAATATAATGAACTTTTATATATTTACAAAAATTTCATATGTCGATATATTTTTTTAAAAATACATGTCGATATATTTTAAATTGTCACGTTACTATTGTCACATTATTTTTGAATTAATTTTTATATTCAATTTTATATTTCTAATATTAGAGAATTGTATTTTTTCCCATAAAAATTTAAAAACATTTGTTTTTTTCAATACTTACATGAATCGGGTGGTATTTTAAATTTTAATTATTCATAGGTTCATATCAAAAGTTTTGACTAAATGGGTGCAAACCTTTGAATATGATTTCATAGGTTGATAAAAATAAACACTCCCATTGGTTCTGTACCAATCCTAGCTCTCCTTGTAGATATAATAGGTACTAGTACTAATCATTATTATTTTGATCCTGATTTAATATTATTTATATTATCATTTAATCCTGGTGGTTATAATTGACCTGTTTCGCGAAACTTATTTTCCGAAATATACCCTTATTTTTTAAAAAAAGTAGGTATGTATGTATTTTTTCTAAAAATAAATAACTTATTTTTTATTTTGAAAATAATATTTGATTTTAAAATTTTAAAATAAATATTTATTTTTAAAAAAATATGAAAATATGTAAAAATATATATAAAACAAATAACTTATTTTAAATTTAAAAAACTCAAACGGCCACGATATTTATTTCGATTTTTATAATCTTATTCTTAAAGATTAGTTTTACTAAAACTGTTTTAGGGAGGTTGGTGAAATGTGTAGTTGGTGGTGGTGGGTCCATATGTGGCATACTCTAAACTGACCCCATGAAACTTGAAAGGGCCCATGTATGATAATATATTCAACACAGTCTTCGATCTTATCTGGTTTATATTTTAATTTTTAAACCTATACATTATACATAAAATGCAGCAATATCTTACAAACCTGAAAATTGAATTATTTTTTAGAATGTAGGGTATACGGGGTTTTAATTATTATTTTATTTAACCGTATTATATTGAATAAAATCTATATATATAGAATTGTGTTTAGATGAGAATCCACTTTCATAGTTAATATTAATGATTTATATTAAATTTAAATTTTCTGATTTACATCAAAACACTCATTTATCAAATTTAGAAATTTTCACTAAAACGACACCCATTTATATATATATACAAGTTTATAACCCATGCGAATCACGAGATAACTAATATTTAGGTAAATTGATTTTTTATTTATGTTTTAATTGATATTTAATATAAAATTTTATAATATTAAGATTTTATGTTAATATTATATGTTCTCTTATTTTTTTATAAATTTATTATATTTAATATAAATATGTTATATTTGAACCCCTGTATTGGGTATAAAAAGTAAAATTTTAATTAATTAATTAATTAATATATATATATATATATATAGTTAGAAGCTTAAAACCCGTATTATAATAAATAAAATTATATCATTCTAGTCCCGTGGTTCAGATCCAACTACCAAATTTTTTAATTTTTCTACTATAATAATCTATACTATATTATTAAAGACGAAAGATTAAAAGTTTTGGTCGTCGGTTGGTTTGGTACTGGGTGAACCATAGAAAATATCTTGACCGTCCAATTTTAAGTGAACCATAGAAATAATCTTAACCGTTAAATTTTAATAAAATATAATTTTAAAAGAATATAATCATACATACAATTCTAACACAAGTAATCCTCCTTTTATGCAAACAACTCATAAACATTATAATTCTAAAGAATATAAACATTACTACTAAAATACAATCTCATATTAATCTTCTAACTAAAATATCTCACATTAATCTCCTAAGTAAAATACATCTCTATACAAAACAAACAAAAATTATCCTATTAAAATATAAATGCAAATAAATTATATAAAAACATATACATATAATATTAAATAAAATTTAAATTATAATTATACAAATACAAATAAATTCAAATCATTAAAAAATATTAAAATAAAAATATTAAAAAATTAAAAAAATTCATCCGTGCAGCGCACGGGATATAAGCTAGTATAGTATAATTTCGTTTCAAGTAACCAACGATCTATCTCGAGAGTCTATCAAAAAAAATATGTAGAGAACCAATTAGTTATAAAATAATTATTTAATTCACATTTTTATAAAAATAAATGTAATATAAAACGCCATCTTTTTCACGGTTAATCATGCATGTGCCCGGGCACTTTAGATTTGTAGGGCAGTTAAATATTTTCAGTCTATTAATTTTTGTTACAGTTAATTTTTAATATATAAATATAATATATCTTAACGTTTTTAAATTTTTTTATATAACTTTTATTTCGGACTCCTGTAAAAAAAAAATTATTTCGGACAAAAATTATGGTACATGAGAATTATTAGTACAACAGTGCAAGAACAGAATATCAGGTGACGCTACCCAGTACCCACCATTCCCTTAGCCTTACCAGCTGATGCAAGCTACTCACCGTTCTCTTGTACGCAATACTTGAAAATCTATACGCATAGCATAGAGCCATAGGCCCATACACATAGTGCGTGTCTTTGCGTGTTCTAGCTAACACACACAAAATCGTTTGTCCGACCGGCTCCAATAATATTAATGCTTGACGTAAAATTTTAGTAATTGTTAGGACTGTGTTCATCCTCATCTTATAAGACTATCAAGCTCTTGTGACCTAAAATCTGAATGTGATTTTGTAACTCGTGCGTCCAAAACATATATATTTAGCGATCGGGATTAGCCGAATGTACGTAATTTATAAAAGTTAAACATAAAATTAGCTATATCTAAACTGCACTTTTTTTTATTTGGAGGGGTAAATGATGAATGTCAAAAATAAATAAATTAGCCTCCACTAGAAACTTTTTGCTAAAAAGAAATTTTTGTTATATATATTTTAGCCCCGCAACTAAATTTTCTGGATCCGTCACTGTTGACGTGCATGAGCCGGCTTTGTGTAGTTTTTGTAATTAAACAGCCGTGTAGAGGAATTCAAGAGCTAATTTAATACTTATGTTCCTATGTGCGTTAATGTGTAAGCAGATTGTGATGAAATATTTCAAAGAAGTCTATTTCTTGTGGGAGAGATAGGAGGCAATGATTACAATCACGCATTGCTTGCCGGCGTGAGCATGGAAGTGGTGGAAACATTCGTATCACCCGTCGTCAATGCCATTGCCTCAACTGTCAATGTAACACAAATTTACACTTGTAAAATTTCATAAAATGCTTGTCTAATGTTTACATATGTAATATGTTGTTTGTGTATTGCAGGAGCTATTAGATATGGGGGCTATGACATTAGTAGTCCCTGGAAACTTCCCAATCGGATGCTCAACAGCCTATTTGACAACGTTTATGACTAATTCATCTACGAAAGACTATGATCCACAGACTGGCTGTCTCAACTGGTTAAACAATTTTGCTATGCAGCATAATACGATGCTTAAGACCGAATTGGCTCGGATTCAAGAGTCTCATCCTCAGGCCAACATTATTTATGCTGATTATTACAATGCCGCGATGCAGCTATTTCTCAACCCATACAAATTCGGTAATTAAGCCACCTGTCACCTTAAAATACGTGCAAAAAGTCAAAATTACATATTCTAAGACGGAGGGAAGATAGTACTTGTATCATGATGAGTAAAGAATGATTGTGTTGGTGTGCAGGATTTAGCAAGGGTGCTACAACAGCATGTTGCGGAGGACACGGACCATACCATTACAACTCATCTCAAATGTGTGGGCAACCGTTAGCAACTGTATGTGAGGACTCTTCTTTGTATGTCAATTGGGATGGTCTGCACTTAACAGAAGCTGCATACAAGTTTATATTTCAAGCTTTATTTCAAGGACCACACACAGTTCCTCCTTTCAGTTCCTTATGCACAGCAGCATCACACCCACAGTATCTATAAGCTAGTACTGGATATATACAAGACCATGTTAAACTATTGCAGTGCACTTGTATACACATGCATGCACAAGGGGCTATTCTTCCTCTTTTACGTACCTGGTACCTTGAAGGTTCAATATTAATTTTGCGCTAGAAATTGAAAAGATCCGGAGCAGAAATATACAATAATAATTCTTTTACTAAATAATCAAAATCAGCTCATACTTTAATGAAAAAATATACTCATTTTTTCAAAAAAACAATATGACAAATTAATTTTTAAAACAATTATTGGATTTTTAGCGTAATCTAGACGGGTGAGTATTCCGTTAAAACCGAAATGAACCGAATTATAATTCAGTTATCGAATAGAAGGAAAATCCATTACCGAATTATGATTCGAAATAATTTCAGTTATATTACGAAACTGAATTAATTATTTTGATTTGAACCGAATTAATTTTTTTAATTAAAACCGAATTAATTATTTCAGTATTCAGTAAACCGAACGATATGCTCATACCTAAATCTTGTTAGTCTCATGGTTTCTGCCCATACTAATAGGTTAGCCTCGTGGTTTATGAAGTCTTCATTTTCATTCTAAAAAATACGGACAGAAACATGATGAATTAATATAGTGGCAGTTGAGTTGAATAGTTTGAAAAGTCAAAATAAATGTGGGATGCGAATTCAAAGCTAGCCAGTATACAATGGACTGAAGGGGGCTTCAGAGTTGAGAAACTGTTGGAAAAGAATTTGTAATGAAATATGGAATGTTTGTTTCGACAATAGTTACATTATTATACACACTTATATAGTTATATAGTGACAGAATTAACAATATTGCTACAAAAATATCGTTCAGAATAAACTATATGTTAGTTTGAAATTTTCGGTCTAAATTGACCGAATTGCATTTGTTAGTTTAGGAACTACTATAGGTATTGACCATCAAGAAATTTATCAAACCCATAATTCTCCAGCGGTATTAGATCTTAGTCGACCTCCCATGAGAGCTGGAAAATCAAGAGAAAATGTTCGTACACAATATTTTTATTGAGTCACATATATTTTTAAAAATCGGTATAATTTCCTTTTTTGAGTTCGGTTGTACTCTAATAAGTAATTAATAAAAATTATATTACAAGATATTTTTGCCCGATTATTTTAGAATCCTAGTTCGTCTATATTAATATATATTCAAAGATTCTCTTAAAAGAAATAAAAAACTAAGGACACTCTGGCAAAAACTAGTAGTACCGGAGGCTGGAGCCTATATATATGTGATGGCAGCTCGCTTAAGTTGTAACATAAATATTCACTACTCATGGCTTCATTTTTTACCTTGAGGGAAACTATAGCTATAGATTTCATTTTTTTGATATCGTTAGCTCCAATAATTCTAGGAATTGCAAGTGAAACATCATCATGCGAACGTAGTTTCACATCTATTATAAGTTTTGGTGACTCCCTGGCTGATACTGGAAACAGGCTACGCCTCTCCAACTCAAACAACCCACCAGCCTCTGCCTTGCCACCTTATGGCCAAACTTACTTTCAGGCTCAAACGGGACGTTGCTCCGATGGACGCCTCATTATCGACTTCATTGGTATGTCATAAAAGCCAATTCGAGGAGTATACGTATCGATATTTCTCATATTTTAACAAAAAAATTTTTTGAATACGAAACGAACATATCGAACTAAACTAGATGAAACAAAATTACCAAGCCTAATAGAAAATTTTAGTCACGGCTATGATTCGATACTCGTACCTCCTCCTAAATTTATATTTTACAAAATCAATCATACATGACAGCTTTATGTGTAACATGACACATATTATTGATATGTATTAGTTGATTGATATTTGCAGCTCAGTACCTGGGACTTCCATTGGTAACTCCGTATATAGGTGGTAAGATAGCAAATTTTAGTGGCGGAGTAAATTTTGCAGTTGCGGGAGCAACAGCACTTGACAAGCCATTTTTCGATGAGAAAGGAGTTGATATTTCTGTATGCAATGGTTCTCTCAGGACTCAATTGAGTTGGTTCAAAGATTTGTTGCCATCTCTTTGTCAAACTTCCTCAGGTTAGTTGCGCTTAAAACAACACTTTACACATTTTGTTCTAGTCTTCTAGAGATGCTGAATTATTTACTTAGGGAGCATTCGATTAGCATGCGCCAACGCTCATTTTTACGAAAAATTAAAGATTCAATTTTTTTTTATAAATGAGGTGACAAATGGCTACTTCATGCATGTCCCGAATAGGACGTGATAAATGGGCCATTTGGTTCTAATTTAATTGGAAATTTCATCCTCATTTGGAAAACACACACAGGGGACAATAGTATACGTATCTTTTCAATTTTGCTTTTTTGGTGTAAGTTTGGTTGTGGTCATATCTGATTTTGAAGGGCATATATTTCATCAAACTCGTGTTTAGTATTAATTTCATGAAGTATCCTGTTTGCAATGTATAAATACTGAGTACTCCGTATTATTACTTCTGCGAGAATTATCCTAACGTGATTCGTTCCAATCATTAAAAATCGAATTCGAAAATAAAAGTATCATTATTCGAAAATCAATTGATCCTATAAACAAGTGCTTCCATTTGAGCCATATGCAGAATGTGACGAACTATTTCAAAGAAGCCTATTCCTTGTGGGAGAGATAGGAGGCAATGACTACAATCACGCATTGCTGGCTGGCGTTAGCGTGGAAATGGTGCAAACATTTGTATCACCTGTCGTCGATGCCATTGTCTCAACTGTCAATGTAACTAACATAAATTTCACTTAGATCTCGACATTGTATAATATGTTTATTTATCTAGTATTTTTTTTATTGCAGGAGCTATTAGATATGGGGGCTAGGACATTAGTAGTCCCAGGAAATTTCCCAATCGGATGCTCAACAGCTTATTTAACTAAATTTATGGCTGGTTCATCATTGAAAGATTATGATCCGCAGACTGGCTGCTTGAACTGGTTAAACAATTTTGCTAGGCAGCATAATGCAATGCTTCGAACCAATTTGGCTCGGATTCAAGAGTCTCATCCTCATGCCAACATTATCTATGCTGATTATTACAACGCGGCAATGCAGCTATTCCTCGATCCATACAAATTCGATGAGTCACCCTGCAGGCCTGCATTAATATTTCTATCTACATAGTTACATAAAGATACACAGATTTACATGCAATAACTGAGCCCTGTTAGGACCAGACATAGTACTGTATTTCTGGGAATTTTGGTCAGTTGCTAGATTGACAGTCTGCTAATAAAAATAACTTTCCTAATATATACATTCTCCTGCTAAACAACTTGCTATAAATTTAGCAAATCATTTATGTTGGTGTGCAGGATTTAGCAAGTGTGCTACAACAGCATGTTGCGGAGGACACGGACCATACCATTACAACTCATCTGAAATGTGTGGGCAACCGTTAGCAACTGTGTGCGAGGACTCCTCTCTGTATGTTAATTGGGATGGTCTGCATTTAACAGAAGCTGCATACAAGTTTATATTTCAAGCTTTATTTCAAGGACCACACACAGTTCCTCCTTTCAGTTCCTTATGCACAGCAGCATCACACCAACAATATATGTAACTCTGTGAACTACTGGTGCATGGTCATATAAGACTCTCACTAACTTAATTATTATAGTGCACCTGTATATATGTATTATGAGCTCCTACTGTACATGGATGGATTTAACCAAAGGGCCAGTCTCCTTCCTTTAAGGTTGAATCAGTGTGTGAGAATTTTGTCAGCTGGATTTATTTTCAGACTAATTAATATTTCATACTATATATTCGTCGTCAAAGATCATGGTGCAAACATTTTTTTCTCCGTCAAATGTTAACAGTTGGGTGGAACGGAGGTGATACTAACGTGCTACAGTCTAGATAATTTTGATTACTACTTACAATTGTTAAATGCTACTAATTATCAACGGTATAACTAGCTTGAAAGGATGTCAATCTTATATGAAAAGTATAATGGAAAATCTTTAATGACTCTATGACTTTCTTTTTGTGATCGCAACTCTGTCTGTTACATAAAGAGATTCGTACAAGTCAACATGGGAACTTTAAAAATGTAGGCAAAAAACAAATTCAAGGGACCATTTGCTTTATGTGCCATGTGCGAATAAAATCGAATGAATTTAGTTCTAAATATTGTTCACTTGATTGAAATTTTAATCATTCGACATCAATCATTCATATTTAATTATCAAATGATACCAAGATACATATTCAAGAATTTCTAAATTTGCAGATAGTAAGAATTAGGGTTTATAGAAAATGAGAGAAAAATAAGAATAATAAGATGCTGGTGAATAATTCAAAGTGAAAATAAGAATTAATATATTCTCTCTCATTTGCATATACTCTGTAGTGGGACACGTGACAATTTTTGAGTGGTAGAGTAATGAGTAGTGTAATTCTCAAAATACAGTAAGTGTGTGTGTATCTGTGTCTAAATATGAATCGATTTACGTGAAATACACGCACCCTTATGATTACTCCAATCAAAAAATAACAAATATGATGTCACATAATTAAATATGATGTCATAAATATTATCTCAGAGTTTAGCATATAGACTTAATCAGAGTTTATAGAAATCAGAGTTTAACATTCACCGTCAGAGTTTACCAAATACTCTGACAGAGTTTATCATAAACACTGATAGCTGATGATCAGAGATTAGATGTTCCAATGATCAGAGTTTATTTCATTTTACATCAGAGTTTACCACATACTCTGACAGAGTTTATCATAAACTTTGATTGTCTGCTACTTATCATCTGGAGTTGAGCTACTTGTCACCATTCCTAATTCAGAAACTAATCTTGTAAATGTTGCTTCACATAGAAGCTTGATGAATATATCTGCTAATTGTTGATCTGTAGGAACAAAATGCATTTCAATTGTTCCTTCCATGACATGTTCCCTTATGAAGTGATATCTGATACTGATGTGCTTTCTCAGAGAATGCTGAACTGGATTTCATGTCATTACAATAGCACTTTGATTATCACAATAAATAGGAATCTTGGAAAAGTTCATACCATAGTCTAACAGTTGATTTCTCATCCATAAAATCTGTGCAAAGCAGCTTCCTGCAGCTATATATTCAACCTTTGTTGTTGATGTTGAGATAGATTTCTATTTCTTACTGAACCATGAGACAATTTTTCCACCTATAAATTGACAACTTCCACTAGTGCTTTTCCTGTCAATTTTGCATCTTGCAAAATTAGCATATGAATAACCTATTAATTTAAAGTCAGACTCTCTAGGATACCATAAGCCAAGTTTGATGGTGCATTTGAGATATCTGAAAATTCTCTTAACAGAAATCAAATGAGGTTCCCTTAGATTTGCCTGAAATCTAGCACATAGACAAGTTACAAACATGATGTCTGGTCTATTAGCAGTCAAATAGAGAAGGGATCCAATCCTGCCTCTGTATGCTGTAATATCTACAAGCTCTCCAGAGTTTTGATCAAGCTTGGTTGTAGTAGCCATTGGGGTTGTAGTAGATGCAGAGTTTTGCATTTGAAACTTAGTGAATAGATTCTTTGTGTATTTGGACTGATTTATAAAAATACCTTCATCAGTCTGTTTTACTTGCAACCCTAGAAAATAACTCATTTCTCCCATCATGCTCATTTGATACCTGAACTGCATTAATTTTGAAAATATTTTACAGAGTTTCTCATTAGTGGAACCAAATATAATATCATCAAAATATATTTAGACCAATAACAAACCTTTACCTTGAGTTCTATAAAATAAGGTTTTATCAATTGTACCTTTTGTAAAACCACTTTCAAATAGAAATTGAGCCAGAGTTTCATACCAGGTTCTTGGTGCTTGCTTGAGTTCATATAAGGCTTTATCCAATCTATAAACATGATTTGGATATTTTGGATTGATAAAACCAGGTGGTTGTTCAACATATACCTCTTCTTCAAGTTCTCCATTTAAAAATACACTTTTAACAACCATCTGGTAGAACTTGAATTTCTTGTGTGTAACATAAGCAAGAAAGATTCTGATTGCTTCAAGTCTAGCTACTGGTGCAAAGGTTCCATTATAATCAATAGCTTCTTGTTGAGAGTAGCCTTTGGCAACTATTCTTGCTTTATTCCTTGTTATAATTCCATCAGAGTCTGTCTTATTTCTAAACACCCACATTGTGCCAATAATTGATCTATTCTTTGGCCTTGAAACAAGGGTCCAAACTTCATTTCTTTCAAACTCATTTAATTCCTCCTGCATTGCAGTAACCCAATCTGCATCCTTCAAAGCATCATCAACCTTCTTTGGTTCTGTTTGAGAAAGAAAACTATGAAATAGACATTCATTCTGAGTAGCTTTCATTGTCTACACTCCACTTTCTAGATCACCAATAATCAAATCAGGTGTGTGATCTTTGGTCCATTTTCTTGAATTTGGAAAATTTCTTGAACTAGATGATCCCCCGTGATTTGTGCCTTCATAGTATGATTCCTCTGTAAATGCTGATGCTCCCCCTGAAGTTGTGCTTCCATCAGTGTTTGATGACTTATAGTTTAAGTACTCAGAGTTTGAATGATCAGAGTTTGAGTGATCAGTGTTTGTAGTTTCAGAGTTTGATTGATCAGAGTTTAGGATTTCAGAGTTTGTATTTGTCAGAGTTTGGTCAGACTCTGATATTTTGATAATTGAGGTTGGTTCTCCAATTTTAGTAAATGATTGATGTTGCTCCCCCTCAACATGTGCAGAATCTTCAATTTCTGTTTCAATTATGTTTGAATCAGTGTTTAAGGAGTCAGTGTTTAATCATCAGAGTTTAGCTCATCAGTGTTTGTGTTCTGCAATTCATTTTCAAAACTCAGAGATTCCTGAGCATCTTCATCATGTAACCCTGATATTTTTCCTTCATTAAAAGAGACATTAATAGATTCCATGACTGCCCTGGTCCTTAGATTAAACACTTTGAATGCCCTTGAAGAGGTTTTAGAAGTTGTTACATAACCAACAAAAATACCTTCATCTGCTTTGAGTTCAAACTTCTACAATTGTTCAGGATGAGTTTTGAGAATAAAACACTTGCTTCCAAAGATGTGAAAGTATTTCACATTTGGCTTATTTCCCTTCATTGTTTTATATGGAGTCATTTCATGTTTATTTATCAAAGTGCAATTCTGAGTAATGCATGCAGTATTCACAGCTTCTGCCCAAAAATAAATAGGTAGCTTTGCTCCTTCTAGCATTGTTCTGGCAGCTTAAATGAGAATTCTGTTCTTTCTTTCAACTATACCATTTTGTTGAGGTGTACCAGGTGCTGAAAATTGTTGAATGATTCCTTTTGTTGAGCAGAATTCCTCCATTGCAGAGTTCTTAAACTCTGTTCCATTATCACTTTTTAGATTCTTTACCTTGTGCGGTGATCCATTCTCAATCATGGAAATATGATCAAAAATTATCTAAGTTGTTTCATCCTTTTTATGCAAAAAATACACCCAGATAAATCTTGTGTAATCATCCACTATCACCAAAGTATATTTCTTCTTTCCAATGGACATAATGTTAACAGGACAAAATAAATCAAGATGCAATAGATGAAAAGGTTGGTCAATAGAATTTTCTGTTTTGCTCTTGAAACATGTCTTCTTTTGTTTGGCCTTTTAACATGAATCAGAGTCCATCAAGATGAAATTGAACTTTTGGAAGACCTCTAACTAGATCCTTTTTCACCAATTCATTTATGTTTCCAAAGTTCAAGTGACACATCTTTTTGTACCAATTCCATCTTTCCAAAGATGATGCCTTTCCAAGTAAACAAGTTAAGGGACCAGCAGAGTTTACCTCCATGCTAGCTTCAAATAAGTTGTTATGCCTATGACCAATAAGAACCACTTTGCCATTTTTTTTTCTTTTCACAACCCAATGAGTTCCATGAAATTCCACATAATAACCTCTATCTTTCATTTGACTCACACTTAACAGATTATGCTTGAGTCCTTCAACCAGAGATACATTTTCAATGATGACATTTCCAATAACAATATTGTCATATCTCAGTGTTCTTCATATGTTGTCATCTCCATAAGATACTGTTGGGTCAGCCTTCTCCTCAAACTCTGAAAGCAGGGATTTATTTCCAGTCATATGTGCAGAACATCCACTATCAATCACTAGGATGTTTTTCCTGTTTCCCAGCAGTCAATTAATGCAAATTAATTAGTAGAATTGGCGACCCAAACAAGTTTGGGTCCTTTCTTTTGAAAATTGTTAACTCTTACAGCAAAAGTATTTTTATTAGAGTTTATGTTAACCAAGTTTGCATTATCAGAGTTTGCATTTACAGAGTTTATACTGTCAGAGTTTATTTTTCTTTTATCAGCTTTTAACACATATGTTTGTTTGATAGCATGATTAGAAAAGACAAGAGTTTTATTCAATTGAGGCAACAGTTTATAATAATTGAAATACAAACTATGATATTCTTTGCATGTGTAAATTGAATGCCATAAACTACCACAGTGAAAATAGGGATTTTTCGGTCTATATCTAGTTTATTTTCTAGCATCTGAACTAGGTCTCTCAGGTTCCTTCTTTTTATTTTTTTTGCAGTCTATATCAAGGTGATTTGAATTACCACATGTAAAACAGATTTTTCTAGTAGCATCAGGGATATACTTATAGTTAGTCTCCTTGGAAATTCCTAATTTTCCATTTCTATTTCTTTTCACCTTTTTAGGTTTGTTTTTATTTGTTACTGCCTTCAACTTTTCTTTAATTTGCTTCTGTGAGAGTAATCCTATATTCACTGATTTATTCTCTGAAACACTATTTTCTTTTCCTTTGTTATTATTAGAGCATTCACCAGAGATATTCTTCTTGTCATTACTAGCTCTAATAAATTTCATAGGGTCACTCAATGTTCATTTTGTGTGTATTTTAATGTGTGTTTCCTTGTCAGATTCATAACCTAAGGCAGAAGTCCAATTCTTGTTAGAAAGCATTTGTTGGACTCTCTTGCCAGAGTTTGTCCAAACTCTGAAAGTCTACTTTTCTTTAGCTATCTCAGATTTTAAATATTTCACTTGTATTTCTAACTGAGTTTGCATGTGTATAACATTCTCATAGTCTTTCTTAATAATAAGCATGTGTGAATTTTCAAATTCAAGAAAGTCATTCCTAGCAGTCAAAGTTTGTATCTCACATTTTAATCTTTCATTCTCAATAGACTGTGATTTAAAGCTAACATGCAAAGTTATGAGAAAAAACTTTAATTCATGGATATTATCAGTATTAATATTAAAGAAAGAGTCTGGTACCTTATCAGAGTTTAGGATGGGAGCATCAGTGTTTGCCATGAGAGCATAATTTATTTCCTCTTCAGAGTCTAAGGAATCCATCCAATCTTTCTTTGATGTGATGTGTGCTTTTCCAGATTCCTTGCTTCTGCACTCAGTAACAAAGTGCCTGTTAGTCCCAAATATCGTAGAAGGGGGGTGAAATACGATATTGTCCAATTTATAAAATATTCGCAGAATGATTTGTTATGGACTAGTTGATAGTTCGAACAGATATTAAATCAAACACAAGGTATGCACACAGTTAACACAAACATAGTTCGTTCGGAGAATATATCGTTTTATTAATATAAACCACGATGGTGCTACACAAATCTAATCCGTAGATTAGCTTCAACTGATTCACTAGTACAGTTACAATACAACAACAACAATCAATACGAACAATAATTGTGACACTAGTCAAACGACGTTAATGGCTTCTCTGTGTCTCTCTTCTTTGCTCTGTATGTTTTCTCTTTGTAACTGAATGAATTGTTAATCACAAAGGCTTGGCTTTGCTGCTTTATTGTGTAGGCTTTTTCAATCTTCTACGTGGCCTTCTGAGAACCAAGTAAATAGATTGCTTCTCACTTTTTGAATTAACAACCGTCGAGACATTTGATTTATAACCATCGGTGAGTCTGTTGATAACCGTCGAGACTGAAATAAATCACTTAAAACAATTCTGCTCAAGGATATCAATAGGTGGCATGTTGTGGCTGGCTGTAGATTAAACAATCTTAAACCCTCAACTATCGAAGTGCCATAACTATCGAGACTTAACCATCGATGGAATAAATAATCTGGATATTTATCTGAGTCCCTTAACTATCGAGATGTTGTAACCGTCGAATAATTTAGACGAAACAGTCAAACCCAACTATCAGTTATAACTATCGACTCAAATAAATTATTAAAACCATAACCGTCGAGAGAAATAGAATTAATAATATATCCAAAATGGTAACCGTCGAGTGATTTGCTAACCGTCGGTAAATAAGACGAAATAGCCAAACAGGAAACCCAACCGTCGGTAAATAAGACAAAACAGTCAAACAGCCAAGACCAACTATCGGTAGTTCACCTTAGCCATTTTTCCAACGATTCAAAGCTCTGTAATATTTCCTTTCACTGCAACCAAGTTAATAAATTTACCTTTACTACTTGAACTTGATTTTCTCCGAGCTTTAGCACACAACGGTTATACAGCCAATTCTTTTCTAACATATATGCGGTTCTCAATTCCTTTTGTGCTGACGTTTAGTGCAACTGGTCTGGTTCATAAACGACTAACACGAACTTGACCTTCACATCTTCTTGACTATTCAATTGGCCCTGTTTCTCTAGCTGTTAAGAAGTGCTTCTGTAATTCACTGGAATCCCTTGACTTCTCTGTTGTAAAACCTCTGACATCTTCTGAACCTCTGAAACACTACATCTTTATTCTTCACTGAGGCTTGAACATGTTAATGAACTTCTTTCAGTGATCTTCAATGTCTTCAAAGCTTCCTATAATGTTTTGGTCTTTTGTATTCAACTTATAAACGATTCGCAGTCGATTCCATGCTTCATTTAATATAAGTTACCGACCATCAATGTTGAGTTAGTTTCCTCGGTTACATGTTACGTTACGTTACATTATGCTTTACAATCTCCTCCTATTTGATTGTTAGAGTTCGACAAGCAAATTCCTTAAGAGGATAACTCAACTAACTTACAAGAAAAAGTAAATAGAAGACGGTAAACTAATATTAAATACATTCTGGATCATATTATACATTTCCATATTTCAAAAACAATTACAATGTAGAATGTATGTTCCTCTAGCCTGAACTGATATACATTATGTCATTCTCATTGTACAAGACTTGCAAGCTGGTCATTCACTAGATCCAGCGCTTCTTCTTCTAGCATATTTCTTGGCTTGGGATCTGACAAAGCTTCCTGAAGTGTTTGCAAGACAATTACTCTCCTGATCTGCTTAACCTGTTCGAATGTCAATTCAAGAATTTTTGTCTTTCCTTTAACACTCAACCTTTTTGGAACTGCTTTAACTCGATCAGTGTTGTAACATGATTCTGCTCCCAATTTCTACATGTAAAGCTTAGAGATTTCTGACAATGCTGATTTGTCTTTATAGTTCGTTGAAGTCTTGATTTGATCAAGTATAAAACCCAGTTCCTTAGAAGTCATGTAAGACATCTTGTGGATATCAACTATTACAGTTTTTCTTTTGGGGTTCTTGTACCTGATTGCTGGAGGATCCTTTAACACCATTGTCTCTGTCTCCCTGATTACATCAAAATCTGGAAAGACAATTGGAAAATCTGGCTTTTTTGTATACTCGAACACTTTCCCTGGATGGTTAAATCTGAATTCACTCATTGCCTTAACTTTTTCAAAGTCCCAATTTCCTTCTTCTTTTGTATACATAGGCAATTTTGGTTGAGATCCGTTTGAAGGATCTATTCTTCTTACCTTGGAAATATCTACAAATTGATTTGATAAGACATTAAGTCTATAAGCATAGATGCGCTCTGCAGCTTTCCACTTTTCTTCTGTTCTAAGTCCTTCACTCCTAAGAAGCCCTTCAACATATGTCAGACGCTTCAGAGGATATAGACTTAGTCTTTCATCACTCAAACACAGTGTCTGAACTAACTTGTCTTTGTAGAATATCACTGTATAAGGAGTTGTGTGAACTTCAACTTCTGCTTTGCTCATTTGATCTTCAATCATATCAGTAAGAAGTTCATTTACATGAGATCTCTTGTCCACCCTAATCTTCATGACATACAATTCTGTGAGAGACCTCAACTTGATAAAATTAGAAGAAATGGTCTTAGTAGTCGAATTATTGAATCTGAATCCGCCATCCATTGATGTTAGACGTGATTAATATCAATTTAATTGTTTGTTTCAATGCATGAAAGAACTGATTTATTGATGGATGACTCTTGTGAGCTTCTTGCAATGCTTCCAGAACTTTTTGATCTTCATTTTGAATAATTCCTAACTCTGGTTTCTACAAAAGACTCCTAGCCTTGTCCCATGCACTTCCTTCTCTTGATAACACCAACGGCCTTTGTCTCCTTACAATATAGTGGTTGTAGTGTTCTTTTCTGAATTTCTCTTGAGACATTCGTGCAATTTCACATGCCCTTATCCTGGATTGATTTGCATCTAGCAAACCAAACGTTTCCATAAAGTCCGTTTCAGTGAACTGATAAGCGACACCATTTATAAATTCATCAAACAAATCATCTTCTTGAGCTGTAGGAGCAGTATGAGAAGGTTCCCATATTTCTCCTTCTTCAAGTGTGAGCCTTACCTCCAGCGGTATATCTTGCTCCCCCTGAGATGTATAAATGTTTGCTTCTTTTTCTACTTCTACCAACTTGCCTTTCCCTTTGTCATTACTCCCCATATCAGCACCAGATTCTTTTTCTTGCTCTCGCACTATCATCTCCCCCTTAGTTGTGTTATCCTCCAAAGTAGGGAATTGAGTAGTTTGAGATTTATACATTTCAAACAAATCTGTAATAAACTTCTTCATATCAGTCTTGAAATTCTGTAAATCCTGCAACATGTTGTATTGAACAGATTTTATTTCCATAACATTGCTGTGAAATTCAGATTTCATTTCGGTGACAGTAGTCTCCAGGTTATAAACCCTTTGACTTAGAGATTGTGTGTGCATTGTGAGGGTATCTATTTGGCTGGTAGGTGTCTCACTGACAGGTTCTGTAGGTGTTTGTCTCTCAATTCTCTCGCTCGGTGTTAGAGGTGTGGGTGAATTATGATCACTCAATCGTTATGTTGGTGTTTCACTCACTCTCCTTGACTCCAGCAAGCCTTCTGTACCTGCAGTTAAAATCCTAAATGGCTCATCCGAAGAACTATTGCCAAGTAGTTGCTTCTCCTTTCCACTAATAGTGGTGGAGACCTCCTTATTAGGAGCCAGGAATGTTCCTCCTGGGGGGCTTATCACATTGGATCCTGTAATGTTTAGCAATGAAGGACCCGTGACTCCCGCAATAGCCTGTGAAGGCATGACCTGTACAGGATCTACCTGTATAGGTTCTGCTACAGTAGTAGCAACATCCGTCAATTCCTCCTGTGTGTGTGCTCCTTTCAGTGCAACATATAACTTGGTTGGAGGCTCAATTATTAACACTCTTTCAGATGCCCTGGCCGACGGGCGAATTTCAATAGGTTCACCCTGTTGAGAGGATGTCCCCAGAGACTGTGTATTTGCCTTTTTCAACTCTATATCCTTTTGAGAGGGTATAGATGGGCTAACAGATACCTCAGGTTCTTCTAATCGACGTCTAGTCAGAGGTAGAGCTGTTTGGGTTCCCTCACCTTCCTTATGTGGTGCTTCTGAGGCACTATCTCCCTCACTCATAAATATTCTTTTTAGGGGTTGGAGAGAAGATAAAGGTAAGGTTTTTATAGTGTTTGGTTCTGAGGCAGTGGTTAGAATCTGTTGGGTTTCAGATTCATTGCCTTGTCCTACAGCCACAGAGGGCTCAGCTGATAGGTTCATGACACTGTCTCTAAAAAGATCCTGCAAATTAGAATAAGCTGAAGAGTCAGAGACATGAAGACTACCTTGAGTACTACCTGTAGGAGTCCAAGGATGATATGATTTCTGACTGTCAACATGACCTACAGAATCTCCTCCAGATATACTTTGAAATCCATCTCCTGAAATTTGTAATTCCTCTGTCACCTGAACCACTTCCTCTTCTTGAGCTAAATCCTCTACAAGAGTAGCTACTGGAACTGATTCTTGCACTGGTTCAGGGACCTGATCATCTTCTTGAGGCCATTGAGGCTCGTCTCTTTCCATGTCCACTACACAACCCTACATGTATTCAGTGATTTGAGCAGGTGCTTCGTTGATGTAGTTTCTGTTATTGTTCAGAGTGTTGGCTATCCTGTTTTTCTATTTCATACACAAAGAGGTAAACCTACTAGTATATAGTAGTTTTTCCTCGTTAGTCGTTAGATCATTAAGGATAAGCTGTAGGAACCGCGGAAAGTAACACTCCACGTTAGTGACTTGAAGGTTTCTGTACTCCACTGGTCCCATAACATACAACATCTGATTCAATAATAACCTACCAAAATTTATCCTACAATTATTAGCAACACTGAAGCCTAAAGTTCGATAAAAACTTGAAATACTGTGTGTGTTGAACTTTTTGTAAGAGAAACATTGCATAAGAGTGTGGAAAAAGAAATTCCATTCCTTAGGTAAATGATGTTTACACCTTTCACCCGAGTCGTGGAGATTAGGATTAACGTAGTTGATAGTCGTGAAGAACTGAGTTAATTGTTCGGAATTGGGATAAGGGACTAGATTATTCTCAGGGAATCTTAAGATACGATTCAAATCTAGCTCCGTCACCCGGATTTCCCGATTAGCAATACTAAATGTAAAAGCCAGTTCATCAATAGTTGAAGAGTTATATGCAGAAAAATAACAATCTCGTAGCATATTATGATTTAATATCACGTCTGTTACTAAGGCATACCTCACTCGAGAATATTCGAGTAACACTCGTGCCCAGGCCCGATAATTAGCAAGAAGGGAATGAATGTCAAACACGGTAACTAAATTCGTTTTGGTAATAGTAAAAATTCTAACCATCTTTAACTAGTAAAAATTATCAAAAATTTTAACTTTAAACAATTAATTACGAATTTAATTAGACTCGATAACGAACCGAAAACACTAAAATTCAAAACTCCTCCAAAAATTGTGAAAAAAATATATGCTAAACTAGAAGAGATTTGAATGGTGAAACTATTTTTGTTTTAATTTTTAGACCTCAAACAAACCCTAGAGAAAATTCCAAAGTTTGAAACACCCGAAACAAAACTGAAACCAAACGATACAAGGCTGGTAGACCTGACAAATTGGGTCTGGATCCGAAGAACCGACCCGAAATGCAGGGAACCGAATCCGATTTTGTATCCGAATTTGATAATCCGAAAGTGTAATCGAATCCGAAACAATCCGATCCGAACCGATATCGATTCAATATAATCAAATCCGAAAATGATCTGAAAACCGATTTGATCCGATCTGAAAATGATCTGGAACCGGAATTTTAACCGAAAATAATCTGAAATAACACATCCGATAATAACCCGAAATCGAATAAATCCTAACTAAAAAGTATACAAACTGAATATGGCTCAAACTAAATTATAGAATTTAAGTGTATTTCATACATACAATCTTATGGTTCGTTACACTCACATGTACATTATACATTTATACATAATTCATACGTATAATACATGTGTTCGTAAAATAAAATATTAAAAAATAAGAATAACATTTATTTTGAATTTGCTAGAAAGTAAAGAAAAGTGAATATAAATTCATATTTTAAAAAGAAATAAATACTGTATATTATATATGTACATATAAAATTTATTTATATTTTTATTTGGACATCAAGATTTTTTTTAAAAATTATTACATTACAAAATTTAGTGAAAATTTCTTTTATCATATTGACCAAAGTCTGAAATGAAGAAATATATTACTTAATCGAGATAATTATTTTGTTCGATATTATTTTATCAAATTTTAACTATAATTTATCAAATTTACTTAATGATCTTTATTTAAATTCAATGATAATTCAAATTAATCTAACAATAATCCGAACTTAACTTTCAAATCCAAACAAAATTTAATTTGAAATAAGAAATTTGAAAATATCCGAACCGAATTTAATCCGATTTTTATCTAAAATTCATCCGAATTTTAATCCGATTTTGACCCAAACCGAAATCGTACCGATCCGAGACGAAACCAATTCAATTTATGAAAAACCGAAACTGGATCCGAACCGAATAAAAATATATTATAACCGAAAAGTGATCCGATCCGAAATTAATCCGATCTGAAACCGAACCGTTTACCCGAATTGCCAGGTCTAAAGGCTGGTATTAAATAATTCGGGATGACTGGATCTACAATTCTATCGGTTTAGATTTTCAAAACTAGTACTAGAATGGTAGAAAATGGGGAAAGAAAAATCAATTTTTTGCTCGATGGTTACAGTTGCTGTCTAACTATGGAACGAAAAACTATATATATATATATATATATATATATATATATATATATATATATATATATATATTGACTTAACTGACGAGTTGTGAGAACTGGCCACTTCGATGGTTACCTTTTTCTTTCATTTTTTTTTCGTTTTTTGTTTTGTTTTGTTTTTATTTATTTAGAAACATTTAAACAACTCGATGGTTATCAAAAATAGAACACTTCGATAGTTAGCAACAAAAATATATAATACGTAACTATCGAAAGGTTAATTAATTAAAATTATTCACTTCGACGGTTAGCTAATAAAAAATAATTGCCGAAGCAGATAAAACAACTAACCAGATTCATTATTTAGTAACTATCGAGATGCACACTAATAAATAAAATAAAACCAACTTAACCGAATCGATAGTTAGTTATAGAATAAAAATAATGATTTACCATAACTATCGAGTTGGATAGTTTTCTATTATATAAATATTAACCAAAAGACTACTTCGACTGTTACTAATATAATATATTTTATCATAACTATCGAGTACTGTTTAAAACCACTTCGATGGTTACGAAAAATATATCTAATTGGTAACTGTTGAGAGTTTTAAAAAATAATAAAAATCATTTAAATACACTTACAAAATAATTTCAAATATTCATAAAATTAATTAAATAGAGATTTCTTAAATTAACGAATTAATATTCCTAAAATAAAAATATTAGTATCTTAATTTGGAAATAACTATCGAATTAATAATAATCCAATTTGAAATCCACAAACAGACAACATTAACAATTATTATAATAATACTAATAAACACAGGTGGTTGCTTTAAAATCTTTGGAACCAAATTTTTTTTTTGTTCCATACTCTGTTACTTTTGAAATTTCTAAAAAATTTAAAGCAACCCAATCACAATCCAAACAATTATACAAGCGTACTATGAATAAACATACAGTCGGTTATGCAAAATAAGATCATGAAATATAATTGCTACACATGCTTTCAGTGATAACCAGTACATTAAATAAACAAGTCTGTACAACCAATTTCTCACTAAAGATCACAACCTGTCTAATATAGAATCTCTCAGCCAGATCTCATAACATTGAAATCTACCAATTAATTCTAAACCACAGACTGTTATGCTTCTTGTTAACTACAAACACTTATGTAGCAGTTAACTACTTATGCTATATCGAATAATTACCACACAGCATAACTGGTATACTTATGATAATTAATATTGATATTCATAAGCCCGAGATCATAAGTTAGACTGGAGGTCACAAGTCCTTTGGATATAAAAATTCAATAACTTGTGAATCCATACAACTCCTCGCAAACAAAAATTAATTTAAATTTAACATCCCTAATTCACTAATCAACCTAGAGAAAGTGGATTCGTCTAGTGGTTTCGTGAAGATGTCTGCAAGTTGTTGTTCTGTGGGTACAAAATGCAACTCCACAATTCCATTCATGACATACTCTCGTATAAAGTGATACCTGATATCAATGTGCTTGGTTCATGAGTGCTGAACCGGATTGTTGGTTATAGCTATGGCGCTTGTGTTGTCGCAGAATATTGGAATCTTGTTCAACATAAAGCCATAGTCTTGAAGTTGGTTTCTCATCCATAGGATCTGAGCACAACAGCTACCTGCTGTGATGTATTATGCCTCTGCTGTTGAGGTAGACACTGAGTGCTGCTTCTTGCTATACCATGAGACCAATCTTCTTCCCAAGAATTGACAGCTTCCCGAAGTACTCTTCCTGTCAATCTTACAACCTGCAAAATCCAAGTCTGTATAGCCGATTAGGTCAAAACCAGTACCTTTAGGATACCAAATTCCCAAATTTGGAGTACCCTTCAGGTATCTAAATATTCTTTTGACAGCTATAAGGTGAGACTCTTTTGGGTTAGCTTGGAACCGTGCACATAGGCAAGTTGAAAACATAATATCTGGCCTACTTGCAGTTAAGTAAAGTAGAGATCCAATCATACCTCTGTAGCTTGTGATGTTGACAGATTTACCTGATTTGTCCTCATCAAGCTTTGTGGCAGTTGGCATTGGAGTCTTGGCGGGGGCTGAATCTTCAAGTCCATACTTCTTTAGAAGATCTCTGATGTACTTTGCCTGGCAAATGAAGATCCCATCTTTCTTCTGACTCACTTGTAGTCCAAGGAAGAAAGTAAGCTCGCCCATCATACTCATCTCATACCTACTCTGCATTAACTTAGCAAATCTCTTGCATAGCTCATCATTAGTAGAACCGAATATAATATCATCAACATACACTTGAACTAATATCAAATTATTTTTGTGCATTAACTAATATGAAAGAGAGTCTTATCTATAACACCCCTGATAAAACCATTTTCAATTAAAAATTTAGATAGTGTTTCATACCATGTTCGAGGCGCCTGTTTGAGTCCATAAAGAGCTTTAAAAAGGAAGTACACAAAGTCCATATGATCTTTGTTCTCGAAACCCGGAGGTTGCTCTACATATACTTCTTCTTCCAACTCCCCATTCAAGAATGCACTCTTCACATCCATTTGATAAACTTTAAAGTCTGAATGTTTTGCGAATGCCAAAAACATCCTGATGGCTTCAAGTCTTGCTACTGGTGCATATGTCTCGTCATAATCTATTCCTTCTTCTTGAGAATACCCCTTAGCAACCAGTCTGGCCTTGTTCCTCATAACAATGCCATCTTCATCCAACTTATTCCTGAATACCCATTTAGTGCCAATAACATATTTGTCTTTAGGTTTGGGTACCAGTTTCCAAACTTTCTGCCTATCAAACTGATTGAGTTCATCTTGCATCGCAATCACCCAATCTGGATCTTCTAGAGCATCTTCAACCTTTTTAGGTTCTTCCTCTGATAGAAAACCAAAGTACAGACATTCATTCTCTGTTGCTCTTCTAGTCCTCACACCACTCTCTCGGTCACCAATGATTAATTCAAAGGGATGATCTCTGTTCCATACCCTTTGTCTAGGCAGATTAGCCCTTGATGATTGTCCTTCTTCGTAGTTGTGTTGAGAGCGACTAGCTGATCCTTCTTCACCTCCCCCTGAGTTGCTGCCTTCATTATTTGATGATCCACCAGTTGAGCTAGCAGGTTCAGTAACAGACTGATTTTGAAATACAGACTGTGACTGTGACTGTGTGGTATTACCAACACTTCCACTTCTTTACTCTGGATTATCAATCTCCGTGTGTTCATGACTACCAAATGCAGCACCAGGTACGTCTTCATCTCCTAAGTAGTATTCTGATAGATTTTCAATTTCCAGAGATTCAGAATTTTTATCCTTTTGAAGAGTTGGGAGTTTGGTGTCGTCAAACGTTACATTAAGGCTTTCAATGACCTTATGAGTTTCAATCACATATACCCTGTACGTCTTAGACTCAAGTGAGTAACCAAGAAAAATCCATTCATCTGCTTTAGCATCAAACTTGCCTAGATGTTCATCTTTCAATACATAGCATTTTCCACCAAACACATGAAAGTACTTCAGCGATGGCTTTCTATTGGTCATAACCTCATAGGATGTCTTTTCTAAGTCTTTGTTGATTAGGGTTCTGTTCTGAGTATAACAAGCTATGTTGACTGCTTCTGCCTAAAAATATGTAGGTAGCTTTGACTGGCTTAACATTGTCCTTGCTGCTTCAATCAAAGTCCTGTTTTTCCTTTCTACCACTCCATTCTGTTGTGGAGTTCTTGGGGCTGAGTATTGTCTTGAAATGCCTCATTCTGTGCAGAATTCATTTAGAACTGCATTTCTGAATTCAGTACCATTATCTGATCCGATCGTCCGCACAGGCAATCCAGCTTCCACCTCAATCTTTTTAATGTGATCGATTACCATTTGAGGTGTTTCATCCTTAGAATGCAAAAACAACACCCACGTGTACTTTGAGTAGTCGTCGACAATCACTAATGCATATTTCTTCTTTGAAACTGACATGACATTAACCGGTCCAAATAGATCCATATGAATCAACTGGAGAGGTTCGCTGATGCTTGACATGTCCTTACTTCTATGTGACGCCTTCTTCGACTTACCCTTTTCACATGCTTCACAGAGTCTTTCTTGGTAGAATTATATATGTGATAACCCTCTCACCAATTCTCTTCTTACTAAAGAATTCATCACCTTGAAGTTCAGGTGAGATAGTTTTCTGTGCCATAACCAACTCAATTCAGAGGATGCTTTATTGTAGAAACAATTTGCTTCTCCTCTTAAGTCAGCTACGAACAGATTTCCTTTTCTTACTCCTTTAAGAGCAAGCTTTTCATCTTTCCTGTTGGTGATCAAACACTTTTCCTTCCTGAAGTCCACATTATATCCTTTATCTGTAAATTGACTGACGCTCAACAAGTTGTGCTTCAGACCGTCAACAAGAGAGATATTTTCAATGATGACATTTCCAACTTCCAGACTACCATATCCCTTAGTAAAGCCTTTGTTGTCATCTCCAAAGGTTACAACTGGGCCGATCATCTCAAACACATTGGTCAGCAGGGACTTGTCTCCTGTCATGTGCCTTGAACATCCACTATCCAGAATCCATATGACTTTTTCATTAGTATCTATGCCCTGCAACCACAAAGTGATTAAGGTTTCTTTGGAACCCAAACTTGTTTGGGTCCAAGAATTTTAGAGGTTCTTGCAGATGGTGTAATAGGTTCAGTTTTCACATCTTTAAGTTCTACTTTGACTGAACTCGAATCATGTTCCTTTGCCTTGACAGATTTGTCTTTTGGCTTAGGAGATTGAGTCTCCTTCCTAACCTTAGGAGGACTAGCAGTCTTTGCCCTTACATTTTTCTTATTCATGCTTCTTTCTATGCCTATGCAATTACTAGAAGTAGATGCATTCATCAAATTGAAATAAGCATTCATAATATTAAAAGCACATGGCATACATCCAGTAATACCACAAGGCAAATGAGAACTATTCATGCTAAACATGTTCTGCACAACAGGAATTGTAACAACCCGGATATTTTCTAAATTTTATTATTATTATTTAAATATTTTATTAGTTTTCTCAAAATAGGAGGAATAAATTTTTTATATTTTATTTCAGTTGGATGCATTTTTATATTTTTATTATAATTTTCGGTTCAATAGGGCTAAGTTGAGTTTAATTTATATATATATATATATATATATATATATATATATATAAAATTTATTGATCGGTTCAGCATCTGGAGTTAGTATTTTTCTTCAGGTGGAAATTTTATTTTGAGTAAATTATTTGAATATTAAAAATTTAGTATTTTTATATTTTTGAATATTCGAAATATTTAAATATTTTGAAAATTTATTATTTTTAATTAGTTTTGAAAATAATAAAATTTATATTTTCCTTATAGAATATTTTTATAAATTTTAAGATTATTTAGAATTATTTAGAGATTAAAATGATTTTTAGAAATATATTTTAGATTTTATAAAAGTTTTGTTTAAAAAAAAAAAAAAATTATATATATATATATATATATATATATATATATATATATATATATATATATATATATATATATATATATATATATATAACCTAATCTACCCGTACCCCCACCCCCAGTTTCCCAAATCCCCCGTCTCCCCTTTCCTCTACTTAAAAGCCGCAGCACCCTTCCTCCTGTAAAGCCGCAGCAGCCGCCCCTCCCCGCTTTCTCTCTCCCCTGCTCATATCGCACGCGCGCAACATCTCAGTTCTTCTTTCTCGGTGCCTGTCGTTGTGGTACATATGTTAATATATTTAAACATTTCCAAATTGATTACTTACGAATCGTTAATCCAATTTTTGATATCTATATATATAAATGACCAGCGCTTTAAAGCCTACGCATATGTATAATTTTGGATAAGTTTTGAGATAATTATTTTCTGGGCAGGTTTTCCTTTTTAATTTATTTAGGAGTATAGAAAGTGGATTTGAAGATGGTGATCAAGCCAGGAGGGAGTACATCACGTGTTTGTGCATGGGGATTAATTTCGGATTTTTCTGAGAATATTTTCCGGACATCAGAAAAGACTCGTGGAGTTTTCGTAATTGATCTTATGATAAGGTTTTTAAGATACTGACTTGACACTTGTAAATATTCAGGCATGTTAGTTTATATATATTAATTTCATAATTTTTAGAGATTATTTTTATACTCCGTAAAGTTACCTGTTGATCAAATTTTTGGGTTTACGTGCATGTGTTTCTCGTTTACAACAATTTTATATGTATAGATATAATTTATTTTGTGGATTAAATTTGCTTACGCTATTTTAGTATAGTTGGATTGTATTGTTTGAGGGGTTGTGACCCCGGGAAAAGTTCATTTTATAAAGTCCTTATTTCGAAAAAATTTCTTATAATAAAATATTTATTTCAGATTTCAATTATTATTTGATTAAAAATAGTAAGTAGTTAATTATTTTGAAAAATAATTTATTTAAAAATGATTAATAATTAATTTGAATAATCAATTGATTTAATTATTAATTGATTTATTCTAATTAATTAAATATTAATTGATCTGTTTATCCGTTTTAAATGAAATAAATATTTCTATGATAAACAAATAATAATAATCCGGAGGTTATAAAAATAGTTTTAAATTTTAAATTTCCTTACGAACCTGGATCAAATATTTTACGAGACCTTTTAGTGATCCATTTCGAGTCTAGAAATATTTTAGAAATACTTAATGTTATCTTTAATTTTATAACGTCATCGAGGATATACGTTATAAGTTTTAATTAGGGCTGTAAACGAACAGAGTCGAGCCGAGTTTTACCCGAGCCGAGCCGAGTTTGACTTTTTTTTTAAACGAACCGAACCGAGCCGAGTTTGACTTTTTTTTAAAACGAACCGAGTCGAGCCGAGTTTCCTAATAAACGAGCCAAACACGAGTTTTTCGCGAACAAATCGAGTCGGGTCCTAGTCGAGTCGAATTCGAACCGAGTCCGAGCCGAATCGAGTTGTTCGCTAACAAAACAAATATTTTTTACTCAATTAAGTCCAATTAATAAAAATAACTTTTACGGATTGTTGTTTCTATTTTTTAAGAAATATTTCTAGACGATCCAACCGTACGGATGTCAAGATATACTTAATATAATGATATTCCCAAATTTTAAAAAAATAAAAAATTAATTTGGTTAAAGATTCTAGTATATCATTACTATATTGACTACTTGACTAGTACTCGTAACTAGTGTTTTGTCACGAATTGTTGTTTCTATTTTTCTAAAAATATTTCTCGACAATCCAACCATATGAATGTCAAGATATATATATAATATAATGATATCCCCTAATTTTAAAAAAATAAAAAATTAATTTGGTTGGAGATCTTAGTATATCACTACTATATTGACTAGTACTCGTAACTAGTGCATTGTCACGAATTGTTGTTTATATTCTTTTAAAATATTTCTCGACAATCCAACCGTACGGATGTCAAGATATATCTAATATAATGATATTTTCAAATTTTAAAAAATTAATTTGGTTGGAGATCTTAGTATATCACTACTATATTGACTAAAATTCGTAACTAGTGTTTTGTCACGAATTGTTCTTTCCATTTTTTTAAAAATATTTCTCGACGATCCAACCGTACAGATGTCAAGATATATTTAAGAGTAAATTGCAAAAAGGTGGCCGAACTTTACACTCATTTTCAAAAAAGTGGCCAGACTTTCAATTTTGTAAAATGGTGGTCAGATTTGCCTTTTTCCTTTCAAAAAGGTGGCTGGAGCGATTTTCAGCTTTTTGGCAGGGGTAAAATGGGGAAAAAATGCTAGAAACCCTAAAAATTATCCAAAAAAGAGTAAAAAATTATCCAAAAATTATCTAAAAAATCTCCAAATTAATATGTGTCACCTTATGATTGATTATATTCGTAATAATAATAATAATTCGCCTCCAGCCACCATTTTGTAGAATTAAAATTCTGATCAGATTTGTCTTTTTCCTTTCAAAATGGTGGCCGGAGGCGAATTATTATTATTATTACGAATATAATCAATCAATAAGGTGACACATATTAATTTGGGGATTTTTTTGGATAATTTTTAGGGTCTCTAGCATTTTTTCCCCATTTTACCCCTTCCAAAAAGCTGAAAATCGTTCCAGCCACCTTTTTGAAAGGAAAAATGCAAATCTGACCATCATTTTACAAAATTGAAAGTCTGGCCACTTTTTTGAAAATGAGTGTAAAGTTCAGCCACCTTTTTGCAATTTACTCTATATTTAATTTAATGATATTCCCAAATTTAATGTATTATATTTATTAATATATATATATATATATATATTAAGTATAATAATACAAATGTAACATATTTAATTATGGTCAATTTCTCTATGTGATCGAAGTTGGATAGGTCATAAGTTGTTTTTTTAAATTCTTGATGTTGAATTCCAAATTTCATATTTGTGTTGTGACTTGTGAGAAAAATGGCATGCTTTAATCAATTTTTTAATTTTGACAAATTAAATAAAATTGATATTCATTTTCTAAAATGAGATTATAATCAATATAAGAAAATTAAAAGATTATAAAATTATGTATATTATATATATATATATATAGTCACATAAAAATTAATATATTAAATATGATTCAAATAATCAAATGTAAATACATTATAATATATGCGTATGTGTATATATTTATACATATCATAATAAAAACATAATATAAAATTTAAATTTGTGTTAATTATTATATTTAGAGATTTTAAAAATAAAATGTTCAAGAATTAAGACACATCAGTACATTACAGATTCACAATTTACACCAATACATAATCAAACTATAAATATTTTAGGCGGTATATATAAACATTAATATATTAAATATGAATAAACATTAATAATATATATATAATATGAATAATTTCATATAAACATTAATATATTAAATATAATATAAATATTTAAATTATTCATAATATTTTTTTATTTATAATATATATAAATTTTATCTGAGCCGAGCTAGACGAGCTCGAGCCGAACTCGAGCCGATCCCGAGCTAAACGAGCCGAGCTCGAGTCGAACGGGCATAAAGCTCGGCTCGGGTTCGTTTACTAACCGAGCGGATTTTTATGTTCAAGATCAAGTTCTTTTAATAAACGAACAGAGTCGAGCTCACTTAAACGAGCCGAGCTCGAGTTTTGTTCACGAACAACTCTGTTCATTTGCAGCCCTAGTTTTAATGTATAAATTTGAATTGTTAATTTTTATTCTTTTTTGTTCGAGGATTAATTGTGAGTCTCGAGAATTAATTGTTTATTTATAATCGAGTCTCGAGAGTTAACTAGTTGTTTGAGGATTAGTTAATAATTGAGTTTATATTTTATTTATTGGTTTGTTAGATTTGATGTTAGTTTTCTTGTTAATAGGAATATGTCTGTGATAAGTATATAAGTATAGTTAAGTTATAAACGCTCGTAGAATACATCGAGGTACTTCAAGGACTAAAGTACTGTATTATATTTGACTATAGATGTAGACGTGCGGACTCGATCTCCATAGTTCAGACTCGTAGCAACCGCATGGGTGTCAGATTAAAGAATTATTAAATGGCGAGACAGACAGTGTAGTCGACCCATTCCAGCTTAGGACCGCATCTATATCAGGCAAGTATTTTCTCCTTGATCATCTTAAACACTTTTATTTTCTGTTTCATTTATTCATATCATGACAAATAGCTATTGTTCAGAGTTATTTGTGAATCTTAAATTTTTATTGCGAAATAGAATTGTTAATATCCGTACCTTTGATATTGCAAAGTTGATTTAAATAAATATATCATATCATATTTTATCGAAAAATGATATTATTACGAAAAGTGAAGGATTATGATTTTTTTTAAGCAACCCAAACATTCTAGATTGCTTGGTCGGATTGGACGATTGCGCAATGACCGGTAGCGGATGGAGCCTGGTCCTGCGTGTTGCGTAGTGGCCGGTAGCGGATGGAGCCTGGTCCTACGTGTTATATATTAGGCCCATGTGTGCCTAGGGTACCCGTTATGATTTGTTGGACTTATACGGATGGGTATAGGTCTGTACTATATTCCTTTCTGATCAGGGGGATATTAGTATGAATGTCCAAATCCAGTCTGCCCGTTTGACTATGATGAAATGTGATTATCAATTAGCTGTTTTGTAATATAGCTATTGATGTGATTATTACGAGATGTTTTGATCATTGATTATATATCCTGATCCACTCTATCTGTTTTTGTTTAAAAGTTTATTATATACCTGCTGGGCATATTTTTGGCTCACTCTTGCTTTTCATCATACACTTTTCCAGACAGGATGAGAAAATATTAGCCTTTCAGAAAAAGTAGATCAACGAGATTTATCCGCGTAGCTCGGAAGAAGAAAGTAAGATGTATTTGCGAAGAAGTTTCGGATCCAGAAAGTCTGTATCTGGAGTAAGTTTTATTTATATATTAGTATATTATATATTATATATATTTCTTGTTATAGACCCGTCCTAGCCGCTGGTATATTTCTTATCGAAATTATACTAGTAATATAAGATTGGTTTAAAAGAGATTGTTGAAATCAATTGTGAAATTTTATGGATGGGGTCACAAGCGAGATTTGATTTGATTATTTGAGGTTTATAATAATTGATGTTTGGATTTTGGATTCTTGTTTCTAGAACTATAATCTAAAAGATCTTGGTAATTGGGGTCGTAAATGAGAATTCAAATATTGAATAACTACATGTGATTTAAAATATTATTAAAAAGGTGATTTTATATTGAGGATTTTCACGTGACGACCAGATCCCCGACCCCGGATTTGGGGGCGTTACAGGTGGTATCAGAGCTAAGATTATAGAAACTAGAAACGAGAGTATGTAGGAGTGTGTATAGTTAAGTGAGGAACGTCAAAGCTCATATAGAGTTCGTATTGGACTATTGGATATAGTACGAATGATTAAGTTGAGATTGTTATATTTGTTGGAGATGGTTGTGCTGAGTTGGATAGAACTCCTTGCGGCTATAGATATTTAGTGTGGAATCTTCAAGGATTATTACGATTCGACGACGAAGTAGGGTATCGATAAATTTAGAACGCAGAGAAGAAAAAGCTTAGAATCGAACGACTATCCATCAGAAGAGCCGACAAAGAAGACATTGATGAAGACCTTGGCAATACCTTCCCTATTTCTGAATTATTTTAATTACTTTCCCCTTAGTGATTTATTTTGATATCATTCCCAGAAAACTTTTGATAAAGAACATATCCCGCACTTGCTTATTATGTACTAATATTTTCTTAGGTGATGTGGGTGCAGGTGTAGCAGAATTAGCAATTTTAACACCTACTTTCCCATTCCTATTACTCTTTGACTTGTTCTTGTTACGACCTAATTCAGTTTTAGCAGATTCAGTTTTAACTGGCTCATTAGGTGTAACTTCTTCTACATTATTTTCCTCAACTTCTTTCTCTTTTAACTTATCCTCAACAAGCATTTCTTGTTTCCATACGATAGTATCTTCGTCTAAGGGTTCTGAGAGTGGGAGCTTAAAGATAGGATTACTACTCTTCTTAATGACAAAAGGAACATTTTCATTTTCTAATAAAACAGTACTAGAAGCATTGAAAGTTACATTCCTTTTATCCTTTTTCTTATTCCTTTTATGTTCATCGTAGTCAAAGCCTATACATGTCTTGTTATCTAAGCTCTGTTTATCCATTATGTGTTTAGCAATATTAGCTGAGTTCTTAAAAGCTTCCAATTTTAACTCTAGCTCGGAAATCTTAGCCATAAGTGTTGTCTCAACCTCTGCATTACAGTTAACCTTATTCTTCAAATATTCATTTCTTTCCTTAAGGTTATTAACTGTGATTCCTACAAGCTCTAGTTGTTCCTTTCCAGATTCTAGCTTTTTAATCTTCGCAACTAATCTAGCATTTTCTCCTTCAGAAGCTAGCATGCTTGTATGAATGTTAAACATCTCTATACTCAAGTCATTAACAATATTTTTATATTCAGATAGAGACATATCTACAATGGTGAGAATAGGTACCTATGATGATGATGGAGATTGTTCTGAAGTGTCTGCCATTAATGCAAGATTTCCATATTCTTCTTCTTCAGAATCTGTGCCATCCCAGCTTCTACCTTCAACAATGTAAGCCTTGCCTTGTTGTTTTGCAACCAAAGCATCCAATCTCTGTTTCAACTTCTCATTCTCCCTTTTCAACTCATCATAGCTTTTTTTCTCGTATGAACTCCTCTTCTCATAAACCTTCTTGTCTTTTGCTTGTCTTGGTTTCTTACATTCAGTGGCGAAATGCCCTAGTTCATTGCAGTTGTAGCACCGGAACTTACTATGGTCTACCATGTTTGACTTGTAACCACATCTTGAGTTAGATCCCGAAAATGATCCTGTCTTCTAAAATCTTCTACCAAAACTTTTCTTGTACTTGGGATTCCTTCTGAATCTTATATGCTTGAAATGCCCTGCCAAGTACGCCATAGATTTGTCTTCCATCTCATCAAGCTCTTCCAATGTATAAAAATCATCTTCCTCTTCAGCTTGTGATTCCGTAGCCATTTCAGCTTCAATGATCAATTCTCCACCAATCTTGGTTTCAACGACCTTTGCTTCAGAAGTTTTAACTTCATCTGCCATAAGAGCTGTGGTCTTCATTAATGTTGCACTCTTACTATCCACTGAGCCGTAACCATAGATAATCAACCTCTGTTCTTGTTCTATTTCATAAGTCTTCAATTTTCCATATAGCTTTTCAAGGGGCATAACATTGAAGTTGTCCCTTTCTCTAATTGAAGAAACTTATCGTAGAAGGGGGGTTGAATACGATATTGTCCAATTTATAAAATATTCGCGGAATGATTTGTTATGGACTAGTTGACAGTTCGAACAGATATTAAATCAAACACAAGGTATGCACACAGTTAACACAAACACAGTTCGTTCTGGGAATATATCGTTTTATTAATATAAACCACGATGGTGCTACACAAATCTAATCCGTAGATTAGCTTCAACTGATTCACTAGTACAGTTACAATACAACAACAACAATCAATACGAACAATAATTGTGACACTAGTCAAACGACGTTAATGGCTTCTCTGTGTCTCTCTTCTTTGCTCTGTATATTTTCTCTTTGTAACTGAATGAATTGTTAATCACAAAGGCTTGGCTTTGCTGCTTTATTGTGTAAGCTTTTTCAATCTTCTACGTGGCCTTCTGAGAACCAAGTAAATAGATTGCTTCTCACTTCTTGAATTAACAACCGTCGAGACATTTAATTTATAACCATCGGTGAGTCTGTTGATAACCGTCGAGACTGAAATAAATCACTTAAAACAATTCTGCTCAAGGATATCAATAGGTGGCATGTTGTGGCTGGCTGTAGATTAAACAATCTTAAACCCTCAACTATCGAAGTGCCATAACTATCGAGACTTAACCATCGATGGAATAAATAATCTGGATATTTATCTGAGTCCCTTAACTATCGAGCTGCTGTAACCGTCAAGCAATTTAGACGAAACAGTCAAACCCAACTTTCAATTATAACTATCGACTCAAATAAATTATTAAAACCATAACCGTCGAGAGAAATAGAATTAATAATATATCCAAAATGGTAACCGTCGAGTGATTTGCTAACCGTCGGTAAATAAGACGAAATAGCCAAATAGGAAACCCAACCGTCGATAAATAAGACAAAACAGTCAAACAGCCAAGACCAACTATCGGTAGTTCACCTTAGCCATTTTTCCAACGATTCAAAGCTCTGTAATATTTCCTTTCACTGCAACCAAGTTAATAAATTTACCTTTACTACTTGAACTTGATTTTCTCCGAGCTTTAGCACACAACGGTTATACAGCCAATTCTTTTCTAACATATATGCGGTTCTCAATTCCTTTTGTGCTGACGTTTAGTGCAACTGGTCTGGTTCATAAACGACTAACACGAACTTGACCTTCACATCTTCTTGACTATTCAATTGGCCCTGTTTCTCTAGCTGTTAAGAAGTGCTTCTGTAATTCACTGGAATCCCTTGACTTCTCTGTTGTAAAACCTCTGACATCTTCTGAACCTCTGAAATACTACATCTTTATTCTTCACTGAGGCTTGAACATGTTAATGAACTTCTTTCAGTGATCTTCAATGTCTTCAAAGCTTCCTCTAATGTTTTGGTCTTTTGTATTCAACTTATAAATGATTCGCAGTCGATTCCGTGCTTCATTTAATATAAGTTATCGACCATCAGTGTTGAATTAGTTTCCTCGGTTACATGTTACGTTACGTTACATTATGCTTTACAGTGCCCTATCTTGTTATACTTGTAACACTTGACTTTTGATTTATCAATAGTTTTTAATTTTCCATCTTTATCTTATCTTTTCCTGAATCTGTCTTTCTTCTCTAGTTCTCCTTGCTTCTTTTGGAAGTTTCCTTGCTTTCTGTACTTCATATATTTCATTCTCTTGGAGCCTTTGACAATCATAGCAACCATCTCCATCATGTCAGAGTCTGTGGAGTCATCAGAGTTTGCATCAGAGTTTGTCTCAGACTCTGATTCACTGTTTTCCTTGATCATTACAGCTTTTTGCTTTCTTGTTGAGACTTTCAAAGGTTTCTCTTTTGGTTCTTCAATTTTAGTCTCAACATTCAAGGCAACAGATTTTGCCTTGCTACTTTTCCTATTCTTCCTTTGTTGTAATTCCAGATCATGAGTTTTCAATCTTCCATAGACTTCATCTAGAGATATCTCATCCACATCATCCCTATCTCTTATTAAAGATGTTTGTAGATCCCATTCTTCAGGAAGAGCCCTCAGAAACTTGGTGTTTGAATCCTCATTGTCGTACACCTTACCCACCAAAGCTAAGTTATTCAACAGAGTTAGAAATATGTCATAGATATCTGTGAGATACTCATTCTGCTTAGCTTCAAAGTATTCATAATCTTGAATTATAACAGATGTTATTCGCCCTTAAGTACACTAAGTTTGGAGAAGGGGGGGTTGAATACAAACTTAATAATTAATTCAACTTCTTGCGGAAATAAGTTTGTACAAAGAGAATGTTTAATTTAGATTGATGTAACTAAGAACTGGATAACTAAAGTGTTGAAAACAGAAACAACAAGATTAAAAATTACTAGTGGATTGTTTTTCCACTAGTGAGTTTTTACTTTCAATTGATCTTAGTAAAAATACTAAGCTGCGTACAAAGTTGAATGTAGAATTTAGAAAAGCATTACAAGTTCTGCCTGATTTTCTACTTTGCTTTTCTTGAGTTCTTAAACACAACTACATCTTCCTTTGCTACTGTGTTTTTGCTTTTTTTTTTTATAAACAAAAACTACTGCTCTAGTTTTCTATCGACTGATAACAATATAATATTACAATTTATACTGTTTACATAAAAATAGAAACTAGCTCCTTTTCACAGCTTTCCTTGTAGAACTAACTAGCTCTGGAATTTGTCTTAAGATATTCCTTGGATGCTGTGTTGCCTAGAAAGTCTTCACAGTCCTGACAGGACTGTCTTCCAATGATTCAGTTTCTGCACTGTTCCCGTGATATCTGGCTTTTAGCTAAATAGGGAAACTTTAATCAACTGATAAATGCTGTTAAGCTTATCAGTTGATTCACCTTTGCTTATCCATCGATGAATAGGATATCTGTTGATCAGTTGATGTGTCGATGGATAATTGAGTTATCCATCGACTCCTTATCCATTGATGGTTCTTTATCCGTTGACTGTAATTATCCATTGATAGCTTTCATCCGTTGAGTAGTGTCTTCATCCATCGACTTCAACATCAGTTGATCACTTCACTTGTGAGAATTCTGACTTAGAATATTTACAATTGATCAGTCATTCTTCACATCTGTTGAGAAGCTAGAAATTGAAGTCAATAACATCAGTTGACTACATCATTGCATCCATCGAGGTAATACAATCAATTGATAGTGAAACATAAATCAATGCTACAATCCAGTTTATCAGTTGATAAACAAGTTTCAACTGATAACTGGTTTCCTAATCAATGGATATTTATAAGTCATATCCATTGATCAGTTACAAAATAATTTTGAGTCCCTATTGAAATTCTAAGTAATTTGTTATCATCAAAACTTATAATTCCTAACAATCTCCCCCTATTTATGAATATTTAAAATATGCATAAATTTTCTGTTGATGATAACAAAACTCCTGAACATTTTCATTCTTAGCAAGAATTACAATATTGATAAGTAAAGTTTGAGACAGAGTAATCAGATACCAGACAGGGATGAATTCTGATAATTTTGATGATTGAGGTTGAATCTCCTATTTTCTCCTTCTTCCCCTTGACTCATTCATCTTGTCTTCATTCTCCTTCATCTTCCTGTAGAGGGTTCCCTTCAATATCTTCTCATCTTCAATCCTGTAGTCCAATTGACTTGCCAGATGATTTAATTCCAGATTTGGCAGTTTGTCTATTTCTTGACAAATATCAATGCATTTTTCTCTGCCTTCCCTGTCCTTGTATATCATCAAGTAGAAGGGCTCATGAAGCACTTTTCTTCCTTCAGGATTCCAGATCTTTATTCTGTCATCCCTTTCTTCTTGAACAGGTGCCTCCCTTATCTTCTTCATTCTTTCAAGGATGGCCTTTCCTAGCTCTTCAGTTAGATAATACTTCCTGTTGAGCATAGTGTAGATCTTCCTCAAGATGCCATATCCTTGATCCAAAACTTGGTTGAATGTGAAGGTTGAGTGTGATCCATCTTCATACTCAATGTGAAGAAGATCAACATCTTTCTTCCTTTGCCCTTTTGCTGCAATCATTCCCTCAGCTTTGATTGGCACAAAGTTTTCAGATTTGTGTTTGAACACCTCTATTTCTTTGGCTTGATTACTCCCAGAAGCTTGACCTTCAGTCTTGACTTGCTTTGGCTTCTTCTCCTTGTCTTCATCAGCTAATGGTCTTTTAACTCCAGATGATTTTGGTGCATCTTTGGGCTTGTTTGCTCTTTGCTTCATCCTTGGCCTCCTTTCACCTTCTTTTCTTCTGGCTTCTCTTATTAGCCTATCCTCTTCATCATATTCCCTTTGCAATTGAATGGCTAATTCTTCTTGTCTTCTTTCTTATTGCTCCTTTTCTTTTATGCCAACTACTATGGCTTTGCTCAACAATTTTTCACTTTCCCCTCCACCTGTGACAGCTTTCTTTTTATCATCTTCAATTAGCTTTCCCTTTCCTTTCCTGTCACCAGGTTGTGAGCTACTGGAACTTGTTTCCTTGAATTTGCTAGCAATTGCATCAAATTTCCTTACTATGTCTTGAGCCAACTCCTTCTTGGGATCTGTAGACTTTACCACAGCTTCAGTACCACTTGCTTTCTCCAATGCATCAGCTTCTTGCTTCTCCCCCTTTTTGTTATCAGCAACTGGCACTTGTGCTACTGACTGAGAGAGTATGGGAGTCTCTAAGAGTTTACCCAGAAGATTGATTTGAGTGACTTGATTCTTCAAAATTTGCTGCATGCTAAGTTCTATGGAGGTTACTCTTTTCTCCAATTCCATTACCTTGTCCTTTGCTGAAAACTCAGTGTCCAACCTTTGCTTGATTCTAGTCAGCATTGTGAGGCTGAGTCTGGAGTCAATGGTGGTGTCAAAATGCATCCTTGAGCTGTCAATGTCTTCTCTTATTTTCTTCAATTCATACTTGGAGCTTGTGACATGCATTTTCTGGATCTTCAAATTATCCCTGTAAAAGTTCAGAATTCTCATGTGCAGGGGATCCACCACATCTACTTCAGCCATGGACCTTCTGTAAAGAGAAATGATGGCCCTTTCTGTTTCAGCCAAATTAGTTTCATCACTAGCCACTTGTGGATCTAGAAGGTCATCATCAGAAATTTCATCAAAATCTTCAGGATTCATGTGGGATATATCATCAGGTTGACTGGCCAAAAACTCTTTCCCACTCCTGAATTGCTCTTCTGTCTGCACTAAACCCAGCATTTGCTCAGCTATTTGATTAGATGCTGCTGCTAGTTCCTGATAATGAGGATCTTCATGTTGAAAGGTTGAAGCATCAAGATTTACATCAATTTCATCCTCCACCTCCATGTTGACTTCTGCACCTCCTGCAGGGACTTCATAGTCTACAGCTCCCCCTGACTCCAGCCCCAACTTCTGGGTGAGTCCTGCTTCAATCTGCTCAGTTTTAGAAGTTGATGCTTCATGAGATGGTGAAATTGGTTTCTCTCTATTCTTTTCTCTCTCACTCTCTTCTCTCTTTTCTTGCATCAGGATCTCATCCTGGATTCTCACCTCTCCCTTACTTTCCTCTCCTTTTTCATCACCTGCTAAGGTGGGACTCTCTTTTCTCACACCCTCTCCTTTTGCCACCTCAGAAGAATTTGAGGGCCCCTCATTCACACACTCTCCTTTTGCCAAGGTATGCAAACCTTGCCTCTCACACACCTCACCCACTCCACTCAATCCTAATAGAGTATTGGCCACCTGAAGTGTTTCAATGGATGATTCATGAATTGACATTAAGGGATCAATCGATGGATAAGAAGTATCCATCGATGGATGAATATCCGTTGATGGGAGCTCGTCGATGGATGTAAGGATATCCATCGATGATAGTGAACTAGTCAATGGATGTTGGAAGTTATCAGTTGATTGCATAATATCCATTGACTGGAGAGAACTAACAGTATTTGCCTGATCAACCAAGGTGTTAACCTTATTTGGTGATGCAAGTGAATTTGTTGGCTCCACCCTGAGTTGCAAAGAGGGTGAATTTGAAACAATGAAGTTGTCAATCAACACTGTTTCTGAAGAAATAGTTTTTGAGGGAGATTGAGAAGAAAATTCAGATAAAGAATGGGGCTGTGCCTCAGGAAGATTCTGAGACACATCAAAAGAAGAAACGGAAGGCTCCACCAAATTTTCATTTGGCTTTGCAAGTGTGTGTGTGCCCTGTGCAGAATTTGTAACCTTCTTTCTTCTTTTGTATGGTTGTATTATTTGGTGACCCTTATCCCCATCTGATGGTCCTGGTTGAGACCTCTTTTCAATAGTTACATCTTTTTGAGAAGATGCAACTAGGGATGTGTTCAAGTCCTTTACTACAGCCTCAATCTGTTGGGAGATTGGACTGGAGGCTGGCTGGTTCCTCTCAATCTCACTCTCCTTATCCTTCTGGCTTTCTTGATGTTGGCCAGTTCCCTCACCCTTATCAACCACATTCACTCTCCCCTCAGTGATTTTTCTTTTTTTAGTTCTTACAACAGTAGTCTTTTGAGAAACTACTGAGGTGGTTTGATTAGACTTATGTTGTGAAGGTTGTGCAACTTGGGTAGGAGGAATGGGGGCATTTCCATCTCCCTCCATTGTTGCAGAAGGCAAAGAAATTTGAGATTTTGAAGAAGAATGTAAAAGATTGAGATTTTGAAGATATACCTGCACAAGAGGAGGATAAATGAGGCACAACTTAGGGTGTAAGTTGATTCTCACAAGATCCTTGAAGACCCTCTTGTTTTGCATCCATGGCTCCAAGGACTCCATATCTGCACTTATTTCATATTCTCCAACAGAGGCATTAATAATCATCATGAAAAATCTTGCAAAGTAGATATTATGTTTCCTAGATGACTTGGGTCCTAACTTGGCAGTCAATTCATTTAGGAGTAATGTGCCAAAATCAAAATATTTATCAAATAGGACAGAATAAGCAATTTCTTGCATACTTATTGTAATTGCATCAAAATTACTTATTTTTCCAGAAAATACTTTAATTATGGCATCAAAGAAATAACTCCATTCTTTTCTAAGATTCTTCCTAACAACTTCTCCTAATCCAGTTTCAGCATTTGCATAATTAACGGATTCTAACATGTCCCTAATTTCTTCTTCAGTTGGGGGCTTATCACAATTATTTGCAGGCAATCCTAAACATTCAGATAATGAAGTACTATTAATTGTATAGGTATTACCTTTGCAAGAATAAGAAATTATCTTTCCATCTGATGAAATCTCTGCAGAGGTCCACAGTTCTTCAACAAAGGAACACACGATTGTTGGTGCTTCGCTGAGAGCTTTGGAAACTTTGCAATCTCCTAGGAATCGCATCAATGGATGAAAGTTCACAGGAGCATCATTCACCGTTAAACATGCTGTGAAGTTGTTCTGTTCATAGGTGAACCCAGTGGAAGAGACGATCTTCTTTTGTGGTGCCATTCTTTCAGTTGATATTCAAGAAATTAAAGTGAACTTGAAAGAATTTGTGAGAGCTCGTGAGAATTAGATAAAATTAGCTTGAGAGAGAGAGACAGAGATGAATAGTTTAGAAAAAAAAATAGCAGGTAAGAATGAATTTTTAATTGTAGCTGCTATTTATATTTTCTAGTATTAAAAAGACTTGAAAGGACTTTTTAATTAGCAGATAACCGTTGATGTATAAAAGACTGTAGTTTATTACCCTTGATGGTAATTCTCCAACGGCTATAATCTGATCAACGGATGAATAAAACTGTAGAAATTCTATTACTATCGACGGATAAAAATAGAGAATTAATCATTTATCGATCGATCACTAACTACCAAGATAATTAACTGTCGATAGATAAATATCCATTGATAATTGTGAACAATGGCTGCAAAACTTGACAGACATTTTAAGCATGAGCATAATTAAGCATACCTAACTCACAGACTAATCTATTAAAAGTAGATTCATCTAGAGGTTTGGTAAATATGTCTGCAAGTTGTTGTTCACTAGGGACAAAATGTAATTCAACTGTACCATTCATTACATGTTCCCTAATGAAATGATACCTTATGTCAATGTGTTTGGTTCTGGAATGTTGCACAGGATTTTCTGTTATTGCAATGGCACTTGTATTGTCACAGAAGATGGGAATTTTGTTCAAGTTGAACCCATAGTCAAATAGTTGATTCCTCATCCATAAAATTTGTGCACAGCAACTTCCAGCAGCAATGTACTCAGCTTCTGCAGTTGAAGTTGATACTGAGTGTTGCTTTTTGCTAAACCATGACACAAGTTTATTTCCCAGAAATTGACAGGTGCCTGTAGTACTTTTCCTGTCTATTTTGCAACCTGCATAATCAGCATCTGAGTAGCCTATTAGATTAAAACCAGAATCTCTAGGATACCAAATACCTAAATTTGATGTACCCTTAAGATATCTGAAAATTCTTTTAATAGCTACTAAATGAGATTCTCTAGGATCAGCCTGAAATCTAGCACATAAGCATGTAGAGAACATTATATCTGGCCTACTAGCAGTTAAATATAAAAGTGAGCCTACCATGCCTCTATAACTTGAAATATCCACCTTAGCTTCTTTGGTATTTAATTCAAGTTTAGTGGCAGTGGCCATGGGAGTTTTTGCAGAAGAACATTCACTTAACTCAAATTTCTTTAACAAATCATGAATGTACTTTGTTTGATTTATAAAAATACCATCCTTAACCTGTTTGACTTGTAACCCAAGAAAGTAGGTAAGCTCTCCCATCATGCTCATTTCATATTTACTCTGCATTAGTTTGGCAAACTTCTTGCAAAGTTCCTCATTTGTTGATCCAAAAATAATGTCATCCACATAAATTTGTACAAGAATGATAGAGCCATTAACATGTCTACTGAATAGAGTTTTATCAACAGTACCTCTTGTGAAATGATTCTCAATGAGAAACTGAGACAGAGTGTCATACCAGGCCCTTGGTGCTTGCTTCAAGCCATAAAGTGCTTTGAGTAAAAAGTAGACAGAGTTAGGAAATTTTAGATCTTCAAAGCCAGGAGGTTGTTCCACATAGACTTCCTCTTCTAGTACTCCATTCAGAAATGCACTTTTCACATCCATCTGGTAGACTTTGAAATTAGCATGTGCAGCATAGGCCAGAAAGATTCTAATTGCTTCTAACCTTGCAACTGGTGCAAAAGTTTCATCAAAATCAATTCCTTCTTCTTGTGAATAACCCTTTGCTACAAGCCTTGCTTTATTCCTAGTCACAATACCAGTTTCATCCATTTTGTTTCTGAATACCCATTTTGTACCAATTACTGATCTATCTTTTGGTCTGGGCACCAGCTTCCATACTTTATTTCTTTCAAACTGATTCAGTTCTTCTTGCATAGCCAAAACCCAATCAGGATCCATGAGAGCCTCTTCAATTCTTTTGGGTTCTTCTTGAGATAGAAAACTGCTATACAGACACTCATTTTGAGTAGCACTTCTTGTCTTGACACCATCTTCTGCATTTCCAATAATTAGTTCAAATGGATGGCTTCTTGTCCATTTTCTTTGAGGAAACAAATTTTGCCTTGATGATGAAGCTTCATGATCATTTGTATTGAACTCAAAGTGATCTGAATTTGTAGATTGATTCTGAAACCCTCCCCCTGAAGTGGATACCCTTGATGTAGATTGTTGATTATCCGTTGAGGAGTTATCAGTTGATGCATTATCAGTTGATGGATTTCTGTCAACTGATAAATTATCCATTGATGCAGTAACATCAACTGATATTGGGTTTCTGAACACTTGAGGTTTTATAATTTCTGCCTCTTCATCGTCATTTACATCATTTGATTCATTCTCAAAATGCAGTGTGTCATGATTTCCTTCATCAAACAAGCCTTGAATCTTTTTATCATCAAATACTACATGTACAGATTCCATAACAATGTGTAGTCTGAGATTGTAGATTCTATAGGCTACACCTGATAGTGCATACCCAACAAATATAGCTTCATCAGCCTTGGCTTCAAATTTTCCTAGATTTTCACCTTGATTTCTTAGTACATAGCACTTGCAGCCAAAGACATGAAGAAATCCCACCTTTGGCTTTTTGTCTTTCTTGATCAATTGATAAGGAGTCTTCCCTTGAGCTTTATTTACTAGGGAGATGTTTTGAGTAAAACATGCTGTGTTTATGGCCTCAGCCCAGAAGTATGTTGGGAGTTTGGCATCTTCCAACATGGTTCTAGCAGCTTCAATCAATGTCCTATTTTTCCTTTCAACTACCCCATTTTGTTGAGGTGTTCTGGGTGCAGAGAATGTGTGTATGATTCCTTTTGATTCACAGAACTCTTTCATTGTGGAATTTTTGAATTCTGTTCCATTGTCACTCCTTATCTTCTTTACATCCAATTCAAGATTTTTCTCATTTTCTCTTATGTGCTTGATGATGAGATGACTAGCTTCATCCTTTGAATGTAGAAAATAAGTCCATGAGAATCTTGAAAAATCATCCACAATGACTAGAGCATACTTCTTCTTTGCAATAGACATAATATTTACAGGACCAAACAAATCCATATGTAATAACTCAAGTGGCTTTTCAATTGAAGATTCCAATTTCGACTTGAATGATGCCTTCCTCTGTTTTCCTTTCTGACAGGCATCACAAAGTCCATCCTTGACAAATTCCATTTGTGGTAAGCCTCTCACTTGATTTTTCTTAACCAAGAGATTCATGGCTTTGAAATTCAAGTGAGCTAATTTCTTATGCCACAGCCAACTTTCATTTGTACTTGCCTTAGAGAGAAGACAAGTCATTGATTCTGCATTTGTTGAGTTGAAGTCAGCTATGTACACATTCCCTTTTCTATTCCCAGTCATGACCAGGCTTCCATCTACCTTGTTGGAAATTATGCATGTTTCTATTGTGAAACAGACTTTATTTCCATTGTCACATAGTTGACTTATGCTTAACAAGTTATGTCTTAAGCCATCAACTAATGCAACAGGTTCAATGATGACATTCTCTTTTGAAATCAAGCCATATCCCATGGTGTGCCCTTTGCTGTCATCTCCAAAAGTTACTCCAGGGCCAGCTTTCTCCTCAAACTTTGTGAGCAGGGATTTATCTCCAGTCATGTGTCTTGAACATCCACTGTCCAAGTACCAAAGATTTCTTCTCTTTCCCTGCACACAGTCAAAACAAATCAAGTTGATTTTGGTACCCAAGTTGCCTTGGGTCCTTTCTTATTAGTTGTTATCTTTGGCTTGGTTTCCAATTTTTGTACCTTTGGTTTGGGTTGTTTTACTTCCACTTCAACCTTAGGTGTTGGTCTCCCTACCTCAGAATTCTCAGTGCTAATATTTGGAATGCTCATGCTTGCAGAGTTGAAAAAATTTGGTGCATGAAGATTGCTAAGCATATTCCATGGCATAGCAGGCATATTCATATTGGCAAATGCAAGATATGGATTAAACATATAAGGCATTGATGCATACTAAGCATGAATAGCATGAGAATCAACTAAATGAGGAAAAACAGAACTGGTATGCATGTTGGGTATAGCAGGTATATTTGTTGCTGTAGGCATGGTGAGTTTACATTGGACAGATAAATGATTTTTACTACCACACTTAGCACATACTTTCCTAGGAGCATATTTGTCAGGTGTGTAGTTGTTGTGCTTGTTTATGCCTACTTTACCATTTCTATTTTTCTTCTTCTTTTCATTTGGCTGAATATTAGGTTCTATCTTTTCCAATTTCTCTTTCAACTGATTTTTAGATAAGAATCCTATATTAGCCTTTTCAACTTCGATTTTAGCTTCAGAGGAGCTACTTTCTTTGACAAATTTAATAGGTCTGTTAAACTTAGTTTTAATATCACATTTCTTAGCAGTTGATGACTTCTCAATCGATGGATAATTATCCGTTGAAATAGCATTATCAATCGATGGATAATTCTTATCAGTTGATTCAGAGTTATCAATCGATTGCTTCTTTTCTAAAGATTGATCTTCATCAATGGCTATTTTCTCAAGAGTTTCAGACAACATGGTGAAAGAGTTTGTTCCATGAATGTCATTCATCTTCTTACTGGCTTTACTTGACCTGTTCCACTTGTCAATGGTTCTTAGTTCATCCTCTAATTTTTCTTTTAACTTCTCTATTTCCTTTTTACTGTCAACTAGTTCATTTCTAGCATCTTTGTTTTCCATCTTGAGTCTGTCCAATTGCACTAGCTCACTCTCTAAGAAATTGTTTCTTTCAGTGAGAGTTTCTAATGTTAATTTGATCCTAATGTTCTCTTTGTTCAAAGACTTAAGAGTGACGTGCAAATTATACAATTCATTAGACATTTCATTAATAGTAATATTGCATTCATCTTTGGACAACTCAGATAGATTTGTAGAAATTACCTGATTGCTAGATGAACTAGCTTCTTGGTCATCTTGATTGGCCATTAGTGCAAGATTGATGTGTTCTTCTTCTTCTTCAGAATCCTCCTCAGCAGCCCAGTCCTTTTCTTCTGTCACAAAAGCCTTCTCTCTTTGTTTGAGCAAGTCAAAGTACTTCTTCTTATAGTCAATACCATCACTAGACTTTGACCTCTTTTCAACTTTGGGCTTTCTGCATTCGCTTGAAAAGTGACCAGCCAATCCACAATTAAAGCATCTGAATTGAGTTCTGTCAACAAGATTTTTGCCTTGTTGATTGTCTCTCCTGAACTGTGATCCAGGCCTTTGCATTGGATTCCTTTTGAACTTGAGTTTAGAAAATTTTCTTGATAGAAAAGCTAAATGCTCATCTATTTCATCCATTTCATCTTTGATGAGTGACTCATCACTGTCACAAAGTTCTTTTCCTTTACCAGTAGAAGATTCATCATATCTAACATAATTTGCACCATTGCCATGACCTTCTTTCTTCCCTTCTTTGAAATCAGCATCTTCATCTGTTTCTGCAACTTGCTTTTCCTTGACCATCAAAGCAATGGACTTTTCTCTCTTCTGACTTTTCTCAATTTCCTCATCTTGCTGTAGCTCCAACTCATAGGTTTTCAAGATGCCATACAGCTTGTCCAAGGTATAATCTTTAAAGTCAGGAGATTGCCTTATAGAGACAGTCATTGGTTTCCATTCTTTGGGTAGGGACCTCAAGAATTTGAGGTTGGTGTCCTCAACAGCATAAACTCTTCCATATAGTTTAAGCTCATTCAACAGCTTTTGAAACCTACTATATGTATCATTTATTGATTCACCACCCTTGAAGTGAAAGGCCTCATACTTTTGAATCAAGAGTTGCATCTTGTTCTTTCTTACTTGCTCAGTACCTTCACAGAGGGTTTGAAGAGTGTCCCAGACTTCTTTGGAGGTTGTACAACTGATGACATTGTCAAACATGTCCTTGTCAAGACCATTAAACAAGATATTCATGGCCTTTTTGTCCTTGTGTACTTCCTTTTCATCTTCATCTGTATACTCACTCACAGATTTAGGAATGAGTTTGTCTGGTGCTTGAGTACCGTCTGCATTTACACTTGTAACTATTTTCATAGGCACATGTGGACCTTTCTCTATGCAATGAACATAGGAAGGATCAATAGATAGCAGATGCAAGTGCATTTTTACTTTCTAGGGAAAATATTCATCTTTCTCTAGAACTGGAATCTTAACTCCTGTTTCTCTTTGACCCATTCTTGATGTACTTTTAGATCTTGACTTTCTGTTTGTTGAAAGCTTGCTCTGATACCAATTGTTATTCGCCCTTAAGTACACTAAGTTTGGAGAAGGGGGGGTTGAATACAAACTTAATAATTAATTCAACTTCTTGCGGAAATAAGTTTGTACAAAGAGAATGTTTAATTTAGATTGATGTAACTAAGAACTGGATAACTAAAGTGTTGAAAACAGAAACAACAAGATTAAAAATTACTAGTGGATTGTTTTTCCACTAGTGAGTTTTTACTTTCAATTGATCTTAGTAAAAATACTAAGCTGCGTACAAAGTTGAATGTAGAATTTAGAAAAGCATTACAAGTTCTGCCTGATTTTCTACTTTGCTTTTCTTGAGTTCTTAAACACAACTACATCTTCCTTTGCTACTGTGTTTTTGCTTTTTTTTTTATAAACAAAAACTACTGCTCTAGTTTTCTATCGACTGATAACAATATAATATTACAATTTATACTGTTTACATAAAAATAGAAACTAGCTCCTTTTCACAGCTTTCCTTGTAGAACTAACTAGCTCTGGAATTTGTCTTAAGATATTCCTTGGATGCTGTGTTGCCTAGAAAGTCTTCACAGTCCTGACAGGACTGTCTTCCAATGATTCAGTTTCTGCACTGTTCCCGTGATATCTGGCTTTTAGCTAAATAGGGAAACTTTAATCAACTGATAAATGTTGTTAAGCTTATCAGTTGATTCACCTTTGCTTATCCATCGATGAATAGGATATCTGTTGATCAGTTGATGTGTCGATGGATAATTGAGTTATCCATCGACTCCTTATCCATTGATGGTTCTTTATCCGTTGACTGTAATTATCCATTGATAGCTTTCATCCGTTGAGTAGTGTCTTCATCCATCGACTTCAACATCAGTTGATCACTTCACTTGTGAGAATTCTGACTTAGAATATTTACAATTGATCAGTCATTCTTCACATCTGTTGAGAAGCTAGAAATTGAAGTCAATAACATCAGTTGACTACATCATTGCATCCATCGAGGTAATACAATCAATTGATAGTGAAACATAAATCAATGCTACAATCCAGTTTATCAGTTGATAAACAAGTTTCAACTGATAACTGGTTTCCTAATCAATGGATATTTATAAGTCATATCCATTGATCAGTTACAAAATAATTTTGAGTCCCTATTGAAATTCTAAGTAATTTGTTATCATCAAAACTTATAATTCCTAACAACAGATCTTTTATTCTTCTTGATTTCCTTGGTTCCTTAACATTGAACCTCTAGTACATTCCAAACCTCTTTTGCTGTTTTGTAGGCAATTACTCTATTTGACATCACAGAGTCTAAACTATTATGCAATATATTCATCACATTTACATCTTTTAGGACTTCTTGTTTTTCTTCATTAGTCTACTCATTTTTGTCCTTGTTATTCCTTAGAACAATGTCAATATTTGTAGAAGGGGGGGTTGAATACAAATATTAAAACTTTTTGTGTGTTCTAATATTTGTTCTTGATGTTTGATAGAATAAGAGAATAAGTTCGAACAAATTAATGCTGAAAAATAAAACTGAACAAAGAGATTTAAAATTATTGATGGATTGGTTTTTCCATCAATATGTATTTTTGCTCAATGCTCCTAGGTTAGAAGAAACCTAGCTTCGTTTTTACAAGATTAGAAAAACAAATCAACTGTTCTTACAAATGTGCTCTCAAGCTTGAACAGTTGATTGTAAAATAATGTCTAACTTGTGTGTTTTCTAATAATGCTACTACACTTGTTTATATATCACAAGTGTACTTTTACAATACCTATTCTAGGATTGTTTCTACCTGCCTTCCTTTTACCTTTTTCTATTTTACAAAAAGGTTTGAAAGACAGCTTCTGATTGAGTCTTCACAGTCACTCTAGACTGTCTTCCATAGGTGTGCTTTTGTTCTCTGGATCTTCAACAGATATTCTTTCTGTGTTGTCACACTCAATTGATAATTTGCTGTTAAGCATATCAATTGATCCATTCTTTAATCCATCAACTGATGTACTTCTTCGATTGATCTTTATATCCATCGATTGATAAAAGATGTCTTATCGATTGATAGATGTTATCAATCGATATATCAGTCGATGGGTCTTCACATCAGTTGATGGTCTTCAATCCTTGGCTTGGCTTCTTCGATTGATCCTTCATCCATCGATGCTTCAATATCAATTGATCATCCTTCACTTGTGTAATTTCCTGTCTTCTCATAATTACAATTTAACAGTTTAATTTACACATCAATTGATGATCAATATCAATCGACTCTAACATCAATTGATGAACAAAATATCAATTGATTTACACCTTATCGATTGAAATAGACTAAGTACACCTATGCTACAATCCAAATTATCAGTTGATTCATATAAACATTTCAACTGATAAATGGTTTCCTGATCAATTGATATTTATAACTTTCATATCAATTGATCAGTTACAAAAAATAAAATTTCTGTGATTCTAAGATTAATGTTATCATCAAATCACATGTAGATTCCTAACAATCTCCCCCTATTTGTGTCTGTGTTCTTAACAGGCATAAAGCTACTTGATGATAACAAAAACCCTTAAAATTTACATTCAGATAAAATCAAGAAATTTAATTGGCACATTTATTTTGGAAGTACCAGATTGATAGATAACTCCTGCAAGCAGCTTCAATGTCTTCATGATTTAAATTAGTTCCTCTTCCTTCTCTTCTCAGCATTTTCCTTTAGTTGCCTCATGAAAGAACTTCTCAATATTGCTTCATCCCTGTTAGTTTCTCCAAGTTGCCTCATAAGGTAGTGTATTTCTTCATCTGTGATTTTGTCCAGATATTTACAGATATCAAAGAACTTTGTATTGCCCTCTATATCTGTAAAAATCATAGCATACTTTGGCTCCAACACCACCTTTTTGACCTGTGACTTCCATAGCTTTAGAGGTGAATCAGGTTCAGCTTCAGCCTTGGATCTCCTTAACTTTGATATTTGTTGTTGAATCTCCTGAGCAATTGTAATGTTGAGTTTGTACCTTCTGTTGAGTAAAGGAAGAATAGTCTTTAAAACATTGTAGCTTTGCTTCATTATCACCTTCAATGAATAGATTGTTTTCACTCCATTTTCATACTCCAACCTCATTGATTCTTCATGGTTAGAGGTTGCAGGGTGAGTCCTTACTCCAATTAATCCTTTTTCATTGATTACTGGTATTCCCTTCAAATCATATCCTTCAATTGTGACCTCCTCCTTGATTTCTTCTTGTTGACCCTGGAGGTTTTCCTGAACCACTATTTCTTGAGTAGAACTTGACCTTTTCTTGGCCATAGTAACTTTTCTCCTTTTTCTCAATGGTTGCTCTGCTTGTAGCTCTTCTTCCAAATGCCATTGCATTTCCATCTGTCTAGCAATCTCTTCATTCTCCCTTTCTCTCCTTGAGGCATCTGAGATTCCTATAGTGATGGCTCCTTGAAGTAGCTTTTGACTTACTGGTTCAGTCTCTTTCTTCTTCTCTTCTTCAATCACTATTGCTTTCCCTTTCTTCTTTTCTTTAAGAGCTTCAATATCCAATTGAAGAAAAGCTTCTGTATTTGAGTTTCTTTCCTTGGCAGCCTTTTGGGCATCTTCATTTATTTTTCTTGTTTGAGCAATGAACTCATCCAAGTCTCCTTTTTCTACTGCCTCTGTTACTAACTCAGTGCTTCTCCTTAGATCTTCAATTCTTTTCTTTTCCCTCTCAGTCATTAATTAAGTTTCTTTCTCCCTAGAAATTCTCCTAGCTTCAATATCTTCATCAAACTTCTTGTATTCTTTCTTTTTCTGTTCTAAATCATCTTTTGGAGAATTAGATGACTTAGATTTCTTTGAAGATTGATTGTCCCTGTTACTTCTGCTTTTATATCTTTTGGGTACAGAACCACCAATGCCACTTGACTTATCCAAACCAGAACCACCTTTACCATCACCACCATCACCATCATCCTTCTTCTTTGTATTCTCCCCCTTTTTGTTATCATCAATTGGAGGGGGTGGTGGAAGTCTGTCAAGAAACTTTTGAAGACTGGAAGCATGAAGATTTTGACCTCTGATTATATCATCCATCTTCTTTTCTAGAGAACCTACTCTTGTCTCCAAAGATGTAAAATTTTTGGATTCTTTGAAAAGCTTGTCTTTGATGCTATTCATGGTGTTGAATGGTAGCTTATCATCCAATCTCCTGTCCATTGCATCCTTGTTAGATGAGATAGAGTCCTTAATCCTCTCCAGTTCCCTCCTTACTCCTGTTACTGTCATCTTTTGAATTTTCATTGATTCTCTCATATAGTGAGCAATTCTCCTTTGAGTAGGATCTTCAATTTCTCCTTCCACCATTGTTCTTCTATATTGAGAGAGAATTTCAGTCTCAGCAGCTTCTAAGGAACCATCAATAGTGCTCATCCATGGCTCTTCATCAGAATCACTCTCCAACTCTTCAGGTGCCATATAACAAGTGTCTGTTGTATTGGCGATGCTTTCCTTCAGATTCCTGGTCCTTTGATCTGTGTGATCAATGCCCAAGAGTTGTTCTGCATTCCTGTTACTTGAAGTAGCCAACCCTTGATATTGTGGATCAGGATGAATGAAATTCTTTGGATCCAATTCACCAGCATCTATTTCCTCTTCAAAGTCCTTAGCAATTCCACTCCCACTAGCTTCAGCATTATTTGCTCCCCCTATCTCCTTTACTCCTTCTTCTGCCATCATTTCAATTTCCAATTCCTATGCAAAAAGTAGACTGTTTTTATCACTTTCACTCATCTCTCTATTTTGCATCAGGATCTCATCCTGGAATCTCACCTCTCCCTCACTCATTTCTTTTGCACCTACTAAGGTGGGGCCCTCAAGTGTTTCACTCTCATTCCTGGAAGAAATAGGAATGTTTTTACTCACTTCCTCTCCTTTTGCCAGGTTACAATCCTGCCTCTCACTCAACTCACTCAATCCTAAGAGTGTTTGTGCAACAACAATTGATTGAGCATCAATTGATGTATTGACATTATCAGTTGAAGTGGTGTTTGGGATATCCATCGATTAATGCATACCCATCGATTGATCTTGAGTATCGATCGATGGCTTATCAGTCGATGGTTGAATATCAATTGATGAAGGAACATCAGTTGATGGAGTAGAAACAGTTGAATTAATTTGAGAAGTAATGTTTGAAATGATATGGGAAATAGAATCCTAAAAATTCTGAGAAGAAGATTCAGGAGAGAGTGTTGGCTTCTCCTTGAAAAACAAAGAAGGAGAATCTGAAAATGTTCGATAATCTATCAAAACATTTTCTGAAGAAGTTTGAGATGGGAAAAGAAGAATAGAAGAGATATGAATTGAAAGAGAATGGGGCTGCATCTCATCATTTATATGAGATGCATCAAGCAGACTTTGTGAAGGCTCCTCCACAGTTTCCTGTGGTTTTGCAGTGTGTGATTCCCCAAGTGCAAAGGTGACTTTCTTTTCTCTTCTTTTGTATGGTGTTAGTGTTTTGGCTTTTGTGTCCCCAATTTGATTCTGTGCCCCTGGTTGTGGGCTATTTTCAATATTGTCATCCTTTTGAGAGAATGACAATAGGGATGTGGTATTTTCCATGTTAACATCCACAGTCTTTTGGGAGACTATGGAGTGGCTTGGTTGAGGTTGCACACCCTCACTCTCCTTATCCTTCTTGGTTCTTTGATGTTCCCCAGTTCCCTCACCACCTACATCCTCCTCTAATCTATCTACCACAATAGTTGATTTTCTTTTCTTGGTTTTTACAACAGCAGGTTTTTGAGAACCTGTTGAGGTTGGTTTCTTAGATTTGGATTTAGAGATTGGTTGTGTGGCTTGGGTAGGAGGGTTGGGGTCATTACTACCACCCTCCATAGTCACAGAAGGCAAAGAAGAATTAGGTTGAGAAGAGTTTAAAGTAGAGATAAATACCTGAACAAAAGGGGGATAGATCAATTCCACATTGCTGTGAAGATTGATCCTAACCAAGTCTTTAAAGACCCTTTTGTTTTGAGTCCAGCAATCCAAAATTTCTGTATTCCTGTCAATCTCAATATCCTTGACAAAGTGGTTAATAATAATCATAATAAATCTTGCATAATAAATATGATTAGATCTATTTATTTTATTCCCCAATTTGGCAGATATTTCATTGAGTAACAGGCTTCCTAAATTATGATATCTATCATATAAAATGTTATACCCTACTTGTTGCATACTTGTTGTTATTGCATCAAAATTACTAACCTTACCAGAAAAACACTTTATTAAAGCATCAAAGAAATATGACCATTCTTTTCTTAGATTCTTTCTAACAATACTACCTAGACTAGCATCAGGAGTAGTATAATTGATTTCCCTAAGCATGTTTCTAATATCTGTGTTAGTGGGTGCATTTTCAGTATTATTTGACGGAATATTTAAACACTCACCCAAGACCACAGTGGCTAGAATATACCTTTGTCCTTTGCAATCAAAGGAGATTGTAGAAAAATCATCTGCTACTTCTGCTGTTGTCCAGAATTCTTCAACTAGATTGCACACTATTTTTGGTGCTTCTGAGAGGGCCTTTGAAAATTTTGAATTCTTTAGAAATTCCATTAGAGGATGGAATTCTGTTGGGGCTTCCTCCACCATAGTGCAAGCAACGAAGTTGTTGAGCTCATAGTAGAATCCAGATTGTGAGACTTTCTTTGAAGATGCCATTATCGAGTTTGAAGATTTATAATAGAATTAACTGGCAAACTTGTTAGTAATTATAACAGAAACAATAACTAGACAGTAGCAGTTTAGGGTTCTTAGCAAGAGATAGATACAGAGTAAGTTCAAAGATTGATAAAGAGAAAGAGATAGAGAAGTCGTTAGTAAAAAAATTGCAAGTAAGAATTAAAAGATGTTTTAATCTCACTATTTATATTTACTGATTTCTCAATCAATTACTTACTCAAAATAGAACAAAATTGACCGTTGGAAGAGTATTTAAGAGTAAAAGTTACCAATTTTGGCAATCGACTGATATACATACAGGAGTGTATGTATTAATCAATTGATAAAATAAGTAATCAACAGCTAGAGTTTGTACAGATCGATTGATGACTTGGACTATTAAAATTCCAGGTCATCGATTGATAAATTTCTTATCCATCGACAGGTACAATTATCCATCGATAGACAAATATATCATTGATTGATATATCTATATGTCGATAGTTACCCCTATCCATCGATAAACAAATATATCATCAATTGATATAGTTATCTGTCGACAGCTCCAATAATATCCATTGATATGTAAAATATTTATCAGTTGATTATTGAAGAATCAATAATTTAACATAATCAATGGCTACCATCAATATAATTACATAACTTGTCAGACATTTAAAGGATTAAATATAATTAAACATTCCTAAATCACATATCAATCTATTGAAGGTAGATTCATCTAATGGTTTGGTAAAAATGTCTGCAAGTTGTCTTTCACTAGGGACAAAATGTAATTCAACTGTACCATTCATTACATGTTCCCTAATGAAGTGATACCTTACATCAATGTGCTTGGTTCTGGAATGTTGCACATGATTTTCTGTTATAGCAATGACACTTGTATTATCACAGAAAATAGGAATCTTGTTCAAGTTGAACCCATAGTCAAGCAGTTGATTCCTCATCCATAATATTTGTGCACAACAACTTCCAGCTGTAATGTATTCAGCCTCTGCAGTAGATGTAGACACTGAATTCTGCTTCTTGCTAAACCATGAAACAAGCTTATTTCCTAGAAATTGACAGGAGCCTGTTGTACTTTTTCTGTCAATTCTGCAACCTGCATAATCTACATCTGAATAGCCAATTAGATCAAATCCAGAATCTCTAGGATACCAAATTCCAAGATTTGGAGTTCCTTTGAGATATCTGAATATTCTTTTTATTGCAATCAAATGAGATTCTCTAGGATCAGCTTGAAACCTAGCACAAAGATATGTAGCAAACATTATATCTGGCCTACTTGTAGTTAAATAAAGTAATGAGCCAACCATGCCTCTATAACTTGAAATGTCCACTATTGCTTCCTTAGTGTTTAATTCAAGTTTAGTTGCAGTGGCCATGGGAGTTTTAGCAGAAGAACATTCACTTAAATCAAATCTCTTTAATAAATCAGAAATATATTTGGTTTGATTTATGAAAATACCATTTTTGACTTGTTTGATTTGCAAGCCAAGAAAGTAGGTAAGTTCTCCCATCATGCTCATTTCATATTTACTCTGCATCAACTTAGCAAACTTTTTACAAAGTTTTTCATTAGTTGAGCCAAAAATAATGTCATCTACATAGATTTGAACAAGAATCATAGAGCCATTTACATTTCTATGAAAGAGAGTTTTATCAACAGTACCTCTTGTGAAGTGATTCTCAATCAAGAATTTAGACAAGGTGTCATACCAGGCTCTAGGTGCTTGTTTTAATCCATAAAGTGCCTTGAGAAGATAGTATACAAATCCAGGATGAATAGGATCAATAAAACCAGGAGGTTGTTCTACATATACTTCTTCTTCTAGTTCTCCATTGAGAAAAGCACTTTTCACATCCATCTGATACACCTTGAAATTTGCATGAGCAGCATATGCTAAGAAGATTCTGATTGCTTCCAACCTTGCAACAGGTGCAAAGGTTTCATCAAAATCTATGCCTTCTTCTTGTGAATAGCCCTTTGCCACTAATCTTGCTTTATTTCTTGTCACTGTACCAGATTCATCCATTTTGTTTCTGAACACCCATTTTGTACCAATGATAGACTTGTTCTTTGGTTTGGGCACCAGCTTCCATACCTTGTTTCTTTCGAATTGATTCAACTCTTCTTGCATAGCAATTATCCAATCAGGATCATTCAAGCCTTCTTCAATCCTTTTTGGTTCTTCTTGAGACAGGAAGCTACTATACAAGCATTCATTTTGAGTTGCACTTCTAGTTTTGACACCATCATTTGCATCTCCAATTATTAATTCAAAGGGATGGCTTTTTGTCCATTTCCTTTGTGATGGTAAATTTGTCCTTGAGGATGATGCTTCATGATCATTGGAAGTGTTATGATCATTGTGATGTGATTGACTATTTGAGAACCCTCCCCCTGAGATGGACACTCTACTTGAAGATTGTTAAGCAGAGTTGATATCCATCGAATGATTATCAATTGATGTATTATCAGTTGATTGATGATTGTCAACTGATAAGTTATCTGTTGATGCATTGACATCAATTGATGGGAGGATTCTAGGTACTTGAACTCTTGTGTTTTCCACATCATCATCACTATCTTCAATATTACTTGTGGATTCATTTTCAAAATGCAATAGATCATGAAATCCTTCATCAAACAACCCTTGAATTTTCTTGTCATCAAAGACTACATGCATAGATTCCATAACAATGTGTAATCTAAGATTGTAGACTCTGTATGCTCTGGTGTTTATTCCATATCCAACAAATATAGCTTCATCAGCTTTGGCTTCAAATTTTCCTAGATTATCACCTTGATTTCTCAGTACAAAGCATTTGCAGCCAAAGACATGAAGAAAATTAACTGTTGGCTTCTTGTCTTTCTTTATCAATTGATATGGTGTTTTGCCTTGAAATCTATTGACCATGGAGATATTTTGAATGTAACAAGCAGTATTAATTGCTTCTGCCCAGAAGTATGTAGGTAGTTTTGCTTCTTCTAACATAGTTCTAGCAGCTTCAATTAAGGTCCTATTTTTCCTTTCAACTACTCCATTTTGCTGTGGAGTTCTTGGAGCAGAGAAATGATGAGTGATACCTTTTTCTTCACAGAAATCTCTCATGGTTGAATTCTTGAATTCAGTACCATTATCACTTCTAAATTTCTTGACCTTCCATTCAGTACCATTGTCAACATTCTTCACATGATTGATAATTAATTTGCTTGCCTCATCCTTAGAATGTAAGAAATATACCCATGAAAATCTTGTGAAGTCATCCACAATTACTAAGGCATATTTCTTTTTGGCAATTGACATGATGTTGACTGGTCCAAATAAGTCCATGTGCAGTAATTCCAGAGGCTTATCAATTGATGATTCAGACTTTGACTTGAATGATGCTTTTCTTTGTTTTCCCTTTTGACAGGCATCACATAGTCCATCCTTGGTGAATTCCATCTGTGGAATGCCTCTAACCAGATTCTTTCTAACCAATAAATTCATGGCTTTGAAATTCAAGTGGGCTAGTTTCTTGTGCCAAATCCAACTTTCATCTGTATTGGCTTTGCTAAGTAGACATGTCATTGAATTTGCTTTTACAGAGAGAAAATCAGCCACATAGACATTTCCTTTTCTTTCTCCCGTTAAGAGAATTTCACCAGATTCTTTGTTGGCTATGATGCATGATTCAGTTATAAACCACACACCATTACCATTATCACACAGTTGACTTATACTGAGCAGATTGTGCTTCAATCCATCAACCAGTGCTACAGTTTCAATGATAACATTTTCTTTTGCAATTGAGCCATATCCCAGAGTAAAACCTTTGCTGTTATCTCCAAAAGTAACTCCTGGGCCAGCCTTTTCCACAAACTTTGTGAGCAGGGACAAATCTCCAGTCATGTGCCTTGAACATCCACTATCCAAATACCAGAGATTTTTCTTCATGTTTCTCTGCACACACATAAAACAATCAAGTTGCTTTTGGTACCCAAGTTGCCTTGGGTCCTCCTTTATTAGTTGCAGCCTGAGCCCCTGTTGTCAACTTAGGTTCCTTTTGTTTTGGTGGGTTTAAATCCACTTTATCTTTGGGAGTTGACTTTTGGGGCTTTGACACCTTAGAACTCATGGCAGAATTTCCATGGATTTCATCATTTACATTAGGCATGTTCCATGGCATACCAGGCATGTTCATATTAGGATATGCAAAGAAGGGATTATACATGTATGGAACTTGTGCATAAGGCATATGAACATTAGGTGCAACCAAATTAGAAGACATGGCATTCATGAGCATAGGATTGGTAAACATGGCATTTGCAGTCATGGCATGTATATTTAAATCATTTGCAGATATAGACTTCTTTTCATTCTTGCATTGCATGGACAAATGATTTACACTACCACATTTAGCACATACCTTTCTAGGGGCATACATATCAAGAGTGTAGTTGTTGTGCTTATTTATGCCTACTTTACCATTCCTATTCTTTTTCTTTTTCTCAGACTTAGGTTGAGTAATTTCCACAGGTGCTATCTTTTCTAATTTTTCTTTTAGTTGTTTCTTGGATAAGCTTCCTATGTTGATTTTCTCAGCCTCAACTTGATTTTTGGTTTCCTTAACAAACTTAATAGGAGTGCTAAATTTGTTCTTTTTATTAGCCATTGATGATTTACTTGTCGATGGATGCTTATCGATTGATTCAGCATCAATCGATTGATAATCCTTATCAGTTGATGAAGGATTAGCAGTCGATTGATCTTTATCCATTGAAGTATCAACCAATGACTTGCCTATTGATTTGGGGAGTTCTCCTAGAGTATCTACACCCTGAACATCAATAATTTGTTTGGCAGTTTTAGCAGACCTATTCCATTTGCTAATGGTTTCAATTTCTTCAGCCAATTATTCTTTCAATAATTCTTCTCTTTTCAAACTGTTTACTAGTTCATTCCTAGCATCCTTTCTTTCCTGCTTAAATCTTTCTAAACAAACAAGTTCATTTTCAAGAAAAATATTCCTCTCAGTTAAGGCATCAATGGTGCTCTTTAACTTGAGATTTTCTTTGTTTAGAGATTTTAGAGTGACATGCAAATTGTACAATTCATTGGACATTTCATTAATAGTACTATTGCATTCATCAGCTGAAAGCTCAGAAAAGTTTGTAGCTAATACCTGATTGGATGCTGAACTAGCTTCTTCATCTTCATGGTTGGCCATTAATGCAAGATTGACATATTCTTCAGAATCACTATCCTCAGCAGCCCAGTCCTTCTCCTCAGTGACAAAAGCCTTTTCTTTCTGTTTTAAAAGGTCAAAGTATTTCTTCTTATAGTCAATACCCTCATATGACTTTGCCTTTTCTTGTTTTGGCTTTCTGCACTCATTTGAGAAATGACCAGCCAATCCACAGTTAAAACATTTGAATTTAGATCTATCAACCAAATTTTTATTTTGATTGTTGCTTCTAAACTGGGATCCAGGCCTTTGAGCATATGGATTCTTCTTGAATTTTAGCTTTGAAAATTTCCTTGATAGAAATGCAAGGTGCTCATCAATCTCATCCAAATCATCCTGAGAGCATGTTTCATCTTCTTCACACTTGCTCTTTCCTTTTCTCTTGAATGATTCTTCAACAGCATCACCAGCCATCATGACAGACTCTTCTTCATAGCCATTTTCTTTCTTCTCTTCATTTCCCTTGACTACCAAAGCCACAGTTTTCTCTTTTCTTTGATTCTTCTCAATCTCTTCATCTTGTTGGATTTCCAACTCATATGTCTTGAGAATACCATAAAGTTTCTCTAGTGTAAAATCCTTGAAGTCCTGAGATTGTCTAATGGAAACAGTCATTGGTTTCCATTTTTTTGGAAGAGATCTAAGAAATTTTAGATTTGTATCCTCAGTTGCATAAACCCTACCATATAGCTTCAGTCCATTTAACAACTTCTGAAATCTGCTATAGGTGTCATTGATAGATTCTCCACTCTTGAAATGAAATGATTCATATTTTTGAATCAAGAGTTGCATCTTATTTTTCCTTACTTGTTCAGTTCCTTCACACAGAGTTTGAAGTGTATCCCATACTTCTTTTGATGAAGTACAGTTTATAACATTGTTAAACATATCTTTATCTAGGCCATTAAACAGAATGTTCATAGCCTTCTTGTCTTTGAGTACTTCTTTTTCATCCTCTTCTGTGAACTCAGAAATGAGTTTTGGAACATGTCTGTCAAGTGCAGGAGTTCCATCAGGGTTTACACCTGTGACTAGCTTCATGGGAACATGAGGACCTTTCTCTATGCAGTGAACATAGGAAGGGTCAAGAGAAAGAAGATGCAGATGCATTTTTACCTTCCATGGAAAATATTCATCTTTCTCTAAAACTGGAATCTTCACACCTGAATCTTTTTGGCCCATATTGACTGTTCTTGATCTTTAAACTTTCTGTATGTTGAAAGCCTGCTCTGATACCAATTGTTATTCCTTAGAACAATGTCAATATTTGTAGAAGGGGGGGTTGAATACAAATATTAAAACTTTTTGTGTGTTCTAATATTTGTTCTTGATGTTTGATAGAATAAGAGAATAAGTTCGAACAAATTAATGCTGAAAAATAAAACTGAACAAAGAGATTTAAAATTATTGATGGATTGGTTTTTCCATCAATATGTATTTTTGCTCAATGCTCCTAGGTTAGAAGAAACCTAGCTTCGTTTTTACAAGATTAGAAAAACAAATCAACTGTTCTTACAAATGTGCTCTCAAGATTGAACAGTTGATTGTAAAATAATGTCTAACTTGTGTGTTTTCTAATAATGCTACTACACTTGTTTATATATCACAAGTGTACTTTTACAATACCTATTCTAGGATTGTTTCTACCTGCCTTCCTTTTACCTTTTCTATTTTACAAAAAGGTTTGAAAGACAGCTTCTGATTGAGTCTTCACAGTCACTCTAGACTGTCTTCCATAGGTGTGCTTTTGTTCTCTGGATCTTCAACAGATATTCTTTCTGCACACTCAATTGATAATTTACTGTTAAGCATATCAATTGATCCATTCTTTAATCCATCAACTGATGTACTTCTTCGATTGATCTTTATATCCATCGATTGATAAAAGATGTCTTATCGATTGATAGATGTTATCAATCGATATATCAGTCGATGGGTCTTCACATCAGTTGATGGTCTTCAATCATTGGCTTGGCTTCTTCGATTGATCCTTCATCCATCGATGCTTCAATATCAATTGATCATCCTTCACTTGTGCAATTTCCTGTCTTCTCATATTTACAATTTAACAGTTTAATTTACACATCAATTGATGATCTATATCAATCGACTATAACATCAATTGATGAACAAAATATCAATTGATTTACACCTTATCGATTGAAATAGACTAAGTACACCTATGCTACAATCCAAATTATCAGTTGATTCATATAAATATGTCAACTGATAAATGGTTTCCTGATCAATTGATATTTATAACTTTCATATCAATTGATCAGTTACAACAAATAAAATTTTTATGATTCTAAGATTAATGTTATCATCAAATCACATGTAGATTCCTAACAGTCCTTCAAAGTATAATATTTAGGAACTTATCTGCCTTCTACAATTGTTGATAGCACCAGTTTGGTTGGGAGGTATTGACCTTCAATGATTCTGTTTATATAATCAGGATCAGTTGGTTCTAAGAACATCATCATATTTACCCTCCATGTAGGGTATTCAGCCTTCTTCAAGATTGGGATTCTGATGCTTTAGTACTTGTTTCCAGACATGTTTATATGATCTTTTAGTTGTGATTAACTGCCTGCTCTGATACCAATTGTTTCCCAGATAAATAATCTATTATAGAAGGGGGTTGAATATAATAGAACCAAATAATCGACACAAGTATAAAAGATGAACAACTTTGTATTAATAATAAACTGTGTACAAAACTCTCTCAAGAAATTTACTGTTCTTAAGAGCTGCTAGGTTATGAGAATAATATATCTTGAATATTTTTTTAATGTTAACCTACTTCTGTGTTTATATAGATACAGTTACAAATCCAATTACAAAACAGATAATGATAAGAATAGCTTCTATAAGGTAATAGAATTGTATTTGAGTTCCTTCTTCACTATCCAAATCATATTCTAATTTGTCTGTTTCCTTCTTAGACAAACTCTGATGATAAACTTTATCGGTTTGATAATCTCTGATAGAGATTCTCTGTTAGAGTAAACTCTGATTGAGTATTTTTTGATAGTGTAAACTCTGTCCGACAGCTTCCTAAACTCTGATGACGTCAGAAACATAAACTTTATTCTTGATATTCTCTGACAGCATCAGTATTTTCTTTTCTAACAATCTCCCTCAATTTATGTTTTACTAAGTAAAACATAAATTTCACTTATGATGTCAGAAACATAAACAAATGCATCAGAGTTTGAATCTTCCTTCTTGACTTAAATTCTTCTGTATGAGAAGTCTTTTTTCAGAAATGTGTCCATCAGCTTTTTATCAGCAATCTTCAACAATTCACTTAACTTCTCCTTCAGTTCTTTCATTTGATCAAAAAAATCATAAATTTGGAATATGACAGCTCTCAAATTGTATATTGATAATCTCTCCATCCTGTCATTTAAAGGAATGCAACAGGCCTTCTTTACATCAGGATTTAATATAAGTGTATGGATTCCTAACAACATCTTGACCTTTGCATCTCCTTTAGCCATTTCTTTCTCAGTATCATCTTCTAGCAAGTATCCTGGTTTATACTCCTCAGAGTTTATCATGAGCAGCCTCTCATTCTTCTTCTTTTCATTGATTACTCATTCCAGAATCTTCACCCACCTAGAAGTAGCTTCATTCTCATCATCCAGGAGATAAAGAACATATTCAAGTTCTTTAGATGATTTGTGAATTAATCTTCTTCAGCAATTTTCAAAACTCTCTCATTCTCCAAGAAATATAGCAGTTTCTCTTTGGCTTGTGCACCATCAAAAATGTCCTTCACTATGTTAACAGTTATCAATTTGTCAAGATGTTCTTGTGTCAAATCATCCTCAAGCTTGTTTTTCAAAGAAAAAGGATCTATGAATGTATTTATTTCACCCCTGTAGACTTTGGCTTGAGAATCACCAATACTAACCTTATTTTTATCAAGTCTGGCATTGAGAGTCAGAGTTTGAGTTTTTGTCCATAGAAGATCAGGCTTTTTCTTTCTGATCATAGATTCTTCTTCCTCTTCCTCATCTTCAAAGCTAGATCCACCTGGGAGAAATGTTGTTCCAGACATAGTGAAAGGAGTTTTTGATTTAGCTGGAGCTTTCTTCAAACTTGCAGGAGTAGGCTTTGCTTGAACAATTGACTTTGCTTGTACTTCAATATGTTGTTACAAAAATAGTTTAGTTAGTATAATGTCAAGAAACTTGAGACAAAAATAATTTGAATAATCAATTTTTTTTCAGTTTAGTTTTGCATTAGAGCAATACGGTCTTTACTTACATCAAAAAGTTGCCCCAGATTTTTTTCCAAATAATGTGGCATGACACATGTCAAGTTTTGATTCGTGGGCGCACATGTATGCACGTGGAGTCCCATATTATTATTATTATGAAAATTCCTATTTATCTATATGACAACTCAGCATTTGGAAGAAAAATTGGCAAAATTTTTGTATACTTGACATTTTTCTTCCTCCTTGCTCTTCACTTGCTTAAGATGCATTATCTCAAAACTAGTCTAGATCACTCTATGAATATAGACGACCAAATGAATTTGGGTTGGGACATGTGATTAGGCCCAAATTTGGGACGATGTTAGAATCTTTTACGACCCACATACTCAGACATGCATGATGGATCCTTCGTTCCTTTTATAATCGGCTGTCTTGTCCAAAAGCATGGCACAAAAATGTAGAACTCTCTCCGTCCCAGAATAAGTATTGTTTTAATTTTGTGTACACAGATTGAGGTTTATTTAAAAATTTCTACTTGTTCGTATTATTTTTTCAATATTTTTTAAAATAAAAATATAATACATAAATTATTATTACAAAAAAGAAAATTCAAAAAATTATAATATATATGTAAGTATCTCATTTTTACGCCTTAAACTATATAAAAAAGTCAAAACGACACTTATTTTGGGACGGAGGGAGACCCGGTTTATGTATTTCAAAAAAATAAGAGAGGCAGAACTTTTTGGACGCAGAATTTAAATTAGAAAAAAATATATAAATTAATATATATATATATATATATATATATCTTAGTGGGGGCTAAAATTTCTAAATATTAAATATTTCTCCAATTAATACTCTATTTAAGGTTTTTCATATAATTATTGCCCAAAATATATATACAATGGTGCATTGTATTTCATAACCAATATTAAGAGGATTTTATGCACCAAGAAGATTTGAGAAATTCAGAAAGAAGACCCAAATCCAAGCATTAAAGAATTTGGGCAGTTGTATTCAACTTTTCTGCCAAACTCAGTTGTATTTTTGCCATGCTTGACAAATATAACAACACTGATTGGTTTCTCTGGATCTGGCAGGAGATTTCTATGTATAATTCTTTATTTTCAAGAAACAAGTTGCCGTAGCACTATATACTTATAATTTATTTTTATAAAATATGTATGTATTTATTAATTTTAAAATTTTATATAAATTATATATAATAATTTGTTTATTTTAATAATAGATTCAATATATAAACGAATCTTCTTGGTGCTAAGAAAAATTGTGGAGAAATTCAAAGTCACTGTTCTTGAACAACTTGAAACCGGGGGCCCGGGCCTTCTTTTCACACTGTTACGGATATAAAAATTATGAGAAAAGTCAGATTCAGTTGATTTAATTGTTAACTATCCCGGAAATAAGATTGACTGCGGATTCGAGTCATAACACATGGTTTCATAAAACCGCACAATTTTCCCGATCTAAATCAAGCAGGTTTTACATGAATTTATATAGGCAAAATTTATCAAGAAAAAAGATAAAAATTGAATTTGGTTAATAATTTTCTACTTTTTAATTATAAAAAAACCTTAAGTGAACAATGAAAAATTATTTATGTACTTTTTGATATTAAAATTTTTTATTATTTTTATAAATATTTTATTATTAAAAGTGTTGGAGTCTTGGTAAATTTTGATTCCAATTCCTATAAAAATCATATCGTATAACAAATTATCGATTAATTATATAGTACAAATAAAAACAAAATTACAAGATAACACAAGTTTTTTTTTGTCAGATAAGATAACACAAGTTATGTATGTTACAAATTTAGAAAAAAATAAATTACCAGCTTCTAACTTGCAAGCAAAATTAATTTTGTATTACAACAACTTTATGCATGCACAGGCCATAAAATTAATTTTTAGGAGATTTTTCGAAATCTCGCACTCGTACTTTTTACGTATTTCTCTCGCTCCAACTTCAGAAATGTGTTCTAACCCGTGTACGCCTACATGAATAATGAAATTATAAAATATAGAAGCTACATGCAAAATCTTTTGTGAGCCATGCATCGAACATTAAGAACTCAGAGCTATAATCTTAGATCACACTCTGTTTCACCTGGATAAGATCCTACTTGCTGTTATTCCATGAATCGCCATTAAAAGTTTGTGAATTTGGAACAATTCTAACTCTAATTAATAAGTAGAGCACCATGTGAATCCTATCTAGATAATTGCTTAAATCCTAGTTAAAATTGCTAGAAACCAAAAACACAACTACAGGAGATGCCAAAAGGTACAATTGTTTGTTAGCACAAGTATGTATGAACTTGAAGTGCCATTTTAGCTAGCTTGTATGTGGTGATTGAAATTTGCAAATTGCAAGTAGCCAAGTATATATATAGGTGGATAAATATGTGGGTTTTGTTCCATGACCTGCGATGGTTGAACAACCAGCGATTTTTATCCGTGAAAAGGAAAAAATCTTAAAGAAGCATGGATAGATAATGTCACGTATTAATGATTTTCGCAGTTAAAAAACGCGGAAGAATAGTTTCAACAATCGCATGTGAGAGATCATGACCCTGAATATGTATAATATATATATACACACATCACAACTGCCGGCCTTTTAGTTGATTTGGGTTGTATGTGTATATATAGCAGTTTAACAGCTCTTTTCATTAAGATGAAAATGATGGTTCAGTAGAAATATTTGGTGTATCTAGAGGCTATAGCAGCGTGTAACAGCTCCTTGCATGTGTACAGGAGAGGTCATCGATCTGAATAAAAGGACCATTTTCAAGAAAATGATTAAATAAATAAATAAAGTTAAGGACCACAGTTCGTTCATTTATTAGTTTCCATCGCCATATGTTGTTACATTCCTTTCCTTCTATCGTCTGTCTGTCCCTTACTGGTATGCTTTGGCATCGTAATTCTACATGTAATCTGAGGCCTTTCATTATTAAATATTTTAAGGGACTCCCGTTCAAGCTGAGAGTGCAGCAACATGATAAGGGAATAGATCTCGAATTTTAATTTGTGAGTCACATAGTATGTAGGATTGATTTCGATGTGGTTTGTGAGACTTGATGAATAAATAAAAAGATTATTGGGTTTCACGTATTGTGAGAAAGATACTTTTTATAAGATCGAGATAAATTTTCAACTTGAAAACTACTCTCTCTGTTACAAAATAATAGTCGTTTTGATCTTTTACACATAATTTGAGATATAAAAAAACACTACTTGCATATATAATTTTTTCAATTTTCTTTTTCTGAATTAAAATATAATACTTAAATTATTATTCAGAAAAAAAAATCGTAAAAATAATACATACAAATAACTTTTTTTACGTTTTAAATCACGTGTAAAAAATCAAAACAACTATTATTTTGGCATAAAGGAGTAAGTTTTAAATTTGAAATAAAATTCAATATCACTTAACAATACAATAATCATCAAAGACAATGTGTACTTGTTTATAATAAATCATTAAATCATAATGGTACCACTATATTAGTAACTCGGAAGAAAAAAAAAGTGACCACTTCGGATATTTATTGCATCCCATAAAATAAACTTTAGTAAATCTAAAAACTGTATGTATTAATGTATATGAACATAATGAACGGGTTATACTGCTTTAAAGAGTTAAACAACTTCCTCATTTTAAAGCAGGTAGAGCATGAGATACAGCTGTGTTCGGAATCTTGACAATGGTCACAATGCTATCCATGTTCATGATTTACTTACTTTGTATGTTCTTTACAAAAGTCTCCAAAGTCTCTTTAGTATTGACGAATGACGAATGTGGAGTTTTTGACTTCGATCCCTGTAAAATTTTACAAAATTTATCAAATTTTAACTTCCAAGTATGCATAAAGTTTTAATGTAAATGCCAACACTACGAAAACTAATTTTTTGAAATCATATTATAATCGAAATTCAATACCTTTGTATTTATTATTTAAAGAAAAAGGAATCTAATATACATCATAGATATTTTTCTAAGATTTTAATACAAAATCTTAGTATATTACTGTAATAAAATTTTAAATGAATCTGATTTTACAAAAATAATCTTCCCAGTATACAAAATTCAATGTATCTCAAGTAACTTTACTAAGATGTATCTCATGTTTGTATATAAAATCCAATAATCTTTTCTTTAAGTGCTCATCTTACGTCCACGACGAGATTCGATCAAGATTATTCGAATTTTATGACCCAAAAAAAATAAATTTTATACCTTCGTCTACAGAAGCTTTTCAATAATGTAATGTATGGTTAATGAAAAGATTATTCCACCGAAACATGAAAAGATGGCGCGGTGACAAAAAGCTAGACTACAAAGCCTAAAAAGTAAGCATATTACAACACCACTTATACTTAAAAAAATGTAAGTATATATATAAGCGTGCAATACAAAATTTGTCTTGTTGTCCTAACACTAAACTCAAACTCGTCTTGTTCCGGTCTACTCTATTAACTCTCTCTGTCAGTCTTCTCACACACACACACACAGTCAGAGAGAGAGAGTGCGCGAGCGAGAGAGAGAGAGAGAGAGAGTTGATAAGGACTTGTTTGGCTACTTCATTTTCCCTCCAACTCTCCATCTTGCATTACATCAATGTAAGCACACAGACAAACACTGAATATATAGACACACAGGTATTGTGTATACACACATTTTTGTGAAAATGGTTACTGGGAAGGTAATGGGGCTTCAAAGAACATCAGCAAACCCTAAACTAACTGCACCCAGGAAACAAACATCAGCTACTTTGAGCTCAGATAAGCCAACCCAAAAGGCCCCTTCACGCTCTTTCGGCGTTTATTTCCCACGCGCCTCCGCACAAGTTCAGCCACGGCCACCTGATGGGGCTGAGCTTCACCACCTGGTTGATGAAATGAGACAGAGAGAAACCCTTTTGATGCAAGAGATTGTTGAGCTCAAGAAATTTAAGGAGGCTGCTGAGAGTGTTGAAAATAAGCTTGTGAGAAAAGAGAGTGAGCTTAAAAGAGCTGAGAAAATGGCGGGGTGTTTGGAAGATGAGAATGAGAGATTGAGACAAGAAGTGGAGATGTTGCATTGTAAATTATCTGAGTTGGGTAGGGAAAATGGGGATAGGATTAAGGGTTTGGAAGATAAGGTTTCGGAGTTGAGTCGAATGAGAGATGTTCAAGAAGTGTCGAAATCACAGAGGTTTAAGGGGAAATTTAATGTGAAGAAGAATGGGAATGTTCTTGAGAAGTTTGATTATTTAGAGCAACAGAAAGAGAAGGAAAGAGTAGTTGTGGAATTGGAAGTTGTATTGCCTAATTGTTCGAAAGAGAGTGTTGAGTTTGTTGTGTCTGCTGAATCTCGGTTGCCTAGAATTCCAAGACCTCCACCGAGGTTGAATGGTTCTTGTTCTGATTCTTTGGAATGTGTAGAGTCATTAGTTTCAGCTCCGGGGTGTTTGAAAGTGGCGCCTCCGCCTCCGCCTCCACCACCTAAGGGGTTAATGGCGGGGCTGGGAAAGGTGAGGAGAGTGCCTGAGGTTGTGGAGTTTTATCACTCTCTGATGAGGAGAGATTCGAGGCGTGATCCTGGAGGTGGAGGAGGGAGTGATGGAATGCCAGTGACTGCCACCACACGGAATATGATTGGGGAGATTGAGAACCGATCAGCTCATTTGCTTGCTGTAAGTACCATTCATTGTCCTGTTTTTATTTGTTAATACGTAGCTGCAAATTTTACCTCTCTTAGCTGAGTTTTGCCTTCCTGTATCATTTTTCTGGATTTGTAAATTTTGGATTGCATATATAATAACTGTGAGATGACTTCTTGTGTTTGTGACAATGTGTTGTGTTGCATTTAATTCAGATTAAATCAGATGTTGAAACACAAGGCAATTTTATTAGGTTCTTGATCAAAGAAGTTGAGGAGGCTAAGTTTACAGATATTCAAGATGTTGTTGCTTTTGTTAAATGGCTTGATGACGAGCTTTCTTACCTGGTAACAAATACCCTTCTACTACTATTAGAAGTTGCTAAATTATGCTGTGCTGTAGCACAATGTCGTAAATCATACATAACTTTGAGTGACTTCTTACTTTTAGGTCGATGAGAGAGCAGTGCTTAAACACTTTCAATGGCCAGAGAAAAAGGCCGATACATTAAGAGAAGCGGCATTTGGATATTGTGATGTCAATAAGTTGGTATCCGAGGCATCTTCATTTAAGGATGATCCTCAATTACCTTTTGTCCCTGCTCTCAAAAAAATGCAAGCCTTATTTGAAAAGTAAGATAACAGCTTAGCTTTGTCTTTTGATAAAATAACATGGTATGAGTAATTATTCTATGCTAAACTAGTACACAACTGTGATTGCACAGACTAGAGAATGGTGCTTACAATCTCTCGCGCACTAGGGAATTGGCTGCTCAACGTTATGAAGGGTTCCAAATTCCAATTGATTGGATGCTAAATTCTGGATTTACAAGTCAGGTAACAAATTTCCTCTCTACTATTGTTAATTTAAGACAGGCTCTGATGCCTTCCACTCTTTTTGTAAATTTAATCATGTTGTTGCCACATTTTTCTTACTTTGCTCATGTAACACAATCATATTGCAATGAATGTTTCTCTCAGTACCATGTAGCTGTGTGTAATGTGAGTATGTCATCGATAATGCACTACAGTTGCAAAGATACCAACTTAACTTTGGTGGTCTATCATAAAATAGGAAAGAAGTGGTCAGGTTCACTTGAAGTGTTCACCCTTTTGTTATGAAACAACTCTTAGTATAGGTCTAGCTTATTGATATGTTCCAGAAAACTCTACTTGAATCCATTTGATTGTTTTTATCGATCGTGCTCGAGCAAAATCACATTGGTGATAATGGGTATATTTTATTATTATTATTATTATTATTATTATTCCGTATCGATTTCTCCCTACATGTTGTCAGTTTGAATCTATGTATACAATGCAATCCTGGGCATAACCTATAAGTAGGACACAGTTCATCAAACCGGAGTTGAGGGAAGCTCTTTCAAGAATTTTGTCATGGTTACTATTTTACTAGGTGTTTGGCGAGCCATGTACTTGATAAATTAGTGGAGGAAAAAACAAAATTACAAGGACAGGTATACAAAATATCATAATAGTATGCAAAATATATTTATTAACATTACCATGAACTTGATGCCAAAGGACTGGAAAAGTCTAGTCTTAGTTTCTTTGTCCATACCTGCATGCGCACATTGAGAAGTCCCCATATTTTCAAGTAAGCATCTGCTTTCTTATTAGTATTATTTTATAATCATTTAGTGAGTAAAAAGAGGATCAGATTCTCCTAGTTGACCTTTTATAGTACATTCCAATAAATTGAGTACTAAAACCAAGATATCTTGCTTATATTATCAATATATAAAACTTAAAGTTGTCATTTACTTTGAAGATGGTAAAAAATACCAACTGAATCAGCTTATTCCAAGAAAATGAAGTTTGTTAATATTAGGTTTTCTCGAGTATTAGCTCGTGTTTGGGGATGTCTTCACTGTATAACTAAGTGGAACTGATTCTTACTAACTCACCAGTCTTTCTATTTTTAAGTAGCTGAGAGGACTAAACATGATCCTTAAACATGTGATCATCAATTTAACATGCAAACATAACGGGATTCAATAGAATTCAGGCACTTTGGACTCAATCGTTAGAAATGGGAGCTCTTTTTTATGTTTCTATATCCATGACTTTATTTATCTTGTTATGTATGCTTGTGTTGTGCCTCTAAGCTGTTTGTAACTTTACGCTCAAAGTTTAGTAGATCAGGAATATGGCATAACTAATGTTTCTATGGCCTTGCCCAGATTAAGCTAGCATCTGTAAAATTAGCGATGAAGTACATGAAAAGAGTTTCTGCAGAGCTTGAAATGGTAGGTGGTGGCTCTGAAGAAGAAGAATTGATTGTTCAAGGAGTAAAGTTTGCCTTCCGGGCACATCAGGTATACTTTTTCCTCTTGTGCTTGCAATATATTAAAGCTTGGTGCCTGCAAGTTTTGTTGTAGATTATGTATAATTTGTATCCTGGACTCCGGCAGTTTGCAGGAGGTTTTGATGCGGAAACAATGCGGGCATTTCAAGAGCTTAGAGATAAAGTAAAATTGTGCCGTATTCAATGCCAAAATCAGTAACAGAGATATGCATGCAGGCCTATATCTTGCTCAAGTAAAAGAACTCTCTGAATTCTACAAACCTAGTAGAATATCAATGATGTATAAAAGGAAAAAAGGGGAAAGAAAGAAAGAGAAATGTCGAAGATCATTTCTGAATATGTTCAACTATCATCTCTTTCCAGAACACCAAGTACCCAAATGCCAAGAGGAAACAATAACTGCTAAGTTTCATACCACAGAAGTGTAGCATCACATTTTGTTGTAAAGACTAAAAATAGAACACTTACTAGAAAATGCTGCATAATGTATTAATAATTAATGGGAAATTCGAGGATGAGCATCTACTTTTGTGTAGTCTAACAAGCCTTTTTATCATCCCCATTTCTTCTACATTCGTACAATATGGAGTGATTCACAGGTGCTATTCTAGCGCATTCGTTGTCTGGAAAACTTATAACTCGTCACAATTGGTTTCACAACATAAAAATAAGAAATCAGTAATGGACTTTGTTTCTTGTCATTTTTTTCTTTTTTAATGGGATACCAAAATAGCAAAATTTACCTTTCCCAATATTTGCGCCCAGGAAGCTATGGATCTCGCCCCTTATTGATTAGGTCTGGGCCCAATATTCATCCGCTTTACTTATTTGAAGACGAAGTAATTATTAGAAGCCCATTTGAGAAGGAGAGCTCAATTCACGACATTTAAATGTCAAAGACTCGTTGCTGCTTGAATATGATTTCAGAAAGGTTAGGCTCCATCCAGGTTAATTGGATTCTAACCCAGTTAGGAGGGCTTAGTTGTTCCACTTCTTAGTGACAAGGCAAGCTCATTATGGTCATCGCTGAGTCAGACCTAGGCCGCCATGTTCCATAAAAAAAGTTGGGTTTCATAGGCCTGCACCTGGGAACACTTGAGGAGGTGACCCAATAATTCTAGGAAAAGGAACCAAATAGGATTTGGTTACTTGCTCCTCAAGAACTACGTTTGACTTGATCCGCACATTGTTTGGGTACGATCTGACTTTGGCTTACAAAAATCCTAATTTATGTGTGCTAATCTTTGCAACCTAAGCAATCTCAGTCACCCACAATCATCACATATCCACCGATCTATGTTATTCACCGTCATCAACCATTACCATAATTTCAGCAACCCTCCGTGATTTGTTATCACAAATTCCTCCGTTAACAATAGTGTAAACAGTATATTGGTGTAAAATTAACTCCAATGTAATACTAAAATAGTGTCATCTTGACACTAAATAAGAGAAAAAGGAACCTAAGATATATCTTAGTTAATTCCCTAAGATATTAGTACAAATTAGCAGTGTATTAATAAAATTTTAAATGAATTATGATCTAACAAAAATACCCTTTACATGTTTGCATATAACATCCTGTGTATCTCACCTAACCTACCTAAAATGTATATTAGGTTCACTAATCACTTAATTAGAGTGACACCAAATTTAATGTCAAACATACATTTGATGTCATCTTAACACCAAATTTGATGTCTTCCAAAATTCTAACTATACTCTCATATTTGTTAACAAAAATAAATTTATTCCTTTTAAATCTCAAAACTCAATTCTTTTTTATTTTAAATTTTATTAACTTACAATTTCTTTTATATTTTTTTAATTTAAATTTTTATCGACTTCATAATTCCTTTTTTTATCAAAAATTTATAATTTTTAGCTTTAATTATTTTTGATAAATCATAATTATAGAATAATATATTTAGGAAGTGTTTTTGTAACTTTATATATTAATAAATGATTTATTAAAAAAAGTTATTTTTATGTAAGAAGAAGAATATTGTATTTGATAAGTAAAAGATTCATTATAGTATAAGATATAGTGTAACTCCCACTAGAATTGATTTTGTAAATTATGCAATTGTGACACTAAAATAGTCAAGTGCACTAAAATAGTGTCATTTATTGGAGATGATTTTATTATTATTTTACACCTAAAAAAATTAATATAATGACATAAATTGATATAATAACATAAATACATTTGAACTCATTTGATAGTGAAATTATCCAACAAGGTACTAGTTTTAAACTAAAAAAATTTAGCACAAAATTTTGATTAATGCATAAACACAATTTTTGAATTTAAAATTAAAAATCACTTTTAAGTTAGAGAAAAAAGAAACTAAGATGTATTTTAGGTAATTCCCTAAGATATTAGTAAAAATTTGTAGTGTATTAATAAAATTTTTAATAAATTATGATCTGACAAAAATACCATTAGTATGTTTGCATATAAAATCATGTTTATTTCACCTAAGTTACTTAAAATGTATTTTAGGTTCCCTAATTTCTTTAAATTACTAGCTTTAAACATAAATAAATCACTTTTAACATGATTGAATATCTCAAAATATCTGTGTGGGTTCAACTATGGTTCATAGAATACTCATTTGTATTCAAAAATAAATATAGTAAAACCTCTATAAATTAATAATGTCGGGGTCAGAAAATTTTATTAATTTATCAAGATTTTCAATTAAGCGAGGTAAAAGATGTATTGTTACTATTATGTTGGGATCAAAAATCTGTATTGAAAATATTAATTTATTGTGGGTTATTAATTTATCGATTATTAATTAATCGATGTTTTACTACTCTAAATGTAGATTATCCCAAAAACTGACAAATAAATATAAAATATAAAAGAATATTATAAATACATTACTTCAATTGGAGTATATATATTAATGCAAGAAGCATTAATAACAGAATTTTATAATATTATTATGTTTTTCTAAAATTATTCATACATTTTAATATAAAAAATAAATAATTAATAATATAATTAAAATTTTAAACATAATATTAATCACATTAAAAGTATTATTAAAATAATACAAATCTATATATCTATAAATAATATTAAAATACAAATAAAAAGTATTTAAAATATTCAAAATCCGGTGGTAACCTATTGGCATAGCCCATAGGTTTCCATTACCCCCCATTTGTATTGTCCGCTCATTCAAAAAAAAAAACTTGTCAAGAGATTTAATATTATTTACTTCTTCCGTTTTATAACTTTAATTTGATTTTTTAAAATTACATTAATTAATTTTAATTAATAAATAGTTATATTATATAGTTGATGTAATTGTTTTAAAAAAATATCATTAAAATTTTTAGTTAATTTATAATAAAAAGATTTTTCTAATTTACAAAATTATAAATAAATTAATTTTAATTGTAGATCAAAATTTGATAGATTTAAGTTTTCAAAAGTCATTAACAACTCTAGGAGCCTAAACAAAAGTATAAAACCACAGAGAAAGTAACAAGGAATGACCTAATATGTAAAATTTGGATACAAAATGTATAAAATGACACAATTTAAATAAATGGCCCCAAATAATACACTAAAACAAAATTTCTTGTAACGTTCGAGGAATGAGCTGAAAACGCTAGTTTGTGTAGCATTTTAGAATAATAATAATAAAAACCGTGCATAACAGAACTTAAAATAGTGTTTTGACCTAAAACATAATTTCATGTTACGTTTTACTCCTAAAACATTGCATTATATTCCGTTTTGAATTTTAAAAATTAAAAAAATAATAAAAATTGTCCAAAACACCACATGTTTTGAGTAGAGGTGACAAGACTGTTGGGCACAATTTCTCCTGTTTGTGCCATTTTATCTGCCACGGCCAACAGCCGAAAGTAAGTAACCCATGTGTCTTGATCCTCTGCTGTCTTCAGTCTATTACAGCAAGTAACAAGTTTTCTAAAATACTATAAAAAAACAGAACCCTATGGCTGCTGATCAAACCCCACAAAATCACATGATTTCTGTACCAAACCCTTCTATCAAGCTATTGTTTGTTGAAATGGGCGTTGGCTATGATCAACATGGGTATGTATATATATAATTTACTGTGTGTATGTTTACTTTGATGTTTTTTTAATGAAAGATTGGACCTTTTATTGCATTGGATTAAGGGGTTGTGCTAAATTTACAGGCAAGATGTTACAAAAGCAGCCATGAAGGCTTGTAGAGATGCTATTGCTTCCAACTCTATTCCTGCTTTTCGTAGAGGTTTTTCTTTTTTCATTTATCACACTTTTATGCTAATGTGTAATTTTTATTTTTATGCCTGTTGAGTTTTCACATGTTTGATGAATTGTCGTATTGAGTTGTTATGTTATCACCTTCTGATCTTCTATGTATAAGGCTTATATTTTTACTAGATTGAAATGCTTTACTTGAATATTTGAGGTGCTTATGTGCTCCAATAGTAAAATTTCAAGATCAAAATGCGAATCCAATTTTAATTAAGAAAAAAATGTGAGTTAGATAAGTTGAGATTAGAAAAATTGAAAATTTATGCCTATTGAGATGAGGGGATAGTTTTAGGCATGTGCAATGTGCTCGTTCTTATTAAAGCTTATGAATGATTTTTGAAAAATTTACAAAAGAAAGTCATAATTATGTTTAAAAAATAAATATTAATCACATTTCTGACTTTTCAAGATCTTTTCTAATATTCGGGGTATTCATGGAAACATAATTCTTTGGTGTTGCCGTGTAGGTGTGAACTTGGTTTGCCAGAGATGTAGTATTATAATAGTATTTTTATTATTTGTTTCGAACTTCAAACTCTCTAATTTTTAGCATAGTTGTAGAGCACGAAGTAGTATTAAATGTTTGATAATTGTGTGCATGTAAGTATTATTTTTATTTCTCACATGCTGATCAAAATTTGATTTTTTGGATCCTCTATTGCTTATTAAGCATGACTTGAAGTGTCACTTCGATGCATTAGCAATGGCATCACCTACACATGGCTTTACATACAGAAACTTGCTTAACTGTTTTGCTAACATGATTTCCTCAAACTATATTGTCCATGCTTTGCAATAAAACAGAATTTCAAACTTTAAAATGATTTGCAGGGCGATCCTGGTTCAGTTGCTTGTGTATATTTTAATATTAGAAAAATACAATAAGGAAAACTACATGGGAAAGAACGAGACATCCTAAAAAGGATGCATTTTGAAATTCGAACATCTTTTAAGTTTCATGTTTTTTGTTAACGTTGATAAAGTTTATGTATTTATTTTCCATATTTTTTATCTGATTGTGATTCAATTTAGTTATCCACACAACTCACTCAAATGCTAGATTTGTTAATTATGGTGTAAGATTTAAATGTAGCGGTCTGTGTGCGAACGTGGGGATCTGTGTTCGTGCTTCTGTGCTCATATATTCTGATTTCTGAGGTGTTTTCATCTGAACACTAAGTTTTCACTTGGATGTGGTTGCATTGGTTTCACAGTAACAACTTTAGGGAAATGATCCTTTGTCGATTGACATGATTTAACAACTATATAATATTTATTTTATAAGCTTTCTACTTAGTAATATATTTTATTTTAGCTTCTACACTTAATCTATTTACCCTGGCTTATGTGAATAATTTTTTATAAATAGGCTCTGCACCTGGAGTTTCGTCTGATCAGATGAAGCTACAAATCAAACTAGGAGTTCCCCGACCTCTGCAAAGTTCCTTGGATATTGAAAAAGTTAAATCCGTGTTCCCATAGTAAGTATCAAGTATATCCATCTCTGAAAAGTCATCTATGATTAGTCAGATATTATATTTGGTTTAATAGAGATTAGGGGTGTAATAGGGCCGAGCCGAGTCGAATATTGTTAGGCTTGAATTCAAAATTGACTAAAAAGTTCAAGTTCGATTAAAAAGTTTGGGCTCGGGCTCGAGTTCGACCGAGCCTTAAATTTTAAGCTCGAATCTCGTTTTGACAAAAGTTCAATATATTTAGCTCGGCTCGAAAGTTGATTCTACCAAATACTAACAAAAGCTCAAATATGATATGTTTGGCTCGAGTTTGACTCAATTGAAAATGTAAAATATATATAGATATTGAATATTAACATAAATATAATATATTTAAAATTCGATTCGGCTCGCGATCCTCATGAGCCGGGTAATTTGAAGCTCGAGCTCGGCTTCATTATTGTCAATTTGAATTCGAATGTTTTACGAGCCAAGCTCCAATAGCTCACGAATAGTCCTCTTATAGAGATCCTGGAATTGCATTTTCTAAGATAAGGCTTTGGTGTCCTTACTAGTGAGTAGTGACTAACCAAAAGTAGAGGTCAACCTAAAAGAGCATATTGTGACTTTTCTTGAATTTCGACCACTTGAAAATTTGGTTGAAAGCAGAATATAGTTGGATTAACTTAATACTCTCTCTTGTGACATTGCTAGAACACAGAGAAAAATTCGCACTACACTATACATAGAGAAAGTAAGTTACCTGATGATGTTTTACCTGCAACTATTTTCCGCACATGTGAGATGCTGTGATGGTGAAACTAATGAGTATGTAAATATATGACAGTGGAGACATCGTGTACAGTTAAGTTGTGGATGGTGGACTCATATGCTCAAGCGGTACCCATCTAGAAGAACTGGGAGATAAGAATGATGACTGTTACGTAGTTAATGCAGCTGTCTATGTTGGTTACTAAGTTTTCATCTCATATAAGACCCTGTGAGTGACACTGAACTGAAATCATACTATCCTTAGTCTTCTAAGTTCGCTGTCTTTTATTTTGTTGTAATTCTATATCCTTTCGTTTGAAGTTATCTATCAGCATAGAATGTCAAGTTAAACTGTATTAAATCAAAATGGACTAGATGTGAATAGAAAAGGTTGGTGTAAAAAAGAAACACTAGTTATCATCAGTTGATATTTAAAACGAGTACCTATTAATTGGTGTCCTAACGACAAAACCTTTGTAAAATGTTCTCTGAAATTTCATATCCATATTGCACATAGTACAATCTGTAGTTCACTCAGAGCTGAACAATGCATGTATATTGCAGAGGATTTGAGTTTGGTATGCTATTATTTTTCTCAATTGAATAATTGAAGAAGAGGATGGTGATGCAAAAATATGTATTGTATATCTAGGAATGTATATTACTACCGGTAATATACACAAAAAATCTGAATCCAATCCCGGCCCAAAATCCAAAAAAATCTGGATTTAGGCACAGCTGAAAAAAGCCAGGATTTATGTCCGGCCGAATCCAGATAAAGCCCGGCCCGGATTAATTCCGATCCGTCCTGATCGACGGACCTAGAATGGGCCTAATATTATCTGAGAAAATCCAGCTCGATCCAGTTCAAAAAAATCCAGCCCGCATCCGAGCCGATCTGGTTTTTGTGCATGTCTAGTCAGGTTTACTGGCACTGCGCATACACAACCGAACATCAAATATTATTTAAAAAATCAACCAGTTTGAATCAGTATAAATTCCCTCCTATATTCGCTCTACTGATACTTCCAACTTATCCTCTGAAAATCAGTCCGAATAGTGTCAATTAATTCATGCTATTTATGCAACTGTACCATCCCATCTAAAAGAAACTCCAAAACGTCTGAGGTAATTGGATCGTGTTCAAGACTTCAAGGATATTATGCCAAATATTAAGCGATCATCGAGTTCAGGTAAAAATTGCTTCCAAGTTTGTAATCTCGTAACTAGCTATGCTGAAAATCTCGTGAATACTTGTAAATACTGGTTATGCCTAAGATTGATTTCAAGCGTAGCCCAAAACATTGTAAAATATAACTTTCTTGTAGTTCCTAACAATATTTGTCATTTTGAAATTATCTTACTCATGTGATGTAAAACTTTGACCACCAAGGACAATACTGGGTTTTTTGTTCCTCCTGTACAGCAGCTGAAAACAATAGGCACAACTGTAAGAATATAAAACAACTTTCCATCAATTTTTGTAAAACATTTTGTATACATATGATTTAAATTTGCTGTAGAAAACTTTGTACACTGTTTAATATTAACAAAATTACACTTGCTTATCCCATATACACGTCACATAGAACTTTAGGAAAATACGATACATTTGGTTGGATGGTCTTGAGTAGATATAATACATTTACTAGGAAGTTCTAAGCAGTTGGATAGGATGCATCCATAGCAATACCGCAGAGGCCGCCTTTGGCAGCAACACCCCTTTGCATCATAATGTATCCGCTGTCACCCCAGCTCATGCCCCACGAGTTTTTAACTAACCAGTACTTGGTGCCATCACTGGTTTTCCCATAACCAACTGCAGTAACACCATGATCAAGGTCTGTTCCGCATTCTCCGGTGAAAACCCCACTGGAGTAGAACTGGAATGCAGCTCCGCTCGCATCTATAGAAACCGATATTGGCTGATTGGCAACTGCTTTCAGCAATGCTGTCTCACTGTTGGCTGGTACCTTTTCATAACCGCTAATTTTTGCTGCTCGTAAAGCTGCTTCTTTCGAATTGCAAGTTCCATCAGCTGCAGTATAAGGGTAAGATGCTTCGAGAGCTATCCCTTTGTTCTTTATAATAAATTCAAAGCCATCTTCCATGTAGCCACCCTCACAGCCCTGATCTTCCCCACTCTTGTCACAATCTACAAGTTCTTGCTCTGAGAGTGAGATCAATTTTCCAGTCTTAAGTTGAGTAATTCCTTCTGTGGCAGCTATTGTTGAAAATGCCCAGCAACTTCCTATTGTTCATAATCACATCACAGTTATAGTTAGTCTTAAGGGTTAGAAGGCACAGATGAATATATTGAGAAGTATATAGCTATATATCATCTTACCACATTGGCCTTGATCTTTGATAGGTGTGACAGCTCCTTTTTTCCTCCAGTCCATACTAGATGGAATTGCAGTCACATTTTCGTACCTGAAAAATGTAGTCTGTGAGGTTCTTGGACTAGATTTCGTCTTGTAACCATTTCGTGAGGCCTGAAACTCTTCATTTGTCTGGTCTGCAAATTCATTAACTCCTAGCTTGTAACTCTGTTTACCATCCTTATTAAATTCTTCGATGAACTTGATGTTGTCTTTGAATATCTGGAAACGCATGTACTTCTCTGCTTCATTTTTGTACACACGACCATATTGAGTCATCCATTGCTCGTGTCTTTCTAACAGTGATGCTTCTGGAAGTGTTCGTGATGTTGCTTGACAAGCCCATTCTCCTAAAAGTATAAAAGCAGCAATGATAAATTTTCTTTCTATAGTGAAAGCCATAGTTATGCTCAGGTTAGGTATAAAGATCGTTGTAGTCTGAAGGAAGAGGTACATGTTAGAGATTGAGAACTGATGGTATATATAGAAATCTAGTTTCTGATGTGAATGGAATTAAGTTTCTAGTGTGCCGGGCAGGCTAAAACATAATTGAGTTGAGATAGTACCATGATCTATCCCATCTTATTATATACTTTACAACGTTGAAGTTGAAAGAAAAAGATCAGAAACAAATGGGTTCTATCTACATTAACTGTCTAAATATAACACTGATTTCAGTATGTAATTGTGATCACAACTTGAATGTATGAAAATTTTCGTCACTCGGTTCGTAATCTCCTCAATAGTTCTCTTGGAAAATATTGCCGTTTGTATCTTCCTGCAATTGATTATGTACATGGAGGGACTATTATGCATATCATATTCCCGAATTTTTCAATACAATTTTCGTGAATATTATATATTTTTTAAGCACATATGTCGGTATTATAAGTAATACATGTACTATATTCTCTTTTATCTTCCTAATTAATAAGAAACCGTGATTATGAGTCCATTTAACTTATCTGATAAGTTAATTTGTAATTATTTTTCAATTTTTAAGTTATTTATACGATAAAACACACGGACGTTATATCTTGCCTATATGAAGAGAGGAATGGATTCCGTTTGTTGTAAAATATCGACTCAGGAATGCAACTTTGAACTAAATCGTTGGAGAAGCAGTTGAGACAAACGAAGACAATGGAATAACTAGTGTGTTAGGATGTACAGTGTGCCTCCTCATTCAGCGATTACAAAATCGTAATGATTGGCTCTTTATGGCTAGTGTTCGTAAGGACTAATCAAAGATACCCGTCTGGTTTCACATATTTAAAGACAATGTAGGGTTCCTTGAATTGTTTAACAATGAAATATGTAGTTACAAACTGTTAACTGATCATATACGATTTTGCAGTCCTGATCAAATGGGAATCTTCGATATACCAGAAGGAATTTTCTTTACAGTTCCATCTATCTTCGATGTGAATATACCTTTCCCTACGTTGTTAAATAAAAATTAAAATTTTGAAAACATGAAAGCTGCTGGGCATTTTCAATGACAGCTTCTTCCGCATTAAGAATCTTAAAATTGAAAGATCTGGGAAAAAAACTAGTATATTGTCACGAATCTGGGGAAGATGGAAGTTGTGAAGGTCTCTATATGGAAGATGGCTCCAAATTTATTCTTTAGAATAAAGAAATTACCCTGGATATATCTTAATTCTTATCCTTCCGCTGCAGCTGTTGGAACCTGCAGCTTCAATGAAGCAGCTTAATTCTACCGCCAACATAAGTGCTTATGAAAGGGGATCAGCCAATAGGGAGGCAGCACCACTGAAGGTAGAATCGATACAAATTTCAGTTTTCTTTGAAGTGGGATCTTTACGGACAATTTTGGAACAGACTTTTGATCATGCCATCATGGTGTTACTGCAGTCAGTTATGGAAAAGCCAGTGATGGTACATTGGTACCCACTGAGTACTGGTTAGGGAAGGTGGGAGCGGATACATGATGATGCAAAGCGGTGTTACTGCTAGAAAAGGCCTTTGCAGACTCTGCTTAGCCAACTACTCCACAATATTAAATCATATTGGTCTTAGGAAGGAAAACTTTAACTAGTAATAACCACCAAGAATGAGACTCGGAGTTTGTATAACTCTTATATACAGCAGCTGTAGAGAAGAGGTGCAACTGTAAAGATACAAAACAACTTGCCATTAGTTTTAGTGTTGAACCTTATGTACATATGAACTGTATTGTTTACAAGCAAACTTTGTACACTGTTCAATTTCACACAATCACACATACTTAACCCATACACACATAACATAAAACTTTAGGTGGATAAAAAACATTTAAATTATGGTCTAAGCAGTTGGATAGGATGCATCAATGGCAATACCGCAGAGGCCGCCTTTTGCAGCAACACCCCTTTGCATCATTATGTATCCGCTGTCTCCCCAGCTCATGCCCCCATGAGTTTTTAACTAACCAGCATTTGGTGCCATCACTGGTTTTCCCATAACCAACTGCAGTGACACCATAATCAAGGTCTGTTCCACATTCTCCGGTAAAAACCCCACTGGAATAGAACTGGAATGCAGCTCCGCTTGCATCTATAGAAACTGATATTGGCTGATTAGCAACTGCTTTCAGCAATGCTGTCTCACTGTTAGCTGGTACCTTTTCATAACCACTAATTTTGGCTGCTCGTGAAGCTGCTTCTTTAGAATTGCAAGTTCCATGATTCCATCAGCTGCAGTGTAAGGGTAAGATGCTTCAAGAGCTATCCCTTTGTTCTTCACAATAAATTCGAAGCCATCTTCCATATAGCCACCCTCACAACCTTGATCTTCCCCACTCTTGTCACAATCCACAAGTTCTTGCTCTAAGAGTGAGACCAGTTTTCCAGTCTTAAGTTTAGTGATTCCTTCTGTGGCAGCTATTGTTGAAAATGCCCAGCAGCTTCCTATTGTTCATAATTATATTACACTAGTTAGTCTTAAGAGGCACACATACACATATATTGATTGAAATATATAGCTATATATTATCTTACCACATTGGCCTTGATCTTTGATCGGTGTAACAGCTCCTTTTTTCCTCCAGTCCATACTAGGTGGAATTGCAGTCACATTTTCGTACCTGAAAAATGTAGTCTGTGAGGTTCTTGGACTAGATTTCGTCTTGTAACCATTTCGTGAGGCCTGAAACTCTTCATTTGTCTGGTCTGCAAATTCATTAACTCCTACCTTGTAACTCTGTTTACCATCCTTATTAAATTCTTCGACAAACTTGACTTTTCTGCTTCATCCTTGTAAACACGACCATATAGAGTCATCCATCGCTCGTGTCTTTCTAACATTGATGCTTCTGGAAGTGTTCGCGATGTTGCTTGACAAGCCTATGCTCCTAAAAGTATCAGAGCAGCAATAATAAATTTTCTGAAAGCCATATATGTAATGTGGGGAAGGGACAAAGATACTGGACTATGAAGTTGAAGTTACTGAGGTACATGTTAGACATTGAGGAATTAAGATTTATATAGCATGTACATTCTAATGTGAAAGGAATTGAGTTTCCATTTTGCCGGGCAGGGCAAATTTTCATTGAGCTAAGATGGTACCATGGAATATACAAAATTAATGTTTATTTTTGTTTATTAAACTATCTTGATGTACCATCATTCATCAATTTTGATTGTTAGGTCCAAACTATCGTGGGGGGTTGAATACGATATTGGTAGTTTTTCGATTTGGTTCGTGTTTCTAGATATGTTCTTGGTGAGCAATAAATATAGCAGTTATGATTCTAAACAACAAGAACAATCTTCGGGAATATACTTGTATTATATAAATCCAATGTGCTACACTCTCACACAGATGTATGAGCTACAATGAATCTCACAACAAGAAATAAATACGAGCTTTAATGGCACTGCCTATTCTCTCCGTCTCACTTTCAGCTGTATCTATTTCTGTGTGTTGTGTTATGATTTTCTTCAAAATGAAAATATATTTTGTTTATATGTAGACTTTTCAATAAAATGAAATACAATTCTATGTGTCGACATTTTCTTCTCCTGTGTTGACTTGAGTTGACTTGTGGATATTCTTCTATGTGTCGAATAGTGTTTTCCTCTATTGGACTTAGAAAATAATCCATCCTTTCATATGTGTCAATTTTCATTGCCATGTATGTTGACTTGAATCACATGTGTCGAATTTTCTTCCATGTATATGACTTAGAAAAGTTCTCATCATGCTAGGAGCTCATGTGTCAAATTCTTGTCCCATGTGAAAGCATGTGTCGACTTTACTTTGCCAGTATATGCCTTGGAATATTTCACATCTTCTAAGTGTCGAATTCTATGCATAGAATTCCTATGTGTCGAATTCTACACACATAAGGTTAACACTTAGTTTCTTTTAGGTATTCAAAGGCTATGTGTCGATTTCTTTCCTTCACATGCCTTAGAAAAATTTCAGCCACATTCAAATCCTTGCATACTTGGCTTCTATCAATTCTTCTTGTATAATAAATATGTTAATCAAATTTTTTGTGTTGACACTTAGTGCACTGGTCTGGTTCACAAGTGACTAACACTGCATTGATCTTCATATTCTTCATTAAACCAATTGGCATGATTGTTGTATTCCTTTATTGCTTCTGGTCTTCACTGAAATCTTCTGTCACTGACTGCTTGATCTTTAATACTTTCTGAAACACTGAATCACTTATTCTTCATTGAGGCTTGATCATAGTAATGAACTTCTTTCAGTGATCTTCAATATTCCATCAAATATCTTGATACATGTAGTTGCATGATCTTCATTGTAGATTCATGTGATTACAATAATATTATTTACTAGTCCTTTACTTTTAGTTGAGTTACAGATCCTCAATTATATTGTATGTTACATTATGCTTTACATTGATATATAGACATTAACCAAAATAGATTAGACATACAATGCCATCTTAATTTATTCTAATTTCTACTTGTAGATGACTGTAAATGGAGCTGCTCATAATATAAAGAAAGGGAAAAAAGTATCTAAAGTACACAATAGAAAAGTTCTCTACTAGTGCGGTTTAAAATTAAATAAATAAATTATTATTTAAACGTTCCAACTGTACGGATGTTAATTTCATATCAAAATAGGTCAATGTACAATTTTTCATGTAATATATTAATTTGGAACTATAAATTTATAACAATAAGATTGTAATAGATGTAGAGGCCGTTTGGGATTACTTAAAATAAGTTACTTTTGACTTAATGGAGGTGTTTTTAACTTAATGGAGAAAGTAAAGTTTTTTGCTTTAAGTTGAATGAATGTGTTTGGGTAATGGAACTTAAAGTTAAATGGGGGGTTTAATAATTTTGACTTTAAGTGAAATTTGACTTTAAAAAATTTTAAATTCATATTATTTATACTTTACAAGAGTCATGGAAGCAAAAAAAAAAAAAAAATCGAAAAGTCAAAAAGTCATAAGCAAAAGTACCTTTTAGGTACTTTTTACTTAATGGAACTTTTCTCCTAAAAGCTAGCTTAAAGCCGAAGTACACAAACACGTCAAAAGCTCCTAGAAGTCATTTTTTACTTAAAGCCATGTTACACAAACAGGCTCGTATATTGTTGAATATATATAAAGAAATAATATTATTATAAAAGTGACACTCCACTATTTTAAATTTAATGTAAATTTGTATATAATGTTATTTTGGTATAAATATTTCATCTGTACGGTTGGATTATCAAAGAGACGAATAAAATACATGATTGATGACACATTAATAGAAAACTTTTCTATAACGTGCTTTTGAAATTCCATCGTCAAACTCAAAATGAAAATTTGACTTTGCATAAATGCATTTATTTCCACTTTATATACATATATACTTCCTCCATCCCAAATCAAGTACGTATTTTATTTGATTTTTTATGATCAAATTAATCAAATTTTGACTGAAATTTAGAATTTAATTTTTATAATTTTAAAAAACTAAAAACTTATTTTAAAATAAATTAGATATAATATAATAATATAATTTTTTAATAATATAATATATATGTAACTTATAATTAAACTTTGATAAATTTAAATGCAAAAAGTCAAATAAGTCAATTATTTATGGGTGTTGGCCCTTTTTATCACTTTTTAAAATAAAATGACCCAAAATATCATAATTTTAAAAATGGTCATTTATATCACAAAAAACGCAACTTCAAAATGCGTTTTTTTTTAAATATAATTTATATTTACGTTTATGTATCATAAACGCATATATAAGTTAGGTTTTTGTAAAAAAAGAAAAAGAAAAAAAGGAAGGCAACTTTAAAGTGCGTTTTCTGAAAAAATAAAAATAAAAACAATTTTGTTTTTAAATACTCAGAAAGTGAAGTACAGAGTTTATACAATGCCAACTGACATAATCACGTGGTAAGCCCCGCTAAAAATTTCAGTTTAAACAATTTCAGTTTAAACAGGAAAAATACAAACGTAAAAAGTTACGTTTTTTTTTGCAACAGGTGAGGACCATATTTTTTAATAGTGTATTTTAGGCATTTTAGTGTCAAATTATGATATTAAGGAATTTTTCCCATTATTTATAATGTAGTTGGTTTGTTAATCTTCCAGCAATTGATTTTTTTGCGAGGTGAGACCAACTTCTTAGTCTCCAATGGGTAGATAGTTTTTTTTTTATAATAATAATTAAATTAATTCCCATCTTCCACTTAAGTTGTATAAATTCCATTGATATGATCTAATTACGTACCAATATACTTATGTAAAGGATATCAATAAAATAACAACTCATGAATGCAACGTTGGACTGTATCTTTAAGATACCATTTGATGCAAAACAAAACTGTTGGTTTAAACGATAAAGAAAGAAGATAAATTTAATAATATGCAAGTAGGGTAGCGTCCACGATACATCGCTCTGCTCCAAAAACTCCATAAATTCACTTCATATTTGAGCTGAGTTAATAAACACTTGAGAAACTACTATTATGTTCAAGAAACCTGCAAGTACAAAGACAACATCCAATATGGAGTTATGGAGTCTGCCACCGACTCTCATCATTTTGCTTTTGAGAGAAATTGAACTCTTAACCTCATGAAAGAAGAGAGGAGATGCTGCTGTGACAATGCCCGTATGTCACTAATACAAATGTTTATGTCGTGTCTCAATCTAATTATAAAAATTTTAATGTAGGAAGAAGCCGAAAACCATAGAAAAGAGGCTTCTGAAGTGAACTAATCAGTTATCATATACCATGCGAGATCTTGCCTGCACTTGTAATCATGATTTCAAGCCACTTCCTCTAAAATATTACACACTGAAAAACTACCAAGTCTATCAAAATGTTAGTAAAACCTACATGCAACATGCTAATTAGAGGCCATGAATTAGATAAGCTTGTTGGAAAGATGGAGACCTACGAAGTCACATCTTACAATATCATACTTGAGGTTTACCTGGTTTGAAGGATACATGGATACCGGCCTAGTGATAATCTTTTAGACAAAAAGAATAATAATGCATGGCTTGACCCTTTCATTTGTGCACATTTGAAGCTGAGGTAATTTGAAATGCCTAAAATTTGAATCGAGAACAATACTTCTAGTTTCCAACATTCACCTACATTTCATTCCGTTGTCGGTCCAAATTTTGGACACATAGGAGTACTTTGCCAAAAGAAGAGTTAGTTGGCCAGTAGATAGATCACTTGATTCAGATAAAACTAGGTCAAAATAAGGACTTTTCTTTGCCGGGTAAGAACTACGAATACCTTTCGCCTATATACGTATACACACAGATATATTCTTGCAAAGGATCAGAAGACTATCATGGCTCATTTTTCTACAACCTCTCTATAAAGAGGGTGAGAGTTGCGGTATATGTATAACAATATTTATGATTGTGTGTACATATGTGGGGGTCTTGTTAATCAATGTGTTTGTTGGAATCGTTAGATTGAATTTAATAGCTTCTAGTCCCTAACTAATTTTCTTCACGAATGAGTCATAATTGAAGGATTTCTTTTTTCTTTTCTGGTCTGGTGGCAATAGTGACCAAATGGCAGAAATAAGAACCGTTACTCCCTATACTATACATAGAACAATACTAATTCAATACAGCTCGTATTTGCATGTATGGTAAAACAATTAGCACATTCTACTGCCTTGTAGTTCCTATTCTGTTGGTACTATCTATATCCTAGTAGATTACAAACTGCTTATAGGCAAATTAGGATTACTATTACATACTGAATAGGCCAACCACTATAAGGACTAGACGAATACATAATTAGTCATGATTGTTAGGGTGTAGAACTGTAGATATGAAATTTTAACCAGTGTTTCATACACATCAACCTTCTGGAGCTGTCATTATGGAAGTTCAATATCTGGATACATGTCCATGTTAGAATTGCTTTCAAACACAATAGTTCTTGATAAAATATAAGAAACACCAAACTATAATTTAAAAGGGGGGCTCCTGAAAGGAGTGTAAAACCATAAATCCATTATACTTAACCAAGAACGAACCAGGTCCACCACTTATTAACGCTCTTAAATAAATTACTCAATTTGATGCAAAACTACTCACATAGCTCCCTCACTTCATCCATATCCACATCCTACAACTTCCATATTCTAGTTATAGATCTGCAACATTTTTAACATTCGTATCATAAAGATGCACATCATTAGAATGCATTGGAAGCTACACATCTCCAATATGCTTCAGATCTGAGATTTTTCATTCGAAACATACACATCTCAAATATGCATAGTAAAAGGTATGCTTCTCATATCTGCCTATCATAAAGAAGATATGAGACCGTGTATTCTATGTAAAAATGACTGGCTATTTCATTTTTGGTATTTTGTACAACTGATTCTAAAAATGTGTTAAAAGAACCAATACCTATCATAGTGTCATGGCTCTACTTGGCATCAAAGATTGATCGATGCTTTTATACTTCAAGAAATATTGGCTTCTCAAGCTACATCTGGCATCTCGACTCTCGAGCACTTCCTGAAGCACCAATGTCAGAAATATGAGAGTCATGTTTACAAGGACTAAGCAGACAAGGTTATTCGATTTCTGATATTCAAAGATGAGGAATTCACTCAATCGTTCAACAATGAAAAACAAAGTTACAACTTGAGCGTTAACGACTACGTAGATCTAAAAAATAAAATCATTTAAGTTTCTAAATATGATTACAAGATAAAATCTAGAACAAAATCCCCCAAGACGATAGATCTTCGTAAGTTGAAACATGAAGTGATGGAGCAAATGCGCTTCAAGCATCTGAATGAGGAGGCTCTCATAGAATTATTTAATATACTCCTAGCAAAAGCGCTTCAAGCATGTGAATGAGGAGGCTCTCATATAACTATTTAATATACTCCTACAGTTCTTTGAATCAAACGTTGAATGAAATCGATTCTCTTTTTTTATATAAAAATAGAAATCGGATAGGATAGCTGGATGGATCTATCTTTTATTCATATATATTACTAAAAAAAAGGATTTATATAGTTAAGTAGCGTAGCAAGAAGCCCCAAATCCTTGATTTGGCCAGGAAAGACTGCACTGCTTTGGGCCCAGGAAGCACTTTACAATTAATAATGAAAATAAAGTAATTTACATTCAACTCCCTGACAAGGTAACATTAGCATTTAATAGGCAAGATAAAAGATAATAAGTTAATAAAGGATTATATTTAAGTCATAAAATTACATATGAGAATCATTATCAAAGATACATATTCGTCAACAACTTTGTTGTTTGTATTTTCCTAATTTTTATTTACTCTCAGTTTCATAAAGAGAATATATAATTAAATGTTGATTGTTTTTACATCATTCTTCCTATATCTCAAATATCTTCCTTTACGAATTGAAAGATGTATTTTGTTTTTCGATTATGTAATCGATGTATAATTGTATATCCTCGTGCACTTTCTTTCCTATTTTAGGTGAACCAACTATAATAAGAAATACCATAGTTTTTTTTTTGAATAATTAGGCTTATAGCCTTTACAAAGTGAGTATTTGTTCTAATAAATTCTCGGGGTGAGCCAGAGTCGAACCCGGACCTGGGACAACAGAGGATAAGCCCTTACCACTTGGGCTATCCAATCGTGCTAAGAGGAAATACTATAGTTAATCACTATTGTAACTCATATTATTTTTCTCTTTATTAATAACTAGAACCCCCTCTTAATGGTACTTTATTTCAATTCCCTACCACTATATAATCAAATGAGATTTATATATAATACCTATACTCAACTACATAATTAAATAATACTAACTTATTAATAATTCATCATTGTTGATTTGAATATTATGCCTTCACAATACCCTTTTTTTTATATATATTTTAATTTATTATTGTAGATTAAAATATTATATATTCACAAATACTCTTACAAGATCTACAAACCTAATTGATAAAACTCAAAAAAAAATTCAATAGTATCCCATTATAGTTGTATTTTTTGTCCCACTCTCCTTCATTCATTTTGGAAATTATTTTTTAATTACTTGCCTCTACCAATTATTTTTATAATTTTAATATATCTATAATATCCATTAGAATCATATCATGACATTTAATAACTAGACTCCTAGAGAATAACAACTTACAAATATAATTAAAAAATTATATAAATATTCAAGTATTTTAACATTCAAATATGTTTATATCAACTATTTAATTAATTTGCAATTACAAATTTACAAGTATTCTTTTTTTATTAATATAATAGATGCTCAAATTTAACTCTATACTTATCAACAACACTTCTCTATCTTTATCAACAACACCCAATTTTTTGTTAATCATTTACATCTATAATCTTAATGTTGATGAGATATTAATCACTCTGTGAAATTCAAAAAAAAACTTTTGCAATAAAGTAAAAGAGTATATAGTTATGTTTAATATTAAGATTATGGCTGTAAATAGTCGTTCGTGAACAAAAATCGAACTCGGCTCATTTAGCTCGGAATAGGCTCGGTTCGTTTTTACTGAACACGATCTTGAACATAAAAATATGTTCGGTTAGATAAATGAGCCGAGCCAAACTTTATGCCTGTTCAGCTCGAACTCGGCTCATTTATTTCGGGATCCGTTCGAACTCGGCTCGACTCGGATAATATATGTATATTTTAATTTTTTTATTATATAATTCAAATATCTTAAAATTTAATTCATTATTCCTATTATTATATATTTCAAATTTTATATATAATTTCTATTCTCATGTCACAAATAATATGATTTTGAATTTTTGATCTTAATTAAAGATGGATTTAATATTATATACTAGAAAATCAAAAAATGAGTATATATGAATTTATACATTTTATATATTGATATAAAAGAAAAACTATCAAACTCCATATGATATCTAGATTTTAATAATTAATAATAAACTAACAATGACAACTTAATAAGAAAAAAGTATACTTGTAGCGCTAATTAAAGAAGTTGGGTCATTTCTAACCTTTTTCGATATAATTTAGTTGTGAGACTATAAGTCGTGTGATTTATATTTCATAAATTAGGTTTAGTTGAGTAAAAAATACATATATGAATTCTTAGCGAACACCTCGACTCAGCTCGAATTCGGTTTGAATTTAGCTCGACTCGATTTGTTCGTGAACAAATTCATGTTCGGCTCGCTTATAATCAAGCCGAGTTTGAACATCACTTTCCGTTCGATTAGAAAACTTAGCTCGACTTAGTTCATTTAAAAAAAAAAAAAATCAAACTCGGATCGGATCGGACAAAACTCGACTCGACTCTGTTTGTTTACAGCCCTAATTAAGATCAATTAATATTATTGATAATTTATTAAAATTATATTTTAATCTTGGCACCAGCTTCGCACAAGTTACATGCTAGTATACATAAATACACAAGGAAACCATGTACTTGAAAATTACGCAAATAAATCGAGGAAAAACACACACAAAATTAGTATCTTCAAAACTCCACACCACGCAACACCAAGGCACATGCTTCACAACACAACGCATTTTAATCTAAATCTAGGTTTTACACCTTTTGTTTTAGTTAAGGTTGCCTTTGATTTTATTTAATTGAAAGCAGTCCGTCAGATGTATAGATGAGTTATTTTTAAGTGTTTTGCATACTATATAATCGTAGGAGTATTATGGAGTCTTACATGTCACTAAAAAAATGCTTTTTCCTTTTCTTTTTCCATCGAGTTAGTTAGCTTGATATTTTTTTTGGACTAGTGATTGACACATGTTTGTTAAGAGGATTACCTTTTAATTATCTTAGATATCGGCTGAAGCTTTTTGCCGGCCTTCATGATTTAATTAATTTCATATTCAGCTTTTATAGCTGCTGTTCATATATTGATCAAATTAAGGATATCTTAGTCTACTTCTTAATTCTAATTAGTTGCAGCTCAAAGTTTTCCGTCTCGTTAGCTGTTTTGGAAGTTCTAGTGCTGCAAAGTTTTCCACCTCGTTGGCTGTTTTGGAAGTTCTAGTTGTAGAACTAATAAGCTAGAATTAGCTGCCTTCATAAGTATACTAGTACACTGTTCTATAATGGAAAACTCTAAGCGTGTTTCGTCTAAAGTTTTACCTCTTATGTCAGGCCATAACTACATTTAACCTTCTTAGTCATAAATAACTATATAACTTGAACGGTAGAGATTATCAACAACAATTTTCCGTTGTAGTTCTTAATTATCAACACTTAAATAAAAACATATTTGCTTTGTGGTTTTAAATTAGTAATAGAACTAATATATATGTTTTAATTCACAGTAAGATCATTAAACTTTTGCTTCTCCATCTCAACGAAAAAGTTTTTAGGTGAAAGAAAATTTTGGTAAAGCAAGTCCTTACTTTCATATAGTTCATTAACATTGGAACATATATAGATTCACTCTAGTCAAGTGATTCGGGGACGAGTGAATATTTGCATTATAAGGTTCTCAAGCTTTTTATCTTTATATGGGATAAGCTTATGTGAAGTTTTCTGACCTGTCTGTGTCAAAAATACCTATTTAGCAATCCTAACCGAAATATCAGAGCTTGTATGAGCCCCTTGAGTTGTGTTGAGTAACCAACTCATCTAAAACCTTAAGGTTTTAGAGAGAGACCCAAATGGATTTTATACTATTCTTTAATATTCCCCTCACTCGAATCCCATTTTTGGGTTGAAGAGTGGATCACGAGCACCCATTTTTTGGCATAGTTTTTGCCTTCGTGTCCCTCATTAATTGTGATAATATCGGGGGTGGCAGGGAGTCGAACTTGTGACCCCTGCCAACCTGAGTTGAGTAACCAGCTCATCTAAAACCTTAAGGTTTTAGAGAGAGACCCAAATGGATCTTATACTATTCTTTAATAAGCTGGTACAAACTACAGACAAACTGCACTAGCATATCTATACTGATGAGCACTCAGCAGTATCTCATCCCATTTGGCATTACTGAATATGCAATTTTTTGCCGGTTGAAAGGATACATTTAGCGTTGAATATTTAATATTTCCATCACTACAAAAATGATGTAGTTCGAATTTCTGTCATATAAACCAATATTACACAAATTTATCAAGTATTGATCTTTATGTTTCTAAAACTCGAACAATTGACAGTTATGAATTCACTTTTTATTTCTACAATTGTAATCAAACAAAATTTTCTTTGCAAGGAAGAAGGCTGCATTTTAGAGGTAGATGATTTAACCTTGAATGAAGACATTCAGCCTGTGTTGGTCTAATATAGGGCGGGACATGGAAAACGCAGTGTGAGTGTGTGTGTGTGTGTGTTTGTATACTCGACACCTCTACAGGTTTATTCTTCATTTAAAGAAAGAACATACCCAAGATGCTTTTTTCTTATATTTAATATCTTTTAAAAAAAAAATTGTCATTTCCCTTGTTTCTCTTGTAGTTCTAGTCAATGAAGATACATTAACCTGGATTATGATTTATAAAATTATGGAAACTAAACCATTCTTTCCTATCGGACAGACATGTGAACCGGGTATCAGTATTTATATTTTTCTCTTCTGCCATATCTATTGTATATAGTTAGTGCTCATCTTATATAGCTATATTAGGACCGATACTGTAGTTTTTTCCACACTTGCTGTTTGATTATATATATATTGCTTAAGTAAACTTAAAAATGAGTAGAGGTTGCGATCTATACACAGTAAGGTTTTGTAAGATCTATATTATCCATCATTGCCTTATTATTTTGTAAGGTTTTTTAAGAGAGTCAATATGATGCGGTTTCTTTCATTGGGACATTGTAATTGAAAACAAATACCTTGCTATATCTTTTTTTGGAAGATAGTTTTAGTTATTTTTTTTATTTGAATATGCCCTGCTCTGTTTTCGTCAGAAAAGCAATTACCGAATCTATGTCAGAAAAGCAATTACCGAATCTATGTACTGAGTATTATAGTCGTACCAACAAATACTGCAAATTTTTGGTGGTCTTGAGCTATTAAAATTTCAACAATGAGTAAAACCTGTTTTATCACGGTCAAACTATTCATGTTTAAGATATCACTATAATATGCGGATAATCTAACTGGTTCGGAATTTGGAATTTTAAGTTGTCTGGTTAGAACAACCGGCAAAAGTAAATCTAGAAACATAATTTAGATAGGTAGAATTTATACCTTTACATCCTGAGCTTAAAGAAACAGAACAATTTTCCAGCTATACCTCGCCAGAATGCTGATCATCTTGTTGAAGACAATCACTCACTCGGCCATGACACTCCTCTCATACTTTCTTACCAGACCATCAAGAGCTTCTATTAGTGATCTTGGGTCAAAAATTATTCCCACTTTTGGATCATTTACCGTATCAACACTAATCTGCAAGAGAAATACTTTGTAAGGAATTCGGATACTCGGAAGTTATGTATTAAGGGACAAAAATGAATTTAATGGTTAAAATGTTGCGCTACACTTTTTCACAAGTCTATAAATGCATCAACGAGCTACAGAACAATTGTATAGAGATTGGTTGAAAAGGACAAGGGTACATGACTGCTTCCATGTCCTTATCTAGCTCAGACATGCATGACTGTAATACTTTCACTTATTAAAGGCACTAAGAAACATTGTGATTTTATAGAGTTCAGTCACACAAGGTAGAATAACCGTATCTCTAAACTATGTCATTTAATGTAAAATGACACAAGTAACTCTTAAATCACAATGTCCAGGGGAATAAACAAGCTAGAGGGCATAGAAAGTACCTAACCCACTATGTGGTCCACCAAGTATTAGAGAAAATAATTAGTACTTTGCTGGTTAATTAGTACTTTGCTGGTTTGAGGATCTTTCAGTGGCCTTTTAGTTTCGATTGTTCACAATATTTTAGTCTAATAGACGATCCTGCAGGCTACTGAGTAAAACCAAATATCGGGGATTACAGCTTTTAGCCTTCTGTTGTGGCTACATAGCTTAAGCTGTCACTATCCTAGTATCATTTGCCAATATGTGGATGAGATACTGCTTGCCTCAATTTGTTTTATAAGCAGCTAATCAAATAGTAACAAAGGACATGTACTAATGAGCAAACTCGAGTGACTGGTCTCACATATTAGAGCTTATACTGCTACTTTGGCATTTATGTAAATAGTGATGTCCCTCTTGCCCACCTCAGATTATAACAATATATTGTTTATCTTAATAAACAGCTTTAAGAGATACATTGAGGATCCGCTACCCCTTATTTGCTAGGCCCATTGCTTCACCTAGGCAGAATCAGGCACAGCAACAAAAAATTCAGAAAAATGTCCATCGATCACATATCTATGAAGCTAACCTAATTAGTGTCAAAAGTAATCCATTCAGTAATAGATTCACAGTTTTGTATAGAAGGGGGGTTCCAACAAAAGTAAGGTCTTATCTGATTGTCAATTTCTGTAACAGAGAGCAAAAGAAGCATACTTACCACTTTAAATATTCCTTGGGCAGCCAAACGCTGACTATCTAGAGGAATTTGACCACCTTTAGGTACCAATAGTGTATTGATGTAGTCACTGGGCTGCAGAGAAGAAAGTGTCACATACAAATGATCACTTTTCCTTTTTTACTAATTAGTTGTTCCTGTCCATAAGGAAGCTTCTAAATAATCATTATTAATGACTTGAGAATATATCATTAGTGAGACTCTAAACAAACTGATGAGTGCAACGTGCTACATCAAAGACATTCTTGAGCTAAAAATTAAGGTATCCATACTTGCTATAGTTGTAAGAGTGCACATAATCTCATCACTAGTAATTTCCTTAACTTTCAACTGACTGTATACTTTTTAGCAAACTTACAGGGTTATCTAGACAATTATGAAGACTCCCGCAGGTCCGATTGAGAGCATCTGTAATTGCAGTAACAAAACAAGACGCAGAAAAACCACTAGTTTCTCTGTCAGGCAGACTATTCAACAGAAGTACCTGGTATAAGAAACAATACTATCAGACAAGATGATATCTGAATCATAGTACTAACAGAAAGAGAAAAACAGTAAGTTGAATTTATTAATACATCTAAAGATAGAGCTGCAATTTACGAACTTATGTATATTATAAATCGCATTTGTATTGCTTACAAAACAAAATATTGCATCCAATTTTAATTTATATTAGAAGGTTAAAGAAAGCTATATTTTGATAATTTGCAGCAGTCGGAAGACGCTAAGCTACACTATTGGGCTGCATCTAGAAGAGAAAGAGTTCAAGGATTAACATTACTAATTAGGCAGTTCCCTTATGGGATAATAATGTTAAACTGTAACCTGATAATTTTATAGTTATCTCCTGCATTTATGTGCTAGTAATTTTAGTAGTGACCTGCTCGACATAAAAAAATATCGCAATGTGCTTAACCAGTGAAAATTCTTCAAGGAAAGCACCAAGAGAACAGGCATGATAAATCTGTCGCTGTAACTTTGACGATATATTTTTCTGTACTAATTTTGGACACAAATGAGATATTTCCCGGTAAAGATATGAATAATCACGATGATCTAGTCAACTAGTACACTAATGATTAGTGACATGTCATTTGAGGCCTCAAGATCAGGCAAATTTGACCATTTCCTTTATTAGTATATAACCTACCAAAGTAAATTAAATTTTATGTTATCTAAATTACTTCATTTTTTTATACTGTTATACTGTTATGGACCCATAGAGTCATTACTTTACGCCTGATGAATTATTATTATTTATTTATTTTTGCTAAATGAAAATTTTATAAAGAAAGAAAAAGAATATACAAATCTAGGGGCATACCCCGCGATCAAAAGAAACAATGGACTCGACATCATAGCCAAGCAACAAGTTGCAACTACGTCTAGCAACTAAATCAATACATGGACAAACAATACAATGGAAACAATTATGACATTAATATAAAAGACTAGGAATGGACGGGTCCTGCAAAGCTATAGCCTGGAATTTCCTACACATGTGCACCTTTTCTCGTACCATTTGCTTTATTTGTCTGATAATAACTTTTATTGATTTACTTGAATTAGCATGCAGCCTACTATTTCGTTCCAACCAAACATGATAAACAGTCACCCCAACAAAAAGATATAAAATCTGCATTTTTATGTCCATGGAAACACTCGTAATTGAAGAAACCCAATCCGTAGCTAGAGGAATCGGACTATAAGCAAAAAGCTGAAGAACAAACGGACACTCCATGAGTATATGCTGGGCTGTTTCATGCGTCTGATGAATTATTGTAGTATTAACTTTGATATTCTCCAAACTTAACCAGTAATTTTTTGCTTTCATTCAAATTGTCGTCACTGAATGCATTTATATGGTTATCTTCTTTTCCTTCAGGGACGAGGCTTCATAGGGGTCAGCAGTGGTCATGGCCCCCCTAGGGTCGCCCTAATATTGGTATATGTATGTTATAATTTTTTTTAAAAATTGTATTTTAATCTATATATTTAAATAAATATAATAATTGGCCCCTGTAGAAAAATTTTGATCCCTATAATACTTATCACTAGTGAGCATCATTATCGAGTGGACATTTTTTATGCTGTCATTGATGCGCAGAACCACATATTTAATGAGAAATCTGTAGAGTTGCTTGGTTTAAGTTGTGCTCTAAATCCAAGAGAATGGTGTGAAGGTTTTAAAGTGGATGACATATGTAAACTAGTGCATAAATATTATCCAGGGGACTTCACAGAGGTGGAAAAAGAAGTCCAGTTACATCATTTTGAGAGTGAAATTACAAAACCAGATTTTACTAGATTATCTGGTATTTCTGAGCTATGTCAATGGTTGGTACAGTCAAGGAAGATGGATATTTATCCACTTGTTTATAGACTAATTAAGTTGGTGTTGATCTTGCCTGTTTCAAGAGCTACTACCGAGCGGGCATTTTCTTCGATGAACATCATCAAAACAAAGTTTCAGAGCAAGATGGATGATGAGTTTCTCGATCATTGTATGTTTATTTATATCGAAAGAAAAATAACGAAAATTTTTAGTACAGACTCAATTATAGACGGGTTTCGTGATTTGAAAGAACGTAGAGCTTTATTATAAATTTTGTACTAGTATTTTTTGTATTTGTTACATTGAATATTTAAAAGTGTTGACAAAAAAAATTTGGCCCCCTCTATGAACATTGAACATTTGGTGGCTTTGTCCCTGTGTTCCTTTATAGCTCTTACCAACTGGGCTTGGGTTTAGAGATCATGAAACTTAAAAGATTACATTTTTAACTTCGGTAGGATATCTTATTTTCCGGTAAATGCAGCAAATTGATAGACATGTAGAGCATATGTTTTTATTATATATCGATTTTTATTTACAAATTCATAGACATGTAGAGCATATGTTTTTATTAGAGAAAATTGCAGTTTGGTAGTCTGTACTAAAATCTTTATGCAGGTGATGGTCTTTGTGTACAAGTCAACAGTTTATGACCAAACAAATTATTTTAAAGCAACATATGAAGTCCTATCAAAAACCTCAACGCCAGTTATTTTAACGGTATTTTCGTCTGTTCAGGTAGAATGTACATATGTTTGTGACTTTCTGTAGCAATTCAAAACAACTCTAAAATTCGAATCAAACCCCAATAATCTCAATTTGAGTTGGTTGTATGAACAGAATTTGAGTAATTTTGTGCCCCTGGAACCATGGACAATTGAGTAGCATGTGTATTCTAGCTGAACAGACAAAAATATCTCTCAAATAACTCACGACGCTAAAAGTTTTTGACTGAAGTCCATATAATTCTTTAAAATATAGTCCTTGGACATTATATTGCTAATTCATATACAACATCCATCAACCTGTAAAAAATATTAGTATAGGCCACCAAACTGCAATTTACTATATTGCTTTATATATACTAATGTTTTGCATTTGTTTGGTAATGCTTATATAATAATTATTTTTAATTATATTCTTAAAATAATAGTAACTATGATTAAATTAAAAATTACAAAAGGTTGTCCTTTTAGTGTAAGATTCAGCGTAAAATGGGTTGGAGTTGATTTTGTGGATAGTGCAATTTTTACACCGAAATGGTGTAAAAGTTACAGTATTTTGGTGTTACGAATTGGAGATGGTCCAATGTCCAGAAAAGAAATTCAATACGGAATCTGCATTTGGCTTCCTGCAGAAGCAAACCTGTACATTTCAACTTTAACTACATAGAGATAAAATAAACATACATAATGTATATTACCTTCGGACAGGACCTTGAAGAGATGATTTCTCCAACTCTAAGCAAAACCTAGACATAGAAAAATGATTGAGAAAAATAACCAATTGTGTATATTTATAATATATAAAAGTAAAATAACCAATTGTGTATTTATAATATATAAAAGTAAAAGATATAAAAATCTAAAACTATGGAGTACTTTCATAGTGCAAAGGGGACAGACAAAAATCTTAAAAGCATGACATCCAATTATCAAAAGAATGAAAAAATATATATTAGCACTAATTCATGAAGGCAGAAAATGGAGTTAAACCTACAGCGGGACAAACCCACTAGTTGCAACAAACTAAAAGATATAAATTTTCTTTTTCAAGTATAAAGAAAGGTAAGTGGGATGAAAGGTGATTTAAATTTAACGTTAGTGGAACACCTTAAGAAAGACAAAAGCCAAAACACAGTAGTCATCCCTTTAGGTAAATATAAACAAAACTATAAGATATCAAAAGAATCAAAACTATTCTAAGAAGGAAAATATATTGTATACATTCTCAATGTCTAGACCATAGCAAGAAATATGATAGAAAAGTAGCACAAAGTATCAAATACCTTACTTGAAACTTCTATAAAAAAATATGTAAACTAGATTAGCACATGGATGAGACACGAACCATTCGTATCATTTATAAGCAGAGTTGGTTCGCAAACTACAGTTCACAAAAACTGAGACTTTTGCTTGGAAAAATATAAAAAGTATGTGATCAATGCTGTCTGTTTTGCGAACTGGCACTGCCCTCATTACTCTATTCCTTTAATATAAGCCGTGGACATTTTTTAAGGTTGCTAAAAAAGAAGTGATACTGTAGTGAATAATGAGTTAGAAATGAATGGGGAAGCTGAATTTAAAGTCCTCAGCTAGACTTGCAGAGAATAGTAAGAGAAAGAGAGAAGAATTTAGGTAAGAAAACAAGTTTAATGTTTCCAAAAGCAAGTTGATCGAGGATAATGACATGCAAGTGTTACTTGGCAACTGGCATCATTTTAATTGGCTTCCTACCTGACACTCAAGTACATTCAGTTACAATTGAGAGTCTCGACCTAAATGCAACACATTAGATCAATCATAACAAAAAGCATGGAAGAAAAACAACTTACACTTCAGGACCACCCTGTGAAAATTGATAAAGTGGTTTCCAAGCTTACCAAGGAGGGGCATATGGAAGTAAAAAGTGATCCCATAGCATATATAATGCAGTCCACGCTTGTTAACTGGTCCAACACTGCCGGGTTCACATTTGGAAAAACCTGTACAATGGAAAGCCTTAAAGCTGTCAAGGACCTAAAGAATAAAGATAGATATCAAATATGTCAACACCAACAATTTGTGTTTAATCAGAATTATATTTAGCATACAAAATATTTAGCAATGACATTGGTTTATCTGATACAGTCGGCCTTGATCATTGATAAATCAAATATATAAACTATGATTTAGATAACCTAAAAAGTTATTTCTTTATAATATATATATAACTAAAACAGTCAAACTTAGATAAGCCGGACTGCTTTGCGAGATGTCTACTAATAATTAAAGCCATACCACAAGATTCATAAAAGCTGCACCGTTTTCAAAATCGAAAGAACATAGAAAATATTAAGAGTACTATAGATTCTTTAGGAAAAAACAAGACCCTTCTACTGAAGTTGGTTAATAGTATCTAACATGTATTACATATCATTGTATAATTCTCAACATATTTTCTTTTTTGTTTTTGGGCAAGGTCAATTACAAGAAATTTAAATATTTGTGTGCAAATTTGCCTCCGCTGAGGCTCCAACCCCTGACCTTTGGTTACTAAGGACGAGGGATATCCACTAGGTTGAGCCTTGCATATTTTCTCAACACACTTAACAAGCCATACAATTTGAGCTATGAAAGTTTAATACATTGAATGAGATAATTAGTTCACAATCCAACAGAAACCAAGCATCAAGCAATGTTTGCACTATTAAAGCTAAAAGGTTTGCTGCACAATGACACTAATTCTTATTGATGTGAGATAAGGAGGGTCCTCTTTCATTATTCTCTGCGTACATGACGAGGGTCTTTGACAACCCTTAACAAAGAGAGGATTTATATTGTATGTACAAAAAAGCACCTAAATAGGTACCTATCTGTGCATGTATGATGTATGCACTTTGACAAATAAGTGTGGTCCAACACCTTCCAGATGAGTCAATTTACTATGTGAGCAATTTAGTGAAGATGTAGAATTAAACCAGATATGTATTATGTAACTAAGATAACATATAGTGATTCTTAAATCTTGAACAAGAAAGCCGAAAATGTAATAACTTCCTGAACCTGAGAACAAAATTTCCTATCTTTCTTGCTTTAATCATTGAACAATACTTGTGCAGTCAAATAAAGAACATACAAGGAGAAATAAAATCAAATTACCATTTAAACATATAAAAAAACAAATGGTACAAGTGAAAGAAGATATGCACTATTCACCTTGTGCGATGAACTGCCTCCTTCACTAGACATGTAGAAAACTCGCTTTATTCTTGAAGGAAGCGCAGGTACTGTAGAACCTCGCTAAAAATTAGGGTCCAACAAAGAAGATAATTAAAGTTAACTATATAATTGGCCAAAGAAGTTGTAGCAGAAAGAGGAGAGGGAGATATTTTGGAAAACAATTACAAAACATAATATAGTCATTAAATTGCAGTAGCATGATCTTTCAAATTTGTGGAGTAGAGAAAAGATCAGGTTAGAAATGTTGAACTTGAAGAAGAATTCAGGACAAATCATCACTCAACATAGATATGACTCAAATATTGTATGAGATTTGACGCAAACTGGAATGCAGACCGTAATGATATACCTGTATGATATTAAGCTGACTGGTCAGCTGTTAATTTTTTTTTTCTTGACTAATTAAAGCTAAAGTGTATGACTGCAGCAGATTAGTAAATGCACAACCTTTGCCTAATTAGTATCAAGCTACAAATGACACTTCTACTGAAAACATATGACCCTCTAATGCACCTTCCTGAGGTCATTTAAAGTTATGGAAACGCCTACATATCAGTGCTTAAAGGTATGGATACATGTGATTGGTATACAAATTTCTAAGTATATCACTAGAACATTGTAATCTACAAGTCTAAGAATTAAAACAGAAAAAAAAATGTAAAAACTTTATTCAACTATCAAACAATTTATATAGTAATCATTCAGATGACTTTATAGTTTAACCATATGGATAATTTTATAATACAGTCATTTAAATATTTCAGTTATTCAGCAATCATCATTTTCTTCAGTGGAATTTCTATCAATGTGGTGATACCAGTAAGTCTGCCAATTTAACTATCCCAATAGTATCTCTTTAGAGATTATCATTAAAATTTATGTCCAGAACCCTTAACGGTATCATGGGATATGTTAAACTGGTAGAAAAATTACATCAGCTAACTTACCAGTAAAACAACCATAGCAGTAGGCCAGTAACTACCACTAACATAGATATAACTGTAAAACAAATTACTAACTGCAATGTCTCTGCCAATGAGCTTAAATACATATAATACTTTTTGCATTAAAGATAAAATTAGAAGAAGAAAACACTTGAGAAAACTATATTCAGCAGTAAAAAACCAACATAAATGTTATACCTTGTCCACTGGTTCTGTTGATACTTTAGTTGGATGAGATATTTCATTTTGACCGCGTATTATTGTTCCATTCTAAATGTGACAAAAATAAAACAAAAAAGGAGATGAACAAAAAGTTGAGATCATTAAGATTAATTTAAAAATTAAAATCTTTATTTCTATTACAATTTTATAGACCTCACATGCAAATAAAAGCTGAGTAGAAATACAAAATTGAATCAAATATTATCACGTCAGATGGTGTATTATCTTAAAAAATATGTGAATTTGCATTTAATGAATAAATGAAACTCCTCCATCTTTACATGTCACTTTTGAAAATAAAACTTGTCCCTTTATACATGCTCACTCTTCTTTCAAGACAAATTTAAGTATAATCTTCCAAAACTATCCCTATATTTATTGTTTCCAAAGTTCGAATATTTTATAACTTAATTGCATTCTCAATTTTCAATATAATAATTAAGGATATATAGGGGGGAAATTTATCTTAACTTTTTTCTTAATATGCATAATTTTTCCAAAAAATACATCTAAAAGTTGATGGAGGGTAGAGCAGTTTGTTGTTCCCAAATATTAATTTTTGCACAGGTTGCTACATAATTTCATAGAACTGTGTTCAAATACAAAAAAAAATAGCCTACAAACCCGTAGAATTCACCAAATATTTTAAAAATAAAAAAATCAAAACCGTTGTTTATAATAAAAAGATTACAAATTTATTTATAATATAAATATTGTATATTGATTAATATAAATATTTGTATCGTAAGTACAATATTATTTAAACATTTTGGTCAAAAAAGGTGTAATTTTCGGACACCCCAACCAGTATCACGCCAGACCGCCTCAGGCCCAACACGTGACATGTAAATCGGACTAACTGAGCGGCAAGACCACACCGGTGGCCCTTCAACCTAGAGTGTGTGAAAAATTCCCCACGTCCCCCGGAATCGAACCTTGGTTGCTTTGGTCAATAACCAGTACTCTCACCAACTCAGCTACACGCCCGGAGGCTTATTTAAACATTTTATTTTCCACATTTGGTGAATTTTGTAGTTATTTTTGTTGCATCATGTAATTTTTGGTGAATTTTATATTTATCTTTGTAGCATCATGTGTCGATATTGGTGAATTCTACAGATTTGTAGAGTTTATAGACTAAGAGGTTTGTAGTGGAACGTGCCTCTATCTTCATATTCATTATAATAACAATTTTAATATTGATGATCATAAATGTATCTCTTTAGTGTATGTTTTCAATGCATTAGAATTAAGACAAAAATGCAAAATGAAGTGACTGGATACTATTTCCATCCAGAATTTAAGTACGAGCAGGGGCAAATACATAAATAAGTTTTAGAGGGGCGGAACTTGGCGGAACCAAAACTCTAAAAATTCGAACAAAAATTATGTACATTAATTTTCAAAAGCCAGTCAAGACTTGATTTATGTTTTCCTATTGATTTTTAAGGCCAACTGGGTCTTGAAATTTTTTTTCCCTAATTGCTTTTCAATAGCTAGCCCAAACTATGACCATAGTCTAGTCTCCCTTTATTCCGCCAGTATCCAGAAGACTTTCTGGGGGACCGAGTAATGAATTAATGGGGAACGGAAATCAAGAGTTCATATATATGTTCTTAATTAGTACTACCTCCGTCCCACCCATTTGTTAACGTTTCGGAGAGAGGGTCCGGCACACATTTTAATGTGCATATAAAGTATAGTTCCATAACTTATTTTTAATTTTTTTTTTTCTGAATAAAAATTTGAACACAAAAAAATTTAAAATAAGTTATGGAACTATACTTTATATGCACCTTAAAATGCGTGTCGGACATTCTCTCTGAAATGTAAACAAATGAGTGGGACTGAGGGAGTATATATATATATATATATATATATATATATATATATATATATATATATATATATATATATATATATATATATATATATATATATATATATATATATATATATTAGTTAGACTTGATTATTGAGATATCTTTGAATAATGAATATTATATTGTGTCTCTTTCTCCTTTGTGGTTGGGAAACCATTGGGATAGTAGATTTTCTGCGGTTAATCAACCCAAGTTGTATATATCCTTGTTTTCTTTCCATAAATTATCATTTCTTAAAGTTGTCCTGCAATCACATTTCATATGTGTGTGGGTGTGTATTTTGTATTGTTATTTTAATTTTGTGGGTGCCTTGCGATACAAATAACTCTAGATATGCCACTGGTTGTATGATCTATTATGAGATGTATGGCTTGATAGTAATCTAAGTTATCACCCAAGATATGCATGCAGCCAAAATCGAAGAGGGAATAACATTACTTGTAATTCACAACCCAAAGTAAGCCTATCATTGGTTGATATGACTGGAAGAACCAGACTTTCTGTAGGGATCTTCGAAACACGGGAAAATAAAAATATTGCAGCATCTAATGACCCGAAGAATATTCGTGCCCCTGCAAAGAAAAAATTTCCTATGCTGCAAAAGTGACAAGAAACTCTTAGTATTTATATTATTTTAACTAATAAATAAATTTAAATGAATATATCTATGATACTAAGGAAACGTAATAATAATCTAGTAATTGAACAATATATATAAAGTTATAAACTATAAGGTTATGTATGAAATCTACATCATCGAACTAAAGGGTGATGAAATACCTTCCATTGCTGAAACAGAATGACATGTCAGAACGAAGTGAAATCTGTAATGGGAGAATTATAGTATTAGCTTTTCTGTTGAACAATGAACTTAATTGATACTTTCGAGAAAAAAGAGGGAGTAGCATTTCACAAATGAAGTGCAAGGTGATGTTCCAGAAGTAGCATAAGAAACCATGGATATTAATTGCATTGGGTTCAAGGTTGTAAGATATTATTTAACTCTAAAGTCCTCTCGTGAAGTTAGTTATGTCAGAAGATACATTATGATATAATGTATTACCAACATTATGATCATTTTAGTACATTTATCAGAACAAACTTCACCAATAGCATTCTGATATAGTATAGTATGTATAAACCTAATTTAATTAAAATGACTAAAGGACGGACGCGTGAACACCATGTAATACAACATTTATTCCTACTGCTGAAAAATGTGACTAGTGAGTATGACTACATATGAAATTTCCCAATCCTAGGGAGAGAATTGAAACAAGAAAGAAACCCAATAACATAAATAATAATAACAAAAGATCTTCACAACCGGGTGAAATTTAAAGAGATGAAAACCCACAAACCTGGTCTTGAAAATAAGCTAAAAGAGCCCGAATTACTTCTCTGTATGGTTTTGAGACACCTTCCCATAGAGAATGATGTCCTTCCACTATAGCACACCTGTCAAAACTGACCACTTAGAATAGAAAAAATAAATAACCCTGCTGCATGACTGTTAATTTTATAATAGCAACTACTACCACAGACGGAAAAAACAGGTTAGAGAATTACGGTTTATTGTTAGTCCAGAAAGTGATGTAATACCCACTTGTAAACAATACTACAAGAACTTGGAACCCCCCAACATTGCATGGTAAAAATAACCATTTTCCAGTGGAGTTCCATAATCATCTAGTAAGAAAACTGTACTTTGTGCCAGATAACAATGCAATTAAACCAAGTACTTGAAAAGCTCGGAAGAAGATCAAAAACGAAACATTAAAACGCAAAAGTTCAGAAGAATTTCGTTCCAGTTGCATAATTGACAAATGATTGCGCAAAATGATCCAGCATACGTTTGGTACAGAAAAAGCACCCAATTACCAGCACCACATAACAAATCCAATATGTTCTACTGGATGCATAGAGAAATACAAAATACTGGTCAAGGTATGGAGAGAGAGAGAGAGAGAGATTTCTGTAACAGGGTAACCTTCATTGAGGTGGGGAATTAAGTTCTTCAGAAACATAAAGATGTAAAGTTTGAGAGAGAGATTTCTGTAACAGGGTAACCTTCATTGAGGTGGCGAATCAAGTTCTTCAGAAACATAAAGATATGAAGTTTGATATGCAGTGGGAAGAAACACTGACCAAGAACTTCAAAAGAAACTATCATGATGGCCTTCACATTGTATAACTCTTTAAAGCTTTAAGTGATGGAAAAAATGTAGGATGACGGTAAAATATTCAGGAAAATTGTCAAGGTTGCATTTAACTCAATATAAAACTGTCAAATAGCGATAGATGGTATGCCACACCATTCTGATTTGGCTGTTTTTGCATCATGTGGTAAGCGATATCCAAGTAATGTTCTCACTGCAAGAGCCTCCAAAGTACTTTCATCAGACAATCTCAAACATCTTGACCTTATGTCGCCAACAGCTGGACCTCCTGAATATGTACCATGAACCACGTTAATTGCAACTCATATTGGAAAAGAATCTTACAAGTAGATAATAATTTTTGAAGTTACAGATAGATAAAAAAATTATTTAGGAATGAAAACAAAGTCTAGCATAGATATAGAATAAGTTCTGAATTTACAGAAGGTAATGTTCAAATGTTTGAGTAGAAAGTATCTGCATTGGGATTGTAAGCTTACAGCTAACTAGCTGGTATTACAATGTTACTGTGTCCCTTCTTAAACTGTACAACATTTATTTCACAATAAATAGTTTTACAATGCAGGTCATTGGTTCCACTCTGCAGAGTAAATCAGTTTCACTCTTTCCTTGGGTGAAAAGCTAACAAAAGAATCAACTCCCCAGCAATGTTGGGAATATGAACTCTGCTGCTACTGGGATATAGGGATCTAAACTTTGTTGTAATTTCCAGGTATTATTTTTCTTATTTCAATGCACAAATTTTTTGCCCACTATTAGAATCAGAGTATTACTTGAATGCCTAAAAGTAGTAGAAATATCCGAAATATATAGAGGGTTAAAATATTGTTATATAGTTGAGAAACTCACCAAGAACACGAACAATCTCAGCTGTGCTTCCGCCATCATCTGAAACAGGTAGGACATGTGCAACACGAGTTGTTAATTTCTTAAGCTCTTCAACAACACCATTGAATGCTGTTCCACCTTTAACAACGATAAACAAATCAGAATATATATAATCTATTGATATAGATTCTATAACCAAGGGGTTACTAGATACGAAAAAAACTATATAAAGCCCAGAAAAAACAAGAATACTGCATCTTCATTCCAAAATTCCCAACCAAACATAATATTTTCCATTTTATCTCAAACAAGGAAAGAACATAAATAAACACAAAACAGTACCGTCAGTAATCAAGAATCAGCTTAAGCTCCAACTTTCCTCATTAATTTTCATCAGTTTTTTGTAAATCGTGTACTATACGTTCCTAAAAAGGTACAAATACATACCATCAATTAAACTGATCATTCACATTTTCTTGAAAACCACATTTTATCACAAAAGAAAATTTTGGTCCCCAAAACCCGAGCAAAGAGCGGTCGAAAAGGAATCAAAACAACATTCAAATTCCCAAATTCCATCCAAACAAAATCCTTCCAATTTCATCTCATACAAGGAAAGAACATAAAGAAACAAACAACTGTACCACCACAATCAGTAATCAAGAATCATCAAAATTAATCTCAAATTCTCCTAATAAAACTTGTGGGTTTTGTCAAGTAAGGTCTAAACCAATCACAACTAACAAAAAGTCCCAATCTTTCTCAAAAACTAGCATCATTTCTCATAATGTAACATGGGTTTTGTTCCTAAACTTCATACAAGAGATACAAACACATACCCATCAATCAAATTGACCATATTCAACACACATTATTCTTGAAAACCAAAAAAAATAGAAAAAAGATAGAATCTTGGTACCTGAAAAAACAAGCAAAGAAGGCTGATAATTATTATTATTATGAAGAGGGGTTGCATTTAAACAGCAAACACAGCGAGGAAGAGCACGAGTAGAAGAGGATGATGATGACATTGTTGTGTTAAAACGATGGAATGGAATTGTTTTTGGAAGTGAAGGTGGAAATGGAGAGTGTTGGAGAACTTTACATAAAGGGGGTCCCAAATAACTGTCCGCCATTGTAAGCCAAATTTTATTTTTTCCTTATCAAACTATATATTATAAAATCTTGGGTTAAAAAACATATATTTATTTCATTTTTTCTTTATTTTGATATATAATATTTATTGTATTATTTTGATCATTTTTTCATGAATTTGGTTTACAATTTTTATTGAAAAGTTATAAATTTAGTTTATTAATTTTTATTGATTTAAATTATGTTATTATTGATAACCAAAAAATTTGATCAAAACATTTTTCGGAAAAAAAATATATAATTGTTATTAATATGGTGTGTATTTCTATGACCAAGAAATTTGTGATTTTTAATTTGAAAAGAGTATTATTATAGTGCTAATTCAAGTTTCATATTAACAAGAGAATGATGAATTATATTTGAATATAAATAATTAATTAATCTTATATATACTTTTTATTAGTTGTACAAAAATAAATGTGTGTGAGTTCGATCAAAACATATAATAATATGATTCGTTTGATTTATTTAATAAATAATTTATAAATTAAAAATTACATATACTTGTCAAACAAGTTATAAGAAACAAACGGGCCTCGTAAGCCTAAGATAGGATAATTAAGTCGTCTGGACCAGACGGCTTAAACCCGACATTCTTTCAATCTTTTTGGAGTATTGGGAGGGACGTATTTAAAGTCTGTTAGATATTTATGAATACGAGAGAGTTGTCGGAGGGGATTAATAAAACTATAGTTTGTTTGATACCGAAGGTGAAGTTGCCTCAATCAATGACTGAGTTTCGACCCATATTGTTGTGTAATGTGCTGGTAAGAATTCTATCAAAAGTGTTGTCAAATCGATTAAAACCATGTTTGTCTTCGTTAATATCTGATCGACAAAGTGCCTTCGTTGAAGGAAGGTTACTAACTGACAAGGCGTTAATTGCGTTTGAAGTAAATCATTATATGAAGAGACATACGCAAGGTAAATCTGGAGTAGCAGGACTAAAGATTGACATCTCGAAAGCATATGATAGGTTGGAATGGGGATTTATTCGAAGTATGATGGAGAAGTTTGGCTTTAACGCGACTTGGATTAGTAGAATAATGGAACTGGTGCAGACAATGTCATATAGTTTCCTGCAAAATAATATTATTTTTGGAGACATTGTGCCACATCGAGGGATTCGCCAAGGTGATCCAATTTCACCGTACATATATATTATGTGTGCGGAGGGCTTAAGTTCTTTTCTTAGACGCAATAAAGATGCAGGTTTGTTGCACGGATGTGTTATTGCGAGGGGGCGCCTCCTATATCACATCTTTTATTTGTCGATGATTGTTACTTTTTCTTTAAAGCCAATGGGTCTGAAGCTAATGTAATGAAACGAATAATGAACAAATATGAGGTTATTTCTAGTCAGAAGATTAATTATGCCAAGTCAGCTATTACGTTTTCTCCAAATACAACAAAGGTGCGTAGAAATGATGTTTGTGATGAGATGGGGGTTAATGAGCATCAGAAACCGGGTAAATATTTAGGGATGCCCATGATAATTGGACGGAATAGAAGTGAAACGTTCTCTTTTCTGCTAGAATGAGTGCAACAAAAGCTTCGTGGGTGGCAGAATCAACCACTTTCAAAGGCAGGAAAGATACTCTTACTAAAAACAACAGCACATTTTGTTCTAACTTTTGGATGAGTATGTTTTTAATACCTGTAGAAGTGTGTGATGGAATTGAGAAAGCGATGATGGGGCAATGGCGGATCAAATAAAGGGATTAAGTGGTTATCGTGGGAAAGACTTTGTGTTGTCAAAGAAGATGGTGGTTTGGGATTTAAGAAACTTCGGAGCTTTAATACTGCAATGCTCGCAAAGCAAGCATGGAGGTTAATAAATAACGTCAACCCTCTAGTAACACAACTCATGCGTGCACGTTACTTCCCAAATACAGATTTTTGAATGCAACAATTGGGCCAAACCCGAGTTATGTGTGGGGCAGTATCCTGGAATTGTTGGGTCCCGGAAGTATCGTAGAAGGGGGGGTGAATGCGATACTCACAACAATTTAAAATTCTTTTCAGAATTTACGGAATTAAATTATTGTTTTAGCTGAGGGTTCGAGTCTTTGTAGTGTATGGGAGGCTGACTTACTAGCTTTCTATTTTCATGATTAAACATTTAAGATATAGAAATTGACAAGTAAGTAAACAAGATTCAAGTTAAATATGTATATTAAACTTGAAAGGGTGTTACAATAAAGTAGAATAAACATTTAATTCCTAGAACAAATTTGACATGAATTGTTCTACTTAAGGAATTAAACTCAAACCAGCACAGAAAGTCTGTAAATATAACTTTGCAGACAAATTACTGAATTTGAAAGTTTTCTACTTACGAAAAATGAAGCTCAAGCCTCATATTTATAGAGGTTGAAAAGCTAGCATGACTTTTCTCACTGCGACTTTATTTAATTGATTTAAGCCTTGTATGACATTTGAAATAGCTGGGTATGACTTTTTTCACTCGGTATGACCTTTCAGAAATTCGGTATGACTTTTTGAAAATTCGGTATGACTTTTTTTAAAGTCATATTCGGATTTTATTTAATTAAAAAAATCGGTATGACTTATTTTAATTAAATAAAATCATTTCAGCATGACCTTTAGAAATTATGCTCGGTATGACATTTTCTATTCTGCTCGGTATGACCTTTGAATCAATTCTCGGTATGACTCTAGAATCAACTGTCAATTCATTTTCTTTTCACTTGAATGGGACACGTGTCAAGCTGTGACTGGTTACTTTTAAAACAAAAATCACCTGCCCCTTTCAATTTGAAAAAGCAGGGGCCTATTTCGTCTTATTATAGACAGGCTCCGTAGAAATGCTTTTCGACCCGCATAGCTTATAATGCTCTAAGCTGCGGTCTCTTGAACGTCTGGAACCGAACTCCTTTTGACTCGGATAAATCAATTCCAACCGGGGTTCCACTTTTAAGAATATATGACTCTGCATTTTTTCCGTGTCATTTCTTTTTCCGTCTTTTTTTCAAGTCATTACTATCAGGCATGTTTGGCTGTTTCTACATTTGCAATTAGAAGTACCTCTGTTACTGAAATAATCTGACTCTTTAAAGTAGACAATACTTCTTTTCACCACTGCATGTACCCAATCAAATATTCAATCTTAGATTTTGACTCATGTACACTGCATTCCAAACAAACCTGTATCCCTTTGAGCTTCCAGCTTCTGTCTTCTGCCATTCTAAAATAATTCTAAATTAATTAATTCTGAGTGAATTAATTTACTAATTAAATTAACTAATTAATTTAATTAATTAACAAAGAATTAAATTAAAGTCTTGATTATAGGACTATTGTTGATGTAGATAAAACTCTTCTGTTCTTCAACAATAACATTTTTAACCACTTGAACTTTTTGATGACGAATCTTCACTGACATTGTTGACACCCTGTGCACTGGTCTGGTTCACGGATGACTAACTACAATGTTGATTCTCGTTTTTGCTATAATGGTCTTTGTGTCTTGTCTTGTCATGTCTTGGCTTCTTTTGTTCTTCCTCTATATTCAATATTTATTATTTACTTCGCTTTCTTATCTAAGTTGAGTTGTCATCTACTTATTACAAATATGACTAATAATATGACTTTCAAGAATCTCAAGATGTTATTCGATTGGGGTGTAGACGTAGAATAAGAGATGGTAAGAGTACAAAGATTTGGCAAGTTCCATAGCTAACCTGCACGGTTAATGGCTTCTTGACAACTGACATGCCAGTGGAATTGCAGTATGCGATAGTGCACTGTTTACTTGACGAAAATATGGGTGGTTGGGATGAAGATATACTGAATGATATTTGTAACGAGCGAGACAGAGAACTCATACGACAGATCCCATTGTTAATACGGAGAAAGGTTGACTCATGGTTTTGGCTTCTTGATGATAAAGGTGAATTTACTGTGAGAATTTGTTATAGAAAACTGAGAGGAGAGAGCAACTGTCCAGATGGTGAATTCTAGGGAAAATTATGGCATTTAAAATTACCTGGTAAGGTTATAAATCTGTTATGGCGTGCTTGTCGAAGTAGTTTGCACACAACTAGTGCATTAGCAATAAAAAATGTTAATATTCATCCAATGTGTTCTTGGTGTCAAATATGTATAGAAGATGATCTACATGTATTGTTTTGATGTAATTTTGCCCAAGAAGTATGGCAGAAGGCTGGTCTTAGCAGAATTGTTACAGTAGAACCAAATGACACTGTTCTAGTGTTGATGAAACGAGTGTTCCAAATAGGTCATAAGGAGAAAATTTTGATTGTAGGACTGCTGTGTTGGAACCTCTGACAGCGAAGAAATAACTGGGTTTGGAATTATGTTAACATGTCGCCCTTTGGAGTAAACTCTAAGGCATGTAGTATGTTGGTAGAATGGAAACGAGCAAAGGTTGAGCAAGTCACAAGGTTGGTACATCATCACACTTGAGATCGGAAGTGGTGCAAACCACCTACACGATGGATAAAAATCAACATTGATGCATCATGTACTCCAGGATCAAATCAGGCGAGAGTGAGATGTGTTATTCACGATGAACAGAGTACTTTTCTTCGAGCTAGGAGTAATGTAATACAGGACGGTTACAACCACGGGAAGCAGATGCCATAAGCCTAAAGGAAGCTTTAACTTGGACAAAGGAATGGAGGAAAACTAAGTGTATTTTTGAATGTGATGCCAAGCTCATGGTGGATGTTGTTCATGATGGTCAAGGAAATACTTACTTTCATCTGATTGTTGAGGATTGTATTGATATACTTAAACACTTTGATGAAGTGTTAGTCTTTTTTGATGAATATGGTTGCCCATAAATTGGCACGAGTGACATAGAATGTCAGGTCTCACGGAGTGGGTGTCAAATGCTCCGGAATTTATCTTATGTAATCTTGATTTTGATGCGATTTAATGCAAGTACGTTTTATAAAAAAAACAATAAGTATATGCTCTTAGAGCAACTACAATCCTACTGCCCATTTTCTTCTTTTTCTGGACCTCACTGCATGTCAAATCATCTTAAAGTGGGTAAATGAAAAAAGTGGTCAATTTCATACAATGTTAGAGCCCACTTCCCACATTTTGTAGAACCCATTTTATTCTTATTATATTATATTTGTAATAAAATGATATTTTATAATTCAATTTTAATTTAATTTAATAATATATAAATTTTAATAATTCAAATTAAAATGATTATTTTTTTTAAAATATTATTAAAATAAAGGACATATCTCATAACTAAAATGCATCATATTATTAAAAAAAATACATGAGAAAATATTTCATTAAAAACATCACACGAGAAAATATTAAATTTAAAACATTGCGATATGAAAAATTAACGATTATTATGGAACTGAGAAATATGTTCAACCAAGTCATTTTGTAACTAGCGCTGTGTCCGTTTATCATGCATATGTATATTCTTCTGAATATATGTTTCATACTGGACTGGAGGTTCTTCACCTAAATTAGGTTGTGATAAATCATTTGTTGCATCATCATAAGTTGGTAGGGGACCAAATTGAGTGACATATGTGTCTATCTCGTCTTCGACAATCATATTGGTATTGAGAATTCGGAATTTGAGAATTAATATTAAAATTTTGTGTGTTTGGAAAATAGAAATTTGGATACGGATATGGAAATTGAGGGTTTGAATTTTGAGAATTTGAAGGTGGAGGATTATTTGGATTCATTTTTTGATAGAAAAAAATCTAAATTTTTTAGGAAGTAAAGAGTATAAATAATAGGGTATAAAATTTTGGTATTTATAGGAGTAAAATATATCCGTTATTAGTTTACGTTACCAATACAACGATTATATATTTACTAACGGATACTTTGTAAAGTAACAAAAGCAAACAATAAAGTAATAAAAGCAAAAAATAAAATATTTAAAAGCGAGCGAATTTGGAAATGGGCGCTGCCCAGGGTGGTGGGCGTGACCGCTTTTTATTCATTTCATCCAATACATGTTAGTAAAGAAAGTGATTGACCAAGTCAGTTTGAAAGTCCCAATGCACATAAATGGCCAGCATTGTAGTTGCTCTTATGCTTTCCTGGACGCATGTTACACATCTGCAGAATATAAAATATATCATGATGCGATTCCATCAAAAAGATCATATAAATAACTTATCTTATAAGTTATAAGTAACTTATAAATTGAAAAATATCGGTTCAGAGCATCTCCAATACAGGCATTGAAGGGATGCCAAAAATTGTCAACTCACTATAAATAATACTTCCTCTGTCCCAACCAATTCTTTACACTTTCCTTTTTGGGATGTCCCACCCAATTCTTTACACTACTAAAAATAGTAATTTTTAATAATAAAATACATTATTACATCCATTACTTTACTCCACTTTTTCAATACTTTACACTATTACACCCACTACTTTATTTTAACAATATTGCACCCACTATTTCATTTATTTTAACAATATTACACCCACTATCCTTGGTCTCCGTGCCCGGACCAAATGTAAACAATTGGCCGGGACGGAGGGAGTAATATTTTATCTTCTCTTTCATCCATGTCAAATGTGATAATCTTGTACTCCAATAATTAGCACCCCATACTGCCCAAATGGTCCCCACATAAACTACTCTCCCAACTAATAAATATTAATTAGTATAGTTTTATATTTATATTAAATTATTTTTATAATACATTTTTAATATAAAAATATATTAAATGTGTTAAATCGAGAATTATTTAAATATTAAAATATAAAATACTAGTATATTTAATTAAAATATTTTAGGGTACATGATCTCCTAATTTACACCATAATGCTTTACTAGATCTGCTTGAAGGTTACGGTGAATAGTTCGATCATGAATTTCAGCATTTTGTTGAAGCATTGTTTGAAAGTCAGAATTGAAAGTCAGAAACGTGAACAATTTGGAGAATTTTGGTTGTTGGGATATTGAGAATCCATAGGTGAAAAGAGATATAACATGTGTAATTCTTCTTTTTTTTTTGCGAGTATGATTAAAATATATAAACTTTACTTTTTAAATTAAATAATTATATAAGTATAATAATATTAGTTATTGCAAGTTTGATAAATATAAATTTTTTAACCTTTTTTATATTTAAAAATGAAATATATAGGCATTATAAATAAATAACATATATATTAATTCATACAATTTTAGTTTGAATAGATAAATGAATACATAATTATTACATATATATAACAAAAAGTAAAATATAATAGAAGAGGTAATACACGTACATATCAAATTTGTTTTTATATACATTTTGGGAGTTGTCAAGAGTGCAAAAAATTGACAACCTTTGTTGGCACGCTCTTAGCTTATAAGTAACTATGGAACATAACCGTGCTACACGGCTTTAAAATTATTCTTTTCAAATTAAAGAAATTTCTTATAAAATATTATATATTATATATAATTATTAATTTAAAATAATATTCAAAAAATTTGTTCAAAAAATAATATAAATATAATATTCACAAAACAAAAATAATAATTATTAAATTTATTTTGAACACATTTTATTTAGCCGACATCTCTCTAAATCTCAAACTACTCTTCGTTATAATTAATAATACAATAATTTTTTTATAATTATTTAACTTCAATATAATATTTAGAAATTTATATTATGAAATAATTGAATAATTTTCTTAAAAGCGGACGCCCCTCTCAAACCTAGTATGTCATAAGAGCATGCGAGGTTTGGTTTGAATTGTTGATTAATCGCGAGAGATGATTTGGTAATGATGTAACACTTCGTGTCAACAAAATATTATGTTATCTCAATACAGTATGTTATAATATTAGATATTCATGAATTATAATGTATATTGAATAAATTAGTTTGACTATATAATATCATGATTATTAATATTTCATTGATATTAATAGAAAATCAACATATTAATTAATTATAATATATATTCCATTATAATGACAAAAAATATATATAATTAAAAAAATCAACTTATATATTATATAAATAATTTATTAAATGTATTATAAATATACTTTAATGTGAGATTAATCTCTAAATACTCTCCTCCTTATAAATCAAAACGCGAGGTAAAAGATCTATATATAACTTAGTGAGGTGAAGTGATTGTTTTTTTTAAATATTTAAACCCAAACTTGAATATGACACAACAATTTAATAAATATTACGGATATAACATTTTAAAAATAAATTTTCAATTTTAGTGTGTGATTATAAAAAAAGATATAATTAATTTTAGCATGTGATTACCAAAAAAGAATAATAATTTTGGATATAATATTTGAAGATTTAACTGTTAAAATAATTTAACTTATATTATTAAAAATAGGGAATTGTGCGGGATCATAAGCATATCCATTTTTATAAAAATTAGAACAATATATAAAGCCAAAAAAAGAAAAACAATATGTAAAGTTTGCTTCGAACCTTGTAAGGTGAAACAACTGTAAATGACAAAAAGTGCGGGAGGGCGGCCCAAAATGGGAGCCAACTTAACTACAGATCAAAGAAATTACTTTAAAAAAATTTGAAGGGTGCTACGTGGACGGTACAATCCCCCGCTTTTATTTTTTTGAATAAAACGTACTTGCATATATTAATACATATCCAAAAAGGTTACATGAAATAAAATCAGGAGCAGACCAACCCACTCCATAGGACCTGACATAGAATATGCAGCCTGAGCTAACACATGAGCTACACTATTCGTAGATCGACTCACAAAAACAATAGACACTTCCTCAAAGTGTTTAAGACTATCGCTACAAGCTTCCACTATAGTATCAAAATTAGATCGACCTCTATTTCTGTGAAGAGCGTCCACTAGTAGCATGGCATCTGATTCGAAGATGCACTTAGTTGTTCGCCACTCTCGCATCCACTCCAACGCCTCCCTTGAGCTCCATGCTTCAGCTTCTCGGACCTGCGTTGTTCCTCGTAGCACATTTATCCTTGCACGGAGAAAATATCCTTTATCATCCCGAACAACACAGTCAATACCAATTCTATCAGCACCTTCATAAAATGATGCATCCAAATTTATTTTAATCCACCCCTCCTGCGGTTTACACCACGTTTTACAGTGTCCAGGAAAAACAGTTTTACCCAGAGCCTCCGTTTGTTGTGCTCGTTTCCAGTCAGACACTAGATTTAGTGCCATCGGCTTAATACCAAAAGCAGGCATGTTCACCCTCTCTCATATCTATTTGTTCCTCCTCGACCACAAGGCCCAACATAGCAAACCAACCATCACAGCTTGCTCCCTTGTACCTACCTCAAATACTCGTTTGAGTATTGACATGACAATATCATTCTGAGTAATTTGTATCATATTAAGTAGCCCAGTCGAGTTCCATACTTCCTTGGCAATACTACAACTAAACAGCGTGTGAATAGCATCTTCAACACCCATATGACACCAAGTACAAACATCAGAAATATCAACTCTCTTACCTCTCAAAGCAACAGCTGTTGGCAATACATTAATACATGCTCTCCACAGAAAATTTAATATCTTTCCAGGCAAATTTAAACCCCAAATCATCTTCCAAAATCGCTTATCACCACTCAGAATGAATAGCATCTTCAACACCCATATGACACCAAGTACAAACATCAGAAATATCAACTCTCTTACCTCTCAAAGCAACAGCTGTTGGCAATACATTAATACATGCTCTCCACAGAAAATTTAATATCTTTCCAGGCAAATTTAAACCCCAAATCATCTTCCAAAATCGCTTATCACCACCTGCAGATTCCCCTCGAAGTCGTCTGTAACAACTTTTAACTGAGAACTCCCCCTTATCTTCCAACACCCAGTACCAAGAATCTTCTTTTGCTCAGATAACACCTCCACGTCCCATATTTTTTTATTCTCATCTAACAACCCGTGTACCAGTATATGTTGCAACTGTCCAGGAGCTTCAGTTGTAAGATACCCATTATTCACATCCGGGAGCCAAGACAATTTCCATACCCTGGTATCCAACCCATCTCCAATTCGACTACGAACACATTGCTTCATCATTGTCTGGGTCTAAAAAATACTTCTCCATACATAGCTCGGATTCGAACCAAGTGATGCATTTAAAAAATCCGATTGATGATAATAACGTGCTCGCATAAACTTGCTCACTAAAGGATTGCTCTCAATATTAAGCATCATGCCTGCTTCGACAACATTGTTAAATTAAACTCCGTCAATTACTTGAACCCCAGACCCCCATCTTCTTTAATCGTACACATTCGATCCCATTATAACCATTTGATCCCACCATTCGTTCCTCCTTTACCCCACCAAAAGGCATTCATTCTCTTTTTTAATTTATCACAAACTGCACTCGGTATCAACAACAACTGCATCTAGAAGTTTGGTATGGACTGAGCAGCCGTCTTGAGCAGTGTTACTTTACCAGCATTCGATATGGTCTGATTACTCCATCCCTGCAATTTATGATCAACTTTCTCCGTTAAAAATCTAAACTCTGCCACTTTATTTCTTCCAATACGCATTGGAATACCGAGGTATTTTCCTGGTGAGTCTGTTTCTTGAACTCCAAGTTCATTGCAAACAGCACCCCTAAAATCAACAGTCGAATTTGATGAGAAAGTTACAACTGACTTGTTGTAATTCACCATTTGACCAGAGATCTGTTCATAACGATTCAAAATCCTCTTCATTACCCCTGCTTCTGCAGCATTTGCACGAAAGAAAAAATAGCAATCATCTGTAAATAACAAATGAGAGATTGTTGGCGCCTCTTTACCAACTGTGCAATCGTGTAGCAGTCCCACATCTTCATCCTCCTAAGTATAGAACTCAAACCTTCCGCACACATGATATAAATGTATGGTGAGATAGGGTCACCCTGACGTAATCCCCTTTGAGGAACAATATTACCAAACTCCCCATCCTTGTGTAGGAAGCTGTATGAAATAGATTGAATGAACTTCATTATTCGATCAACCCAAATGTCATGGAAACCGAATTTTTTCATCATATTGAGAATAAAACCCCATTCCAATCTATCATACGCCTTAGAAATATCTATCTTCAATACTGCTAACCCATTCTTCTCCTGTGTTTTCCTCTTCATGTAATGGTTTATTTCAAACGCCAACATCGCATTATCTGTAAGAAGTCTTCCCTCAATAAAAACACTCTGTCTATCAAATACAATCGAATTCAAACACAATTTCAATCTATTTGACATTACTTTAGACAATATTCTCCCCAACACATTACAAAGTGAGATAGGTCTTAGATCAGACATTGTTTGAGGTAATTTCTTCTTTGGAATTAAACAGATAAGAGAGTGGTTTATACCCGCCGGAATAAACCCGTACTCATGAATTGTTGGCAGAAATGAACCACATCTTCTCATACTACACTCCAGAACGATTGAAAAAATGTCGGATTTAGCCCATCTGGACAGGTGATTTGACTAGGTGCATAGAAAAAACCGCCACTTTTACTTCCTCCATTGTCACCTCAGCTATCAATTCCTCATTCTCCCTTGTTGTTACCTGCGAAACCAGTTCCCTATCTAATAAACTACCACCAAGATTTGATGCAGTAAATAACTGGTTAAAATAGTCCTCTACGACAGCACACACCTCCTGGGTTGTCTCCTTCCACTCCCCATTCTCATCCTGAATTCGCTCCAAACTATTAGTTTTCCTCCGTCCTGAAGTAAACTTATGAAAGAACCGTGTGTTATTATCTCCCTCCCGTAACCAAAAACTTTTATCCTTTAGCCTCCAATATACCTCCTACTTCTCCAACAGATTCATGTACTGCCATCTCACCTCGTTATGCATATTTATTCCCCAAGAATCACGACGAGACCTAATCTTCCTCAACTTAGTATGCAACACCCGTCCCTTCTGTTTATACTCATTAGCCATCCCACCTCCCCATTCTTGTAATTTCAGGCCACAAAGCTTAATCTTACCCATAATCTCCAAATCTGATGCTTCATTCCATTCGTTCTTGACCACAATTTCACACTCCTTTTCACGAAGCCAAGAGTTTTCAAATCTAAAACGACGTTCCTTTGGCTCGAAGACCTTCTTATGCAAATTCAAATATAATGGTAAATGATCCGACGTGGCCACTTCCATCACTTGTATCTCTGTCTATGGAAATAAATCACTCCATACACGATTCGCTAAACCCCTATCTAACCTCTCCTGAATCCAATTCAGTTTACCCCTTGACCTTTCCCATGTGTATTCCCCCCCCCCACAAAACCTAGATCAACCAAGCCACATTCATTAACGATCTCGACAAAACCTTGAAGCAAATTAAAAGGATGTGGTCTCCCACCCCGTTTTTCATCCGCACTCATCATATCATTAAAATCCCCAATGATACACCACAGTAAGTCCGATCTACTCGCCAGTTCTCATAGTAAGTTCTATGTCTCTTGTCTTCTTTCCCGCTCTGGGCAGCCATAGAAGCCAGTATATCTCCATCTCCCAACCTGCTCGTTGAACACCTCAAAGTCAATATAATGTTTACTTTCATCCTTAACTTCACATCCTCCTTCGTTTTTCCAGAATAAAGCTAAGCCCCCACTATGCCCCTGTGCATCCACTGACCAACAACTTACGTAATTTAAAGTTTTACAGACTTCAACTATTTTTTTTTGAAAGAGTTTCTGACAGAAAAATAATACTAGGTTTTAACTGTTGGGTAAGCTCCTTTAGAAAACGAATTGTTCGTGGTTTACCCAGCCCATGACAATTCCACGATAACAGACTCATTGTTGTAGGCGGGCCTGCACACCAGGTCCCACATCTATCAAGTTTTTTGGCCCAATATTTGACATATCCAGCCCATTTGACGTCACATTAACTACCCCACTTGAGTCAACATTATCTTCCTCATTCCCCCTCTTACGTTTTGAATCTGTGACAGTTGTTTCCTGTTCAATTACTCTTCCACTCAACTCCATCTCGCCCACAATTTTAGCACCCAGATTTTGATTACCCTGATTAAACCGTATGACACCTGTCTCTCCTCTAATTTCGGTTATGTGCCCATCTACCTCCATGAATCTCTCAGCCATATTTTTTGCCTGATCTACAGGGTTTGACGTCTGAGCCCCACCGGAATTCGAACACTAACTTTGTCCCCCTTCTCCCCCATTACGTATCTATCGTGCACCAATGTTTTGATTTTTCCCACCCCTAACAGGAGCTCGTAACCACGTCCCATACGACCTCTCAATGGTTTTATCAGGATTTGCATAGACAATGCCACAATCCCGATCAGAATGTCCTATCAAGCCACACACAAAACAAAATGTACTCAGTCGTTCGTACTTAAAATTTATCCATGACCATGTTCCTCCCTCTCTCTTAAGTTTCATCCTCCTTTTTATCGGCTTATCAACATCCATTACAACACGAATACGGTAAAACGTCTTCCATCCTCCATGAGTATTCTGAGGATCAGCCTTTGTTGGGTTCCGAGGCATAAAACGCAGCGGATAAACGTAAATATAACGAAAATTTTCGGAACCCAAACGCAGGATCATGTATAAGAATTGACGGATTATGGTGATAATCGAATCATACCTATTAAGATTTTGAATGCCACGAACTCAACGGAGATCCTTGCTATCACGATTTGTGTCTTCCTCTCGAAAGCACCTCTATGGTATCCACACGAGCACCTTCAAGAACGTCTCACGATCTTGAACACGGAACGGAAGTACTAGCCTCCTTTGATAGGTTTCGAATTCTCTCTGCCTCTTCCTATGCTGCCTCTTCTGCTAGGGTTTTTGAAAAAAAAAACGTGCAAGCCATTTAACCTATCATTATCTATTTATAATGATTGGTTAATGGGCCTTTTTTAGCAAAAACCTAACCCATGTAGGCATAGGATTAAATAATAAAACATGCTTCTATTATTTAATTAATAATTAAGTCACACTTAATTATTATTGGCAGAAATATAATTCTTCAAATTCGAATTTATTTCAATTAATTAAGTCTCACTTAATTAATATAATAAATTCGAATTAATCATCAATTAATTTAAATTTATAATTTAAATTAACTATTCCTCTAGGTGCTCTATGTGTGTGACCCTATAGGCTATTATTTAATTAGCAATAATTTTATTCTCCAATAAAATTATAAACAATGAGCGGTATCTAGTAATACATCATTGCTACCTAATTAAACAATAATTAAATCGTGATCCGATAAAACCTTTCGTGATTAATGTTTCCGTGTAATATAATCCCTTTAACCATATATATTATAGATTAAACTCGAGGCATGTATTTAGTCATCCTCTTCAACATTTAATCCGGGTTTACTTGATCCATGAGTAGACTATGAAAAACAAATCATTATTTGAGCACGGCCATGCATTTTATAGTCTCACTCAATCAAGAGGCCAATAATATCTCTCCTAATTATAGGAGGGTTAAATCCTTTATCTATCATTCATATTTCTCATACGACTCATGATATACCCGATGTCCACTTTTATCATCACCCGGTCAAAGGTAACTTTTAATGTAGTCAAAGTATATCAATCCTCGTATAGAAATATAATGATCTCAAGTCAGAGGATCATTACACCATTATCACTGTGAGTCTTTCTTATGACTTAATTAAACATGAAGAATCTCACTGTGGGTCTGTCCAGTACCATGTACCCCTACATGTACCTATGTATTGACTTTAGTATCCCCATACTAATAACCAATGAGATGTGGTTATCTGTCAAACAACATACTAGTCTATTTATGTATTATTATTGTCCTATCATAATAATACTCGACTAGGGAACCTTTAAGAATATGATATATTATATAATCTCAAGTTCAAGTCATGTACTTAAACTATATAACGAGTATCATGATTCTAAGGACATTTATTATGCTAACAAATATATCGCAGTAATTAAAGTCATAATAAATACGTTTATTGAATAATCAAATGACATAAATGTTTATTAAAAGGAAAAATTGTATTGCCTCTAGGGCACCTACACTAACAACCTTCATAAAAGTACTCACATAATTACCTATACTTTCCAATAACTTTCCTGACATCAAACCTACAGGTAGATCATAAATCTGAACCCATATCTCCATTTTATTTAATTGGACCGTATGAGCGTCCTCATTTGCTTCCAATTTATGATGCAACAAAAGACTTTGTTCAAAAGTCCATGGTTCTCCCTCAATCACCTTTTGTAAATCAAGGGCATGATAAAAGATAAATAAATACCTTGAACCACCCAAGTCTTGAATCTCCATACCCTCCCTTGGTCGCCAAATAAATGCCAAAACATTTTGCATAGCCTGGAAATTTATATTCTTCTCAGTCAAAAACCTTCCAATCAAAACAAACGTTGATTGTTGTTGTACATTCTCCATTACCCCTTCAACCTCCCCTTTCCCTTCTTCTTCATCCATTGCTAAACATGCATACATCGCCTCCAAACTCATTACATTAGACTCCATAATTTTGGAACTAAAACGAAGAGATAAAATTATGCCCTTGTCACATGAAATGATGAACGCTAGGAACAGATGAGAACGTGATTAGAGATGATGAGAAAATGATTAGAAATGATTGAAAAAGATATTTGAATGAAAGGAATCAACAATAACTTATAAACTTGCCATATAGACAAGACATGCTCTGAATAACCAGAGAGAAAAAGCTTTATTAGTATTCCTGTAGAGGTAATCCCCTGCTTTTATAGATAGATAGATTTTATAAGGAACGCCGATTTTTAAAATTTGTAATAATTTTACATGAACAAAGAGAAAAGCGTCAAAGTACCCCAAAATGAATATATGTAACTAGGGGTGAGCAAAAAACTGAATAAGAATCGAAACCGATCCAAAACCGATAAAAACTGAATCGAAAAAAACCGAAACCGAAAAACCCCCGATCTGAAACCGAAAAATAAAAAATCGAACCGATTGATCGGTTCCGGTTATAGGTTAAAACTGAACCGAAAAAAACTGAACCGAACTGATAATTAAAATAAATAAATTTATTATATATAATATATATATATATATATATATATATATATATATATATATATATATATATATATATGGTAAAATGTATATATCATTATCTTTAGAAAATTTCCTAAAGTTAATTATATAAAACTACATCATTTAGACTCTATCAGAAAAATCTAAAATTAATTTTGAGTTACAGTTGTATACAAGAGTTGTCTCTCTTATAAATGAATCAATATAAATCACAATACATATTCATGATTCATTGTTTAAAGTAAACTATTCTGTTAAAAATCCCCTGATTAGTATATACAATGTCGATTGACTTCACAATTAAAAATGATATAGTTTAATAGAGTTGCATATTTAAATATTTGTATGAGAAGACATTATTCTGATAATATAAAATTTATATAAATTCATTAAAGTTTCTTACATGTTACCGTAAGTTTAACTTGTTACAGTTTCTTATCTTTTTTTTTTGTAGTGTTATTATGCGGAATGTGATTCAAATATTTGAATGTAAATATATAATAATTTAAATTATATATTTTTTCATTTTTCTTTATCCGGTTTTTAACCGAAACCGAACCGGTAAAAATCGAATCGGTCTTTTTAAAATCGAAACTGAAACCGATGGTTCAATTACGGTTGCGGTTTTTAATTTTTAAAACCGAAGATATGCGGTTCCGGTTTCGGTTTTAGCCAAAAACCGAGCCGAACCGAACCACGCTCTCCCCAATGTGTAACACCATTCGTTTAATTTGTAAAAAATTACAATTCAAATTAATTTTCCTACGCAGAGAGTTTATACTCATCCTTAAAGAGAGTTGCATAATCTAAACAACCACCCAGTCATCCTCTGAAAATTCCTCATCCCACCTAACTGAATTTGTCGTGGGCAAGGTCGGAGCAAAATTTCTCTCTGGTTCTTGATTTCCAAAGTGCTTATTTTCCTTAGCTTCCGCAGACTTCATTTTTGATGTTCCATTATTTTTCTGAAAGTGATACAAACAAAACAGTAGTTCAGCAAGAAGCTGCCAACATACTCGAACAAAACTAAATAATTACCCCTGTGTCACACAGCAATGCTGATAGAAATAGGAAATCATATGCAAAAAGTAGCCAAAAGTTTGCAACAGTTTTGTGCATAATAGAACGTGAATAGAGGTAATATAGTCACGGTAATAGAATCTTCGAGTTTTGCAGCAGTAAGATCTATTGACATTAATGATCAATGGTATATGCTACCCTTCTCATGATCAAATATTTTGGGACTATGTGGAAAGCTACTATGTGAATATATCTTGGATATGGTGGTCCATCGAGCAAAACTACCTTGTTGTTAACTGATATAATTTCCTATGGCGACCTTTTGCAATCCCAAAGTACTTGGGGACGTTTGGATTACATTGGGAAAGAGTAAGAGATTTAGAAAAGGAATTAAAAAAAAGAATGGGTTGGAATTGTTTTCCTTGTTTGGTTTTGATCCGCAAACGAAATAAATAATTATTTTTTAATAAATTATTTTGTACATATTATATTTTTGAGATTAATATAAAATATAATTAAGTAGAGAATGGAAGTGGGTAGACGTATGTAAAGAAAAGAAGCAAAAGATAAAACTAACTCAATTCATTCATGATCTCATGATTACATCTATTGTTCTTAGCCCGACATCTATACAAATCCAGTTTATATATGCTCTACATTCCACTCTTTGTAACAAACATTCCAACAAACTATATTCCAGTGAATTGATCAATCTATCCTGAACTCTCATTCATATTTACAACTATACCCTTTGACTCTTGCTTGACTTCCCAATACTCCCCCTCAAGCTGGATGTGGTGACTGAGAGACAACACCAAGCTTATTGATGAGATAAGAATATTGCTTGGCTGATAGTTGTTTGGTAAACACATCTGCAACCTGAGCATACGAGGGAACATGTTTAGTGACGATTTCACCTGAAGCAATTTTGTCCTTTATAAAGTGACGGTCAATTTCTACGTGCTTCGTGCGTTCGTGAAGAACTGGATTGGCTGCTATAGCCAAAGCTGCCTGATTGTCACAGTTAAGGAGAGCAGGAGGTAAGTCTGTGATGTCCATGTCCTTCAACAATGCGAAGAGCCAAGTTACCTCACAACTTGCTAAAGCCATGGATCTGTATTCAGCCTCGACGCTAGACCTGACAACCACATATTGCTTCTTTGTCTTCCAGGAGATTGGTGAAGCCCATAACATGATGCAAAAGCCTGAAGTAGACCTCCTTGAGAAAACACAACTGGCCTAATCGAAATCACAATATACTGTTAACTGAGCAGCTGATTTACTAGCCAAAAAAATGCCCTGACCAAGATTGCCTGCCAAGTATCTCAACAACCTTTTTGCTGCCTGCATATGCACTGTAGTAGGCTGTTGCATATATTGTGTAAGAATATGCACGACATACACAGTATCAGGCCTTGTGACAGTCAAATAAACGAGCTTGCCGAGAATCCTCTAATATGGCTGAATATCCAGTAAAAGATCTCCTTTATCAGGTGTGAGCTTTGTGTGAGTTTCCATAGGCAATTTTCTAGGCTTGACACCAGTCATATGATATTCCTTAAGCAGATCTAGAGCATACTTCTTTTGTGAGAGAAAAAAACCATTCATAGATCTGTGCACTTCCAACCTTAGAAAATATGACACTTCTCCCAAATCTTTCATATGAAAACTTTTGGACACCATAGATTTTAACCAAGTGAAGTCATCACTAGAGTTGCCAGTAATTAACAAATCGTCAACGTATACCAGAACAACTGTAATACTTGCTTGACTGACTTTAGTGAACAAACTATAATCAGCCTTTGACTGAGAAAAATCATTGTTGAGAAGAGTGTAGGATAAGTTACTGAACTAGCATCGTGGAGCTTGCTTCAAGCCATACACAATGAGAAGAGTGTAGGACAAGTTACTGAACTAGCATCGTGGAGCTTGCTTCAAGCCATACAAACTTTTAAGTTACTTGTAGACTAGTTTTTTGGTAGAAGCTCTGTCTGTGTTTTATTCTATTGCCCCAACCACTGTAGCCTTATGGTAAAGCCATGTACAATTCTTCATCCAAGTCACCATGTAAGAACGCATTAGTAACATACATCTGCAATGTTTTCCAGTTCTACACAGCAAAAACGACAAGCAATGTTCTGACAGTTGCCATTTTGGCAACAAGAGCAAAAGTTTCTCCATAATCCACCCCATGTTTTTGTTTGCATCCAAGCATAACCAACCTGCTTTTGAACATGTCAATACTACCATCAGATTTGAATTTTGTTTTGTATAGCCACTTACAGCCTATTGCATGCTTGCCAAATGGGAGTTCTGTGATCATCCAAGTTCTATTGCTTTCCAATGCATCTAATTCTGTATTCATAGCATCAATCCAGTGACTATGTTGCATTTCTTACTTGTAAGTGACATGATCAACTTGTGCAGTCACAGATGTTAAGAAACAGGAAAATTGTGATGCTATGACTTGATTTACTACAGCTGGCACATTTTGATTGTTTGTGGTGACAAGATTTGATGTGTAAGCATTCGACCAAGATGGAGGTTGCCTAACTCTTGTAGATCTCCATAAATGAGAAGTCTCAGGTTGGTTTGTCTCTGCACTCTCTATGTCAGTATCAGTACTAGTCTCTGTGTCTGGGGGATTAGAGCTTGAACCACCAGTAATATACTCAAAATCATCATAAGCTAGACCAGATGACTGTGGACCTGAAGAGATAGGCATTGAGATAGGTACTTGCTTCATATAAGTATTAGCAGATGTAGTGTTGAAAGGAAAAATGTTCTCTTGAAAACTTACATCCCTTGACACAAACATAGCTTTTGTAGTAATATTTAAGAGCATGTACCCATTTTGTAGTGGAGGGTACCCTAGGAAAACACAAGCTACACCCCTTGGTTCAAACTTATCTGTGGTCACCACTAGGTTAGTCGCAAAAGCTAGACAACCAAATGCCTTAAGATCATGATATGCTAGTAATTCTTCATATAAGACCTCATACGGTGACTTATTATGAAGGACCGATGAAGGTAATTTATTCATGATGTGAACAGATGTCAACACACAGTCACCCCAAAACTCAACAGATAATCCTGACTGAAACTTAAGTGCCCTGGCCATATCTAGAATGTATTTATGCCTTCTTTCAACCCTTGCATTCTGTTGTGGCATATAAGGACAAGAGATTTGATGCAATATACCCTTCTCAGCATAAAATAATGAGCATACAGCATCCTTGAATTCTAAAGCATTATCAATCCTTAGAATTTTCAATTTTTCCTTGAAATTAGTTTCCACATACGCATAGAATGCTTTCAAAGTAGACCGAAATTCATATTTGAATTGCAGCAAATACACCCAAACCATTCTAGAGAAATCATAAACCAAAGTCAGAAAATACCTGTACTTCTCCCTTGTATTGACCTTATAAGGACCCCAGATATCAGCGTGCATCAAATCAAATTTTTGTGAAGCATGAGACTCACTAAGAGCGAAAGTAAGTTTGGTAAACTTTGCCATTGGACAGGTAATACACACATGACCTGATACAGATTTAATGGTTGAGTTTATCTGAGAAATGGCCATGATTTTGGCTGGTGAAGCATGTCCCAGCCTATTATGCCAGACTTCATAGCTACAGGTGTCCCTCATCTTGACAGAAGTGTTATTGCACTCTTTGCCTGATGCATCCTTGAGATAATACAAACTGTTGGTGAGATTACGAAGCTGTATGAACAGTAATCGTGATAACTCAACACTAGAACAAGACAAGTAAATAATACTACGCCTACACAGAAATCAGGAAGAAATGAAGACAAGACAGATATAGTGAATCAAGACATTAGAAAAAGTTTTGAAGTCTACTACAGGTCATTGAGAGAAGTTCATTAATATGTTCATGCCTCAGTGAAGAATAATGATTGAAGACTTTCAAGGTTTCAAAAGTGTTGAAGATTCAGTATAGAAGTGCCACTAGAAGATTTCAGTGTAAAGGCATTGATTGAAGATAGACAGTGTTCGAAGCATAGGAATCTAGAAGGGTGAAGACAAAGGTTAAAGAAGACAACTGCAGTCTTGAAGTTATACTCACTGAAAGAAGTTCATTCATATGTTCAAACATCAGTGAAGAACAGATAATGAAGTATTCAAGATTGTGGTAATAATGAAGATGTTGTCTAAGTACCAGAAAATATTCTAGTGAAAGTACTATGTTTATCAACAGTCAGTGTTCGAAGAAATGCAACAGTCTAAGGTTAATCAGCTGAAATAGAACAGAAGTCAAGGGAATTCAATTCAGTGTTAGTCGTTTGTGAACCAGACCAGTGCAGTAAGCGTCAGCACAACAAGAAGAGAATTACTTTGATTTATCAGAAGATATTCAGTTGATCAAGCTAGAAGAATCAAAATAAGTTTGTATCTACTTCAAGCATCTCAAGAATATGTTCAAGGGAAGGAATATCACTTTAGTTGTTCTTGCACACTTGAAACCATGAATAAGGCACAAGAAAACTAACTTCCAAGTTTTACATGTGTTTTGTGGCGCCTACACAGGGGATGTAGAGTGTAGGCGCGACAAAATGAGTTGCCTTAGTGCTGTGGACATTTAGTGGCGCATGCACAAGGGATGCAGTGTAGAGGCACAACAAACCAAGTACAAGGCAACAACAAAAGTACAAGGGAGGATTTAGTGACACCTACACAGTGATTATAGAGTACAGGCGCAAGAAAAAGGTTAGGCGCAAGGAAAACAATTTATCTAAGTAGTTTGTGGCGCCTGCACTGTGAACTCAGTGTGGCGGCGCAACAAACTCTTTGTGGCGCAATAAACCTTGAAAGAAACGTTGGAAATGCTAAGGCATTTGTGGCGCCTATACATGGGAACCACTGTATAGGCGCAACAAAATTACTTGGTGGCGCAACAAAAATCAAGGCGAAACAAAATGATCTACACACCACTCATCCATGTACAAGCGCAACAAAGGACTTAACATTGTGAAGTAAATCAATTAATTGATTTCAAAAGTCTACACAATATAAACAAAATGACGTGCTCATTTTGGTAAGTTGTTGAAATATACAAACATATAGAGAGATACAGAGAGAAAATGGAAGCCGGAGAAGAAGATGAAACATAGCCATATTTATACCTTCTTCACTGGAGTTTTATAATCTAGCCGGTTAATTATGTTGCAAATACATAGGGCTATTGTAAAACACTCTCTGTTAGCTTGATTCCGTTAGTACAAATACATAGTCAAACATTGTATAGGGATTAAGCTATATCTCTTTGTAGAAGCAAAGAACTAATCTATTCTTTGGAAGCGAGTTATATTTTTAACTGGGTGTAGCAACCTCATGGATTATATACGAAAGATATATTCCCAGAAACCTGTCTCGTTTAAATTACTAGCTAATTTTCTAGAACATTATTTTTTATTCATAAACACAGAAAATTAGTAAGCCAGCCTCCTAAACACTATTCACCTCATGAACTCGAACTCACTAACCGAGCTCTAAATTATTTATCCGTAAAAGATTTGAAAGAATTTTTTAATTTAGTGAGTATCGTATTCAACCCCCCTTCTACGATACTTCAGGACCTAACAATTGGTATCAGAGCCCGCTGATTGATATACAAATCAGGATCCGTAGTTCAGTGAAGCTCACCGTGCCGAAGCTGGTTGGACTCAGAACGAGGAGGCCTTGTTAAATAAATTTAATTATAACCTTTTAAATTTATTTTATAAACTTTTATAAAATTTGTTTTATAAACTTTTATTAGTTTATATTACAAATTTTAAATAGTTTATTTTATAAATTTTGATATATTAAATTTATTTTATAAACTTTTATAAAATTTATTTTATAAACTTTTATTAGTTTATGTTAGAAATTTTAATTAGTTTATTTTATAAATTTTGATATATTAAATTTATGTTATAAACTTTTATAAAATTTGTTTTATAAACTTTTATTAGTTTATGTTATAAATTTTAATTATTTTATTTTATAAATTTTGATATATTATATTTACTTTATAAACTTTTATAAAATTTGTTTTATAAACTTTTATTAGTTTATGTTAGAAATTTTAATTAGTTTATTTTATAAATTTTGATATATTAAATTAATTTTATAAACTTCTATAAAATTTGTTTTATAAACTTTTATTAGTTTATGTTATAAATTTTAATTAGTTTATTTCATAAATTTTGATATATTAAATTTATTTTATAAACTTCTATAAAATTTATTTTATAAACTTTTATTAGTTCATGTTAGAAATTTTAATTAGTTTATTTCATAAATTTTGATATATTAAATTTATTTTATAAACTCGTATAAAATTTGATCTATAAACTTTCATTAGTTTATGTTACAAATTTTAATTAGTTTATTTCATAAATTTAATAAAGTTTAAAATTTGAATTTATTATAACAAAAGGCAGTAGTTCACTTGTGGAATTGACATGAACAATTGGTATGTGTTATTTGGATGCTCAAGGACTAGAAGATGAAGATTTTACCGGGTATTAAAGACAACAAAAATTGATTGAAGATTATCCAATGAAATTAATTCTGGAACAGATTGAATAATAGGTGGTACTAATTTCCTCAGAGGTCTACTCCAAAGGATCCCACTGGTTATTCGGATGCTGAAAAAGAAGAGATTAATTTGGGTACAGTTTTTGGTTAATTTGAGTTGTATTTTTAGATGAAAAATCCAAGGGGTTTGAAGTAGTGAAGAAGAACATACTGGACAACCTGAAATCTCAGTACAAGCCTTAAAGATTATTCTACAGGAAGTTCGTGCTAACACTGCAGATCATCTGGAACACAGGATTATAGCCAACAGGGATCTAAGGATACAACCTCATTGTCTGTAAAAGACATATATGTGCTGAAAGCCTATGAACTAGAACAAGAGCTGAAGAAGATAATATTTGGTAAAGTAGGTTGTTAGCATATCCACTGTATTTGTGACCCAGGAACCAAATTTGATTGAAGTCAAGGTTGAGAACCTCTGAACTGAAATTAAATGATCCAAGAAGCTGAATTGAAGATGTTGTAGCTCGAGGTAGTGGTCAAGGTGTTGTATGTGAATTTGACACTTTGGAATATCTTGAGAACTGGACTGCAAGTCAAGCCTGCAGGGCAACAGGAAGTTCAGTGACATTAGATTCAGACAGAATCCCAATTCTAAATCTAAGGTCCTTACCTATAGATTCCATGGAGGAGATTTTCAAGACTAGTTCAAGAGGCGGTTATAAGACAGGGATGGTTTATATTTAAAAGACAAGATTAGGGTTTGCTACACAGTTTGAAGAAGCCTGTACAAGCAAAAGATGACAGACACTATGTTGGGTTGAAGCAGGAATCTCAAGCATTAGTGAGGATGCAGCAAGGGAAAACATTTGTTGATGAAGTTAAATGCAAGAATGATTCTATCAGTGACGGTGATGAACCAAATGGATATCTGGCATCAGTGACCAACACTGGAGATGAATCACTAAGCATTTCACAGGTACGCATTCTAACTAGTATACGTTTATCTAATTCAGAACTGTATGATTATTAGGTATTGAAATGTATGATATTCATGTCAGCATATTAGCATCTTAGGACTTAAATGCTTAATTGATTGCTAAGAATAAGATTTCATACTAGGATTCATGAGTTTAAATAAGTACATTTCATACTTGATTTTATATGCAGTAAAATGAATATCTGGAGAATTAGATAGGGTGTTCTAGACAGTTATGTGTTTCCTTAAAATATTTGCCGGAACTTGAGTTAAATCTTCTGTGATTTAATACCTCTGCTAATGTTGTGAAAATTGCTAAATAGACAAACATGTCATAGATCAGATATTTTATATTTGTTCTTATTGTTATAAATGACTTGATAAATATATGTGGAATTTGATATTGCTTATAATGTTTTATTCAAATATTCTCCATATTCTTAAATTATTTATGTGCTTATTTTCACATGATTTGCTCGCACTAATATAGTTGCACTTAAATGTCATATCATATCATTTATTGCTTGTTAGGGATAAGATGGTTAAAAGATGGTAGAATTATCTAAGTTGTCAGTAACATTTGTAGATTCAAAGCTGAATCTAAAACTGATTTAGGTAATTAGAGATAGTTAAAAATGTTAGACAACAACATAAATGGATTAGACAGAATTTGTAATTAATTTGTTAGTTCTTCTATCCATGTGTTTTATGCATATTGAAGCTGTTGTTACCATTATTGAAAATAATATCTCTAACCCATCTGGACTCAATTAAAATTGAGTACCAAGAAGCTTAATCATTTGTGATTGCAGAGTATGTAACTAAATGCAAAAGTTATGTGACTTCGTGACATTATTGTTCGAGGCATATGATTAAGATCAAAGCTCTAATATCACAGTTGGTTGAGAAAGCCTATCCAACGGTAACCTTTGGAGATGACAACAAAGGATGTACAAGGGATTTGGCTATATTTGGAATTATCATCAGTAGAAGCATCTTTCTTGTTGAAGGACTTAAGCACTATCTGCAAGGCACTAGGGAATTCTTTGTCAAGGGTTTTCTGGAAACGCATTGAAAAGAAAAAGTGTTTGATCTCAAACAAGAAGGTTGGAAGCTCGCTCAACTGAGAGTGAGGAAATTTGTTCGTAGCTGACATGGAATTTGTATGCAAAGGTGAAGTAAACTTTTTAGTAAAGCTTCATCAATAAAGAGTTAGCTATGACATAAGAAGCTCTCACACTTGATATTCAAGACAATGGATTCTCGATAAAGATGAAATTGGTGAGAGGACTGCTTCTAATGGAATTCTATCCAGAAGGACATTTTGAAGTATGTCACATAGGGAAGTCAGTTGATGACAACCCTAATTATAAGTTGGTGATGTTCGTGCATTCAACAGACAAAATGTCACTGATGATAATTGATCATCAGGTAGATCAAGTTGGAAGCAAAGTAAGCTGTGAGAACCTTGAAGTCAGATAATGGAACTGAATTTCGCGAATGAAGTTCTAAATGAATTCTGCACTGAAAAAGGTACTTTGAAGCTGAAGTAATTAACACAACATGCTGCTTTAATCAACAAGATCGTAAAAAAGACATCATATGAGTTAATGGCCAATCAGAAGCAAACACTGAAGCTCTTTCGTGTGTTTGGAGGAAATTGATATTTATTGAAGATTTATATGATAATCTTGGCAAGTTTGAAGCTAAGGTTAATGGAACAATTTTCCTCGGCTACTCATTGAAGTCAAAAGCCTTAAGGGCATATGTGATGTGAAAACAGAAGGTGATTGAAAGTCTGAATGTGTCGACCAACTACACCAAGCTCCCAAGCATTCAAATGAATGACTATTATGAATCTTTGAAGTTTGACATCCCGTCATAGTCAAATTCAGATACTGATGATGAAACTGAGGTTGCAGAAGGAATCAATGGTAATGATGTTGATTCAGATCCTATTAGTGGAAATGGTAGTGAAACTACACAACTCGTGGACTTTAACAGAATCCACTGAATAAGGTGAAGGATCTTCAACACTTCCTAGCAGCAACTCAGGGGGAGAAAATAAAAGAAGGATCTACTAGTCGTTACTCAACACAATGAAGATCAAAGGAATACATTAAGAACATATCTGCCAAGACAAAAGGTTTGAAGTCAAAGTCAATCCTGGAGTCTAGTTCTTAGTGATCTGGATTATTGAGTAAAGGCTAGAAGTGCTAATCAAAATGAACATATATTTTTCGGGACCCAACAATCAACAATTGGCATCCCAAAGAATACTGAAGATGCACTGATTGATCCAATTTGGGTGATTGTAATGCAAGATGATCTCAATCAATTCGAAGGCAGAAACTACTGAAGCTGGAACCCAGACCACTAAAGTCGAAGCTAAAATTGGTACTGTAAGGGTTCATAGAAACTGAATAATTATTGGCATTGTTATGAGGGACAAAGCCAAACTGGTTACTATAGGTTACTATAAAGTAGAAGGTATCGACGATGATGGAAACAGAATCTTCGGGACTTTCAAGATCAAACAGTAAGTACCAGTGACGAGACTTGATCCTTTTAGGATCTAACAATTGGGCCTAACAAGATGATGACCTAACAGAGTTAGGGATTCAAGCAAATCGTCAAGGACATGGTATGACACTCTAACTAGTTTATCACTTGAAAATGATTTTGGTAGAGTAGTTATACACATATATCTCTCTAGAATACATGGCACACACAATGTAATATATGTGTAAGTATACCATGATTATATTATATGTGGGTCTAATAATGAAAACTTTTGCAAGAGTTTATTGCTAAGTTAATGCAGAGTAGGTACATCATGAGCATGTTGGAAGAGTTGCAATTCTTTTTGGATTACAAGTAATTCGAAAGAATGATGGAAATTAAAGTAAGTTAATGATCTTTTGATGACGCGCAATTTAGAAGATTCTAGACCTGCCAATACTTCTTACCAATAATCCACTAAGCTTGATCAGGGCAAATCAGGTATATGAATTGAAGTGACAAGCTATAGAGGTATGATTAGCTCATTACTTATTCAAGTGCATAAATACCATGTATTTTATTCTCGATATGCCTATGTGCAAGTTTCCAAGTGGTTACTAGAGAATCTTATCTTATAGCTAAGTTATGAATTGTTAGATATCTTAGGAGATCACCAATTCTCAGAATTAGGTACCCTAAAGATACTAGGTTTAACCTAATTGGCTATATAAATATAGATAACGCAGGTTGTAAGAAAGACATGGAAGTCATTCCTAGAAGCTGTCAATTTCCAGCAACTCTGTTGATCTCTTCACACCACTTAAGGAACAAACTCATGAACACCAGGTATCATTTCTTTTGAGAGTTGTTCTTAGTAGAATAACTTGTAGATCTTTGCTAAATAACTTGATGAATTTATTTTATCTAAGTTAGTTAGTGAACTTGGGATATTATTTATTTGCATATATGTTGAAAATCACATCTGCAAGGAATTCTCAAATGAGTTCACAAGTATTACTTTTTCCCTATTTAAAGGACTTGTGAATTTATTTTAAAATCCAGTACCTCATACTTTTTGCTATTAATTTAATTATCATGCTTACAATGTTATATGAATATGTGGTAGTTAAATGATTTAGCATAAAGTTAGAAGCATAATTATTTGCATGTTAAATATTTGATGAGTATTAGGCAAGATATCTTGCTTAATTGCTCTGATATTTTGCTATGATATTTTTAAATATTTTATTACAAATAATTGTGATACTTTTGATATTAGTGACATTATTTAGAATTTCTGTTCTAAGTAAACAATGCATATTTTAAAATTCACTAATATTAAAAGCTGAATTATTTTCCAAGTAATATGTATAAAATTATCAATATTTATATACTTAGGAAATATTTCTAAATTTGATTTTTTGCGAGGGGTTACAATTAGGATCACAAGTGTTAAATGTCTATATTTAAAGGACTTGTGAATTTCTATTCAACTATTTTCTCGAGCTTACATATATCAATAATAATTGTTATGAGTATAATTGTAATATGCTAGAGTGACAATTATTAGATATAGTGTAGGAAGTTAGATACTAATATTCAATCTTATGAATATTTTAGTATTTAGCGAAATTATTTTATCCTATTAAAATTATGGATTGAAGCAATACAATGATTATCAGTTTCATAATTTTGATTTGATAAAATATAAGAAGCACAATTTCTTGCATCTTGAAATTATTGATAAATATCGAATAATTGGTATCAGTGTGCAATTAATTGTGATATTTTTAATATTAGTGATAACACAAGTTGTTTATCTGAAATCACTAATAATAAAAATATGTTTAAATGCTTATTGTTCTACTGAATAATTGTCACATGTTATTTGATTTATATATGCATGTATGTGGTAACTGTTTAGTATTACATGAGTATTTATATTAGTTTTCTTTCTTTGACTGAATTTTAAACTTGAATGTATTAAAAAAAGAAACTCTTGTCTATTTCTTTTTCAAAATGTATTATTCAAAGATACATTCATTTTTCTATCAGTTTTAGAGAAGAAAACATCAAATTCTTTTTCAAAACTTCTCTTTTGAAAATCGTTTGATTTACAGCCCTATTTTATTTTCCCAAACATAGGGTGTGAATTAAATTTTTCTTGAGGATAATTTTTCTCCAATCTCAAAATATTTTATCCTCTCCGAAAAGCTAGTTTTAAAAGTTTTATCTTTAAAAGCTTTTTCTCTCTTAATTTTTCCTTTTAAAGTGGCAGAAACTTTGTGACTGCTATTTTATTTGGAGAAATTATTTTTAACTTCGAAGTATTAACCATTTGTAAAATGATTTATTTTTAAAAACTTGTTTCAATGTATATTTCATATTGATTCATAGTACCTAAACAGTGGTTGTTGCTTTGAAGGCATAGTACTGTATTGTTAAGCATTCATTCACCCCAATTGTCATGTTTTTATTTTAAGTCGGGGATACTATCAGGTGGACGAAAATGATGTAAATCATAATTGCATTATGAGTCAGAAAATCATAGTCCTCTATCTGATAAGGATGTTTTGCAAAACTATTTTTAAAACTTACAGTACTTAGGTTTTAAAGGAAAAGAGTCATTTTATTGAGATATAATATGGTAAGAGAGTTGAATTTCTTCTTTGGTATAAATTCCCGCGTTTTATTATGGGAAGTTTGCCTTATAAGAAATTCATAAGGGATAGAATTTTTCTCTGATACACTTTCCCGCGTTTTATTATGGGATAAGTATCATAAAGAAAATTTTTATTGGTATCATGTTCTTAAATGATAAATCTTTAGAACCGACAAAACTCTTTTACTAAAAGTGCTTTAATACAATCGTTTACCATTCCTTCGTATATTTTTCCTTCTCCTTAGGATGAAAAATATATTTTGGAATGTTAAGGTGATTATCTTTTAATCTTAATTGATTCTTTCCGTTTAGCCCCCAGAGGCTTTAGAAGCTGGCCAAGAGGTTGAAAACCCATCAATATCTTACCCATGCCATAATACCAAACACTAATTCATCCACTTCCATATATTAACCCTTGGAGATATAAGGAAACTTTGTAAATTAGAGGTTGATAAGGGAGAAACTGCAGTTGATGCAGCAAATAAGGATGAAGTCGGAAGTGCACCCACAGCTCTACCTCTAGAGAAGAAAAGTAGTATATAACTGAGGTAACTGTAAGCTCATCTGCATTTTCTCAAAAGGATGCAGAGCTGAAAAGGCAATAAAACTGTCTCTAGAATCATTCTCTTAATAGAATGAGTCCATTGAAATTCGCTCGTCAGCCAGAGCATCTTATAATGAGTCAAACACACCACTGGCACTCACGCTGATGGTAAGCCTAAACAGATAAATTCAGGGAACACATTACAAGGCGTGCACAGTGAGAGGTATAGGCATTCAGAAGAGATATGGACTCTATCAATACATTACATTGTCTAGGTATCTACCTCAAACAGAAGTTAATCTTTTGCATCCCGAAAGGGAGATCTCTTGTTCAGATTTATCTGGGCTTGAGAGGCAACTGCTTGACAAGAATTCTTCGGATGAGTCAAGTAGGGTATTTTATACAAAATTCCTGTCACGGGGTTACGAGGGAAACGTAGGCTCTAATTTGCCATTCATTACATTGTTTACTACGTCGACCCTCCTGGAAGGAACATTTCCAAATCCTGAAAAAGGAATGTCCACCTCCCGTTTACGGAGAAGGTGTGAGGCAACTCCTTGATAGAACAAGGCAGGATTCCCTAAAAGATTTAAATCTTGGGATAACCCATCTCAAAGAGGTGAGGCTCCACTAGACAATGATTTAGCAATTGCTATTGAGTCTAGTGCTGAGACAGTGCTTATGCATGATAGATCAAGAACACCTCAACAAGGCAATTCTCCACTTGATAGTGATTCAGTTCATTCTGATGAATTAGGTGTTGGGAATATATGAATTGACGGATTTCACTTGCAGGTACATAATGCTATATTTGGAATGCAGAGTGAAAGTGAGAAAGAGAAACACTTAAGTGAAAGTGAGGGAGATATACACTTGAGTGAGAGATAGGGAGAGAAAGAGTGAAACATTTCTAAGTGCTCGACACTTGAGTGTAAACACCAACAAAATGTAGTAGAAGTGAGGAAACCATAGACCAAACATTTAACCTTGCTACTTGCTACTTCTGAAAGAAAAGTTACTATATTTTCCCAATCAATGACAGATGAGAACCTTCTTTGGAAGATAAACCATTCAAAAGATGGGCCATTGGAGGATTCCTCAACTAAGGGGAAAAATTTATAGGAAGAAAAAGGAAGTTAATAAAGTCTTATCTTCGTATCCTTGGGAGGAGTTAATATCCTTAGGGGAAGATCCTTAGGAAAGGGAGTTCGTATCCTTGGGAGAAGTTAATATCCTTAGGGGAAGATTTTAGACAAGAAAGAAAAAGAAAATCTTATCTTCTGATCCTGAGGGGAAACAACAGAATATGGGAGAATCAAGAAACTGTATCCTATACTTGAAAGGAGTTGTCAGTAGAGGATTCCTAATCCAAGTGGGAAGTACAGAAAAAAATTGACTATTCCTTTGATTATCTAAAGGGAGAAGAACAGAAAGAAGAAGAATCACATTCTTAGGGGGAGAACATTATTTGAGCTATGTTCTATGTTCTATTGAAGTCGTTCCCAGGAATTTGAATTCTTATAAAGCTCTGTTAATGATAAGTTCTTTAAGTTCAAACTATGAAGGATTTTGAAGCAGAGAAAGCTCAATCAGGAAGAAATGAAGATGATACTACATGAATATCAGTTCAGTGCAAGAGGAACATACATCTTTCATTTCAGTCACACAAGAAATCTGGAAATGCAGAATCTGATCCAGAAAAACCAGTAGCATTATTTATAAGTCCCGGACCATTACTTTTTCTAGTTGTTAGTTGAGTTATCCTCTCTATGAGATTTGTTTGCTAAGTTTAACAATCAAATAGGGGGAGATTGTTGGTGAGATTACGAAGCTGTATGAACAGTAATCGTGATAACCCAACACTAGAACATGACAAGTAAATAATACTACGCCTATACATAAATCAGGAAGAAATGAAGACAAGGCAGATACAGTGAATCAAGACATTAAAAGAAGTTTTGAAGTCTACTACAGGTCATTGAGAGAAGTTCATTAATATGTTCATGCCTGAGTGAAGAATAATGATTGAAGACTTTCAGGGTTTCAGAAGTGTTGAAGATTAAGTATAGAAGTGCCACTAGAAGATTTCAGTGTAAAGGCATTGATTGAAGATAGACAGTGTTCGAAGCATAGGAATCTAGAAGGGTAAAGACAAAGGTTAAAGAAGACAACTGCAGTCTTGAAGTTATACTCACTGAAAGAAGTTCATTCATATGTTCAAACATCAGTGAAGAACAGATAATGAAGTATTCAAGATTTTGGTAATAATGAAGACATTGTCTAAGTACCAGAAAAGATTCTAGTGAAAGTACTACGTTTATCAACAGTCAGTGTTCGAAGCAATGCAACAGTCTAAGGTTAATCAGCTGAAATAGAACAGAAGTCAAGGGAATTCAATTCAGTGTTAGTCGTTTGTGAACCAGACCAGTGCAGTAAGCGTCAGTACAACAAGAAGAGAATTACTTTGACTTATCAGAAGAAATTCAGTTGATCAAGCCAGAAGAATCAAAATAAGTTTGTATCTACTTCAAGCATCTCAAGAATATGTTCAAGGGAAGGAATATCACTTTAGCTATTCTTGCACACTTGAAACCATGAATGAGGCGCAAGAAAACTAACTTCCAAGTTTTACATGTGTTTTGTGGTGCCTACACATGAGATGTAGAGTGTAGACGCAACAAAATGAGTTGCCTTAGTGCTGTGGACATTTAGTGGCGCATGCACAAGGGATGCAGTGTAGAGGCGCAACAAACCAAGTACAAGGCAACAACAAAAGTACAAGGGAGGATTTAGTGGCACCTACACAGTGATTATAGAGTACAGGCGCAAGAAAAAGGTTAGGCCTAAGGAAAACAATTTATCTAAGTAGTTTGTGGCGCCTGCACTGTGAACTCAGTGTGCAGGCGCAACAAACTCTTTGTGGCGCAATAAACCTTGAAAGAAACATTGGAAATGCTAAGGCATTTGTGGCGCCTATACATGGGAACCACTGTATAGGCGCAACAAAATTACTTGGTGGCGCAACAAAAATCAAGGCGAAACAAAATGATCTACACACCACTCATCCATGTACAAGCGCAACAAAGGACTTAGCATTGTGAAGTAAATCAATTAATTGATTTGAAAAGTCTACACAATATAAATAAAATGACGTGCTCATTTTGGTAAGTTGTTGAAATATACAAACATACAGAGAGATACAGAGAGAAAATGGAAGCCAGAGAAGAAGATGAAACATAGCCATATTTATACCTTCTTCACTGGAGTTTTATAATATAGCCGGTTAATTATGTTGCAAATACGTAGGGCTATTGTAAAACACTCTCTGTTAGCTTGATTCCGTTAGTACAAACACATAGTCAAACATTGTATAGGGATTAAGCTATATCTCTTTGTAGAAGCAAAGAACTAATCTGTTCTTTGGAAGCCAGTTATATTTTTAACTAGGTGTAGCAACCTCAGGGATTATATACGAAAGATATATTCCCCGAAACCTGTCCCATTTAAATTACTTGCTAATTTTCTAGAACATTATTGTTTATTCATAAACATAGAAAATTAGTAAGCCAGCCCCCTAAACACTATTCACCTCATGAACTCGAACTCACTAACCGAACTCTAAATTATTTATCCGTAAAAGATTCGAAAGAATTTTTTAATTTAGTGAGTATCATATTCAACCCCCTTTCTACGATACTTCAGGACCTAACACAAACCATTGTGCAGCAGTCCCATACCTTTAATATCTTTGTTGTCAGATTTCATAACAACACATTTTTCAGGATAGAATAGAACTTGACATCCATTATCTAGTGCCAATTTATGAATTGACAGAAGATTGTGATGAAAATCCAGTACACATAAGACTCAATTTAGCTACAAACCATTAGGAAGACAAACATCACCAATGTGAGAAATAACAGTTGTATCACCAGTGGGCAGCTTGATTGTATAATTTGAAGGTGCTAATTTCACATTAATTAGAAAGTTTAGTGAAGAAGTCATGTGATATGTAGCTCTTGAATCCATTATCCAAGTTCCTTGAAAATCTACCAAACCAGCTGAATTGCACCTTACCATTCCAGGAAAATGACTTTCTAGGTCTGGAGCTTCTTCCTTCTTTACAGACAACAGTTGCATCAGTTGATCAAACTGTTTGACATACAACTTCACACTATCATCATTTTCTGACTCCCGAGTAGTGACATTATTCACCATCTTGCTGTTGTGTCCAGTTCTAGATGATTTATTGGACTGTCATCTACCAGTAGGCTTGTTAGCATTGAATTACCTTTTGTACTTGTTGTGCCATTTTGGATAGCCTATTATGCTCTAACAGTTTTCTTTACTATTGTTAGGTCTAAAATCATCATAGAAGGGGGGGTTGAATATGATGTGGTAGTTTTTCAAAATAGTTCGAATTTCCTTAACCATGTATGCCTTAACCCTTCAACAACCTAGGTGTCGAATATTGATTCCTTGTGTATACCGTAGGTGTCGATTTTCCTTCAATGCATGGCTAGGTGTCGAATTTTAAGTGCCTCATTTCTATGTGTCGATTTCTTGACACATTGAAAGTATCACTTAAATTCTTTTGGACATTGCTAGGCTAGCTGTCGAATTTCTTCATCATGTATTGCCTTGGTGTCGAATTTCTTCTCCTTGATAATCTAGGTGTCGATTTCTTCACCTTATTTAACTAGGTGTCGATTTCTTCACCTCCTACAATGACTTAGAAAAACCTTGCTTACTTGGCTTCTATCAATTCTTCTTTTACAATGAACATGTTGATCAAATTCTTTGTGTTGACACTTAGTGCACTGGTCTGGTTCACAAGTGACTAACCCTGTATTGATCTTCATATTCTCAATCAAACCAATTGACATGAATGTTGTATTCCTTTATTGCTTCTTGTTTTCACTGAAATCTTCTGGCACTGACTACTTGAGTCTTAATACCTGTTGAAATACTGAGTGACTTATTCTTTCACTAACGCTTGAACATAGTAATGAACTTCTGTCAGTGATCTCTAATATTTCATCAAGTACCCTGATACATATAGCTTCCTGATCTTCATTGTAGATTCATGTGATTACGTTTATAATATTATTTACTAATCCTTTACTTTTAGTTGAGTTACAGATCCTCGATTACATTGTATGTTACATTATGCCTTACAATCTCCCCCTATTTGATTGATAGAGTTTGACAAGCAAATTCTAAAGAAAAGAGGATAACTCAACTAATCAATACAAGAAAAAGTAAAGAGCGGAAAGACTGTAAATAACATTAATTGTATTCTGGATTAAATATTACAATTCCAGATTTCATTATAGCTAAGTTACAAGAATGATTTTGTTTCTCTAGACTGAACTAATAATTCTATTTGATTCTTCATTCTTGGACCTTTGCTATTCTCCTTCTGACAATGTCGTGAGCCTCCCATTCTAGAAGATTTCTTGGTCTTGGATATTGAAGTTGATCAAAGATGAGTTGTAGCAGTGGCATACTTCTGAATCTTTTCAATTCACTGAATTTAAAGCTTAGTTGCTGAGTCCACCCTTGCACTATAACCCTCTTTGGATTAACATCCACCCGATTTGTAATCATCTGATCTTCTCTTAACACTTTGTCCAAATAGGCTTCTTCTACTTCTCGTAGCACGATCTTGTCATCAGGATTTGTGGAGTTCCTTAGCTTTTCCAATATTCTTCCAATCACTTTTGAATTTTCATTTCTGATCCTACTCATTTCAATTTATCTTTCACTTTCATTTTTGTTTGAGTAGATCACTCTAAGTTGATTGGTGATGACCATTGGTTCTTTTGCTTCTATAGATTAAAAACTGGGATCTGTTTCTAGCACTTCTCTTAATAAATCAAACATGTGTTCATCCCCGGATTAGCTCTGAATGGTTCTCTAGGTTGAGTTCCGTTAGATGGATCAAATCTTTTTATGTTCTGGATATCTCTTCCCAAAGCTTCTGAGATGTTTAACCTGTAGGCAAATATTTTTTCTACCGCTTTCCACTTCTCAGGATTTCTGAACCCTTTTCCTCTGAGCAAGCCCTCAATAAACTTCAATCGTCTGAGTGAGTAGAATGGCAATGCGTCATGATCCAGTCTCAGTATATGAAGAAATCTATCTTTGAAGTACCTGACTTGATACAGATCTTGTTGAATCTCTGGCTCTACTTTCTCCATAAGCTTTTCAATCAATTCTGCCATTAATTCATTTTCAGAGGATTCATGGATTCTGATCTTCTGTTTAAGTACAAACAACTCAGTTAAAGACCTTTTTTTCAGTAATTCACTTGATATGGTTTTATCCCATAGTTGTTGAAAGACAAGGTTAATCTCCAACCTTCTGATTCCGGTGCCAAAGAAACTACCAGATAGGATATTTCACTTTTCAGCTCAAAGTAGTAGTTATGCACACTTCTGTTTCTTCTTCTGAAGATTTGAAACAGCCCAAGAACTTCTTCATCATTATTGATCAATGCACCATTGTCGGGCCTTCTTAAGTTAGCTCTTGCTGTATCCCACTTTCTTCCTATTTTTGAAGTAAAGAGCTTTTTTTTTTCCTGATATGTTACCCAGTTCGATTGCCTAATTTGCTCATCAATTGAATAAAGGTCTTCATATATCTTGAAATCATCTTCCTTGACTTTCTTGATCTTGTTCTTGTCAATATAATCAGAGAAGGTTCTGGGATATGCAGCTTCATTAACATATGAATCCATTTCATAGAACGGGTCATCATTTGGAATTTCTCCTTCTTCTAACTCATCCCCCTCAGCATATGCAAGATATTTCTCTTTTCCTTGTTCAGAAGAACCATCATCTATTTCTTTTTCCTTTCCTTTGACAGATATATCTTTTTCTTGTTCTTGTCCTTGTCCTTCTTTCTCCCTCTTAGTTGTGTTATCCTTAGGAGATGGGGTTGATTGAAGAGGTAAGAAAGTTGATCTCTGTGCTAACAGCTCTTTGAGTAAACTTTTAATTTCTTTGTTGTCCTGCCGTAGCTTTTCTTGACCTTTCACAATTTTGGACATAGAATGTTTGAAGAGTCCAAATTGTGCTTCGAGATTGATAATTCTTTGAAGTATTGCTTGATTGTGCTGAGTTTATGCAGAATCTGGGGAATTCCTCACACCTGGTTCTTCTGAAGAATCATTACCAAGTGGAGAATTACCTTTAGAAGGATTTGGAACTCTTTCATGTCGAAGCACTATCTCATCACAAGGCTCAGTAATTACTTCATCGCCGAGTGGAGCCTCATCTCTGAGAGATGGACTGTCCCAAGAAATTAAATTCTGGGAACCCCTCTTCCTTCTATGGAAGGGTTGCCTCTCCTCTTGACCATGAATGGCAAGTAGACCTCCTTTTTCAGGAACTGGAAGTGTTGGTTCCAGTGTGGTCACCACCTTAGATACTGTAGTGATTGGCAATTGAGTATCTGTGGTGCCAGCTAAAGCCTGTGAAGGCATGTCCTGCTCAGGCTCAAACTGAGTAGGCTCCGCTACTTGTGTAGTTGTTCTTTGAATGGAACCCTCGCTCCCTATATGGAGGACTTGCCTCTCACCTATTATAGAATTGGATGGGAGAACCTCCGATAATGGAGCTGGAGATGTTCTATCTAGGGGGGTCACCACCTCGAACAATGTAATGCGTGGCAAATAAGAGTTCGTGATGCCCCTCGAAGCCTGTGAAGGCCTGTCCAACACAGGATCTACCTGTGAAGGCTCTGCTACTAAAGTAGCTTGCTTAACCATCAATTCATTTTCATTTCCAAACAAAGAGAAACGGATTTGTGCATTTAATTGCTCCATCCTTTGTACATTTGAAGGCGCAGGTGAATCGGGGTTTTGGCTAGCAGTTGCCTCTGGTTCAAAACATATTCTCCTTCTTTTGCTAGGAGGTAGAGCTGCTTCAGTGGTTTCAACATCTACCTTATTTGGTGCACTACAGGCACTAACTCCCTCATCCTCACTTAGGGTTTCAACAAGAATGATAGAAGGAGTTGGGATAGGTGTTTGTTGTTCTATGACAGGGGTTAGAACCTGTTGGTTTTCAGGCTCATTGTCATGTTCTATTGCCACTGGGGACATTTGTGAGTGTGTGTTCAGAGTTGGCTGTGATTTGTCCAACATAGCAAGATAATATTCACTAAGTACTAGTGAAAGATCAAATTCAGGAAGACTACCTGTACTAGGACTTACTCTTGGTATACCAGGGTGATAAGATTCTGCATCGTTTTCAGTCCCTGCTTCATCAACCATTTCTGTATCACTTGAAACTGGCTCATTTTCCATTTGTACCTCTTCTTTTTCTTCTTCTGCTTCTTTTGCATTTTCAGACTCAGGTTCAGCTTCAGAGTCCTCATCCAATGAATCTTCGAGTTCAGGAACCTCTTCTTGTTGTTCACCTGCTACAGGAAGCATAACACTTTTCATATATTCTGTTAGTCGTGCTACATTTCCATTTGGGGAATTACCCCTGTTTACTATCAGTGCAACGACACTACCACAAATTGTAGTACATTGTTCGAATTCACTTGCAGAGAAAGCAAGCATTTCGTCATTAGATAGTAGATCATTAAGCACTAATTGTAGAAATCTATGATAAAAACATTCAACATTGACTCGGTTGATGTCCCTTTTGGCACTAGATCCCATAGCCTGAAGAATGCTTTTCATTAATAGTTTACCATAATTTATATTGAGATTGTTAGAGATGGCATACCCAATATATTGAGTCATTTTGGGAATACAACTCCATCCACTCTTCTTCTTTGCAAAAACATGATTAACTATATGAAAGAAAAAGTTCCATTCACGAGGAAGATTATGTTTATAAACTATTGTTAAGTTCAGTGGTCCATTATGTGTGATGGAATTGAAGAAGTTGGCACGTTCAGCATCATCAGGTAAAGGATCAAAATTTTAAGTGTTAAACTGCAAAATATGATTTAAGTCTTGATCTGTTACCCGAACATCTCTAGATTCTAATGAAAAAGTAAAAGCCAAATTGTTTTCATCTGATGTATCGATAGCTGAAAAATAACATACAAGCAGTGCATCAAGATTTAAATCTGGGCTTGCAGTTAAAGCATGTCGTACATTTGAATGTTCACGTAAAAACCGAATCCAATTGCTATAAGGTTCAGCAACAGACTCCGGTTCTAATGTGAGTGCACTATTTGTTTTAAGTACAATAAATTTTCCAACCATTTTTAATTAATTAAAAATGAGCAGTTAATCTATTGATTAAATAAGACAAATATTTTGCAACACCAATTTTAATAATAAACAAATTATAAATTTAATTCGAGTAAAGTTAACTCAAATTCAAATCACTTCCAAAAATTATGAAAAAATTATATTAAGTACTAGAAGTGATTTGCTACACTATTTTAATTTTTAATCAATTTTTAATCACCTAAAAATAACTAGATCTGAGTTTAATTGAATGAATAACTCGAAATGGGTCTTTCAAAGAAACTATACCAAATGATTTGATTGTTAAATATGTTATAGATCTTTGAAAATGACACACAGAACCGGTCTTTGATTTTAAAATGGGTGAGTAAAAATGATGATTCGAAGCTGGGTGTCGAGTTTTTGTCTAAGAAAATAATAATAGTGTTTGTGTGTATGTATCGACTGTGAATGAGGAAAGAACAATAAGCAACATGTATCCTGCATTACAATAGAATCGACACATAGAGGAAATTACTCTAATGCCCTCTATATGTTACACAAAAATCGACACATAGAAATTCACCCAAAAAAAACATTTACACTATAGCCTTAAAACTCGACACAAAGAAATAAAAATCGATAAGAAAAAAAAACTGGTAGCATGCTATGTGTCGATTTTTACTCCCCCTGTGTTGACCAAGTCAACACAGGCTACTGAAATTCGACACTTAGAAGAAAATTCTAAGTACAAACCTACCTGTCGAATTCTAACATACTGTTGATTAAAACTCGACACAAGCAAAATAAAACTAAGGCACGCTTATGTGTCGAGAGTTTTAACACTGTAAAGAAAATCGACAAAGACAAAGACAAAGACAAATAATTCTAAGTAAACAATGCTCTGTGTCGAACTTTCTCCCCTGTGTTGACCAAGTCAACACAGACTACTGAAATTCGACACTCAGCCTTTCTCGATAAACTAACCATGTTGACAAAATTCGACAAAAAAAAATTCTAAGTTAAAAACTTATGTGTCGAAATTTTGTCTAACTAAAAATCGACACACTTAAATAATACTGGGATTATCTAAGTGTCGATGATTTTCTACCCTGTATATTTTGTATTTGAACAAAATATACTCTATTATCAATGGGTAACATTCGAATAAATAACCAAATAAGATCTTATTTAGAATAAAATTCTAAATAAAATATTACCAAATTGATAATATCATAATTATTATAATAAATTATTTAATTAAAATATCATTGACTGATATTAATCAAATAAAATATTTAAATAATTATGCTTCTTATTTTTATTAATAAATTTAAATAATGAAGCAAATATTACCTCTAATTGCTATTTTCATAACTTAAATAAATTAACAAAAATATGATTAAATAAATACTTGAAATATATTAAAATAGATATAAGTATTTAAATAATTTTAATTCACACTTAATTAATTACCAAATAAATATATCAAGATATGATCTGGGCAATTAATTAATTGTCAATTAAGATGCTAGAAGTTTATTTACTGGATATTCAAATAAATTCACAAATTCGTTTAATATTGAAGATTAAATATTTGTGAACTCATTTACACCAAATTGCAGATAAGATCTAAACATTTAATATCCCAAGTTCACAAACTAGTCTAGTGAATGTGACTTCATCCAGTGGTTTAGTGAAAATGTCTGCAATTTGTTGTTCTGTAGGTACAAAGTGTAACTCTACAGTACCACTCATGACATGCTCTCTAATGAAATGATACCTGATATCAATGTGCTTGGTACTTGAATGTTGAACAAGATTGTTTGTGATGGCTATGGCACTTGTGTTGTCACAGAATATTGGAATTTTGTTCAACAACAGTCCATAATCTTGAAGTTGGTTCCTTATCCACAGAATTTGAGCACAGCAACTTCCAGCAGCAACATATTCAGCTTCAGCTGTTGACATTGTGACTGAGTGCTGCTTCTTGCTATACCAGGACACCAATCTTCTACCAAGGAATTGACAACTCCCTGATGTGCTTTTTCTATCAATCCTACATCCTGCATAATCAGAATCTGTATAGCCAACAAGGTCAAAACCTGTATCTTTAGGGTACCAAATTCCAAGATTTGGACTTCCCTTGAGATACCTAAAAATACGTTTAACAGCTATAAGATGTGATTCCTTAGGATCTTATTGAAACCTAGCACACAAGCATGTAGCAAACATAATATCTGGTCTACTTGCAGTTAAGTACAGTAATGAGCCGATCATACCTCTGTAACTTGTGATGTCTACCTTCTTTCCAGGCTCATCTTTGTCAAGCTTAGTGGCGGTTTCCATTGGGGTTTTGGCTGTTGAAGCATCTTCAAGACCATATTTCTTCAAAAGATCTTTGATGTACTTGGACTGGCAAATGAAGATTCCATCTTCCCTTTGGCTTACTTGGAGTCCAAGGAAGTAATTCAACTCACCCATCATGCTCATTTCATACCTACTCTGCATTAGCTTAGCAAATCTACTACACAACTGATCGTTAGTAGAACCAAATATAATGTCATCCACATATACTTGTACTAATATCATGTCATTTTTATACATTTTGTGAAACAGAGTCTTATCTATGACACCTCTAGTGAAACCATCTTCAAGTAAAAATATAGATAGAGTGTCATACCATGTCCAAGGTGCTTGTTTTAAGCCATAGAGTGCCTTGAAGAGAAAGTATACAAAATCAACCAATTCTGGATCTTCAAACCCTAGGGGTTGTTCCACATACACTTCTTCTTCCATCTCTCCATTCAGGAATGCACTCTTCACATCCATTTGATATACTTTAAAGTTGGAATGTGCTACAAATGCCAAGAACATCCTGATTGCTTCAAGCCCTGCCACTGGTGCATATGTTTCATCATAATCTATTCCTTCTTCTTGAGAATAACCTTTAGCAACCAGTCTGACTTTGTTCCTCGTAACAATGCCATCTTCATCCAGTTTATTTCTGAATACCCATTTTGTGCCAATTACAGACTTGTTCTTTGGCCTAGGTACCAGCTTCCAGACTTTTTGTCTCTCGAATTGATTGAGTTCTTATTGCATAGCAATAACCCAATCTGGATCTTCCAGTGCTTCTTCAACTTTCTTTGGTTCTATTTCATAGAGAAAACCAGAGAATAAACATTCATTCTGCGAAGCACGTCTAGTTTGAACTCCAGCATCTGGATCTCCTATATTCAACTCAAAGGGATGAGCTTTACTCCATACCCTATGTTTAGGCAGATTTGCCCTAGATGATTCAGCCTGATTATCATTAAAATGCCGAGCCCTGCTAGTAGATCCTTCACTTGCTCCCCCTGAGCTGCTGTTTGGTTGAGAATGAGATTCTCTGCCACTACTAGTAGTTTCTGTAAATCTTCCACTGTTTCCACTACTAGGGTCAGAATCATCATTGTTGTTATTCTCATTTGGTGCTTGATTTTCTGTTGCAGCTTCAGGTTCTACTTCACCTTCATCTGAGTTCATATTTTCAAACTGCAGAGTTTCAGTGTCATCTGTTCTTTGCAGACTTGGGAGCTTGAGATCATCGAAAGTTATATTTATGCTTTCAATGACCTTTTTGTGTTCAATCACATAAACCCTGTACGCCTTAGATTCCAGAGAGTAGCCAAGAAATATGCCTTCATGAGGCTTGGATTCAAACTTTCCTAGATGGTCATCATCTTTTAATACAAAGCACTTTGCTCCAAACACATGAAAGTATTTCAGTGTTGGTTTCTTGTTTGCCATAAACTCATATGGAGTCTTATCATGTTCTTGATTAATCAGGGTACGATTCTGAGTGTAGCAAGCTGTGTTGACTGCTTCAGCCCAAAAGTATAGAGGTAACTTTGTTTCATTCAGCATTGTCCTTGCTGCTTCAACCAAAGTTCTGTTTTTCCTTTCTACTACTCCATTTTGTTGAGGAGTTCTGGGCGCTGAGTATTGTCTTGATATACCTTTTTCAACACAGAATTCATTCAAAGTTACATTTCTGAATTCTGTTCCATTGTCAGACCTAATTTTTCTGACAGGCAAACCAGCTTCTACCTCTATCTTCTTTATGTGATCAATGATTATTTGAGGGGCTTCATCCTTTGTGGCTAGAAACAACACCCACGTGTACTTAGAGTAGTCATCTACAATTACCAGTGCATATCTCTTCCTTGACATAGACATGACGTTGACTAGACCAAATAAATCCATATGCAGTAGTTGTAGTGGTTCAGTAATGTCTATTGAGTCTTTGCTTCGATGAGATGCTTTCTTTGACTTCCCTTTTTCACATGCTTCACATAACCCTTCTTGACAGAATTCCATCTCAGGTAAACCTCTTACCAATTCCCTCTTAACTAAAGAGTTCATTGCCTTGAAGTTCAGGTGTGAAAGTTTCTTATGCCATAACCAACTGTCCTCTGTTGAAGCTTTGTTGTAAAAACATTGAGTTTTACCTTTGCTTGCAGAGAATAAGTCAGCTACAAAGAGATTCCCCTTTCTCACTCCTTGAAGAGCAAGCTTCGCATCTTTCCAATTTTGGATGACACATCTTTCTTTCTCAAAAGTTACTTTGTATCCCTTGTCAGTGAACTGACTGATACTTAGAAGGTTGTGCTTTAATCCGTCCACAAGAGAGATATTTTCTATGATAACATTTCCGATTTCCAGATTGCCATATCCCGTTGTGAATCCCTTGATGTTATCTCCAAAGGTCACTATCGGGCCAGCTTTCTTAATCACATCTGATAATAGGGCTTTATCACCAGTCATGTTCCTTGAACAACCGCTGTCAAGAATCCACATGACACGCTGGTTCTTTGCTATGCCCTGCAACCACAGATTGATTACTTTTTCTTTGGCACCCAAATTTGATTGGGTCCAAGTGGCTTAGATAAGAAAAAAGATTTAGCTACAGAAGATTTCTGGTCCTCGTCTTTCTCATTGACTGTGCCCTTGCCCTTTGGTTTAGCCTTGACATGGGTGTCTTTAGGCTTAGGGACAGGGGCTTCCTTCCTAGATTTAGGAGGACTAGCAGTCTTTGCCTTAATATGATTTCTAGTCATGTTCACATCTGTATTCATGCAAGTACTTGATGATGTATTCATTAAGTTAATGTATGCAGACATGATATTGAAAGCACATGGCATGCATCCTACTTTACCGCATGGTTGATGAGGAATAGACATGGCAGGCATGGCAGGCATACTAGGAGTTTCTGTTTTTACTACTTTTATCTTATTGCATGCATGCGTAAGATGACCAGTAGAATTGCAGTTGTTACAAACCTTCCTAGAAACACTAGCAGAATAAGCATTAACATTTTTCTTGTTAACACCTACCTTACCATTTCTGTTCACTTTTTTGTTTTCAGTTTTGTTGCCTAAATCAATTTTAACCTGTTTCTTAGGTTCTTAGATTTTAACAGATTTCTTAGGCAATTGTTTCTTATCTTCTACCTTTTTCTTTTTCTCCTCAGCAAGGAGTTCTTCTTTTATTAAGAGCTCTTCTTCATTTAAGGGATCAATGACGAACTTCTTATATAGGGGCTTAACTACATTCTTTAATACATGTGGAATGTTTTGTTTCATAGGACTTTCCTCAGCAATTGATTCTACATGCATTTTTCCTGCCTTTTTATCATAGTCAAATCATATTCCAGTTTTTTGACCTATGACATGTTTGTCTATAACCTCTTTTACAAGATTCACAGACTTCTTATAAGCTTGAAGTTTCAACTCTAACTCAGAAATCTTATTCCTAAGCGCAGTCTCTACTTCCTGGTTGCATTTATCTCTATTATGAAGGTATTCTATTTTCTGTTTCAGATCTTCTAGATTAATACATGCAAGCTCTAGTTCTTCGTTTCTAGCTTCTAGCATTTTATTCTTTAGAACTAGTTTAGCATTTTCTTCTTCAGATGCTAGCATGCTTGTATGTATGCTAAACATTTATATACTCAGATCTTCCACAGTTTTCTTATATTCAGAATTAGACATGTCAACAGAGGAAAGAAATGATACCTTCGATGATTGAGGTGATGCCTCAGAAGAGTCTGCCATTAGTGCAAGATTTCTATAAATTTCTTCTTCATCGTTGTCTGAATCATCCCAGCTCTTTCCTTCAGCTATATAAGCTCTGCCCTGATGCTTCTTCACCAATGCATCATATTTCTGCTTGAGTTCATCATATGACTCCTTTCTTTCTTTCCCTTGCTTTGGCTTCCGGTATTCTGTTGCAAAATGACCGGGTTCATCACAGTTGTAGCATTTGAACTTACTGCGATCTACCATTCATGTCTTATAACCTCCTTTGTTGTAAGACCCTGAAGATGATCCACCTCGGTTGTTGTTTCTCAAACTGGAACCACTGTAACTGGAGTTACTCTTGAATTTGTACTTTGGGTTCCTCCTAAACCTAAGGTTTTTGAACTTTCCTGCCATATAGGCCATTGTTTTATTTTCTAATTGTTCAAGTTCTTCTATTGAATAGAAGCCGTCTTCATCACCTGGTTGAGTATTCTCTGTAAATTTAGCTTCCAATATTTCTTCTTTCTCAACTGCAGGTTTAACTGTGCTGGTCTCTGTGACAACAAAATCCTTGGCTACAAGAGCTGTCGTCTTCAACAGTGTTGTATTCTTACTGTCCACTGTTCCTGAACCATAAATGATCTGTCGCTGCTCTTGCTCCATCTCATGAGTCTTGAGCTTCTCGTATAGCATTTCAATGGACATATCATTTATATCACTCCTCTCTCTAATGGTAGAGATTTTGTGCTCCAGGTGTGCTGGCAGTTTCAACATAAACTTTCTGTTAATCTCCCTACGTGAGTAGGTCTTCCCATGCAGTGACAAGTCATTTAATAATTTTTTGTATCTCTCAAAAACTTGAGTGATACTTTCTCCTTGTAGTGACTTGAACTCTTCATATTGGGAGGTAAGAATATCTAGCTTGTTCTCCTTCACTTATATTGTACCCTTCATTAACAGATCAATCGTATCCCACATTTATTTGGCACTGGTGCAATTAATCAATTGATTTAGCATTGTTGTATCCCGTGAATCCATTAGGATACATTGAAGATGGTTGTCCCATGCAACTCTCTCTTTATCAGTGTTAGTAAACTCTGAATGTTCCCTTGGGGTAAATCCTTGAGGAATCCATTCGCCGTCTTCTGAGACTGTTTCAGGTGTTAGCTTCTGAGGCACATAGGGTCCATTTTCCAGAATTCCCAAGTATTGAGAATTACAAGTCTTGATGAAAATGGACATCTTCTTCTTTCATAAAATGTATTCATTTTTATCAAATGTTGGGATTTTAATACTGCTAAGCTTTTGCATACTCATGGTTGTTAAGAATTTTAAATCTTAAGAAATAATTAATTTCTCAAAAATTAAAATCAATTCGAATAAAAATTAAATATTGAGAAATAAAATTAAATATTGAGAAATAAAATTTTAATTCGAATTCTTGATGATTGATAGCCTTTTTTTATAAAAAAATTAGCGAATTTAAAATATTTAAAAATTTTGAAATTGAATTTTCTTTAAAAATAAAGAAATTTCAATATAAATTTTTCTAGATCTAAAAATGCACTTTTTCGAAAAACTATTTTTGGATCTTGATTTGTAACTTCAATCAACAAGCTCTGATACCAATTGTTAGGTCCAAAATCATCATAGAAGGGGGGTTGAATATGATGTGGTAGTTTTTCAAAATAGTTCGTGTTCACAGATGTGTTCTGGTTGAGCAATAAATATGACAGTAATGAAACACAGCAACAAGAACAATTTTTGGGAATATAAGTTGTATTATATAATCCCAAGGTGCTACACTTCTCACACAAAGTATGAGCTGCAAAATGAATCTAACAACAATAAATACAAGCTTTAATGGTTGTTGATATTCTCTCTGTCTCTCTCTCAGCTGTATCTATTTTTGTGTGTTGTGTTATGATTCTCTTCTCAAAAATGAAAATGCATTTTATTTATATGTAGACTTTACAATAAAGTGAAATACAATTGAATGTCGAATTCTTTTCCTCCTGTATGTTGACTTGAGTTGACTTTGAGAAATCCGTGGATATTTTTTAGGTGTCGAATATTGCCTCCATGTACTGTTGGTGTAGGTGCCCTAGAGGCAATACAATGTTTCTTTTGATAAACCTTTATGTAAATTGATTATTCAATAAACGTATTTATTATGACTTTAATTATTGTGATATATTTGTTAGCATAATAAATGTCCTTAGAATCATGATACACATTGTATAGTTTAGTACATGACTTGAACTTGAGATTATATAATATATCATATTCTTAAAGGTCCCTAGTCGAGTATTATTATTATAGGACAATAATAATACATAAATAGACTAGTATGTTATTTGACAGATAACCACATCTCATTGGTTATAAGTATGGGGACACCAAAGTCAATACATAGGTACATGTAGGAGTACATGGTACATGACACACCCACAGTGAAATTCTTCATGTTTAATAAAGTCATAAGAAAGACTCACAGTGATAATGGTGTAATGATCCTCTGACTTGAAATCATTATATTTCTATACGAGGATTAATATACTTTGACTACATTAAAATTTACCTTTGACCGGGTGATGATAAAAGTGGACATCGGGTATATCATGAGTCGTATGAGAAATATGAATGATAGATAAAGGATTTAACCCTCCTATAATTAGGAGAGATATTATTGTCCTCTTGATTGAGTAAGACTGTAAAATGCATGGCCGTGCTCAAATAATGATTTGTTTTCATAGTCTACTCATAGATCAAGTAAACCCGGATTAAATGTTGTAGAGGATGACTAAATACATGCCTCGTATTTAATCTATAATATATATGGTTAAATGGATTATATTACACGGAAACATTAATCACGAAAGGTTTTATCGAATTACGATTTAATTATTGTTTAATTGGGTAGCAATGATGTATTACTAGATACCGCTCATTGTTTATAATTTTATTGGAGAATAAAATTATTGCCAATTAAATAATAGCCTATAGGGTCACACACATAGAGCACTTAGAGGAATAGTTAATTTAATTTATAGATTTAAATTAATTAATGATTATTTGAATTTTATTATATTAATTAAGTGAGACTTAATTAATTGAGATAATATAAATTCAAATTAGAGGAGTATTTCTGCCCATAATAATTAAGTATGACTTAGTTATTAATTAAATAATAAAATTCGTTTTATTATTTTAATCCTATACCTACATGAGTTAGGTTTTGCTGATCAGGCTCGTTAACTAGCCATTATAAATAGATAATGATAGGTTAAGTGTGGGTTACGTTTTTGGGAATTAAAACCCTAAAGGCAGCAGCAGCAAGGAGGCAAGAGGAACAAACTCGAATTATCAAAGGGAGGCTACTACATCCATTCCGTAGTCAAGATCGTGAGACGTTCTTGAAGGTGCTCGTGTGGATACCATAGAGGTGTTTTCGAGAGGAAGACACAAGTCGTGAAAGCTAGGATCTCTGTTGAGTTCGTGAAAGTCAAGACCAGAAAAGGTATGATTCTGTTTCACTATAATCTGTCCAATCTTATACAAGATTCTGAGTTAGGGTTCCGAAAAATTTTGTTATATTTACGTTAATCCGCTGCGTTTTATGCCTCGGAACTCAACAATGGCATCAGAGCTACATGTATAAGGGATTGATTTGGTTACGTGTTAACTGTATTTGATGCAAATATACCTGTTTGGTGACTGCCATGCCACTGCCATGCTACTGCCATGCTACTGCCATGCCTGTTTGATGACTGCCATGCTACTGCAATTTTATAATCTGTTATTGCATGATATGTGTGATGCACTGTATGTATGTGATACGAGATACAGTCATACGAAGGTCGTCGGAATCGTTCTGAAGCGTTTAAAAACACAACTGCATAAGATGCAGTTTTCTGTGAATAGTGATTCTGCAGTGAATAGTGTTTTTCGACGGAGTCAGAATGGGTCGAATTTACTCTTTCTGGAAAGGGAAAATTGCCACGAGCAAAAATCACCGCTTTGCCGTGACCTATGGTGTTTTTTGGCCATTTGACATCGTTAAGGGCCTTAAAATTGTAGTTTTCTGTTCTGAGATCATATTTTTGAAATTTTAATAATTTTATGATCATGATATATATGATGCATGATGATATGATTATGTATTCTGTGATGTCAGTAATTGTTATGTGAGCATGGTGCTGGTTGTGGCCTTTTAGACCCTAGATTAATGGTTTTGGTTTTGGTTTTATAAATACGACTTGCATGTCGTTTTCTTCATTCTTGTAATTGCTGAACCTCGAATGTAACTCGAGTTTTCTTATGTAAGTACATTAGCTTAGGTCGTATTCAATGTTTTCTTGTAATGTACTTGAAGACAAAGGATGATCTAAGAAGAAGAGAAAACGGCCATGGATACAAGAAGAATGAAGACAAGCAACTGTATTTATGTTTTACCATCACCATAGATTGACTTTGATCCTTTCATTAGCTTGAAAGGATCACATAGGAAAGGGGTCATAACCAAGCACGTTTACATACTGCACTTTACATATTGATGTATGAATGTATGTGTAGAGTAGAAGATGCATGCTTTAATTAGATTAATGATGTATGCATGTATTAGATACGTCACCCATGCCATGCTTGCCATGCTAAACAAGATAAAATCTTTAACGATTTAAGTTTTTAAAATTAACAAACGATCATGAGATTCTTGTGTTTATGAAATATGGATTTTAAAAACACGGAATTAAATATGAATTTTTGATATCTATAACTGGGATTTTCTGACAAAAGCGGATATGCGTATTCGTAAGGCTGATGGGTTTTAAGTGTGAACACTGGTATCCTCCATCTACCTGGGAAATGAACAATTTAAGAAATCAATTTGAAATATTTTGTTCAAGGAAAAATTGAGGATCTCTTCATGATGTGATCATGATCGTCGTAAATTTTCTAAACCCCTTAACAAAATATTAAGTTTTACTCGGATGCTTTCCAGTGAATGAACACTCATCGAATCCTAGATCGATTACGGGAAAGACTGTCAGTGGTAGGGGACTCCTATCTATCGTGGTGATATGCGACGAATATAAACGGTTATATTCGGTCGTTGTATCATTGGGTCTAACTTAACTGAGTCGTCATAATAAAGTGAAAATAAACGGTTATATTCAACCATTATGAACTTAGAAGCATAGAGTTTGGTTAAAAATCTATTAGATAGATAAGATCAATCGTTGTTCACCAAACTATCCAAGAATTATATATGATATAATTGACAACTATTGTCTACCTAAATAATCATTTTTAAGGACTTCCAGTGGTTGACTTAAAACATGACGAAATATGGATCTTGGCTCACTAGAAAGAATTATGGGATATACTTTCCAAATTAAAAGTAAGGGCTATTAATTTGATAAAAATAGTGGGAGATATATTATGAATATATCATAATCATTTGAACATAATAATAACTCAGACAATCTAATGTTTATTTTGTGCTTTTATCATTGTAGATACCAAGTAATGACAAACAACACAAACACACTATTCGTACGATCAGTCCTTGAGAAGGATAAGCTGACAGGAGGAAACAATTCCTAGACTGACAGAGGAATTTGAGGATTGTCCTCAGACAGGAGCGCAAGCTTCATGTCATTGATATTCCTCCGGTAGGTCCCCTTCCTGAGGGCGCTACTGTTGAGGAACGAGCGGCCCACACAAAGGATGAGAATGATGCAAATGATGTTGCATGTCTTATGTTGGCAAGTATGAGTGCTGAGCTTCAAAGACAACATGTGTATATGGATGCATATACTATCAATGAGAACTTGCAAAGCATGTTTGCAAGTCAAACTCGTCAAGAAAGGTTCAACACGAGTAAGTCACTCTTCAATTGCAAACAAGGGGCAAGTGAACCAGTTGGCCCACATGTTCTGAAGATGATTGGTTACATTGAGTACCTTGAAACTTTGGGTTTCCCGATTATTCAGGAAATTGGTATTGACCTAATCATTAATTCTTTGAATAACAAATTCACTCAATTTGTTATAAACTACAATATGAATGAATTTGACAAAACACCTACTGAATTGTTGGCTATGTTGAGAACATATGAGACCAATATGAAGACGGCTGAACCTGTTCCTATACTGATGGTGGGCAATAAAGGTAAGGCCAAAGGGAAATGCAAGTGGAAGGGTAAGAAGAAGACAGGATCTGATTCTACACCCAAGCCAAAGTCAGGTCCTAAACAGGCTTTAAAGCCTAAAGGTGGGGTCGCTAAGGGTGAGTGTCACTACTGTAAGAAAACTGGTCACTGGAAGAGAAACTGTTCAGTTTACTTGGAGGATCTGAAGAAGAAGAGGGCTTAGCAAGCTTCTAATTCAGGTATATATATTATAGAAGTCAATCTGTCTATTTCTACATCTTGGGTATTGGATACTGGATGTGCTTCTCACATTTGTATAAATGTACAGGAAATGCAGAGAAGTAGGACATTGGCTAAAGGAGAAATGGACCTACGAGTTGCCAAAGGAGCAAGAGTTGCTGCTTTAGCTGTAGGAACCTATTATTTATCTTTTCCTTCTGGGCTAATTTTAGAACTGGAGAATTGTTATTACGTGCCTGCGATTCGCAGAAAAATTATTTCTGTTTCTTGTTTGGACAAGAAAGGTTTTTCGTTTACAATAAAGAACAACAATTGTTCTTTTGCTTTGAATGATTTAACCTATGGTGTTGCGCGTTTGTTTAATGGTGTATATGTTCTTGACTTTGATAATTCTGTCTGTAATATAGAAAACAAACGACTTAAAGTTAATGACTCAAATCAAACATAACTCTGGCATTGTCGTCTAGGCCATATAAATGAGAAACACATATCCAAATTACATAAGGATGGATACTTGGATAAGTTTGATTTTGAATCATACCAAGAATGCGAATCTTGTTTACTTGGTAAAATGACTAAAGCCCCTTTCACTGGTAAGGGTCAAAGGGCCACTGAACGTCTAGAGCTAATACATAGTGATGTATGTGGCCCAATGCGTGTGATGGCTAGAGGAGGCTTCTACTACTTCATAACATTTACTGATGATTTCAGTAGATATGGATATGTATATCTTATGAAGAATAAATCCGATTCTTTTGAAAAGTTCAAAGAATACAAGGCTGAAGTAGAGAAGCAAATTGGCGGAGGTGCAAGTATTAAAATCTTACGATCTGATCGTGGAGGAGAATACTTGAGCACAGAATTTAAAGATTATTTAAAGGAGTGTGGTATTGTATCACAACTCACTCCGCCAGGTACACCTCAATGGAATGGAGTTTCAGAGAGGAGAAATCGCACCTTGTTGGACATGGTGCGATCGATGATGAGTCATGCAGATCTTCCAATTAGTTTCTGGGGTTACGCTCTAGAAACAGCGGCTTTCACACTTAACTGTGTTCCTACTAAGAAGGTTCAAAAGACTCCATATGAGATATGGGAGAAGAAACGGTCAAGCATGAGCTTCATGAAAGTTTGGGGATGCAAGGCGTTTATGAAGCGTCAAGTATCTGACAAGCTTGGACCTAAATCTGAAGAGTGCAATTTTGTGGGATACCCTAATGAAACAAAGGCATATTATTTCTATAGTCCTTCTGAGCAGAAAGTGTTTATTGTTCGAGATGCTGTTTTCATGGAAAGAGATTTTGTTTCCAAAAGAAACAATGGGAGAACTATAGACCTCGATGAAGATCGAGAACTACAAAATAGCATTGAACCTGAAGTGGAACAAGAGCAGGATAATGATAATGCTCAACAAACACAGGTTGTTCGTAGAACTGGTAGAATTCGTCATGAGCCAGAGAGATATGGATTTCTCTTGACTCAATGTGGTGATTTGATGCTCATAGATGAAGATGAGCCTCTCACATACAAAGATGCTATGAGCAGTCCAAAATCTAAGAGATGGCTAGAAGCCATGAAATCCGAGATGGATTCCATGTACGAAAACCAAGTATGGACTTTGGTTGATCCACCTGAAGGGGTAAAACCCATAGGGTATAAATGGGTTTTCAAGAAGAAAACTGACATGGATGGAAATGTTCAGACCTATAAAGCAAGGCTGGTTGCAAAAGGTTTCAAACAAATTCATGGTATTGACTATGATGAAACTTTCTCACCAATGGCTATGGTCAAGTCCATAAGGATTTTGCTTGCTATTGTAGCATTCCATGATTATGAAATCTGGCAAATGGATGTCAAAACAGCCTTCCTTAATGGAAGCCTTGAAGAGGATGTGGACGCGTACATGACACAACCTGAAGGTTTTGTCGATCCAAGGAATATTAGCAAGGTATGTAAATTACGTCGATCCATTTATGGATTGAAGCAAGCCTCTAGGAGATGGAATATCCGTTTTGATGAAACAGTCAAAGAGTATGGCTTTGTTCAAAACGAAGATGAACCTTGTGTTTACAAGAAGGTTAGTGGGAGCCATGTGGCATTCATAGTACTATATGTTGATGACATACTACTAATGGGGAATGACATACCTTCTCTCAAGGCTGTTAAGACTTGGTTAGGGAGCAACTTCTCTATGAAAGACTTAGGAGAAGCATCCTACATTCTAGGAATGAGGATCTACAGGGATAGATCTAGAAGGATGATCGGTCTAAGTCAGAGTACATACATCGATAAGGTTTTGCATCGTTTTGGTATGCAAAATGCAAAAAGGGGATATGTTCCCGTGTCTCAAGGGATAACGATCTCTAAAGATCAGTGTCCGAAATCATTGGATGACAAGGACCGCATGAGTAAGGTTCCATATGCCTCAGCAATTGGATCTATCATGTATGCAATGATATGTACTCGCTCAGATGTTTCGTATGCTTTAAGCATGACGAGCAGATACCAATCTAATCCAGGTGAAGGTCACTAGACGGTTGTCAAGAATATTCTAAAGTACTTGAAAAGGACTAAAGATTCATTCTTGGTGTATGGAGGAGAGGAGAAACTGTTTGTAAAAGGTTACACCGATGCAAGTTTCCAAACAGACATGGATGATACTGTATCACAGTCTAGTTTTGTGTTTTGTCTAAACGGAGGTGCTGTAAGTTGGAAGAGTTCAAAGCAAGAAACAGTAGCTGATTCTACAATGGAGGCTGAGTACATTGCAGCTTGTGAAGCAGCTAAGGAAGCTGTTTGGATTCGAAAATTCATTACTGATTTGGGAGTGGTTCCATCGATCGCAGATCTCATTGATCTATACTGCGATAATAATGGAGCCATTGCACAGGCTAAAGAACCTAGAGCTCACTCCCGAACCAAACATATACTCAGGAGATATCACCTCATTCGAGAGATTAATGAAAGGGGTGACATACACATATGTAAAGTGCACACAAATGATAACATTGCAGACCCACTGACCAAAGGCTTGTCGCAGAAGAAGCACGACGGTCACACTAGTTCCATGGGTATTAGATACATGGGTAATTGGCTCTAGTGCAAGTGGGAGATTGTTGGTGTAGGTGCCCTAGAGGCAATACAATGTTTCTTTTGATAAACCTTTATGTCAATTGATTATTCAATAAACGTATTTATTATGACTTTAATTACTGCGATATATTTGTTAGCATAATAAATGTCCTTAGAATCATGATACACATTGTATAGTTTAGTACATGACTTGAACTTGAGATTATATAATATATCATATTCTTAAAGGTCCTTAGTCGAGTATTATTATTATAGGACAATAATAATACATAAATAGACTAGTATGTTATTTGACAGATAACCACATCTCATTGGTTATAAGTATGGGGACACCAAAGTCAATACATAGGTACATGTAGGAGTATATGGTACAGGACAGACCCATAGTGAGATTCTTCATGTTTAATAAAGTCATAAGAAAGACTCACAGTGATAATGGTGTAATGATCCTCTGACTTGAAATCATTATATTTCTATACGAGGATTAATATACTTTGACTACATTAAAAGTTACATTTGACCGGGTGATGATAAAAGTGGACATCGGGTATATCATGAGTCGTATGAGAAATATGAATGATAGATAAAGGATTTAACCCTCCAATAATTAGGAGAGATATTATTGTCCTCTTGATTGAGTAAGACTGTAAAATGCATGGCCGTGCTCAAATAATGATTTGTTTTCATAGTCTACTCATGGATCAAGTAAACCCGGATTAAATGTTGTAGAGGATGACTAAATACATGCCTCAAGTTTAATCTATAATATATATGGTTAAAGGGATTATATTACACGGAAACATTAATCACGAAAGGTTTTATCGAATTACGATTTAATTATTCTTTAATTGGGTAGCAATGATGTATTACTAGATACCGCTCATTGTTTATAATTTTATTGGAGAATAAAATTATTGTCAATTAAATAATAGCCTATAGGGTCACACATAGGACTGTAAACGAACAGAGTCGAGCCGAGTTTTGCCCGAGCCGAGCCGAGTTTGTCTTTTTTTTTAAACGAACCGAACCGAGCCGAGTTTGAATTTTTTTAAAACGAACCGAGACGAGCCGAGTTTCCTAATAAATGAGCCGAACACGAGTTTTTCGCGAACAAATCGAGTCGGGTCCGAGTCGAGTCGAATTCGAACCGAGTCCGAGCCGAATCGAGTTGTTCGCTAACAAAACAAATATTTTTGACTCAATTAAGTCCAATTAATAAAAATAATTTTTACGGATTGTTATTTCTATTTTTTAAGAAATATTTCTCGACGATCCAACCGTACGGATGTCAAGATATACTTAATATAATGATATTCCCAAATTTTAAAAAAAATAAAAAATTAATTTGGTTGAAGATTCTAGTATATCATTACTATATTGACTACTTGACTAGTACTCGTAACTAGTGTTTTGTCACGAATTGTTGTTTTTATTTTTCTAAAAATATTTCTCGACAATCCAACCATATGAATGTCAAGATATATATAATATAATGATATCCCCAAATTTTAAAAAAATAAAAAATTAATTTGGTCGGAGATCTTAGTATATCACTACTATATTGACTATTACTCGTAACTAGTGCATTGTCACGAATTGTTGTTTCTATTCTTTTAAAATATTTCTCGACAATTCAACCGTACGGATGTCAAGATATATCTAATATAATGATATTTCCAAATTTTAAAAAAATAAAAAATTAATTTGGTTGGATATCTTAGTATATCACTAGTTCACTACTATGTTGACTAGAATTCATAACTAGTGTTTTGTCACGAATTGTTCTTTCCATTTTTGTTTCGTTAGAATAAGGCTATTTTGATTTGTCATTATCGGACCCAGCCTTGCAGGAGACTAGAGACCTTGTTTTTTTGTTACTTTTAATTTTATGGAAATGATAAAATCCTCAAAATAATTTATTTTATTATTTTTGGACCATTCATAATTTTTGGGAAATTTTGACATATATATTGTATTATTTTAAAAATATTTATTTTTATATTTTATCCCATAAATATGATTTTTGGGCTTTTTATTTTAATTATGGGATAAATTATCTTTTAATCAAAATTAAGCCCCTAAATTTTCTAAAAATATAAATAGTTTTGAAATAATTAGAAATTTTATAAAAGCTTTTACTAAAATTAGAAAGGGCTGTTAGAATTGGGGAAGAATACGAGCAAATTAGGGTTGAAGCCTTCAAGAATCACGAAGCAATCGGAGGTGATACAGAGGTCCAAACTAGACGTTAAGGTAACTGAATCGAAGCCCACGGCATCAGCTATATCGTTTTGGTGTTGATTTTCAGTTTGTGTATCAAACTCGAGTACTTGTATTTTTCTGTTCATATGTTGTTTTTGCAATATGTGAATCATTGTTTATTTGTTCAATCGGTTGATATGAATGAATAGAGCATGTTGTGCTGATTTTATGAGTATTTTTAGCTTATTTTTCTGGTTTTGTTTGGTAGTTCACCGGAAAACAAAGCTCCGGCCGTAGTCTTTAATTTTCTGCATGTTCTTGGTTTGGTTGTATGTATAGCATGTGTACATGAACTTGTGGAGTCCGTAGCTTTTTGTTGTTGTATGTTTGGGTTAAGTCTGGGTGAGTTAGACTCCGCCGGACATTGGGCCAACCGGAGTTATTCCGATGAAGCCGAATTTTTCTTTCTTTGTTTCAGCCGGAGGTGGAGTCCCTGGCCTTGTCTGTCTAATTAGTTGACTGAGTTGTGTCCATTTATTTGTTTATGAGTTTGATTGCTTGTTAGTTTGAATTGGGAGAAATCTGATTTTGATGCTCTTAAGAGTAGAGAATCTAGTTGTAAGCAAGGTATGATTCTCCTTGATCATATATATATGTGTTCTAATTTTTATAGTTTGTTTCCTCTGATTTCTGCCCTGTTCTATTCTGCTGTGCTGGGGCAAGTAGCAGCTGTCCTGAGTGGTGATTCTATGTTGAAATTGTTCTACTTGGTTTCTTGTTTATTTGAGCGCAAATTGCAAATCATTTGAATAATCGAGTAAAAAGTTATTTCAATTTTAGTGAAAGTAGCGCGGCGCAGAAATTTCTGTGTGCTACCTCAAGATGTTTATACTCGTTTTATGGGGTTATGAACTCTTTTTATTTTGAAATTTTTATGGAAGCTGAATGGGAGAGTTAAGATAAAATCTGGGAAATTTGGTATTAAAAAGAGTATTTTTCAATTTATGAAAAATGTTTAAGCGGACTGTGTGCAGTAACATTTTAATTCCCAGGTTGACTTGCAATGCCCTGTTTCTATCCAAACTGCACTAAGTATGATAACATGTCTATCTTCTTTGACATAGTTGCTGCTTTAAAATGTGAGTTGCCATGAATTGATATGCATACAATGAAACCTGCCATAAAATTCTCTGCCCATTCTTTACCCACTTACCCTGTTTCGACAATTTGTAGGTTCTTATCAATATGGCATCAAGTAATCCAAGATCGAATGATTCGAATCACATCGATATTTTTCCAAAAATGTTGAGTTTGAGGAAAATTTAAGAAGTATCGGTGATGAAACTCCGTCAGATGACACTGGTGAACAGGAAGAAATTTCGAGAAAAAGGAAAAAAGGAGAGGGCGAGACAGTTGATTGCAGAGATAGTCAAGCTACTCCTGGTACTCAGCAATCTAAACAAGCTGAAAACAATTCTTACAAAAAGAAGCCACGAAAGAAGAACTCAGCTTGTTGGGAGTTCCTGGACTTGGTTGAGGAAGGAGCAAATAAGTGGGCTGTTTGCAAGTTATGTAAACTCCGCACGAAGAAAACTGCAACTACTGGCACAACATCATTTAATAGGCATGTGGACAAGTACAAAATTAACCATGGACTCTCAAAGCAAACTCAACTTCAGTTTTAAAGTGAGAAGTCATCTGAGGTAAAACTTACTTCTTTCAAGTATGATCATGCTGAGATGAGGAAGGCTGTTTCTCATTATATTATGATAAAGGAGTTGCCATTACAAAAACAGAAGACCTTGCTGCTGCAAATATTGATCAGGCACATCAGTCATTGCACTGTAAATCTTCAACCAAGTAAATCGGTATGGAGCTGCTGAAGACTCACTACTTTTTTACATAATTGTATGTCATTTTGCATGATGTATGATCTTTCATAGTCATAATAGAACTATAGAAGTTAAGATTGTTTGGTCAACTTTTGACTTTTATCTGTTTTATTTTAGATGTGGAAGCGAAGCAGCAGCATTTTACGGATGGCATATCAGATTCACCAGTGAAATGAAGTGTTATTTATAGGTTCTATCTGTACCAGATCATAGAATGTTTTTCTCCAGGTGACTTCGAGTATGGATATGCTAAATGGTGCTAGCATTTGACCCTGACACTATTTTGTTGTCTATGATATATAGGTGAAATTAAAGTGTAAAGTGTTGTCTTTTGCCATCAGTAGATTATAAAAAGTTGTGTTGATTTATTTGGGAGTTTTTGATAATGTATTTATTTAATCCAGGAATGAGTTCCTGTCTTAGTTGCTTTAATTCTTTTGGATCAAAGCCCCGATGTTTCATGGAACAGTTTTACCTAGGTATCTTGAGTTCTATTGCGACACATCACAATTCACAAGTATGCCTTTTGAAACTTTGGCGGAGCTTCTTTATTCTTAGTTCTTACTGCTCATTTGCAAAATTTCTTTCAGATATTCATGTAGAAGGGTTTAAAAGTATTAATAATGACGGGACCATACTGGAAGTCTTAATGTGAAATCAACCTGGTTATTAAAAGGAAACAAAAAAATAACCTGCAATTGGATGTGGAGCAATCTATTCTGAAGATAATGAGGTACTTATTGGTGATATATGTGCAATTTACAATGTTGTGTGAGTCTGGTTTACAAGGTTTTTCTGTGTGCATGATGCGGTCATAGAAATAACTCAAGCTTTTCCTTAGTATTTTTATGCAGGTATGCTATAAAAATCAATATACAAAAACCACATGTATAGTATACACTTATACATTAAATGCCTGAATCGAGATACAATGGTTTGGGAACTGGGAGGCAAATGCCTGAATCTGATTCTTAGCATCTGTAAAACAAACAAAAACCACATGTATAGTATACACTTATTCTTTTTTTAATAATATATATATAATATGAAAAATTTCATATAAACATTAATATATTAAATATGATATAAATATTTAAATTATTCATAATATTTTTTTATTTATAATATATATAAATTTTATTCGAGCCGAGCTAGACGAGCTCGAGCCGAAATCGAGCCGATCCCGAGCTAAACGAGCCGAGCTCGAACCATACAGGCATAAAGCTCGGCTCGGGTTCGTTTACTAACCGAGCGGATTTTTATGTTCAAGATTAGGTTCTTTTAATAAACGAACAGAGTCGAGCTCACTTAAATGAGCCGAGCTCGAGTTTTGTTCACGAACAGCTCTGTTCATTTACAGCCCTAGTCACACACATAGAGCACTTAGAGGAATAATTAATTTAAATTATAGATTTAAATTAATTGATGATTATTTGAATTTTATTATATTAATTAAGTGAGACTTAATTAATTGAGATAATATAAATTTAAATTAGAGGAGTATTTCTGCCCATAATAATTAAGTATGACTTAGTTATTAATAAACAATAAAATTCATTTTATTATTTTAATCCTATACCTACATGGGTTAGGTTTTGCTGATCAGGCCCGTTAACCAGCCATTATAAATAGATAATGATAGGTTAAGTGTGGGTTACGTTTTTGGGAATTAAAACCCTAAAGGCAGCAGCAGCAAGGAGGCAAGAGGAACAAACTCGAATTATCAAAGGGAGGCTAGTACATCTATTCCGTAGTCAAGATCGTGAGACGTTCTTAAAGGTGCTCGTGTGGATACCATAGAGGTGTTTTCGAGAGGAAGACACAAGTCGTGAAAGCTAGGATCTCTGTTGAGTTCGTGAAAGTCAAGACCAGAAAAGGTATGATTTTGTTTCACCATAATCTGTCAAATCTTATATATGATCCTGAGTTAGGTTCCGAAATTTTTTGTTATATTTATGTTAATCCGCTGCGTTTTATGCCTCGGAACCCAACATGTACTTGACCATAGAAAATTGCCTAGGTGTCGAATTCCTCATGTTGCATTCTTCCCTTAGTCACAGAATAGATGGGTGTCGAATTCTACTCCCATGTAGAGCTAGGTGTCGAATTTCCTTAATCATGTATGCCTTAACCCTTCAACAACCTAGGTGTCGAATATTGATTCCTTATGTATACCCTAGGTGTCGATGTATCTATATATGAAAGGAATAATAACTTCGTAATCGAGATTTATCGAATCGCTAGAGAAATCATCAATTGCAGCTCTGATACTATAAAGAAAAGAAATAAAAGATAAAACTAACTCAATTCAGTCATGATCTCAAGATTACATTTATTGTTCTTAGCCCGACATCTATACAAATCCAGTTTATATATGCTCTACATTCCACTCTCTGTAACAAACTTTCCAACAAACTATATTCCAGTGAATTGACCAATCTATCCTGAACTCTCATTCATATTTACAAATATACCCTTTGACTCTTGCTTGACTTCCCAATAGTATGAGAGAGAGAAAAAGATAAAAAGAAAGGGAAAAAAAATCCTTGGGAGAGGTAGGGAATGATAATGGAAGAGTTTTAGATAAACACAAAACTTAAAAAGGTCAAAGAAAATGATTATTTTTATAGAATAAACAATAACAAAGGAAATAAACATGGTAATTTCCATTTCCCTTTCCTCGTTAACCCAACCAAACGGTCCCTTATATTGCTCATGGCAAGCTCTCAAAAGAAAACTCCCAACTAAAGAACACATGCTTAATTTTGGAATGGGGACTATATCATCATGTATTCTGATTAATACCGTAGATAAAACTATTTCCCTTCCCCTTTTTTTTACAATACAACTACTCCGAGAGTAGCATTGAAGGTATCTCTCCCTATACTATGTTCATTAGCAATTATAGTGGAACATCATGCTTCTCTTCTAATCAATTGCTTAAAAGGGAAGATACTCGAACTCTTTGTTAATTACTGCAGTAATCCATTAGTATATTGCAGTAAGCGAATGCAAGAATTCATGATACGTACTACTCTGTCTAGTCGAGGATGTCTATTTTGCTCTATTTATTCTGTAAGCAGAATTTGATTCCTTATGTGTATGCACCAGAGTAATCAGTAAGCTTACTATGTACAAAGGGGATCTCCGAAACTTTGTTATTTTTTAAAGAGTAAATTACATAATGGTGGCAATACTTTACACCGGTTTTTAAAATAGTGACCAAAATTTTGGATTCTCAAAATAGTGGTTAATCTTTCTTTCCGTCTTTTAAAAGAAAAGAATGGCTCCCGTCAATTCCCATTAAGTTTTCTCCATTAACTAATATATTTAAAGAGTAAATTATAATATGGTGGCCGTACTTTACACCGAATTTCAAAATAGTGGCTAAATTTTCAGATTTTCAAAAGAGTGATATATCTTTATTTTTGTCTTTTAAAAGAATGACTCTCGTCAACTCCCCAGGTAAAATACGTTTTTTATAAAGTACAAACAGTCGTATTGTATGTATATTTAATGTAGACCGTGTGTATTATCAAATCTACGACTTATAATCTAGATTTTAAACTTAAAAAACCAAACAATGACAATAACAATGACATATTGTCATTATAGGAGAGTTGCAGTCGTGAGAGTTGTCTGGAATGATGCTAATACTAGGCGTCGATTCATAAATTTCTCTGATCGTCAGGTTAGTTGTGGGTTTTTTCGATGGATGGAGGCTCCTCTCTGTAATCGAGTTAAAGTTTTGATTGATGGTCTTGTGAGGAGGTTGAAAAAAATGGAAATTGAGCACTTGATTGAATTGCAAGAAGTGAAAAAAGGAAAGGAAAAAATAAATTATTTACTACAGTATAATTTACATCCACCATTCTATAATTTACTCTTTTGATAACCAGTTAATGCCTTTCTTGTCATTTGAATTCGCACACCACCAGTATTTATATAGGAAAAGTTATAATAATATTTATTTAAGAAATAAACAATATGTTTTATAATAATATTAATAATAATAATAATTCGGTCTAATTATGATTGTCTTACGATGTTATTTATAAACACACATATCAGTAAACACAACCTTAATTCCATCACAAATTTCATAAATTTTTCGCAATAAATAATCTTATTTATTGGGGTTATAAATTATAATGACTATTAAATACTATTATTGAAAAACTATCTCTTATTTTATTTAATATAGATAAATTAAAAAAATCATATTACTCTATCAGGTTCATTTCCTGAAAGTAGTATATTTTTTTATTAATTGTGACAACCCGGGTCAAATCATGAGTCTTTTTCGAAAATTGGGTTAAGTCACGACTTCCGAATCCGAAACTAAGTCAAAATAAACTGACCCAAATGCAACACCTTGTGTAATCCACAAGCCCACCACAGGTCCTCAAAAGATCATGATTTATTGGTACACTTAGTAGTAGTACCTTTGCTTATATACTGAACAAATTATCCCAATCTATTCGATGTGGGGATGTGGTGTTACATTAATATTCTTAAATTATATATATATTCTCAATTTCTTTCTTAAAATTCAACTAAAAACCAAACCAAACTAAACATACCCAGTATATCCCGCTAAGAGCAGGGTCTGGGGAGGGTAATATGTACGTGTTAGTATTGGTGTCCTAGAGACAATACTTTTAATGTTTTATTGAAAACAATTAAGAATTATGTTTTATGTGATTATTTAATTAATATTTATTGTATCTTTATTTACTGCGTCATAAATTGAAAGAATAATAAATGTCCTTAGAATATTAATACGTAATATATATCTTTAAGTATATGACTTAAAAATGAGATTATATGAATAGTATTTTATTCCTAAAAGTCCCTAGTCGAGTATTATTATTTAAGGACAATAATAATGCAATAAGACTAGCATGTTTGTTGACTGATGACCACATAGGTATGGTGATACTAAAGTCAAGAACATAAGTGCATGTCTCAATGCATGGCACTGGACAGACCCGCTGTGAGAATCTACATGTTAGTAAGTGTCATAAGAAATTCTCACTGTGATAATGATGTAATGATCCCTTGACTTGAAATCATTATATTGATATACGAGAATTAATATACTTTGATTACACTCAAAGTTACCTTTAACCGGGTAATTATAAATGTGGAAATTGGGTATGCTATGAATCGTATGAGAAATATGAATGATAGATATAGGATTTAACCCTCCTATTTTATGAGTGATATTATTGGCCTCTTGATTGAGTGAGACTATAAAATGCATGGCCATGCTCAAATGTTGATTTGATTAATAGTCTACTCATTGATCAAGAAAACCCGGATTAAACGTTGAAGAGGATGACACAATACATGCCTCGAGTTTGATCTATAATATAAGGTTAAAGGGATTATATTACATTGTACATTATTCACGAAAGGTTTAATTGAATCACCAATTATTATTATTACTTGGGTAACAATGATGTATTACTAGATGCCGCTCATTGTTTATAATTTTATTATTAAAAAATAAAATTATTGCCAACGTAATAATAACCTAAAGGGTCACACACAAAGAACGTTTAAACGGAGTGTTATTTAAATTATGAATTTAAATACTATTATTATTATTAATTCGAATTTATTTAATTAATTAAGTAAGACTTGATTAATTATATACATATTAGAATTCGAATTTAATAATAATATAAATCTGAAATCTGAATGGGTTTTAAAAGGTCCAATCAGATTAGGATTTTGGCCCAAGTCCCTCTCTCCCCTATATATACATAAAGATGTATAGTTTAGGGCAACAGTTTTTATAATTTCGTTTTTGATAAAACCCTAGCTGCTCTACGTTTTGAGAGGCTAGAGAAAGAGAGCGACAAAGAGGCAAAAACAGGCTAGTATCTTCACGAAGGGCTGTTGTGATTCATCGCTTCTGGACCTCTATAATCATCATAAGGAAAGCTTTAATAAGGTACACAATCTGATTCTCCATAATCATCCGCTTATTATACATGGATCCTGCGTTTGAGATTCGTTATTTTTTTGTATTTCGCGTAATTCCGCTGCGTATATGTGCCCGAATCCCAACAATGGCATCAGAGCTACGTGTATAATAGGATGATTTAGTTATGTGTTTAATAGTTTTTCAATATATTCCAGTATGTATATGATCTGCCATGCATGTATATTGATACTGCCTATGTATGAGATTTAATATGCATGCTGTCATGTTGATGTATGATTAAAACTGTTATATAATGTGTATCTGGTTATTCATATGATGAGTACATAGATGATGATACTAGCATGTTAATGATTTGCCATGACTGAATTATATGTCTTATTACGATTTGAATATTATGCATGAGGGTCAGTTTGTATAGTAATATAAACTGGTGGTCAGATTGTGTTGGACATGATCTGTTAACAGGGATATGATTAATATGTATATGCTACATGCTTCTGAAACTGTATAAGATGCAGTGGGGAAAAAGGCCAACAGATATGATATGTAGTTCAGAAATTGATGATTTCTGAATAGGACTGGTCTTCGACCTCAGCCGAGGACTGCCGCCCCCGGACCCCCGCAAAATTTTTCATGAGTTATTTTTGTTTACTTGAGCATGGTGCTGGTTATGGCCTTTAGACCCCTAGATTAATGGTTTTGGTTTTATAAATATGACTTGCATGTCATTTTCTCCATTCTTATAATTGTTTAACCTCGAATGTAACTCGAGTTTTCTTATGTAAGTACATTAGTATAGGTTGTATTCAATTATTCCATGTAATGTACTTGAAGATTGAAGGACGATCCAAGAAGAGGAGCAAGCACCTATGGATACAAGAAGAATGAAGACATATAATTGTATTTATATTTTACCACCATAGATTGACTTTGATCCTTTCAATAGCTCGAAAGGATCACATAAGAAAGGGCCATAACCAAGCACGTTTACATACTGCACTTTACATATTGATGTATGAATGTTAGTGTAGAATAGTTAATGATGCATGCTTTAATTAGATTAATCATGTATGTGTGGATTAGATACGACAGCCATGCCATGCTTGCTTAAACAAGATAAAATCTGTAACGACTCAAGATTTTAAAATTGAACAAACGATCATGAGATTCTTGTGTTTATGAAACACGGTCTTGAATATGAATTTTCATTTTTCTGATATGGGGAGATTTTGTCAACAACGGATTACTAATTTAATCTATAAGAAAGTTGGGTTTTAAGTGAGACCGCTTGTGACTTCTCCGACGATCTGGAAATCAAACCATTGAAGAATATTGAAATGGATTATTTAATCAAGAAAAAATTGAGAATCTCTTTATGATGGGATCATGATCGTTAAATAATAAATCCCTAAATGAATATTAAGTTAATATAGATGTCTTCCAATGTTTATACACAATAAGATCTAGATTGAGAAGGAGTGGGTTTGCCAAAGTAAAGTGCTCTTATCAATCATGGTAAAATGTGATAAGTAATTGTACTTTGTTTATTAAACGTTGGGTCTAACTTAACTAAATCATCACAATAGGATTGTGGGTTTAGAGGCATAGAGTTTGTTGAGATTTATTGGATAAATGTGTACAAAGGGTTGTTCCACCAAACTATCCAAGAGTTATATTTGATATAATTGAAAAATATTGTCTACCTAAATAGTCGTGTTTTGGGTGTATTAGCCAACGCTATCTTGAAACATGGATGAAATATGGATCTTGGCTCACTAGAAAGATTTGATGAAATGGTTTCCGAATTAATAGTTAGGGCTATTGATTTGAATAAAATAGTGGGAGATATATATTATGAATGTATATGATAATCACTTGAACATAATTAAAATTCTGCAGACTAACTAAATTTATGCATTTTAACGTTGTAGATATTTAAATGACAAACAATACAAATACTTTCTCCGTACGAGCAACCCTTGAGAAGGATAAACTGACAGGAACTAACTTCCTAGATTGGTATAGGAATTTGAGGATTGTCCTCAGGCAAGAGCGTAAGCTCCACGTCATTGAAATTCCTTCTCCTGCTCCACATGATGAGAATGCAACTCGCGCTCAACAAAATGCTTATCAGAAGCATATTGATGATGCGACTGATGTGGCATGTCTCATGCTAGCAACCATGAGTGCTGAGCTTCAAAAACAACATGAGCATATGGATGCTTATGAGATGATTGAACACCTTCAAAGGATGTTTGAAGGACAGGCTCGTCAAGAAAGGTTCGACACGAGCAAAGCACTGTACGCTTGCAAGCAGGGAGAGCGTGAACCTGTTCAACCACATGTTCTGAAGATGATAGGTTATATTGAGTATCTTGATACTTTGGGTTTCCCGATTGGTCCGGAAGCTCAGATTGACTTAATCCTACAATCTTTGAACATCAACTACACTCATTTTGTTATGAACTACAATATGAATGAGATAGACAAAACACCTACTGAATTGTTGGCTATGTTGCGAACTGCTGAAACCAACATGAAAAAGGTTGAACCTGCTCCCATATTGATGGTGAACAAGAAAGGTAAGGCTAAAGGGAAAGGTAAATGGAAGGGAAAGAAGAAGATTGGATCTGATTCTGCTCCCAAGCCAAAGGCTAATCCCAAACAGGCTTTAAAGCCTAAATGTGCTGTTACAAAGGGTGATTGTCACTACTGTGGTAAACCAGGTCATTGGAAGAGAAACTGTCATGCTTATTTGGAGGATCTTAAGAAGAAGAAGGCTGGTCAAGCTTCTGATTCAGGTATTTATGTTATAGAAGTCAATCTTTTCACTTCTACATCATGGGTATTGGATACTGGATATGCTTTTCACATTTGTATAAATGTGCAGGAACTACAAATGAGTAAGACTTTGGCTAAGGGAGAGGTCGACCTACGAGTTGGCAATGGAGCAAAGGTTGCTGCTTTGGCTGTAGGGACTTATCATTTATCGTTGCCCACTGGGCTTATTTTAGAACTTGAGAATTATTTTTACGTGCCTGCAATTTACAGAAACATTATTTCAGTTTCTTATTTGGACAAGAAAGGTTTTGCTTTTTCAATTCAGAACAATTGTTGTTCCTTTTCTTTGAATAATGTTACTTATGAGGTTGCACGTTTGTTTAACGGTTTATATGTTCTTGATTTAGACACTCCTATCTATAATGTGAATAACAAAAGTCTTAAGACTAATGACTCAAATCAAACATACCTCTGACAGTGTCGTCTAGGCCATATAAATGAGAATCGCATTTCCAAGTTACATAAGGATGGATACTTGGATAAGTTTGACTTTGAATCATACGAAGCATGCGAACCTTGTCTCATTGGAAAAATGACTAAAGCTCTTTTTACTAGACAAAGTGAAAGGGCCACTGAACGATTAGAACTAATACATAGTGATGTATGTGGTCATATGCGTACTATGGCAAGATGTGGCTTTTACTACTTTATCACGTTTACTGATGATTTCAGTAGATATGGATATGTGTATCTTATGAAGAACAAATCCGATTCTTTTAAAAAGTTCAAAGAATACAAAGCTGAAGTAGAAAAGCAAACTGGCAGAAGTATTAAGACTCTACGATCTGATAGTGGAGGTGAATACTTAAGCCATGAATTTAAAAGTTTATTAAAAGAGTGTGGTATCGTATCACAACTCACTCCTCCCGGAACACCACAATGGAACGGAGTTTCTAAGAGGAGAAATCGTACCTTGTTGGATATGGTGCGATCGATGATGAGTCATGCAGATCTTCCAATTAGTTTCTGGGGCTACGCCCTGGAGACGACTGCTTATACACTTAACCGAGTTCCTACTAAAACGGTTCAGAAGACTCCATATGAGATATGAACTGAGAAACGTCATAGCATGTCATTTATGAAAATATGGGGATGTGAAGCATTTGTGAAACGTTTAACTTCTGACAAGCTAGGACCTAAATCAGACAAATGTAACTTTGTGGGATACCCAATTGAAACAAAGGGCTATTTATTCTATAATCCTTCCTAGAACAAAGTGTTTATTGCTCAAACTGCAATTTTTCTTGAAAGAGAAATGCTTTTGAAGAAAAACAGTGGGAGGATAATAGATCTCGATGAAGTTCGAGACCCACAAGATAACATTGAACCAATGGAGGAACTTGAGCAGGATGTACAAGAACACAACACTGCTCAAGAAACACAGGTTGTTCGTAGGTCTAGTAGGATTCGCCATGAGCCTAAGAGATATTATGGATTTCTCTTAACTCAAGATGGTGATGTGATGCTTATCGATGAAGATGAGCCTCTCACCTACCAAGACGCTATGAACACTCCAGCATCCAAGAGATGGTTGGATGCCATGAAATCTGAGATGGAATCCATGTATACTAATCAAGTATGGACTTTGGTTGATCCACCTGAAGGGGTAAAACCTATAGGGTGCAAGTGGGTTTTCAAGAAGAAGACCGACATAGATGGTAATGTACAGACCTATAAGGCACGATTGGTGGCAAAAGGTTTCAAGTAAATTCATGGTATTGACTATGATGAGACTTTTTCACCAGTGGCTATGGTCAAGTCCATCAGGATTTTGCTTGCTATAGCAGCTTACTATGATTACGAAATCTGACAGATGGATGTCAAAACCGATTTCTTAAATGGGAGCCTTGAAGAAGATATGGATGTGTATATGACACATCCTGAAGGTTTTGTTGATCCAAAGAATGCTGGAAAGATATGTAAGTTGCGTCGATCCATTTATGGATTGAAACAAGCCTCGAGGAGATGGAACATTCGTTTTGATGAAACCGTCAAAGAGTTTGGGTTTATTCAAAATGAAGATGAACCATGTGTTTATAAGAAGGTTAGTGGGAGCAACGTGGCATTCCTAGTATTATATGTTGATGACATATTAATAATAGAGAATAACATTCCTTCTTTACAGGCTGTTAAGACTTGGTTGAGTAAAAATTTCTCAATGAAAGACTTAGGCGATGCGACCTATATATTAGGTATCAGGATCTATAAAGATAGATCAAGAAGAATGATTGGTCTAAGTCAGAGTACATACATTGACAAAGTTTTGCATCGATTTGGGATGCAAAATGCTAAAAGGGGATTTGTTCCTATGTCTCATGGGATATCGATCTCTAAAGAAAACAGTCCTAAGTCATTGGATGATAAGGACCGTATGAGTAAAGTTCTATATGCGTCGGCAATTGGTTCTATAATGTATGCAATGATATGTACTCGTCCTGATGTCTCGTATGCTTTGAGCATGACGAGTAGATACCACTCTAATCCAGGTGAAGGTCACTAGACGACAGTCAAGAATATTCTTAAGTACTTGAAAAGGACTAAAGATCAATTCTTGGTATATGGAGGAGGGAAAAGCTGGTTGTAAAAGGTTACACCGATGCTAGTTTCTAAACAGACAAAGATGATTCGATCTCTCAGTCTGATTTTGTATTTTGTCTAAATGGAGGTGCTGTAAGTTAGAAAAGTTCAAAGCAAGAGACGGTTGCCAATTCTACAATGGAGGCTGAGTATATTGCTTCCTGTGAAGCAGCCAAGGAGGCTGTCTGAATTCGGAATTTTATTGCAGGTCTTGGTGTGGTTCCTTCGGTCGCAGATCCGATAGATTTATACTGCGATAATAACCGAGCCATTTCACAGGCTAAGGAACCAAGGTCTCATTCCCGAACAAAGCATATACTCAGACGATATCATCTTCTTCGAGAGATTAATAATCGAGGGGATATACATATATGTAAAGTGCATACAAATGAGAATATTGCAGATCCACTGACCAAGGCTTTGTCGCAGCAGAAGCACGAATGTCATACTAGTTCCATGAGTATTAGATACATGAGAGATTGGCTCTAGTACAAGTGGGAGATTGTTAGTATTGGTGTCCTAGAGACAATACTTTTAATGCTTTATTGAAAACAATTAAGGATTATGTTTTATGTGATTATTTAATTAATATTTATTGTGTCTTTATTTACTACATCATAAATTGAAAGAATAATAAATGTCCTTGGAATATTAATACGTAATATATATTTTTAAGTATGCGACTTAAAAATGAGATTATATGAATAATATTTTATTCCTAAAAGTCCCTAGTCGAGTATTATTATTTAAGGACAATAATAATGCAATAAGACTAACATGTTTGTTGACTGATGACCACATCTCATTGGTCATAGATATGGTGATACTAAAGTCAAGAACATAAGTGCATGTCTCAATGCATGGCACTGGACAGACCCACTGTGAGAATCTACATGTTAGTAAGTGTCATAAGAAATTCTCACTGTGATAATGATGTAATGATCCTTTGACTTGAAATCATTATATTGATATACGAGAATTAATATACTTTGATTACACTCAAATTTACCTTTAACCGGGTAATGATAAAGGTGGACATTGGGTATGCTATGAATCGTATGAGAAATATGAATGATAGATATATGATTTAACTCTCCTATTTTAGGAGTGATATTATTGGCCTCTTGATTGAGTGAGACTATAAAATACATGGTCATGCTCAAATGTTGATTTGATTAATAGTCTACTCATTGATCAAGGAAACCCGGATTAAACGTTGAAGAGAATGACACAATATATGCCTCGAGTTTGATCTATAATATAAGGTTAAAGGGATTATATTACATTGTACATTATTCACGAAAGGTTTAATTGAATCACCAATTATTATTACTTGGGTAGCAATGATGTATTACTAGATGCCGCTCATTGTTTATAATTTTATTATTAGAAAATAAAATTATTGCCAACGTAATAATAACCTAAAGGGTCACACACAAAGAACGTTTAAACGGAGTGTTATTTAAATTATGAATTTAAATACTATTATTATTATTAATTCGAATTTATTTAATTAATTAAGTAAGACTTGATTAATTATATACATATTAGAATTTGAATTTAATAATAATATAAATCTGAAATCTGAATGGGTTTTAAAAGGTCCAATCAGATTAGGATTTTGGCCCAAGTCCCTCTCTCCCCTATATATACATAAAGATGTATAGTTTAGGGTAACAGTTTTTATAATTTCGTTTTTGATAAAAACCTAGCTGCTCTACGTTTTGAGAAGCTAGAGAAAGAGAGAGATAAAGAGGCAGAAACAGGCTAGTACCTAACTCCGGTGATCGTTAGACGATACGACGTTCGTGTGGATACCGACAGAGGGCAGATCTTCACGAAGGGCTGCTGTGATTCATCGCTTCTGGACCTCTATAATCATCATAAGGAAAGTTTTAATAAGGTACACAATCTGATTCTCCATAATCATCCGCTTATTATACATAGATCCTATGTTTGGGATTCGTTATTTTTTTTATTTCGCAAAATTCCGCTGCGTATAAGTGCCCAAATCCCAACAGTACGCAGACTAGGCCCCTACTCCAAAAAAGGCGCAGAGAGACTGTTTCCGTGAAGACCCCCAGCTTTGTGCACAATAATATATTGAGTGCTAAATATAAATATAATAATACCACGTAGACAATTATAAACAATATGTACATGTTGATAATCAATATTCGGACCACTAAGATCCCACTTCAACCACCCGAATGTGGCATCGCCAACCAGCCTTATCTAAGGTCATGTCACCAGTAAGGTTTAATGCCTCCGTATCAAACTTTAATTGATCTATCCATGTCATTTTTAGTCTATCCCTCTTTCTCTTCCCCAGAATGGAAATACTCACAACCTTTCTAACTGCAGCTGATGACCGTCTACGTCGGACATGTCCAAACCAACGCAGGCGTCCCTCCCTAACTTTCTTAGAAATAGATTTCACGCCTAACAGTTGTCGAAAAACATCATTAGGCACATGATCCACCATCGTGTTGCCACATATCCATCGCAACATCCGCATTTCTGCCGTCTCCAATCTATGTTCTTGAGCCTTCCTCAAAGACCAACACTCAGAACCATATAATAATGTAGGTCTAACGGGTACCCTATGGAATCTACCCTTCAATTTTAATGGTACACTTTTATCACACAACACTCACATGACAACCCTCCATCTACGTCAGCCTACCTAAATACGATTCGTAACACCCGCAGTAATATACCCGTTACTCTGTACAATAGAACCTAGGTATTTGAAACTATTAGTTTGTGGCACCTTATTATCTGTAATGTAGACGATAACATCATATTCAGTATCCTCTCCGTTAAAATTAGCATGGAGCTACTCTGTCTTAGAACGACTCAGACGCAATCCTTTAACCTCCAATGTCACTCGCCACTGTTCTAATCTCACATTAACCTGACTCCTTGACTTCGCAACTAAAATAATGTCATCAACAAAAAGCATACACCAAGGAATATTATCTCGAATGTCACGAGTAAGAGTATCTAAAATAACTACAAATAGGAAAGGACTTAACAACAAACCTTGATGTAGTCCTACCTCAACCGGAAAATATTTAGAATCTCCTATTGGCGTCCTAACACATGTCCCTACTCCCGAGTACATATCTTGTATGATGTGAATATATAACGGCGGTACCCCTTTAGCTTCCAAATATCACCAAATAACCTCGCGGGATACACTATCATAAGCCTTTTCAAGATCGATAAACACCATATGAAGATATCTACGACGCTCGCGATATTTCTCCATAAGGCATCGAATTAGATAAACAACCTCAAGTGTCGACCTGCCAGGCATGAAACTAAATTAATTTGCTGAAATTTTAACTACCCTTCTAATCCTACTGTCAATAACTCGTTCCCAGAGTTTCATTGTGTGACTAAGTAATTTGATGTCACGATAATTACTACAACTTTGAGCATCACCTTTATTCTTGTAAAGAGGCATCACAACACTCAACCGCCAATCATCCGGCATCTTGGTGGACCTAAGTATGACATTAAAAAGTTCTGTCAACCATCATTCACTAACCTCGCCTAAACACGTAAAAGAAATTCAACATAATTAATTATTTCTAATAATTTTATATCAAAAAAGTTGGCTTCTTCCCCTAACTCTTTAACGAAATTTGGAGAATATATATATAAATTATTATGTTTATAATATATTTATATTAATTAAAATATAAATGAATTTACAATTTATAAATGTAAACAAGATTTTTAATTTTTTATTTTCAAAAATATTTAATGAATACTTACATTATAAAAATTTGTAGTCGAACACTGTCATATAAACTTTTATATTGAAGTACAGTAATAATAATATTACTAGCCTAAAACCCGTGCAAACCACGAGAGAAAAATAATAAATAATATATTATATATTTTAAATGAATTAAATATTTAATTTGATTATTTATGTTATTAATATTGTTTTGTAATTTTATATGTGAGATAAATTAATTTTGAATCATATTTATATTATGTGTTTAAAGTTTCATTAATATATTGTTATATATTTATATTAATTAATATAGATTAATAACTCGTGCAAAACATTAATAAATTTTTATTAATAAAAAGAGTTTCGAATATATTAGAAATATTTTAATCAAAATTTAAATAAAAGAGTATGTTTTAATATAGATAAAATATTAATATAATTTTAATACTCAAAATTTTTTATTATAAAATTCCAATTTTAAATAAGTTAAAGTTTTGAGTAATGAGGAAATTGAAACATGCTATTAGATTGTGAGTACAACTCTATATTCTAATTAAAAAAGAAGTTCATTTAGAGTAATATAATATAAAAGTATATATAATATAGATAGAGCATAATAATAAAATTTAATTAATATAAATAAAATAATAATATTATTTTAATATTCATAAATTTTAATTAATAAATTATGATATTTAATAAATTAAAGATGTCGACTAATGACAAAATTAAAACGTGATAGTATATTGATTAAAAGAATGTGTTTGAAATTGAGGAAGAGACAAATACGTGTATTTGAAGTTGAGTGAGACACTAAAAAAAGTCCAAACATTTGCATTAAATGAATTAAATATTTAATTTGATTATTTATGTTATTAATATTTTTTATATAATTTTGTACATGGGATAAATTAATTTTGATTCATATTTATATTACGTGTGTAAAGTCTCATTAATATATTGTTATATATTTATATTAATTAACATAGATTAATAACAGTGCAAAACATTAATAAATTTTTATTAATAAAAAGAGTTTCGAATATATTAGAAATATTTTAATTAAAATTTAAATAAAAGAGTATGTTTTAATATGGATAAAATATTAATATGTTTCCCAGAATAATCAATATATTATAGAAAGGGGGTTGAATGTAATAGTGCCTGTAAATCGATTATGAACACAAGTATATAGAATGGAATACTGTTTTGTATTATTAATGATCTTGAATACAAAACTCTCTCAAGAAATAATGTTCTTAAGAGCTGCTAGGTTATATAACTATTGCTTAATGAATTCGACATTGAATTATAACCTATCTCTGTGTTTATATAGACACAGCTGCAAATACAATTACAAAAAAGATTATGATAAGAATAGCTTTAATAAGGTAATTAGACTTGCACTTGAATTCCTTCTTACTATCCAAATCAGACTCTGATTTGTCTGTTTCCTTTTCTGGTAGATTCTGAAGCTAAACTCTGTCGGTTTGTCATTCTCTGATTTGAGCATTCTCTGTTAGAGTAAACTCTGATTGAGTATTCTCTGATAGAGTAAACTCTGACCGACAGCTTCCTTAAACTCTGATGATATCAGCATAAACTCTGTTTAGTATTTTCTGACAATCATCAGTGTTTGCATTCCTAACAATCTCCCCCAATTTATGCTTTAAGAATTAAAACATAAATTTCACTTATGATGTCAGAAATACAAGACAAATACATCAGAGTTTGTTTACCCTTTTTAGACTCAGATTCTTCTGTAAGAGAAGTCTTCTTTCAGAAATTGACTTAGGACCTTTTCTTCAGCATTTTTCAGTAAATCAACAAGCTTCTCCTTCAATTCCTTCATGTGCTCAAAAGAATCATCTATTTGAAATATTGCATCCTTTAGAGCATAAATTGATGACCTCTCCATACTTTCATCTAAAGCAATGCAACAGGTCTTCATACCATCAGGATTTAAGATTAGTGTAGGAATTCTTAACACCATTTTGACCTTTGCATCCCCTTTTCTCATTGCTCTTTCTGTTCCATCTTCAAGTATGTATCCAGGCTCATATTCTCCAGAGTTTATCATCAACAACCTTTCACTCTTCTTCTTCTCAGCTATTATTCTTTCAACAATCTTCCTCCACCTAGAAGTTGCTTCATTTTCATCATTGAGCAGATATAGAACATGTTCAAGTTCTTTAGATGCTTTATCAATCAGACTTTCTTCAGCAATCTTCAAAACTCTCCCATCTTCTAAAAAATAAATGAGCTTCTCCTTAGCTTGAGCACCATCAAAGATATCCTTCACCACATTAACAGAGATTAATTTATCTAGATGTTCTTGAGACAGCTCTTCTTCAGGTTTATCTTTCAGTGAATAAGGATCTCTGAAGATGTTTGCTTCACCTCTGTAGACCTTAGCATGTACATCACCAATACCACCTTTGTTTTTTCCAAGTCTGGCATTGAGAGTCAGAGTTTGAGTTTTTGTCCACAGAGGATCAGACCTTTTCTTTCTTATCAGAGATTGTTGTTGTTCTTCTTCCTCATCATCAAAACTTGAACCACCTGGAAGAAAAGTTGTTCCAGACATAGTGAGAGGTTTCTTTGGCTTAGCTAGAGCTTTTGGTTGAATTCTAGAAGATGATCTTGTTTGAATTTCTGAGACTGGTTTTGGTTGAGCAACTGGTTTGAGAGTTTCAACAGGTTTGATTTGAGTAGGTTTTGAGTCTAGTTTCTTCTTTTGAGCAAGTACCTTTTTCTGAATTGGACCTTTCTTTACACTTCTTTTCTTTTTCTAGACTTGAGCACTAACAGCTCCAGATTTTTTCAATTCAGCTTCTACTGCAACTGGATCCATTACTGGATGTTCTTCTTCAAACATTTTCTTTGCCAGTTCTGCATCCTTTAAATTTTGTTCTTCAATCTTCTCTGGCTTATCTTCATCTTCAAGTTTCTTTGCTAATTCTAAATCAGCATCTATCAGAGTTTATCTCAGTCTTTGATGTCATCAGAGTTTGTGAGGTTGCCAGAGTTTGTTCAATCAGAGTTTGCTGCATCAGAGTTTGCTTCTCATCCTTATGACTCCCTTGATCTTCATCATCAGGTTCCTTCCAAGGAATATTTGCCTTCCAGCAGGGCCATGCTTCACTAGATTTTGTCAAGATATCAGAGTTTGGCTCAGAGTTTAGAATGTCTTCAGAGTTTAACTCTTGAGATATTGGCCGATCAGAGATTAGAACCGGAGCAGCCTCACTAGATTTTATCAAATCATTAGAGTTTATCGCGTCAGTGTTTAAAGGTTGAGGTGTTGGCTGATCAGAGATTGGAGCGTCAGAGTTTAGGACTGTATCAGAGTGTAGTTCTTCAACATATGCAGCCTTGACCAATCTTCGTCTTTTCTTTTTCTTCTCAGGAATTGGAATCACTGTTTCTGTCTGAGGAGAAATATCAGAAGCCTGTTCAACATTTTTTCTCTTTTGTAAAACGAAACCTTCATCAGAATCTGTATTTTTATCAATCAATTTTCTCTTTTTAGGTGAGGATTTCTTTACTGATTTTCCCTTCCTTTTGCTTTGGCCATGCTATTGATAGATGTGTTTTTCAACTACAGCTTTTTGGGAGACTGTAGAGGTTGGCAAAAGTGTTTAAGTTTCAGTGTTTGGATTTTGACTTGGGTTAGAATCAGAGATTGCTAAATTCTGATTCGTAGTCACTGACAAAAACTCCCTCTCATACACAGTAGGCATTCTCTGATGTAAGAGAAGCCTGACCCATGTGGGATAAAACAGGTTACAAAGTTTACCTGCATCACTTTTCTTGGCATCTTTCCTTATGAGATCAGCAAATATTCTTTTATTCATTGAAAAACTAACTAAACTCTGGTCATTCTCAAAAGATACATCAGGCAAAAGATAGGAGAAAATTAACTGTAAAAATCTAGCAAAGTAAACTGTATGTGCATCATCATCTATTTTGCTAGCTATCTGCCTAATTATCAAACATGAAAAATCAAAAGACAAGTTGTGAGTCAGAGAATACCCAATTTACTGTGACAACTGTGGAATTGCATCAAAGTTGGTGCATTTTCCTGTGAAAGCCCTAGTGATACAATCAAAGAAGAAGCTCCACTCTCTTCTTAGATTAGGTCTGGTCAAGCTTCCTAGCTTTGACAAGCTTCCACCATAGCCAATAGACCTGAAAAATTCTTTAATTTGTTCATCTCCAACTAAGTCATCATACACAGCCACTTCTGGAAGATGAAGGGCTTGTTGAACAACAGCAGGAGTAATTGAGTGTTCTCCATTACATCGAAATGTGAGGATGGGTTAATCATTATCACCAGCATTATTGAATTTTACAGTTGACCAGATTTTGAGTAATGATTGGGCAGAGAAATTTGAAGGTTCTTGAAGCGCATAACCAATGTAACTGTGAGCTAGAAAATCCTGAACGACATGAAAATATTCAGGTGCATCGGATTTATCCAACAAAGAGATATAGTTTGTGGCAACAAAAGTATAGTTTAGGAAGGTTTGACCTTTGGATGCCATTGAAACAATAAAGATTTGCAGGTTTGAGCAATTAGGGTTTATGTGAAGCAAAAGTGCAAAAAGAAGAATGATAGATACAAATGATTAATTCAAAATAACAATAAGAATTAAACTGTTCCCTTTCAATGGCATAAAACCTGTAGTGGGACACGTGGCAAAAACTGATTGGAAAAGCAATTATTAGTACAAGTCTCAAAATACAGCAAGTGTGACACACTGTGTAATAATAAGAACCGTCATTCATAAGATACACGCGCCTTATTAGAAGCCCAATCAGAGAATGATAAATATGATGTCAAAAATATAAAATATGATGTCATAAATATAATCTCAGAGTTTACCACTTAATCAGAGTTTACAGATCAGAGTTTAAAGGAGTCAGAATTTAGTATGTACTGTCAGAGTTTACCACATACTCTGACAGAGTTTACCATAAATATTGATAACTTGTGATCAGAGATTAGATGCTTCAATGATCAGAGTTTACTCCATTTTCATCAGAGTTTACCCCATACTCTGACATATACTATGAGTGACCGAACCTTGCTAAGTTGAGCCACTTGTCACCATCCCTAATTCAGAAACCAGTTTGTTAAATGTTGTTTCAGGCAAAGGTTTGGTGAATATATCTACTAACTGTTGATCTGTAGGAATAAAATGTAATTCAATTGTGTCTTCCTCCACATGTTCCCTTATGAAGTGATATCTGATACTGATGTGCTTTGTTAGAGAATGTTGAACTGGATTTCCTGTCATTGCAATAGCACTTTGGTTATCACAATAAATAGGAATTTTTGAAAATTTCAAACCATAGTCTAGCAATTGATTTCTCATCCATAAAATCTGTGCACAGCAGCTTCCTGCAACTATATATTCAGCTTCTGTTATTGATGTTGAGATAAATTTCTGTTTCTTAATGAACCATGAGACAAGTCTTCCACCTAAAAATTAACAACTGCCACTTGTGCTTTTCCTGTCAATCTTGCATCCTGCAAAGTCAGCATCTGAATAGCCTATTAATTTAAAATCAGCCTCTCTAGGATATCATAAACCAAGATTAATAGTGCCCTTGAGATATCTGAAAATTCTTTTCACGGTAATTAAATGAGGTGCTCTTGGATTTGCTTGAAATCTAGCACATAGACATGTGGCAAACATGATGTCTGGTCTACTTGCAGTCAAATAAAGTAGAGAACCAATCATTCCTCTGTATGCAGTAATATCAACAGATTCTCCAGTGTCTTGATCAAGCTTTGTTGCAGTAGCCATAGGAGTTGTAGCAGATGCAGAATCTTGCATTTGAAACTTAATGAGTAGATTCTTTGTATATTTGGACTGATTAATGAAAATACCTTCATTAGTCTGTTTCACTTGTAATCCTAGAAAATAACTCAATTCTCCCATCATGCTCATTTGATATTTGGACTGCATTAGCTTTGAAAATCTTTCACAGAGTTTCTCATTAGTGGAACCAAATATAATATCATCAACATATATTTGAACCAATAATAAATCCTTACCTTGAGTTCTATAAAATAAGGTTTTATCAATGGTTCCTCTAGTGAAACCATTTTCAAGTAAGAATAGAGCCAGAGTTTCATACCAGGCCCTTGGTGCTTGCTTTAGTCCATATAAAGCTTTATCCAGTCTGTAGACATGATTTGGATATTTTGGATTGACAAAGCCAGGTGGTTGTTAAACATATACTTCTTCTTCAAGTTCACCATTTAAAAATGCACTTTTAACATCCATCTGGTAAACCTTGAACTTCTTATGTGCAGCATAAGCAAGAAAAATTCTGATTGCCTCAAGTCTTGCTACAGGTGCATAGGTTTCATCATAATCAATACCTTCCTGTTGTGAATAACCTTTGGCTACCAGTCTTGCTTTGTTTCTTATAATTATTCCATCAGAATATGTCTTGTTCCTGAATACCCATTTTGTGCCAACAATAGATCTGTTTTTTGGCCTTGGAACTAGGGTCCAAACTTTATTTCTTTCAAACTCATTCAATTCTTCCTGCATTGCAGTAATCCAATCTGCATCTTTCAAAGCATCTTCAACCTTCTTTGGTTCTATTTGTGAAAGAAAACTATGAAATAGACATTCATTCTGAGTAGCTTTTCTTATTTTTATTCCACTTTCCAGATCACCTATAATTAAATCAGGTGTGTGATCTTTGGTCCACTTCCTTAGATGTGGAAAATTCCTTGAACTAGATGCTCCCCCATGATTCCTGCCTTCATAGAATGATTCCTCTGTAAATGATGATCCTCCCCCTGAAGATGTGCTTCCTTCAGTGTTTGATGACTCAGAGTTTAAGTACTCAGAGTTTGCGTTATCAGAGTTTGAGGTCTCAGTGTTTGTGGTCTCAGAGTTTGAATGATCAGAGTTTAGGATCTCAGAGTTTGTGTTGTTCAGAGTTTGGTCAGATTCTGATATTTCAATTACTGTGTTTTGATCTCCAATGTCAATATTTGATTGATGTTGCTCCCCCTCAACATGTGCAGAATCTTCAATTTCTATTTCAATCATTTCTGAATCAGAGTTTAAGGAATCAGAGTTTAACTCATCAGAGTCTGGTTCAACAGAGTTTATTTTCTGCAGTTCATTCTCAAATCTCAGAGATTCTTGTGCATCTTTATCATGTAACCCAGCTATCTTCCCTTCATCAAAGGAGACATTAATTGATTCTATGACTGTCATTGTCCTTAAGTTGAATACTTTGAATGCTCTTGAAGAGGTTTTAGAGGTTGTTGCATATCCAACAAAAATTCCTTCATCTGTTTTAAGTTCGAACTTCTTCAATTGTTCAGGATGTGTTTTGAGAATAAAACACTTGCTTCCAAAGATGTGAAAGTATTTGACATTGGGCTTTCTTCCTTTCAAAGATTCATATGGAGTCATTCCATGTTTGTTTATTAAGGAACAATTCTGAGTAATGCATGCAGTGTTCACAGCTTCTGCCCAAAAATAAGTAGGTAGCTTTGCTCCTTCTAGCATTGTTCTGGCAGCTTCTATTAAAGTTCTGTTCTTTTTTTCAACTACACCATTTTGTTGAGGTGTGCCAGGTGCTGAGACTTGTTGAGTAATACATTTTGTTGAGCAGAATTCCTCCATTGTTGAGTTCTTAAACTCTGTTCCATTGTCACTCCTTAGATTCTTTACTTTGTGAGTTGATCCATTCTCAATCATTGCAATATGATCAATAATTGTTTCTGCAGTTTCATCCTTCTTGTGCAAAAAGTATACCCAAGTAAATCTAGTGAAATCATCAACTATTACCAGAGTGTATTTCTTCTTTCTAATGGACATTATGTTAACTTGACCAAATAAGTCAAGATGCAATAGATGAAAAGATTGATCAATAGAGTTTTCAGTTTTGCTCTTGAAAGAAGTCTTCTTTTGTTTGGCCTTTTGACATGAATCACAGAGTCCATCAGGATGAAATTGAATTTTTGGAAGACCTCTAACTAGGTCCTTCTTTACTAATTCATTAATGTTTCCAAAGTTCAAGTGACATAACTTTTTGTGTCAATTCCAGCTTTCCATTGGTGATGCCTTTCCAAGTAGACAGGTTAAGGGACCATTAGAATTAATATCCAGGTTATCCTCAAATAAATTGTTATGTCTGTGGCCAATAAGAACTATTTTCCCATTTTTCTTGTTTTTCACTTCACAATGAGTTCCATGAAATTCCACAGAATAATCTATGTCTGTCATTTGACTCACACTTAGCAGATTATGTTTGAGTCCTTCAACCAGAGCTACTTTTTCAATGATGACATTTCCAATCACAATGTTGCCATATCCCAGTGTTCTTCCTATGTTGCCATCTCCATAAGATACTGCTGGGCCAGCTTTCTCCTCAAACTCTGAAAGCAGGGATTTATTTCTAGTCATATGTGCAGAACATCCACTATCAATTACTAGAATGTTTTTCCTGTTTCCCTGCAATCAGTAAATGCAATTTAATTATTATTTTTTTGGACCCAAACTAGTTTGGGTCCTTTCTTTGAAAACTTGTTAACTTTTGCAGCAGAAGTTCTTTTATTAGAGTTTGTGTTAACAGAGTTTACATGATTAGAGTTTGCATTCACAGAGTTTGTACTATCAGAGTTTACACTCCTTTTATCAGACTTTATCACATATATTTGCTTGACAGTATGTTTTGGAGAATTACTCATTTGAGGCTGTGGTTTGTAAGAATTGTAATACAAATTATGATAATCTTTGCATGTATAAATAGAATGCCATAAACTACCACAGTGAAAACAGGGATTTGATCTTGTTTGTTTTCTAGCCTCAACCCTAGGTTTTTCAGGTTCTTTCTTTTTCTTTTGTTTGCAGTCAATAGCAAGGTGATTTGAATTTCCACAAGTAAAACAGGTTTTCCTAGGAGCATCAGGGATATTCATGTAGTTATTCTCCTTAGTAATTTTTACTTTACCATTCCTATTTCTTTTCCCCTTTTTAGATTTATTAGTGACTGCCTTCAACTTTTCTTTAAGTTGCTTCTGTGAAAGTAACCCTATATTCATCTTTTTAGAATCTGACACACTATTATTTTTATAGCATTCAGGGAGAGTTTTCTTATCATCACTAGCTCTAACAAACTTCACAGGTTTAGTCAATGTTCCTTTTGTGTGTGACTTAGTGTGAATTTCTTTATCAAATTCATAACCTAGGGCAGATGTCCAATTCTTTTCAGAAAGCATTTGTTGGACCTTCTTACCAGAGTTTGTCCAAACTCTGAAGGTCTCTTTTTATTTAGCTATCTCAGATTTTAAATATGTAACTTGTATTTCTAACTGAGTTTGCATGTGTATAGCATTCTCACAGTCTTTCTTAAAGTTAAGCATGTGTACAAGTTCAGATTCAAGCATGTTATTCCTAGCAGTCAGAGTTTGTATTTCAGATTTTAATCTTTCATTCTCAAAAGACTGAGATTTAAAGCTAACATGCAAGTTTCTAAGGAAAGACTTTAATTCATGAATATCTTCAGTATCAAAAGTGAAAACAAAGTTTGGTACCTTTTCAGAGTTTAAGATGGTAGTATCAGAGTTTGCCATGATAGCATAGTTAGTTTCTTCTTCAGAGTCTGAGGAATCCATCCAATCTTTCTTTGATGTGATGAGAGCTTTCCCAGATTCCTTGCTTCTGCACTCAGTAGCAAAGTGACCCATCTTATTGCACTTGTAACACTTGATCTTTGATTTATCAAGAGTTTTTGATTTTCCATCTCTATCTTCCCTTTTTCTGAATCTGTCTTTCTTGTCTGACTCACCATGCTTTTTCTGAAAGTTTCCTTGCTTCCTAAATTTTCTGTATTTCTTGAAGCTTTTGACAAACATAGCAAACATCTCCATCATGTCAGAGTCTGAAAAATCATCAGAGTTTATATCAGAGTTTGCTTCAAACTCTGATTCACTGCTTTCTTGAAGCACTACTTCTTTCCATTTCCTTATTGAAGCTTTAAGCACCTTTTCTTTTGGTTCTTCAATCTTGGCTTCAACATTCAATGCAAAAGATCTTGACTTGCTGCTTTTTCTGTTTCTTCTCTACTGTAACTCCAGATCATGAGTTTTCAATTTGCCATAAACTTCATCTAAGGACATCTCATCTAAATCTGCCCTGTCTCTAATCAAGGATGTTTGTGGATCCCATTCTTCTGGAAGAGCCCTCAGAAATTTGGTGTTTGAATCTTCATTGTCATACACTTTATCCACCAAAGCCAAGTTGTTCAACAGAGTTAGAAATCTGTCATAAATATCTGTGAGGGACTCATTCTGCTTAGCCTCAAAGTATTCATACTCTTGGATTAGTACAAATCTTCTGTTTTTCTTTATCTCCTTTGTTCCTTGGCATTGAACCTCTAGTGCATCCCAGATTTCTTTGGCAGTTTTGCATGCTATTACCCTATTAGACATTACAGAGTCAAGACTATTATGCAAAATATTTCTTACCTTTGCATCTTTCAAGACTTCCTGTTTTTCTTCATTTGTCCATTCTTTTTTGTCCTTTAAGGTGTAATACTCAGGGATTTGTCTTCCTTCCACAATCGTAGATGGCACTAGTTTGGTTGGTAGATACTGTCCTGTATGGATTCTGTCTAAATAATCAGGATCAGTTGCTTCCAAGAACATCATCATCTTCACCCTCCATGTAGGATATTCAGCCTTCTTCAATATAGGGATCCTGATGCTTTCATACTTGTTACCGGACATGATTATTTGATCTTTTTAAGTCATAATTAACTGACTGCTTTGATACCAATTGTTTCCCAGAATAATCAATCTATTACAGAAGGGGGGTTGAATGTAATAGTGCCTGTAAATCGATTATGAACACAAATATATAGAATAGAATACTGTTTTGTATTATTAATGATCTTGAATACAAAACTCTCTCAAGAAATAATGTTCTTAAGAGCTGCTAGGTTATATAACTATTGCTTAATGAATTCGACATTGAATTATAACATATCTCTGTGTTTATATAGACACAGCTACAAATACAATTACAAAACAGATTATGATAAGAATAGCTTTAATAAGGTAATTAGACTTGCACTTGAATTCCTTCTTACTATCCAAATCAGTCTCTGATTTGTCTGTTTCCTTTTCTGGTAGACTCTGAACTAAACTATGTCGGTTTGTCATTCTCTGATTTGAGCATTCTCTGTGAGCGTAAACTCTGATTGAGTATTCTCTAATAGAGTAAACTCTCACCGACAGCTTCCTTAAACTCTGATGACGTCAGCATAAACTCTGTTTAGTATTTTCTGACAATCATCAGTGTTTGCATTCCTAACATAATATAATCTTAATATTCAAAAATTTTATTATAAAATTACAATTTTAAATAAATTAAAATATTTGAGCGATGAGGAAATTGAAAAATGTTATTAGATTGTGAGTACAACTCTATATTCTAATTAAAAAAGAAGTTCATTTAGAGTAATATAATATAAAAATATAGATAATATAGATAAAATTTAATAATAAAATTTAATTGGGCTTCATATTCCTGAGGGTGACCTTAGGTAACTACCTGAGGTTAAAAGAAATTTTCATACAAATGCACAAGGGCATATTTGTAATTACAAGAGGTAAACTTTAAAATAACAAAATTGCCATTAGTATTTACATACAAACTCCTTATAACCTTAGGTATGTTCCCTGAGGTCATCCTTAGGAACATTTTTCTCAATTTAATTAATATAAATAGATTAGACATATACTGAGTTATTAATTATTTTGACATTTTTATATGAGTTTTAATGGATATAAAAATATAGATTTATAATTTATTTTCAAAATGTTTTTTTCAAATAAAATTATAATATTAAGATAGAAATTTTATAAAAAGAATTTTAAAAAAAGTATCTAACAATTTTTCTATGCAAGAATCAATATTCAAAATTGACTACTAATTTTGAATAAAAATAATAAAAAGATAGATAAAAAATACCTCTATTTCTAAATAATAATCATATTAATTTTCTTTTATATATATTACAATATAAAAAATTATAGTTTTACTTGGTATTAAATTTAAAATTTTATATCATAAATGCATAAATTTTAAATTGTTATTTGTTAAAAATTTTAAACATTATATTATTTTTAATTATATTTGTTTAGAAGTTAATATACAAATCAAAATTAAATATATAGAACACAAATAGAGTACTCCCTCCTTCTCATTTTAGTTGTCCACTTTATTTTCAATCCAGTTAAACTAACTCATTTTTGACTGTAATTTAAATATAATATATAATTGAAAAAAAAATTAAAATTTTATTTGTTAAAAAATATATATAATCTACTTTAAAATATATTTTTTAATTTTTTAAAATTATAAAAAAATAATTTTTAATTATTAATAAAAAAATTAGTCAATTTGATGACGAAAAGTCAAAAACGAACTGCGAATTAGAGAAGGAAGAGTAGCAAAATAGCAATGAATGTGAAGATCTCAACTAACCACTTGCTAAATATACCCACCACGTCCTCGATATTACAGCTGATTTAGGGGTCATTTGTTTTTATCAAGTATACTACTTACTGTATTTAATATAAATGTATCTGACCAAAAATGATAGCAATAAATGAGCTGATATTATAGCTAAGTACGGGCTTCCCTAGTCCCCATCTCAGAGCATCTCCAAGATTCAAAATCCTTAGTTAAATTAGTTTATGTGTCGTTTATGTGTTAATGTTTAGATAATATATAAAAAACATAACACTTCAACCATGCAAACCCTTAGCAATAAATATAGATAACTATATTTGATTGACTATTTTTGTCGATCCAGCAAAATTCTTAGGTATAATTTTAGCTTATGATAATTATACATAATATTATTGGAGTACAAACTATACCCCTTAATTAAAATTTTAAATTTCAACATTTAGTCAACCATTTTACCTATCCTCCTTGAAAATGCTCTTATGATGCAACTACGTAAGAGTACTCCCCTAATTTGTTTCATGTGACCGTTTGTTTGGCTTTTTTTTTTTGAAAATAAGTTTAATACATAAATGTGTACTTTTTCTTAAATAAATATTTTTTTTATTTTAAAAATAAAATATAATTTAATTTTTAAAATAAATACTTATTTTATAAAAAAACTGTAAATATGTATTTTTTAGAAATAAATAATTTATTTCTTATTTTAAGAAATCTAAAATGGGGTCATAATTTTTTTGAAAGAAAAAATTTGCGTGTTACGATTTTTTTGTAAAATAGAAAGTTAAAAATATAAAGGCATGTAAATAAAATGAAATTTAGCTTACTTTTAATTTTATGTTCTGGCTTTGTTATCCCTTATAATTAATAATTGATGGAAGGGGTGCAAAACATTTTCCAATTTTAAGTTTATGGTTGTTAAGGTGAAATTGTATTGTAATTTTGTTATGAATGAAAGATATATGTTCAAAATGCTATTAATTGATAAATTTGAATATAAATATATTAATCTACGTTAGGATAACTATTGAAATTTATGTACATTTAAAAATCATAATTTTGCAAAGATGACGACAAATATTTAGATAATAAAACTTTAATATTTGATAAGAAAATATGTATAAACTCTTTTGAATGAAAATAAATTCTTACCCAGCTAATTGTACTCATCATATGTCTTCGTATTTGTTGACAAAAATAGTAAAAAATCCGTAATTTCTAGTTTCTTTTAATAATAAGCGAGAAAGAAGCAATTTTATTTTAAATATATACCGTGTTTGAATAAGAAAATTGCTAACTTACAGAATTAGAACTTGATATAATATAAAATCGTAATAATAAGTCCAAATTCTAATAGTTCTAGGAGAACTACTAAATCGAGTTCGATCACCCTGATAATTTAACGGGTATATGATAGTCGTTTATGAGTTGTATATCTATATGTGATACACATTTATCAATTAAATATCATATATGAGATACTCAACTCATAAATGCGTATCTATGTATTTTTTTTTAGATGCGCATTTATGAGTTGGGTATCATATAAATAGGATACACAACTAATGAGTATCTCATCCCATAAAAATTGTCACTCCATTTGAAAATTGTTACTTTTATTAATTTTACTTAAAAACTTACTATTATTTTTAACATTTTTTCTAATTTAACATACTACACACTATAGGCACAACGGGCAACTTTTTTCAAGAAAATGTTTATAGTACTTCCTCACAACTAATCGGCTAGTCGAGACCTCATTATCGAAGCACTAAATTGTTACTCTATTGATTCCAGGGAGTAATGGTCCTATGTGTCACTTTTACAAAAATAAATGCCCCAAATGCCACAGTCCGGGGAAATGGCCCAAAATGTCACTCCAAAACGCTACATGAAGTTGAGTTTTCACAAAACGCTATATCGTGTAGCGTCTGGAGCAATTTTTTTTTTTTTGTTAAATTTTTAAAGTTCAAAACGCAAGATGAAGTAGAGTTTTAGGACAAGACGCAAGATGAAGTAGAGTTTTAGGGCAAAAACGCTACTTTAAGTTGGGTTTTGTACAGATTTTTTTAAAAAATATTTGTGAAAAACGTGACACTAAGTGACGTTTTGCATTCAAAATCAAAAGAACAAAAACGCTACACTATGTTGAATCTTGAAGTGACATTTAGGGCCATTTTTTTGAGTTGTGTCATTTTGGACATTTTGCCTCCAATTTGTGACATATAGGGTCATTTCTCATTCCAGGAGTACCACTCACATGGCCTAAAAATGTATTGATCCTATGAATGGAAGCACTCTAAGTCGTCTCTAACCTTATTACTACGAGTATTAAATAGTAGTGTCATAAGTAAATTTACTTGGGATTTGATACATGCACATGCAGAGTTTAGAATACTGTACTTGTTCTTCTCTAACACTGTGTATGTTTCTTCCAAATTATAAACAAAACTGGAGACTTACCAAAACTTAAATAATATCACAACAATAATGGAGGCAGTCAAGAGAGGAAAGAGTGTGGGAACATTGCTTAAGCGCTTGTTAATCTCACTTGGGATTATTAGCTTTCTAGCTATTTATTCACCACACACTTTCACATCAAATCAACACATGGACCTTCGAATCCCTCTGCAAACTGAAGAAAAGTGTGATATCTTTAAGGGAGAGTGGATTCGAACTGGCAAAAACGAGTCTTTGTACAGCAGTACTAATTGTGCATGGATTCCGGATTGGAAGAATTGTTTCAAGCATGGAAGGAAGGACATTGAGTTTGTAAATTGGAGGTGGAAGCCTCATGCATGTGAACTGCCAAGGTTCGTTGTCAATAAGTTCTTCGAGATTGTTAGGAATAGAACAATGATGTTTATTGGTGATTCTGTTGCTCGTAACCAAATGGAGTCTCTTCTTTGCATCTTGTCAGAGGTAATAATCATCGACCTGAGAGCTAAACTCAATAACATGTAGATATTTTCTGCCTGAAGATGATATCATGCCTAACATTTATTTTCTTACAGGAAGAATTACCAACTGAAGTTGAAAAAGGAGATGATGAAGCTGGCAACTGGACACTCTATTTCAGCTCCTATAACTTCACCATCACGTTTATCAGATCGATATTTCTAGTGAAGAGTGAAGAGATAATGATAAATGGTTCTTCATCTGGTTCTTTTAACATTGATCTTGATAAGGTTGATGGCAAATGGGCAGAGAGACTTCCCAATGCAGACTACGCAATTATCTCTGCTGCTCATTGGTTTTTCAGAAAGAATTACCTATACGAGAAAGGGTATCTAATAGGATGTGTTCATTGTAGTGAACCAAATGTCACAAATCTGGGGCTTGGTTTTGCAGTCGGAAAGGCAATCAGATCCGCGCTTGAGTTCATCCATAGTTGTAAAAACTGTCATGGCTTGATCACAATAGTAAGAACATTCTCACCAACTCATTTTGAAAATGGGACTTGGAACAGTGGAGGATACTGTAACAAAACAAGTCCAATTAGTGATACAGAGATTGGTTTGGGAGGTCTTGAATGGCAATTGAGAAATGTTCAGAAAGTAGAAATCGAAAGAGCTCGGAAGAAAGAATCAAAGAGTAATACTGATCAAAAGTTCAGAATTCTAGATGTGACGATGGCAATGCTTATGCGGCCTGATGGACATCCAGGATCACACTGGGGAAACCAGTGGATGAAAGGTATAAATGATTGTCTACATTGGTGTTTGCCAGGTCCTATTGATGTTTGGAATGACTGGTTGATCGCACTAATGAAAATGGAAGCTACAGCATCACTTGTGCTGTAATATGCCAATCTCAAACTTCTCAAGGCAAACAGAGGAATTTGATAATTTACCGTTTCTACCGATTCAGAATGCAAAAGTTACTTGGCTTTTTTTTTTTCTTTCAGAAACTGATCTTATTGTCCTCAATGCTGTTATTAAAAGGGTTATTAACACATGGACCCTCAAAGTTTGGACCGAAAAACGCATAAGCCCTTAAAGTACAAAATTGTACCTCCTTACCCCCGAAGTATGTCCGATATACACTTTGACCCTATTTCCGTTCAAATCGGCCTAAATAATTATATCGGTATATCGGATGAGGGGTAAATGAGTAATTTCGAGGCTCTTTGTAACGTTACATAGTGGGTGTTTGGGGTTCCATAAACTTAAAATAAGTAGCTTATTTTTTATTTTTTTTACATATTTTCATATTTTTTTTAAAGATAAATATTTGTTTTAGAATTTTAAAACCAAATATGAACTTACTTTTTTCTGGAAATAAGGGCTTATTTCTGAAAAGTACATACATCCCTACTTTTTTCCGGAAATAAGCCCTTATTTCCATAAGTTGGCAGTTGCCAAACAGACCCATAGTTTGAATGAACATATTGACCCTTGAAATATAATTGTTTGTACATATCGACCCTTGAAGTATAATTGTTTATACATATCGACCCTTGAAATATAACCATTTGTACATATATATAAACACATTTAATTAAAAAAATTCCTAGATAATTCTTATGTTAAATAAGACTAGACCTGACAAAATGGGTTCAGAACCGAACTAAAATACATGGAACCGAGATCCTATTTCATATCCGAATTACATGATTCAATAATGATTCGAAAATCGATTTGATCAAATCCAAAAATTACTCGAATCAAACATCATTTGAAATACAAGATCAACACCGAATAATAAATTATCCGAACCAAATATGACTCGAAGTGTGGAATCAGATGGAAATCCGAATTTTAGTCTAGTCGTGCATCAAGTTTTAGTCTAATTGTTATAACTTTAATGGGTCATATCGTATATTACATATCCATTAATTCACTTTTTATTCATCAAATTAATCAATTCATAAACAAAATTCATATAATAAGAAAAATATTTCAAAAAACTGAACTGAATCATATCCGATCATGTATCCAAATTTAGCATCACCAAAATTTGATCCGATCCGAAATTTAATCGAAATTTCATAATGTGTTCATATGTACAGAAAACCATACTTCAAGGGTTAATACGTTCATCAAAAAGTGGAAATTACTTTATTGCCCATCATCGGAAATGCTTTAGGCTGAGTTAAACGGAAATAGGGCCGATACGTACAAAAGACATACTTCAGGGACAAGGAGGTACGATTTTGTACTTAAAGGGTTTATGTGTTTTTCGGTCCAAACTTTGAGGGTCGATGTGTTAATAATCCTTATTAAAATGAAGGGGGGAAATTGGCAGATAAGCCGACAGGGTGTAGTACTGTTCTGTAAAGAAGGTGTTGTTAATCTAGAACATACACTAATCATTCAATCATTACTACATTTAAAAGGTAACTATTAGATAGTTCATTACAAAGAAGAAGACTTTGAAAAGTGTAGATGGAGGTCATTTAGATGTTACACCTAAATAACTGATAGATAATTCAAAAAGTATGCAGGGTAAACTTTGAAATTTCTAAGAAAGATACTCGCAAATGTTAGAGGTGCTGATGGAAAGTTGGATAGGTGTGTGGAGATTTAGATGAGCAGGATGAACCTAGAGTGCACCAATGCTATTTAACTTCACAAATGATTAAAATAATTATGAAATTAACACGAACAAAATATAAATAAATCATCAACTTCCCTAAAATAATATGAGTGCCCCTGAAATCTTTCTTGCCACCAACTTTATTTTCTTCTCCAGTTAATGAAAACAATCAATCTTATGCTTCAATTGTTTCAAGTAACTCCAACTCAAAAAATCTAAAACTCAATGGAAGGCCGCAGTTCTGCAACTGTTTTTATTACTGCTGTATTCTGCATGTTATTTTTTCTTTCAATAAACTCTATATCTGCAGTAGACAAATTAAGAGCCAACCAAACCATTATAGATGAGAGCACCATATTTTCCAAGGGTGGTCATTTCTAGCTTGGTTTCATTAGTCCTGGGAGGTCAACAAATCGATACGTTGGTATATGGTACAAAAAAATATCCAAAAAGACAATTGTATGGATTTCCAACAGAGATACTCCTCTTAACACTACATCTGGTATGTTGAAACTTAACGGCAACGGAAAACTTGTTATTCTCAATGGTTCTGATGATGTGTTTTGGTCATCAAACTCTTCGGCATTGGTGAATAATCCTGTGGACTCTAACGTTGAATATTGAATTAGATGACAGACTACTTGTAATCTAAAACATGGATTTTCAGGGATTTGAAAGTTATAAGATTAAAAGTACTGGGGTTCAAACTCGAGACCTTCGATATTATACCTTCTTGGACAGTTGGACATGATAGTGTCAAGTACTCCGTAATTTTTGCCACTAGTGGCACTGCTCATCCAATAGGTGTATGCTTCAAAAGCAGAGAAATTTCCATTTATCTAATTCTACAAGAGAGAATTACAAGTATTGGACCTGATATCTATTACTTGAGCAGGAGTTACCCAGACAAGTCAAGTGTGGTAAGAAAATACAAGATTTAACAGGACTCTCAATGCTCTCCCCTACAGCAACACCAGTTTAGGACAGAATTCAGAATTGCTTATTTCAATTCATTTCTCAAACTCTACTCAGAAAATTAATGCTTTATTTCCATAATTTACAGAGCAAGAGATAAAGAATGGAAAACAAAGAGAACTTCTGTAAGTACACAAACCATCTTGTGCTTTTTCTAGGAAAAACTCTTCATTTACTAAAACATCATAATCTATTCACAAATGACATAGAAGTAGTATTGGATTGTTCATTTGTTTGTATTGAGCTAATCTAATAGGGCAAGCTTTTAGAACTTGAACTAATGACCAAAAACTTGAGATTAGAAGAGCTTTCATCACCATTAGCACGACGAGCCATTGATTCTATATTTTTGTACAAACTTTGCTTAACCATATTTTTCATCACTTTCTTCCCTTCAGTAACATCTCTTTGACTTACTGGAGAGCCAGAGGATAACCTTCGCGTTTGAGGTCCCGAATGTGGCCTCATTTTTGTTTGTCTTTCGTCTTTAAACCATTGTAACAATCTCAATGCTCTTTTTTGGGCCAAGAGACTACTTAACAAGGACACTTCAAGAAGAACCGGAACAATTCCTGCATTTGACAATTTTAATCTTTGTACCGAGCTTTCATGTGCTAAAATCATCAAAACATAAGCAGATAATTCTTGACTTCTTGGCAAATCATCCCATGTCATAATCTCTATCAAGCTCTCGGGCACCATTGGATTACTTTCCAGCTCTTTTTTCCCCGTTGAGGTCACAACTAAATTGCCTAAGGTAGCAAGAGCTTTTTCTGATGTTTGTTTAACAGAAGAGAGGCTCAAGAGAATGTTAAAGACTTTATTGGAAGCCAAAGTGTTTGCATTATCTAGCATATTTGAAAGATTGTATAATGTACCTAAACATGATTCTTTTGCGTCAAGATTCGAGTTCGAATCTAGAATGGAGATCACAAAAGGAACAATCATTGATGAGTTTATTGGAAATTGGCTGTTGGCAAGGGAAGATATAGACAAGATTAGCTGTGCAAAGTCATGCATTGTTTCTTCATCTAAAACACCAATATTCTCGGGTAGTTTTGATAAGATTCCTGCATGCACTATAAGTGCTTTGTTCCTGAAAAACCAACAACAAAATAAAATAAAATCAATATATATGCAACCCTCATGAACTTCAAACTTAAGTCCAGATGAGAACCAATATTTTAGTGAAGACTTGACTTCCCAATGTCCCATTTCTTTGCATCTTAAAAATTGATATATTATAATTATATGGAAAAGTTCGATGGAGATTATTGGAGAAAAAATGTGTTTTAATATATATCGTCTCCGAGATCTCCGGTTTAATAATAATTTTTATTGAACTCAACCCATTACATTTAATTATGCAGAAAGAGGTTATTACAACAATCCAAAGAAAATGTAAAACAGAATGAGATTTAGTCAGCAATATTCTTTCGTAACAGATTTGAAATTGAAGGTGAAGATGAAGGAAGGTCAACAATTGTTGTTTAATATGTTATGTAAATAATGATTATAAGCTATATGATATCTTAACAACTACAATAAAATCACAAAACCTAAATAAAAATATTAGATAATTCACAAACTATAATAATGCATTAAAATAAACAACTTGTCTGCCTACTAGTGTTTAGTCACCTACAAGTTCTCATCATCCCTGTGGAGTTTAGTGGACAGTCAGCGCACCTCATGCCCCTTATTTTCATGCTACTTAGTTTCATCATTTAAATAATTAGTATTTGTCTTCATTGTGATCGTTGAATATATAGATATGACAATGGTTATAACTTCAGATATAATTGTAATTTTTTAGTATGTTTCGGTTTCATTTTTTGTTTGTTACACCAAAAGTCTAAATCAGAACCATAGATATTCATAACTGGTGTAGCAACAGGGATGGAGGATAGTGCTGTCTCATTTTGGATATTAAGTTTATAGATAAAAGTTCTAGTAGACCCAACTACCAATTATCATAATCACACTCGTAAAAAACAGTCTAATACGTCGCCATTTTTGCGCCGGAAATGAACACCCCATCAATATATGGTCCGTTTAATTTATCTAATAAGTAACTTATGTTTTTCAATTTATAAGGGAAAACAAACGGGGCCTATAGTCATTCTCATTTTTCTTTTTTCTTGTGATCATTTGCGTTTCTGGTTGAACCAACAATATTTCAAAACTTTGATTTCTTGGACGTGCAAACAAAAATATACATGCATGAGAGTGATGAGATAGCCTAGTGGTATGTTCATCCCGGGTTTCGGATTTTGGGTTGGATCTCAAAACGGATATTACATTATTAAATAAATTTTTACTATAAAAACATATATACATTATACTTATGATGATGCATATTGCATATATAGAGAAAAAAGGAATTCTTAAAGTTCTATAGAGCTACTAGTACATAAAGTAGGGGAATTTGTTTGAAGTACAGTAAATTTTATTTGAAAAGAAATGAAAAGGTATGAAAAGGAAGGCATAAAAGTCAGGTTAACTGGACCCAGTATAGAAGAATCTTGTACAAACAGAAGAGCCAAGAGTTTGCGAACATGGGCTGAAAACTAACTTCAAGTTGCGATCATACCTATCTTTAAAGTCAATAAATGTATCTCTTTTGACTTTTAATGTTAAGAGGTCGATCGATTCAACATTCACTTATTCAGTGAAGTTACCATGTTGACTAATTAACCCGTTCATCTAAAACATAATATTAAGGTGTTAAGAAACTGACTATTTAAACGATTTTTAATTTTGTTCTCGATAAAAAATTACAAATGTAATCGAAATATTTCCTCTTCGAAAATTTTTTGGATGCAATTTTATTGAAAGAATGTAACTAATTTACATTTATGGATTTCGTCGGATGAGAACAGATAACCTGCTTGTGTTATCACCTAAGTGTTCCTACACCAGCATTACGTAGAGCTCATGATCTGATTATATTATCCTCTTATTATTAACATCATTAGTATTACTGAGTATGATCAGGGCTATGATTTCTTGAACTGTAAGAACATTGTGTGATTAATAGATATTTGATACCCCCACTCTTCAAAAGCTGCTTTAAAGTACAAAATTTTGGTTTTTAATCACTTGAAAAAATATACGAAAAACAGAACTTACGTGTAAGTGCCGTTAGCAAGCTCAACAAGGGCTTGAATTGCCAGCCTCTGTCGCGCCACCACTTCTGATCCAGCCATTGTAACCAGTGGAGGAATCACACCTAGCTCTGCCATGAGTTTTCGCCTATTTAAGCTTTCCATGGCGAGTTTTTTAATATCTTTAGCTGCGATATCCATTTCATGACAGCTCCCAAAGTGAAGTTTTTTTACTGCCTTTTGCAAAATTACTATCTCTTGTTCTTTCTTTTCTTCTTCTTGATCATTTATATCTGCAACTTTTGCTGTGTTGTTTGAAGGATCAGACGGCTCATTTAACTTGATGGAGCTCTTGACGTTTAAGAACCGTCGGATTCGAGTAAAGAAACGTAGCTTTGTGATAGCCGAGTGCCATGTTGAAGTATGATCAGACATTTTCAAGGCTTGGGGAGAGAGAGGGAGAGGGAGGGAGGGAGGGAGGAAATGATAAATAATATCTTCATGGGGTGCTCTTGATTATTTATACAAATCACTTTTAAAAGAGAGAAAACGAGAGAGAGACAGAGAGAGAGAGGCCACAAAATCTGACAATTATAGAAGCACACTTTGAGGCTAATAACCAAGAGAAGGCACATGCAGGACTCACGACAGAATGGGATCTATTCATCTACGAATAAATATTTAAATTGTGTATTTATAATCCATAGCGGAATCAAAATTTCGAGTTTAATTGATCTTGAATTTACACCGATGATATATAAAATTTAAATTGAATCACACATAAATTGACAATAGTAGCGTTTGATAACTGTTAGGCATTGTCGCACTTGAGAATCAATTTTAAGATGTAAAGGAACATAGTTGACTTAAGTTAGGTTGCCGTATGCACTTAAAGACTGTAGCCTAATTCAAATGTTTCTGTTGTCGCCTAAGGACTCTTCGTGCACTTGTATACATTTTCAATTCTACACGCAGCACATAATATATTTTAAGGCAGCTTGTATATATTATGTGCTTTTACTGCACATAGTACAACATTTAAATACTCTAGTAAAGTTTTAGTATATAAATGTGCAACTAGGTCCAAATTTAGGACCTCTTTTCAAATTCAGAGCGTAGAAGATCAAGAAAGATCACACGGTTATCAGTTATCGCTCTTACTTTATTAATGTGATCTATGATTTGATCAAGATCCATGCATATTATACTAACAATAGTACTGAAGTATGCTTCGTCTTCAATCGAGAGATTCCCCAGGTAGTGGCAAATTTATAATTGATGTAGATGCATACACGCGTAAGAGTGTCAGAGAGTTACATGCAACGAAATTATGTTATCAGGTTTATGATGATACGATATGGATATTGCAGCACTTATTATGATCCTTTATCGACGCTCTATCAACTGGAAAATGAAGATAGACAGCTAGCTAGCTCATGAAATCAATGAATTTAAATCTATAGATGCTAGCTCTATATATTAACTCGGTGAGAAAAACTGTATTTGCCGCCTCTGTTTTTCAGATGACAAAAGGAACATAATTGTAGGGAGTGAAGAATCAGGACGTGAGAGAGTGATTATTAGAATTTAGATGTATGTATTATGAAATGAAAAATGATAAAATATGCTTAAGATGAATTTAGATGTAATATTTATTATATCTAATTTTGGATCCAGACTTCCGGTACTTCAGAGTGAAGTGGCAGTATGAAACAGAGTCTAAATTAAATACTAGTTTATTTATTTTTGAAAAAAATAGCAAAATGTAAAATATAGTAGATTCTTTGTATTATTTGTTGGGAATAATTAAAAACTAAACACAACAATGATGCAGTTATATAAACAATTTAACAAGAACAGACAGATTAAACAAATTAACAAAACAAATATAATTTGTAAGAGTACGCCGAGACAATCGTCCTTCGACGATCTATGTGTATACCGACCCGAGGCGAGGCGGCGGCGCGCGGAGGCACAAAATTACATCATGCACAGTCACATGCCTTAGTAGCTGATTATCACACTACTCTTGCACATATATGCATATAAATCACCCACACCCATATTACATTCTCTGTGTCGGACAATCACATTTAACCCATTTCAAACTAGCAACTTCTACTCAATTTATTTGTAAATTACACTAAAAAAATGTCTTAGATCCATACATGAAAGTTTAAGTTCTCATAGTAAGGAACAACTTCCATTAATTAGTTTTCAGAAATTACATCAAGAACATATATAAAATATGTCTTAAAGTTTTCATTTTCTAACATTATTAACTTTTACTAATAATATCCTTATATTTTTTACTTTTATTTATGGTAATACCTTTAAACATATCTCAACATAGTATCACCTATCACAAGACATGTCCTTTTATTACTTCCCACTGACATGTGTTCTAACTCTTTTGATTTGTCTTATTCTCTCCATGTGTTCCATCTTTTTTATCTCATATCTTTCGTCTTTATCTTATCTTTTAATTATTTTCTTTATTTGAGTAATATGCTGGTATCATGGAACGCTAAAAAATATGTTTTTTTTTTATTTTTGGTAAAAAGAAGAAGCAAAAAGTAAGGTAAAATACCGTATCACATGTCAAGACATAAATCATGGTTTTTCACTTGAAAAATGGTAGAGATCTCAAAAATTGTCTCAAATATTGTCCCAAATATTGAGTTGTAAGATGTGTAATTGATAATTTTTCTATAATAATATGAGATCGCGTGCATACATACGCGTGCACTAATTAAAATAATACACGTATCATGCCACGTCATTTGGTATAAAAAAAATTGGGACTGTTATGTTGTACTAGTCCCACGAATGGACCAAATATACCTTCATAGTTCATACATATTACAATGCACTATTTTTGGGATGGAGATCCACGGCCATGGTGGTGATTGCACGGATTTAAGGTTAATATGTATGACAAATTCGCAATAGCGGCCAATTAATTAGAACTTTTAGTCACTGGAATAAATAATCGCCCGTCCAAGTACTGAATCTTGTGGAATGTTGTAGCATCATGTCCATAGACATTCCATGTTACGAACTCTTCCCTTTTTCTTCTCTAGAATATTCAGCACCAGAAAACGAAGTTGTTGAGGCTGCAGCATCAAGACCAGACATCAACAATGCTGACAACCCTGTAGTCTGACCATCACCAGCAGCCATACCCAACCCCAGAAAATCGAGTGTAGTGTGCTTGGGACCAAACACAGATGGAGTTCCCATCATCAATTCCTTCAAACCAGATACGCCATCATAAGACACCCCAAGTCCAAGCCCTGCAGTCAGTAATGTCCTATCTGACAACTTTCTGTCCGTTCCACTCTTCCTGTCTAGTCGGAGAAGTAGAAGAGACAATTCCAAACCCCCAAGTAAAGATGTATTGGGGGCAGTTGCGCCCATCTGAGCAGCTCTTTGTAGTAATGCAGTTGCAGACATAGCAGGTGGGGGTGGTGGCGTATGCTGCTTATGCTCTTGCCCCATAATATTGGTTGACTCGTGATTGGTTGCGAGGCAAAGAGATATCCTTTCTGCTGATGAAGGTGGTGCTGGTTCAGACTGAGCCATTGCTCGAATTAAATCACTAAATCCAGTTGTTTGAGACTGCATACTTCCTGAAAATGTAGATGATGTAAACAAGCTCGCAAACACACTGCTGCTTGTACTTCCATTGCTACTTGAACTTCTGCAGCTTCCACTCAAGCCAACTACCAATGGCGGTGTATTATTTGAAACCTCATCAGGGTTGGTAATTGAAACTTCTTGCAACTCTGTCACAATCACAAATAGAACAAAATAGTGGGATAAAGACATAACCTACCTAAAGAGAGGATAATTAATACTTTTCTTAATACGTTAAATAATGGAAAAGGGAAATCCATAACTAGTGAGCATTCCTTTCGAATATTATTTGTATTTCAATGTTTTTTAGATATGGACCCGGACCACGGAGAGGGGATAGGAGTAACCCCGTTTTTTCTATATGAATACAGGGGGCCTACTAACTCTATCCATGGTTAAGGCAAACTCTTAATAAACACGGATATGTATGTCACAAAAATCGTTGGTCAGGGACCTCCAAGTACTTTAGATATACCCATGTAAAGAGCTTGTTCCACAATTTGTACTCCGAATTTCAAAGAAGTTGCTCTAGTACATTCTAATAGATGAAAGCAAAGATCACTAACAGAAAATAAACCTATATTTAATATCAAACATGTAAATTTGTTGAGTATTAATTAAAATATTACTCAAACCCCTACATATTCAGAAAATACCAATTTCGAAAATTACCTGGACTATGGAAAGGCAAAGCAGCTGGAATCTCAGCAGTTGAAACAGGAAGTGAAGGCGAGGATGGAGATAATGAACCAATGTTTTGAGGCATCATATCTTCTCCCAAGCTGGGAGTAGAAACTACTGGCTGTTGTTTACCAGTTTCTACTGCTAATGCATCACAAAATGCTCTGTGCGTGATAAAACTATCCCTCCTAAAAAGAATTCAACATTTCAGAAGCGTAAATACAAAAAACAAAGATGTAGAACGAGGAAGTAGAACATAATGAACTGACCTGGAAAACAAATTACCACAGTCACACTTATAGTCTCTTGTTCCACAAATTATCAAATGAGCCTTCCAATCTGATTGAACAGCATACTTCTTCGAGCAATTGTCACATTTCCACTTCTTTTCTCCATGCTTTTGGAAAAAATGCTTCTTTATCCCCATGAGGTCACCTAAAGCTCGCAAAGGATCGTAATGAACACACTATTCCTCTGGACAGACATAGACATGCTTGCAAATTTCTTTGCTTGACCTATGCTTTAGCTTCCATGGAAGGTTGTGTCCCCTCCTATGGAGCTGCAGATTCTGGTCCCGCTTAAAGCCTTTATTGCAATAACCTCAGCATCTGGATCTGCTCCTACATGATAACAATCCAAATAAATTGGCATTCCATTTCCATAGTTTCTTATGATACTCACTAGATGAGCACAATTACTTTATTCATTTATATTTTGAGTCAGATGAATCTGCATTACATTTTTATTCACTTACACAAGCACATATATAGGATCATGTTCCACTGCAAACCATTTTAGCATACATGAAAAGTATTTACCTGGCATTCCCGGTAGACTTGGCTTCTTTTTCTCTGCTTTTTCAGGTGCCATCTGATTACCTGAAGATGAAACACTAGTGGAGTCATTCATGGCAGATGAATTATCTACGTTAACGTCAGCCAGCATGGTTCTGATGACTTGATATATATACAGTTTCTTTCGAACTTAAAAAGATCAGGATTAGAGGAAAGCTTAAGGATAACTTCAAGTAGAAATTAATACAAGTTTAGCTAGGGTTCAAGCTCAATATTGTTTTCTTGAATAGTCTATACTCTGTACTTAATATCTAAAAGCTACACATATTCATTATGTTATCAAATTCTGACAATAACCCAGATAAAGAAACAAGCTAAGAAACAAAACCCATGTAACAAAATCAATATTTCACTAGCTGGAAAGAATTAAAGCATAACAGAACAAGTTGTACGGTAAGCAAGTGTTGAAATAGAGTGGAAGGGCAAATCTTTGTCTTCATTGTGTGAAAGTTGGTTAAGTTGTTTTGGACTGGTGTGATGTTTGACCAAACATTCAAAGAGTAAAAAGTCAAACTACTTTTGTCGTTATTAGGGGACTTTGGCTTCTCTTACCAAGTTACCAGTGAGTATAAATTAACACGTGTTGTAGCTGCCTGAGCTCGTTTGCAAACTTTAATTAGTTAAAACCACTGAGATAAAACTTACTACTATGTCTAAATAATAGAAATATTCTCATGTTTTATTATAATAAATCTAAATAAAACAAAAACAAAAACTTTATTTTTCTTATTTTATATTTAATTTATATACTATTTTCAGTAACAAGTCATTATCCGGCAAAACGTTAATTTAATTTAGAATTAAGTAATCGTATTATAAATATCATAACATATCTATACTATATTTTATATTTATTATTACAAGTAAACAAGGTATCTTTTGATTTAGTTAACTTAGTTACAAGCTTGCATATAAAAGAAGAGTGATTGCTAAAATTGAAACATTACAAGCACAAGAAATAGCTATGGCACCACAAGCACTCATCAGTGTCTAGGCCAAGCAACTGCTGAATTCACCATATATACCCGAGATAGGAGAGACACCAGTTAACAAAAGAATGCATGACCATTGACCCAGTTAAAAACAGGGTCTTTCGAGATCAGCGAGAGATTATAATTTAAATCTCCCAAGCAATAAAGTATGCAGAAAGCAGAACTTGCAAAACAAAATTTATCTGCAATACCATATATAACAAAAGAGTATAACATTATTTGGGACTTCATTATTGAAACTCTTTCATGAATTCACTTGTTCTCTATACTATCAACTATATACTTTCAAATATGCATTTATCAGGTTTCAATCACATCATTTGTAAGTTTAGTCATTTTAGCTCAAGGTGATGGGGAAAGCAAGGTAAGACCAAGAAAAGATAATTTATATTTAGTGATAAAATGTAATTTTTCATGGGCTTTATTAAATATTTCCTCATTCGAATTCCTTGCTCAAAGGCTTTGAATTTATGCGCTTGTAATGGTTCTTGTCTTAATGTCCTCAATTCTACGATGGCAAAAGTATTTTCCACAATGACAAAGTTTGGAATTCATATAGATGAAGTACGATCATTTTAAGTAGCGGTTTAGAAGTCTTTAATAGGCATGAGGGCAAATTGGTCCCTACAATAACATTCCTTGGCCCTAGATTAGCCACCCAGAACTTATTCATTAAAGCAACTCCAACAAGGGATGTCAAGAATGGTGCCAACGCCATGTGGCATAGCACCCTTATTAGTGTTGATGGGATGCAAAAAGTTGGTATCCCGTAATGTAAGGTGCCAACTTATTTTGTGGAACCAATAATGAATAGAATACTGATTATATTATTTTTAGGAGATAATATTAGACCATTCTACGGTAATCTTAATTTATGATATTAAGATCCTCCAAACTATAAGGTTTATATGTATAATTAAATATAATATTATATATTTTCTAACAAAAGAGGGGTGCGGTTTGAACCATACTATTATTTTATTGAACCGCACCACACCATGCAGTTTGTCAAAAGTTCAACCCAAAACTACACCACGAGAACTGAAAACCACATTTTGCGGTGCGGTCATGAACACACTAAGTCTCTCACTAATTATAACTTAAATTACGATTTCTTATATATCTAATTACTTGTAGCCATGTAGATCCACAAAGATTAAAATAAAATAACATATATCTATAGATTTTCTATTTAGTTCATGATGAGATTCCTCTAGTTTTATGCTTGACTCTATTGTTCTTTAATTCTATATCAATTGCTTTATTAATTTACTATTGGATTCAATTCAAATGTCCATTGATTGGACAGAATTGGCTAGAAATTATATTTAATTCCCGTGTTTAATAAAATCATTACATGTGTCATTGATGAATTATAGTTCGTACAGAATTCGTACTACGTGTGCCATAGATTTGGCGACTTTTGATCATAAAAAGAGAGCCTTGAGATGAGGAATTCTTTGTTTTTAAATGAGTAGAACTAATAGATCTTAACATGAAATATGCGAGTGATTTAATATATTCATTCATGATTGCATGATCCTTGGGTCTACATTGAGTTTGACCGCTTTCATTTTTGTTTCTTATTTAAATAGCATATGCACCTATGCAAGCTACCTCCTACCAAAGATAAAAACTTGTATGCCTTGGCTTACATCAAATCATTCCGATCCCTCATGTTTGATCTCACTTGCCTATACTACAACAAGTTTCCCTTTGGTATTTTACAATTGTAATTTAACTTGCATTTAAAACAAAAGCTACTATCTAGAAACTTATTTAACAAGGAAAAAAATGATAATAACTATAATTTTTTTATATATGCAAAGATCAAGGATATTTAGTATTAGCTATGAGATACTATTAATGAATTGAAACAAGTTCTCATCATTTATAATTCCAGACAGAGGACTCAGCTGTTTATTACATTCAAATTATGCCATAATCTCCACATTTAATATGACTTTCTTAAAGAGTACCATTCCTGAACCTATTGGTATTATTACTCTTTTAAATGTTGAGGATCTAATTCTGATTCTATGTTCTAATTGATTTGGGCTTCTTCTTCTTTTTTTTGTTAATTTCTTCTTGAGTCAAAAATCCATATTCAAGATTTGGTACTATTTAACGCCAAGAGACTGAGTTGTAAATCTAATCCGACACACAATCAAGTTGCTTACTACCCTTGATCTCACACGGGGAATCATTACCCTGAAGATCCTAAGCTGCTTACTTGGCTTATGCTTAATCCGTATCTAAGATGGACTCGAATGTGGTAGTGGACTAGTGGTAATCAAACAAAGCTGTTCTCAATGGCGAAGTTTGGGTTTTGCCTAAATTAGTTGGTAGCCATTGAAATTACGGGAGAGAATAACACCACCTAATTTAGACACAAGACACAGAACTCTTAATAAATATAAAAGGCTCTACTTTACATCTCAATATAAATTTAAGTCCGTACAGTTTGTTTTTTACCTCCGAGATGGTGGTTGTCAGATTCCGGATCCCAACCTAAACTATACTACTACTTTCTTAAACCTCACTGCTCACTACGATGATATATCCTTCTGTTCACATCAAAATTGACCATAGTGCAGTAGTCTTTAAAAAGTTTTCCAGACATGCACTTCTATCATCATCCATATTCTTACTTTAGACTTAGATAAAATTTGCACATTTTGTCTTTGCTCTGATCAACATCGTTAGTTCTATCTGCACATAATTCAGATGAAAATAAAAATTAGTTTTTTATGACAAAATCACAGCAAAATGACCATCTTTACTTATCTTGTTTTCCTGAACTGGAAACTCAAACCAAATATAACTATATTCTCTTCAACTCGAACAGAAACATGGCAGATAAAATAATAACGCTTACAACAAGCATTATTAGCAGCTTGTCACTGTCCTACCCACTGCAAATTATAAACAAAATGGGACGATGTTACTAAGTTCCTCTCCGGCAAAACTGATAGCAACATCCAACAGGCCACGTTAACTCGTTTCTTATTTTTCTATTTTCTAGCAGCAGAAATATTACATGTCTAATGTCTTCCAATCTGAAAATTCTCTAATGCCTACACAATAAAAATTCTCTAACATTATTGTTTATTGTGTGAGAGTGCATACTATGCTTGGCTGGTACCTTAATCAGCTAACATTGTATTACTTCAGCTTTATCCAGATGAGTGTGTTAAGGGTACATATATAATAAGGAATTGAAAAACTAACCTACCTTATTCAATGAGTCACGTCTAATCAAAATCAGATTAAAAAAAAAACTCTACTGTCTTAGGGTCTTCATTTTTTCTTAATCTATTCTAGGAAGGACCACCTCTATGCATCTATCTCTTATCTATTAGATGGTAAAGCTGATAATTTTAACAAAATCAAGGACAAATACAATATACGCAGCTTTATAAATAGGTAACTGGGACTCTTCCATTGGACTGTCTTCCCTTTTGTAGTCCTATATCTTTCTGATATATTTCCTTATTCAAGATTTTCTTGAAGTCAAAAATCCTTATTCAAAATTTGGTGCTATTTAACGCCAAGAGACTGAGTTGTAAATCTAATCCGACACATGATCAAACTGGTTACTACCCTTGATCTCACACGGGGAATCATTACCCTGGAGATCCTAAGCATGACAGGATTACAATGCCAAAAAATCAAGAATAAGCAAACAATCTATTACGTAAAAACTAACAACTTCTAATCCACTGCTCAATCTATTCACTGAATATTTGGTTCTCATATCAATGACAAAAAAAAAAGTACCTGCTGCCAAGTTAAGAAAAGAAGCGAATTCCATTGTAACACATGAACCACGCACATGAGCACAAGCACAATAGTATCTATCGAAAACTAAGGATCCACAATTTCAATAACAGCTTTTGCTTAAAAATTCACTTGAATAAATAAACAAAGGATGGGCACAAGAGAGAAAATGATACTAAAAAAACAACGCTCCCACCAATCTAACATGTAGAGTCCAAAAGTAAGATTGTATAGATAGATTTTGCATTGAACCCAGTTCATCTCTCCTGACAAGACAACAAATATACAATCGCTGATTAACTTGTTAAGCTTTATATCAACATATACTTACATATATACATATAAGATATTGAGATCACAGACAGTAAAATGTTCTTACCTTGCAAAGTTGCGAGTTTCAAATCAAATATGTGTTTGTGTGCGAGTATTATCAACACAGCCTGCTATGTCTTTTGCTCGACCCCTTTCTTGAAACTCTATTATAGAAATACTTGTCTCATCTCGGTCATCTCAGTCATTTATGGAATCAGAGTGTCTCATTTTATAAATTCGAAGGAACGCGCGCTAAGACTAGATTAATTTTTAAAATTATGTATATTTTAATTAATGAATATATATGCATAATGTACAATTAATTTATATGCACAGTATACATTAAAATAAATATATTGTTAGTTTGTTTAAAATATAAATTTTGAGTTAAATGTGATTCAAAAAACTGTAATAAAATATAATTTTAATATTAATTTATTTAATTAATTAGTACAGCGATACTCGACGTCGTCTCACGGAACCGTCTCGTGAGTTATATGAATTATTATTTGGGAAAAAATAAATTTATTAAGAATTAAATTTATGAAAAATATAATCCAATGAAAATATAAAAATATAATAAAATTCAATAAATATATATATATATATATAATTTTTTTGACAAATAAATAATTTATCAGTACATAATTTTTTATTAAGTATGAAATATTAAACCGTTTAACAATTTGACATTCATCTTTAAAAAATCCAATGAAATATAAAAAAAATATAATTGATTTAGTTAACTAAGTTTTGATTTCAATTTGATCCAAAATATCATAATAAAATATAATTTTTACTTAATACTAATTTATGTAATTATATAGTATAACCTTACTCAACGTCGCCTCAATGCGTCGTCTCACAAGTTATATGTATAATTATTATTATTGGTGAAAAGTTATATGAATTATTATTATTATTATTGGTGAAAATTGAAATTATTAAGAATCAAATTAAGAAAAATATATTTCAATGAAAATATAAGAACATAATTGTCCATCAAGTATGAAACATTAAACGGTTTAACAATTTGACATTCATTTAAAAAAATCTTAACAAATCCTATTATATATAAAAAAAATATACTAGTTGATTTAGTTAACTAAATTTTGAATTAAATGTGATCTGAAAAGATGTAATACTTAATATTATTTTAGCAAACCAAATTAATTATCTTATGTTGCTGCTTATGTAATTTATCAACCACTTGTTTCGAGGATGTTGTTATCAGTTGTAAGAAAACATGTTAATGTAGCTAGTTAGAAGACTAGAAGTTGATAGAATACATATTGAGAATACCCTTCTTGTTGGGCATTGATGTTGCAAAACGATGATATTGGTGCCTTGTTCTATTTGATGGCAATTTGGACCAAGTGTAGTTGGTAAATGGAAAGGGTTATTGGATGACGAGTGGGAAAGGCCGGATTCACCGCAGCATGAGCAGTGTGACGGGTGTCAAATTTATGTTGTTTGCATATATAGATGATATGAATTTCAGTGCTCTTTTGTGGTTGGATAATAGACATATCATATTTTCATGTAGGTTTATTTTGTACGGGCATTGTTTACAATCTGTCCAGTAAATGAGTGTATGGATTCTGATGCATATTCATATTTTTGGATCAAATGAAACAAACTATCAGAGATTTACAATATTGTGGACTTCTAGTTATTGTATTTTTTTTGGCAGCTTCCAACGCATATGCCAACTTCTACGGGATGTGGCAATTTCAAAGGACGTGCATGCAAAAAGTGGTGCTCTTGAGAGATCTGCAGCAATCGATCTTTTCTAAGACTGTGCAAGTCAATTACCAAGACCAAGAATGAAAATAATGTTTGCCATGAATACTTAGGTGACTCGTTACAATCTTCTGCAGAGGATGAGTAAATTTTTATAATTTTACGGAGAATATGCAAGTTGGACGGATTGTTATTGATTGTTTTTTTCAATGCTGCGAGTAAAGGCTTTCCAATTTCAACGGAGGATGAAAAAGTGCAAATGTTAGACCACTAATAGTGCTTGCAGCATAGGCTTTTTCGTTATCTTAATCTTCTGTATTTTGAGTAACTATTGCTTTGGAGGCCTTTTCTCTCTCTGTTTTTTCCTGTTATAGTTTACATAAGTTTATTTACTCTCACACATATATCTCCACCTAGACTTATACCCTCAACCTCATATTAGCAAAAGAAGATAGGGTTGGGTACAATTTAGACTTGCTACTCTCTAGGCTAACTGTTGTTGAAGCTGCTGCTGCTTAAGTCGGAAAGGAATGTGGACTTTGTGTTTTTGCAAGGATATTGAGGCACAATTTGAACTTTGCATTAATAATGATTATACACATCTTACCAGAAGATATAGTAGACTATCTGCTATGCTGAGATATCTTATATGCAGACTCTATAGATTATAGGAACCCTACTACATCAGCACTATGTTAATCTTCACGTTTTGCAGGTGAATATTCAGTCATCAATCAACAATCTTGTTGCAGAAACTAGCATTCCATTATCAAAGTTATGAAACTTATCGAAAAAGCAAGAACATATGAGAGAGATCAATTCTATTGTGTCATTGTATTGAACTCGCTGTGATCACACATATACATTGAGTTTATATTTGATCTAACAATCTAACAGAATGAACAGCTAAGAATCTAACAGAATGAACAGCTGGTGTAACAAACTAATGAGCTGGCATAACTAACTAGTGAGCTGGATGATGATGTAGCAGTCCAGGTGGTGTAACAACTGATATATCTGAACTAGATGTGTTAACACCCCCCCCCCCCTCAAGTTAGGCATTTCAGAAGGATTAGGATGAAATCCTAACTTGGACAACAACAGCTGAAACTGAGGAGAAGGCAAACTCTTAGTAAGAAGATCAGCAATTTGAGACTGTGTTGGAAGATAGGTAAGTTGTATAAACCCTTCAAGCACCTTATCTCGAGTAAAATGGCAATCAATCTCAATATGTTTAGTGCGTTCATGGAAAACAGGATTTTTAGCAATATGAATGGCAGATTGGTTGTCACAATGAAGAGTAACAGGCTTCAAATCTTTGACATTCAACTCTTCCAACAATCTGACCAACCATGTGACTTCAGAAGCGGCAAATGCCATAGCTTTGTATTCAGCTTCAGAAGAAGATTTAGAAACGGTAGATTGCTTCTTAGACTTCCATGTAATAGGAGATTGGCCAAGAAGAACCACATACCCAGTAACAGACCTCCTAGAATCCCAGCAAGCAGCCCAATCAGAATCAGTAAAAGCTTGGAGCTTAATGTCTGCAGAAGCATTAAGTAATATGCCCTGGCCAACAGAAGCAGCTACATATCTCAGAGTATGCAGTAAAGCTTCTAAATGTGAAGTCCGTGGTTGTTGCATGAATTGACTGAGGGACTGGACAGCAAAAGCTAAATCAGGCCTAGTAGTAGAAAGAAAATTGAGCTTCCCAACTAGGGATCTATACAACTCAGGATCTGATATGAGAGCACCTTCTGAAGCTTGTAAGTGAATGTTTAAAGGTAAAGGAGTGGAAGCTTTCTTAGAAAGATCAAATGGACAACAAGCCAACAATTCAGTAGTAAACTTCTTTTGACTCAGAAACAAACCAGTAGGAAGATGACTTACTTCAATGCCTAGAAAAAAATGTAAAATACCAAGATCCTTGATACTAAATTGCTCATGTAAAAAAGCTTTTAAACTTGTAATAGAAGAGGTATCAGTACCAGTTAGAATGACATCATCAACATAAACAGTAGCTATACAGATACCCTTCTCAGATTTCCTTGTAAACATACTGTAGTCATTTTTAGACTGAACAAAACCTTGAGCAAGTAAAGCAGATACCAATTTAGCAAACCACTGTCGACTAGCTTGTTTGAGACCATAAATAGACTTTTTAAGTCTACAAACCTTGTTGTCAGGATTAGCAATGCCTTGAGGTACCTTCATGTACACCTCTTCTGTCAAATCCCCATGAAGAAATGCATTGTTTACATCTAATTGATGTAAAGGCCAATTATTCTTTGCTGCAATAGCCAAAATACACCTAATTGTAGACATCTTAACCACTGGAGAAAAAGTCTCCTCATAGTCTACCCCATGTTTCTGCCTGAACCCTTGGGCAACCAACCTAGCTTTGCACCTTTCTAAAGAACCATCTGATTTCAACTTAACCTTGTAAACCCACTTAGAGCCTATAGCCTTCTTGCCTTTAGGTAAGTCAACTAGCTCCCAGGTTTCATTATTATTTAGTGCCAACACCTCCTTGTTCATAGCATCAACCCATAAAGGATCCAGAGAAGCTTCAGCATAACTATGAGGTTCTTGAATATCATAGATTTTGGAAATATTACATTGATGTGTGAGAGGAATGTCATCAAATTTAACTAGATTGCACCAGTGACCAGAATTAGGAGAGAAATCGGATGTAATAGTATTACAATGATAATCAGTGAGATAAGTAGGTTTGTGATGAGGTCTGGTGGAGTGTCTAATAGGTGGTGCAACAACTGGAGTAGACATACTTAGATCAATGACATTGGAGGTATGTGATGGAACAATATCAGAAGAAAGGGAATTAGTAGTAGTAGTAGGAGGAGGAGTAGGCTGTGAGTTAGATGGAATAGAATGTGAAGAGGTATGAGAAGTAGTTGAAGCAGTATGTGTAGAGGAATAAGTAGATGTAGATGGAGTAGTAAAGAGAAAATCAGAAAACATAGGGGTGACAGAATTTGGTGAAGTGAACTCATCCTCAACCTCAGTTGTGAGTTGAGTATAATCTTGAGTAGGTGTAATAGAAGGAAGATATATGAATGAAGGAAAGGAATCTAAGTCAGAAGTGCCTTGAGCATGATATGGAAAATGTTTTTCATGAAAAATAACATCTCTAGAAACAGATATGGACTTAGTTGTTATATCAAGAACTTTATAGCCTTTATGGTGAATATCATAACCAACAAAAACACCTGGTTTGGCTCTCATATCAAATTTAGTCCTACTATGTTTATGTGTAGAAACATAACATAAACAACCAAAGGCTTTAAGATGATCAAGAGAAGGTTCTTCCTTGTAAAGTCTAAGATAGGGAGAGTCATTTTGTAACACTACTAGTGGCATTCTGTTAGTAAGGTAAGTAGCACAGAGAATACAATCACCCCAGAATTGTAATGGTACCTTTGATTGAAATGAAAGAGCTCTAGCAGTTTCAAGAAGATGCCTGTGTTTACGTTCTACCACTCCATTTTGTTGTGGAGTGTAAGCACAGCTTCTCTGGTGAATGATTCCATGATACTGTAATAAGTCCTGCAAATCTCCTTCACACAGCTCTTTGGCATTGTTTGATCTTACACATTTTATTTTAGCATGAAACTGATTATCAATATAAGCAATAAATTTTCTGAACACATTCACCACATCAGATTTTTTCTTGAGTAAATGGACCAAAGTAAAGCGACTGTAATCATCAACCACAGTTAAAAATTGATTACCGAGTTTTAGTCTGATATGGACCCCAAATATCAATATGCAACAACTCAAAGACAGAAGTAGTCTTAATAGAACTATGAGGAAAAGAAACTCTAGCTTGTCTAGCAGCTGGACAAATTTGGCAGATAAAATCCTTTTCACAAGACTTGATATCACAGTGAGGTTTTAGCACTTTGAGTTGAGAAAATGGCATGTGACCCATCCTGAGATGCCATAACTTGGTGTCTTCCAGTGTAGCTACTAAACACTTCTTTGTTGGTGGATGAATGTTGTAGAGTCCCCTTGTTTGATCACCAAGAAGCATTGGAGAGGTCCTCAGAGAATGGTCCTGGACAAAACATTTGTCATGAGTAAAAATCAATTGACAGTGGAGATCTTTGCACAATTTCTGAACAGAGATAAGATTAAAATGAAACTCTGGAATGTGTAACACATTCTTAAGTGTTATGTCTGGACTTAGAACAACATTTCCAATGTGTAATATTCGACTTCTTCTTCCATCAGGGACTGTAATGTACTTATTCAGTTCCCCAACATGTTTGTAATCAGTAAACCACTCTAGGTTGGAACAAATATGATCAGTGGCACCACTATCTAATATCCAGCTTGTGTTAAAACTAGATGATAGACAGAAGTTACCTGCCAACAAAGCATGTGGTCCATCATTACCACTTTTATTCTGAGTATTGGAAGCATCAAAAAGTTGTTGTTTGTTCAGCATTTCCATTAATTGAGTGTATTGAGCCATTGAAATGGCACCAGCTTCACCCTGAGTATCTGATTGACAAGAGACAGCTGCAACTTTCTTATCCTTAAAACCCTTAAAACCTGGTGGATAACCATGGAGTTTGAAACATCTTTCTGCACTGTGACCTGGAATTTTGCAATGAGTACAGAAATATTGGCTTCTTCTAGTTTGATTCCCTTGAGTTCTAAAGGAAGTTCCACTCTGACTCGAACCAACATTGTTCTGAAATTTCTGAGTACCAACATTGTTGTTAGAATAATATGGTTTGGACTTGTTATCGGAGAAATTCTTCTTTTCAGAAAAGAAAGCCATTGACTCATTCTGTGTCACTGATCTTGAGACTTCTTTGTGATTTTCTTCTTGTGCAAACAACCTATAGGCACTAACAATGTTGGGCATAGGAAACTGCATAAGGATGTTGCCCCTGACAATTGCAAAATCTTCATTCAATTTCATCATAAAACTGAGCATTCTTTGTTCTTGTTGCATCTGGTATATCCTTTGTTCAAGACTACAGGTACACTTTTGACATGTGCACTGAGGAAGTGGATATGCATCAGCAATTGCATCCCAAACAGACTTGATCTTTGTAAAAAACTCAGAAACTGTGTCATTTCCTTGTTTCAACTCTGATAGCTGTTGTGCTAGAGTATAGACTTGAGTCATAGATGTATAACCAAATCGCTCATTGAGATCTGACCAAATCTCACGAGCAGTTTTCAGAAATAGAACACTCTTAGCTATCACATCATCAAGGTTAAAGATAATCCAAGAACAAACCAAATCATTGCATCGTTCCCAGGCTTTCAATTCAGATGCATTATCAGGCTTAACGATACTTCCATCAACAAAACCGAGTTTATTCTTAGCAGATAACGATAAAATCATTGATCGTTTCCAATTACAATAGTTACTACCATTGAATTTGACTGAAACTAACTGAGTTGAATTAGCATCCGAAGGATGAATGAAGTAGATGCTTGTAGGATCCTGATTAGGAGGTAAAGGTATTCTAGATGTTCGAGAAGAATCCGCCATGGAAATTAATGAAGCTTTATGACAATACGTTTAGAATAACAACAATCAACAGCAATCAACGATTATGATGAATTCACAGATCCTCACAAATCGAAGAGTGAAATAACCAGGAAAAACAGAGATTATCGATCAAGAAATTGAAAACACTCAGATCTACAAAGCAAAGATGGAGCTGAACTTACAACGATCTTGACAAAGAAATATACAACATACTTGTGTGTGATTCACTGCTCTGATACCATGTTAATCTTCACGTTTTGCAGGTGAATATTCAGTCATCAATCAACAATCTTGTTGCAGAAACTAGCATTCCATTATCAAAGTTATGAAACTTATCGAAAAAGCAAGAACATATGAGAGAGATCAATTCTATTGTGTCATTGTATTGAACTCGCTGTGATCACACATATACATTGAGTTTATATTTGATCTAACAATCTAACAGAATGAACAGCTAAGAATCTAACAGAATGAACAGCTGGTGTAACAAACTAATGAGCTGGCATAACTAACTAGTGAGCTGGATGATGATGTAGCAGTCCAGGTGGTGTAACAACTGATATATCTGAACTAGATGTGTTAACACACTACATATCAACTTATAATTTCTTTTGGAAATATTAAAACATTGAACAAGTTTTGAGAGTTGCACTTGCACACCTCAAGTACAAGTCATTTTTGTATTGTTCAGTTCAGCGAAAATAAAGTTGACAAACTCTCCTCGCCTTACAATGTACAGTTGCACTGAAGTCAGGTTAGGAACAGACTGCGACTGACGACTGTATAATTCAATAGAAGCTTCAGTTAAATGCATCATCATATACGATATATCCATAAAACATCAAAAGTCCATGATGGCAAAACAGAAACATCACTGTCACTGCACAATTCTATCCTTTTTATAATGGTCAAGTTATCATACCCCATATATGTGAACACATACCCCTGTTGGTTACAGACGAAGATTTGGAAGCAATCAGCTTTCCGATGTATATGCCAACAACAAGTCCACTTCATAAAAATCAATAAAATCTCTTTCTCCTCTGCTGTGCTCCTACTTTATAGCACTTTATGTTGTAAATTTTTGAGCATGCATTAATATTCATTAATTTAGCACGATCATGATATTAGTTGTAATCTGTTTGCGCGAATAGAATTGAAGAGAAATTAAAGATGATTGGTGATTCATTACACAGTGTATAAATGTTATGACACAAAAAGTATAATCTATCTTATGGACTTCAATGTTGCCTATATTACGTCCAGTGTCGCAGGATACATGTAATGAATGTTCCTTTAGAGCATTTTTACTTGTAAGCAGTTAGCCCGCTTACTGATGTCTTGTGAATGCATCTATGGTATGATTTCCATAACTCATGTGACAGAAAAAAAGACTTGGTTGCAACCAACTTTAATATTCAAGATATTCTAGCTTTGCTTGAACTAAGCATAATGAAAAGAATATCAACCCTTTTCTGCTAATTACTTATAGATAATATGTCTATCGACTAATTATGAAAACAGCTTTTTAAATGGTAGGAAACGATGCATCTATGGCAATGCCACAAATGCCTTGAGGATCAGCAACATCTCGAATGAAGTATCCATATCCTCCCTCACCCCATCCTGTGCCCCACGAATTCTTCACAATCCAATACTTTTCTCCATTACCATTTGCACCATAGCCAACAATTGTAATCGCATGGTCACATTGTGTGCCACACTCTGCATTGAAGACACCACCAGAGTAAAATCTGAATCGGTAGTCGCTGCTATCAACAGCAACTGAAACAGGTTGATTTGCTACGGCATTCAACAAATCAGCTTCACTGTTTTGGGGCACATTTTGAAATCCAGTTATTTTTGCGGCTGCATGATTTGCTGCGCTGTTTTGGCACGTACCTTGTTTGCTAGTGTAAGGGTAGTATGCTTCTGTTGTGATACCATTGTTTTGTTGTATGAAACTAAATACATTCTGCATGCTACCCTTATTGCAACCATGGTCATACTTGTCACAGTCCACAATTTCTTGCTCAGACAACGATATCAGCTTTCCTTGGGTAATATATGTAATGCCTTCCACAGCCGCAACTGCTGAAAATGCATAGCAGCTACCTATATAGCCCCAAAAATTAGCCACTTGATCATAAAAATGCATAGCAAAAATGTAACCATTCAAAATTTGTACGATTAATAGTAAGTAACTTATGAACTAACCACATTGTCCCTGTTCTTTCACGGGAGTGACCGCCCCTTTCTGTCGCCAGTCAATGCTATTTGGAACGGATTTTAAATTTGCATACTTAAAAAATGTGTCATTGCTAGTCATGGACATTTCAGGGAAGTAAGCTTTAATGCTTTTACCATAACCTGTATAAAATTTCCGAAATTCTTGATCTGTTAAATCTGCAAAATTATTCAGAGTTAAATTAAACCTTTTATTTTCCCCTCTACTAAAAGCCTCTACAAGTTCTGCATTTTTCTTGAAAATCGTAAACCTCGTTTCCTTTTCCACCGAATCTTTGTAAATGCGGCTGTATCTTACCATCCACTGTTCGAAAAGCCTCCTAATATCTTTGTCAGGAATATCTTGAGAGGCACTTTGATGGGATAAATTGTTGAATACCAAGATCATAGAAATTAAAATAACATACATGGCATTAGGAGAAGCCATGTATATTAAATGGAATACAATTAGTAGCAAGTGCATGTATTAGTTTACTGGCCTCAATTTATAGGTGAAGATGTTATAGAGTAATCTGTTTTAGCTTGAATTAATTACTTCATTAATTTTTAAACGTAATCAATTACTTCTACGTTTGCTGGACTTACATAAATACATGAAATGAACAATATTCCCTATGTAACCTGCAGCCATCATGTTGCTAGCAACTGCTAAAAATGTGTAGCAGAAACAGAATTTATTTTATATACAATCTTTGTCAATTCCACCAAATCTAACTTTGTTTAAGCTAAACGAATCAACAATTAACGGGAAAGAAACACTAAACAAATCAAATTAACTAATTATTACCTAAATAAACCAGTAAGGCCCATACTGCTAGGTACAATTATAAGAGCTTCTTATAAGACCATAGTCTTAATTAATCACTATGGGGAAAAGCATATATATTCTATCTTCTTTCAAATAGTAGGGTACGAAGGATAAGTGGCAATGCCACAAAGGCCTCCGGGATCTCGAACATCTCTGGCCAAGTATATATATCCATTTTCTCCCCATCCTGTGCCCCAAGAGTTCTTTGCAATCCAATACTTACGTCCATCGTTTGTTGTGCCATAGCCAACAACTGTAACCGCATGGTCGGTTTTGGTGCTGCATTGCATACTCAGAATACCATTACTATAATATCTGAAGTAATAATCACCACCAGCAATAGCAGCTGAAATGGGCTGATTTGCCACTGCTTTAAGCATATCATATTCACTGTTTGGTGGCACATCTTCGTATCCATTGATCCGAGCAGCTGGATTCGATGCAGCATTTTGGCAGTACCCTTGTTGTCCCTCGTACGGGTAATTTGATTCCGTGGTGATGCCATTACTCCTTATGAACTCATAAGTGTTGTCCATGATACCTCCATTGCAATGGTAGCTTGTTTGTTGACAGTCTAGTATCTCTTGTTCAGATAATGAAATTAGTTGTCCGGTTGTAATTGCATTAATACCTTCTACCGCTGCCACCGATGCAAATGCAAAGCAGGCACCTATTCACATACATTCATAAATAAAACAAGTTAGAAACATGTACAAAATCAAACGAAACCAAACATACTCGATATATCCCACTCCAGAGTCGGGTACATCGCACCTAAAGAAATTCAAATACATACCACATTGTCCTTGATATTTCACAGGTGTGACTGCCCCTCTATCACGCCAATCCATACTAGCCGGAACACTTTGTACATTTCCATACCTAAAATATCGTCCATAGTCCCCATAATACTCTGGCATCACAGAGGAATCCGAAAACGATGTTGTTTGCATGCTTCTATTGTAACCACTGGCATGCGTAATTCGAAACTCCTCATCTGTCAAATCTGCAAAATGATTAACCGCCAATTTAAACCCCTTATCTTCACCATTATTAAAAGCATCTATCCGCTCCACATTTTCTTTAAAAATCTTGAACCTCATCTTTTTTTCAGCTGCATCTTTGTAAACACGGCCATGCTTAAATATCCATTGTTCATGCCTTTCTAACATGGATTTTTCAGGGTGCGGTGTGGCTCGAGACGATGAAACTTCATAGGGCAAAAGAAGTGCCATGAACAACAAGAAAAGGGACATGCACAAGGCATTATGAGAAGCCATAGCACAGTATAGTTAACCAGAGTCACTTAAAATGATTGTATATCAAATGCATGTGGTTCTATACTTCTATTTATAAATAAGTTAAAGATTAGCATGATCTTAGTCACCTATTATGAGGGGTATCTATAGACTAAATCCAAGGTATATCGCTTATTTCTGTTATTTATCTATAACAACTTTTATCTGTAAATGAAGCAAATTATAAGCAAAGTGCCCTGAGACCACTGCATGACTCTAGTATTTGAGTGGACTTGTAACTGTCCCATATCTCGATCGGCTGAATCGGACTATATAGTTACTGCTGCTGCATTTTAATCTCCCTTTACATTTTTACAATAAAAGTACTCAATTAATGTGAATTTGCTAGAATATGAATTTAATTTAAATATATTTGCAAAATAAAAATTTTGATTCATAGAGTTCTTATTGCAGTATGTTTGTCAAACACAGTTATATAATCCATAGTATTTTCCTCGCGAGTAATGCTAGGTACAAAAATTTTATGACGTGGACATATGATTTGGACAGACGAGTGTACATAACATTAATTATATTATTGTCCACCATATATTTTTCTCTTAAATACTTTTATTTTTAATTCTAATTTATTTTTATGTTACTTTTACTTTTCTGTTATAATTAATAATTATTTCCAAAATTTTATATTATTTATCTTTTATTATCTTTGTTATGACAATTATATATTTTATTAATTTAACTTATAAGAAATACATTTATTTAAATATTTTATGAACTATATAAAATAAAATAATTAAAGATTCAACAAAAAATTTAAAACTAATTACTACATGAAATTAACATATTTTATTTATTTATATATTCGCAAAACCCCTGAAATAGGAAACTTAACAAAAAAAAGTCCCTGCACTATGCAAATTGAGAAATCAACCTCCGCAAAATTACAAATTGACTCTTAATGGTGAATTTACCAACTAGCCCCTGGAAAAATTATAAAAAGGTGCTTGAAGTTTTAAAATAATTGCTAAACTTTTTGAAAAATTAAGAAAAATATCTCTAGGTACACAAAAAATTCCTGAATTATTACAAAAAATTAAGAAAAATACATTTAGTTACACAAAAAATTCCTAAATTATTAGGTAAAATTAAGAAAAATACTTGTGAGTATATAATAATTCTTAAATTATTATAAACAATTTAAAAGAATACCAATAGGTACATTAAAATTATTAGAAAAAATTAAGAAAAATACACTTGGGTATACAAAAAATTCCTAAATTATTAGAAAAAATTATAAAAATACTCATGGGTATAGTAAACATTCTTAAACTTTATTTATGTTTTATGTATAAATTTTTATATAATTTTTCTTATATTTTATTTTTATTTGTATTTTAATAATATAATGGTTGTGTGTTTTGCTTATAGATGTGTTTTAGGTAGGAGATTAATGCGAGATTTATTTTAGCTGTTTAAAAATTAAGTTTGATAATAACTATTGTACCCAAATACCGATTGTGACACCCTCCCAATCCGGGGTCTAGATCGGGTAGTCACTATACATCTACATGCAAACACCTTAGTAAAATGTGAAAGGACTTAAAGGTTGTTACAGATTGGACTGGTGGTGGTTGTTGGTGATTTTGTTGTCGTTGTTGCTGTTGAGTCAAAGCGGCGGTTTGTTGTTGAAGTAGTTGTAAAATTTGAGCTATAGTTGGGTCGCTTTGACTTTGGCTTTGGCTTTCTGAATTTGTATTTGAAGAAGTGGTAGCAGCAGTCTTTTTCTTTGGTGGCATTTTTCTGATAACAAGCAACTTATTAATAAAAGGCTTACATATACAAGACATAGTTGAAATAAAAAGTTAGAAGTGCATAAGTAGAAGGTTCCAAGGTCATAATACAGATCCTGAAAAATAGGTACAACACAAGTACAGAATAAAGTACAACCATCCAAATCACAAAGTACAACAACATAAATAAATCCGACTACTGGTAAAAGGAATAAAAAGGGAAAATCATCCTATCTATCAGTAGTTATCTAACATAACACAAAGAGAGCTCTAACCGATGTCTCTCTCCCAGCAATCCCACAAGCCTCATAATTACCGTCTCCTCGCAAGGCTCGTATCTCTGATAGCATCCACGCAACCAACCTAGTAACTCTCCGAGTCTCGTCCACCACTGAACTAGTAGAGGGCCAATCTTTAAGGCGTCTGATAGCCTCCTCCTCAAGTCTAACAAGGCGGCTCTCCTACACAGTATATGATACAGCTCTGGCACGCTCACGCTCTTCATCCATATAGTCTAGTACACCCTGAAGCTCAGCATTCTGTCCACGCAGAAAATCTCTCTCACTAGCTAAGTTAGCAAAAATCGCATAAGGGACTAGTGATGGTCCACTAGGGGCAGGGGCCTGAGATCATACAGATGCAACTGAATTATCTCTGGCTGCTCTAGTGATCTCAGCCCTAGCAGGAGCAGGGGTAGGAAAAGGAATGAAATCACTAGCATCCATGATAGGGTCCTCCTCATGATCGGAATCATGTGGAGATGTCTCAGAGGATGTGTTAGGAGATGGCGGAGGTGTGTCCTCGGAATCACCTGGAACCTATAATAATATTATATATAGTATATAAAATGAAATAAGGTTATCTTAATGCTTATAGTCCCTATCCTAAAATTGACTACACAGTGTATCTTGTCTTAACCTAGTAGGGTTATAAAATCTAAATCAACTCCTAAGTTTATTATAAAGTAATCTTATAACCTATCTCATATTATCTGTTTATACAATCCTGGCTTGTTTTAGTGACCAAAACCTATAGCTCTGATACCAACTTGTGACACTCTCCCAATCTGGGGTCTAGATCGGGGAGTCACTATACATCTAGATGCAAACACCTTAGTAGATATTAATTAAATAAAAAGCATATGACCCCGCTGTACAAACCTAGATCTTAAATATGTGATGGTATGAAACAAGCAATTTAACTAACCAATTTAAGTTGCAACTAAAATTTATATTACATACCCAAATTTCAGTTTACATCAAACTACAAAAGCCTAATCCAAAACATTTGTTCATTTATTAACCATGATCATCAAACTTCTACCTGGGCTACCCCTGAGGTCCCTACACAATGAGGGAAATCACGACGGCAATTCTTCTTAGCTGTCCTCCAAAGACGAGCCATAGTTCTTTTTAGCTAAAAAACGGGTTAGGAGAATAATAACAAGAATGAGTTAACAATGCTCAGAAAGTAATAATAAGTGAACAGTAACAATTCTGAATGCAACATAATTCGGGGTTTTTGAGCAATGCATCAATAGTGAACAACATTAATAAAGCTTCGCCCAAAAAGGCAGTAAGAAATGCTATAACTTTAAAGAAAACTCTTTTCATCTTTTATAACAACGCTTCGGTTCAAAAGGTAAACTGATTTCATTTGTGTAAAAGTATAACTTTAAAACAAAATATATAATTTGATTGGAGTTTTTCCATCAATGCACGGACAATACGGGTGATCAGCCACGTACTGTCCACATACTGGACACAAGGTCCCTCTGAACTTTAACAATTGGGTTCCCAATTAGGCACACTCTGACCTTTAATAATGCTGGACTAGGACCGCCCTAGCCTCTTACGCTAAATAAATAAAAGTGTTGGACCGGCGTCTCGGCCTCTTACGCTCTCCAATCTTTAGGAATCCGTAGAAACCATTTATTAAAATATTCTTTATAAATCCTTTCAAAATCCTTTACCTGAAATCATTTCATTTCAAGAAAACATTTTCATTCAAATCAGTCTTTTATCCCATTCAGGGCAATAAAACTATTTCAAAATATTAGTAAAGAAAACAAGGCAAGTTAAAATATTTGCTTTAGTTTAAAAACTAGTTTAATTATTTTGAAGCAAAAAGGTACTATAGTTTTGTGACGATAGGGAGTTAAGGTAATTAAGGGATCAGTATTTTAGTTTAGAACATACAAGACATGGCTAAAGCAATTTATATAGACATGGTATATTAGATGGGTAACAAGAAGTTTTGGTAATAAATAAACAAGAATCAGGAATTTAATATTTGCACAGGTTCAACAGGGTGTATATGCAATGCAGGGTATACAAAAAGGTTTAGAAATTACTTGCCTTTCACAGAGCTTTCCAAAAGAGCTAAAGAAGATCCTACTCCACAAACTTTCCTCCTTAGCTTTACCTTTATCTCTACTATCTACGTTCTTCGGAACTACATAAGTAAATACACTACTTCAAATTCTATATAACATTCGACGTTCCTCTACGAACGTCTAAACTAAATTTACCCGTTTGATAGCGATTGCCTACTTTTAAACTCAAATCACATAGCAATTAGTCATATAGCAAATAACAATTAACACATAATAGTTATAGAATAATCTCTTATCAATATTAAGTCAGAATTACTATTAAATTCTAACAAAATTTCTACAGAGTTTCCTCTGTAACCATAACATAGCCAAACATGTATCAATCCAATAATCATATTACTACTATCGATTATAATCCAACTAAATCAATCCATTCCTTTCGTAATGATAAAACAAATTGTATCATCTCATTTCCCAAGTACTTTAAATCACTAAACAAATCGCATTTAAATTTATTTATCAAACCAATATTTTGAATAGCTAAAATCAATACAAAAAAAATGAATTCAAACTTCATATACTTTTAAATCCAAAATTTTGATTTAGCAACTAAAAGATTTTGTAAACCAGAATTAAAATCCAAACTTTTATACCATTCGAATAACTATACATCATTCAACAAAGACTTCGAGTTACATAAACAAAAGTCAGTTCTCATTTGAATAAAAATCACAATTTTTGAATTTCACTAGCATACAATTATTAAAATTAAACAAGAACCAATCAATTTAAATCATTTATATCAAAATTTTGAATAGAAAATAAGCATATAATTCGAAATTTCCGAATTAATCCCAAGAAAACAACATGCAATCATCATTCACCCACAATCAAGACTCATAGCAGCTAGTATCATCAAGAACCATAAATAACAATGTAAAGCAAAGTCGTCAGCTCACTGAAGCTCATCACCGGCGATGGCAGGTCATGAAAATGGCTCAATCAGGTCCTCTAATGATGCCACAACCTCTAAACTTTACCAATAACTGGTTATAGCTATTAAAAATCAAGACAAACTAATTTCAAGTCTTGCATGCAAGAATAAATCAGTTTTTAAACATATATATACACGGCATGTACATATATATATATATATATATATATATATATATAAATAATGAAAATTACAAGAATCCAAACCAAATCAAAGATACAAGTTAAAAACATGTATAAAACAAAGATTCTAGCTAGTGTTTGTGAAGAATCGCAAGAAGAGATTAACCAGGAGTTCTAGAAATGGAGACAAGAGAAAAAAAATGGGGAAGAAGAAGTGGGCGGTGGTGTTTTATAAAAGCAGGGGCAGTTCGGTAATTTCACAATTGCTAAATTCTAATAGTTAAACACTAAAAATTGAATTTTAATGGAAAACTAGTGGAAAATAAACTTAACATTTTTAAGATAAAGATCATGATTTTAGAAGCTCGTACATATTTTTAAAAAACTTTTGGGCGAACGAATAATTAAATATGATTTTTCGAAGATAACATATTTTAAATGAAAATAGAGATTGAAAAATTATTAAAAATTGTTAGAGATCGAATAAAATAAACTTGTATTTTTAAAACGTCTTTAAATAATTAAAGAACACTTTAGAGAAGATATCATAATTGGTGGATGCTCCAAAGTTTTTATAAAAATCAAACAGCGTGATAAAACAGCTTTAAAAACTCAATAAAAGTACTTACAGTCACATTTAAACACATAGGCACATACAGGCATTTAACACAGCTCATAGAATCACCAAAACAAAGTCCACATAAGTTCAAATAAATATGACACATCAAATTAGTACAAGATCTTTATAAATAATAATATAATTTCTACAGGTGTTAGATCGACAAAGGACGACCAACTATCAAATTATTAACATTTCGATTTTAATAATATAAGATAAATATGATCCGTAAAAGGTCAAGTTGTTACAAACTCTAACAATTGGACTCTCTAAAGGAGAATCATGTAAGTTCGAGTTTCAGGTTCATGTAGCTTACCCGTCAATATTAAATGTAATGCCATGAAAGATGTATGATAAGCTATTCAATCAATTTATTTTAAATATTGTAAATATGTCATACATTGTTTTATATGAAATTAATATTTTGTATTATATAATATCTTTTGATTTTATATGGGGAAGATATCTATTGTTAGTGGTACTGCTTTCATTAACAAACCGACTATATTTGTGAAACAATCTGTAAAAAATATAATAATATAATACGAGTGATTGTGTGTGCGATTAACATAACAGCGTTAACGTAAAAGGATATAAACGAAAGATGTCTCAAATCCAGTGCAAAATTGTCACCTTAAAGCTATTTTGTCTCGCATCGTATCTGCGAGTCGATAGCCTCAGCTAGCGAGCTAGAACTATGATCACCAGAAGAGAGGGTTGTATTGAAGACGACTGTGTTTAGGTTATATGGTAAGACAAAACCCAAAGACCCATATAAGAAGTATATATAGACTTGAGAAAACTTGTGCACTACAAAATTACCTTATTAATCACACGTTAATTAATTCGACCCAAATTTTACTGCATTCGGCCTTGCGAAGCCACGAATTATCCCTCGAAATCTCATGATTTGCACCCCCTGCGTGCACATAGGTGGTGGAGTAACATCATACTAACACAACTTAAACACTACATAAGTGATCTACTATATAAAATCATGGAAACCACTTTTCCAATTCAATGTGAGATTCAAATTTTTATTCTTTATTTTTTCCACTTTCAATGGACTAACTTTGGATCATCATATCTCATCCATCTCTTGATAATTGAATACTAAAATATGCGTTGGAAAGCTCTCTCGGAGAAAAACGTACTACAACCATAACTTATTGCACACACGCACTCAAAAAACACTCAAACTTAGGCTAAAATGACTTGACAATGTGGGATTTCTACCCACATTTTTCGATAATATTCTGGTTGATCAATACAAAAAATTAGTGAAGAAAAAACTAGACAATGGGAGAAACAAGCTGAGAAGAATAAATTGGAAGTGATGGGAAAATGAGGCAAAATGAGATGATAAATAAACTTTAAAATAAAAACTTTCGGAGATACAAAAAATAAACAAGATCTCTTCATATTTATATACTAATATAGAAAAATTTATAATTAATAGATAATTAATTATAATACTAGTACAATTTTTATGTTAATTTTAATACCGGTACACTTTTTCTATGTTTTATACAAGATCATTTAAATATCCAAACCAATTCTATATAAAACTAATAAATATTTATATAAACTATTTTATATTTTTATACTACAACCGTACATACATAAGGAATAATTTAATTTATAGATAAAATTATTAAAATACCCCAATATGTTTACACATATTTTAATTACTGTATCTAACTATTTCATAAGACTTTCAGTCTAATTATTAGTTAACGTGTCATACAATATTATTATACACTGAAGGAGTTAATATTAACGTGTCAATGTGAGGGAGGTTAGGGTTTTAAAGTACCTTCCACTTAAAAAAATTCCACTTTCCTTCAATTAATCTAGGTGAATCAAAAATTAGTTTAATAATCAGATTGTGGGACTTTTATATAGCAGCGTATTCTAATATGGATGAAAAAAATTGGAATTTAGAAAGCACAAACCATAAGAAAAATTAATTCATATTCTATATGTATATAATATGAAAATGGAGTTTCTTAATGTGAATTATGGTTATCCCTTACTAAAGAAGTTGGTAGGCAAGAAAAGATAAATAAAATAACTAAATTATATCAAATAACTATGTTTCAAGGACATATTTCTAACATAATTAAAATTCCCTTGCAAGAGACGTACATTAATTTGTAAAATTCTGCAAATTTAATAAATGATGAGATACTGTTGGGAAAAATTCAATTTGTGGACGCGCTACCCACCTTATGTAGGTCAGATGTCAAATCAGATGTTGTGATAAAGTTTTGATTGTTTCATTAGAGATATTAGTGGAATTTCTTATGTTCCTAGAAATGCAAGAATTTATTAGGTCAAATTATGAAGACGGAAATATGTTACCTTTTTTGAAATTTCTTTATTTAACTCCATTTTAAAATAATCAACCTAAGTGAGTAAGTCAATGAATGAAGTGTTTGATTTGTTTAACATATTTGTTTGTGAAATGCGGAATGAAAACTCAAGACACAACTGTTAACTTCCCATTTAACTATTTATTAGAATTGAAATAATATCAATATACTCAAAGATATTTTATTAAAATAATCAAACTTTCTTTATCCGATTCATTATCATTTAAATGCCTATCATCTTCTGATTTTGTCTATGCGAATCAATTTTGGGATACAAGATCTGATCAAGGATAGATAAGCACACAATATGAACTATGTTCCATAAAAAATTACCAATCTAGACAAAATACATACAAGGGAGATGATATAACTGTTCATGAGAATAAAATAATTGTCATCCATCAGAGCGCGCGCGCACACACACACACACACACACACACACATATATATATATATATTATATACAATTTTTAGTATCTTCAGTGGAGAAAAGAAATAGATGTTGGTAATGATAATTCATTTAATTAAGTGAGTGTTAATTTTCATATCACCCACATATGCAGAAATTATGGAGGAATGAATCAAATTTTGTGATAAACCGATACGAAAGAATATTGTCAAATCTAATTACAACTACTTGGAAGGGCAAAAAAAAATGTCGATAAATTCATTTCAATAAGCTGCATTGAAATTGAACCAAAAGAGGATTCTGTATGAAATTTCATTATATTCGCTTATCAATGAATCTTTTTTCAACCGTCACAGTTAAGTCCCATGTGAAGAAACCATGGGCTCATGTATTATTTCGATCATTTTATAAATTATGAATTAAATATATTTATTAAAAATTGAAACTAAGATTTTCTTATATATATACATTTGATATATAATTATATCACTCACTAATTTATCATCCACTAAGTTGGGAGTTTTCATGGAAACAACTTTCTTATTCTTTTATAGTAGGAGCATGGTTTGTGTACATCTTAGGGTTGTCAAAAAAAATCCGAATAATCTGATATGTATCAGAAGTATCTGCATTCGTATTCAAGATAAAACGGATATTATCTGTATCCGAGACAAACCGGATATTATCCGTATCTGGATCCGACAATTTCAGATACCAATACAGATATATGCATATTCGTATTCGAAAAAATCCGAATATGAAATTAAATAATTATGATATTTAAATAATATATATATATATATAATTTAAAATTTATTCTATTATTTTTGTAGTGTGTGTATATATTCATTAAATAATATATTTATAAATTTTTTATATAATTTTAAAAATATTATAGACATATATAAAAATGTCATTTGAATTTAATATTATAAAGATAACAAAATTAGATTGAAAAGATATATAAAAATTAATTTTAAAAAATAAACCTGAATCCCTTTAACTCTTAACTTAATTTAAAAAAATTAAATTAAATTTTTAATATTTATTTTACAATTTATTTTGACTTTTTAATATAAATTTAAAAAACTTATTAAAAATCGGATTCGGATTCAGATCCGGATATTATCACGTTCTATATTGATGTCATTAGTCACGGATGGTAAAAAAAAGATCTTAAAATTAGAAAAAAATTAATAAGTTATCAATTATATTAAGCATTTATTTTCTGAAATTATTATTTAATTTAGAATCATAAATATTTTTTGACTAATTTATGAAGTATAATATATTATTTATTTGTTAAATATTTTTAAAATCAAAAAATAATTTAAAAATATATTATAATGTTGCCGCGAAACGAGGCTTATTAAACTAGTATTCAATAAAACACATTAATCTCGATATTTTTAGTTATCCAGAAAATTATATTATAAAATTTTCTGAATTAATATATAACTAAATTTTAAATATGTAATAAAATATTACTAAAATACATTAATTTCAATAAAATATTAGTCTTCTCGTTTCGATTTAATAATAATTTTGGGCCTTCTGGCAACACTACAAAGAAGGAATAGGCTAATTAAGTTAACTCCCATGCCCAAACAAAGTCATGCATAGTATAAACTCAATATGAATGAAGGCCCAGTCTTGTTTTCCATTACAGTACAGTACGACATCGTTTACCATATCTTCCCTTCTATCAAAACAGAAAAGTTCGTGGTGCTTCTTTTAGTAACTTATACACACTAATTCATCTACTTACAGCGCGTATTTTGAGGTACCATGAGAATCCCACTTTCAGTTTATCTATGTTATGTAGTGTTTGCATATATTTTGTATGTATATCTATGTTGTTGTTGTTCTGCAATACCCTTGTCTGAATTATATGTATTATTACTAGTTGTGTAATAACCATGATGAATACGTGTGTAATGGTGTTTATATTATGAGAATTATAATGGGATTTTTTGTTTTGTTTAAATGACATGCATTAGGAGCCTTGATGAGTAATTTTTTGTCTGATATTTATGTTTAAGGTAATTGATCATCAATATTAGTTGTTTCATGTTTGTATGTCTTAATACAGGGGCCTTTGTGTTCCTTAAACTTAAAATAATTTACTTATTTCATTTTTTTTTTACATATTTTCATATTTTTCTAAGGATAAATATTTATTTTAGAATTTTAAAATCAAATATTATTTTCAAAATAAAAAATAAGTTACTTATTTTCAGAAAAAGTACATACATACCTACTTTTTTCCGGAAATAAGGGTTTATTTCCGAAAAAAGTGATTGCCAAACAGGGCCATAGTATTATAGAGGAGTACTTTTTTTTTCTTGCCTGAGTTTTATTTTTTGTATTTTAGGAATCGTAAGGTATTACGTAGGAAGCTACTTGATTAATATTTGCCTTTGCGGGTTGGTTCCTGGTAAGAGGGTAAGTGATATTGGTTGTTATTGTTCGTTTTCTGAGCTAGTCCAGCTAATGGTGCGTCTTGCTAAACCTCATTTTATTGTAGATGCAAAAGATTGTTACTTTTTGGAAAAAATAATAAATAGTACTTGGTAGATAATAGAAAATATGTATATTAGCAGTATTAGGATGTTCATGCCTATTAATTTGTTAATTAGAAGAGAAAGAGTTGACGGAAGGGGAGTCTGTTTTTTGTTTGACGTCATTTTTTGGTTGCTGCCAAGTGTTATCAGATTTATGTTCTTTGGGGAGTTTAGTTCTTTAAGCAGGGAAAATAATCGTATAAAACATAATATTATCTGAAAGATTTGATTTTCCCTTGAAGTCTGGAAGAGATGGCTTATTTTCAAGTTGAGTCATCTCGTATGTAAAGTTAAATTAAGGTTCTATATGATATTATATGTTTTTTTGGAAGACGACTAGTTGATTGCGTGTCAGCTGTGTGGATTGTGAACAATATGTTAAAACAACAGAAAAAATGGAAAAAGAATGTTAAAACTGACCAATAAAATGTGATTTTAGCTTAAAATAGTTTAAATTTGTAAACTCCTTTTTTATTTTTGCTCCATAAATTGCAGATCCGCCAGCAATATGTGTCTTGATATAAAACCGTGGACATCATTGCCATTGTTGATTGTTATATGTTCCTTTTTTTTCTTTTTTTTGGTGTGTAGTATAAGCTGTTGAAAACTCAAACTTATTTTTTCCTTCACATAAAACTTCCTATTAGAGAGACTTCAGTAAATTTTCAGTGAATTGTACCTACTCTGGGCAAGTTGTTTATGATGAAACTCATGTCACATAATTGTTTCTGCTATTTGGGACTGTTCTCATGGTTATTGTTGTTTTTATGCCTGGAAGAATCTCTTTTGCATTATAAAGCTTTAGAACTTAATTAACTAATATTAGGCTTACCTCTGGATAAAATAGGTTCTGGTGTTTTTGTTATAGTTTAGTGTGTTTTTGTAATGGAACATTACATAAATCAAAATTTAAATGTCTTGAAGTTTACTGTTTCTGATTGAGCCAACAAGTGTGTTGGTAAAGCTGATGATCCAAGACTGTGTTTGGAATAAAATTCATGTCAAATGATGATTTTCAAATGTAAAATTCATTTCAAATGATAATTTTCAAATGACATAAATTAATTTGTCAATTCAAATTCTCAAATTTATGCTTACATTTGAATGCCATGGAATCAAATCAATTCCAAATTGAACTTTTTTTTTTGCTTATTCAAGCATGTCATTTGTACCAAATCTAGAATTTCAAATGAATATCATGTTCCCAAAGACTCCCAGACAAACCAGAACATAACAGGATTCATTTTATTGACAGGCATTGCAAATTTTGAATTTTGCTAGCCTTCCTATAGTTTATTTGTCTTTTTATTATTAATATAATATGAGAGCCTCTAATTTCCTGGCCTGGCTAATACTGGAAGTTTAATTGGTCTTGCTAATTTTCCTCCCTTAAGCAAAACTTCGATTTGAAAACAGTTACAATGGAAGAAACAAGTAATTCTGATTGTAGATCCGAGTCAATACCTCAAATCATCTATCGCTGCAAGAAGTGTCGAAGAATTGTTGCTTCACAGGAGCAAATTGTTTCGCATGAACCTGGTGCAAAAAAAGGTTTTAGGTGGACAGGGAAAAAGGGGGAACCATTGCACATGAATGAAGAGCCAGCGGAATGTTCCTCCATTTATGTGGAGCCTATGAAGTGGATGGAAGCAGGTTAATTATAATCCTAAACACCATACTTTTTCTTAACAACTGTTTGTTGTTATGTAAAAAAGTCTCATGTGCTTGTTTTGTGAATTAACAGTTCAAGAAGGTTTTGTGGAACAGAAGTTGCAGTGCATGGGTTGTAAAGGTCGCTTGGGTTCATTCAGTTGGGCAGGAATGCGTTGCAACTGTGGAGCATGGGTTATTCCTGCATTCCAGCTGCACAAAAATCGAGTGGATGAATGCAGTATGTGAGTTAACTCATCAACAATCTTAACAGTATAGTGAAATGGCCGAGGTTGTGAAGCAGACATAGTAATAATAGTACATATACTAATTGTGAGATTTTCATCATCTTTGTAGATCTGATCTGCAATAATGATATAAATATTTCTGGTCTTAGGAAACTCATCTCCATGTAAATTCAGCTATTGAGGCTGATGATTACCTCATCCAAGGCCCAATGGTTTTCCTTTGATAAAATTTCCGTTAAAAAATAGTATGTAATAAATAAAGAAGTGTATGGCTAATGGCATCAACTAATATCATATCAGTCTTCAATATGATTTATATACTTTGATGATTTTGCTCAGAAAAATAAAAAGAACTAGAGGATCTAGGGGTGTCCACAGTTGTGGCGAAAGTGCTCGATAGGCTAACTAGGCAAAAATTTCGCATTATGCGCACAAAAAAATCACATTTCGAAATGAGAAACCAAAGGTAAGTTAGATACTTTGCACAACTTTCTCATGGATATGGAGAATATATGGATGTGCAGGAGATCTACATTCACCGTCTTTCTCCTTCTTCCAAGGCGAATAAGCTGCAATTTCTTTGAGAAAAAATACTCGTTCTTGTCTTATCCTTCTGACTTTTTACGCGTATTTTAATGGCACATAAAAACGTAATTTGATAAATTATTTTTCAAATTTTATTTTTTAAAATAAAAATTTAAATATTAAAATTTTATTTTTCACATATCAGCATTCAGCAAAGTAGCGTAGATTGGTGTGTTAAATGTAAATATTAAAATGTAGTTATGCTATATTTTCTTAATAATTAACAAACCTGATGATGCATGCACTTTGACTTTGTAAAACGACTTTCTAAATTATTCCTGAGAATATTCTCAAATCACAAAGAAAAATGAGAAAAAGTCGTGTATGTTAGAATTTAGGGAGAAAATGTCCTAAATGACACAACCCGTAACAATGGCTCTAAATAGCACTCCAATACGCTACATAGTGTGGCTTGCTCAAAAAGGGATGCAAACGCTAATTCGTGTAGCGTTTTGCATTTTTTTTTAAAAAAAAAATTAATTTTTTTCGGGGGGAAACGCTACTTTATCTTGGGTTTTGGGCTCAAAACGCAACTTAAAGTAGTGTTTTGGGAAGAATTTTTTTTTTTCAAAACGCTATATGATGTAGCGTTTTTGAGTGCTATTTAGAGTCATTTTTTTGAGTGTGCCATTTAGGGCATTTTCTTCCCCAAATTATGACATATAGGGCCAACATCCAAGAAAAATTAGCAAATAACTATCAGCAGAAATGGAATTTTTTTTTCAATGTTGGGTTCACATAAACTTTTAGACTGGTTTGAAGGGGAGTTAGTATAAATGTATAATATGCTTCACCTAGGATCTCTCGGTTCTCATCTATATTATCATTATAGTATATAATTATTTTTATTATAATATATAATTAATATTATAGTAATCTTTTTTTAACATTAAACATTAATGAATATTATCTTTTTCAATGTTGATATTATCATTCATCACTATAATACATAATTAATATAAATTTATAAGTCTCAAAATACAGTACACTTAAACAAAACTATATTTATAGTATTTTTTATAATTTATATTAATCAGTACGATATATATAGGTTGTTGCTCATTAAAAAGCACCCTTATATAAAAAATAAGAAAGAACACTATAATCTTATATAAAAATTCATTTAGATTCCAATTTTAATAATAATTAAGTTTTTATCATAAATAATAATAAAACTAACCTAAAGTTAACAAAATTAGGATTAAACATGACATGATTATATATAAATTTCATTGTTACAAAAATGTATATAAGATTTTATGATGAATTCATGTTAGGTTTGTTAAACTTAATTATTATTAAATTATGTGATTCTAATTTTAATAATCAAATTTTTAATTTAAAAAAATAAAATTTATGATGGTGTTGATATGAGGGGCCGCTCTTAGCCTCAAAACACTGTATATATATTAAAATTATGAATGAGTAGTTTAATTTTCAACAATAACATTAACATCTTAACATTTGTCTAAAATATGTTTTTGAAAATTTCCTATAAAATTAAAATTAAATTAGGTAAGTGTAAAATCATACCGCTTTGAAATGACTAAGCAAGTACCTGGGCATGCTCATACTTATAAACTATTATTAAATTAAAATATGAATTACTAAACATGAAGTATGCACCTTGGAAACATTATTATTATTACTAAATTATTAAATATGAATTGTACCATTGTACAAATGTATTTGCATAGTTTTTTTTTATATATTAATAGATCCTGACTCTATTTTCTAACTATCCAGGAGCTTTTGACATGCATGCTCGTGAATGGATTGTAACTTCAATTTAATTTATTTAAATTTAATTTATTTAAATTTACTTAAAATAATTAAACTTTGAAATATTTACTCCAAATTTGATTTGATAAAATTAAATCAACAAAATTGTTAAATCTTATTTTTTTTCTTTTACCAAATTATAATTATTAAATCTCACTCATCATATTTGTCAAATATGACAGCCTGTATATACATCAAGGGCGCAAGAGATATATATTAACTTGCAACATTTATCTAAAACAATAATATATATATTATAATTATATTATATATAATATACAATACATTCCTTTGGAATAAATTAAATTTCTACATTAGAGACAAACAAGAGAATCATCAAATTCCAACTCATGAGATGCCTAGCTAGTTAACTCCTCTGTCTCTTTGCCGGAAAAACATGCTGTAAATCACTTTCCACCACCACATCAAACTGTTGAACCCTAGTGCCAGAATGGTCAAACAAATAACCTTGAGAAAACCCTTCAACCCCATCAAGGCAAGCTTGCTTCATTTTCCGGCGGCCGGCTCCGACAGGAACATCCCGTAGGGCCCCACCTGCAGTCCAATACCTTTGACAACTTTTGCAAAAGTGTCTAGGTTGATTAACGTTGTAGTTGTTGAAGTAACAAAACTTTGTGTCCATGCTATTGCATCTAGGGCATGATATTACCTTTTCTGCCTCTCTATTTATACTTTGATCATCTACGTCATCGTTTTCTTTAGAACTTTTTGCCGGTGGTTGCTCATCCTTCTCTTGTTCTTTCGGCACGACTATAGTTTTTCCGAATAGTTTGATCCCTCGTACATCTTGTTGATTGTTGTGTACTTTGGCCATGTTAATTAGGTAAAGAATAAGAGAGATGGTACACTTGAGAGGGGGAGCGAGGGATTGTGTTTGTTGGATGGCAAAAAGTTGAGAAATGATGTTACATCTACAACTAATATTTATATATGCATGTGAATGTACTAGAAATTTATTAGGATAAACTAATAGCCGTATGCACCAAGGGGGCTTGCCTTCAGAGAGAATCGTGTACCCTTTTGGTTCTTTTTTCTTTCTGCTTTTTGAAAAACATGCGTCACAATTATGCGTCATGAGAAATATGTTCTCGTTTATCCTTACATTTCCCCCCACCGCCTTTAGAGATAAATTTTATTACTAATAACATAGAATTATAAGCATAGGGAAATATATATATATATATATATATATATATATATATATATATATATATATATATATATATATATTATATCAGAAATATTAAAAATTTTGGTCAGTTGGATGAGTTACGGACCTAAAAACTACATGTATTACATATAATTTAATGCCCTAACTATATATATATTTATATTATTTAAAATTTTATTTTTTAAACTCAATTATATATTTATTATAACACGGATCCAAATTATAATAGATTTATATTAAATAGAATAGATTTATATAAAATAAGAGAATATATAATATTAATGTAAATTTTTAATATTATAAAATTTTATATTAAATATCAATAAAAATAAAAATAAAAAATTAATTTAATTAAATATTAGTTATCATGTACTTAGCACGAATTATAAACTTATATAGATATACTTTTCGAGGCTTGAATTGTATCAGCATCTTCGAACGAATTTCATTTTGACTTCTGAATGGACACACAAATTATTATAAGTAAAAGCAATTATTTATGTGTAACTTAATATTATAGCTAAATATAAAAAGGTCACTTTTGAGTTAAAATTAATTTTAAGGAGAAAGCAAAATTTTAAAATTAAAGTTATCATATATTTGAATAAATTCATTATAATTATATCACTTATAAATTATTAAAAAGAATAATTGAAAATAACAAAATTGGATTATACTATTAATTTTTATTTAAAAAATATAAAATAAATTATTAAAAAATACTTAATCAACATTCTGAATTTCAATTTAAATATATTTTATTTTATTAAATAAACCCAACATTTTTAACAAGTAAAAACCACTTAACTATAGATACACAGGCTCAATGCCTCAATGTATGTAGGCTCTAGGCAGAGCCAACAGAGGTTTGCTTCAAAAGTTGATGATGAGCTTTTAGCCCAGTTAATGTACTTTTCTTCATGGGTCCCACATACCAGGTAAGTTGCGTGCAAAGTGTTTTAAAAGTGGGAGCATAATTAAAACTTAAAGCATTAATTAAGTACTACTACCTGCCTGCCTACTAATCTATACTACAATGGAGAATTCTCTACTAGGAGCCGGCTTAATCCTATATTAATAGTTTAATTAGAGTATAATATGATATCATTATTATTTTATTTTAATATAAATAAAATATATAAAAATATGCTATTTAGAATTTAGAAATCCTAAAATTCTAAGTTTGGGAAACCACCACAGCCTAAATTAAATGTCGAGAAAGTAGATTAAGATCAATCGGTAACAGTTTGTCATTTCATGATTATGTTTCTAAGTCAAGAAAAATATGAATTTTTATGTGTTAAGACATGCACATGTCCATTTGTAATATAGTTGACTTGTAAATAATACATTTATCATCTGCAATTAAAAAATAATCCAAAGTTCAACTGTGCATGTCAATAGTCGATATTTTATTAATAAAGTTAACTTCGCAACAGAAATTTTATCAAAAGTGTTCTTCGGATCATCTCTACATAATTAAGAGCCTCCATTAAAGATTAAGATTTTTGAGAGGGTTTCATCGGTGAAAAACATCAATCTCTTTATTTTTCTTATTTAAAATCTTCTTTTTCTTCAATTTGAGTTTTGTTAATCTCTCCTTCCGAGAGTTTGATTTTTATTTTGTTGTGTTTTAGTGTTCTCCATGACCGAATTCATAAATCGGCATGATTTTCATAGATTTGATTCACGGATGAAGGTTAATATGTGATTGCATCTATGATCGATTATGATCGATTGCATAGAACAGTCAGGTGACATTCACAGTCCGGTGAAAACAAGTATATACATTCAAATTATCTTCAAATCGTTTGGTTGTCTCTACATGAAGGAATGATTCAACAATGATATTATTAAGCGTCTGTCCAATTTCAATTATATTTGTAGATGCCGAATGGATTTTGTTTAATGAATTGATTCCTTTTTCAAAAAAAAAAAATCTTTAGATAATTAAGCCATTGTTTGTTCGGAATATCACATAAGTTATTTATAAATTAAAATTCATAAATTATTTATAAGATAAGTTAAATGGAGTCCTAATCATTTCATATATTTCAATAAAAATAAAAATAAAATAAAAATCTATCTCAATAACCAGAAAATATTTCAATTTTCTATGATTTTATTTATGAATAATGATAATTTTTAAATTATATCTTATCTATCTATACTATATTATTAAATCCGCAAATGCAAATATTTAGTCTGTCGTCTGTGTTTATTTTGTCTCTCAACCCAACTTTAAATACACATGTCATGTCTGTCTATTACTCAATTTCAAATACACTATTTTAATTAAAATATACAGTTCTACTTATAATCTTGTTTTAATTTACCCTTTACTCAACCTCTTTAATTATCTAAAATCACATCTTATTAATTAAATTTTATGAATATTAAAAAATAATATGTTATATATATATTTATTAAAATTTCTTACTATACTATATCTATATCATCTATACTTTTATAATGGCAATGTTTGGTCGGTCCTAAAAATTTTGCCACATACAAGTTGTCACGTGTGTAAATGATAATTTTCCTAACAATAATATGAGATACGGCTTACATACATATACCCCAACAATCAAAACTTGTCATGTGTCTGTCACATTATTTGGAGAAAAAAATGGGACAATATTTTGAATACTTAACATTATCCTTGAAATTTAAATGAACATTTTTGTTTTTAATAGAATAAGCTATCAAAATCATTATATAACAAGATACAAATCCTAACAAACAAATTTACTTTAAAATATTTGATATTCTTCAACGTTAAGTGATAATTGTAGGTAGTAATATAGGAATATAGGATCCCGGTTCATTGCTACCCGCCCCTAGTAATGTAATATAATAGCATGTACACTCATGTAGTATATAAGAAGACATACAATGCATAGTTGCATTTGATTATCTTTAAAGCTGGAAGCATATATATATATATATATATTTACGAGTGTTGACGATGACTTTGTTGTCACCTTTTCATGATCACTCGGCATTTGTTCTTTATCACTTTGTGTTAAATAGAAAAAGTAAGGTTTGATATGTGTGTACATTTGAGATTTCTTTACTAAAGGTATATTTTAAATGTTGTTTAGTGCTAATAACGTTGTCTTTTTCTTATACTTTCCATCCACTATGTAAAGTACGAACAAGGATTTTGTTTGTGTTATTTTGGAAAGATATTTATGTACGTAATAGATGATTTAATTAAAGACCTAATTAGGAAACCATAGATATAAAAGAAGATATCTATGCATGTATACATAAAACTCTATAGTCAGTGTTATTATGCATGGGTGGGTGACAACTGACACTGATACGAATGAAATTAAAAAAATGTCACATACTCCAAAAATTATCATAAATATTGTTCTAAATGCCGAATTGTTTCGTGTGTAATTGATAAATTCTTAAAATAATATAAGATCATGTCTGCATATATATGCCCATAAATTAAAATATGATATATGTCATGTCATTTCAAATTGCATGAAAAAAAATTAGGATAATTTTTGATACGCGGCATTACTCATAAAATTATAGAGTGTGAAATATAATTGGACTTAATTATATATAGTTTAAATAAATATTTTAAATTTTTATAATTTATTCCATTTTATACCTAATCATCTAAATTATAGTTCAAACTCATAAAGAACGTTTAATTTTATATATCTTTTTTCTTTTTTCAATCTTTAACTTCTATAACTTTTTATTATTTTTTCTTAAATTTATCATTTCATTCAATTTAATTTAATTTAATTTAATTTCATTCAATTTCATTTCATTTCATTCTTCCCAACAAAATGAAATATATAAGAGTCCAAATTTCAAACTAATATTTATATATGAAACTTAAAGATTTATACATCCGTTATTTTAATATTGTGAGCTTCGTCAAGAGTTTTATTATAATTTATGAATAATTAATATATAATATTATGTATTATTAGAAATTGATCCTTTCACAAGCAAGTACTTGAATAAGGTCTCTCATACTTTTTTTGAGTAAGTATTAATTCAATAATAAAAAACCAAACGGCATCTAAAAAATAGTCACGTCGAACGGACATAAAACAGAAACAATAATCGATTAATCCATTCTTTTTATAGATATAGTCACGCAATTTGTTGAAGATAATATATTTACATGTACCTGTTTCACCATATCCCAGTTGGAACTAATTCAGTTTGAGCTATCGACCCCAATCCCTAAAAACATTTATCACTAAATCAAACACTATACTTTCACAAACAAATGAGAGAAACACCAAAACTCTCACAAATGAGAGACTACAACTAAACTAAAATTGTAAATTAAAACTAAAATTATAAAATAAAAGCAAGTCTTAGATCCAGAAAATGAAATCACAAAAACAAGAGAAACCGGACCTCTCGAAACTAAATAACCACCGATTTGATCGGATAAGATAGAAAATCTGGATGCTCCAATGATTTTTGATTTAAGAATTTTTATTGAAAAATGAAAGGAAACAAGTTAGTTTCCTCCTACTCTTGATATATTTAACATGTATAGAATATAATAGTATAGATATTTTAAATTTTATTTTATTTATTTATTTTTAATTATTCAAAAATTTTGTATAAGGAACAAGCACTTTTTTTGACCCATTACATTATTGGACCAACCTAGGGGCCTTATATTTGTTCTGGGCCAGCGTAGTTCTGTATTTCGATTTGTGCGTTTTACATTAGTATGAATTTGCTCAAGAATTAGCCAGTTCCGGATTATTTACAAGTTTAAAAAGAAATAAAATTATACTATCAAATTATCAATTATCAGGTATGTTTCTTTTTTTTCTATATCTGTTATTATTCAAATCTCAGATTTTGAACAAAGTTAATGTCATATCTGATTTTTTCCGATCCCCGGACAGTGCCATTTTTATGGCGTTTGGATCGCGTGTGGTGTTATATACTTATATGTCGTTTATGATGATTTTGTGTCATATTAGATGACTTTTATCATATTGAGAATTTTATAATATAATTCTATACTTCATTTACTATTATATTTCAGTTACTTCCATTTACTTATTTATATTTTTTAATTTGTTTTATTATTTTTCAAATTCACTTGGATGAAAAATAATTATAGATGGAAGAAGAATGAAAAAAGATTTTGATATACATGTACTTGCTGCACATCTTTTTATTCAAACAAACTAATTTTTGGATTAAGTTTATCAAAGTGTAATCCGGTTTTCTTTCATACTCTTTAGTTTTAAGGTGTTCTCTTTCCGGTTATTAAGATTTTATTATCTAAATTTCCGGAAATATCTATGCATGATTTTCGGTTACATAATAAATTTATGAAATGAAAGAAACTATTTTATTTGATATTCGGTATTATATTTACATACAACTCATTTATGCGTATGCATTTCCTGTTAATTTTTTTTAATAATTCGTAAAAAATGGTTCCTTCCGTTTGCTTTAAAATTTTCAAATCAACGCCATCAAAAATGTCAAATTAAGACGAAATTACACTTTTTCATTTCTACTCTGTACTAAGGATCCATGTTTAGACATAATTTCTGATAAAAAGTAGTATTGTAGGATTGCATATGTATCAAGGTGTTTTGTAAGAATATCTTAATACTTGAATAATAATTTTTTTGTTTGATATTTTACTTGTTTTTCAAGATTTACAAAGTGTTATAAAAAAAAAAGAGTGATATTAGAGATTCTAAATTATTTTAAAAATGTTTTTTTAAATGCCATAATGAAAAATTTTAATTGATATAATTAATGTAAATATAAAAGGTTCATCTCATTTATTATTTTCCCGATTAATTATAACTTTTCATTCTACCTTAGAAAAAAAAATGTATGATGGCCCAATGTTTAGGGTGTATTCAAAAGTGTTAAATTAGCCTCTTAATGGACTATGTGGTCGATTGATGAATAGGTCATCAAATCCTTACGGATCTGGGCATGAGAAGTTTGGTGGTCTCCGAAATGGTTACTAGTAAGTGAAATCTTTCTTTTGCGGAATTTATTGATTTGAGTTACTAAGATAATGATATTGATTCTCTGTTGTTTGATGACTTTGTAATTTCATTACTCTAAATTTGGCATTTGTATGAGATGTGTGGAATTGTATTTATCTCGATTTCTGTTTGACTCTTCATGTATTTGCTTTTGATTTTATAAAATCAAATTTGGTGCATTAGCTTGCGAGTGATGAGTGCTAGTTGATTGTGAATCAATACAACAAATTTTTTGAATTTGTTGTTATTTTAATCACAAACTAAGTTTCTTCCTCATGCTGGTGAATTTTATGTTTACATGTTACTATTAAAATTTATGGTAAAAGGTAGGATGCATTATAATTTTTATAGCCTTTTACGATCTATTAGCCAGTTAATTTTAGAAATTCAACTGCTTTAGTAGCTTGGTTTGTGATGAAGGAAATAGTCCACCTTTATCTGTTATCATGTTGCATGTTTTTGTTCTTTGTCTGGGTAATGCTTTGTATAATATGTCTATCTAATTGTATTCTGATAGCTTCTATTACATGTATGCAGAGTGTTGAATTATTTTTGAGTAAATATATGCTTATTATTAATTGTAATAATATTTCTGTTTTGCAGCATTCATGGCCAATGTGCCATCATAATGTTTGATGTCACTGCTAGGTTGACTTACAAAAATGTTCCAACATGGCATCGTGATCTTTGCAGGTTTGTATTTCTAAAATAATGATAATGATAATGATAATTCATACTTCGTGGTTGGGTTTTCTCTGATATAGTTAGCAATTTGATTTAATCAGGGTCTGTGAGAATATTCAAGTTGTGCTTTGTGGAAACAAGGTTGATGTGAAAAATCGACAAGTTAAAGAAAAGAACAAATCGGCTTATTTGAAGCTGGTGACTGATTATGAAAATAGCGTAGTTAATGCTGGTGATGCGACAGAGGTGCTACTCAGAGCTGAAAGCAACTTCATTACTGCTGAAACTAATAATAATCGGACTAGAACAAGAATCGAAGATCTGACAGCGATGCTAGGCAGCCTTAAGATGGAGGCCATGGAAAGAGATGGACTTGAGGCTTTGACAGCCGAGAGGGATCGCTGTAATAAGGCTTATTTGCTTGCTGCAGAGAATGTTGAAGAGACTGCTGCCAGACTCGAGGAGATCAAAGAGCGATATGATGTTGCCGAAAAAGAAATACAGAGGTCACTTGATCGGTTGCAAGACCTTGTGGGAAAATAGCGGAGAACCAATCCCCACCTTTTTGCACCCTCTAATTTTGATATTTCTGTGATTATTAGGGGCTTGAAAGTTGCAAAATTTGAAACACTGTGCGTTTAATGTGTTCTGAAATGCTCCCAGAACTATAAAATACTAGTACTAATATTTGATGTTTTTAAAATTATGCAGAAAAGCCATATTAATCCTTCTTGTAGCGTCTTCTTAATCTAATATTTTTCAAGAGAATTGCATGGCTCTGAACTTGAGTATGGTCTTTCTTATCTTTATTATGTTCTTGTTGCATGAAGCTTAGGTAGCAAGTTATAGAAGAGCCTAACGGCCTAATTAAACAGCCTGAATACAAGACATTTACACGCAAATAAATAACTAACCGCCTGGTATGCATTGATTTATGTAATAACTTGATAGGTTCATGTGTATATTTTTTATTACTTTGATGGTTTAAGTGTACACGGATTTCATTATTTTCCTTCACTCTCCTTACCGGATAGTGACTTACACTCTCCCAATTTCCGGCCAAAAAAACAAAAAATATGGCTTATGTGTTCATTTCTCATACATGGATGGTTGAACCGTCCAAAAATTCTCTTCAACTGCTAGTGTGTATATTAGTCCATATTTCGATGGCTAAAGTGTGTTTAATCCCATTTATTTAATGACAAAGACTCGGTGATAGTAGTGATGCGTAGACAGCAAATGCTAAATGATGCATATGCAGTGTGGGGATTGACTAGGCCCGGGTGATTAGTAGCTTTTAATTTCAAATTATTTTAATTTGAATGATTTAGTTTACACTTCCTAATTTTTTAAATAAGGTATACTCGTATATGGAAAAAATTATGAGCCATTGCATCATTTTTAATGATTTTGATTATGTAAATAATTTTTCATTAATAATATGATATTAATAAGGAATCTTTAAACTGGTAATAATCATTATACAAATTATTCATGTTCCCCTGTTTCTTTAATTCCAAGCAACTCTAGTCATATTAAATACTCTATTATAAGTGGCATAAAAATACTGAATTTTTTCATATGAATTACAAAGTTAAGATAAATTATTTGACTCAAATTGTTATATTTTAAAATCTTTTTACTAATAAATTATGATTTTTCTAATCATATAAAGGTTGGAAAATTAAAATCAAAATGATGAGATATCTAGAGAGTGCATGAAAGACTTTTACCCTTTATAACTATAATAAATTAGCTAAATTAGCTAAGTTATTTGAATAAATAAGAGGTTAGTCATTAGTGATTTATTATGTTTGATTTGTTAGATTTAAATTTCACTAATCATTATATCCTTAAAAAATTATTATCTATATATTATGTTAGACAGTATGAGTGTTGCAGAAGGGGGCGGGGTTGAATGCAACTTGATAAATTATTACTAATCTTACTAACAACAAAACAAGAAGTAACAAAATCAAGTTGGGGATGCAAACAACAGTAAGCAAGTAAAAGAACAAGGATGTATAACTTCAAAAATTAATTTTATTAATTTTTGTTTTGCTACAACTGACTGGAAGATGTTTCTGGCTTCAATAGATACAATAACAAGAGAATGCTAATGTTTTTATACTTGAGAAAGGTTAAGCTCAGTTGCATAAGGGAAAATGTTTGTGAGATATGTGTATTTATACTAAAACACATATCTCACTTATAAGTGTACTTTCCCTTATTTCCTGGACAGTACTTGAAATAGAAACTTCACTTTTTCTTCTCAAATTTGTCTTCATTCCATTTGTAGATAAAAATTCTCTGAGAGGATTTGACATTCTTGACTCCATGAACATGTTTCATCTTTTTGCTTGCTTTTTCTCAAGTTGTAGTAGTATACTTGGCAGACTAGGTAGAGTTGTCAAGATCAATCAGTGAATGAAGTTTACCTAGTCTGCTTCTTGAAACAGACTGTCAGTTTCACCAAAATGTTATTGTCAACCTTTAGCTTCTCTTTGGTGACAATATCTTTGATTCCGCATACTTTACTATCAAGCTCGCCAGTCTTCTAAAACATGCTGTCATCCAAAGGTACTGTCAACTATCCCGCCAAACATGCTGTCAACTATCCCCGCCAAAGCTACTATCAGAAAACTTGATGTCTTCGATTCTTCAATCTCCGTCAAGTTTACTGTCAAGGAATAGTTGCTGTCAGTAAAACTTGTTGTCTTAGAGTCTTCATTCTTCGCCAAGTTTACTGTCACAGAATAGTTGCTGTCGTCTGTTCCAAAAGGTGTTGTCACTTGAATGTGCTGTCGTAGGGTTTAGTTTGTAGAGTGTTACTGTCAATGATTTGATCTATGCTGTGCATGAACACTTTATGAACTTCTACTTCATAGATCATTTATTACATTTGTATAAGACAATAACTATTGATACTTACTGTCACATACTTGACTTTTTGTATATACTATTACAAGTGACATTTAAACATACTGTCAATGTGTATATGACAGTATATTTTACTTAGTTAATATTTAATTAATCTAAGTAAGTATTAGTTGGTTACATTGATAATACCACAATCCCTAACAATCTCCCCAAATTTATTTTTATGATAAATAAAGACAAATTTAAAGAAAATTGCAGATGCTAACTCAATTAATAAATAACAGAAGTGTTTTTACAGGAAAAAAAAATTACAAGTACAATTTTATCTCAAGTTAAGCTCCTGTAGACTGAACAAATCTTCAATTTTGACTCGAGCTTCATCAACACTTCTTATCTGCTGTCATCCTTCCATATAACCCTTCAAGAACTTTCAGTTCCTTCTTCTCTTCATCTGTCTTGGCATGATCAGAGACACAATCTAAGACTAGCTTCACCATTTTATAAGAAAGATTCTTCAACTCCCTGTAGGTGTAGTAGTTCTCAGTTGGTCATTTGGATATGTACAGATGCTTCATTCCAAACATGTTTTTGACAAATCTTTTTTTTAGAAGAGTAGACCTGCTTCACCCTAAGTTTGTCTATGGTTTCATCCTCTTCTTCTCTTGATTCAATAATATCTCAGACAATCTTGTTTAAGTCTCTTTCAAATTCCAAGAATGAACCTGTAGTTAGTTTGAAGATCTTCATCAAGTTTTCATTATTGAGCACCCTGAAATTGACAGCATCCACTTCAATGCTATCAACAATGATTCTCAGGGGCCCAAAAAGGACTGGAGAAACATAGTTAGGCCTTTTAGAGAATTGATCATTCAGCATTGCATGCTTCATGTCAATCTCAGCCTCCTTGATCCTTTTTGATATTTTCTCCACCTTCTTCTTAGCCTCTTCAACTTCATTTTCAAATTTCTTCCTCTTCTCCCTCTCATCTTTCTTCTTAGAGTCACATATCTCCAGTGTTCTATTCTTTAGATAAAAAATCTCAAAGTTTGTGATGTTGAGCAGTTGCTTCTTGATTAGCTTAGTGATATGAGGGTCATTTACAGTCATATTTTTCAACTCCTCAAAAGTGATTTCTTCAGCAAATCCACCAGAATTGTAGAAGATAATTCTGTCAGGGTTTCTGAGAAGACATTGTTGTGTCCTCTCATACCCAAACTTCTTCTCAATTTCTTTCTTCTTCTTGGCTTGAATAATCCTCATAACACTTGACATGTAATTGCATTCCTCAGGATAATGATATTCTTTCAACTGCTTCACCAACTCTTCAAGTAGATCCAGATTTTTGTTTTAGAGAATCTGTGCTCCAAAACTCCTTAATTACATCTTCACCTTCAAACATCACCCCATCTGAGTAGATAATTGTCTTAGGCTATTCAGCATTAGTAAAATCCAAAGGGTGAGGTTCGAAGGAATCCATCAACTCCAAGAATTTCCTTATCAACATTCCTCTCAACATCTGTGTCCTCATGTCTGTTCCTTGAATTAAGAGCAATATTTTTCTGACCAGAAAATAATTCACATCTTTCATCTCATAACTCAATTCTTTTGCTGCTCCATTTGAATAGAAGAGAATTATCTTCTTGAGAGAATTTACTTCAGACCATTCAACATCTACCTTGACCAGAGATTCTACCTTTGATTGTGCTAAGTTTTTTATTGTTGGTCTTCTAAGATCAAGACAATCATCATGGAGCACCTCAGACATAAGCTTCCAACCCTTCCTGCTAGGCTTCCTGCTAGAGTGAGGTTTTGGTCTTTCTGCCCTAGCCTTCATGTACCTCCTGGGAATGGAAATTTTCTTTGACATTAACTTTTGGAAAAATTCTTGTGACAGCATCTCTTGAGAAGTTACTGTCAATTCAGGCTTAACAGTAGATTTTGCTTCTGTGATAGTATGTTCAACCTTATCACTCCTGATAACATCTTTTTCATCATCTTCAAATCCAAGTACCACTGTCTTCAAAACCTTCCCTTCAACACCATCTTTATACTTCTTCTCATCCTTTTCCTTATCTTCCTCCACCTTATTTCCAGTTCCAGATTACCCTTCACCATTGTTGTGTTGGTTGGAACTACCTACACCTTCATTAGGCTTTTCATCATCATCTCCATCTCTTTTCTCCCGAGTCTTATTCACATTCTTCCTCAACTTCAACTCTTCAAGTCTTCTCAATTCTCCTTCCAACACCCTTAATACTTCAACTCTCTCTTCATTGATGAGAATCTACTTGAAATAGTCAAAAGCTTCTTTAACAGATCTAGGCCTACACATGCTCACCATTTCAAGATTCATAGATCTGTATTTTCCATCTGTAGAGCTACTGAATTTGATGCCCAATGGATCATGAGTTATTTATGGCAATTTCTCAATTATCAGTTTCTGCAGTGTCCTCTTCAGATTTTCATTTAGACATGACTTATCTGTATTGATTTTAAGTTTGATTGCTTCTATCACTACAATTTCTTGTCTACTCAGATAAACCATACTCACACACCAACTGAAACCTTTTTCAGTTCTGACAGAGATTACCCACTTATTGCTTTTAGACACCATCACAGCTGCTCCTACTGTTGACTTTCTCATTGAATCAAAAAATTTCTTGGGGTCTCTATTAGATGAGGCTCTCAGATCATTGATCCTCTTATTGAATTTGGCATCCTCAAAGACTCTGCTGTTTTCATTTTCATCTACCATAAGAATTGAAGCCTGTTCATCATCAAAATCTTCTTTTTCTTCTTTTATCAAGTCATCACTTTCATCTTGAAAAAGTTTCTCCTTTCCTTTTCCTGCTACATGGACCACAAAATCCTTCTTCACTGCACCTTCGTTTATCACAATACCTTTCTCCTTAAGGTCTCTCCACCTTATCACCACCAAGCTTTGTAGCAATCTCAGCAGCCACACTAGACAACAATGCTAGTTGACTCTCCCCCTGAGATGCAGCTTTATCACTTTTCTCCCCCTTAGTTGAGGTAGCAACTGCAGGGTTTCAAAACTTAACATTAAACTCCTGAAGCTTGTCAAAGATGGCCTTGGACCCTTCATTCATTATTTGCTCCAAACTGGCCATCCTGTTAACTAACTTCACTTGATTCCTGCCAACTGTGTCTAGATTCTTGGATAGCTTGGTGACCTTATGTGAAAGGGATTTCAACCTTTCATCAGCTTGTTTGGAGGATTTGGAGGTTGTGGTAGTTCTCACACTCTCTTGTTTTTTCTGAGTGATTTCATCACTCCTCACCAACTCACTTTCAAGGCCTATTGCCTTTGATATTTTGGCTCCCATATTTTGTTTTTTCATTTAGCCTTGCTCATGGCCCTCTTCTTTTTCTTGGGATTTTCCCAGCCCCTCATTTTTATGCTCACTTCTTTTTTTTATCTCTCTTTTTCTTTTCACACCCTCACTCATCCTAGGTGCAAGAAACTGAGCAGATACACCTTGTACAAGAGATATAGATTTTACCTTGAGGATTGCAAAAATGAGAGCAGAATCATCATCACTGTTGTGCTGAGAAGTAGTGGCCATTGGAGAGATGATGTCTGGATTTTGAATGTTGAAAACTTCTGTGGCATCATTTGTTGACAAGTTACTGTCATGAGGATTGATAACAAATTTGTCATTAACAGCAACTGAGGCTGTAACAACAATCTCTTCCACCCTTTGAGTAGAAGGTTCTTGTGGATTGTTATGATTAGTCTCATCCAATTGTTGGAATAGTGCATCAATATTTTGATCTTCAAAGTTAGAAAAATGAAATGTGCCATAATTGAATGAGACGTGTTCCACATTTTCTAGCCCTATAGTGTGAGTATCTTCAAGTGTGGGCTCAGGTTGAGTGTGTTCAACCTATTGTGCAAACTCTTTACAGGATGTCATGGGAGACTGACCAAGTTCAATAGATGCCTCCTGTTGAGAAGAGACATCCAGAGATGTGTTTTGATCCCTTTTAAGAGATGTACCCTTTTGAGAGGACACACCCTGGCTAATAGAGGTTAATACCCTTGCCTTCTTTCTCCTAGGCTCACCAGGACCCTTTGTGGGTTCTGTGTACTGACTATCACCCTTATTTGCTGCATCTAGTACAGTTTCACCACCTACTTGTAGAAAGGTTGCTATCCTAGGTTGAGTGGTTCTCCTCCTTTTAGGAGTCTGGTCCTTTTGAGAAGAACCAGATCCTTGGCTAATATTTTTGGTGACTCAAGAAGGTTGGACTCCTTCAAAAGGTTTAAAGTGTGGGTTAGGAATGGAGAGTTCAATATCATTCTCATCACTCAAGAAAAATACATGGTAGTCCCTAATAATTTTTAAATTCAAACTATTGATAGTAGAAAACATGAAGTTAGTTATAAACAGACTCAATTCAGTGTTAAGTGATTTACTGGTTAATAAAGAATGAATATTTTTCTTTAGTGTTAGGGACTCCATGCATTGAACACTATCTAAATTAATTATGCCTACTACAGAATTAATAATAAACATAAAGAATCTAGGATAGTAAATTACCGGTTTTCTAGCTTCTTTTTTTCCCAGCACCAACTTGAATAGAGGCATCATGAGCTTTCCAATGTCAATTCTGTAGTTATGCCCCATGGAATGCACAATCCTCCTGATGTATGCTAGCACTTCATTCCAGCCACTTGTTTTGCTGGACATGGACCATGAGACTGCATCTAGCATCATGCTCCATTCTTTATTTAGGTACTTCCTTTCCATGCCTTTCGAAGGATACCTTTCATCACCATTTGTACTTAGCTTGGGTCCAGTATACCCAACCATTTTGAAGAACTTGGAGAGTTGTTCTTCACTTGCAGGCTCTTCAAATAGCAGGCCCTTCAAATAGCAGGCCTTCAGCCTCTTCCATATGAAAAGCTTCATTGATTTGAGAGGAATCAATGGTGTAAGAGGTACCATTGATTTAGAAAGAGATAGAGCTAGCATCTTGCCCCCCTCACATACAACAGAGGTCCAAAATTGAGATAATCTTGGTATTTCTAGATGGGGACTTGAAGTAAGGGCATATGTAAGGTAAGAGTTATTCATGAAGCCAACAAAAGGTTTGAAGGCTTCACCAGCTTCACCCACTGAAGCCATGGTGGTGAAGTTGGTTTGGGCAAGAGAATAGATAATTTGAGGTCCAGACATGGTTAAAGATTGTTTGAAGTTAAGAAATGAAGAATGGTTTAGAATTTGAAGAACAATTTAGAGAAAGAGAGGTTACTGAGAAAATGGAGAGTTTTTAGGTTGTAAGAGAGTAAAGAAGTTAAGAGAGAAATAAGGTAAAGTGAAGAGTGAGAGAAATTTTAGTTGTGTTTATATATGATGTGAAAAAGAAACTGTCAAGAAAAGAATTTTAAACAATTTTAACTTATAGTTGTCTTCTAGTTCCATTCCTTGACAATAACTCATGCACTAAAAATTACAAACACTCTTGATAGTAACATTAACGGTTAAAGAATATATATAATAAATGAATAACCCTAATATTAACTGTTGACAGTATGTTATGCGGGGATTTTAGAAAACTATACTGTCAAAGGATACTGACAGTAAGTTTCAGAATTTGACAGTAAGTTTCATTCTCGCATACTATGCTGTCAAGATTTCTCAATCGTTTGACAGTAGGTTTCACAGGATTTGATAGTAAGGTTCAATCTTGCGAAACATACTGTCAAGACTTCTCTACCTTTTGATAGTAAGTTCCACAGGATTTGACAGTAAATTTTAATCCCGTGAACTATACTGTCAAAACTTCTCCACCATATGACAGTAAGTTTTCACAGATTTTTACAGTAACTTATCATTATGCGATAGTATAAATAAAACATATTGTCAAGCAACTTGACAGTATCTTTTATTAGTCACATAAGAATTAAGTTACTTAAAAATAAATTAGTTAACCTCTCAGTTAAATATCATCATGTCTTTCCACTGAGATAAAAATCAAAACACCTCTAGAGGCCAATAATTCTCAGTGAAATTCAGTTAACTAAATTTTTGATCAACTAAACAGAATTACATTAACATGTTAAATTTAACATATCCAATTCACTCACTAGCCTGTTGAATGTCTTTTCATCCAATGGTTTGGTAAAAATATCTGTAAGTTGCTTCTCTATGGGTACATAGATTAGCTTGATTGTGCCTTCCTCCATATGCTCTCTAATGAAATGATGTCCGATGTCAATGTGCTTAGTTTTGGAATGTTGAACAGGATTCTCAGAAATTACTATGGCACTAGTGTTTTCACAAAAGATAGGAATTCCTTGCAGAGTCAACCCATAGTCCAATAGCTAGTTCCTCATCCAAAGTAACTGAGCACAGAAACTACCAGCTGCAATGTATTCAGCCTTTGCAGTTGAATTTGACACTGAATGCTGCTTCTTGCTAAACCATGAGACCAATCTTTCTCCCAAAAACTGACAGCTTCCTGTTGTACTCTTTCTGTCTATTCTGCACCATGCATAGTCTAAATCTGAATATCCACCCAAGTTAAAACCAGATTCTTTAGGATACCAAAGGCCTAAATTTTGAGTGCCTTTCACATATCTAAGAATTCTTTTTACTTCCATTAAATGTGACTCCTTGGGATCGGACTAAAACCTTGCACACAACCCTATTGCAAACATGATGTCAGGCCTACTAGCTGTTAGATAGAGAAGAGAGCCAATCATTCCTCTGTACATTTTGTTGTCCACCTTCTTTCCTTTTGGATCCTTGTCAAGTTGAGTTGCTGTTGAGATTGGAGTCTTTGCAGGAGATGAGTCTTCCATATCAAATATTTTCAAAAGATCCTTAACATACTTAGTTTGGAAAATGAATATTCTATCTTTTTTTTGATAGATTTGAAGTCTAAGAAAGAATATTAATTCACCCATCATACTCATCTCATATTTGTTCTGCATCAACTCAGAGAATTTCTTGCATAAATCTTTATTTGTTGAACCAAAGATAATGTCATCAACATACAATTGAACTAGAATGATATCATTTTCATGCTTTTTGTAGAAAAGAGTTGTATCCACAATCCCTCTTGTAAAGTTATTATCAAGAAGAAACTTGGAAAGAGTATCATACCAAGCCCTTGGTACTTGCTTTAGACCATACAATGCTTTGAGCAGTCTGTACACAAAGTTTCCCATTTTTAGATCTTCAAAGCCTAGAGGCTGTTCAACATACACTTCTTCTTCTAACTCTTCATTAAGGAAATCACTCTTAATATCCATTTGAAAAACCTTGAATTTGTTGAATGCAGTAAAAGCAAAAAATATTCTAATTACCTCAAGTCTGGCAACAGGAGAAAATGTTTCTTCATAATCAATCCCTTCTTGTTGACAGTAACCTTTTGACACCAGTCTTGCTTTGTTTCTTGTGACAGTACCACAATCATCCATCTTGTTCCTATAAACCCATTTAGTGTCTATTATGGATTTGTTCTTTAGTCTAAGCACCAACTCCCAAACACAGCTTTTTTCAAATTGATTAAGCTCTTCTTGCATGGTATTAATCCAATCTGGATCAGCCAAAGCTTCTTCTAGAGTTTTAGGTTCTATTTGAGATAGGAAACAAGAGTACATGCATTCATTGGCAACATTTCTTCTTGTTTTGACTCCAGTTCCTGGATCACCAATGATTAAATCATTAGTGTGATCTCTGTTCCATTTTGTTTCTCTTAGAGAATCACTAGAATCTTCAACATTTTGTTGATTGACAACATCTTTTGTTCTTGCACTGTTGACAACATCAATTTCTTCAAGTCCACTATTCATTGGAACATTCCCAGAAAAATCAGTTGTTTGAGCAGTTCCTTCATTTTCTCTAGATTGGTTAGGAACCATTGTTGGACCAGAAATTGTGTGATCAACTCTTGGTGAATCCTCTTCAATCTCTTCTAGATAGCCTTGATTTTCGAAAGCTAAAGATTCTATTTCTTGACTTCCTTCAATTCCAGGAAATTTAGTTTCATCAAAGGTGACATTTACACTATCCTCCACAGTCTTGTAATCAATGATGTAGACTCTATATGCAGTCCTGTCAATACCATACCCCATAAAGATTCTTTCAAGTGCTTTAGTATCAAATTTTCTTTTGATCTCAGTTGAATCTTTCATGAAGTAGCACTTGTTTCCAAAGACATGAAAATAGTTAACAATTGGTTTCCTTCCTGTGAGCAATTCATAAGTTGTCTTTTCATAGGCTTTGTTGACTATAGTCCTGTTTTGAGTGTAACAAGCTGTATTGATTGCTTCACCCCAGAAATAGGTAAGAAGTTTTTCTTCACTTAACATTTTTCTTGCAGCCTCAATAAGAGTCCTGTTTTTCCTTTCCACAACACCATTTTGTTGAGGTGTCCTTGGTGTATAGAATTATTGAGTGATTTTATTGTCTTTGCAGAAATCATTCATGATACTATTTTTGAACTCAGTACCATTATCACTTCTCAAAATCTGTACTTTGTACTTGGGATTCTTGTCAAGAACCCTTACCAAATCAACGATTTCTTGTGCAGCTTCATCTTTGGATGCTAGACACCTCACCCATGTGTATCTTGAAAAATCATCAACCATTACTAAGGCATATCTTTTTCTTGCCAGAGATTGCACATTCACATGACCAAATAAGTCCATGTGAATCAGTTAAAATGCCTTATTGATTGAACCACTAGGAGTGCTTTTGTGAGCAGCTCTCCTCAGCTTCCCTTTTTGGCAATCCTCACACAATCCTTCTTGACAGAATTCAAGTTGCGGCAGCCTTTTCACCAATTCTCTCTTCATTAGATGATTCATTTATTTGAAGTTCAAATGAAAGAGCTTCTTATGCCACAACCAACTTTCAGATGGAGAAGCCTTACTGTAAAAACAGTAGACTTTATCTTTCCTTACAGAATCCAAGTCAGCTATGTAGAGGCTTTCTTTCCTTACTCCTTGAATAACTTCTTCTCCTATCTTTTTATTGACAATAGAGCATCTATCTTGATCAAAATCAACCTTGAAATCTCTTTCACAAAATTGAGTGACACTCAATAAATTGTGCTTCAATCCATTCACTAGAGCAATTTTCTCAATTTTCAAATTTCTAACTTCCAGTATGCCATATCCCATTGTGAAACCAATGCTGTTGTCACCAAAGGTTACATAAGGGCCATCCATTTCCTTTAACTGTGATAGCAGGACTTTATCACCAATCATGTGTCCTGAGCATCCACTGTCAATGATCCACATGATTCTTTTATTTTTCCTGTTGCCTCGCAAAGTAGAATATCTCAAGTTGTTTTTGGTACCCAATTCATATTGGGTCCATCTGGTTTAGCTTGATCACAGTTTGAAGTTGGATTAGTTGAATTTTCTTCTCTTGCTTTTAGCAAGACTCCTATAGCTACCCATTCAAATTTGATTACTGGTTTAATAGCTTTTCTCTTGGGTTGCTTGTCTATCCTAACTTTAGGTGAACTTGGAGTCTTTGCCTTTTCAGTTTTAGCATTCTTATATAGACATTCTTGATTATTATCAAAAGGCATGCTAAAGCAAATATTCATCAAGTTCATTTTACATGAAATGCAATCAAAATCACCACAGTGAGTTACTTGTATGTTCTTTAAAGGCATGCTGTGTAAATTTCCATTACTGGAGGTAGCATTCTTGACATTTGACTTGACCTTATTGCAAACATGAGTTAGATGACTAGAAGACCCATAATTATTGCACAACTTTCTAAGAGCATTATGAATATAATCATAACTGTTCTTCTTGTTTATTCCTAATTTTCCATTTTTGTTCTTCTTGGTCTTCATGACAGTATATTTAGAAGTTACTGTCATACTGGTGTTGACAGTAGGTTTAGATGGAGTTGTCTTGATAGTAAGTTTGGATCTTACAGTCTTGACAACAGCTTCTGAACTTACTGTCTTGCCAGTGTTGACAACATCTTTTAAACACAAGTTACTGTCAGGGTCAAAACTAACTGTCTTAGAAATTTTGACAGTATCTTTTGCCTTAAGGGACTTACTGATAACATCATTGTCCTCATCATCTATCTCTTGTTTAATCACTAATGCTTTCTCATCAAATTCAAATTCAGCCTTCTTGAACAAGGGATTCTTAACTTTTTTTAGAATGGACGGTTTGATAGTATGTTTGACTTCTTCCTCTACAACCTATTTCTTTCCATTTTTCTTCTCATGGTTAAAACCTATACCTACCTTTTGATTTTCAGTATTATTATCATGGTAAGATTTTAACAAGGAAGAATAATTCTTGTAGTCCTTGATTTTTAGTTCATTCTCAGAAATCTGTTTTCTAAGAAATTCCTCAATCTGAGAAGCACAAACAATCTTGTTCTTAAGAATCTCATTTTCTTATTGTAAGGAATCAAAAGCATTTTGTTTAAGTTCTAGTTCATGATTTTTAACTTTCAATGGCTCATTAGCACTAGACAATTTAACTATCTCCTCATTGGCAGCTAACATGCTTGTATGAATATTGTAAATTTTAGAACTTAAAATTTCAACAATTTTCTTATACTGAGATGTAGTCATATTAACTAGTAAGAAAGGGTACCTGACTTGATGAAGTGGATAGACCTTCTCCTAAGTTTTCCATGAGAGCAAGATTTTCATATTCTTCTTCTTCCTCTTCATCAGAGTCTTCCCAACACTTTCCTTTAGCCACAAAGGCTCTTCCTTGTTGCTTTTTCAGCAAGGCTTCATACTTGGCTTTGAGTTTCTCATAGTCATTGTCATTTCTCCTCACTTGTTTTGGCTTCTTATATTCTGTTGCAAAATGCCCCATTTCACTGCAGTTGTAGCACCTTATCTTGGATCTGTCCACCATACTTGTTTTGTATCCACCTTTTCCACTTCCTCCAGGTTTTGAGATATTTGACTTGTTGAACCTGGAGCTTTGTCCTCTTAGTTTGAAAGCTTTGTTCTTCTTGAATCTCAAGTTGGAGAACTTTCTTGCCATGTAGGCCATTATTTTGTTTTCCATATTGTCCAGTTCCTCCAAAGTGTAGAACTCACCTTCTTCACCATCCTTGAGTTCCAGAGTCACACCTTCATCTTCATCTATAATTTCTTCAATCTTGATTTACTGTTGATGCTGAGATTCCTTGAGCTGCATCACCTGTGGATCCTAAGCTACTAAAACATTTGATGTGTTGACCATTTTTCCTCTTTGACAGCTTGAATAGCTCTCTTTTACAGCAGCTCTAGCTCATAGATTTTAAGAATGCCATATAAAGTTTCAAGAGAAACTTTTGATAAATCCCTTCCTTCTCTTATGGCAGAAACCTTGTGCTCTATGTGGTCAGGAAGTGTCAACATGAATATCATGTTTACCTCTTTTTTGTCATAAAACTTTCCATGCAGCTGCAAGTCATTTATCATCCTGTTAAACCTCTCAAACATCTCAGTCAACCCTTCACTTGGTTTAGCCATGAAGGCTTCATACTGAGACACCAGAATCTGTCTTTGATTTTCTTTTACTTCATCTGTCCCTTCATAGAGCATCTCAATGGTTTCCCATATTTTCTTTACACTGGTGCAGTTGACAATGTTGTTGTACATGACATTGTCAAATGCCTCAGTGATAATAAATTGTAAGCAATCATCTAGAGATACTTTTTCTTTTTCAGTGTTAGTGTACTCTGAAACCTTTTTAAGAACCCAGTAGGCTGGTATTGTTTCACCATCTACTGTGGTTTCAGGTACATATGTTTGAGGTATGAATGGACCATTCTCCAGGATTCCAGGGTAGAGTGGGTTGGCTATTTTTATGAACAACATCATCTTTATTTTCCAAAAGTTGTAATATTCTTTGTTAATGGTGGGTATTTTTATACTGCTTACTTTCTGTGCACTCATTTTTAGATCTTTTCAGGTTATGTATATCTAATCTCTTGCTTTGATACTAGTTGTTAGACAGTATGAGTGTTGCAGAAGGGGGAGTTGAATGCAACTTGATAAATTATTACTAATCTTGCCAGCAACAAAACAAGAAGTAACAAAATCAAGTTAGGGATGTAAACAACAGTAAGCAAGTAAAAGAGCAAGGATGTATAACTTCAAAAATTAATTTTATTAATTTTTAATTTGCTACAACTGACTAGAAGATGTTTCCAGCTTCAATAGATACAATAACAAAAGAATGCTAATGTTTCTATGCTTGAGAAAGGTTAAGCTCATTTACATAAGGGAAAGTGTTTGTGAGATATGTGTATTTATGCTAAAACACATATCTCACTTATAAGTGTACTTTCTCTTGTTTCCTGGACAGTACTTGAAATAGAAACTTTACTTTTTCTTCTCAAATGTGTCTTCATTCCATTTGTAGATAAAGTTGCTCTAAGAGGATTTGACATTCTTGACTCCATGAGCACGCTTCATCTTTTTGCTTGCTTTTTCTCAAGTTGCAGTAGTAGACTTGACAGACTAGGTAGAATTATCAAGATGAATCAGTGAATGAAGTTTACCCAGTCTGCTTCTTGAAACAGACTTTCAGCTTCACCAAAAGGTTACTGTCAACCTTTAGCTTCTCTTTGGTGACAATTTCTTTGATTCCGCATACTTTACTATCAAGCTCGCCAGTCTTCTAAAACATGTTGTCGTCCAAAGGTACTGTCAACTATCCCGCCAAACATGCTGTCGACTATCCTGCCAAACATGCTGTCAACTATCCCCGCCATAGCTACTGTCAGAAAACTTGCTGTCTTCAATTCTTCAATCTCCGTCAAGTTTACTGCCAATGAATAGTTATTGTCAGTAAAACTTGTTGTCTTAGAGTCTTCATTCTCCGCCAAGTTTACTGTCACAGAATAGTTACTGTCGTTTATTCCAAAAGGTGCTGTCACTTGAATGTGCTGTCGTAGGCTTCAGTTTGCAGAGTGTTACTGTCAATGATTTGATCTATGTTGTGCATGAACACTTTGTGAACTTCTACTTCATAAATCATTTATTACATTTGTACAAGACAGTAACTATTGATACTTACTATCACCTACTTGACTTTTTGTATATACTATTACAAGTGACATTTAAATATACTATCAATGTGTATATGACAATATGTTTTACTTAGTTAATATTTAAATAATCTAAGTAAATATTAGTTAGTTACATTGATAATACCACAATCCCTAACATATTATTTTTAAGCACTTTTATGTGCTTGCTAAAATAAAGTTATAATAACTGATTTGAAAAGAACCATTTGTTATTAGTTATACTTTAAATTTTTAAAATTAAAGTGAGATTGACTTATTATTATTAATTATTATCTTGACTAATTAGAAGAATAATTAAATTAAAGGATGAATGTGTGAAATGATAAAAACAATTATGTGGCACTTGACAAGGAAATTAGTTGTTTAGGAACCGGGAAAAAATGTCAGAAATAATTTAGGATTGCCATCATTAAGATGTGTCATATATATATATATATATAGAGAGAGAGAGAGAGAGAGGGGTTTCAGTGAAACCCCTATTATCAAGAGATCCTAGAAACCCCAATCTTCACCGTCCATTTTAAATAATATTCAGATAATTAATAATACATTACATAAGGCTTTATTGTAATTAGTTTATAAAAAATCACGGACAATATATATATATATATATATATATATATATATATATATGTGTGTGTGTGTGTGTATATGTATATATATATGTGTATATATATATGTGTATATATATATATGTATATATATATAAGCAAACAATTAAGTGAAAACCATTATTACTGTCTGAGACTAATCTACAACCCTTTGATCATTTTACATTTAAGGATTTTGATTAATTGGGGTTATAAAAATTATTAACATTATTAATTAATATAAATATTCAAATTTTATGCTGAATCACATAGAGTAGTACGCTGAAATATAGGGGTCGACACATTTCAAAATATAATTATGGGCTTATTTATCCTCGCTGCAATACTTATTCTATCACTAATCATTCAAAGATTTCATCACTATTTATTTAATCTTTTCAATCGTATTGTAATGGCTCCGGAATCAGGTATTCTCGCATCTCTATGTTGGTTTAGATATTTTTATAGTTTGACATGATCAATATGTAGACACATTTGAATGAAATGGTATATAGATACAAGAATCAATTATTTAGTTGCAACAAATCTAAGAATTTTTTATGAATTAGTTTAAAGATTATATATGTGATGATTGTAGCTAGAATTAGTATTAATAAAAATGTCCTTTTTTTATCTACAGGTACAAGCGGTGATTGTTCTGAAACTATAGAACCCATTTCTCAGACCAACTCATATCTCAATGAAGATGTTGTCTACTGATGTTCACCTGATGGTGACGAATATTGGATTCCTAAATGTGATGATCAACTAAAGCCATATGTCTCTCAATTTTTCAGTACTGTAGATGATGCTTATCAGTTTTACAAAGAATATGGTCGTAATTGTGGAATTGATATTCGCAAGTGGACTGTAAAAAAATTCAGGGATGGGACCATACAATCTAAATGGTTTGTATGTAATAAAGCTGGATCAAGTGATAGTACAAGTCCAGGCCACAATGAAGTTGATGAGAGACACACCAAACAGAGAAGAATGGCTTCTAGGTGCTTCTGTGGAACCAAAATGAAGATTAATTTTATAGCTCCAAGGGGGTATGTCGTGAGGAGTTTTATTGAAGAACACAAACATCCATTAATATCCGGTCCCGGTAAACAATTTCTAAGATGTAATAGAAATTTATCTTTTTCCAATCATATGAGTTTTATTCTTGATATTAGGAAGGTAAATATCGGTCCAATGCGGGCTTATAATGCATATAAAGAAATGGTTGGATCATACGAAAATGTTGGTGCTACTGCTACAGATTTTATAAATTTGACGTTGTTAACCTTTAATTCGTACATTTAGGGTTTTGGGATGATTTAGATTCGTTTTGAATCTTTGATTTATTTTTTCATGTTAGTTTCAGAAAGAAATTGATACTACAAGATGTTTCACTGAATATGTAAGGGTTTTTTTGTGCCTTGTAGACTTGTTTTGTGCTTGTTTTATAGCTTCTACAGTAGAATTTTAATTTTGTGTTCTATAGTAGAATCATATATGATGATTTATATGTAAGGGTATTTACATGTGTTTATTGTTCTACAGTAGAATCAAAATTTAGTTTTATAGATCAGATTCAATATGCATGTGTATTCTATAAATGTGATTCTATATGTTGTTTTATAGATCTATATGTAGGTGTACTTTGTGTATTCTATGTAGACTTCTATACTAGAATCATAATTTTTGCATATTTAAGCTTCGTATTTAAGTTTTGTAGATCCGATTCTGTAGTAGAATCATATTCTGCCAATATAGGAGTTGCCAACCATTTTCAAGTAGGACTTGTAAGAGTTACTTGAGGTAATCTGTAACAATCAAGCAAAACCGAACTTGACACTTTAAGCAAGGAGAAAGACTGAAACAATTCAATACCAGGAAATTGTAAATTGACTCTCACCTTATCGTATTTCTTCATGATCTTTGAAAATGCCAACGTTTTCATAAAGCTATAACTTTATAGTTTTAGAAGTTGAAGCCTATGGTAAAATTCAATGAAAACCCTTTTAAGTTGTTCTTCAACTTTATTCAGATTTTCCTTTTTGAATTTAAAGTCTGTCTGAATAGGGACTAAGGAATGAGGTGTCTCGATAGATAACACTGATTCCTCTAGGATTGCTGCTTCCTTTAGAATCTTTAGCGTCACTTGATATAACATCTGATCTCACTCCACTACTTGACCAGTCCTCATCTATTACATCCATGTGAGCTACTTTCCCTGTAAAACAAGTCTCAGAACCGCAGATTTTTTTTTTCAAATGATTGCAATTTTATTAACCCTGATAAGTAACAACAAATATTTGTCTTCAGTTTAAAACGTTCAAACTTATCAACATGCTACATTTAACATAAATACGCAATATTCTATAAATAATCAACTTGCAATTGATTTATATTGTTTAAACTTCTGAACATTCTATACCTTAACATAAATCTGTAGTGGTCTAGAATTAATCAATTCAGCCGCAATCAATTCCACACTGTTAAAACTGCGAATATGCACAATATTTACGAAAATACTTACTGCTTGCTCTCATGGCAGTAGAAGCTGAGGCTGTAAACACTGCTGCTTCAGAGGAAGCTTCAACCGCAGCAGCAAGTTGACTCATCTCAACTTGGCTTTCAAAAAACTCATATTTAGGGTTTTCAACTTTAATCCGAATCCAGACTTGCTGTTCCTGCCCTACCAACATTGTCAAAAACAGGTTTAACCAATGCACTCCTAGGGAATTTATTAGTGAATTTATACAAAAGTAAGAAATGAACAACATTGTTTTATAAATCTTTGAAATTTAAGATAAGCACCATTTGTCCAATGGGCACTACCTTAGCAAGCTAAAACTACTATATCATTCATTTCTATAGGCAAGTATCACAGCCTGTCAGAAATGTTGATATCTATGCTTATGAAGCAAATATTAAAAAAGCATCACAGTAATCAATAAACGTGTCACCAATTTCAGGTCTGATCCCTAAACATTATGAAAGAAGCCATAAGATCCTTGAAATAGATGCAAAAATCATCTGTATAGTGTATTGTGGCTCACCATCTCATCCAGAAGATCTGTCAAATTCCTCTGTCCGCGACACTGTCACATAGATACCTGATGGAGAATATTTTTCATTCGAATCATTCTATAATTGAACTTGTAGAATTTCGAACCCTGCAAAATGTTTCTCGTACATGCCTAATTGTTTTGTGCCTCAAACATTAAATCCTCTTCTAGCAAATAGTGCACATCAACCCATCATTTGCAAACACCCCTGCTAACCTGGAGATCATACCAGATGTAAAAATTCAACACTGAACATTGTGTAGAGTCTGTAGACAATAAATTGATCAATGTCTGAGAAATGATTCTTTTGACATTCTTTTCCCAACCTTGAAATATATTAGCAGGTACAAAGTGCATGTCATATATGTGTGAAATCCTATTATATCAAGTTTACTTTAGCAGTTTCTATCTTAAACAAAAGCCAATTAAAATACGTGTGAATATTAGGCACATTTAACTGGAGGTGAAACTTTAAATCCTACCAAATTTGTAGTTATACCACAGCCGGATGATACAACAAATTTCATGAAATCAATAGAAGATAATTCATTCACGCTTCCACTGAATGGAGTCTATGCATAATTTCATGAGATCGAAATAGAAATATAAAAGATTCAATTCTTTCAATCATACTATCAAGCACATAGTACTACTTTATATCTGATGCTTCTAACCATTTGTTTGGGCAGGAAATTGCTCATGTGGATGGTACCGAGAACAACCTGAACATCTACTTTCTTTCCTGCTTTACATTTTTTCTACCAAATGGATTTGACGTTGTGGATTAGTAGAAGGGTGGCAGGATATAGCGCTGTAGATAACGGAGGCATGACAGAATTCTAGCGGATCTAACGTGGAATAAAATGGCTCTTTTCTAAGTATTATCATAGGAAACAACTCAAGCATCTCTCCAATTTCTCGGAGCCGCATCTCAAAAATCAGGCACAGACCGTTATGGAGAGCATTTGAAGAGGTGTAGGAAGTGCGAGGTCTGCACAAGGCATACATGTCCGCACCAGTAAAGTTCTGGGGCATATTTTTGCAATCGAGAGTAATGACACATCATCATGCAATTTAAACTTCCTGGTCAATGCTTTCAAGACCCTGCAGAGTATGTGAAGTCGTCACGTACTAATATATAATTAGAATATAGAAAATAGTATGGTATTATATGTAAATCTAACCTTTCCCTTTAAGTTGCATCTGTATTTACTCTTAACATAAAGGAGCTTACCGAATCGGCCAGGCCTTAGAAGCGCTGTATCAATGAGATGAGGCCTGTTACTGGCTCCTATTATAAACAAGTCCTGAATACACAACGGTATATCCATAAGTTGCCAAAGATCGGAAGATTCAAGAATAAAAAACCATTAGAACTTAATGAACAATAAAGTTAATAGCTTTTAACCTGGCTAGCTTTTAACCCCCGAATAAGCACCCCTAGCTGGTGCAAGTGAATCAAGTTCATCAAAGAAGATAACATAGGGACATGCCAACCTGGCCTATAAATCAATGGGCTCGCTTAGAATGGTATCAACTGTTTCTAAGTAAACACAACCTGAACTTGATGTTTATCGATCTTAGTTCATTTATACTTAAAAAATGGATACATACCTTCTCGAAAATGTCTCTAAAATTCTTCTCTGACTCTCCAACGTACAGTTGATCAGTTCAGGCCCTTTGATACTAAGAAAATTAAGGGAGCACTCTGTTGCAACAGCTTTTTCCAATAGGGTCTGTAGTTACTCATAGTAACAAAATTTATTGAAAAAGTCATCCAAAAGCAATATTTGATATACAGACAAAGATTAGAGGGCTAGACAAAGATATATAAATCATACATTCTCGCATAATGCTAAAAGTTAAGATAACATAAAGAGGCAAGTTGAAGCAGCAGAATCGTAAATTGAGATGCACGAAACAAATCACCGAGTATGTGAGAATAGCATTCAATATAGCTTCTTCATCATTTTCTCCTGCACATATATAAGAGGAAACTGTGCTAAAATAAAAAATGATATACTTTGCTTTTATATTTAGAACGGAAGCTATAATTGCCACGTGACCGTACAATTGGAAAATTGGATGGAAATTAATACAATTGGATGCATCTTTAGATAGAGTTTTTGATAAAAATTACTCTGTCCCAATCATTTATTTACATTTGGGTTGGATACAAATTTTAAGAAAATTGTATAAAACAGTGTGAAAGAGAAGAAAAAGTGGGTAAAGTGGGATCAATCGATATTTAATTGATAGATTTGAAAATGTGGAGTAAAATAGTTACTGAGATAAAATTATATAATATAAAAAATTATTATTTTTAGAAAGTTTTGAAATTTAAATAATTGAATGAAAAATTCAAAAAATGAAAATTTAAAGAATCGGATGAGAAGAACAGTAATATCGTAACATTGCATGTATCAGTCACTATCAGGTGTTTTGTAAGAACATCTTAACATTTGAATACTAATTTTTGTTGTCGATATTTTACTTGCTTTTCAAGGTTGACAAAGTGTTTTAGAAAATGTATGATGGCCCAAAGTTTACCGTGAATCCAAAAGTGTAAAATTAGCTCTTAATGGACTATGCGTTCGATTGATAATTAATTCATCAAAGCCTTACGGTTATGGGCCTGTGATGCTTGCAATAAGCAGGCCTAATTGCAGGATTATAACATCACCAACCATCTTTTTCCCTTTCCAAAAATTTCAACCTCATCGATTCATTTAATCCTTAATTTTTATGATTAAAAATCACACCAAAATATGAAATTCTATAAACACATAAATTTAAATATTTACATATATCACGACTAAAATTTCAATTTTAAGGAAAACGACAAAAAATGTAGCCCATAAATAATTTTTAAATAAATGAATTGAAATATATAGTACATTTTTACAATTATCATTTGTGTAGGAAAAATCAACAATTTTTAGTAATCTTCCCTCTTCTAGTACTCAATTGCAAAAACACCTATGCCCCACAGCTCATTCACCAAGTAAAAATAATAGTTTTCAAAAAAAGAAAGCCTAAGAATAATAGGATTAAAATGGGTTATCTTAATTCGATGTGATGTTTTTGTCATTGTTGTTAAATTTGAAATTAATAATGCATTCTAGAATGTTCAAAATATAATTAATATATTCTAGGTGTACGGATTCTCATTTATTTAACGACAAAGACTCGTGATAGTGTAGTGATGCGTAGACAGCAAATGCTAAATGATGCATATGTGGTGTGGGGATTGACTAGGCCCGGATGATTAGTACTCATAGTTTTTACTTTCATACGGAGTATTATTTTTATTTGAATTATTTAGTTTACAGTTTCTAATTTTTTAAATAAGGTATACTCGGAAATGAAGAAGATTATGAGCGATTGCATCATTTTTTGTTAATGATTTTGATTATATAAATAATTTTGTCAACTATCAAATTATTAAGGAATCTTTAAAGTGTTAATAATCATTACATAAAGAGATTAGTGAATCTAAAATACATCTAAAATATATATGATTTTATATAAAAACATTGGAAATGTATTTTTATAAAATCAGAATTTATTTAAAATTATTAATATACTATTATTTTGTACTAAAATATTAAGAAATTATCTTAGCTTCCTTTTTTTCTTATTTATACTATATTATTAAAACCGAAACATTAAAAATTTGATAGTCGATATGTGGTTGGTATTTGAGCCGGGTAGTTGGTAGTCGGTAGTTGATCGATATTTGAGTCGGGTAGTTATCATTGGGCTTAATTTTTAAAAATTATCCTCCTAACTAAAATACATTTCAAATTAATTTCCTAACTAATACACATGTCTAAATAAAACACACAAATATTATCTTATTAAACATTACTCTCCAAACTAAAATACATCTCACATTAATCTTCTAATTAATACAAATCTCTATATAAAACACATAAACATTATTTTATTAAAATATAAATACAATATATATATATATATAATATTAAATAAAATTTAAAATTATTATTGCAAAAATTAAATTCAAATCCTGACGAGGAAAGGGGGATATGACTTATGTGCCATCAACTTGACTTCATGGAACCGGTGTTCTAAAATACGGGAAAGATGGTGAAGGTACCGTCCACTGATTAATCGGGAAATTGGTGATTAATCGGATTGATTAATTGGATCATTAATTAGAAATAATTTAATTTAATAAATAATAATATATAATTTTATTTAAACATTTTCAAATTATTATAAAATTATAATAAAAAAATATCATATATCATTAATTCATATATATTTAGATGTTAAGATTTAGAAAAAAATCATTTATCATTAACATTTTAAGTGATTTATACTTAATAATCATTATTTAATAATTAATCTTAATAGTTATTACATAATATATCCTATAATTATTAGGAATTTGTGAGAGTATTTAAAATTTATGAATGATTTAGAATCATACAACCCATATTTATTAGAAATTTGTAATAAAAATATATTAGTTATTAAATTTCTTAAAATTTTAACATTTTTTAAATAAAATATTTTTTACCGATTTTTGATCGTTTTATTCGATTTTTGACCGTCTCGACCGATTTTTTAAAAAAACTTCTTTTAATCCGATTTCCAATTAATCGAGACAGAACCCAACCTTCTTACCCATTAATCATATTAATGGGTAAGATCATATTAATGTGCAAGACAGCGATCTTTTTATAACAGTGCATAGAACAATCAATATAACATAACGTTCAAAGGAATCCTTTCTATCATGTGAGCGCGAACCGACTCTTTTCCGGTCTCCCTTTTATATTTTATACTGCCGGCTTTCTTCTCATGATCCTCCACCAGTTTTGCCCCCACCCTTCCAATAGGAAAGACTTCAATCCATTTCCGTTCTTCCTGTTCCAGCGGCAGACGTATGCTTGGTTAAAGCTGGATTTAGAAAGGGACAAAGGATCGGCAGCGGTGCAAGAAACTCTAGTCTATTAAATAAATATGTATATTAATTATGGGTTTGATGTGCATGAAGATGACCTCAGGTAGTATCTTGAGTTTAAAATATTTTATAATACAAACATAAAAGTATTTATATAAATGCACAAAAAAGAACTTAATATTTATAAAATGCCACTCACAATTTATACTAAAAACTAATATAACTCATGTAGTACCGTGAGGTCTTCCTCAGACCCAGTTTTCTCATTAAATATATATAAGTGGCATAAAAATTCTAAATTATGTCATATGAATTACGAAGTTAAGATAAGCTACTTGACTCAAATGGTTATATTTTAATTTCTTTTATTAATAAATTATAATTTTTTCTAATCATATAAAGATTAGAAAATTAAAATAAGGGCTGAGATACCTAAGAGAAAGACCTTTACCCTTTATAACTATAATAAATTAGCTAAGTTAGTTGAATAAATAATAGCTAGGTCATTCATTATTTGTGATTTATTTATGTTTGATTTGTTAGATTTAAATTTCACTAATCATTATATTCTTAAAAAAATTATTATCTATATTATTTTTAAGTAGTTTCATGTGCTTGCTAAAATAAAGTTAAAAGAACTAATTTGAAAAGAACAATTTGTTATTAGTTATACTTTAAAATTTTAAAATTAAAGTGAGATTGACTTATTATTAATAATTTTAAAATATTTAAAAATAAGATTTATATGTGAGATTACATAGTACTCACTTATTAATTAATTATTATCTTGACGAACCAGAAAAACAATTAAATTAAAGTTGAATTTGTGAAATGATAAAAAAAATAAATTATGCGGCACTTGGATAGGAAATTACGGTAGTTGTTTAGGAATTGGGAAAAAATGTCAGAAAGAATTTAGTATTGACATTATTACCAATGCGTCTTATATTTATATATAAATTTTTATAAATTATTAAAAACTATAAATAATTGTAGTGTATATATTTTAATTTTAATATAAAAAATTTCTTGACATTATTATTATATAATTATATAATTAAACAAAATAATTATAATGTCTTATTTAAAATTTTATAGTTTACATAAAAATACTAGAGTATAAGAAAGAAAGAATTAAGTAAATTTAAGGCGTATTTATTATGTATAGTGAATAATTTATTAAAATGTTAATGAATACAAAGTAAATTTTAAACTTAGTATAAAATTAATTAAATTTAAGGTGGAGATTTTGCGCGAGTGATTTATTAAAATGCTATTGAATATAATAAAAAAAGCTATAAAAGATAAATTAATAAAGATAATTTGAGAATTTGTTAGGGGACCTCTCCCTTACTCACTAGTCATTATATACAGAGGGTGTTAGTGAGTGAAGTATTTTAACATTGTGTTTCATAGTTTTGTATTGAAAAAGAGAAGAGAATATAATAGAATTAAAGGGAAGAGAAGTAAAAAATATTTAATAAAAATTTTCTAGTATATTCTCAAGTTTTTTTTATAAAATATGAGAGAAAACTTTCATAATAAAGAATAAAAGAGAATATTTTAAAAAATTATGTAAGAACATTCTTCATTTTTGGAAAATTTTTTGAAAATTTTCTCTCTCAATCACTTCTATATTCTCCTTAAAAAACACGGGAATACAGTATAGAAAGAGAAAATTTTAAAACTTTTTCTTTCATTCTTTTTTCTTCTCTTTATATTTAAACCCGGGAGCAAAATGTAAATAAAGTTCTACTTAAATGGAGGGGAGTACTATATGCAAAATATGATACATAATAAAATATATAGGTGTTCAATTGGAGTACTTTATTAAATATATATATATATATATATATATATATATATATATATATATATACACACACACACACACACACACTAGTTTATATCCCGTGTATTGCATAGATCGAATTGTTTTAATATTTTCTTTATATAATTTTAATATATTTTATTTTATAATAATAATTTAATTTTTATTTAATGTTATATGTATATATTTTATATAATTTTTCATATACTTTATTTGTATTTTAATAGAATAATGTTTGTGTGTTTTATTTAGAGATGTGTTTTATTTAAAAAATTAATGTGAGATTTATTTTAGTTAGGAGATTAGTATTTAAAAATTAGGTCCAATATAACTATCTGGCCAAACCACCAAACTTTTAATATTTCATCTTTAATAATATAATATATATAGGGTTATATTCACTATAAATCACCTTATTTTATAAACTCTATAAACCATACATATTACTCCATCTATTCCATAAAAAGTTAAGTGGCGTTTTATAAATTTCAAAAGTCAAATTTATTTAGCTTTGAACGTAAATTAAATATTATTGATTTATATTTTTACAAAAATGAAAATTAAGGCTAATAGTTAACGACATATACTTTTTAATGATATATTTTTTCAAAATTTTTATTTCTCATAATAATTATTAATTAATGGTCAAAATTGAATGAGTTTGACTTGTATTTGTTATAAATCGCCACTTATTGTGGAACAAAGGGAGTACCATTTATAATGGGCTTAAATGTAATTTAAACCCTGCGTTATTAACAATATACAATTCAAACCCTCTTTTAATATATTTAGTAAATTTAACCCTACATTTTTTAACTATTTACAATTGAAACCTTTTTTTAAAATAATTAGTAAATTTTAGTAAATTTAACCCTATGTTTTTGAACTATGTACAATTGAAACCTTTTTTAAAATAAATAGTAAATTTAACCCTACGTTTTAAAATATTTAGCAAATTTAACCTTGATTTTTTAATTTTGGAATAAAATAAATCTTACAACAAAATTTTGAATAAATATTCGTCAAATGCACTATTGATAATTTTTTTGTATAGATATTATCTAAGCATAATAGATATTTACAATTATTAGGATTTTTTCTTATAAAATGGATATTTAGATGTTCTTTTCTATATTAATATATCTATATGTATAATATATTATATATGTTCAATAAAATTTTAATATGTGTTTATATTATTCCATCTTGTCATCACACTTCCCGCTCAATATATTCATGAATGTTCATCACCGAATTTAATTTATTTTCAAAAATACTCTTCGGTGAATATATTCTCGAAAATACTTTTTCGATATAAAATTTATTTTATTCCGAAATTAAAAAGTCAAGGTTAAATTTACTAAATATTTTAAAACGTAGGGTTAAATTTACTATTTATTTTAAAAAGGTTTTAATTGTACATAGTTAAAAAACGTAGGGTTAAATTTACTAATGATTTTAAAATTTTAGTAATTATTGTAAAAATGTTTCAATTGTAAATAGTTAAAAAACGTAGGGTTAAATTTACTAAATATATTAAAAGAGGGTTTGAATTGTATATTGTTAATAACACAGGGTTTAAATTGTAAATAAGCCTTTATAATGTTAGGAATTATGAGATTTGATGATAATAAATCACTTGGAATTATAATAAGGATTTAAATTTCATTGTAACTGGTCAATGGATATGTAACCTATAAATATCCATCGACTAGGAAACCAGTTATCACTTGAAGCTTGTTAATCAACTGATACATTGGATTGTAATATTTGATTTATGTTGTATTATCAATTGATTGTATTGCCTCGATGGATGCTGTGAAATAGTCGACTGATGTTATTGACTTCAATTGATAGCTTCTCAACGGATGTGAAGAATGGCCGATCAACTGTAAATATTCTAAGTCAGAATTCTCACAAATGAAGTGATCAACAGATATTGGAGTCGATGGATAAATACGATCAACGGATAAAGGTGATCAACGGATAAATGCGATCAACGGATAGAGGACCATCAATGGATGAGGAGTCGATGAATAATCTAACTATTTATCGATACATCGCTTGATCGATGGTGTTACAGATTAAAAACTAGATATATTTAATATGTAATTAATGCTAGGATTTGGGAGATTTTCGAGCTTTAATGATTGCACGAACGTTTCGTGACTAACTCAGGTCCTCGTTAACTGCCTACGTATCTCAATGGGTGTGAGAATCAAGCCAAAAAACGTAGTTCTAATGTTGAGGGGTTCGGCCCTTTATATAGCCGCACGAGGGCCTTGGAATCAGATTAGAATTAAGAGACTTGGTGGTCAAATTCCCTAGTGGCAAGGTTGTTGAAACCTTTTAGGAATGAGGGTCCTCGATGAGGGCCTTCAACAGGCTTCTTGGGCCTTTACTGAACCTTTATTAATTAATTAAGAAATTAATTAATAAAAAAGGATTAATGGGCATATGGCTTCAATAGAGCTTGTGAGCTGGACTTACAAATCCAGTTGATCCTTGGATTACAAATCCAGTTGATCCTATGATTTATTTTCCCAGTTGATCCAAGTCTTTGGACCATACTAGATCTAATAAATGAAATAATAAATGCTATATTTATTATTTCCTCTGGGCTATTTTTACCCATATCATTTGTCCCACAACTTTTGGGAAAATTTCGTGAGTTTTCGTAAAATTTTCACAAAGGGTTTTCAATGCCTTATTAGGCTTTTGACTCATTTCAGTCAATTTTATCTCAACTTTTGGGCTGAGGACTTTTCATTATTAATCCTTTTAAAGGATTAATATTACATCGATTGTTCCCCCAAGGACTTTATTTCTAGCAGATCTATCAGTGAGAAGTTTTTTTTGTGGGCCTGCCCTAATTCGACCTGGATTGAGCTCGAATTGGGGTTCATTTCCACCCCCAAGTCGATTATAGGATTGAGCCCCTTATCGACCTGGATCGAGGTCGAATAGGGTCCTGAGACCTCTCCTAGATCGATTCTTGGGATTGAGGTCGAGTAACATATTCACTTAATTGTATTGACCTGGAATGAGGTCGATTTAGACCTCAATTCCCCTTCCAGGTCGATGGGATTCGAGGTTGAAATGGCCATCTAGGCTTGTTTTCTGTCGATCTGGATCGAGGTCAAAATATGCCTCGATTTCACATTGAAGTTGAATGATAGTCGAGGTCGACATTCGACCTCATTTGAAGTTGAATGTGCCATTGAGGTCGAGTTAGCCCTTCTAGGCTTGGGCTTCGAATTCGACCTCGATTGAGGTCGAACTATGTCTCAATTTCACATTGAAGTCGAGGTCGACATTCGACCTCATTTGAAGTCGAATGAAATTTCAAAGTCTAGTATGCCTTCTTGGCTTTGACTTCAATTTCGACCTCGATTGAGGTCGAACTATGACTAAAATTCATACTAAGGTCGATTTTGAATTTGAGGTTGATTATCGACCTGGAATGAAGTCCATTTAATCTTCACTTCTCCTCCCAGCTCGATTTTGGAATGAAGTCGATTGGCCTCTTGGCTATGGTTTTATTTCGACCTCGATTGAGGTCGATTCTGGGAATCGAGGTCGAGATAAAAATGAGTAGGCCTTCTTTGTTTTATTTTCATTTCAATCTCCATTGAGGCCGAATTATACTTCAAATATACACTCAATTCGATTAGTAATTGAGGTCGATTATCAACCTTATTTGAGGTCAAATTTGGATTTTAAAGTTGAACTAGCCTTCATGACATTGGCTTCGATTCGACCTCAATTGAGGTCGAACTATACCTTAATTGTACATCCAAGTCGATTCTTTTTATTTTCCAATACTTGGTAACTTTCGACTTGGTTTGAGGTCGATTAAAACCGTGTTTTACCTCGCATGTCGATATGGTTTGGGTTCAAAAACCTTCGTCGTGTTCGACCTAGATTGAGGTAGAATTGACCCTTAGTTCACCCTTCAGGTCGATTTATTACGTGCTTCATAACCTTGATGTTTTTTGATTGGTATTGAGGTCAAATTGAACCTCAAATGTCCACACAGGTCGAAAATATTTATCCCATCAAGAATTCGAGTAAATTGAGCCTCACAGGCTTTGGGCTTTTGGGCCCCCAAGATTTTTAGATCATGGGCCTTCATTGATTAACTTACGAACCTTCCATCTTTATTAGGCCTTCTGGGCCTTGGACTTTCTTGATTCTAGGCATTCGAGGCTTTTATTATTTGGGAGTAGGCCTTCATGGCTTATAGGTCATGGACTTTACATGCCCAAGTTCTAGATCCTTCTTCTGAGTTCTAGAAAATTTCTTTTAAAAACCTTTGGGCCTTCGTTCATGGGCCTCGTTGTATAAGCCCCTTCACCGGTCATACTAGTTGATTTACCCTTCAATGGTCATGTGACCAAGAAACACCTGTTAAAAGGTGAATTTAAATGGTTGAGTGACCGGCTAGAGGTTTATATATGAGTGGTGTGAGGGGGCTTCACTTCCCACATTTCTTATTTCACACTTCTCAAATTTCTTATATACTTGAGCTCTCAAGCTTTTAAGCAGTTCCAGTCCTTAGTCCACTCAAGGATATTCAATAGATCGAGAATCAAATGGCTGATAAGAATATTTTTCGATTGACATCTATGAACGCGGGGTCTGCTAAAAGAGGTAGACCCATTCGTCGAATCCCCATTTTCTCCACTAAATTTGTTTGATTGATATGATAAATCAAAGGGGGACGAATACCCCAGTCAATCCCACTTAGATTCTATAGTCATAGCAACAAATTTTTTGATTCTGACTTAGCAGAACAATACAATTGATTGTTTAACTTCCCCCTTCGTTTCACTATTTCTTTGGTGGAGCCTGATGACATGACCTGCCATTGGAAACCCAATAGTTTATTTGTTTATGTAGACGCCCTGTTAGCGGGACTTAGGTTTCCTTTGCAGGAATTCATTCCAACTCTTTTAGCCGATGTCCAGATACACCCTAGCCAAATCGTTCCCAATGGATGAAGACTCATCCATTGTTTTATGGTTTTACGTTAAGAGAAGAAGATAAAAATGACTATCCCCTTTTTTCGTAAAATCTTTCAATTCAAAAATTCTTCCAGCCTTTCCCTGGGCTGGGTTCACATAGCTCACAGACCCAACAGACCCCATATCTTTGACAACTCCTCTATTCCCGACAACAACCTCCATTGAAAAGATAACTTTGTTAAAATCAAATAGGAAGGGGGAGATTGGGGAACTCTCTTTAGGTCCACCTTCGGTAAAGTAGTAGATGGGAGCGTCGACTCCATTATGCTCTCAGAGGAGGAGCATACGACCTATGTCAAACTCACTCATGTGGAAACCAAGAAAGTTTTTTGGGTTCTTCTTGATGAGTATAGGTTGAAGGCTGTGGGCCTATTGAAGGCCTCAAGTAAAGGTATATCACTTTATTTAGGTTTACCTTCTTTTTACTTCGACTGTTTGATTGCCTTACTAATGTATTTATGTCCCTTTTTTAGCTGCTGTGCAAATTAACGAGTGGGCCATTCCACCCGTTGAGGAAACAGGACGCATGAAGTGGCTCACGCTGATGAACGATCCCAGATAAGGGAAAAAGCCTCCGGCCTTTTTGCAGCCTCATACTGGGCCAATCAAGGCTGAGAGGACTGGGTCTGCCAAAGAGCCCAAATCCCTGGCGTACAAACCAGGCTGGGGATTCAGGAAGTCAAACACTGTGGTCGGTTGCACAGATCACGTAAGGGATTGGTCCCTTCACTCCCCCACTCCTTGTGATTACAAGGACATTGTGTTAAGACATGATGAGGAGAGTAATAAAGCTCTTGGTGTACAGGTGTTGGCGTCGATAAGCTTACTTAACTACTTCGTATTTCACGTTCACAATATGTATTTATTATTCAGCTTTTAATACCTATAATTCTTTCTACTCACCCTGGTTTGTTGTTTTTTTAGGCCAATGCTTACTTTCAGGCTTCCCTGCATCAGACGGAGTCGTGGAAGGCTCAAACAGGAAAACACAAGAAGGAGCTTTCTGTGGCAAATGCCAAGATCAAGCACCTGAAGAAGAAGCTGGCCAAGAAGGAGGAAATCCTGAAGCAGGCCCAGGCTGAGATAGTTGAACTCTGGGTTGATAAAAATTCTATTATTAAAAAGTATATGGCATCGGAGGAATATCAAGACTTGATCCAGGAGCATGATGACCTCCTCTGTCTTGACAACTACACAATTGGGTGGAACGATGCATTGAAGGCGGTGTTGGAGAGGCATCCGGGTCTGTTCGACCCTAAGGTGGACTTCAAAAGTCCTCAGTCAGCCGAAGATTTAAATTGGTTGATTGAGGCTCAAGAAGCAGAAACTGAAGGGGACAGCAGTCCTGATGTTAGGCAGAAGAGGGCTCGCGAGCCTAGTCTTACTCCTTCCCCCCGTCAAGCCATGCCAGAAAAGGCTGTTCCTGAGGCAACCCCTCAGAAACCGATGGAGGATAGCTCTTCCGAGGAAGAAGAGTCAAGTGAAGACGGGGAAGATTCGTCTTTGTCTAGCGAGAAGAGTCTTCGGAGGAGGAGGAATCATCTAAGTAGTTAGGATTTTACTTTTGTTATTTATGTTGACCCCAGTGGCTTGTAAAAACATTTGGCCCTCGGGATTTTATTTATGTACTCGTGTTTTTTCACATTTTCATCTTTTACTTTCCGCCTTTGATTTGTTTGTTTTTCGTGTTTAACTTGAACATAAACAACAAATACTCGCGAGGCTTGTAAAAGACTTGGTGAAAATAACTAATGCTATATAAGGAGAATGGAAAACATTCCTCAGAAACTATCAAGTTTTCAAATGAAACTTAGTATTAAGAACATGTCTTACTTTCGAGGCTAATAAACTGACACTTAAATGTTTTTGAAAATCAAAGTTAAAAATCTAAACATAATAGATTCTTAAGTTGGATGCATTCCAGCTTCTTGGGATTTCAACCCCTTCAAGGGTTTGGAGCTTGTATGCGCCTTGCCCTGTAACTTCATTCACTTGGTATGGTCCTTCCCAATTTGGAGCTAGCTTGCCCTTGGGACCAGCTCTAGATGCCTCAATCTTTTGCAGGACCAAGTCTCCTTCGCGGAAGAACCTTTCCTTGACTCTAAGGTTGTAATAGAATGAAACTTTGTTTTGGTTTTCTACAATTCTAGCATTGGCTTCATCACGTAGCTCATCTATCAGGTCTAGAGCTAACTTCATGCCCTCCTCATTGGTGTCAATCTGAAACCCTTACACTCTTAGTGACGTCTGAGTAATTTCGATAGGCACCACTGCCTCAGCCCTGTCGGCTAGTTGAAAAGGTGTTGCCCCTATTGAATCCTTACAAGTAGTTCGGTATGCCCATAAGATTGAGAATAGCTCATCAACCCAAGTTCTCTGAGAGCGTGCAATCCTCTTTTTAAGTCCATCTAGGATAATTCTGTTGGCAACTTCAGCTTGCCCGTTTGATTCTGCATGAGCTACTGAAATGAAGCGTAGTTCAATGTTATAGTTTCCACAATACTCTCTGAAGTCCTTGTTATTAAACCGGGTTCCATTATCCATCGTCAGGATTCGGGGTAGCCCATACCTGTATATAACGTTCTCCTAGAAGAACTTAGTCACATTTTTAGTATCAATCTTGGCCAAGGGTTTCGCTTCTATCCACTTAGTGAAGTAGTCGATGGCGACAATGAGAAATTTCCTCTGTGCACTGGCCATAGGAAATGGGCCTAAGATATCCATTCTCCGCATGGAAAAGGGGAGCTGAGAGTTGATGGATGTCAGCATCTCAGGGGGCTGTCTAACGATAGGTGCAAACCTATGGTAACGATCACATTTCTTAGCATAATCTTTAGCATCTTTAAGCGTCTCATGCCAATAAAATCCTAGTCTCACTACTTTATGAGCAAGAGCCCTACTTCCATGGTGCTGGTCACGTATACCTTCAGGAACTTCCTTCAGGGAAGCTTCAGCCTCATGGGGTCTCAGACACTTCAAGTAAGATATTACGTATAATTTATTATAAAGTATTCCTTCTATGAGGGCATACTTCAAGGCCCTCACTAATAGCTTGCATGCCTCCACAGGGTCGGTTGGTGTTTTCCATGTTTCTAAGTAGAGCTTGATAGGATTCATCCAACATGCTCCCAGCCCAATCAGGGCTACTAACTTAGCATCAATGCTTGGGGTCTTCAAGACCTAGAAATAAACACTGCCAGAGTAACTCTCAACTTCTGATGATGCAAATTTAGATAAGGCATCAGCCTTCACATTTTCCTCTCCCGGGATATATTCAAAGTGGCACTCTTTAAACTGCGTTGCTTGGGCTTTAACAATTCTCAAATATTTTGTCATAGTCTCTTCATTGGCATCAAACTACCTATTTACTTGAGAGATTACTAGCCTTGAATCGCCACATACCTTTAAATTCTTCACCTTCAGGGTTCTGACCAGGCCAAGCCCAACTATCAAAGCTTCATATTCTACCTCGTTGTTTGTAGTTGGAAATCTAACTTTATTGCATATTCGACAACAAACCCATCCGGTCTTTGCAAAACCAGGACAACTCCACTAGTGTTTGTTTTCGAAGCTTCGTCAAAAAAGAGTACCCATTATTCTTTGAGTTCTTTCCCTTTTTCCTTCTCTTCAGTTTCTTTATCCTCTTCTTGCCCCCCAATAAGGTACATTCAACCATGAAGTCAGCTAAATCTTTAGCCTTGATGGCCGTTCTTAGGTTGTATATGATTTCAAACTCTCCAAGCTCAATAGCCCATTTGATTAGCCTCCCGCTAGCCTAGGGGCTGTGCAATATGTTTCTCAGGGGTTGGTCTGTCAAGACTTCAATAACATGCACCTGGAAGTATGGGCATAACTTTCTTGAAGCCATTATCAATGCTAAGGCAAACTTCTTAACCTTTGAGTAGTTTAGCTCTGCTCCATATAGAATCTTGCTAACATAATAAATGGGTTTCTGAACCGTCGCTTTCTCTTTCACCAGAACAACAATCAGGGCTGAGCTAGAGACAGCAAGGTACATGTATAACACTTCTTCAGATTTTGGTTTGGCAAGCAAGGGTGGCTCAGCCATATATTTCTTCAGCTCTTCAAAAGCTGCTTGACTCTCGTCATTCCATTCAATGTTCTTGACCTTCTTGAGGGCTTTGAAGAATGGTATACACTTTTCTCCAGATTTGGATATAAAGCGCCCCAGGGCTGCTATTCTTCCTATGAGCATTTGGACATCTTATACTGTCTTGAGGGGCTCCATGTCCAAGATCTCTTGAATCTTATCGAGATTGGACTCAATGCCTCTTTTGGAGACCATCATGCGTAGAAATTTTCCAGATCCTACACCAAAGGCACAATTGGCTGGGTTCAACATCATCTTGTGGGTTCTCAAAACTTCAAATGCCTCCTTTAGGTGCTCAAGATGATCGGCCTTGTCTAGGCTTTTGACTAACATGTCATCAACCTAGACTTCCATTGACTTACCGATTAGGTGCTTGAAAATTTTGTTTGCAAGACTTTGATACGTGGCTCCTGCATTTTTAAGCCCAAAAGCCATAACCAGATAACAAAAAACACCAAAGTCACTGATGAACAATACCTTAGGGATGTCATTGGGGTGCATTTTGATATGGTTGTAGCCACTAAATCCATCCATGAAACTAAACATCTCATGCCTAGCTGTGGCATCTATCAACGTGACTATCCTTGACAAGGGTAAACAGTCCTTAGGATATGGATCATTCAAATCTGTGAAGTCCACGCACATTCTCCACTTTCCATTGCTGTTTCTGACCATCACAGGGTTAGCCAGCCACTCAGGAAATTGAATTTCTTCAATAAATCCGGCTTCCACTAACTTCTCTACTTCTTGCTTAATGGCATCTTGCCTTTTAGGAGCAAAACATCTTTTCTTCTGTTTTACTGCTGTCCTTCTAGGATTCACATTCAATTGATGCATTATAAGCTTGAGGTCTATCACTGGCATGTCGGCTGCAGTCTAAAAAAAGACATCTCCGTTATCTTGCAAGAATTGAACCAACTATTTTTTCAGGTCCTTGGGGGAGCGAAGTCCCCACATATGTCACCTTCTCGTGATCTAGAGGATCTAGAGGAGTAGTCTCCAAGTCCTCTGCAGGCTTACCCCTTCTTTCTTCTTGATCCCTAACATCCATGTCTTCGATAGGGAGAACCTGCCCCACAGTTCCACTAGGCTTTAAGACGGCCACATAACAACTCCTGGCCATTTTTGATCTCCTCTCTCTTCTCCGACTCCATTCCTAGTTGGGAATTTGAGCTTCAGATGGTACGTAGAGCCTATCACCTTGAAGGCATGCAACCCAGTCCTCCAAAGGATTGCGTTGTAGGTAGTGCTTGGCTTGATAACTAGGAAATTCAGCATTTGAGTGGATTGTCAAGGTTCTTCGCCCATTGTCATGGGCAATTGTATAATTCCCTCTATTCAAGATTCCACTCCATTGAAACCATAGATAGGCATGGTGGAGGGGGTCAGTTGCAAATAGTTATATCCTATTTACACAAAAGCATCATAAAATAGGATGTCTATAGACGATCCATTGTCTACTAAGACTCTTTTCACATGAGAGTTTCCTATGACAAGGGTGATTACCAAGGGATCAGCGTGGGGAAACCTTACCCCTTCCAAGTCAGAATCATCGAACGACAAAGAAACCTCAGTTCTTGCTCTCTTAGGAGGCTCTCCTACAATGCTCATTACCTCTCGGGCATATGCCTTCCTAGAATTTCGGGAGTTACCTATAGTGGTTGGTCCCCCTGAAATCACATTGATCACAGGCCCTCGGGGCTGATTGTTTCTGTCTTTGGGGTCTGAGTCCCTTTGTTTGTCATTGTAACCTTTGTCATGTCTAGCACCCTCCTTGGTGTATTTTTTTAACTTTCCTCTTCTAATCAGAAATTCTATCTCGTCTTTTAACTGACGGCAATCATCAGTGTCGTGTCCCACATCCCTATGGAACCGACAGTATGCATTCTTATTTCTCTTTTCAGGATCAGTTCTTAGTGGCTTCGGTCATCGAAGGTCTTTTCCCTTCTCAATATCCATCAGTATTTGGCTATGGGCGGTGTTTAGCCTTGCATACTCAGTGAACCTAGATCCTCCTTTCTTTTTGGAGTCATTAATATCATTATTCTTTGCATATTTGGTATCGACATTATACTCAGTATCGCTGGGTCGCTTCTTGGAGTAGGTGCAAGAGGCTTGAAACCCTTGGGCTTTCTTCATACTTTCCTCGGCCTTAATATACTTTCCAGTTCTCTCTTGGAGCTCATTCATACTCTCAGGGGCCCTCTTGGCTAATGATCTCCTGAAATTTTCGTCAGAAGTCCCTTGTTGTAAGGCTATCATAGCTACTTTCGGATCTAGATTAGGGACCTTTAAGGCTTCCTTCGTGAATCTGTTCATATAGTCCCTCAAGGACTCACTCTTCCCCTAATGCATATTCATTAGTGAAGCTGAGCTCTTCTCATGAGTCTTGCTACTGATGAACTGACCAATGAAGGCCATACTTAGATCTTCGAATGACCCAACAGAGTTAGGGGGTAGACGACTGAACCACCTTTGAGCTATACCACTCAGAGTTTGGGGAAACGCCCTACACTTGACGACGTCGTTGATGGGATGCAGTAGTAGTCCATTAGAGAATGTGAGAACATGATTTGAGGGATCTCCTGTTCCATCATAGGTCTTGATTGAAGGCATCTTGAACTTTCTTGTTATCCTCTCATTCATAATATCCTCTATGAAGGGGGGTGCGGGATCATCAGGATCTCCAAATGGCAATAAGTCTTGGGGGTCAGCCTTAACATTACTTGTCCTTGCTCGCCTCCTGGTTGGGGGTTCGTCCAAGTCTATCACATGTGCGTTTCTTATCGGCCCTCTAGTCCCCTCAACTCTGGGGCGCTGCCGCCTTACTAGTGCCCTTCCCAGGTCTTTCCTCAGCCGCTGGGCTTTGGCTTCATGAATACGTATTCTTTTCTAAAGGTCTAGGGAGTCATTATCTTGAGACCCTCGGGGCTGGGTACTCCTCCCTCCAAGGGGCTCCTTACCGGGTCGCCTCCTTCATGGGTTTATATCCTCATTTGACGATTCATCATCATCGGTAGAGTAAGGTCCTGAAAAGTCTCGACTCCTTCATCGCGAGGCGTGGTGAGGCAACAGCCCTTACTTGTAAGAGGGCTCGTAGTTTCTCGAGAGCCCGTAGCGAGGGTCGGGCGTCACAGCAGACGAGACCTGCGAGGTAGGAGGAGTGATAAAAGTTGTACCAAGGGGCAGAATTACCTGGAGTGAAGGAACTGAAGCATAAATAGACACATCGGGTTTGAAAGGATGAACAACGATGCTAAGGGGTCCAGTACGCCTGGTACTTGCTTCAAGGCCTCCAACGGAGGTGGTTGGAATAACAGCTCCTTGTTCCCGCACCATAGGAGGGGGAACGTTGGTGTCTACAGTGGTGTCAGGGACCTCTCCCTCGAGGGTGCTCACGGTACTTCGTGTTCTTGCCATAGTTGTTATCCCTTTCTCACAGACGGCGCCAAATGTTACGGATTAAAACTAGGTGTATTTAATACGTAATTAATGCTAGGGTTTGAGAGAGCTTCGAGCTTTAATGGCTGCACTAACATTTCATGACTAACTCATGTCCTCGTTAACTGCCTACGTATCTCAATGGGTGTGAGAATCAAGCCAAAAAATGTAGTTATAATGTTGAGGGTTTAGACCCTTTATATAGGCACACGAGGGCGTTGGAATCAGATTAGAATTAGGAGACTTGGTGGTCAAGTCCCCTAGTGGCAATGTTGTTGAAACCTTTTAGGAATGAGGGTCCTCGATGGACTCTTCCCACGTTAGGGTTTCTAGATCCTTTTAGGATGAGGGCCTTCAACATGCTTTTTGGGCCTTTACTGAACCTTTATTAATTAATTACGAAATTAATTAATAACAAAGGCTTAATGGGCCTATGGCTTCAACATAGCTTGTGGGCTGGACTTACAAATCTAGTTGATCCTTGTATTACAAATTCAGTTGATCCTAAGATTTATTTTCCTAGTTCATTTTAAGGGCCCAAGCCTTTGGACCATACTAGGTCTAATAAATGAAATAATAAATGTTATATTTATTATTTCCTCAGGGCTATTTTTGCCCATATCATATGGATAACCTTTCCATCGATGGATGAGCAAAGGATGATCGACTAATAAGCTTGACAACAATTATCAGTTGACCAAGGTTTCCCAAATTGGCTAAAGACAAAAGGAATGAGATCTTTGCAGAACCTGAATCAATGGAAGACAGTTCTGTTAGGATTGTAAAGACTTTCAAAGCAACACAGTCTTCAAGGAAAAGATCAAGACCAAGATTTTTCCAGAACAAGACAAATGCAAAAGAGACTGTGAAAAGTAGCTACAATCCATTTTAGTGAATACATTTTAAACTGTAATTTTTAATTCACATTGTTATCCATCGAAAGATAGAAAATAGAAGTAGAATGAGAACTACTATATATTGAGTAGTAGTCCATTGTAGCAAGAGAGGTAGAAAAATCAAGAACTCAACAAAAGTACAGTAGAAAAGCTAGAAAATATTTGTAGTGCTTTTCTTAGTTCAAAACCTACATCTTTGTAAGCAGCTTGGTATCTTTACCAAGGCTAATTGAAAGAAAAAATACACTAGTGAAAAAACCAATACACTGGTAATTTTTAAAATTGTTGTGTTCTGTTTTAAATATATTAAACCTTCAATCCAATGTTTTAATAGTTCTCTTCAATAGATATTTCCAAACACAAAAATAATTACAAGTACAAACTTGTATTCACAAGAATTTCTAAAACTCTTAAGTTTGTATTCAACCCCCCTTCTACAAACTTCTCTTACTCAAGGGAAAATAACAATTGGTATCAGAGCATAGCTTTCAACGTGCATAAATTTAAGATCTAAGTACATCAAGTATGGGTCAAAAAGAGACAGGAGTGAAGATTCCAGTTCTAGAGAAAGATGAGTACTTTCCCTGAAAAGTCAAAATGCAATTGCATCTGCTATCCATTGATCCTTCCTATGTCAACTGCATAGAGAAATGTCCACATGTGCCTATGAAGTTACTTATAAGTGTGAATACAGATTGTACTCAGGCACAAGACAAACTTATTCCAAAACCTATGAGTGAATACACAGATAAGGATGAAAAGGAAGTACACAAGGATAAAAAGGCTATGAACATTTTGTTTAATGGTCTTGACAAAGATATGTTTGACAATGTTATCAACTGTACAACCTCCAAGGAAGTCTGAGATACTCTTCAAATTCTATGTGAGGGCATTGGCCAAGTAAGGAAGAACAATATGCAACACTTGATTCAGAAGTATGAGGCCTTTCACTTCAAGAGTGGTGAAGCAATCAATGATACATATAGTAGGTTTCAAAAGCAGTTGAATGAGCTAAAACTATATGAAAGAGTATATGCTGTTGAAGATACCAACCTCAAATTCTTGAGGTCCTTACCCAAGGAATGGAAACCAATGATTGTTTCTATAAGACGATCTCCTGACTTTAAAGAATATACTTTTGACAAGATGTATGGAATTCTAAAGACCTATGAGTTAGAACTACAACAAGATGAGGAAATTGAGAGAAGTTAAAAGAAAGAGAAACTTGTTGCCTTGGTGGTCAAGGATAAGCAAGTTATAGAATCTTGTGAAGATGTGTCTATCAAAGAAGGGAAGAAATAAAATTATGGCAATAGTGCAAGTGGTATTAGATATGATGAATCTTCAACTAGGAAAAGAAAAGAAATTGTTGAAGATGATGAGTCATATACCAAGGATGAAATGGATAAAATAGATGAGCATTTGGCTTTTCTATCAAGGAAATTTTCAAAACTCAAATTTAAGAGAAATCCTATGCAAAGTCCTGGATCTCAGTTTAAGAGAGACAATCAACAAGGCAAAAATCTTGTTGACAGGATTCAATTCAAATGCTTTAACTATGGATTGGCTGATCACTTTTCTAATGAATGTAGAAAGCCAAAAATGGAGAAAAAGTCAAAGTTTAGTGATGACATTGACTATAAAAAGAAGTACTTTGACTTGCTCAAATAAAGAGAGAAAACTTTTATAACAGAAGAAAAGGACTGGGCTGTCGAGGATGATTCTGAAGAAGAGGAATACATCAACCTTGCACTAATGGCCAATCATGATGATCAAGAAGCTAGTTCTCCTAGCAATCTGGTAATTTCTACAAATCTATCTGAGTTATCCAAAGATGAATGCAATATTACCATTACTGAAATGTCAAATAAATTGTATAATTTGCATGTCACTCTCAAGTCTTTAAACAAAGAGAACACTAGGCTCAAGAGCACCTTAAAATCTCTTACTGAAAGAAATACTTATCTAGAAGGTGAGCTAGTGCAAATGGATAGACTCAAGGTAGAAAATAGAAATGCTAGAAAAGAACTAGTTGAGTGTAAAAAGGAAATAGAAAACTTGAAAGAAAAACTGGAAGAAGAACTAAGAACCATTGACAAATGGAACATGTCAAGTAAAGCTAGTAAGAAGATGAATGACATTCATGGAATAAATTCTTTTACCATGCTGTCTGAGACTCTTGAGAAATTAGCCATTGATGAAAATCAATCATTGGAAAAGAAGCAATTGATTGCTAATCTTGAATCAACTGATAAGGATTATCCATCGATTGATAATGTTATCTCAACAGATAATTATCCATCGATTGAGGAATCATCAACTGCTAAACAAACTGTTTTAAAAACCAAGCTTAACAGACTTGTTATATTTGTAAAAGAAGGAAGCTCCTCAAAATCTCAAATCAAAGTTGAAAAGGCCAATATAGGTTTCTTATCTAAAGATCAATTGAAGGATAAATTAGAAAAGATAGAACCTGATATTAAGTCTAATGAAAAGAAGAAAAAGAACAGAAATGGTAAAGTAGGCCTAAACAAGCACAATAACTACACACCTGAAAAATATGCTCCAAGAAAGATATGTGCTAAGTGTGGTAGTAAGAATCACTTATCTGTGCAATGCAAGTTCAATATGCCTATAACATCCAATGTGCCTGTTATACCTAACATGCATTCTAATTCTGTTTACCCTCAGTTAGTTGATCCTCATGCTATTCATGCTCAATATGCATCAATGCCTTCTATGTTTAATCCATATCTTGCATTTACCAACATGAATATACCTGCTATGCCCTGGATTATGCACAACAATTTTCATGCTCTAAATTTCTCTAATTCTGCAAGCATGAATATTTCAAGTATTAGCACTGAGAATCTTGAGGTGAGGAAACCAACACCTAAGATTGAAGTGGAAGTAAAACCACATAAACCAAATATACAAAAGTTGGAAACCAAACCAAAGGTAGCAACTAATAAGAAAGGACCCAAGGCAACTTGGGTACCAAAATCAACTTGATTATTTTTGGATGTGTGCAGGGAAAAAGAAGAAATCTTTGGTACTTGGACATTAGGTGTTCAAGACATATGACTGGAGATAAATCTATGCTCATAAAATTTGAGGAGAAAGCTGTCCCTAGAGTAACTTTTGGAGATGAAATCAAATGATACACCATGGGATATGACTTGATTTCAAAAGAGAATGTCATCATTGAACCTGTTGCATTAGTTGATGGCTTTAGACACAATCTGTTAAGCATAAGTCAACTATGTGACATTGGAAATAAAGTCTGTTTCATAACTGAAGCATGCATAATTTCCAACAAGAAAGATGGAAGCCTAGTTATGACTGAGAATAGAAAAGGAAATGTATACATAGCTGACTTTAACTCAACAATTGCAGACTCAATGACTTGTCTTCTCTCTAAGGCAAGTACAAATGAGAGTTGGCTATGACATAAGAAATTAACTCACTTAAATTTCAAAGCCATGAATCAGTTGGTCGAGAAAAATCAAGTGAGAGGTTTACCACAAATTGAATTTGTCAAGGATGGACTATGTGATGCCTGTCGGAAAGGAAAACAAAAGAAGGCATCATTCAAGTCAAAATTGGAATCATCAATTGAGAAACCACTTGAGTTATTACACATGGATTTGTTTGGTCCTGTGAATATCATGTCCATTGTAAAGAAGAAGTATGTTCTAGTCATTGTGGATGACTTTTCAAGATTCTCATGGACTTATTTTCTACATTCAAAGGATGAAGCAAGCGATCTCATCATTAAGCATATCAAAGAAGCTGAAAAAAGTCTTGGATTGGATGTAAAGAAAATAAGAAGTGACAATGAAATAAAATTTAAGAATTCTACAATAAAGGAGTTCTATGAATCTAAAGGAATCATACATACTTTCTCTACACCAAGGACACCTCAACAAAATGGGGTAGTTGAGAGGAAAAACAAGACATTGATTGAAGCAACTAGAACTATGTTGGAAGATGCTAAATTATCAACATACTTCTGGGCTGAGGCCATTAATACATCATTTTATGTTCAAAACATCTCCATAGTGAATCAAGCTCAAGGAAAGACACCTTATCAATTGATCAAGAAAGACAAAAATCCAAAAGTGGGATTTCTTCATGTCTTTGGCTACAAATGCTATGTCCTAAAGAATCAAGGTGAAAACCTAGAAAAAATTGAAGCCAAGGCTGATGAATCTATATTTGTTGGGTATGCACTATCAAGCATAGCTTATAGAGTCTATAATCTTAGACTACACGTTGTTATGGAATCTGTACATGTAATATTTGATGATAAAAAGATTTAAGGCTTGTTTGATGAAGGAAATCATAACACACTACATTTTGAGAATGAATCAAATGGTGTGGATGATGATGAAGAAGTAGAAATCATAAATTCACAGGTACTCAGAAACCCAATATCAGTTGATGTCACAACATCAATGGATAATTTATCAATTGATAGTCATCCATCGACTGATAATGCATCAACTGATAATTCTTTAATGGATAATCAACACTCTACATCTAGGGTATCCAATTCAGGAGGAGGGTTTCAAAATCAAACCATAAATCCAAATCAGTTTGAGTACAATTCCAATGATAATGAAGCTTCATCATCAAGGCAAAATTTGCCTCCTCAAAGAAAATGGATAAAAAGCCATCCATTTAAACTAATCATTAGAAATGCAGAAGATGGTGTCAAAACAAGAAGTACTATTCAAAATGAGTGTCTGTATAACAGCTTCCTATCTCAAGAAGAACCTAAAAGAGTTGAAGATGCTCTCAAGGATCATGATTGGGTTTTAGCTATACAAGAGGAACTCAATCAATTTGAAAGGAATAAAGTGTGGAAGCTGGTGCCCAAACCAAAAGATAGATCTGTAATTCGTACAAAATGGGTATTCAGGAACAAAATGGATAAAACTGGTACTGTGACTAGAAATAAGGCAAGGCTTGTGGCAAATGGATACTCACAAGAAGAAATTGATTTTGATGAAACTTTTGCACTAGTTGCAAGGCTGTAAGCAATCAGAATCTTTCTAGCCTATGATGCACATGCTAATTTCAAAGTCTACCAGATGGATGTGAAGAATGTATTTTTGAATGGAGTATTAGAAGAAGAAGTCTATGTGGAACAACCACCTAGTTTTGAAGATCCAAATTTCCCTGACTTTGTCTACTATCTACTCAAAGTACTCTATGGCTTGAAACAAGCACCAAGGGCCTGGTATGATACCTTAACTCAGTTTCTCATTAAGAATCACTTCACAAGAGGTACTGTTGATAAAACTCTATTTTGTAGAAATGTTAATGCCTCAATTATTCTTATCCAAATCTATGTGGATGACATTATTTTTGGCTCAACTAATGACGAACTTTGTAAAAAGTTTGCCAAATTAATGCAGAGTAAGTATGAAATGACCATGATGGGAGAACTTACCTACTTTCTTGGTTTGAAAGTCAAACAAGTTAAATGGTATTTTTATAAATCAAACTAAGTACATTCATGACTTTTTGAAAAAATTTGACTTAAGTGAATGTTCTTCTGTAAAAACTCCCATGACCACTGCCACTAAACTTGAATTGAACACTAAGGAAGCTAAAGTGAACATTTCAAGTTACAGAGGCATGGTAGGCTCACTTCTATACTTAACTGTAGTAGGCCAGACATAATATTCTCTACATGTTTGTGTGCCAGGTTTCAGGCTGTTCCTAGAGAATCTCATTTGGTGGCTATTAAGAGGATTTTTAGATATCTCAAGGGTACATCAAATTTAGGTATTTAGTATCCTAGAGATTCTGATTTTAATCTAATAGGCTATTCAGATGCAGATTATGCAGGTTGCAAAATAGATAGAAAAAGTACTACAGGCACCTGTCAATTTTTAGGAAACAAAATTGTGTCATGATTTAGCAAAAAGTAACACTCAATATCAACTTCAACTGTAGAAGCTGAATATATTGCTGCTGTGCACAAATATTATGGATGAGGAATCAATTATTTGACTATGGGTTCAACATGAGCAAGATTCCTATTTTCTATGACAACACAAGTGCCATTGCAATAATAGAAAATCCTGTGAAACATTCCAGAACCAAACATATTGACATAAGGTATCATTTCATTAGAGAACATGTAATGAATGATACATTTGAATTACATTTTGTCCTTAGTGAACAATAACTTGCAGACATTTTTACCAAACCTCTAGATGAATCTATTTTTAATAGATTAGTCTGTGAATTAGGTATGCTTAATTTTGCTCAATCCTAAATGTTTGCTAAGTCAATTTTTTTAGTAGCCATTGTTCACATTTATCTGTTGAAACAAAGTGATCAATTGATAACTGTGTTAATTATCAATGGATATATTGCAGCCATCGATAGATATATTTGATCAACTGATAAAATATATTCCTATCGATCGATATTTTATCTATCGATCTATAATTACCTTGGTAATTGTTTATCGATCGATAAATTAATTTTTCTGAATCAATGGATGTAATTACCCATCGATGGTAATAGAATTTCTACAGTTTTACACATCTATTAATCAAATTATAACCGTTGATTCTTTACTTTATTTTTCAACAGATGAATATATCCATCGATTGCCATTTAGAGTAATTTACTTTAATTCTTTTTATCTCTCAATATTATATTCTTAATTAAACTGACTATTCAAGTCATTTTAATCTAAAAAATATAAATAGCAAATTCATTTCTCATTCCAATCTTACTTGCTATTCTATTCTCTATCTCTTAACTCTGTATCTCTAATTCTCTCTCTAGAACTCCTAAGGCGATTTTATTCATTCTCTTCAAGCTTATATCTAACTTGGTTTGTTAAGAACAATCAATGACCCCCAAAAGAAGATTTGTTCATCAACTGGATTCATCTATGAACAGAACAATTTCACCGCATGCCTGGCAGTTGATGATTCTCCTACTGACTTCCATCCATTGATGAGGTTTTTAGGAGACTGCAAAGTGTCCAAGGCTCTTAGTGAAGCACCAACAATAGTATGCTCATTTGTTGAAGAGCTATGGAACACTGCAGAAGTCTCACGAGATGGGAAGGTAATTTTTTATACTTGTCAAGGTAAACCCTATACCATTACAAGTAGTACTCTCTCTGAATGTTTAGAATTACCTTAAAACAATTGTGATAAGTCACTCACTGATACTGATATTAGGGATATGTTAGAAGTTGTTAATTATGTTAATGCTCAAACTGGATTATGTGAGGTTGTTAGGAAGAATCTTAGGAAAGAATGGAGTTATTTCTTTGATGCTATTATTAAACTATTTTCTGGAAAAATAAGTAATTTTGATGCAACTACCACAAGTATGCAAGAAATTGCTTATTCTATCCTATTTGATAAGTATTTAATTTTAGCACATTGCTCCTAAATGAGTTAACTGCTAAATTAGGAAATAAGGCATCTAGGAAGAACAACATCTATTTTGCTAGATTTTTTATGTTGTTGATTAATGTTGCTATTAGAGATTATGAGATCACAGCAGAGATGGAAACACTGTAGGCTTGGACACAGAACAAAAGGGTCTTCAAGGATTTGGTGAGAATCAACTTACACCCTAAGTTGTGCCTCATCTATCCTCCTTTTGTGCAGGTATTTCTCAAGAAATATAATTTCTCTTTTACTTCATCTGGTATCCCTACTTCTTTGCCTTCTGCAACAATAGAGGGAGTTGGAAATGCCTCATCCCTCCTACCTAAGTTGCACAACCTTCTAAAATCAAATCTAAACAAACCACCTCAGTAGTTTCTCAAAAGACTATTATTGTAAAACTCAAGAAAAGAAAAATAACTGAGGGGAGTGTGAAGGTGGTTGATAAGGGTGAGGGAACTGGTCAACATTAAGAAAGCCAAAAGAATAAGGAAGGAGATGATGAGAGTATTCAGCCAGCCACCAACCCAATCTCTCAAAAGATTGATATTGTGTTAAAGGATATTAGCACATCCCTAGTTGCACCTTCTCAACAAGGTGTAACTATTGAAAAAAGGTCTCAACCAGGACCAATTGATGGGGGTAAGGGACAAAAAATAGTTCAGCCATATAAAAGGAGAAAGAATGATAGTAGCAATGCACAGGGGTCACACACTCTTGCAAAGCCAAATGAAAATTTGGTGGAGCCTTCAGCTTCTTCTTTTGATGTGTCTCATAATTCTCATGAGGCACAGCCTCACTCATTCTCTATTACATCTCCTCAATCTCCTTTAAATCTATTTTTTTTAGAAATATTGATGATTGATAACTTCAATGTTTCAAATTCACCCTCTTTGCAACTCAGGGTGGAGTCAACACTCTCACCTGAATCACCAAATAAGGTTAACACCTTTGTTGATCAGGAAAATACTGAAAATTCTCACAAGTCAATGGATATTACTCAATCAACTGATAATTTCCAACATCCATTGACTAGTTCACTTCCATCGATGGATATTCTTACATCCATCGACGAGCTCCAATCAACGGATATTCATCAATCGATGAATATTTCTCATCCATCGAATGACAGTTTCATTCCAATTCATGAATCATCCAGTGAAACAATTCAAGTGGCCAATACTCTACTAAGATTGAGTGGAGTAGGTGAGGTGTGTAAGAGGCAAGGTTTGCATACCTTGGCAAAATGAGAGTGTGTTAAAGAGAGGCCCTCAATTTCTTCTGAGGTGGCAAAAGGAGTGGGTGTGAGTAAAGAGAGTTCCACCTTTACAGGTGATGCAAAATGACAGAATAGTAAGGGAGAGATGAAAATCTAGGATAAGATCCTCATGTAAAAATAGAGAGAAGAGAGTGAAAGACAAAAAAATAGAGAGAAACCAATTTCACCATCTCATGAAGCATCAACTTCTAAAACTGAGCAGGTTGCAGCTGAACTCACCCAGGAGTTGGGATTGGAGTTAGGGGGAGATGAAGGTGATTGAGAATATAGAGTTCCTGCAGGAGTTGCTGATGCCCACATGGAGGTGGGTGATGAGATTGAATTTAATCTTGATGCTACAACATTTCAACATGAAGATCCACACTACCAAGAATTGGCAGCAACCATTAATCAAGAGTCTGAAAAGATGTTGGGGTTAGTGCAAATAGAAGAACAATTCAGGAGTGGCAAGGAGAATTTGGCAAGACATCCTGATAATGTGTCTCACATGAACCTTGAAGATTTTGAAGATGATTATGATAATGAGTTATTGGAGCCTGCAATGGCTAGAGATGAAACTAGTTTGACTAACACTGAAATGGCTATAGTTTCACACTACAGGAGGTCTATGGCTGAAGTAAATGTAGAGGATCCTGTATATAGAAGAATTCTCAACTTCTACTGAGTTAACTTGAAAATCCAAAAGATACATGTGACAGGTTCCAAGTATGAACTCAAGAAGATTAGAGAAGAAATTGATAGTGCAAAGACATATTTTGACTCCACTATTGATTCAAGACTCAGTCTCACAATGTTAACAAGAATCAAGCAAATGCTTGATACTAAGTCTACATCCAAGGTCAAAGTTGTGGCATTGGAGAAAAGAGTGACTGCCATGGAAGTTAGTATGGAATAAATTTTGAAGAATCAAGTCACTCAAATAAAACTTCTGAGCAGACTCTTGGAAACCCCTCTTATTTCCCAATCCTTGGAACAGAAGCCTGTTGCTGATAACAAAAATGGGGAGAAGAGTGAGGAGTTAAGGAGGAAGGAGTTTGAAGTTGAAGTTGTGATCAACAATACATATAATGCTATTCAAAAGACAGATCCAAAGAAGGCATTGGCTCAACAAATAGTAAGGCAATTTGATTCTATTGTCAATAAAAATAAGGAAATTGATGTACAGAAGCCAATTGCCTTAATGCTAGAAATTCTTGAAGATATGAAGAAAGGAGTCATAAGGGTAGAAGAAGGCAGCTCACGAATTGGTGACAGAAAGGGGAAGGGCATTTTAATGGAAGAAGGAAAGAAGAAGAAATCTGTCATAAGTGGAAGTGAGAAACTATTGAGCCAAATAATAGTTGGTATGAGAGAAATTAAGCAACAAGAAAAATCACAAGAAGAATTAGCTATTCAACTCCAAAAATAATTTGATGAAGAGAATGAAATAATCTTAGAAGCCAGAAGAAAAGAAGGTGAGAAGAGGCCAAGGATGAAATAAAGAGCAAAGAAGCCTGTAGACAAACCTAACACTTCTGGAGTTAAAAGGAAACTTGTTGTTGATGAAAAGATGGCTAAAGAGGAGAATCCAAATGAGATAAAGCTTGAGAGTCAAGTATCTGGGAGTGGTTAATCCAAGGAAATAGATGTGTTCAAATCCAAACCTGAGAATTTTGTGTCAATCAAATTTGAAGGAATGACTATAGTAAAAGGACAAATGAAAATGGATGTAGATCTACTTCACATAGACTATGGAGATATGTGACATTAAATCTTCACATTTGATCAAGTCATGGAAAAAGGCTATGATACCTTAAGGAAAATTTATACCATGCTCAAGAAGAAGTATTATCTAACTGAAGAGCTAGGTAAAGCCATCCTGGAAAATATGAAGAAAATAAGGGAGGCAACTCTTCAAGAAGAAAGGGATGACAAAATCAAGATTTGGAACCCTGAAGGAAGGAAGGTACTTCATGAACCATTCTACATGATGATTTACAAGGACAGGGAAGGCAGGGAAAAATGCATTGATATTTGCCTAGAGATAGACAAACTGCCCAATCTGGAATTGAATTATCTTACAAGCCAACTAGACTATAGGGTTGAGGATGAGAAGATTTTGAAGGGATCCCTTTACATAAAGATGAAGGAAAATAAAGATAAGATGAATGAGTCAAAGGGAAGAAAAAGAAGATAGAAGATTCAGACTCAACATCAAAGTTATTAGAATTCACCTGTTACTGGTATTTGATCACTCTGTCTCAAAATTATTTTTGTCAATATTGTAATTCCTGCTAGAATGAAAATGTTTAGGAGTTTTGTTATCATTAACAGAAAATTTATGCATATTTCACATATTCATAAATAGGGGGACATTGTTATGAATTATGAGATTTGATGATAACAAATCACTTGGAATTACAATAAGGATTTAAATTTCATTATACCTGGTCAATGGATATGTGACCTATAAATATCCATTAACTAGGAAACCAATTATCAGTTGTCAACTGATAAATTGAATTATAACATTTGATTTATGTTTTATTATCAATTGATTGTATTGCCTCGATGGATGCTGTGAAATAGTCGACTGATGTTATTGACTTCAATTGATAGCTTCTCAACGGATGTGAAGAATGGCTGATCAACTGTAAATATTCTAAGTCAGAATTCTCACAAATGAAGTGATCAACAGATATTGGAGTCGATGGATAAGGACGATCAACGGATAAAGGCGATCAATGGATAAATGCGATCAACGGATAGAGGACCATCAATGGATGATGAGTCGATGAATAATCTAACTATTCATCGATACATCGATTGATCGATGGTGTTACGGATTAAAAACTAGGTATATTTAATATGAAATTAATGCTAGGGTTTGAGAGAGTTTCGAGCTTTAATGGTTGCACGAACGTTTCGTGACTAACTCAGGTCCTCGTTAACTGCCTACGTAATTTTCTAAAGTAAGTGTTACAGAAATCGGCCGAATCATCGATAATCGGCCGAAATATTATTGACCAAATTTGAATATTAAATTTTTGACAGTATTTTATATATTAAAATGTAAAATATATTTTAGTATTAGATCTAACAGTTTTAATATATTTACTTTAAAAATCTAACGATTATATATAATATAACTACCTATACCAATTAACCAACAAATTATCAAATGTTTGTTACTTCGGTTTTAATAATATAATATAAATATAAAAGGTAAATTTAAATCACTCTCGATTTGTCTTTGAATTAATTCTCAAATTTTCGATTATTCCTATCAATATCTCAACCGAATAGGACCGATTAATGATTTTTAAAATATTGCATGACATATTTTAATATATATATGAGGTGGTTATTTTTGTAGTCAACACAACTCATATATTTATTAAAATATCTTCATAATTTTTATTACTATATATTCTATATTATGTTTTACACTTTACAAACTATGTTAATGCTTGATAATTGCTTGTGTATCACATGTTTAAGATGGTAAAAAAATTATATTATAACTATATTCAAAAAGTAGTAATACATTATATAATAAAAATCGAAGAATCCACATCAGTTTTAAACTTGGAAACAATGTTTTGATATTTTTAGACATCGGTTAAAACCGATGTTAAAAGCTACTTTTCTCTATACCCATATAAATATCAGTTGTAAAATATTCAGATAACGACTATAAACCGATGTCTATTATAGTAGTATTTGTAATATTATATATATATGTTGATATATGTATATCTAATTCCAAAAAATAGATTATAGATAAATATGTATTTTGGAATTCCATGTGTGTTTGGGAACAAGCTCTCTTTTCTTGTTTTTGAGTGCTTTTTTCTATGTGGAATAATCCACTATATATAGGCAATTCTAACACCTCTTCCACTCCAAAACAAAACTGCCCAATTAAATTCCCATTGAATTATATATAAATGTCATTACATAAATAGATATGTAACTTATATATTCAACGTTCATATAATCAATATTTGTAACTTTCAAATACATTATTAATGTATTTTATTCTTTAAATATATTTGACAAAATAAGTCAAATACAACATCTCCCACTTGACTTCTTAGTCAAATTCTTTTCATGACTCCCACTTATCAATAAGTTTATAATTATTCAAATTACGTCGATATGTGTTCCCACTATTTGTCATAGTGAAATTTCATATTCAAAAGAGTTAAATATTTTTAGTCCTTTTCAAACTCACATTCTTTAACAAATATTGTATATTCACAAAACAATTCTTTGTGTTTTACAGTCACATGTGGATTGTATGTCATATTGTCACTTTCACATTTGTATACATTCATACTTCTAATTTTCCCAACTTCATTTATGCCTGAAGTTAAATTCTCAATATCTATATCACATACGATATTTGCACCGTAACAACTAATAACTCCTGGTACATCTGCCTAATATATCATATACAATGCAATATAGCTTTCAAGTAATTCATTATGCCCACGATACAGCCTCTCAATAAGCTTAATTATGATTTCTTTGTCATCCACTTACAAAACTAACTAATATGTTAAGTCAAGTCAATCGATGACACAACATCAAACTTTCCACTACTTGCAAATATGATATAAAAACTGTTCCTTTTCCGCATTAATCGTTTCCCCATTATTTTTTATGGGGTTCCCGTCGGACTACACTTTTCCATCCTAAAACGATTAAGCATTTTACTCAAATGCTTTTTCTGATTCAAACTCAATATTAAAATGATTTCTCTTTAATCCGGATTCTCGTAATATACAAGATATCACCCATACCTTCAATCTCAAAATTCCTATTAAATTCCAACTTAATTTTGTTCAACACGTCTTTATTATTTCTGCTAGCAATATATTATCCAAATATACTGTCAATATTGTAAATAAATTCCCACTTTTCAAAATATAGTTGTTTGTATTATTCTTGATTTTTGCAACTAGACATACCTCGAAATTTATAAACATACTAACTAATAACCATAATTTTCTTCATAAAATTCATTTACAACTAATGAATTTTCTAATTTTTAGGTGGATCACACAATACTCACATTCAATTTTATTCCATGAACTCAATTATATCTTTCACGAGTTTCATCCATGACTCAAATTCTTTAAATTTCCTCACTTCTCAAAAATATATTTCACTATTATATACATATATAATAGTTATTCATCCACTCAGTTGAATTTTTAAATATTTTAAATTCAATAAAATTGTTCATTACCAATATTCAGATCCGATTCATTATTCTTGATTTATCTACTTCAACACATGTCTCAAAATATTAATTTCATTTACATACATTACATATAATCATAAAAATAATTATATAATTTTTTTACTTACAAATACATCTAAAAATGTATTTAATTCTTTTTGAAGTTGTTTGGCAAATAAAGCCAAAACCAATATTTCATTTCATTTAAGCAGCAAACTATTAATTCACGTTTTCTATATTCTGAGCATCACAAAAAAATTTATTTTATAGTATCATCTTTTTCACCAGAAAAATATCTGATTGTTTTCAAACAATCTATATCCTTCCTTTTCTTTCGGCTCCATTTAACAAAAATGGTGTCATTTAACTTTCCAAAATCAACATAATTTTGATACGATCAATAAATTTTTCATTAAAATCTAGCAATAAAATATAATTTCATTGTATATTCATTACAAACTTGTAACCCCCGTTACATTATGTACACAATCAATTTTGATCTGTAACCCCCACAAATATAACATTAATGTATAAATACATTAATTACAAATAATCAATTTTATATGTAACTTATAAATATATTAAAAATGTATTTAATTTTCATGTTTTTATCCAAAAAAATATTTTTCACATGTTTCATATATTTTAATTTCTCATACTCTCTTTCTTGAGCATGATTGGAATTTCTCCAAAAATAACATCATCCTTTCTGATGATTATTTTCATAAAATTAATTTAATTGCACATAAAACAAATAAAAATGGACAAACATTAAAACAAAAATCTAAACGTAAAACCATACTTAACCTGTTAATCATATGCACAAAAATAAACATGTAAATGAATTGATATATCAAAGATTAGACTGGTTGAAACTTCAGCAGCTATATCGGCAAGAAAAAAATGCAAGGCGTGCATGAACGCCGAGGCAGTGAAAAATTAGTCCACCGGAAAGATTACCTAGATCCGATACCAATGTAATATTATATATATGTTGATATATGTATATCTAATTCCTAAAAATAGATTATAGATAAATATGTGTTTTGGAGTTTTAGGTGTGTTTGAGAACATGCTCTCTTTTCTTGTTTTTGAGTGCTTTTTTCTATGTGGAATAATTCACTATATATAGGCAATTCTAACAGTATTACACTAATTCTCAACGCCATTAAATCATTATTATAATAATTTATACTTATAATTTTTAATTATTTTAAGTTGAGAAAATGTATCAGCCTGAGAAAGTGATACGTACAATTAAAATTATTTATAGTTGAACAAATAAGTTAGAATACACATCTTGAATTTACAGACCATCTAGCTAATTAAATTTATTGAACAATGAATAAAATAATAAATAATAATGCATATGGATAACATGTTAGAGGTCAAAATTTAACGCATTATAAAAGATTTAAGATCATCAATAATGATTGTGTAATGTTAGTAACATTTTAATGAGAATTCTGACAGTATTTTTAAAATTTTATTATTTTGGATTTATTATACTTATTGAAAAATAATTTTCAGTTTTCAATAAAATATTAAGAGAATTAGTAAGTTTATAAAGTTTGATAAAATATAATAGAATTTCTAAACAGCTAACATGTATATGATGTACGTGAGAAATTATTTATACTATCTTATATCCCCTGCATTACACGGATCAAATTATATTAATATTTTTTTTATATTATTTAAATATATTTTTATTTTTATAATAATAATAATAATTTTATTTAATGTTATATGTATATATTTTGTATAATTTTTGATATACTATATTTTTATTTTAACAGGATAGTGTTTGTGTGTTTTGTTTAGAGATGTGTTTTATTTAGGAGATTAATGTTAGATGTATTTTAATTAGAAGATTAGTGTTTAAAAATTAGGTTCAATAATAACTATTCGGCCCAAATATCAACTAATAAAATTTTAATATTTCGGCTTTAATAATATAGTATAGATTAGATAAGTTATACTTTTTCACTCACAGCTTTTTTAATGAATTAAACATATTCAATATATCCAATTAAGACTTAGAAAATGTATATTCGAGAGTAAGATTTACATAATAACCATCTTACTCTCGAATATTAAACACATTATATACATGTAAACTGTTTTACTTAAACTTTTTTACACATTACATTATAGATTTACATGATTATTATTTGGTAAAATCTGTAGTTACAAAAAGTAATATTATTTAATCTAAACAATTTGTTTTAGTTAAACTTTTTTATACTAAATTATCATTACATTTTTTATACAAATTAATAATCATCGTAGTATTACATTGGTCTTTTAAATCAATTCATTGTATTTCCTCATTCATATATTTTATTTTTTATAACCGGCCACCACAACATCTTAAATATCTTTTGGTTATATCCAATTTGAAAAATATATAATGATTATATAGTAATTTATTTGAAATGACTGTTAATTTGGTAATTTTTGTTATTATTATTAAAATCAATTTGATGACTTATTGAAAGCATATTTACTTATACACATATTTTGTTAAGAAATAAACACTGATGATGTTAGAGAATGCTCAAGAACAAAGTTTACACTTCTGATGTCATCAGAGTTTCAAGAAATTGTCGGTCAAAGTTTACTCTATCAGAGAATACTCAATCAGAGTTTACTCTAATAGAGAATGCTCTAAATCAGAGATTATCAAACCGACAGAGCTTGCAATCAGAGTCTGTCAAGAAGAAATCAAACTCAAGTATGATTAGGATATTGAAGTAGGAATCCGAATACAAGTCTATTTCCTTGTTAAATCTATTCTTTTCATAATCTTTTTTGTTATTGAATTGTAATTGTGTCTATATAAACACAGACATAGATTAAACATAAAAGTATCTTTTTCAAGTCTTATTTTTCATAACCTAGCAGCTCTTGAGAATAAAGAATTTCTTGAGAAAGTTTTGTATTCCATTCATTATCATTAATACAAAACAGTGATTATTTTTACATACTTGTGTTCATATTCGATTATTAGGTACTATTACATTCAACCCCCCTTCTGTAATAGATTATCTTTCTGGGCAAACAATTGGTATCAAAGCAGACAGTTAATTACAACTCAAAGATCACATAATCATATCTGGAAACAAGTATGAAAACATCAGGATTCCAATATTGAGGAAGGCGGAATACCCTACATGGAGGGCGAAGATGATGATGTTCCTAGAAGCAACTGATCCTGATTATTTAGACAAAATCCCTGAATATTACACTCCAAAGGACAAGAAAGAATGGACCAATGAAGAAAAACTTGAAGTCCTCAATGATGCAAAGGTAAGGAATATTATGCACAATAGTCTTGACTCTGTTATGTCTAACAGGGTTATTGCATGCAAAACTGCCAAAGAAATTTGGGATGCACTAGAGGTTCAATGCCAAGGAACTAAGGAGATAAAGAAGAACATGGGATCTGTCTTGATACAAGAATATGAATATTTTGAAGTTAAACAGAATGAGTCTATAACATATATCTATGATAGATTTCTAACTTTGTTAAATAACTTGGCTTTGGTAGATAAAGTGTATGTCAATGAAGATTTTAACACCAAGTTTCTTAGAGCTCTTCCTAAAGAATGGGATCTGTAGACATCCTTGATAAGAGACAGGGTTGATTTAGATGAAATGTCTTTAGATGGAGTTTATGAAAAATTAAAAACTCATGATTTGGAATTACAACAAAGAAGAAACAGGAAAAGTAGCAAGGCAAAATCTGTTGCATTGAATGTTGAGGCCAAGATTGAAGAATCTATTGAAAAAGTCCTTAAGACATCAACAAGAAAATGAAAAGCTGTAGTGGTCCAAGAAAATAGTGAATCAGAGTTTGATACAAATTCTGATGTAAACTCTGATGATTTTTCTGATTCTGACATAATGGAGATGGTTGATATGATTGTTAAAGGCTTCAAAAAGATGAAATATAGGAAGTATAGAAAGCAAGGGAACTTCCAAAAGAAGAAAGGAGAATCAGACTGGAAAGATAGATTCAGAAAAAAGGAAGACAGAGATGGAAAGTAAAAAACTCTTGACAAATTAAAAGTTAAGTGTTACAAGTGTAATAAGATGAGACACTTTACTACTGAGTGCAGAAGCAAGGAATCTGGAAAAGCACTCATCACATCAAAGAAAGATTGGATGGATTCCTCAGATTCTGAAGAGGAAACAAATTATGCTCTCATGGCAAACTCTGATGCTCCCATCATAAACTCTGACAAGGTACCAAACTCTGTCTTTAATTTTGATATTGAAAATATCTGTGAATTAAAATTTTTCCTTAGATCATTGCATGTTAGTTTTAAATCACAATCTCTTGAAAATGAAAGATTAAAATCTGAGATACAAACTCTGACTGCTAGGAATAAGTCTCTTGAATATGAAAATTCTAATATGATTAACATTAAGAAAGACTGTGAAAATGTCATACACATGCAAACTCAATTAGAAATTCAAGTTGAATATTTAAAATCTGAGATAGTTAAGGAAAAAGAGACTTTTAGAGTTTGGACAAACTCTGGCAAGAAAGTCCAATAAATGTTTTCCAACAAGAATTAGACTTCTGCCTTAGGTTATGAATCTGATAAAGAAACACACACTAAAGCATACACAAAAGGAACATTGAGAGAAATTGTGAAATTTGTTAGAGCTGGTAATGATAAGAAAACTATATCTGGTGAATGCTCTAATAATAACAAAGGTAAAAAGATTAGTGTGTCAGAAAATAAACCTGTCAATATGATCAACCTCTTCATATATTGCATCTTGATTTATTTGGTTCTGTCAACATTATGTCCATTGGAAAGAAGAAATATACTCTGGTGATAGTTGATGATTATACTAGATTTATCTGAGTGTACTTTTTGCATAAAAAGGATGAAACTGCAGAAATAATTTTTAATCATATTGCAATGATTGAAAATTGATCACCACACAAGGTAAAGGATTTAAGGAGTGACAATGGAACAGAGTTTAAGAACTCTGCAATGAAAGAATTCTACTCAACAAAAGGAATTATTCAACAATTCTCAGCACCTGACACACCTCAACAAAATGGTGTAGTAGAGATAAAGAACATAACTCTATTTGAAGCTGCTAGAACAATTCTAGAAGGAGCAAAACTACTTACTTATTTTTGGGCAGAAGATGTGAATACTACATGCATTACTTAGAATTGCACCTTGATAAACAAATATGGAATGACTCCATATGAAACTTTTAAGGGAAGAAAGCCAAATGTTAAATACTTTCACATCTTTGGAAGGAAGTGTTTTATTCTTAAAACACATCATGAGCAGTTGAAAAAGTTTGAACACAAAGCAGATGAAGGTTTTTTTGTTAGTTATTTAACAACCTCCGAAACTTCTTCAAAGGCATTCAAAGTGTTTAACCTGAGAACCAAGATAGTCATGAAATATATACATGTCTCTTTTGATGAAACAAAGATAACATGATTACATGTTGAAGAAGCTCATGAATCTCTGAGTTTTGAAAATGAACTGCTTAAAGGTCAATAAGACACATCCTGAACAATTGAAGAAGTTTGAACTTAAAACAGATGAAGGAATTTTTGTTGGATATGCAACAACTTCTAAAACCTCTTCAAGGGCATTCAAAGTGTTTAATCTAAGGACAAGGACAGTCTTTTGATGAAGGAAAAATAGCTGGATTACATGATGAAGATGCTCAGGAAACTCTGAGATTAAAGAATGAATTGCAGAACATAAACAGTGTTGAACTAAACTCTGATGAGTTAAACACTGTTGAACCAAACTCTAATGAGTTAAACACTGTTAAACCAAACTATGATGAGATAAACTCTGTTCAACCAAACTCTGGTGAGTTAAACTCTGATCCCTTAAATTCTGATTTAGAAATGATTGAAATAGAAATTGAAGATTCTGTACATGTTGAGGGGGAGCAACATCAATCAAAATACTGATATTGGAGAACAAACCACAATTATTAAAATATCAAAGTCTGAAACCCCAAACTCTGATCAATCAAACTCTGAGACCACAAACTCTGATCATTCAATCTCTGATCGTTCAAACTCCGAGTACATAAACTCTGAGACATCAAACACTGAAGGAAGCACATCTTCAAGGGGAGGATCATCATTTATAGAAGAATCATTCTATGAAGGCACAAATCATGGGGGAGAATCTAGTTCAAGAAATTTTCCACATCCAAGAAAATGGACAAAAGATCACACACCTGATTTAATTATTGGTGATCTAGAAAGTGGAGTACAGACAAGAAAAGATACTCAGAATGAATGTCTATTTCATAGTTTTCTTTCTCAAACAGAACCAAAGAAGGTTGAAGATGCTTTGAAGGATGCATATTAGGTTACTGCAATACAGGAAGAATTAAATGAGTTTGAAAGAAATGAAGTTTGGACCCTAGTTCCAAGGTCAAAGAATAGATCAATTATTGGCACAAAATGGATTTTTAGAAAAAGACAGACTCTGATGGAATTATTACAAGGAACAAAGATAGACTAGTTGCCAAGGGTTACTCTCAATAAGAAGGTATTGATTATGATGAAACCTTTGCACTAGTAGCTAGACTTGAAGCAATCAGAATTTTTCTTGCTTATGTTGTACACAAGACATTCAAGGTCTACCAGATGGATGTTAAAAGTGCATTTTTAAATGGAGAACTTGAAGAAGAAGTTTATGTTGAACAACCACCTGGCTTTGTCAATCCAAAATATCTAAATCATGTCTACAGACTGGATAAAGCCTTATATGGACTCAAGTAAGCACCTAGAGCCTGGTATGAAACTATGGCTCAATTTTTACTTGAAAGTGGTTTTACAAGAGGTACAATTGATAAAACCTTGTTTTATAGAACTCAAGATAAGGATTTATTATTGGTTCAAATATATGTTGATGATATTATATTTAGTTCCACTAATGAGAAACTCTGTAATAGATTTTCAAAGCTAATGCAGTCTGTGTACCAAATGAGCATGATGAGAGAATTGAGTTATTTTCTAGGGTTACAAGTGAAACAGACTGAGGAAGGTATTTTCATAAATCAGTCTAAATATACAAAGAATCTACTCACTAAATTTCAAATGCAAGACTTTGCATCTGTTACAACTCCAATGGATACTGCAACTAAGCTTGATCAAGACACTGGAGAACCTGTTGATATTACAGCATACAGAGGCATGATAGGATCACTTCTCTATTTGACTACTAGTAGACCATACATTATGTTTGCAACCTGTCTATATGCTAGATTTCAGAAAAATCTAAGGGAACCTCATTTAATTGCTGTAAAGAGAATTTTCAGATATCTTAAAGGAACCATTAATCTTGGCTTATGGTATCCTAGAGAATCTGATTTCAAATTAATAGGCTATTCAGATGCTGATTTTGTAGGATGCAAAATTGATAGGAAAAACACAAATGGCCGTTGTCAATTCTTAGGAGGAAGAATTGTCTCATGGTTCAGTAAGAAACAGAAATCAATCTCATCATCCAAAACAGAGGCTGAATATATAGCTGTAGGAAGCTGTTGTGCACAAATCTTATGGATGAAAAATCAACTATCAGATTATGGTTTGAACTTTTCTAAAATTCCTATTTATTGTGATAATCAAAGTGCTATTGGAATGATGGGAAATCTAGTTCAACATTCTCTGACAAAGCATATCAGTATCAGATATCACTTCATAAGGGAACATGTCATGGAGGGAACATGTCATGGAAGGAACAATTGAAATGCATTTTATTCCCTCAGATCAACAGCTAGCAGACATATTCACCAAGCCATTGTGTGAAGCAACTTTTACAAGATTGGTTTCTGAATTAGGAATGGTGACAAGTGGATCAACTCCAAATGGCAAATAGCAGACAATCAGAGTATATGACAAACTCTTTCAGAGTATGTGGTAAACTCTGATGGAAATAAGAGTAAACTCTGATCATTGGAACATTTAATCTCTGATCACAAGTTATCAGTGTTTATGAACAGTAATATTGGGTATGCTCTACAGGAACCCACAAACTTCTCTGCTCAATCTCTCATCAAAATCTGGTCTTCTACAAAGTTTAATAATGCTGGTGATGATGAAGAGCCCATCATCACATTTCAATGCAACAGAAAATTCTCCATCACTCCTGCAGTAGTGAGACAAACCCTTCATCTTTCAAAAGTGGCTGAATATGATGATTTAGTTGGTGATGATCAAATCAAGGAATTTTTCAAAAAAATAGGCTATGGAGGCAGCCTATCTAAGCTGGGAGTTTCACAAGGCCCCATTTAAGAAGATAATAGAGCTTCTTTTTTGATTGCATAACTAGGGCCTTCACTGCCAAATGCACCAATTTTGATACAATTCCGCAGCTGTCTCAACAGATTGGGTATTCTCTGACCCATAATTTTAATTTTAATTTTTCTTGTTTGATAATTAGGCAATTAGCTAGAAAAATATATGATGATGTGCATACTATATATTTTGCTAGATTTTTAAATTTAATTTTTAGCCATTTATTGCCTAATGTAAAATTTGAGAATGATCAGAGTTTAGCTAGTTTTAGCATGAACAAGAGAATTTTTGCTGACTTAGCTAGGAAGGATGTAAAGAAAGGTAATCTATCTCCTCTCTTTTATCCCACATGGGTCATGATTATCTTAAATCAGAGAATGCCTACCATGTATGGAAGTGATTTCTTATCTGTGGCTATGGATTAGAGTTTAACACCCTCTGATTCTAACCCAAGCCACCCACCAAACACTGATAACCAAACACTTTTGCCAACCTCTACAGTCTCTCAAAAGACTGTAGTTATAAAACAAACCTCTCAACAAGGCACAAACAAAAGGAAGGTCAAATCAGTGAAAGAATCTTCTCCTAAGAAAAGGAAATTGATTGATGAAAATACAGATTCTAATGAAGGGTTAGTTTTTCCTCAGAGGAAGATTGTAAAGAAGGCTTCTGAGATTCCTCCTGTACCTTTTATGAAGCCATTCATAGTAAATCCAATGCCTGAAATGAAAAAGAAGATGATGAGATTGGTAAAAGCTGCAATCTCTGATGTTGCAAACACTGAGGAGTTAAACTCTGATGTAGCACTAAACTCTGATGTCCTAATCTCTAATCAACCAAAACCTCAAGATCTAATCTCTGATGCAATGCTAATCTCTAATGCTACAAACACTGAAGAACTAAACTCTGATTCAGCAATAAACTCTGACAAATTGCTAAACTCTGATAAAGCATGGCGTTGCTGGAAGGAAAATATTCCTTGGAAGAAACCTGGATTACCAGTTCCAATTGAGAACATGATTCTTCGGTATGTCAAGTCAAAAGCTGATTGGTGGACAAATGTTGCCCATTATAACCATGAACGTATTAGATGTGGGGCTACTGTTGACAAGACGATCTGCAGGAAAAATTTGTGGAGGTAGACTCATCTTTGTCTCAAGGCTGAACATGAGCGACTACAAAATTATTTGAAAGATGGGTCATATGTCACTCTAGAGGAAGTTGTTCCTGTAACAATCTCTGATTCTCCTATTTATTCCCCTAAACAAATTATCAAGGAGATATCTTATGAAAGGGTGAGGGAGCTGTCTGAAGAAGTTAAAAAAGAAAATGGAGGCAAAGAAATCTCAATCATCTTCAGTCTCTCTAAGTTCAAAGCAGTTTTCAAGAAAGAAGAAAAAGACTGTCTCTTTTGGCCATGACACATAAAAACCTGCCTCTCAAAGTGAGGTATCAGTCATTGAAGGGCCAGACACATAAGAACCTGTTGATCAAAGTTCAACATCAGCCAATGCAGAGAAAGCAGATGAAGTCAGCAGGAATTAGGGATATAAGCCACAAGAACCTTCAACTCAAAGGGTTGAAGAAGTTGTCAAGGCCCCTGCCACACAAGAACAATCTAATCAAAGTTTGGATGCAGGCACAACTACCATAAATGAAGATTCTGATGTTGCTGATGCTAGTGAGACAAACTCTGAGATAACTCCAATGGTAATCTCTAATGCAATCATGGTACAACCACTTTCTGCACAACTAATGGAGACTCCTTCCACATCAACAAATATTCAAGGTATAAACTCTGACTTTTCTTCAGAATTTGCATTCTCTGATAGTATAAGTTCAGATTTTACCTTTCCTATTTTAACTGCTGGAATGATCATGAATAATCCTAAAAAGGATACCCCTATTCATGTGACTACATACCTCCTTTCTCAGCCACCTCTTGTTTCTGTAGGACATTGTGATTTGAGCTTTTCTTGTGAGAATGAGGTAAAATGTGTGAAAAACAGAATTAATAATGAGAGGTAGATACTGAATCTGGAAAAAGGAGAGCTAGAATTGAGAAAGAAGTTAGTTACTTCTAGTGAGCAAAATTTAACTATTAAAAGTTATGATATGTGTGAAGTGAGAAGTAATGAGATTACTTTAAAAAATCAGAGTGATTTAGGATGTTCTGTTACTTTTGCAGGTACTCAGAGCTTATCTATCATTGTAAACTCTGATGCTTTGCTAAACTCTGACCAAGTCACAAACTCTGATGTGGAGGACACAGACTCTGATGAGCTAATTTTTTGTTGATAAAGAAGTCACAGACCTATCAATCCCCTACACACATGTACAATTCAAAGAGGTGGCCTGTCAATTCACATGATGCTCATGAAAGATTAAGGATGGATTATCCTGATTATATGGTGGTGGAAACCCTTAAAGGAGAAATTTAAGCTGCTCTAGATGTAGAAGGTGTCAAGAGGGATTTTAGTTCCAAAGCAGGGCCATCTAATGAAGATCTTCTCTCTTCTCACAGACAAAAGGTCTGGGATATGTCATGGAAATTTTCAAGTGAAGAAATCTCATGGCCACATGTTCATGAATTGATCAATAAAACTGATAAGGACACAAACACTAAGGATATGAAAATAATTTTGAAGGCTACCACTATGTTGTCCAAGGGACTTCACAATGAAGTTTGTGATCTTATAGAATATGTGCACAAAACCTCTGCATCTGTTCAAACTTCTGTAACCACTTCTCAACATGCATTGAAACTAAATTTGAAGAATGTTTCAGCCAAACAGGATGCATTGGCAGTCAAAGTTGATAATCTTTCCACTTCTGTCAATTCTATACAGAGTATACTACACACAATTGTTGAGATTCTTATAGTTAGAAAGGGTAATGATATTAGAAAAAGGGAGAAGGTTACAGAAAAATACAAGAAGGATGCTGCACAAAAATCTGACAAACCTGATGATGAAGATCAAGGGAGTCATAAGGATGAGAAACAAACTCTGAAGCTGCAAACTCTGATTAGTTAAACTCTAACAACCTCTCAAACTCTAATGACAACAAACTCTGATAAGAAGATAAACTCTGATAAAAAGCAAACTCTAATGGAAGCTGACATGGAATTAGCAAAGAGGCTTAAAGAAGAAGAAGAAAAGCCTGAGAAAATTGAAGAAATTTTTTTAAAGGATGCAGAACTGGCAAGAAAGTTATTTGAAGAAAAAAATTCCAGGATTTGATCCAGTTGCTGTAGAAGAGGAATTGAAGAAATCTGGTATTGAAAATGCTCAAGTCCAGAAAAAGAGAAAATATGTGAAGAAAGCTCAAATTCAAAGGAAGACATCTACTCAACAAAAGAAAATTGAATCTAAGCCTATCCAACCTATTGAAACTCCTAAGCCAACTACTCGGTCAAAATCTACTTCAGAAATCCAAACAAGGTCAACTTCAAGAATTCAGCAAAAAGCTCCAGCAAAACCAAAATCTCCTCTCACTATGTCAGGAACCATATTTCTCTCAGGTGAGTCTAGCTTTGATGATGAAGAAGAAGAGCAACAACAATCTCTTATCAGAAAGAATAGGTCTGATCTTCTGTGGACCAAAACTCAAACTCTGACTCTCAATGCCAGATTTGGTAAAAACAAGAGTGGTATTAGTGATTCACATGCCAAAGTCTACAGGGGTGAAGCCAACATTTTTAGAGATCCTTTCTCATTAAAAGTAAAACCCGAGGAAGAATTATCTCAAGAACATCTTGACAAACTAATATCTATCAATATAGTGAAGGACATTTTTGATGGTGCACAAGCAAAGGAGAAGCTTCTATACTTTTTGGAGAATGGAAGGTTTTTAAAAATTGTTGAAGAAGATTTAATCCACAAGGCATCAAAAGAACTTGAATATGTTCTGTATCTTCTCAATAATGAAAATGAAATTACTTCTAGATGGGTAAAAATCCTTGAAGGAGTGATAAATGAGAAGAAGAAGAATGAAAGATTATTGATGATAAACTCTGAAGAATACAGACCAGGATATGTTCTTGAAGATGACTCAGAGAAAGCCATGACAAAGGGAGATCCAAAGGTCAAGATGTTGTTAGGCATTCCTACATTAATTTTAAATCTTGATGGTAAGAAGGCCTGTTACATCCCCTTAGATGAAAGAATGGAGAGATCATCAATCTATGCTCTAAGGCTGCTATATTTCAAATCGATGATTCTTTTGAGCGGATGAAAGAATTTAAGGAGAAGCTGATTGAATTGCTAAAGAATGCTGAGAAGAAGATGTTGGATAACTTTCTCAAGGAAGACTTTTCTTACAGAAGAATTTGATTCAAGAATGAAGACTCAAACTCTAATGCATTTGTCCATATTTCTAACATCATAAGTAAAATTTATGTTTTACTTCATAAAGTATAAATTGGGGGAGATTGTTAAGAAATAAACACTGATGCTATCAGAGAATTCTCAAAAACAGAGTTTACACTGCTGACATCATCAGAGTTTAAGGAAGTTGTCGGTCAGAGTTTACTCTATCATAGAATACTCAATCAAAGTTTACTCTAACAGAGAATGCTCTAAATCAGAGATTATCAAACCGACAGAGTTTGCAACCAGAGTTTGTCAAGAAGCAATCAAATCATAGTATAATTAGGATAATGAAGAAGGAATATGAATACAAGTCTATTTCCTTGTTAAAGCTATTCTTTTCATAATCTATTTTGTTGTTGAATTGTAACCGTGTCTATATAAACACATACATAGGTTAAACATAAAAGTATCTTTTTCAAGTCTTATTTTTCATAACCAAGCAGCTCTTGAGAACAAAGAATTTCTTGAGAGAGTTTTGTATTCCATTCATTATCATTAATACAAAACAGTGATTCTTTTTACATACTTGTGTTCATATTCGATTATTAGGTACTATTACATTCAACACCCCATTCTGTAATAGATTATCTTTCTGGACAAACATGTTTCTTAATAATGAATTGTGCTTCATTCTCTCCTCAGGTTTCATGTAAATGACCAGTAAACATCTCTCTAAACGAGCTTGTTACTCATGCATTTGTAAATGCACCTAGAGGGGGGGGGGGTGAATATGTGTTATGGGGATGACTAAATCCAATTTTAATTTTACCAACTATAATAGCTGACTGTTATTGAAAGCAGACTTCTGTGCATGACTAATGGCTTACTGTTTTAAACATGTCAGAGTGAAAAATCAAGCTATAATGAATGCAATGCAATAAAACAGTAAATAACAGTATGTAATGGAGGCACAAGACGTTTAGCCAGGTTCGACCCCTATATCTAATGGTCTACATCCTGGTCCCTTACCAACTTGGTAAGAGAATATATTATTAATCAAAATATTAACTGATTACAAGATAATAATATACTTCCCTTTTTCCCTATCACTAGAAATGGCCTGTTATAATCCCTAGCAGCTTGAGTACACCAACTTCTTGTTCACCCTGTTCTCTAACGGCAAGCTGTTTACTGAACCTGCAGAATTTCCTTGAGTCCCACTCCTTGAATTCTTCGTTCTTAAATCGTGTTGCACCTTAGAACATCCGAAACATAAGCTATCTAACTCCCATGACCAATACAAGGTCTTGGCCACTTTCTAGCAACACCAAGTTACACTTGAACAATACAATCGAATATGAAAGTGTTTACAACTCAAATTGTATTATCTCTATATCGCATGAATACAATATATAGAAAGCTCAGATAATATAGAGAATAAGTATGATAAAGCTTTTCAAGATTGAATAGTAGAGTTGCAGTATTGTTGTTATGCGTAGAAAAGCTAAGCCTTAGATATATACTAGATATATCAATGGCTAGTTTGAATTAGAGATAAGATAAACGTTTAAGAATAATATTAATTCAAAATAATACAGTATTATAGGAGATAAGGATAAAAGAAAACGTTTAAAACAGCTCCTATAATAATGCACGATAAAGATAAGAAGTTGATCAAAAGATAGAGTTTAAATCGGATGCAACTTCTACCTAAAAATAAGAAATACGTTTAAATATAATATTATGAGCTTAATATATATTATAAACATATTAAATAGATATATACTCACATTATAAAAGTCCTAATCGAAGTCTATATTTATTCCTTGAATTCTGGACTAGTGTTGTAATTCTGCTGGACTTTGTGACGGCATGCTATTTTGTCATAACAGCTTACTGTTATCATAACAACTTGCTGTTATGCTAAACCTGTAAAACATTTTTAGCAAAAGTAATATGACAGACTATTATGCATCAAATAGAAACATGTTAAGCTGTAATCTCGTAGCAGCTTGCTGTTATCGTGTTATCATCAAAATTGGAGTTTACAATCTCCCCCTTTTTGATGATTACACACCTATTTTTCAGGAGAATTTTTCTCCCCCTTAATCTATTAACTCATCTGCATAAAACATTAGTAATCTAAAAAAAATAGTATATACCACAACTATCATAAAATGTCATATTTGGCAGCATTCATAAATATCCAAACCAACATCCAAAAGTAGTTAAGCAAATATCCAGATAAAACCAAATATTCATACTTATCATACTTAGGTTACCAACCCTAAGTAATTACCAAAAACACCAAATAAGTACCAGAAAAACCAACACAGATAAAACAAAAGCAAATTGTTTAGAGAATGAAAATAAAAACAAAATAAAAACACTCATAATATCCATCTCCTAAAAACTCTCCCCTTTAATCATTCAAAATGAGAGTTTACAACATTATCGCTGATTTTTTAATTAAATAAATGTACTTCTTAATTTTTTTAAGTGGTATTATAAAGGTTTTTATTTGTTAAAAGAAAAATTCTTTATTATTTAAATTATAATTTATTTTTATTTTATTTGATTTTATAATCGAAACTGAATCGATTAAGACCGAGCTGACATTTTTAAAACCGAAACTGATAGTTCGATTGTGATTTTTAAAATAAAAAAATAACCCTAAATATCATATATTAAATAAATGACCCTTTTAATCACAAATAAACGAGGTTTTAAGTGGCATTTTCTAAACTACAATGACAATTATCTTTCTAACTCAATTAACAACTGCAATTTTAGATCTACGGGAGTTTACAATTTCTTAATAAGCCTACTGCAATAAATCTCATCACCTCAATTAGAATTCTTAAATCAAAACTCTATTCCTTTACGTGTTAGATGTTAAGAACTTATGAGATCAGAGAATATTTAGTCAGAGTTTACTGAAGCTGATCAGTGTTTAAATGATGTCATCAGTGATTAGAAGATGTCGACAGAGTTTACTCAATCAGAGTTTACTAACCGAAAGATTTTAGCCTATCAGAGTTTGAACAGATCAACAGTTAGCAGACATATTCACAAAACCTCTGTGTGAAACAACTTTAACAAGATTGGTTTCTAAATTGGGAATGGTGACAAGTGGTTCAACTCCAAACAACAAGTAGCAGACATAATCAGTATTTATGGTAAATTCTGTCATAGTATGTGGTAAATTCTGTTAGAATGAAGTAAACTCTGATCATTGGAGTACCTAATCTCTGATGATCTCAAACTATCAGTGTTTATGGTAAACTCTATCAGAATATGTGGTAAACTCTGTCAGAGGATGCAACAAACTCTGATTCATGAAGAGTCTAATCTCTGATTTTAGTTTACATATCAAACTCTGAGTTATTATTGATTATTTTATTTATGAAATCATATTTAGTTATGTGACATCATATTTGTTAATCTCTAATTGGGGAGCCTCACAAGGTCAAATCTGCGAAGAGAATAGAGTTTTTTCTTCGATTGTGTCACTAGGGCTTTTACTGCCAAGTGCATAAACTTTGATGCCATCCCTCAACTCTCTCAACAAATTGGGTATTCTTTGACCCATAATTTGAATTTGAATTTTTCTTGTTTGTTAATTAGGCAAATAGCTAGTAAAATTAGTGATGATGAACATACTATATACTTTGCTAGATTTTTACAGTTGATTTTTAGTTATCTCTTGCCTGATGTTAGTTTTGACAATGACAAGAGTTTGCCTAGTTTTAGTATGAATAAAAGGCTTTTTGCTAACTTGACAAGGAAGAATGTCAAGAAAGACAATGAAGGTATGTTGCCTCGGCTATTTTATCCCACACGAGTCAGGCTTCTACTAAATCAGAGAATGCCTACTGTGTATGGGAGGGAGTTTCTCTCAGTGACTGAGAATCAGAGTTTAGCCCAATCTGGTTCTAACCCAAGTCACCCACCAAACACTGATACACAAACTCTGCCAACCTATGTTGTCTCCCAAAAGACTTCAGTTGTAAAACACACCTCACAATCACAGGGATCAGGCGTCAAGAGAAAGGGAAAATCAGTTTCAGAGTTTTCTCCCAGAAAAAGGAGATTAATTGATGAAAATATAGACTCTGATGATAGTGATGAAGGTTTGGTATTTCCTCTGAAGAAATCTGTTAAACCAACCTATGATGTTCCTCATGTCTCAGAGCCTACCAAGAAGAGGAGAAGACTAGTCTAGGCTTTAAACTCTGATCTACTAAACTCTAATCAGCTCAACTCTGATCCAGTTAAAGCCTTAGACTTTGATGCTGTTATGAAGTCTGGTGACTCTGCATTGCCTAACCAAATAAACAGTAACATCAGTAGAATTGATGTAGATGGTGATGATGAAAATTCTAATAGAGAAGAAAATGATGAATTGGCTGAAATGGATGGTAATTCTCTTTATGTTAATCCTTTTACCAGTCTTGTAATCAACTTGGAGGGTGTTGACACTGCAATTATTGATGAGAAATATGGGATAAAAATGATGATGACAATCCTAATACTCCAGCTGCTCCAGTCATAATCTCTGATTCTCCTGTCCAATCTCCTCAACCTATAATCATGAAGATTTCCTATGAAAGAGTAAGAGAGTTAGCTGGGGAAGTAAAAAGAGAAATGGTTGCTCAAAGATCTCAATAATCTTCAGTCTCTAGCACTGCAAAGCTATTTACTAGAAGGAAGAAGAAGAAGGTTTCTTTTGGCCTAGACACACAAGAACCTGCTTCTCAAAGTGAAGTATCAGTCTCTGAATGAATATGAACACAAGAACCTATTGATCAAATTCAATAGAAGCCTCATTTCCAGTATATGAAGCCAACTTGGATCAGGGGTACAGACCACAAGAACCTTCAGCTCAAAGGGTTGAAGAAGTTGTTAATGCCCCAGCCACACAAGAACCATCCAATCAAAGTTTGGATGCATGCATACAAACTCTGATAGCAGATCCTGTTATTGTTGATACTGAAGGCCAAACTCTGGCAGAGTCAAGCTCACAAGAACCTTCACCTCAAACTAGTGAAGCAGCTACTGACAAGACTCATGTCCCACAAGAACCAATCACCAATTTTGTGATTACAGACCAATATATGGAGGTGCAGACAAACTCTGATATTAATCCATTGACATTCTCTGATGCAATTTTGGTGCAACTCTTTCTGCAAAACCATTGGACACTCCATCATACTCTACAAATGCTCAAGGTATAAACTCTGACTTTTCTTCAGAATTTACATACTCTGATAGCATAAGTTCAGAATTTATATTTCCATCTTTTATTGCTGGAATGACCATGAATAGTCTTGAAAAGGAACCATCTATTCATGTAACCACAGATCTCCTTTCTCAGCCACCTCTTATTTCTGTAGGACATTGTGATTTGAGCCTTTCTTGTGAGACTGAGGTAAAATGTATGAAAAATAGAACTAAAAATGAGAGGCAGACACTGGTTCTGGTAAAATGAGAGTTAGATATGTGACAGAAGTTGGTTACTTCTAGTGATCAAACTCTAACTCTCAAAATTCATGAGAAGTGTGATGTGAGAAGTAATGAGATTACTTTAAAAGAAAAGAGTGTCTTAGGGTGTTCTGTTCCTTGTGCAGGTACTCAGAGTATAAATGAAATAGGCTCTGCTGCTCAACATGTCCCTCAATCTCTAAACTTTGAGGTGTCAAACTCTGATGTGATTGCATATGGTGAAGATGCAAACTTTGAGGATTCCAATCCTATCTTTGAGGATGAAGAAGTCACTGATCTTTATATTCCTTACACTCAGAGATACAGCTAAAAAAGATGGCCCATAGATGCTTTTGATGCTCATGATAGACTACGGATGGACTATCTTGACTTCTATGTTGTTGAACAACTAAATGGTGAAATTAAATCTGCTCTTAAACAAGAAGATATAAGGAGGGATAGTAGCAGAGGGGAACTATCTAATGCAGATCTTCTAAGCTCCAATAGACAAAACATCTAGGATATATATGTCTTGGAAGTTTTCTCATGAAGACATTTCTTGGCCACATGTTCATGATCTCATCAAGAAAGCAGACTCTGAAATAAACTCTGATGAGATGAAGGCAGTACTCAAGGCTACCAATGTATTGACTATGGGTCTTCACAGTGAAGTTCGTGATCTTAAAGAGACTGTTAGTAAGACAAGTGCTTCAGTTCAGAGTTTTGTTTCTATTTCTCAATATGCTTTGGAATCTAAAATTAAAGATGTTTCCATTAAGCAGGATGCTTTGGAGTCTAAAGTTGACAAAATTGCTACTGCTATCACCTCCATGCAGACCATGTTGCATACTATTGAAGACCTCTTGACTACTTCTTTTGTTGTCAGAAAGGGGGAGAAAATATCTAAGGACAAATGCAAGGTGGATTCGGTTTTAAACTTTGATAAATCGGAAGGTGATGATGATTGTAGTGGTGTTCCTGATAAAAGCCAAGGGAGTCATAAGGGTGGACAGAGTATACAAACTCAAAATCTGACTGATCAAACTCTGATTCCCTCAGGATATAGTAAAGTTCAAGACAGTCATCAAACTCTAATGGAACTTGATTATGTAGTTGACATTGAGCAAATTAGAAAAGATGAAGAATTGGCTAAAAGGCTTGAAGGGAAAGAAAAGCCTGAAAATATTGAAGAAATGAACAAGAAAGATGCAGAACTGGCAAATAAACTTTTTGAAGAAGAAAATCCATGAATGGATCCAGTTGCTGCAGAGGAAGAATTGCAGAAAACTGGTATTGACAATGCTCAAGTCCAATCAAAGAAGAAAAGATATGTAAGTTCAAAGAAAACTCCAGCTCAAAAGAAGGTACATGCTCAAGCAAAGCATATTGTATCTGCTCCTGTTGAAATTCAATCAAAGTCATCTCAAGAAGTTCAACATAAAGCTTCATCAAAATCAAAGACTCCACTCACCATGCTTGGAACTACATTTCTTCCAGGTGGAACAAGTTTTGAAGATGAGGAAGAAGAATAACAGTCTCTGTATAGAAAGAAGAATCATGATCTTCTGTGGACAAAATCTGAAACTCTGACTCTTAATGCCAGACTGGGTAAGAACAAGGGAGGTATTGGTGATTCAAAAGCCAAAGTCTACATAGGAGAATCAAATACTTTCAGAAATCCTTATTCTTTGAAGAACAAACCTGAAGAAGAGTTATCACAGTATCATTTGGACAAGATAATTGATGTTCATATAGTAAAAGATATTTTTGATGGTGTTGTTCCAAAAGAAAAGTTATTGTATTTTCTAGAAGATGAAAGAGTGATGAAAATAGCTGAAGAATATTTGATTCATAAATCATCAAAAGAATTTAAGTATGTTCTTTACCTGTTAAATGATGAAAATGAGATCACAGCCAAGTGGGTGAAGACTTTAGAAGGAGTAATTGATAAAAAGAAGAAAAATGAGAGACTGTTGATGTTAAACTCTGAGGAGTACATACCTAAATATGTGCTTGAAGATGATACTGAAAGGGAAATGATCAAAGGGGATGCAAAGGTCAATATAGTGTTAAATATTACAACACTAATATTAAATCCTGGTGGTCAAAGAGCCTGTGGCATACCTTTGAATGAAAGAATAGAGAGGGCACCTATCTATAATCTAAGGGCTACATTATGTCAAATTGATGATTCTTCTGAACAAATGAAGGAGTTAAAGAATAAGTTGAAAGAACTTCTGAGAGCTACTGAAGAGAAATTGCTTGGTGAATTTCTAATTGGAGATCTTTCTTACAGAAGAATATGAGAAGGTAGTCTGAATAAACTCTGATGCATTTATCTTAAAAGTTTCTGAGATCATAAGTTCAAATTTATGTTTTAATTCTTAAAGCCTAAATTGGGGAAGATTGTTAGATGTGAAAAAACTTATGAGATTAAAGAATACTTAGTCAGAATTTACTAAAGTTGATCAGTATTTAGATGATGTCATCAGTGATTAGAAGATGTCGACAGAGTTTACTAACCGATAGAGTTTAGCCTATCAGATTTTGACATATGAAAATCGACAAATCAGGAGGTGATTGGAGATAAAGAAGGAAATGTTTAAATACAACTCTATTACCTTTCTGGAAGTTATCTTTTAGGAAGATAATGATGGAAATAATATTTCTGTATTTAATGATCATTATCTTTGCTGTAATTAGATAGGTAGATGTGTACTATATAAATACATGATTAGGTTTACATTGATGTATCGTTCAAGTTATTATCTTTCTCATAACCTAGTAGCTCTTAAGAACTTTATTTTTCTTAAGAGAGTTCTGTATTAAGTCTATCAAAGTTAATACAAAACAGTATTTCTTTTACATACTTGTGTTCATAATCGATTGTTTGGTACTATTATATTCAACTCCCCTTCTATACTTGTACATTATCTGAGTAACATTACGTATATATATACTTCATCCCTTTACGTTTCTAAAACTAATTGCTGTAACCGGGCTTTTCTGTTTCAACATATAAAGGTGTATATATGGTGTCCTTGTAGCTGGTAAAACTATATATACATGGTAAAGTTATATATACATATATATAGATAATTTAAAATTGTGTCATGTATAAACGGGCTTTCAACATGCGTTTTTGATTTTTTTTAAAAGAACATGACACTAAAATGGTAGATAACGTAACATAAACTTTCATGTATAAACGCTTTTTGAAGTTCCGTTTTGTTGTGATTAAAAGAGCCATTCTTTTTGTTTATGATATTTTGGATATTTTTTCTTTAAACTATGTTTGAAAGGGCCAAAACCCCAAAAATTAAGATACTACCTGCATTGTAAAAAATACATTTACAACTAACTTAGATATATCACTAGATAATTTAGAAGGGTGCATGTTTTAATAAGAATTGCTTTTTTTTTTAAAGTTTAGCTGAATCAAACAAACAAACAAAAAAATAAAGGAACACAACATACTAATCAACTGATCAAATGAGAGTCGCTTTACCCCTTTTAATAGTAACTATTTTCCCCCGAAAACTAACTATTCGTTTTAAAAGTTTAGCTGAATCAAACAAACAAACAAAAAATAAAGGAATACAACATACTAATCAACAAATCAAATAAGAGTCGCTTTACCCCTTTTCTTTTTTCTCTCTCTTCCCCCTCTTTCCAACCATAATTTCTTTGCCGCCTTCTCCTTCTTCCCTCTTCCTGCTCTCCTCTCTCTCCTTTCACCATGCCCCTTCATCATTTTACTCCATTTTCCCCTGATTTTTCTGACTCTAGTGCAGAGTTTGGTTTTTCCATGAGTTCTCCTATTTCCCCTTCCTTGAATTTGCTGATGGCTTCTCCGGAAGCCGAGGTTGTTGATGAAGATAGCGACTTTAGTGCAGCTTTGGTTAACGAATGTGGTGTAGTACCTGCACACAAGACTGATGGAAAACCTAACAGAGGAGAAACCCTCTTGTTATCCTCCAACCTTACTAAGAATCTTGTGATTGGGGCTCCCCAACTTCACATGAACTACTCTCTCAATGATTCAGGCGCTTCAAGCAAAGGCATGAATGGTCTCAAGAAATTTACTCTCTTAGATAGACAGGTAGATGATGATGAGTTTATCTGCTTTCCGACTCATGTACACTCCATGAACCAGTCTCTTAGCACTTTCTCGCTAGACAATGTTACTGGGGTTTTCTCCTACTCTCTAGTTCAATTGATGCTGCTCAATAAATGATTTTGAATGAATACACCTTGATTGGTTTTGCTCTTAATTGCTCTGTCTCTAATGAAGCCATCAAATATCTGGTCATGTCTAAATGTGTGAGCCTTGGGCTGTTGAATATGGCTTTTAATCCCATAAGGTTTTTTTCTTTAGCTTTTCTAAATAGATCAAGTAAGAATGATGTCCTAGAGTTGGGTTGCCTTGTCAATGTGAGTGTTATCTTTTTTGTCAAACCTTGGAAAAAAGCATAGATTTTAACTATGCCGAAGCCACTGCTCCATTTACATGGGTGACAATGTCTAATATTCTTGGATAATACATGAACAAACAAGGGTTTAGTTTCTTAGCCAATACAATTGGGCTTTTGCAAGTTATTCATCATTTTGATGATGGGAATGAGTCTCACAAGAGTGTCTCCGTGCTTGCTGAACTCTTCTCCAATGATAGGCCAAATCAAGTCTGGATCCCATTGTATGATGACAATGCAGAGCCCATTTCAGATATTTCCATTGGCCTTACTTATGCGCCCTTCTCTCAGGTCCCTCGCAAATTCAAGCCTGTTCGATATGACCACATGTTCCTAGACAGGAAAACCTTCCTGAGATGTCCTGTTTCGATGGACAACGTACCTTGAATGCCCCCTAGCCTAGCTGATGCCTAACACATGACTTTGAACCAAGGTTTGATGCAGCGGCAACTGCAAAGCTAGGAAGAGATGGAGATCCCTACACAGAGGAGCCTGGGACAAGCTTTACAAGACCAATCTTCCAAACTAAGTGGATTCCAAACCTCGGGAGCTCAAGTAAACGCAGATGACCAGCCCAAGAGACAGATGCTTGCATTGAAGGCCAGAATCCAGGCACCTAATTGTTGTTTCTATGATTTAGTTTCTTTGTCTTTTGGTTTTTAAGTCATAAGGCATCAACACTCTTGAATTTTGGAAATGAGCTTGCTCATTTCATGACTCAAGGTTAGAGTCTTGCACCCCGATTCTGGGGATGCTGTTCTCCCATTTATCCAATTTATAAAATACCTAAATTATCATTAAACAAACAAACACATTTAAAAAGATTAACGTACATGCGATAATGTGAAAGGATATTCATATTTGAAAATTCTTTCATGAGTTCATTCGTGAATAGGACATATCAGTGGGTTCCACAGTTCTCGACCATTTGATCAGCAAGTTTTAAGGACAATGACCCACTTAAGATCTGAATACTAGTATTGGCAAAAAAAATTTGGTGAGAATTCAATTCGTGTTTGAAATTGGGTCTATTTGCGTGTAATTCTGTGCGCAGTATGACAGAGATGAGGCAAGGACACCCTGCATGTTCTATAAAATCTTAATGTACCAAATTCTTTGTATGTATATATGGTAACTTAATTTGACTTGTCACTATAATTCGTATTTATTTATTGAAAATCTCTAAAATTAGTCACCCTATGCCCTATACCTTGTATATTTGCTTTATAAATTTATCTCAAAAAATTTAAATTTCAACATCATTAAATTCTCTATTAGTTATTCGAATTCGAGTTTGAATTTGAGTAAGATGTACATTACATATTATAATTCAAATTTTTGCTCTCTTTTTCCTCGAAAAATATATGTTTATTACTGGCCTGAAATATTTTAAGTTTTTGAAAAAAGTAAATGTATAAAAGTAGTAAGGACTATTCTTCGTCGTGGTTCTAAGTTCGATTCTTGTTCATTTCAAAATTTATTAAGAATGAATATTTTTTTATTAGTTTATGAATAATATTAAAAATATATATAATAAAAAAAGAGAAAACAACTGTACATATATGATATATCACGTACCCCTACATTTTCTTATACTTATTAATATAATGCTCATATGAATCCCAGTAAAAGATGACTTTTACTGATTATATACTGTTCGTGAGCTTGATCTTTGATCCTTAATAATAATTCAGGGAACAGAAAAAGTTAAAACCTCCTATTCTAGTCAAAACCATGACAGTCGTGTGTGGGAGTTTCTTCTATTGTTTGTGTGTTACTGCAGTGCCATGTTTTTTCTCTAGATTGGAATTCTCTGGATTTATACAAAATATCTTCATTGGACAACGAGGGAGATGCATACAAGTTATAGTAAGGAATCAAATAAAATAGAGTAACAAAATTTGATGTTTTCAATTCAATATTTTAATTTACTTATTCGTCATAACCTTGAATAAAGTAAATTTTTTTGAGGTAAATTTCATGGGAAGAAAATCATGAGTTTATGTATTTTTCATCACTTTATAACTTTACAAATTATATGAATAAATGTATATTTGTTTAAAATTATTATTAAGATCTTCTCACGTGTATTTATGTATGTGTACATGTGAATTTGTTTATATGTATGTATATATATTTACTCATTATTTTATTATGCATTAAGTCGGGTTTTCATAAAAATAACATTTCTATTCTCTTCTATTGTGTTTTAAATAGGTGTGATCTGCGTTGATTTTACCCTTCACATACCCATGCTCTAATGGATGTATTAGTTTGGTTGAAGAAAAATAATGTGTGCATGGATAAATATAAAGAGACTGTCCAAATTAAAGTTGTACTTGAAATAGCATTATAAGCAATGGCTCAACTCTCATGGGTTGGACACTTGGACCCATCACACCAAGACATTGTCTAGCAATTTTGAATTATGCATAATCTAATGGCTCTCATGCACCCTAATTATTATACATATTCTCTTCTTTCTTTTCTTTTCTTTTATTGTTCCAATCCTATCGACCAGAATATTTCAGTAGACAAAAATTTCATTGACCATAGTAATTAGTGCTTAATGACCTTTCACATTAAAGTCAATTAGAGGTGATTACAAGAACTTAATCTTCTCCGATTAATAGTGATATATATACAGTGCTATGCTGCATAGCCATTGGTCCTTCTTGATTGTGGTCTCCTGCCTTTTTTTCTTTTCCATCCATTGATTGGTAATAGGAGTATATAATAATATTATATTGGTAATATTCTATCAACACTAGTTAGGTTAATACCAAAGTTTTAATTAGAGCTAATCACCTTCAATAGTTCAATAATTAAACGCGCTTTGTTGAATAAACTAAATTAGTGTGTGCAATCAAATTTATTTGTGGGACCCCCAAATCACTGAAACTTTATACGAGATCGATAATGGTTTTTGCAATTCAGATAATTTGATTTCCCAAAATTTTCACCTGAATACCTATAACATTCACACAAGTATCTTCTTATTTGTGGGCATGAAACTTATCATACTTGGGGAAATATATACATACATATAAACACACACATATATATTAACAAAGGCAGCATGTGTGAACAATCATTCATATTTTTGTCACTCAATGCATGTACATGCAGTCAAAGTCTGTGCTTGAGCTAATTTTCTCCAAACAGGCCTTTAAGGGCATCCATGATTTTCCATTCCTTTTTACCCGGCCATGAATAGTAAACAATAAAAAGCCAGTAAGACAAAGATTCATGTAACTAAACATCATCAATAATTTGAACGCAATTGGATAATTTAAATAGTAAATTTTTATCATCTGTCGTTCTACGTACGTATATGTTACATCAATTGGTTCCAATTAACCGGATCTTGGCCTGAATCAATTAGTTAGAAGTTGGAAATATATATAAATAAAACAAGTGGCAAGCATACATTTTCTAAATTGTACGATAGAAACTAATTAATCAGCAATTTAGCTTTTATACCAACATTTTAATTACAATCAAATCACATAGCAGCCTGTGAGTCTCATCGGTGGCTGTATGTCACAATAGGTTGTAATGTTGTATGATGCAAATGAAAATCATTGTACATGTTTTTAATAATGGATACCCTATTGTGGGACAATTAAAAAGAATTAATATATAAATATAGATAGTGGTGGTTATATATATATAATGTATGTACGTACGTGTAGTGTCATTTATAGGGAAGAAAATTCAAAACATTAGTTCGCTGATGAAAAATAAAGAGAGTGAGCTAGCCAGGAACAAAGGCACCTCCAAAGAGGGCCCATGAAATGTCTCCTCAGTAGACTCAAGATGTGATATCCATCTCTCTCTACTGCACTAATACATCTTTTCTTTCACCTTCTTCACCGCCTCTTTCATATTTTTTGCCCTATTTCAAAATAGAATTTTTTTCCACAACTAGAATTCATATATCAATTATGTCAACCGAAATAAAACCTCAAGATTTCGCTGAGGGATCGTCGAAACGATCCTTCAGCGAACAAAATCAGCAACTCGTATCGGCTCCAGCTCCTCTGAGCCGATACGAGTCGCAAAAACGAAGAGATTGGAATACTTTTGGGCAGTACTTAAAGAACCAAAGGCCAGCAGTGTCACTATCACAGTGTAACTGCAACCATGTACTTGAGTTCCTTAGATACTTAGATCAGTTTGGAAAAACAAAGGTTCATTTACTTGGGTGTGTATTTTTCGGACAACCGGACCCTCCTGCTCCTTGTACTTGTCCTCTTAGGCAAGCTTGGGGAAGCCTCGATGCACTGATCGGACGCCTAAGAGCTGCCTATGAAGAGAATGGCGGATCACCAGAGAAAAATCCATTCGGAAACGGAGCTATTCGGGTTTATTTACGCGAAGTCAAGGAGTGTCAAGCTAAAGCTAGAGGAATTCCGTACAAGAAGAAGAAGAGGAAGCTTCCAAGTAAGATAAATGATCAAGATCAAGCTAAGTTTTCCAAGCAAACTACTTAAACAAATTAATACCTCCATCAGCTTCATATATCATGGTAATTAAATTTTCACTCTCTCCTCTATATATATGAATAATTACTTTTTACTTTCCATCCACTGATAAAAATTGCTGCAAAAACTATGGCTTAAATTGTAATTTTTGCAGTGAATCAAAACCCTAATTCACAAACCAGTAACCCTAGCTAGCTAGCTTATGTAAATTTATCAAACCAAAACATGGAAACCCACCCATGTCTATGTATCGATCACTCGAAAATAATATTTAAGATGTACGCAGATCTTACTAATTAATTATACGGAGTATAACTAGTAATTAGAGCGCAGTAAACAAGATTAATAAACCTCCTCTCAAAACAATTTTTTTTACCTCTTAGGCAACTAATCGAACTAGGCTATATAAGTTATCTCTGTTTTTTCGAGTACTCTCTGTCGTATCATGCAAAACACTGTTTATCATATGGTGTTTAATTAAATGAGTTTATTGATTAAAAGTTTACTTTTCTCTTATTTTTGGCTCTGGAGATTCGCCATGATCTTCTGCCCCCCATGGATGGTCATGTGATACACCATCCAAATGTGTGTTGGTACTTGCTTACACACTATATATGCATACTATACTCTACATTGACACTTTGACATATATCAATTATCTAAATATTCTTCGTGAGCTTGGGAAATACCATTAATGAATATTTTCTATCATAACTTTCTAAAACAAATTATGTACGTGCTTGACTTGAAAACACAAATTAGATGCAGCGTAAACATATAGCTAATATAGCTTCAGGCATCTATTATATATATAATATGAATATTTTTCGATGTCGGTTGTCACAAATTCAGTTTGATGCATAGTAATTAACGAAGATAAGCAGTTTGATGCATGCGGTATAATAATCTGTTTTATCTTTTTACATAAAGACAAGTATGTTTAAAAAATCCTTGTGTAAGAATATTTTTTTGACTAATTTAGCATATAATCTTACAAATGAGTATTTGTTCTAAGAAATTCTATAATGAGCCAGAGTCGAACCGAGGAGCTGGACGACAGAGGATAAGCCTTTTACGACTTGGGCTACCAAATTGTGTTCATCCGTGTAAAATATTAAAAATTTCAAAATATTTTTTTGTTAAATATTTTATATTTACTAAAATTATATAATATTTTAAATTGTAATAGATTTTTATATAAAAATTTTAATAAAATAAAATATAAATAGAAGAATAATAATATTATAATTTTCTTGAAATTTAATTAATGATTTATAATTTTAAATGAATGAAAGAGTTTTTTTTTTGAGTAAGTATTAATTCAATAATAAAAGGGCATACAGCATCTACAAAAATAATCGCGTCAAACAAACATAAAATAGAAACAATAGCTGATTAATCCATTCTTTTTGGAGATACAATCACGCAACTTATTGAAGATGATATATTTACATGTACCCGCTTCATCATATCCACATAGAGCTAATCTAGTTTGAGCTATCGACCATAATTACAATCCCCTAAACACTTTTATCACTAAATCAAACACCATACTCTCACAACAAATGAGAGAAATACTAAAAATAAGAGAAACCGGACCCCTCGAATAAAATTACAAACTGAAATTGTAAATTAATACAACAAAACATAATCGTAACTAAACAACAAAAAAGAAAACACCAATACAACCTTGAACACCTCCCGGAACACAACCATGGTCGATAACATAGGCGAAACCCCTATTAATCAATGTTGTATTTAATACAATCATAATGAACACCTCCTCGAACACAACCATATAGGTATTCATGTTAGTGTTCCATTTATTAAGATTCTTGAGGGATCGAGAGAGACCATTCCTTCCATATCCACCAAGTCATTTTTAATTGATATGTCTGCTAAAAAACCATATCCGCCCAGTAACTATCGAATTCAATTCTTTCATCAGATAAGGAAAGTTCCGTTGGATAATGAGCCCGTCGTAACTATCTTCAACCGTTTTGTGTCTATTCTTTAGGAAGATTCTTTGTAACTATCTTTAACTTTATGAACCCATCGTTACTATCTCAAACCTTATAATGCATTTCTGCTATTTCACTACAAGATTATAAGTGTTAATGTTAGTATTTTATATCACGATTCTTCATTATATACTTGTAACTATAACATATTAAATAGACGAAAAATTAAGAATTTGTGAATTACGAACCTGATAATCTTCTACTCTCCTTACATTGTCTGCTAGGGAAATTTTTTAAGCAAATTGCATGTTAAAGGTTGTAAGTATCGTATAAAAGATAAAATATAATTTATTATTGGATTGACAACTTACCAAAATAAAAGATTCTCTTAATCACTCCTTAAATGCTAATTAATGTGTATTACCATGTATTTGAATTGTTGAACCGTATAAATAAAGAATACATATTCAATGAACTTGATTTTATGAGATAATTACATTAAAACCATTATATGATGTATTAATAATTAAATAAATATTATATATAATGGATGGTGGAGATTGGGGTCTCTTGATAAGAGGGGTCTCCCTAGAACTCTCTCTCTCTCTCTCTCTCTATATATATATATATATATATAGGGTTACTCCAGTGAAAACCCTCTTATAATGAGAACTAAGAACTCAGAAAGAATCATCAATTTTAAATTCAAATCACCAAAATTTATATATATATATATATATATATATATATATATATATATATATATATATATATATATATATATATATATATATATATATACTATAATTATACGTATCATCACCCTCATCACTACAAAACTACCACCCTGATTGTCCAACACCACCATCAACCCCACCCTCCAGCACCACCATCAGCACCCTTCATCACTAGATCATCCCTATCACTTAAATTTAAACAACCACCACATCACTCCACCCACACTACCACCATTTGTACTGCCCTCACCACTATTAAATCTACACAAACGACACTACTATCAACATCATTATCACACTGTTGTACCACCACCTACCAAATCATCGAATTTCATACTAAATCGTTAAAAATTTAACGCAAATCACCAAAACATGGCCGCAAATCACTAAAATTCTCTAGAAGAAAAAGTATAAAAAGAAAAATGAGACCAACCAACACTACTATCACCATCATCACCACATCATTGTCATTACCACCACACCATCAACACCAACTGTAAAATCATGAAATTTTAGGCCAAAACATTACAAATTCAACGCAAATCACCAAAACTTGATCGTAAATCACTAAAATTTTCCTGACTGAAAATCATTAAAAAAATATCTGAGTCATTAATAATGTTATGAATTTGAGTATATCATCAAATTCTGTGAATCATTGTTATGTAATTTCTCCAAATCAAATATACATGTATACATGTATATGTATGTATGTATGTATGCATATTCTACATATAGTATAGATCTGAAAATTGATAGGATGATGAAGGCGATATATATATATATATATATATATATATGTATATACCTATATACATATATACATATATATGTATATACCTATATACATATATACATATATATATATATATATATATATTATAGTAATTGGATGGTCAAGATTAAAACAAAACAAAGGGCTGAGATTAGATCTCAGTTCTCATTATAAAAGTTCACATTTGAGCACTTTACTATATATATATATATATATATATATATATACATATACGGTCATGCACCAATGATAATGTTAATTAGTGTGAGATATGAGATTTAATCATAGTCACTCATCTCTACACAAATAATCATCAAGTATGACGTCATAAATATATATATTTTTAAAAATAATTTTAAAATATTTCGATTTTTTATATATATGACGTCATGCTGACATTATACTGGTGATTTTTATTGAAATCCGGTGATTTTCTTGATAAACAAATCACCACTTTTAAAAAAAATTGAATTCTGGTGATTTTCACCACTTTTCAAGAAAATCAATATGATGGCGTCAGCATGGCATCAGATATATAAAAAATTTCCCAAAATTTTTTTTTAAAAAATAACTAACTAATTATGACATCATCATGACGTCAGCAGAGGTGAAGTTAGTATGTGTGAGGGTGTAGGTTATTAGTGTGGGTGCCTTTGGCCGAGTCATTAGATTAGATTAAAAATTTTATAAAATGAAGAACTATGATTAAATCTCATATCTCACATTAGTGTGGGTTCTCATGTGAGCAAAAACCTATATATATATATATATATATATATATATATATATATATATATATATATATATATATATATATATATATATATATATATATATATATATATATATACACAGTGACGGATACAGAAAAAAATCTCAGTGGGGGCACAAATATATAATAAAATGATTATTTTCGTAAAACATATAAAAAAAAACCTAATATGTACTATATTATAATTACCAAATTAGAGAGCTTTTTTTTAAATACTGAGGTGAACCGTAGAGAAGATCTTAACCGTCCAATTTAGGTAAACCATAGAAACGATCCTAAACATTCAATTTTAATAAAATTTTATTTTAGAAAAGATATATATCATACATACAACTCTATACTTGATAGTCCTCCTTTTATACAACTAGACACGAATAATATTATATTATATTTAAATTATATTCTATATTTTCTATTTTAAAAATCTATATACCTACAATTTTATTTTTTTAAACCCAATTATATATTTATTATATCACGGGTCCAAATTATAATATATTTATATTAAATAGAATAAATTTATATAAAATAAGAGAATATATATATAATATTAATATAAATTTTTAATATTATAATTTTTTTAAATATTAATAAAAATATAAATAAAAAATCAATTTACTTAAATATTAGTTATCCGTGCTTTGCACAGGTTATAAGCTTGTTAAACATTACAAATCAAAATATAAATTACATAGGTTCTTAATTAATAAATTAGTTGTAATCGTAACTTAGAGATATATACATGTTTGTCAAATCTTATAAGTCACTTATAAGTTAAAAAATATATACATTTTTTAGCTTATAAGTTATTTATGAGATAAGCCAAACCGACCCATAGTAAAAAAAAAAGAGTTAGATTAAGCATGAGACAATTAGAATCGCAGTGTAACTCTACTGTATCTTGGGCTAGCTCTGCATATGGGCTATTAGATTCATATAAATAAATTACATAATGTATATTAATTAGTATATATTATTGTTTAAAAATAAGGTTTTGTAAATATAATTCATTTATTTATATATTATAAATCTATAATTTATATATTTATTTTTCACTTTTTAAAGAATAAAGATAAATAATATTTTATTTATTTAAATTGAACGTATTAAATTTTTTTAGGGGGGCCTTTAATATTTTTTAGTGGGGGCATTTAATATTTTTTAGTGGGAGCATTAAAACAAATATCTATATTATAACTATATAATCTATATTTTTCAATGGGGTATGTGCCCCCTCCTAATACTTTGCGTCCGCCCCTATATATATATATATATATATATATATATATATATATATATATATATATATATATATATATATATATATATATATATATATATATATATATGTATGTATGTATTAAAAATGAACCCCTCTCAAAATGAGAATGAAAATTGAGATCTAATCTCAGGCTCATATGTATATTAGCTCAAACTTATTTCATCCATTCTTTTATTATATATTATTATAAAAGTGAATTAATATTTTAATAAAGACAGATATATAGTAAACCATGTACGTATAACACATATACATGAATATATATAATTAAGCTTTCATTATCTCTTTCTCTTTCTTCAATTCTTGAATCAAAAATGATTTTAACACATCATCTCTTTCTTTTTCTTCGATTCATTAATTCAAGACGATTTTATGACTTCATTATGTAGTATACTCGGTTTCAGGTGTTATATATTGGTGATATAAAGGAAAGATATTAATGATTTATACATTGAATAATAGTTGTAAATATGAATGCAGAAAATTGGTGACTTAAACTTTGAAATAGATCTAACAAATCGTTTGTATGGTGTACTTTCGTGTACTTTGTTGATGGGCATGAAAATGACATGAAATTAAATCATGCACCTAAAACTGTAACAGGGACATGAAATTACATAAAAATTAACATGGACACAAAATGACATAAAAATACACAATTTTTCTTGTACTATCCATGGACACAAAATGAAATGAAACTGAAATGAATGGAAACGAATACACAAAATATTTAAAGTTCACATTATATATTCAAAATTTAAAGTTCAGAGTCTAAACAGAAGATAATTTTGTTCTTCATCTTCATTTCCTTCATAAACATATATCTACAAAGACACTCATCAATAATAAATCTGCAAAAGTGCAAATATAGTAGTTAATATGTGTTACTTCCTAAATTATGAAAAGGGTTTTTCAATTATCAAATGTAAGTATAGAGGCATTAACACGATACTGAAATAATTCTATAATCAAACGTTTAACATGAATATATAAATAGGAAGGACGGGTGGTTTCTCATGTTAACACTTAACAACAATACATTTTGTCAATACATACATGAAATTTATACAACCAAGTATTAATTTAACATGAAAGAAAAAGATGCACTTAAGAAAAAGAAATTAACTGTAAAGAGCTAAATCAATATAACAATATCAATTATATTTCTAGCATGGTCTATAGGTAAGTAGAATTTGGACTAACTGGTCAGCCATTCTAGAACATAGATGTAGACACTTAAGTGGACACAAACACAAGCAAGAAAATAGTGTTAACTAATGTCATTGTCCTTGTCACACATACAAGACAACTACACAAAATCATAATACGATCATATTGCCTCAAAAAATTCATATTATTAGCATTGACTTTGTGAATAATTGACCTCAAATGCCATGATCGGGCAAGGTCTTCTACAATTTCAAGATTCATGATATCTTGTATAAGCTCTTTCAATGAATAATTATGGTAAATTGCACTCGAAAAAACATAGTACAACATTATCAATTTATCAGTCTAGCATAATATTTTCATAAAATAGTAAAATAAACTATACAACATTATCAGTTTACCGCCTTGTTTATTAAATTTTCAATCAAGAGTATTAAACTCTCCAAAATGTTGTGTGCCAAAAAAATACAATATTAATCTAAGACCCTTCCTCTGATACTAAAAATCCTCTCTGATGCAATAGTTGAAATATGAATTATTAACATGTCTGGAGCCATAAGTGCAAGATTATGAAAGCTAAATTGATTGGTAGTCTAGGAGTCCAAGACATCTATCTTAAGGATTTTATTCAATCGTTTCTCTTTCAAATACATATCCATTATAGTTTTCTCTAAAGCAGGAGTCCGGCCTTGTCCATGACGTCAAATTTCATATATAAAATAGAATATAAATTAATAAAGTATGGAAGAATATTAATTAGTTAAATATGGTATAATATTAATTATCAAAACAAGTTAGAATATACACAAATAAGGTTGATTATAAATTAAAAAAAATAAGAAAAACCTTCTTCACATCAAATCCTTGATTATGAAGCTAGTGAAGTTTTGGGTTGATTCTACACACAACAATATATGTAGGTATCTTGTCCGTGTTAGATCAAATAAAGCTTTTAAGGTGTTATCGAGTTCTAAAATCTGATGGCAGTCAACTCCATATAGCATTTTATACTAGAACTCCACAAATTAAGTCTTGTATCGAGGATCAAACACACCTGTGATGACAAGAATCATGTTATATAATCTGACCAATATTTATCAAACTTCGATTGCATTTTTATAGCCATAGCTCTTACTATATAATTCATGTCTTCAACTACCTTGTTTAATGTATGTTGAATTCGAAAGACATTTGGAAAATACAATTTGGTCGTGGATATTTTGTGTCTAAGAAAATAATTAAGTAACATGGTAAAAAATATCAAGAAACTGACAAATACCCTTTATTTTATCCCATTTGGCATCCTCAATATCATGTTTGTAGTATATATCACTTAATTGCTAATGAACAAAAGCTCCACGATAGTAAATTGAACTATCAAGTATAAGATAATTTGAATTCCATCTTGTTGGCACATCTTGACATAAGCATTTTTTTGCTTTTCTAAAACGACATGTTCAATACATTCTTTAAAAAAATTCATACCTTGATACCCTTTAATATATTTGACCGATTCCCAAACTTTAACAACCCATGCATCCATATCCTTTAGATCCTCTTGCAAAATTAAATTAAGAATATTTTTCACAACTTTCTTTTTTCAAATTTATAATCGAGTAAAATAGCTTTTGGATGTGTATATTTAAATCGTGTTTTATTGCCCTCATATTCAATAAATTGAAGCAGGAGATTATATTCTTGCTCACCAAAATAGCTTTTAAATATGCAAAAATTTAGATCGTGTATTTTTGTATTTGTATAAATTTGTATAATATATTCAAAATATAAATACAAATACTAAATTTTTGTATCATGTTATTCGTGTCATACACTAAATAATCGGTCTCCTTTCAAATATGTATGATTTGGATTCAGGACTAAATATTTGATGATATAAACATAAAAAATTAAAGATTTTCATTTTTTAAATTAATAATTAAACATAGACATATATCTAAGTTTTGTATTTCATATCATGATTTAAACAATATAATTCTAGTAGGACATTTATTTTTTCAATAGGTAAAGTCTATAGGAATGATAGATATCAAACATGGATATATTTTTGAATTTGTAATATATAACGATAAGATATTTTTGTTTTTAATATTATAGTTTTTCTATCATGTATATAATTATAATTTTCTATTTTTATTATTATAAATCAAACTATACCAATCAACCAGGTTTTAAGTAGTAGGTCTTGAATAATATAGTTCTAATTGGACTTCTATTTCTTTTTGTTGGTCAGATCAAATGTGGACATATGTCTAAATTTGTAATATATAATGATGGGATATATTTATTTTCATTATATATATATATATATATATATATATATATATTATAATATATAGAGATACGATATATTCATTTTTAATATTATAAACCAATCTACCAACCAACCAAATTTTCACTACTTCAATTTTAATAATATAATATAGATTTGTTTGTGGTTATTCAATATATTTGTTAATTTTTATTTAAACTTTTAACTTTTTAATATTTATTCAATAATTATGTATATTTCCATAATGTTTAAATAATTTTAATATATAAATATCTATACTATATTATTAAAGCTGAAAGATTAAAAGTTTGGTAGTCTTTGGTCGGGCTGGACGGGATAGTTATTATTGGACCTAATTTTTAAACACTATTCTCCTAACTAAAATACATCTCACATTAATCTCCTAAATAAATCATATTTATAAACAAAAAATACAAATATTATCCTATTACAATAAAAATAAAATATATAAAAAAATTATATAAAATTTATACGTATAACATTAAATAAAATTTAAATTATTATTATAAAAATAAAAATATATTCAAATTATATCTAGAAAATATTAAAACAATTCGATCCGTGCATCGCACGAGATATAAGCTAGTATAGTTATAACTTTGATGTTCTCAAACATATAATTTAAACACTGGGTTAAACATACATATATATATTAGGGAGTTACTCTAATGAGAACTCTCTTATAATGAGACCTAAGAACTCAATATAACTTTATAATTAAATTAATTTATTATAAAAATTAAATATACACTCATACATAAACCATATTATATATATATATATATATATATATCATCACCACCACGTCATCAACACAGCACCTTTATCATACCACACCGTCGTCATCATACCACAATTATCACTATTATATTGTCATAATCACCAATATCCATCTCATCACTGCTACTACACCCCAGTACACCATTACATCCATCTCATCACTACTACCGTACACCATGAACACCATTACCATCACTACAATCACCAAATCGAAAACAGAATCACTAAATCGAAACCAGAATCACCAAATTAAACCAAAACCATTAGATGTTAAGCTACAACTATAACAACTTATAAATTCATTAAATTCAACACAAATTACTAAAATATAAACAATCACTATACCGCCAACGCCACACTTATTAAATTACTAGTTTTAAAGTTAAATCATCAAAATGTTGAACATGAATCGTCAAATTTTGAACACAAATCACTAAATTTCAAATGCAAATCACTAAAATATAAAACCTAAAATGAATAAAAATATTCAGATCTCTACATTATCATCTTTTGTCTAAATAAATCCATCATTAAGCATCGAAAGACAACATCAGTCTCTTTGCTCTATAAACCTTAACATCGGTTTCAAAAATGGAGTGCAATTAAACAATTTTGAAATCAATATTTTAGATCTGAAATAGATATAAAATAATATATATGGCAGAGGATGATGAGATGTTGCTAGTAATGGTAGGGGATGAAGAGAAGCTCCTGGTGATGGCAAAAGATGAAGAGATGTGACAAAAAATAGAAGAGATAGATGAAGAGAGATGAGGTAATTTCAAATATGATAAAAATAGTTGGACATTTAAAATTATATATATGATAAGAAGTTATGGTGATTAGAGAGAGATGGTGTTTGGAGAGAGATTAACGACGTGGTATGATGATGTGAGCCACATGGAGGTACTAGAAAGAGACCGGGAAATGAAAGGTGTGATATAATATATGTTGGATCGTAATTAAAACTACACACAATAATGGGGCAATTATATAAATAATTTAACAAGAACAGGTAGATTAAACCAATTAACAAAACAAAGTATGAAGGTAAAAACAAGATATATAAATTAGTAATCGTAAGGACAAGAGAAAAGATAGAATACTTAGCTCTAACATAAGCTTTTTCGCATACACTGAAAGAACTAATTGAACAGTTGAGTCGTCAAGTCTTGATAGAAGTCTTGACTGTTCTTGAAGAGATTATTGCCCCACTACGCTGTGTTGGGTTGCAACAATATCACTTCCAGGATAAAACAACACAGAGTACTTTGTCCACAGATACGTAGCACTCAACAGCGACCTTCACCTCAGTTCGCCCAGAAAACCTTATGCAAATCTGTAAGTATGTGGTAGACACAGAGTATGACTGCTAGGGTTTTTTCAAAATTGTGTTAAGACTTCTGTCACTTCTATCTACAATGTTTTTATGTATTTATAATACAGTAAAACGTAATAGCAGATAAAACATTAATCAAAATAATTATTCTGACTTAAAAAGCATTTAATAGAATATTTATCAGAATCAGTAACAGTTACCAGAGTTTAGCTAAAGTCTGATTAGGCCCATCAGAGTTTGTCTACTAATCTCTGACCAGTAGATGCATCAGAGTTTATTTGCTAAACTCTGACTTGACCCATCAGAGTTTAACCGGTAAACTCTGATCGAGCTAGTCCATCAGAGTTTATTTATAAACTTTGACGCTCAACTCTAACTAGTCACAGAAAATATAAACTCTGATCTGACCATCAGAGTTTATTATAAACTCTGACCCAGCTCAAACTCTGACCAGTCACAAAAAATATATATATACTCTGTGCATACTAACTCAATATTCATATTAATATTTCAAGTCATAATTAATTTAATTAACAATGTAATAAAATTCATCGCCCAGGTCGCCTCGCGTACACAGACGCCGAGACATTCGTCCAAATCGCACTTTGACCCGAGTCGAGTTGAGTCGAGTCGTGTCGAGGCGAGGCGAGGCGGCGGCGCGTGTGTGCGCGCGTGAGGGCACACTAGTACACCATGCATACTACATGCCTTAGTAATTGACACTACTCTTGCACATCCATGCATATAAAGCACCCACACCCATATTACATATTCTATCTGAGACAAACTCTTTAAACCTATTTCAAAGTAGCAACTTCTCCTTAATTTATTTATGGATTACACTAAGAAAATGTCTTAAATCCAAACATGAAAGTTTAAGTCCTCGTTGCAAAGAACAACTTTCAATCGTTAGTTTCCGGAAATTTCATCAAGAACATATATAAAATATGTCTTAAACTTTCCATTTTCTAACAATATATACGGTTATGATTTGTTATAATTATATAAAATGTGGAGCTGAGATTGGATAAGACGTATTCTCATTTGAATATATGCTTATATATATATTTGTTATATGTAAATTTCATATAATTTATTTTATTTGAATACCAAGTAATTCATTTTGTATAGGATGAAGATAGCCGGCAATTGATATACTATCCCGACTTATTTAGCTAGAATGGTAAAAATCAATATTGGTTTTTCTAATAGCGAATGGGATGATATCTCCCAGCATTTATATTTTGTGTCAGCCTAGAGTTAGCTGCCTACCTGGGCTAGCGGCTGTTTTCTTGTAATGGAATCGTGGATAGAAACATAGAACTATGTTGGCTAGCTAGTCTGTTTAGGTTCCCTAATCCTTACCTTTCTTTACCTGATAAGAATAAGATCAGCAAATTAGCAGAATTACACCATTGATTTTTCGTTTGTTTTGTTAGGTCAGCGCAAAAGAGCTAGCAATTTGGTATATTGTTGACTTGTCCTTATAAATGGTCTAAACACACATTTTCTATTCGATGTGGGATGTTAGAGTGTGAGATCGATTCGACGATCAAATGACCATTTATTGTTCGATATAAACTGATTTTTTTCGAGTGATATTGATTTTCTTTTTGATATAAACTGATTTGGAGCTGAAAAATATTTGTTTTTCTGAGAGTTCAAAGCAAGCTCTTGTGCAGTACGTTTACTCTTGTGGAACTGATTTTAATTCTTGCAAAAAACTTTAGTATTATATATATATATATATATATATATATATATATATATATATATATGGATCGCTACTATATACTAGTATTTTAAGAAATTCGATAATAATCATAGTTCATTATCATACTTAAGAGTTTGTAGCAGATCAGAGATGAGTGGTAAAATTTTGTGCGCACCCAACAATAGAATGCGAGCTAAAGTCGCATGTCTTCGGTTTTAAAATTTTAAAATCGCAACAATATTTTATAATGACACCAAAAAATAATCTAAACATGATTATTTTCCGGCCAATCATCAAACAGACTTGGTATATGTGCAAAGCATTATAACTTCAAGTCATCCTTGTCCAAGTAGGTAAGTCGGGTCTGTTGCATTCAGTGCAGTCAAATTGCAATACAATAAAACAAAGACATCTGCAATCTATTATATGTTCCAACTATCTTATATTCTTATCAAAGGCCAGAGAAGTAAATTATATATATATATATATATATATATATATATATATATATATATAATATGTAATAAATTTATTTATTTTAATAATCGGTTTGGTTTTAACATATAACCGGAATCGATCAAACGGTTCGGATTTTAATTTTTCGGTTTCGGTTGTATGCGGATCAATTTTTACCCGTTTTGATTACTCGATTAGATTTCGGTTTAAATTCAATTTTTTTGCTCAGACCTAGAGAGGGGTCTCGAATTTGGGAGAACTCGTCACCTAACACTATACTCCTTGAGATTGTGATTACATTCGTAAATATGATGTGTGCATGTGCGAAAATGTTAATTATTCCGGTTCCGCTACTGTGGCATGTGTAGTAACGTGTATTATATACTGAATTATATGTACGGTGTGTTTGTGTATACTGAATTATATATAGATTGTCTGTGATTGAGATGCTGTTTGGTACAACAGCTCTGCCACTAGTCTTTCAACGACAACGAGTAGCATCATATCATATCATGCATGCATCACCTTTTCTTCCGCATCTTTCGGAAAAACAAATGCTCCTTTCATCTCAACATAATTAATTTACTCTGAGATTAAATTATTTTTTTTCTTTTGTTCCGAAATGTATTGGCAGGTATGTACTACTGTATGCAGCTAGCTTTGGTTCAAATGGGCACCAAGTGTCAAGCAAATGCCTCACTGCAGCTTAATTCGCAAATGCTTTGTAGTTTGTTCCCTTTCTCTCAGCTGCTGATCAAATACATTCGAGTTAGAGTGTAGCTAGGCTACCTACTTTTCAAATGATTTATATAATATATATGTATATGTTAATTAAATCAAAGTATAGGAAGCTGGTTCGTAGCTTTCAAACTGTACGTGTTTTAATTTTATGTTGCATGTAGCTTCTTATATGTTACATTAATTATATATTAGATGCTCATGCTAGTAGTTAACAATGTGGAAATTTCTTGTTAGTTCAGTTTAAGTGTATATCTCATTTGAGTCTAGATCTATATAGCAACTGTTAAATTTACATCCAAGGAACACGCGGTGTTCATGATTTGGTTTGATCACAATTATCTATTTTTCGAACCAAATTTAACAATATAACGGGTTTTCTAAAATTTAAAACCAAGTTAGAGTTGTAAAATCTTAAAACTAAACTGAACCATGTAAAAATGAATTGGTTTAATTTTGAATCACGATTTAAACTTTGTAAGTACTTTATTGTTTTTTAAAAAATTGCTATGTTTGTTTAGTTATTGTTATTTCAATAATTTGAATGAACGTAATTAAAATCTTTAAAAACAATAACTTTAAGCACGTCAATGGTAGATATTTTCGAGTTGAAAAATCTATTGGGTCATTAGACAATGAAGACGTCCTAGTATCGAACTTAACGGAACAAGGATTTTATTCGGTGACAATCTCAATTGAGTTATATATTTTTTGCATTAAAATATATCCTCACTATTTTAAAATAATTATGTTTTGATTTGTCCATGTAATTTAAAAAGTTTTAATTGTACAATATTTTTATATTTTTTCTTTTATAAATTAAAATATATATTAAATATATCTATTTTTAAAAATAATAATTCTAACTATGTATTCAAAATCCTTTGAAATGTACGGAGAAAAATAAAATTTCGAATTATTTAGAAAAGGAGGGAGTATTAAATATAGGTGAGTCACTGAAACTTTGCGACCGGTAGAAAATGTTGACACTCAATAATCAATATTTCGTCAGAAGTCGAGCTTTTTGGATGGATATTTGCAAAAAAGAGGTAGATTTTCTGCATGACTCTTGACACATGCTGCGTCAAATGGAAGTTTGAGGAGGAAGATATTCTGCATTGCTTTTTGAAATGACGAATGTTTAAAGATAAATGGCAAGATTGTAAGTATTTCTTCTCAATATAATAAATCTTTGCGTGGGATGCCCTTGATTTTATTTTTTTTGTTAGTAAAAGCGTCTAAGCTGTCTCTATTTCTTAATTTGATCATTTCAGAGCATTTGGGAAGAGAGAAAAAATATCCTGCACACCAAAAGAAAAAAGAAAGGCTCCTGGTTTAGGAGAATGCTCAGATGATTTCCTCGAACACAGGTCGATGTGAGAGCAGGGATAATAAGAATTGGATCAGTCTGTAGATTTTCAAATGGCATGGTAGTAGGTAGGGGCAAATTAAGTTTGGTTCACTCTCCCTCTCTGTGTCTGCAGCCTGCAGCAGAGGCAAAATCCATTTTGCATGATACAAAATTAGCTGCTGATCTTAAGGTGGAAAAGTTTTCAATTGAATCGGAATATCGAATAATCTTCAAGTTATTAATGCTTTGCTAGATAAAGAAGAAGTTATGTCCGAGTTTGGAGCGATTATAAATTATGTGAAAAGGCAGCTTTCTTCTTCTTTTTGTGGGGTTGTCATGTTAAATGATCTAAAATATTCCACCTCATCTTCTCGCTAAGTTGGCTTCGGAGGCCATAGAAACTAAGATTTGGGTAAGGGAGACTACCCCTATTGTGTAAGAACAGCTATCATGCCTGATTTACCTCATTCAAGTGTTTACTTTAGAAAAATGGCAGCAACATGTATGTTAGCAGAGGATAGGGTCATGCAGACATGCACTAAACCAGACCAAATATATCCGATACAGCATGGTATCCTTATGGTCATGCGGTGGAAACCTCATTGCTAGCTGCATATGCAAGTCAGAACCAAAGCGCAACGAGGTCACCAAGTGATCCTTCAGTCTGTTATGAATACTACCCCTAGCTGGTCAGTGGTCATACACTCATACATATGATCCAGCCTACATGATTATTTACAATGAGTTCAGGGAAAACATAGGGGGTGTTTGACTTAACTTATAAGTAATAAATTACTTTTTTTAAAAAAGTATTTTCATATTTTTTTTAAAAAAATTAATATTTATTTTAGAAATTTAAGACCAAATCTTATTTCCAAATTTAAAAATAAGTTACTTATTTTCAGAAAAAATACATATATACCAACTTTTTCAGCTTATAAACTGACTTATAAGCCAGGCCAAACGGGCCCATAATTTGTATCCAACTTATTGTTGTGAAAAGAGATCAAGTGTGACATATAATTGCCAAAAGAAAATTTGAACGTCATGTGTGCATATCAAAATCACGTATATATCCTTTTCCATGTATAAAGCATCGAAAGGTTGATACAGATTATGTTTACAAGGGATCACCCAGACCCATTTTTGTAGCACAAGTTGACTTGCATTAAAAGAAAAACTAGATATCTGCAGAATAAAGAGGCTTTAAACAAATCTAGAACAAACATATTCCAAAACATAACATCATTATGAATGTTGGCAATGATATGACATTAAAAGAGCCACTAGATCTCCCAGAAAACAGTGAGCTAATAAAAACGCTGCAAATTAACATACAGAACACATTAATAGAGCATGTTAACCCCAGATTACAGTTACTGCTCTACCTTTTATGTAACTTTATACAGTTTTTCTAAATCATGTGCATTCTACTTCAATCTACCCAAACAATGAATCTCATACAACAGATACATTATTCTAATTTTGCCTTCATTTAATGTTTAGGGTTTGTAATTTAAGTTAATTCAATCTACTTAATCAACATAAGCAGCTGCAAATCCAAGCAGAAAGGGGAAGGGGCAGTAGCAAATTGGTCAAAATCCAATTTTCCAAATTTGTATAACTAAAGATGGTTAGTTACTAGTCACTAACCAAAAACAGATGCAGCATTATTAGAATTAGCAAAGCACAGCAGATTAAATTTGATGGCAAAGGAAAAAAACATATTGTCTGCCAAAGATCAGTTGCATACTGGCAAATCAAACTTCAAAACTCTCTGAACATTTTGTGTGCATAGATTGCTGTTAAAATTGCGGACTATTCTACTCTCCCAAATGGAGTCACTGCAGTTAAGTATAGACTTTAATTTTTTAACAGCAATCACTAATAATTATTAACATATATTATAATGACCACCTCTGTCTACTTTCTTAGTTAAATGCTACTAGGCAATAACACCATCTTCCTCTTCACAATCAGCCATAAATCATACAAACCTCGCCTGGATTAGATAAGTGTACCAAGAGAAATGATGAGCAGAGACTTTCCCAGTTTAGCTAGCTATAAATATCTGCAACATGATACAAGGAAAACTTCTTAGAGATGTATCCACAAGAATGTCAAAATATAGTGTAAAAACACACTTTGGAAGTGAACATCAAAATTATAACTAGTAGAGTTGCAATTCACCAAGTATTTCAAATCCTCTAACCAGCTAACTGAAAACATAAAACAGATAGAATGATGCGTCAGCTACTTAATAATCTAACTCAGCAAACAATCAAATGCCACTTTCAAATTTGGAACATAAAGCTTCCAGGAATAGCTGTGGAAACTATTGCACTAGCTACAATTAAGTGCATGATGCAATCAAGACAAACACCATACTAACTTGATTAAAGTGCCAAGGTAATTTATTATTAATCAAATGCCACTGTAACTAACTGCTTCTAATCGGTTCCAGGGATGACTTCACAAAAAAGAATGATTTTCTTCATCTCAGTGATAGGCAGATAACACAGACGAAAGACCAGATATTGCAGAGATCTCCGTACAAACAGATATACAAGGTTCTCTAACACAAAAAATGCTACTGACTCCATAAAAATATCAGGGACTCGGGGTAGTTATTGCACAGCAACTGCCACTGTGACTAACACTTTCAAAACAGTGCCAACAAGGGGAAGACTTCACAAAAAAAAAACGGTTTTTATCTCAGAAATAGGCAGATAACACAGACAGAAGATCAGATATTACAGAGATCTTGACCTGCACTTCTAAAGTTCTTGTAATTTAAGATTCCCTAGCACAAAACATCCTAAAAACCAGCAGCATATAGAATATCTATACTCATCATCAGCATCAACACAGAGAGGAACAGTAAGCAAGGAAATCTTTTCAGGTTGAAAAAAGGAATACAAAAGTAGAACAGAGTTTAAAAGACAAATAATTCCTTTAATATTAGAGAAAATAAGCTCAATAGTTGAGGATTATAATTCCATAAAACATACATGGCCTCAAGGCTTTACTTTGACTCTTATGTTAGGGTCATACACAGATGCACAATTAAAGGGGGTAGGTTAAAATGATAAAAAAGAAGATAAAAATTAGTAAAGGAACACAGAGTTGTATAATGACAAAGCTTTAGTGACAGAGTACCAGTTTCTTTTGTTGCTCAGATTTATCATGTAAAAAGAAGAAAATTCAAGAGTTCAGCTTGTAGAGACCAAAGGAGTCTTAGTGCTATCAACATGCTTCTTAAGTGCTGATAGATAGTAACATTACAATTTTAAAATCCTTAATACGAAAATATTGTGGCTTTAACAATAGAGAAGAAGGTGACTGCAAATACAGAAGTTTAGGCCTCAAAATTAAAGTAAATGCAGTAATCTACCACTCAATAAAGACCCAGCCAAGCATGCAGCAGATGTAATTCAGCAGTTTACTAAATGATAGATAATTAAAACATGCAAGTTTTCATTACAGTCAGGTAAAACTCAGAAGTTAAAAGAAATAAAAGATCTACACAAGACCGCCGCCAACAGCTTGAGATATGTTTACAAGTTACAACCACACACACACATACACACACAAATGCTAATATGCAACAAATAATTAAATGTATTATAATTTTCCACAAACCAGCAGATAAGTTTTACCATCAGTACCAATACAAAGTGCCAAGATCATCCCTTAAAAACAAGCAAACTGCTTCACAGTTTCACAATTTGGCAAAGACACCAACAATTGGTTTACAAAATATACTAGAAGCAAGATACTAGCAACTTGTGTAACAGACAAAAATGCATGTTATTACTCAGAATCCGCAGTTCAGGATAAAATTTAGTCTCGAGCTAAAGCACAAACTTTGATACCACAAATGACTTGATTGGATTATAAGAAGTAACCCCCACCTTATGATTCAAATTTCAACATAATCATTTATGTCAGGAGCAAAATGTACTTGGACAATAGATACACACACATATCAAAGAACTTTAGCAATACCAAGCACATACCTCATAACTTTTGAAACCCCATGTTATGCACCATCACACAATTAAAATATAAACCAACAAACTTCACACACACTACAAAAACAATTAATCCCCAATATAATCAAACATAAATAACTATTGATATCGCATGTGAAACAAATAGTATAACAAAATTAAAACTAGAACAAAACAAAAGATCGCTCACCATCCAACTCCGACGACTTCTTCTTAGCACGCTTAGTCTTCTCAAGCTGAACCTGCAAATCCGAAAGCAGCTTCGTCCTCTGTAACTCCACTTCCCTTCCAGCCTCAATCCGTTTCTTCTCCAATTCCATCGTTTGCCTAAGCTTCTCCATTTCCACCCTCTCGTACATTTCCGCAAACTTGTCAATCGCCTTAGCTAGCATCTTCGTCCCATCCATTTCCACTTGCTTCACCCCTCGCTCCTCAATCATCTCCTCACTCCGCTCCTCCTCTTCACTCATCTCCTCATCATAATCATCCAACTCCTCGCCCTTGGCAGCAGCAGCAGCCATCATAGAATAATTCCGCCTAAAATACGAATCATTAACAACATAAGGACCCCTCTTCGGCGGAGGGGGGGTCATTGCCAATGCAACCGGCAATTGTCTTGGCAAAGCAATTGCCATCGGAGGCGTTCTCAGGAAGGCCTCCGATCTCCCCACTCCAGGAGGCGTTTTCCTCGTAAACGCCTCCGATTTCTTCTTGGGTCCAATCAACACGTCCAGCTTCTCGAAAAAGGCCCAACCACTCACAGCCACACCGTTGGATTCCACAACCCTAGCTTTCTCAACCTTATACTTCTTCTTAATTGTATCAATCCTGTTCTTACACTGAACATCCGTTCTCACAGTCTTCTTACTATGACCGTGCCGTTTATTAACGGCGTCAGCCACCTCTTGCCAATCCTTCTGCCGGAGATTCCCTCGGTTAAGTTCCAGATACCGCCGTCCCCAAGCGTCGATCAGCGTCCCCGTCGCCTCCTCACTCCAGCAATCCTCGCGAAACGGCACCGATCTCGCCGGCGGCGAAGGATTCACCGGCACCATATCCAACGACGACTTTCGATTAAACGGCGCCGTTAAGTCACCCATAGAGCGAAAGAGAGAGATTAAAACTTGATTTAAAGATAGATAGATAGAGAGATGAGTGAATCGCCGAACTTAGTTTTGTATGTATATGTGTATGTATATGTTGTGTTATATATGATATAAAGGTGCGGCGAAGCGCCGGTTGGCGAGGAGAGACGCGTGGGACGCATGTGTTGGTGCGTGAGCGTGGGGGTTGGTAACGCTAATTCTTGTTGCGAACGGTGAGTTTGCCGATGGGAAAGCGCGTGCGTACGCGCGAGATTGGGGGTTGTCATTCGAATATTGGTTGAAACAACGGGGAGTGAAAGCGGTCAGATACATCGGACTGCCCGTTTCACTTAATATAAAATTTAAAAACGAAGACGATTATTAAAACGAGACAACCAAAACGAGTATTTATATATATAGTCCAGAATTTGAAATAAAATCAATGACTGTGATTATTGGGTACTGGTTTTTTTACAAAGCTTATATGTTAATTTAATAAATATTTATTTATTTATTTGTGATAATAAATTATGTATTTAATATTTATAATGTTTGTAAAATTTTGTTATATGTTTATGGTTATTTTTGAATTTCTATTTTATCTTCCGAGAGATAATAATTTGTAAATTCAAATATGATAAATGATGAATGACGCGTTTTAGGATGGATGTTTATTACACGCGTTAGATTTAACGCGTGTGTATATATATATAAAATATATTTAAGATATTTGATACGTTTACAAAATGTAACGTACGTAAATTTGTCTAATTTGAAACATCAGTTACACCGTTGAAATTTGAAATAAAAATGATTTTAATGCTAATTTTAATTTTATTATAATAAATGGATATATATTTTTTATGAAAAATAAAATAAAGTTTATCAATACATAATGTCATATATAAATATATCTTACTTGATAGATAATAATTTATAATTTTAATTATATTAATAAATGATGAATGATACGATTTAGGACGGATGTTTACTACACGCCTCCGATTCAATACATATGTATGTATGTATGTATATATATATATATATATATATATATATATATATATATATATATATATATATATATATATATATATATATATATATATATATATATAATACATTTAAATATATAACGAATGTATATTTTGTGAATGCACCTACAAGGGTGAATAGATGATTTAGCTGATTATATCTAATTTTAAATATTATCAAGCTGTTACAACTGACTATAATGTGAACAGTCTGTTGTGCCTTAATAAATTGGCTTACTGTTTTCAATCTGTAAACAATTATAGCATTCTAGAATGAATGCAATACGGAAAAGAATATAAAACAGTATGTAAAGGAGGCACACGACATTTAGTCAGGTTCGACCCTTATGTCTAATGGTCTACGTCTTGATCTCTTACTAACCCGGTAAGAGAATATATTATTAATCAATTATAATCCAATCACAAGAATAATAATATATCTCTCTGTTCTCAATCACTACAGTGGCTTGCTACAATCTCAGCAATCCTGAGCAGAATGATTCCAGCTTTTTATTGTTCTCTGCCATGCAATCCGTTCTTGAACCTTTAATTCCTCGAGTCCCACTCTTGAATCCTTCTGTTATTCAAACCCTTTGCCTTGTAGAAACAATACAACTGAATCCAAAAGCTCCCTTATTATATCCCTAGAACCCTTGCCACTTAGTGATTACAAATACAATTCGAATCAATACAAAGATGAAAGTGTTTATAACTCAAACTATATTATCTAAATATTAAATCTCCAATATAAAACTAAGCTCAAATTTAGAGAAAGATGAATAAAACTTTTCAGAATACGAGTTTCAAAGTATTATAACAGTAAGCAAGACTGAAAGATTTATTTCGTTTAAAGGTGATATTTTGTTTGTCCAAATTTTGTTGATGACATTATCTTTGGTTCTACTAATGAAAAAATCTGTGAAAAGTTTAGCAAGTTAATGTAGTCAAATTATGAAATGAGCATGATGGGAGAATTAAAATTCTTTTTGGGACTTCAAGTCAAACAGAATGATAATGAAAATTTCATCAATCAATCAAAGTATGTAAAAGAACTATTAAAGAAGTTTGATATGCAAGACAGTGCTACTGCCAAAACTCTTATGTAAACAACCACTAAGCTAGACTATGAATCAAAGGGTAAGAAAGTTGACAACACTAGCTATAGAGGTATGATTGGCTCATTGTTATATTTAACTGCTAGAAGACCAGATATAATGTTTGCAACATGCCTTTGTGCTAGATTTCAAGCTGACCCTAGAGAATCACATTTAATGCTGTAAAAAGAATCTTTAGATATCTCAAGCGTGCATAGACTCTGGGACTTTGGTATCCTAGAGAGTCTGCTTTTACACTAATTGGCTATTCAGACTCTGACTATGCAGGATGCAAAGTGGACAAGAAAAGCACAACAGGTCATTGCCAATTTCTTGGCAACAGGTTAATTTCCTGGTTTAGCAAGAAACAACAGACAGTATCAACCTCAACAGCTGAGGCTGAATACATAGCAGCTGGAAGTTGCTGTGCTCAAATTCTGTATATGAGAAATCAATGACTTTATTATGGACTAACATTCTCAAATATTCCTATGTATTGTGATAATACTAGTGCTATTATAATTGAAAAGAATCCATTCCAACATTCCAAAACAAAGCACATTGATGTCAGGTATCATTTTATTATAGAACATGTTGAAAATGGTACTATGGCACTTCATTATGTTCCAATTAACAGACATATTGTAGACATATTAACCAAACCACTTGATGAGTCTACCTTTCTCAGACTAGTAGGTAAATTAGGTATGTTAAATATGTAAGTGTTCAATCATAACAGAAGCAAGGTGTGTACTTTAATTATAGTCCCTGATTTCTAAAACTATGACTTGTTATTGCAATTTTTTTAAGGTATTTTATCTTGACAGAGTCCAACTCCTAAACTCTGATGAGTCTGTAAACTCTGACAAGTCTGTAAACTCTAACGAGTCTGTAGACTCTGCGAGTCTGTAGACTCTGAGAATGTTAACGCCTAGACTCTGAAATGGTTAAAATTCGCGCATGCAGACTCTGATTACGTTTAAACTGTTCAAATGACTTGAAATAGGCGGTAACAGTTACTTTTGACTGGAGACAGGCTGTAGACTCGTGTGTATTGTATGCAACTTCAACAAAATAAAATTGTTTTTTATACAATTTACTCACTTGTTTATTACAATTAATTTCTAAGGCAAATATACGCACAGAGCTCTTCACGAACCATAGCTAATTTTCTCAAAAAATTTCATCACTTTCAACTCAACAATTTCAATGGCTGTTATCTCAACTGTCATGAGGGGACCCAAGGCAATTGCATTCACTTTTGGGGATTTCGAGTTCATGACCACTAATCATGTTGCAGCTCTTGGAGACAAAAAAGGGGTAGACGCTGATTACTACCCAGTGATGGACCTCTTGGAGCAATCTGAGCTCAGCTACATTCTCAAGGCATCACTAGTAGTTGATCCTTCTCAGGATGGATGTTGTATCTCAAGCATGGAGTTCAGCCAAGGTAGTTGATCCTTCTCAGGATCAACCACGTAAAATCATGTTTACCTTCGGTGACTTTAATTTCGATGTAACTACTGATGTGCTCAATTCTGTGTTTAAACTTCCTGTTAAATAACCTTTTGATGAACCTGTTTCTGATTCTGATATAAAAAGCATGTTTAAATCACTAGGTTATTCTGCTAGTTTAAAAAATATGAGTAAGTTAACTAGGCCTTACTTGAGGAAAGAGTGGTCTTTATTTTTTGATCAAATTGCTAAGTGCTTTACTGGTAAATGTAGTGGCTTTGATGCTATTATTGCTATTACTATCAAATTGGTCATAGTCTCTTGTTTGAAAAGGTGATCAAAATTGGTGATATGTCGCTCACTCAATTGGGAGAAAAATTAAATAATGTGCAAGAGGTCAGGAAGAAAGTCTACTATCATAGATATTTTATGCTTTTCCTCGACCACTTCATTCCTGACATATCAACCAGGTTGGCAAATGATTGTTGTGTGCAGACCTACAAACAACAAAGAAGGATATTCTCTAACATTAAGAGAATTGATGACAAGAAAAAGAGTCTACCTGCCATGACTTATCCACAGGTAAAACTCTCTAACTACAAACCTTCACTCTATAATTCTTCATTTTTTGGTGGTGAAATGGTGCAGGAACAAGTAGTGGAGAACCCCCTGCACCTACCCAAGTAACCAAATCCCCTCCAAATAAACAATCTTCAACACCAAAATCCAAAAAGAAACCAACCTCTGGTGTCTCTCAATAGGCACCAGTTGTAAAGAGGAGAAGAGTGGTACAATCAAGGCTTGTAGATGAGCCAAGTGATGAGAAGCTCAACCCCCTAGAGAAATAAGTTGTTGAATGGATTTCTTTTCTAAAAGATGATCATGATACACTTGATTCTAACCTTGAAGCCAATCATGTAGACTCTCAAAAGGCTACAGTCTCTGATAAACCTAGGGATGCACCTCAGGATTCTCAATTTGGGTCTCCTGAGAAATCTTTTGCTCAGAAGTACAAGAGGTTGAGGAAGGCTTATTCTACACACACACACAAGCCTACAATTGTTACTAACCCTGTTTTGCAAGAAACATATGCTCCCAAGGCTCCTGTAGAGCCAGACTCTGAAATCAAGACAATTCCTGAACTATAGTCTAATGTTGAGTAAGAGTCTAGACTGCCTTTAGACTCTGATAATGAAACATTTTGTTAAGGAATGCCATTGGATGCAGCCTCATGTCTCATTGATGAAATCATTACTCCACATAATGAGGTACTACTATTTTTATATCCTTTAGTAGAATCACTATAAGATCCTCAACACTACAAGACACAACAACAAGTCTTGGATGTTCTCACAATCTATGCAGCCCTAAGAAAGACAATGGAGATGGAGCTACAAATGTCTGCACAGGATGTGGTCACTAATCTCTACAGCTACCTCTTCAACTCTTCATTACAAGATAAAGTAACTGGGCTCATAGAAGGCAGTACTAATGAAGTTCTCAAAGCACTTGATGTGCAAGACTCTGAACAGCAAAAAATAAAGAAGCCAAAAAAGCTTAAGGTCCATGATAGGAGGGAATCAGAGTCTGTTTCTGAGTAGGAAACTGAGATTGAGCAACCAGTTTTTGACTATGAAGTAATTTGGGATACATGAATTACCTACAGGACAACAATTAACTGGATTTCCACTATTCAGCCTCTTCCAAAGAAGGTGGTTGATTTTCTTGTCCACGATGTAGGGAAAGTGGCCAATAAGTACATCTATCCAACCTATCAAATCAAATCAAGGGCTCATACTATCAGAAAATTAGAAGGGAACTGCAGGATTCCTTTAACTTGTCTTATGCCCAGGCCATCAATGCCATTCATGCCAGGACCTTTCTCAATGACAATTAGGATGCATTAACAATGGTAGAACCATATGAGGTAGAAGATATTGTAAGAAAGTTGGAGGATGGGACTAATGCATCAGTGGTGACTAGTGAGAAAGATGCTTAGTCTGCCTCACCCACACAAGAACCACCTAGTCAGAGGTTGGGTGATAGTGGGGCAGGGGAGCATACTGTTAGGCCCTCCTTGGCAACTCCACAGTATGCTGTTGGGAACCCTAGTGATATGGGATGGCAGACTCTGATGAATGCTCATGAAGACATTCAACACTCTTTTCTATCAGAGTCTATCCACCTTGAGGGGGAATCTCAAGCAACAATAGTCAAAGATGGTGACACTCGGACTCTAGCTTCTAATGAAGTCATACTGAAGCAATCCGAGTCTAGAGTGGACCCTGGGACTGGAATACTGGAGCCAACAGACTCTGGAAAGATAGAAGAAGATTGTAAGGGTCCAGGGTCTGTTGATGCTTACCCCTTGGTGGAAACCCTTAGCCTTCAGACATTTGAAGGGGTACCCATCCATCAAGGTGGTTCAGGTATTGAAGCACAAATTCCTTCTCCCACCCCCTCTTCTGTAGGATTCTTGAGTGCACCCTTCAAATTGAGTGAAAAAATAAATGAGAGGCTAACACTAGATCAGGCAAAATGAGAGGTAGCAAAGGCTGTAGAGAGCCTGAGTGAGAATGAGAGAGTAGGTGTCCAATCTCACTGTGAGGATGAGAGAATAGGGTATCATGAACCTAGCTTCACTTATTGGGATCAAGATTTTCCAAAGAGTTGGTCCAATGAGTTGGGGCAGGGGATGAATGAAAATTCTTTTTTCTAATAATGCAGATTGGCAAAAAGGAGGAGGCTCTAGTTGCTCAGAAATCATTCACACAAAGACCATAACATCATTTAGTGGATTCTTTAGCAATGAGAACAGAAAGAGTCATAGAGGCTTTGGTGGATACAACTATCATTCCAACTGAGACTGCAGAATTAAAGTTAGAAGAGCCACTTTTAATCATGCCTATAAGGGCAGGCTTCCAGAGTCTATAGACTCTGATCACTCTAAGGAGGAGTCAGGGACTATAGTCCCGTTTGCAGTTTCAGAGTCTACACCTCCAGTTACCAAGATTGAGCCTGTTGTTGAGGATTGCACTTCTGAGGATGATGGACCAGTTAATCCATATTTTATTTATTTTGATCAGGTATTTCCTCAGTCTTGGGAGTCTGCATAACTCAAAGGCATCGATGATAAAGAAACTTTTGACTGCATTTTGGCTATTCACCAGTCTAAAAGACTTAAAGCTTTTCAGAAAAAGTCTTTTATACAAGAACATGGTCACTATCCTGGTAAAGCAGATTAAGCTATAGATGTAGATGTTCAAGTTGAGACAAAGAATATTGTTGCACAATTGGATAGTGTGGTCAAGGATATATCTCATATTTAAACCAAACTTACCGGTGTTGATAATACTACTTCTATGTTCAACACTCAATTTGACAGAATCCATTCCCTTCAATTATCCAAAGAGGTTACTTTCAAGGATACTATTACTGATATTATTGCAAATCAAGCCCAACATCAAAACACAGTCTATGCTCTAACTACCCAGGTTGACTCAATGATTACTACACAGGCCAATATCTCCATAGTACTTGAACAAATTCTGTTGGTTGTCACAAGTAATGATGATGTCAAAAAGGGGGAGAAGAAAGTTGATTCCTTCAGGAGAAATAAGTATGATGTATGCAAGGATAATAAAAAAAGGAGTTAAAAGGATGAGAGATGGTGGTGATGATGATGATGATAGTTTGCATGGTCCTAAGGGTCCTGGTGGTGTATGTGTATCACAAAAGCATTCTGGAGTGGCTGTATTATCAAAATCTCAAATACACCAATCACGGACTGGACATGGGAAATCAGAGTCTAAGCGAGACTCTGATAAGCAAAAAAGAAGTCATAATCTGAAAAGATTCAAGAACCTACTTACTGGAAATGTATTAACTCTAATCTGTAATTGAGAGCTAAAAAGAAGACAAGACTTGGAGGCTTTGAAGAATCATACATTGATAGAACATCAACTCTAATCAGGGATCCTCAATCCTTAATAGATAGGCAGTTTGAGAAGATCACACAAAAGCACTTAAATAAAGTGGTGTATGCTCAAATTGTTTATAATGTTTTTGAAAGAAAGATGTCAGAAGGTACAGAAAAAGTGCAAAATGAGATGCTTATTTACTTTATGGAAGGAGGATCTGTTAGATGGATAAGTCGATCAAACTTCATCTTCTTCAAACAGGCTGAGGAATTGCAGTATATTAGATTTCTCTTATAAATTGCTTATGAAATAAATAAAAGTGAAGAGGCTGACACTCACAAATGGTTTAAAGAGATTGACAAGAAGCTGACTCTGCACAGACAGGCAAATTGACAGATGGGAAAATTTTCTTTAAAATATGTTGATGCTGAAGGAAATGATCAAGACATGTCAGTAGAAAAAAAGAAAATCAAATTTCAAGAAGGTGTGGGTCATTACTTTGGATTTCAACCTATGAGTGGGAAAGTTAGTGTTCTAATGTTGAAGGATTTAAAAGGACAAAAAAGTAGTGCAAATGATCTGAGAGAAGCTTATTATCAAATCAAATGTTCCAATGAAGAAATTAAAGAAGTATGTTGGTGAAGTATGCTAAAGTCATTTTTGAAGAATAATCCAGCTTTTGAAAAGATCAAGTAAGATGTAATTCTTTTTCCTTATACATGTTTATACTGTTCTAGATTAATTGTTTCATTATTTAGTTTTGACATCATCAAACCTTGATTTATGCTTACATTTTATAAAGCATAAATAGGGGGAGATTTTTTGGAATATATTCATTTGATGATGTACAAAATACTAGAACAGGATTTAGCATAGTTTATTTATAATAAGTCTTTCTAGTCTCTGAAATTTTATAATCAGAGTCTAGATAGTCAAAATTCTTGAACTTAGAAGATTTTCTGTAGAAAGTGAAACCAGAATCTAGATGAAGATCAGAGTCTGGAAGGTGATCAGAGTTTATGGACTATCAGAGTCTACAATCTCGTAGAGTCTACAAATTATCAGAGTCTATAGTCTATCAGAGACTATAGTCTGGCAGAGTCTGAAGATTTCAGAGTCTATGAAATCAAAGCTGAATTTGGAAGATGATCACAGAAAAGGGAAGTCTTCGAAGATAAAGCCAAATATGTTGCAAATATGCTATAGGAAGGAAGGAGAATTACAAAAGGAAACTATCAGCTAATAATTAGGAATTATCTTCCTATTATAATTTGATTTTCTGTTATTAGTTGATAGGCAGCTCTCTATATAAACACTCTATGTAACCTAATTGTGTGTGAAGAAAAATAGTTGAAGTTTTGTGAGAGCATAGAGATATAGAGAGTTGTTGTGAGAAACACAGAGAAGCTGCTAGGGTTTGTGTACACCTTAGGATAGTTTGTATTTTCACATCAATAATATAAAAAGTATTCATTCATATCTTTGTGTTTGATCTTTGTTATTAATTCGAAGCTTTAATTCTTATTGAGTTGATTTTAATCATGCAGAAAAAGCACACAAGTATTCAACCCTCCCCCCTCTACTTGTGCAACTGGGAAAACAGTATTCTCGAATGATACATAGCTTGACTTCTTGAATTATTTCCATACTGAACTTCTCGAATTGATCACTTTCTTTACTTCTCGAATGATCATTTTTTTCACTTCTCGAATGATCATTTTCTTCACTTCTGGAATATGTGACTTAGAGAAAATTCTAGTATGTGCTCAGACTTCTCGAATGGTGAGACTTCTCGAATGGTAGACATTTTGCCTTAGAAACTTTCCTCAACTTGAATCCTTATTTCTCTAGCCTTATTCTTACTGATGCATGATTCATGACTTGAATCTTCTACCGGCATTATTTAAGGCTTTAACTACAGTCTGAATTACAACTCAAAGATCACTTCTAACTGCAGAAATTACATTTAAAACAAACCAAGTCACCCCATATTACAAGATAGTCTAAGTTTACATAGCAGACAAGAAAATACTATCTAGTAGGCTTGATATGATCCAACAATCTCCCCCAATTTAGAAAAAGATAGTTTTACAAATTAATAACAAGATATCAAGCCTACCTATTTTTATTGGTGTAGTTGTTGTTTTTGTTGCATGAAGAGATCATACTTTGCTTTCTTCTTTTTCTCTTCCCTTTCATTTATCTCTTTGATTGCATTGAGAATTTCCAATCTGGCCATGATCTCTTTAATTAGGATTGCATCATTTAGCATATTAGTAGTAATTTGGAGAGTTTGAATTGGATAATCACTGAAAAACTTGAGTCTGATCTTAGATATGACCCCATTTCTGAGTTTGAACTTAACTATGTCAGGATCTTTGAATACTCTACACTTTCCCTATCTTCTCTACTCTTCAGACAATCTTTCTATTTCCTCATCTGCCTTCTTCTTCTTTTTCACCATCTCCTCCAAGTACTTCACTTTATCAATTTTCTTTTAGTACTTCCTAGCCAAGTATTCAGCCATTTCCCTCATTTTCAACTTATCTATCATTCACCTTTTGTCAAAAAGATTGATCACTCTTTTAATGTCATGAGTGGTTGAAGTTGAGTTGTCATGATTGAAGGCTCTTTCTTCCCCATCAACAGTGGTCACAAATATTATATTCTCCCTGATTTCAATTTTTTTAATTATATATGTCTTCCATTATTTGATCTTTACTTTATCAATTTGATCAATTTCAGCAATTTCTTGGATAGGCTTAACTGGTAGACCTTTGTTAGGAACAATTAGCTATTTTCTCTATTCAGGATATCTAACTAGAAAAGAACTAGTAGATTTTTTGAATCTTGTTCTTGTAGCAGTGTTAATCTTGATCTGTTGACATGTCTTTAATCTTTTGAGTTGATTCTCTTTCACTTCATTCCTTATCACTCCATAGGCAGTCACCTTGACAAGATGTCTTCTTGGTGATTTGGATTTTGGGATCATAGCAGTTTCAGAAAATGTTGGAGTCATATTAGCACCCTGAATTTTGATAGGTATACTAGTATGAACACCAACAGCTTGCTGCTCGGATGATTTCTTCCTTTTATATGTCTTTTCTTTTCTCGAGTCATCTTTTTTTTTACCATCACTTTCCTTCTTCTCATCAACTTTCTTTCTATCCTTATTGCTCCAGGAATCAGGTTTCTTGTCTTCTTTTCCCTATCCCTTGTCTTCATCATCCTTCCTTTTCTTCTTCAACTGAGCATTTTCAAAAGTTGACACTTGACTATTGATGACTTTTCTTAATTTTTCCATGATCAACTTGTCTTCTTCTCAAATGACTGGCTTTTTCTTTAACAGATCCAAGAGACTTATGATTTGGCTTCTGTTATCAGGATTTAAATGCTGAGGAATTCTGAAGTGAGAGAGAGTGTTTGACTTGGTCATGTAGAGAATCTCATCAGGGTTGCACTAGGCTTCAGGAAGTGCTTTCGGCAACAAGAGGCCTAGCATGTTTTTCAATTCATTGTCTTCCTTTTTCACATTCTCTATTGCTTTCTGCAGATACTCTAGTTCTGTATATGAAAGTCCATGAAACAGTCCTAGAGATACCCTATAGTAGCCAGATTCTATCTGCACTACTAGCACTTTGACCTCTTCACCATTTACTTGTATCTTCACACCTCTCACCATGTAGATATTGTTTTGTAGCATTTTCCTGTAGTTCCATTGATTGTCCTTTACATTTGCCTTTATTGCTTTCAAATTTAGCATGAACTCTTTGTTACAAGTGGCTTCCTGGCCTCCTCCCTTAATATTGCCATAACAACTTTTTATCTTTTAGCTTCTATCTCATTCATTTGGCTTTCAATCTCCTCCCTTATCTTATCCCCCTTAGGGTTGATATCTTGGTGCCTGGGTATGAATGAAGAATGAGTTGGCTGGAGTTGAGTGGAAACTTGAACCTGAGGTGCTTGGCTAGACACAGTCATTGTTGAGAGCAGAGTTTGAATTAAGGCAAGTTGAATAGAGATTTGTTGAAGTGTAGTGCCTTGAGTGGAGCTAGAGGTTTCAAATTTTTTCTTGAGAGAAGCAACGGTAACCACCACTTCTGAAACTGTGGTTGAGAGAGTAGATTAAGCATCTGTCAATGTATCCACTTTCTCTTTGAGTTTGGACAAGGTGACAGCTTCATCCTTTTCTGCCATGGCTTTAGATTGATAGAAGAGATCTACTTGCAAAGGTGTCAGGTCATGAATTGGAACATCTTCAGGCAGCCTGTCTGCATGCCTATTTTTTACAGAACATCAACCATGTTGTTGATTTTGGCATGTATTTACTGAGCTGCTGTTTGAACATTAATCATTTCTTTGAATGTTTTCTCCATCTTCTACAATTTATCATTCATTTATGTAACCATAGACTATGAAGAATCTGATTTAGAAGTTGCATGAGCATAAAGACCACCAGGCTTTAATTTATCTTCAACTGCTTTCAAGAACCCTTCCATTTTAGTTCTATGCTCTACAAGTTCTGATTGGAAAACCCTTGCAAGATAATGATTTGATTGAAGTTGGACTTTGGTTGCTTCATGTATGGTATCATAGATGGCAGTTGGAGTGAAGACCTTCTCACATGAGCCAATAGAGGTTAAGTATTTTTCCCTCATCCACTGCAGCATCTCCTCCATGCTTATAGTATTTTTGCTATCCAACCAAGCATCTACATTGGCCTCTTCATCTTTAGCCATATGAGCATTTTTATCTTTGATTTCATCTTGGTCCCTAGCATACTCCAACATTATTTCAGCATAGTCCTTGTTGAGTAGATGAGATGTGAGAAGTTATTGAGCAATATGATAAAAACCATCTGATTGATCACCATATAATTTTGTTAATTTTTCTTCAGATAAGAACTGTTGGTCCCTGATATAGTAGAAGGGGGGGTTGAATACTATATCTGAATTTCTCTGAATTTCGTATTGTAAATTTATTAATTAAAATAAACATGAAATATTAATTAAGTTGAAATACAGTTCAAGTATAAGATATAAAGTTTAACTTGAAAAGTATTACAAAATTAATATGATCAAGGTGAATATAATTGATTTAAATGTTCTGGAACGATTTCGACATGAATTGTTCGAGTTTAACAATTATATTCCAAACTAAGCACAAAAATCTGTGAATATTACAATGCATACAAATTTCTGAATTTGAATGTTTGAACGACGACAGAAATGAGAAGTGATCTCCTCATATTTATAGAGGTTAGAAAAGCTTAGCATTACTTTTCAGCATTACTTTTTAAACTGAGAAATAAGCCTAGAATTACCTTTGAAAAAGCTGGGCATTACATTTGAAAATTCGGTATTACCTTTTCAAATAGTAATTCGGTATTACCTTTTTAAAATAGTAATTCGGTATTACCTTTTTAAAATAGTAATTCGGTATTACCTTTTTAAAAGGTAATTCAGTATTACCTTTTTAAATAGCTTAGAATTACCTTTTTAATTAGGTAATTCGGTATTACCTTTTTAAATAGGTAATTCGGTATTACCTTTTTACAAGACTCGGTATTACCTTTTTAAATAGCTCAGAATTACCTTTTTAATTAGGTAATTCGGTATTACCCTTTTTTAAAAGGTAATTTGAGTTATTTCAAAAGTAATATTAACTAAATCTTTTATAGTAAATTAATTCTACTTTATTTAATTAAATAATTTATAAATTAAATTAAATTCAACTTGAATTAATTTAATTAAATAAATTAAATAATTAAATTCCTTTTGATTAGTAGAATTAAACATACTATTTGACTTGTATAACTCTGTAGCCAGCTTCACAATCTTTTCATCTTTTCTTTGACTTTTATCTTGAAACCACTTTAGCTAGAATGAAGAATAAATATTTTATTGTTGACACACAAATGTACTGTCTGGTTCATTTGTGTCAAACCAATAAATAATCTCCATTCTTAACATTTAAAGATGTGGCCTTCTGCTTTTCTGTCTTCCCTCTTCTGTTCTTTTTCTTCTGGAATCTTCATGTAGTAGCCACTTTAAAATCTTCTGTATCTTCTGAATTCTTTTGAATTACTACTTTATTTAATTTTACTGACACTTGAACAAATAAATGAACTTCTTCCAGTGTTGAGTAGTAGCTTCAACTGAGTACTTCTGATACTAGGATTCCTTGTGACTAGTTGACTGTCTTTGTCTTGATTCCAGTTTGATATTTATTATTTACTATTATTTCTTATCTGAGTTGAGTTGTCATCTAATTATTACAAATAGGCATAGTCATATGCCTTTCAATCTCCCCCTATTTGTTGTTAAACATTTAACACACAAATTTCTAGAGGATAACTCAACTAACAACTAAGAAAGTAAATACGACATGTAAGTACTGTAAATAATAAACAAAAGTTCTGGTTTTATATTTAACAATTTTCCAGATTCATACATGAAAGATAAATACAAGATAGATGTTCCTCTAGCACTGAACAAATATTACAAAGTTTCTATCTTGTTCTATCTAAGTCTTCAGTCTTCTGATGTATCAACTTCACCTTCTTCTAGATTTGAACTTTTATGAACTGGTGTCCTTGATACTTCTTCAGATACTGATTGATCTGTTGTGGTGGATTCTCCATACAACCTTCTTTGCTCAGCTCTTGCTAACTGCCACAACACTTCCTGTTTAACAGGATCTACTACCTCTTCTTCTATGTCATAAGGCTGTGTTGAATCAATTTTATGCATCTGCCTGATGTATGATTGAATTTTCTTTGATAGGCAGTAGTCTCTTATCTTTTGAGCTGCATCCAACTTAGCCTGGGACCTGAATCCCTTGGATCTCAACATTGTTTCAACTTTAATCATGTATTTAACTGTGTAGCCCTTTAGTGACTCCTCATTCAGCTTCATAATTTGATAAAGCTTATTGTTGTAGAACCTTACCTCATGAGGGTCGTTTAAGATTTGTGGACTAACAGCTCTTGCTATCTCTCGAAGTCTGTCCCTTAAAAGTTCATTTTCTTCTGAACTTCTTTTGACTTTATTCATCAATGTCCATATTACAGATAGAGATTTTTGACGAAAGAATTCCAAAGAAACTCTGAATGTGCCATTCTTGTGTGTGTATAACAGAATCTGCCAGTCATCTAGAATGTTATCCACAATCACAGTGATGTAGTCAACTTCTTCTTTGATTGCTTTCATGAAGTTATCCAGACAGTCATTTGAATTTTGCAGGCTTTCAATTAGAAATTGTAACTTGTAATCTTCAAACGGTCCTTTCTGAAGTTTGTCCATGATTTCTCTGGCGGTATCCCATTTCTTCCCTATTTTCAATCGCACATCTTCTTTCTTCTTTCTGACAGCTATAGCCCACAAATTTTGCTTTTGTTGGCTCTCTTCTCTTTCTTCCTGAGATCTTTCCATGACTAAAGTTTTCATATTTTCAGTCTTTGCTTGCCTTGCCTTGATGTCTTCTTTAAGTTTCTTTATTGCCTCTTCATAGGCTGGATCAACTTCTTTTTCTTTTTGAAACAAAAAATCTTCATCAAATGCAGTTTCTTCCTCAGCTCTGCAGTAGTCAGGAATGTTTGATTCATCATGAGCACTGTCATCAATGAATTGCTCTTGAGCATAATACTGTTCTTCTGGTTCTTGATCATACGATTGAAATTCTTCTTCAGAAAACAGCTTTGCTTTACCTTTATCTTGAGTAGTAGCCCCTTCATCAGAAGCTACTTTCTCCTTTGCTTTCTCCCCCTTAGTTGAGGGATCCTCTTGAGTTTTAGAGGCTTCAAAAGATGTCAACATTTTCTGCATAGTCAGATAGACTTGCTTCATTCCTTCATTTAGATGCGTCATGCCATCATCCAGTTTGCTGAAGCGTTGAGTAGAAATCTTTTCATTTTCAATGATTGTGAGGGTTAAGTTTTTCTCAACGTCATCAATTCTTTCATGTAGTTTGCTCACTTCTTTCATATCCTCAGCAATTAGATTTTGAACGTTCTGGATGTCTTGAGTTTTTAGTAGAATGGAGGATTTGACATCATCAACATCTTTTCGTACTATTGTCAGCTGCTATGTTACAGAGGCAGATGTAGATTTTTCTTCTGTTTGTGCTTTAACTTTTAATAACTCAGCTTGAACAATTTTCATTTCATTCTGGAGAGCTTCCATTTTGGATAATAGTTCACAGTGTGTGTGTGCACTCAACTCACTTGCACTCCTGTTTATCGCACTATTACTCTGTGCATGTGTTTTACTCTGTGTTTGCCTCACATCACTCGTGTTTAGCTCCTTTCCAGATCCTGAAGTTGTACCTGCATATATAATAATAGCTTTTGAAGAGTCGAAATGCTCTTCTGATGCCTGTGAAGGCGCGTCCTCAACAAGGTTAACTTGAAGAGGCTCCGCTACTGACGTAGCTACTCCGTGAATGGAGTCCCATCTCCCTCTATGGAGTGGTTGCCTCTCAAATCCACCAGTGGATTCGAGACCTTCTCTAATGAGAACTGGATGTAAGAAATCCAGGGGAGTCACCACCTTAGACAATGTAATGACAGGCTCTTGAGAGTCTGTGGTGCTCCTTAGTACCTCGGAGGGTATCTGATGCTGCACTGCATCGAAAATGTCATGGTCCACAACATAGGTGGCTTCCGACGAGTTTTTAATAAAAACATTTTGTTCAACAAATGTGCCCTCCTGTGTTTGTATTTCTTCAAGTGAAGGTCCTGCTAGTGTGATTGCTAGCAGTGTGTTTTCCTCACTATCTGATGTTGTAGCCGAGCAGCGAATTAGATCACCTGGTTGAGCAAGTGTATCTAGAGAATCTTGGATGGTCATGTCAAAATCCATATCCCATTGACCGGAATAGGTTAAGGCTGCAGTTGTCTCAGGTTCAAATCTGGATTTTTTTGTAGGAGGAGACAGAGCTGCGGGTTCACTCACATCAGCACCAAGACCCCTAATTATTCTCATAGGTTTCTTCCTTTTTCTGACTTGTACCAAAGAGGAGGATGAAGGAGAAACTGTTTGAGGCTCTAATTCAGCTTAGGACAGAACCTGTGTGTTTTCAGGTTCGTAGCTGATATCCTGTTGTTCATGTAGTTCCTGTTGAGCTTGATTAGCAGCTTCAACCAATAGCTGCGCAGCCATTTGCAATTCCTCTTCCTGCTCTGGCTCTGGCTCTGCCTGTTGAGCTTGTTCTGGATTTGCAATTTGATCTAGGATCTCACCCATATATTGAGTCCTCACAATTGGTATGTTAGGGAACTTAGCCTTATTCCCTAACATTGTGAAGAGATTTTTCTGAGGGGTGGGAGAAATCTCTATTCTGCTATTCTGGAACAGAGCCTTATCTTCATCTGAAACAAAATCATTTATGAATAGCATTAAGAATCTTGGATAATAGCATAGTAAAATTTGTTCTCTACTCTTTGGTGTCCCCATCTTCTTGATAATTTCAGCTAACACAATTCTTCCAAAATTTATCCTCATATTGTGGGCCACAGAATACCCAATGATTTGTAGAAGAGAGGAGAGATTGTTGAAGTTCCCTTTTGTCGTAGGTGAAAAAACCTTAGCCAGTGTATCAAAGAAGTAGGTCCATTCACTAACCAGCTTGGATTTGCTCATTTTCACCAAATTAATTTCCCCTTGATATTGAAAGGCTTGGAAAAAATTAATTAACTCTGGAGCAGTTGGAGGGTCAACAAAATCTTCAGTTGGAAACCCTAAAATTCTATTTACATCATCTTCAGTCACCATGTACTCATGCTCTCCAATGGTGAAGGAAAATTGTACTCTTTCTCCAGCTGTCCTGTTTGTAGCAGACGAGTACAGAGCCCTTAGTGCATCAACTATTAGAGGGGTATCAAGGGTAATGGCTGTTCTAATAAGTGAGTGTTCATTTAAAAATACGATCCACGGTCGAAACCTCTCGATTGAACAGTTCACTGGGTTAAAATAACCTACAAAATTAGTCTTGACAATTTCACAATTATCAGCCATTATAATGTTTTTTTTAAAAAAAATAACTTACTTAATTAATCCGAAAATTAATCACTAATCACACCCTTAACCACCCAATATTCGAACAAGGCAGCCCAATACTTTGATTAAGAACTACAATACACAGCTTTTTTTATAACAACCGTTATCTAATCTTCAAGAATTAATCACAATCAGTCTAAGTAACAAAATCAAATCAGAAAAAGAACAGTCGGGTTTTTGAAAATCAGTCCAAAAATCAGCAGCAATTCAACTGGAACAGATGATTTTAGCCACACTAGCAAGTGATAACACTTGTACAGACGAATAGCAACTGAAACAGTTGAAGATTTGATGAAAATCGATCGAAAAAACAGAGGATCGATTATATATGTGTGTATAGCAGTCGTGTGTATATATATATATGATATAGCATATTAATGGTCAGTATTACCTTTTCATTATACTCAGTATTTTTTTTATTTTTATTAAACTCGGTATTACTTTTATTATATGACTCGGTATTACTTTTTAAAAGTAATGCCGAGTTTTATATATAAAAGGTAATGTTGAGTTTCTTATTAAAAAAGTAATGCCGAGATGCTTATTAAAAAGGTAATGCTGAGAATTATTATAAAAGTAATGTTGAGCAAAGAAAACATATATATATATATATATATATATATATATATATATATATATTAATTCTTAAATTCGAAATAAAATATTAAAAATTTTATTCAATTTTTAGATTTAATTAAATAACAATAATTATTTACAAGCTCGTTAATTATTAAAGACATGTAGTAAATATTTATATTATTAATTGTTCTAATTAATTTAGAAATTAATTAAATCAAGTTTGAATTAATTTAATGAGTAAATTAAATGATTAATTAATAACATACTCATTTATATATATGTACTATAATAATCAAAGATTAAAATAAAAATAAAAATAATATAAAATAATGCTTAAGTTAAACAAAGTTACTTATGCTATAATTGAAATAATTATCTTTTAAGAATATTAATTTAGTCTTAAGATAATTTTCCAAAAATTCATAAGTCCTACGATTTTATTAATTCAAGTCTCATAAATTCTTTAAATATTAACATTTAATATTTATGAGCTTAAATTAATTCCTAGCAACCAAAAATTAGCCATTATTTAAAATCCCTAGTTCACTAACCAATTTAGAGAAAGTGGATTCATCAAGTGGTTTCGTGAAGATGTCGGCTAGTTGATCTTCTGTGGGTACAAAATGTAGTACCACAGTTCCATTCATGACATGCTCTCGGATAAAATGATACCTAATGTCAATGTGCTTGGTTCGCGAATGTTGTACAAGATTGTTGGAAATAGCTATAGCACTTGTGTTGTCACAGAAAATTGGAATTTTGTTCAACGCAAGTCCATAGTCATTTAGCTGATTCCTTATCCACAAGATCTGTGCACAACAGCTACCTGCCGCTATATATTCTGCTTCGACTGTTGAGGTAGACACTGTGTGTTGTTTCTTGCTGTACCAGGAGATCAACCGTCTTCCTAGAAACTGACAGCTTCCAGACGTACTTTTCCTGTCCATCCTGCACCCTACATAATCTGAATCTGTATAGCCTATTAGTTCAAAACCTGTATCTTTAGGGTACCAAATTCCAAGATTTGGTGTACCCTTCAGATATCTAAAAATCCGTTTAACGGCTATAAGATGAGATTCTCTTGGGTCAGATTGAAACCTTGCACATAAGCATGTTGCAAACATTATATCGGGTCTACTAGCAGTTAGATATAACAATGAGCCTATCATACCTCTGTAGCTTGTGATGTCAACTTTCTTACCAGTTTCATCTTTGTAAAGCTTGGTGGCTGTTGGCATTGGGGGTTTTACCGGTGAAAAATCTTCTAGACTGTATTTTCTCAGAAGATCCCTTACGTATTTTGATTGGCATATAAAAATCCCTTCTTCCTTTTACTTTACTTGCAATCCAAGGAAGAATGACAGTTCACCCATCATACTCATTTCATACATGCTCTGCATTAACTTAGCAAATCTTTTGCACAAGTTTTCGTTAGTAGAACCAAATATAATATCATCAACATAAACTTGGACAAATATCATATCTTTTTCATGTAATTTATAAAAGAGAGTTTTATCTATGACACCTCTAGTGAAACCATTTTCAAGTAAAAATACAGTGAGAGTGCCATACCATGTCATCGGTGCTTGCTTGAGTCCATAGAGGGCTTTGAATAGAAAATACACAAAATCAGCAAACTCTGGATTTTCAAAACCAGGGGGCTGTTCCACATATACTTCCTCTTCTAGCTCTCCATTCAGAAATGCACTCTTCACATCCATTTGATAGACTTTAAAATTGGAATGTGCTGCGAATGCCAGAAATATCCTGATGGCTTCAAGTCTTGCAACTGGTGCGTAGGTCTCATCATAATAAATTCCTTCTTCCTGAGAGTAACCCTTTGCAACCAGTCTGGCTTTGTTCCTTGTAACAATGCCATCACCGTCTAACTTGTTCCTGTATACCCATTTCGTGCCAATAACAGATCTATCTTTAGGCCTGGGTACCAGTGTCAAAACTTCTTGTCTCTCGAACTGATTGAGCTCTTCTTGCATGGCAATAACCCAATCTGGATCAGTTAGAGCATCTTCAATTTTCTTGGGTTCTTCTTGAGATAGAAAAACTGAAAATAGACATTCATTTGAAGTTGCACTTCTGGTTCTAACTCCAACATCTAAATCACCTATGATCAATTCAAAAGGATGATCTCTGCTCCATATCCTTTCTCTAGGTAAATTTGATCTTGATAATTCGCCTCGTAGTTCATTGTGATGTTGTGTTCTGCCAGTTGATCCTTCATCTCCCCTTGAGTTGCTGCCAGAATGACTTGTTGATCCACCACTGGTATTAGTGGTATCTCCATTGTTACCGTTATTTCCACCACTATTACCTGGATCATTATTATTGTCATCATTTCCTGTTGCAATCTCAGGTTCTTCTTCGTCATCAGAATGCGAGGCAGTATAATTGTCAAATTTTAATGACTCAGAAGAATTTTCATTTTGGATACTTGGGAGTTTAGTGTCATCAAAAGTTACATTGACACTTTCCTTCACTTGATGCTGATCAATTATGTACACCCTATATGCTCTTTTTGAATATCCGACAAAAATAGCTTCGTGTGCCTTGGCCTCAAATTTGCCACGATATTCATCTCCATCCTTTAGCACAAAGCATTTGGCTCCAAATACATGAAAGTACTTGAGAGTAGGTTTCTTGCCAGCCATTAATTCATAGGGAGTTTTCATATGATCTTTGTTGATCAGAGTTCGATTCTGAGTATAACAGGCTGTATTTACTGCTTCATCCCAGAAGTAGATAGGTAACCTTGATTCACTTAACATAGTTCTTGCAGCTTCAATCAGGGTTCTGTTTTTCCTTTCTACAACTCCATTTTGTTGCGGAGTTCTTGGCGCTGAACATTGCCTTGTTATTCCCTTGTCTGAGCAGAAGTTATTCAGAACTTCATTTCTGAATTCTGTTCCATTATCTGATCTGATTACTCGGACAGTTAACTTTGACTCCAACTCAATCAGCTTTATGTGATCAATCACCAAGTGTGGGGTTTCATCCTTAGAGTTCAAGAATTTAACCCAAGTATATTTTGTGAAGTCATCCACAATCACTAAGGCGTATTTTTTCCTTGACATAGACAGAATATTTACTGGACCAAATAAATCCATGTGAATGAGTTGAAGTGGTTCAGTGATGTTTGTAGTGTCTGTGCCACTGTGAGTTGCTTTCTTTGACTTCCCTTTCTGACATGCCTCACACAAGCCTTCTTGTGTAAATTCCATCGAAGGCAGTCCTCTCACCAAATCCCTCTTGACTAAAGAGTTCATTGTTTTGAAGTTAAGATGTGAGAGTTTCTTATGCCATAGCCAGCTTTCTTCTGATGAAGCCTTTGAGTAGAAACAGTTTGCTTCATTTTCAGTTCCTGAATTGAGATCGGCTACGTACAAGTTTCCTTTCCTTACTCCACGCAAGGCTAGTTTGTCATCTTTAGAATGAGCTATTAAGCATTTCTCCTTGATAAAGTTTACTTTGTACCCTTTATCACAAAATTGACTGACGCTGAGTAGATTGTGCTTAAGTCCTTCCACTAAAGAGACGTTTTCAATGATAACATTTCCAGTATTTAACTTGCCATAGCCCGTAGTCATTCCTTTGCTGTTATCTCCAAAGGTGACGATTGGACCAGCTCTTTCAATCACGTCTGATAGCAGGGCTCTATCTCCGGTCATATGCCTTGACGATCCGCTGTCCAGGATCCATATAACTCGGTTCACCTGTTTAACTCCCTGCAATTATCAAACGGATTAATTTGTCTTCGGAGCCCAAAATTGATTGGGCCCGGCATACTTAAAGAATTGACCTTTGTCTGCTTTGACAATAGATCCTTTTCGAACAACATCATTATCTTCCTTGACTGTTCCTACCTTCCCAAAAACAGTCTTAACAACTTTCTGTTTAGATTTAGGAATATATGATTCCTTCTTCTCAGGTGAAGGAGTCGCAGTCTTGGATTTAGAAAATTTACTATTGACATGCTGTCTAGGTGTCATGTTATCTTTCTTAGCTATCATGCGTTTAAAGTAAGCAGTCATAGCATTAAAAGCACATAACATACAATTCATTATTCCACATGGTTTATGGAAAGCATCAATAGTAGGCATGTTATTCAATACAGTATGGGTCTTAACAGATTCTACTTCAATTTTATCAGCAGATTTGAAGTTTTCAGTTGAATGAAATTTATTGTTACTGTTCCTACTGTTCACAAATGTGTTGGGTCTGTTCATTTTATTCTTTAAGTCTTTTGCACCTACACCAGGTCTGGGGGAATCAGAAGTTCCCACATTTTTCACTGGTGTCTTTGGTGCACACTTCTCTTTCTGGACATTAACTCCTTTTATGTCCTTAACCCGTTCTCCTCTCTTCTTCTCTTCCTCAAGATCTTCCAACGGCATTTCATATGCAATCAGTACAGAGCTCTCAAGGATAGGTTCAGCTATCGGTGTTATGAAGAGAGGTTTTGGTGTGTCTTTAACAACATGTGGGATACCCCTTTCTACAGCACTTTTTCTAAAGGGGGTTATGTTGCTTGGCTTTCCTACAGATTTATTGTACTCGAAGCCTATCCTAACTTTACGACTTATTTCTTGTTGGTCAACTAGGTTTTTTACAATATATGAGGAATTCTTATATGCAAGACACTTCTTCTTTTCTTCTTCTATCTGGTTTCTGAGAGTAGTTTCTACTACTTCATGACAACTGACTTTACTGACTTGAACAGCTAAGTCTTCAGTCAACTTAACAGTCAACTTGTCATGATTTCTTTTTAACTGTTTAAGAACTTCAGTCTCATCAACTAACTCTTTGACTTTGAGTCTGAGTTTCTTAACTTTATCTCTTTCGCCATCTAGTTCTTTTCCTAGTAGAGCAAACATCTTAGGGCACGAAGGATTTACCTCTATTCCTCCTTGACGGGTGGGAGATAGTGATTCCTCGGATGAAGCCATAAGAGCAAGATTTCCCAGCTCTTCCTCATCATCATTATCTGAGTCATCCCAGCTTCTGCCCTCTGCCAGATAGGACTTTCCCTGATGCTTTTTCATGAGCGCATCATACTTCTCTTTGAGCTCTTCGTAAGACTCTCTCTTTTTCCCTTGCTTAGGCTTCTTGCACTCAGTTGCGAAGTGGCCTAGCTCATTACAGTTGAAGCAACGAAACTTGCTTCTATCAACTAAGCCGGTCTTGTAGCCACTTTTTGATACTGCTGTCGAAGAACCTCCTTTTTGGAATCTTCCAAAATTAGGCTTAACTTTGAAAGAGGAGTTTCTTCGAAATCTCATGTTGCCAAACTTCTTGGCAACCATAGCTAGAGATTCATCTTCCAGCTGATCTAGTTCTTCCAGCGAGTAGAACTCACCATCTTCTTGTTTGTCAGACGTATGTCCAAGTTCTGGAACCACATACTCTGTTGAACTGTTAGAAGGTGCAACAGCCGTCACTTCTTCTTTCTCTGGTGCTTCTACCATTAATGCCTTGGAGGAACTCAGTACTTTACCTCTTCCGTACATCTCTCTGGTTTGGATCTGTTCCCGCTCATAAGTTTTTAAAACTCCGTAGAGTCTTTCTAGGGTTACTTCTTTCATGTCCCTAGATTCCCGGATGGCTGCAATCCTGTGCTCCAAATGCTCTGGTAAGGTCAGCAAAAATTTCCTGTTCACCTCTTGGTTCTAATAAAACTTTCCATTCATGTTGAGCTCGTTTATCAATTTGTTTAGTCTCTGAAACACCTCAGAGATACCCTCACTAGGGTTGGATCTAAACTGCTCATATTGGGTGGTCAGGATCTCCAGTCTATTCTCCTTAACTTCTTCAGTTCCCTCATTGATAATTTCAATTGTTTCCCAGATCTGTTTTGCATTCTTGCAATTGACTACTTGGTTGTACATGATGTAGTCTAGGGATTCAATTAATATGAGCTTCAGGTTATTATCAAGGGACACAGCTTCTGTTTCCTCATCTGTATAGTCTGCCGGACTTTTTGGAAACTGTCTGTGGGGAATTACAACCCCATCAACCGTGTGTTCGAGAATAACTGATATAGGGGGTTCAACACCTTTGGCCATGACTAATGCGTACTTGGGATTTGCAATCCCGATGAACAGTAGCATTTTATGTTTCCACAGATTGTAATGTTCTCTGTCGAATTGTGGAATTTTAATACTGGTCACTTTCTGGGTACTCATCTTAATAAGATTTAAAAATTAAGTGTTTCAAAAAATATTTTAATTTTTGACTGAAAACAATTTTTGATCAAAAATAATTTTTAGTGAAAAAATTATTTCGAATAAAAAATTATTTTGACTTAAAAATAATTTTTAATGTCTGTATGAGTTGCGGAATTTTTGGTTTGGATCTGATAAAAAGATATCAACCAACTCTGATGCCAATTGTTGGTCCCTGATATAGTAGAAGGGGGGGTTGAATACTATATCTGAATTTCTCTGAATTTCGTATTGTAAATTTATTAATTAAAATAAACACGAAATATTAATTAAGTTGAAATACAGTTCAAGTATAAGATATAAAGTTTAACTTGAAAAGTATTACAAAATTAATATGATCAAGGTGAATATAATTGATTTAAATGTTCTGGAACGATTTCGACATGAATTGTTCGAGTTTAACAATTATATTCCAAACTAAGCACAGAAATCTGTGAATATTACAATGCATACAAATTTCTGAATTTGAATGTTTGAACGACGACAGAAATGAGAAGTGATCTCCTCATATTTATAGAGGTTAGAAAAGCTTAGCATTACTTTTCAGCATTACTTTTTAAACTGAGAAATAAGCCTAGAATTACCTTTGAAAAAGCTGGACATTACATTTGAAAATTCGGTATTACCTTTTCAAATAGTAATTCGGTATTACCTTTTTAAAATAGTAATTCGGTATTACCTTTTTAAAATAGTAATTCGGTATTACCTTTTTAAAAGGTAATTCGGTATTACCTTTTTAAATAGCTCAGAATTACCTTTTTAATTAGGTAATTCGGTATTACCTTTTTAAATAGGTAATTCGGTATTACCTTTTTACAAGACTCGGTATTACCTTTTTAAATAGCTCAGAATTACCTTTTTAATTAGGTAATTCGGTATTACCCTTTTTTTAAAAGGTAATTTGAGTTATTTCAAAAGTAATATTAACTAAATCTTTTATAGTAAATTAATTCTACTTTATTTAATTAAATAATTTATAAATTAAATTAAATTCAACTTGAATTAATTTAATTAAATAAATTAAATAATTAAATTCCTTTTGATTAGTAGAATTAAACATACTATTTGACTTGTATAACTCTGTAGCCAGCTTCACAGTCTTTTCGTCTTTTCTTTGACTTTTATCTTGAAACCACTTTAGCTAGAATGAAGAATAAATATTTTATTGTTGACACACAAATGTACTGTCTGGTTCATTTGTGTCAAACCAATAAATAATCTCCATTCTTAACATTTAAAGATGTGGCCTTCTGCTTTTCTGTCTTCCCTCTTCTGTTCTTTTTCTTCTGGAATCTTCATGTAGTAGCCACTTTAAAATCTTCTGTATCTTCTGAATTCTTTTGAATTACTACTTTATTTAATTTTACTGACGCTTGAACAAATAAATGAACTTCTTCCAGTGTTGAGTAGTAGCTTCAACTGAGTACTTCTGATACTAGGATTCCTTGTGACTAGTTGACTGTCTTTGTCTTGATTCCAGTTTGATATTTATTATTTACTACTATTTCTTATCTGAGTTGAGTTGTCATCTAATTATTACAAATAGGCCTAGTCATATGCCTTTCAAGAACCCATCAGTAGATGGTCCTGAATCCCTGTCATGGTGCACAAGTTTCAGCCATTGTGACATAAAGTGAGATATAGGGCCACTTGTTATAGTGGTCCCCTCAGTGTCTATTTCCTCATCCAATTGCTCAGATGAGTCTTTAGACACTGGATGGATGGGCAATTTCTCCCTAGAAGACATTCTTTGAATGACTGGGGAGTGTCTAGGGGATGCCATTTGCATTGTGTGGAGGTCCTCTAGATTTCCCAATATCTGTGAAGACACCTGGTGCTCCAATGACTCATTAATGAGATCAAAGGGAATTATTGCATCTTCAGCCACCACAGAATCTGAAGTAAAAACTTCTGAAGCCTCTGTGGCTTTAATGGTGTCATCAGAATATGCCTCAGCATGCATTCCCTCGCCATCTAAATGTATGTCCTGAGTGGTGAGAATAGTGTCATGCACTATGTCACTTGAATTTGGCTCACCAGGAGAAGTGGATTCCTGATGATCACCAACCTTTTGTGCTTGGCTAGACATAATTGGTTGAGAAGAAATATTAGAATTGAAAGAAGTTTGAATAGTAGATTTGAGTGTTGACAACTCCCCCTGAGAAAATGGGAAAGTTTCAATAGAAATTTTTATCTGTGCATTCTATGTTTCCTTTTTTACTAAAGCTTCTTCATTGACAGGAGTGAATTCCTGCAATGATGCAGACTCTGTACAAGGTGGAGTGGGTTGGCTTCCAATTTCAATAGATAGATTCTGTTGAAAAAATGCATCTAGCAACAAGTTTATTCCATCTGTAATCTCTGCATCCTTTTGGGAGGACATAAAGTGGTCTGTTGTGGTACTTTTCTTTTTCTTTCTCCTGGTCAAAGCAACCACTGGTGACTCATCTTGTTCTACCACTACATCTAGTTTTCTCTTAACAGTTGGCTTCTTCTTTTTCTTCTTTTCAACTACATCATGTTGGGAGGATGTAGAGGTTGGTTCACTAACATCTAAAGTATTCAAGGAAGGGTCTACAGTTGGGTTAGAATTCCCTGAGATAGGTAGAGTTTGTTCTTCATCTACCTTCGGAATTCTTACTGTGTCAAGAGCATGAAATTTAGGCTTTACAAGTGGATAACTATCAAATAAAATAATCATGTATTGAGTAATTTGAAGAGAGTTACACACTGTTCTTCTTATTTCAAATGATGCAAAGATATTCTTTGACATGGATTTACAATAGCCAATTTTATTTTTGTTCATTCCAGGCAATTCAATCAATTTATAATTTTTATAATTGATTACTGATTGAATAAATCGAGAAAAGAATATTTCATTACCTCTTTTTGGTAGTCTAGTGGCAAGCTCCCCAAGAATCAGTCTCCCAACATTGAGTTTGGTGTTGTAGGTCAGAGAGTGCCCAAGCTTCAAGGCTATCAAGATGAGTTGATCAAAGCCAGTCTTCCTGCAGGTGAAGACTCGAACAAGAGTGTCAAAAACAAATGACCACTCTTTCCTTAGGTACTTCTTCATTACTTTTCCAATCTTGATGTTCTCATCAACATACTTAATAAATTCAAGAAATTCTATTATGTATGAGTTAGTGGGGTCTGAGTCAAAGTCCTTGGTTGGTAGTGACATACATGTATTCATCTCATCCTGATAGAAGCTTATGTTTACATCTTGTATCCTGCAAGTGAACACAATCTTTGAGACTTCATCTTCAAGTGCTATCTCTTCCCAAGTAGCAGTGTTCCAGAACTGCCTAAGAATGTCCATGTAGAGAGTGGGATTGCAGAGTAGAGGTTCTTTCTAATATGAATCAAGTAGAAAACTTATGAAGCACTTGTACTGGCCATTGGCATCTGCATCAAGTGAGATAGTCAGAAAGTTTGTTTCAGGGATGGTATAGGTTACAGTTGAGCTAGATGATGCCATTGAGTAGTGTGTAGAAAAGAGAATAGAAAAAATGAAAGAGTTTTAGAAAAGTTTGAAGAAATTGAATGTAACTGTAGAGAGACAAGGGTTTCTTGAGTTTTCGAATAACTGTAGAAATGAACTATAAGATCTACTTTGCTTTATATATGACTTAGATAACTCGACTAGAATTGTAATCGATTTGAACTGTTCGAGAACTCCTTGTATAAAATACTTTTAAAGCAAAATTGTATAAATTGATTCGAGAACTCTAAAAGTACCTATTCGAGAACTCTGAGTTAAGAGGATTCGAGAACTCGTTAGCAAGTGATTCAAGATGTCTGAAAGAGAAACTATTTCAAGAACTCTGAAAGAAATTAATTCGAGATGTCTCAAAGAGAACTATTCGAGAACTCTGAAAGTAATTGCAGATAACTCGATCAAGTCAAATTTATTCGAGAACTCTGGAAATTTGTACTAGTCGAGAAGTCTGAAAAAGGATGGCAACTTATTCAAAAACTCAAGTTTCATAAGATTATTTCATTTTCACTTGGAAAATAAAATAAAGAAAATTTCTCAAAATAATCCTTAGATTAATTTAATCAAAATTAATCTAACCAAAAATTATTTTTGATAAATTATCCATGTGTTAAGAAAAATATTATTGTTATTTAATGATGCACAAGAATATTAACTCTATACAGGTTGTCCATTGGAATAAGACTGAAATAATTCCAAGCTACTAATTTTTTTTTTCAAAAAATAAAGTATAACAATATGACTAGTGTATTTATAAGTATACACCAGTTTTACTTCACTTAGATAATTTATTTTAAAAATCATATATGTGAAGTGATTGTTGCAACTGTTACAAATTTATTTTTTACTGCCATTTAGCTTGAAGGATTTAGCATTCCAATTTCACTAACCAATCTGTTGAAGGTGGCTTCATCCAAAGGCTTAGTAAAAATGTATGCTAACTATTTTGTGTTGGAACATAGAGCAGTACAATAGTACCATTCTCAACATGTTCCAGTATGAAATGGTTCCTAATGTCAATGTATTTTGTTGTTGAGTGATTCACAGGATTGGCCACAATTGAGATGGAACTAGTATTGTCACACTTGATAGGAATCTTTTCCAATACAATTTCATAGTCTCTTAGTTGATTCCTTATCCAAAGCACTTGAGCATAACAACTCCCAACAGCTATGTATTTAGCTTCAACTATGGATGTTGGCACATATTGTTTCTTTTTACTGTACCATAAAACCAATCTCTGTCCAAGAAATTGACAGCTTCTTGATGTACTTTTTCTATCAACTCTGCAACCAACATAATCTGAATCCGTGTAACCAACAAGATTGAATCCAGTTTCCTTGGGGTACCATAATCCCATGTGAGTTGTTTCCTTTAGATATCTGAAATTCTCTTGACATCAATGAGATGAGACTCATTTGGATTTGCTTGAAACCTTGCACATAAGCATGTGGAGAACATGATGTCAGGCCTACTTGCAGTTAAATAAAGTAGAGAACCAATCATTCCTCTATAGGTCTTCATATCAACACTTTTGCCCTTCTTATCTTCATCAAGTTTTGTGGCTGTAGACATATGAGTCTTAGCATGTGAGCAATCTTGCATGTCAAACCTTTTCAACAGATCATTTACATATTTTGTTTGACTTATGAAGATGTCATCTGTTCTTTGACTTATTTCAAGCCCAAGAAAATAATTAAGCTCTCTCATCACACTCATTTCATATTCACTTTGCATGAGCTTAGAAAACTTTTGACATAGTTTTTCATTGGTAGAGCCAAATATGATGTCATCCATATAAATTTGAACTAGGATAATATCATCACCATGCTTCTTAGAGAAGAGAGTTTTGTTAATAGTTTATCTAGTGAATTGATTGTCTAGAAGAAACTTTGATAGGGTGTCATACCATGCTCTTGGAGCTTGTTTGAGTCCATACAGTGCCTTCAGTAGCCTGTATACAAAATTAGGGAATTTTGAGTCTTCAAAGCCAGGAGGTTGTTGCACATAAACTTCTTCTTCCAATTCATCATTCAGAAATGCACTCTTGACATCTATTTGATAGACTTTGAAATTTGAATGAGCTGCAAATGCTAGAAAAATTCTTATAGCTTCAAATCTTGCAACTAGAGCAAAGGTCTCATCATAGTCAATGCCTTCTTCTTGTGAATAGCCTTTTGCAACCAGCCTTGCTTTATTCCTTACAACAGTGCCAAATTCATCCATTTTATTTCTGTATACCCACTTAGTGCCAATTTTTGATCTGTCACTAGGTGGTGGCACCAACTCCCAAACTTTGTTTCTCTCAAATTGATTTAGCTCCTCCTGCATAGTAGTGATCCAGTCATGATCAATCAATGCTTCTTCAACTGATTTTGGTTCTACCTTGGACAAAAAATATGCAAACAAGCATTCATTCATTGTTGCTCTTCTTGTCCTTACTCCTTCTCTAGGATTACCAATGATTTGATCAGCTGTGTGAGCCCTGTTCCACTTAGTTGAGTGACCTACACCTTTCTCTCCTGAAGTGGCTTCTTCCTGATTTATGTGATTTGCATTTGTTGTAGATCCTTGAGAAGCCCCCCCCCCCTGAGTGAATGCTAGGGTTGTGGGGAGCATTCTCAAGTTGAATGTGACTGAAGTCCTCAGCATTTGTCTCTTCATTTATTCCATGTGAGATTTTGACATTTGAAAATTCATTTGCAATTTCATTTCTTTCATTTTCAGCAGCTTCCAATTCTATTTCATTTTCAAATCTTAAAGTGTCACAGTTTTCTCCTTCAAGGCACATAGCAGGAAATTAAAGTCATCAAATGTCACATTTGTTCTTTCCATTACTTTTTGTTGATCAATCACATATACCCTATAGACAGTTTTGTCCAAGGAGTATCCCACAAAAATTTCTTCATATGCCTTGGCTTCAAACTTTCCTAGGTTGTTAGCATCATCCTCGAAAACAAAGCATTTTGTTCCAAATATATGCATGTACTTGACAGAGATTCTTCTATTTGTCATGATGTGATAGGGTGTCTTTCCAACTGGTTTTGTGATGAGTGTTCTATTTTGAGTATAGCATGCAGTCCTAACAGCCCAAAAACTGGTTGGAAGATTTGTTTCTGCTAACATGGTTCTTGCAGCTTCAATAAGAGTCCTATTCTTTCTTTCAATAACTCCATTTTGTTGTGGAGTCTTTGGAGTTGAGAATTGATGAGTGATCCCATTTTCCTTACAGAATTCATTTAATGTAGCATTTTTGCATTTTGTTCCATTGTCACTTCTTATGGCTATAACATGTGTATGACCCTTGTCCAATCTTCTCATATTTTCAATAATTAGATCAGGAGCTTCATCTTTTGAGTGCAAGAATTCTACCCAAGTCTATTTGGAGAAGTCATCAACCATGACAAGTGCATGTCTTTTCTTGGACATGGACATGACATTTACTGGTCCAAAGAGATCCATATGAATCAATAGTGAAAGGCATAGGTGTACTAACTTGTAATACTTAATTACTATGTAACTCAACTAAGTAAAAGATAAAACAACAGCAAAACAAGAGAAACTGAAGAAGCACATGGAATCAATCAACTGAAGAAATGGTAATGATACTTGGTAACTACAAGTAATTAATTTGGTTAATCAAGGATGCCTGAGTTAGAAGAAGTTCAATCTCAGTATTGCTCATGCCCTAACTTATCTAATGGAGAATCAAATTAATGTCAAAGAAGTATCAAGAAGACCAAAGTGATTTCATGTAATGTATATCAACATCTGGATAATGTAAAGGTTAATCAACAAATGAGAACTGACATTCAGAAGCAAGAACCCCTACAAGACTAGTCACTTATGAACCAGACCATTGCATCAAGTGTCAGGACATTGGAGGTAAGTTCATGTCAGTAATAGAAGATCTCATTTGAATTGAGTGAGGAAAAGAAATTGAAGAAGCTAAGGAAACTTGCTCATAAAGGTTAATTCTCAATTAGTCACTAAAGAAGGTCAACATTGGATGTGTGCATATTTGCTAAGGCAAATGTCGATCCACAGCAGATCGAGATGCGGGTCGAGATTTGCAAGTGAAGTAAAACACTGCAAAGGCAAATCTCGATCCAGGCGATAGATCGAGATCGAGATTCTCCCAGATCGAGATCGAGATCTTCATAGATCGAGATCGAGATTCTCCCAGATCGAGATCGAGATTTTCACAGATCGAGATCGAGATGGGTCCAGGCGAAGATCGAGATGCGGGTAGAAATGTAACATTTAATGTTCAAGGGACAAGTGGCTTATTGTGAACGGTTGATCCAGAGTTGTTGGGAAAGTACTTTTTGTTGTCAAAGTCCTGATTGGGCCACGTACACAAAAAGGACAAGATCAAGACTACATGACATTATAAAAGCAGCACTTTGTTTTCATAAGAAAAAAACTTGTATCTCTATTTTCAACGATAATTTTTAAGAGAGAGCATTTACTGTAAAATAAAAAGTGAGAGAGAGGATCAGTTGAATCTAGCTTTAATTGCTGTATTTATTGTTCAACTGATCATGATGCTTTTATGAATGTTGTAGCAAATCCATCAATGAATATAATGATATATTCTTGAAATTTTGTGTCATCATTTATTACCTGCATATTGTTTATTCTCTCATTAATTTTAAACAGTTGTATTCACCCCCCCCCCCTCTACAACACTTTGGACCTAACAATTGGTATCAGAGCTCCTGTTAAACACATCTAACAGAGATCCTATTGTGTTGTTTGAGTTGGTTCTTGAAAATCCCAGATCTAATTATTTTCTTGAAGTTTGTGCCGAAAGTTTTTATTTGTTTCTTCTTGAAAAAGTCGTAGATCTAAAAAGTTCTGAGTCATGGTGTAAGGAATATTTGTACAAAATTCCAAAATACTGTACTTTAGAGCTTTGTGGATTTTTCTGTGGTCAAAACTGGAATCAACTGATTGACTAAACAAAAAGGACAATTTCGAACTTCTGTCAACTAGAAAGTGGACACCTTTTTGTTTGGACTTGAAAAATTGTGGACCCTGCTACTGTTCCTGTGATTAAAACTAACTCGCTTGAATCTTAAGTGCAAAATCTGTTGGATATTAAGTGTTGGATATTTAAAGTGAGATAATTAATTTTTCAAGTAAATACAATTTATTGTAATTTGAAAAGTGTATTATCTTAATTTTAAACTTTATTAAAATGGCCGCCGCACACAGATTTAAGATACCTCCGTTTGATGCACAACATTATGACGAATGGACCGGAAGGATGAGAGCTTACCTTGAATCAATAAATAAGGTATACTTGAGAATATTGGAAAACGGTTCATACATACCCATGAGAATTGAGCCAGAGCGAATGGAAGGAGGGATACTAATATCATCCCGGTCTGTTCCTAAAGAGGAAATGGAGTTTTCAGATGCAGATAAAGAATTGGTTGGTATGGATGCGTCGTTACGCAACGTCATAATTGAATCCCTAAACTCAGAGTACTATGTTCAAATAAAGGGATTAAAAACAGCTAAAGCCATGTGGGATAAACTGGCTGTGGTGATGGAGGGGACCGAGGAAGTTAGAGATAATCACAAACGCATTCTGATATCTGAATATGAATCGTTCAGATGCGAACGAGGAGAAAGCGTAGCGGATGTTTACAAACGTTACAGTAAATTGCTTATCGAGCTGAGTATAAGAGATAAAGTCTATCCACTAGCAGATTCAAATATCAAGTTTCTATTGAATTTGCCTAAACATCTGGAACACAGGATCACTGCCATTCGAGAGTCAAGAGACTTGAAAAATACTTCTCTCGAAAAGCTGTATGGTGTTTTGAAGACCTACGAGCTGGAGCAGGAACAAAATGACAGAAGAAGATCCTACAATAGTGGAGAAAACAAAGCGGTAAGTGAGTCTGGACTTGTAGCTGAAGAGTCTGCTGTAAAGGCACTTGCAGCTGTCTCATTGAAAACTGCTAATCCTGAAAGGGTGGTATTAGACATTGAAGATCCATCCGAAGAAAGTGAGGATGAATACTATACCCTTGAAGAGCTGGACAAATTAGAAGACAAGTCATATGCTTGTATTGCTCGAGAATTTGCTCATATCAGCTTCAGGAAGCAAAGAAGTGGTAAAGGACGATTTGGTAGTTCTTTCAGCCGAAGAGGCAGCAGTAGCGGCAGAGGCAGTAGTGTAAGTGGTCGGGGAAGTTACAGTGGCCGAGGTAGCACATCCGGTAGTGGCTACAGACCTAACCTGGTAGACAAGAACAAGTTCAGATGCTACAACTGCAATGAATTGGGGCACTTCGCAACAGAGTGCAAGAAGCCCAAGTACGTTCATCCCAAGGAATCCTATGCTGATCTGAAAAAGAAATATGATGCCTTGGTTAGCAAGCAACAGAAGGGAAGCCGGGCGTATATTGTGACTGAAGGGAAGGGTTGGGACGAGTCTGATGAAGATGAAGTTCAGGAGCTATGCAACTTCGCTTTAATGGCAAAATCTTCAGAACAATCAGAGGTACCAATTCTAACCGTAAATGAAATGTCTATTCCTGAGTACCAAAATGAATTAGCTGCCATGACTAAAGATATGTACAATCTCCAACTAAATCTAATTGCTGTTAATGAGGAAAATGCTAAACTCTCCCTTAAGAATAGACTTCTCGAGGTCAGGGTAGAGGAATTAGAATCAGGAGAAAGTAAAGAAAGGCAGTTAATGAATCAGGTAGACGTTTTAGAACACAAGCTTAAGATTAGGGAAGACCTTAACGAAGAACTTAAAAATGAATTAGTTGAGCTTAAAATAACATGTCAATCTTTTGAAGAAGCCGCTAATAAAGTTTTCGTAGAAAGGGACATGTACATGAAACTGGCAGGCAAGAGTAAAAATGAAAAAGTAAACATAGGACTTGACTACACACAGAAAAAGAAAAATAGGGCTGCTGAGTTGTTAGAGCCAGTGTTAGTCAAAGAAAATGTGCCTGAGGTTTTAATGGATGTTAGAAAACCTATCTTTAAGCATTTTGAGCCTAGGACCATAGATCCTGTTGCTACTAAAATTGAACATGAGATTAAAATTGAAAGAGATTCAGAAGAAAAAGTGGTAGAACCTACAACTTCTAAGAGAGCTAGTAAGATTGCTTATGCTAAGAGAGGTGTAGGAACCAAGGAGGCTAAGACGGTGTCATATAAACAATGGGTAGCAGGGTCAGACCAAATGAAAGCACCTGTAAAGGCAGTTAAAACTGAACCTGCATCTGTATCTACATCTACACGAGCTAGAAAGGCGTGCTATATCTGTAATCAAACTGATCATTTGTCTTACTATTGCCCGTTCTATGTAGAGGAAGAAAAATCTGTTGGTTGTAATACCATGCCTGCAACTACTGCTTTGCCTAACATGCATGCAAATCATGCCAAATGCAATAATCCAAATTGCATGCCATGTGCTGTAAACATCATGCATGCTTATTTTAATTTAATGAATACTGCTAGCGCATCTGTTGAACATACAACTAGTAGTAGTAAGAAAAAGCATGCGAAGTCAAAGGCTAAGACTTCAAGTCCTCCTAAAGTTAGGAGTGACCAGTCTGCTCCCAAACCTGACAAATCAGTCAAGGTTGACAAGGGAAAAGACAAAGTCAAGATGGATGCTCCTGATGGCAACAAGGCAAAGCCTTCTGTATCTGAAAAGAAAAAGGAAATTATTGATGCCGGGCCCAAACATCATTGGGTTCCGAAGAACACCTAACCTTTCTGGATTTGCAGGGCAGTGAACAGGAAAATAGTAAAGTCATATGGGTGCTAGACAGTGGAGCATCGAGGCATATGACCGGCAATAAGTCCCTGCTAACAGATTTGGTGTTGAGAGCCGGCTCCGTGGTTACTTTTGGAGATAACAGCAAAGGTTACACCAGGGGATATGGCAAGATCGTTTGTGGAAATGTTATCATTGAGGACGTGTCTTTTGTGGAAGGATTGCGACATAATCTTCTCAGCGTTAGTCAGTTCACCGACAGGGGTTTTGACGTCAACTTTGGGAAGCATGATTGTTCGATTCGAAGTAAAAAGGATGGAAGCCTTGCTCTCAAAGGAGTAAGGAAGTCAAATTTGTTCATAGCTGACATGAATTCTGCTGATCAGTCTGAAGTCACGTGTTTCTACAGCAAGGCTTCTGCTGATGAAAGTTGGCTATGGAATAAAAGATTATCTCACCTGAACTTTAAAGCAATGAATAATCTCGTAAGGAGAGAATTGGTTAGAGGGCTGCCGCAGATGGAGTTCACCCCAGAAGGACTCTGTGAAGCATGTGAAGTGGGAAAATCAAAAAGAGCCTCGCATAAGGATAAACAAGTGAATAGCATTACCGAGCCCCTACAACTTCTTCACATGGATTTTTTTGGACCCGTTAATGTTATGTCAATGTCAAGGAAAAGATATGCGCTGGTAATCGTCGATGACTTTTCCAAATACACATGGGTGAAGTTTGTGACATCGAAAGAGGAAGTGCCACATGAGATCATTAGACATGTACTAGAAATTGAAAATGTAGCAAGTCTGACTGTGAAGACTATCCGATCCGACAATGGGACAGAATTCAAGAACTCAGTGTTAATGGATTTCTGCATATCTAAAGGGATCAGACGACAGTATTCAGCACCGAGAACACCGCAGCAGAACGGGGTGGTAGAAAGGAAGAACAGGACACTGGTTGAAGCAGCTAGGACAATGCTGTATGACTCAAAACTTCCTTTATATTTTTGGGCTGAAGCAGTTAGCACGGCTTGTTATACACAGAACAGAACCCTGATTATAAAGGACCATAATGAGACGCCGTATTACATGATGAATAAACGAAAACCATCTATCAAGTACTTTCACATATTTGGTGCCAAATGCTTTGTGTTAAGAGACAATGCACAACTTGGAAAGTTTGATGCCAAAGCAGATGAATGGGTTTTCATTGGATATTCTCTTGAAGTAGTAGCAGCGTACATGGTGTTTATGCTTAATGATCGCAAGGTGGTTGAAAGCCTTAATGTCACATTCGACGACTCAAAGCTCCCTTCTATACAAAAAGAAGATAGTGAGCCCACTTCCCTAAGATTTGAGAATATGGATATTGATGAAGTGAATACAGTTCCTGAGTCTGTAGTGCAGGGTAGTGATCCAACGATAAATAATGAAATTAATCAAGAGTCTAGTGTTTCGCAAATTCAAAACACTAGGGCTGAGGGATCACCTTCCGTCAGACCTGGTACTAACTCAGGGGGAGTCAGTATGCACTCAGGGGGAGCAGCTCACTCAGGGGGAGCTAGTACTAGCTCAAGAGAAGCTAGTGAAAGTACTTCTAGACTAAGTCACCTTCACTTACAAGATCAAGCTGAATCATCAAGAACATTTGCTAGGGATCGCACTTGGAACAAGGACCATCCGTTCGAGCTAATTATTGGTGATCCAGAAGCCGGAGTGACTACTAGAGGAAAAGCTAGAGCTGAAGTTGCCACTGAGAATGAATGTCTATATTCAGTGTTCCTTTCCCAGATGGAACCTAAAGTGGTGGAAGAAGCTCTAGATGACGCTGATTGGGTGATTGCTATACAAGAGGAACTCAATCAGTTTGAAAGGCAGAAGGTGTGGAAGCTGGTACCCAGACCAAAGAATAGATCTGTTGTTGGGACAAAATGGGTATTCAGAAACAAGCTGGATGAAGACGGACGTGTAACACGAAATAAAGCTCGCCTGGTTGCTAAGGGTTATACTCAAAGAGAAGGAATTGATTATGATGAAACCTATACACCAGTAGCAAGGCTAGAAGCAGTAAGGATGTTCTTGGCATTCGCAGCACATCATGGTTTTAAAGTCTATCAAATGGATGTCAAGAGTGCATTCTTAAACGGTGAACTGGATGAAGAGGTGTATGTCGAGCAACCTCCCGGGTTTATTGACAGCAAATATTGTGATTATGTTTATCGACTCTTCAAATCAGTATATGGCCTTAAGCAGTCTCCGCGGAAATGGTATGAAACTCTGTCAGACTTCTTACTAGAAAGTGGTTTCACCAGAGGAGTAATCGACAAGACGCTTTTCTACAAGAAATGCAAAGATGATCTAATAATGGTGCAGGTATATGTGGATGACATTATCTTTGGGTCTGCAAATGAGAAGTTGTGTGCTAAATTCACTAAGTTAATGCAATCAAGGCATGAAATGAGCATGATGGGAGAGCTGACGTTCTTTCTGGGCATTCAAGTTAGTCAGAAGAAGGACGGGATATTTATCTGCCAGACCAAGTACATTCATGATCTATTAAAGAAGTATGGTCTCCAAGATGTATCACAAGCTAAGACTCCTATGGCAACAGCCACGAAACATGACGAGGACAAATCGGGTAAACCTGTAGACATCTCAAGCTATCGAGGTATGATCAGCTCACTTTTGTATTTAACTGCTAGCAGACCTGATATTATGTTCTCTACATGCTTATGTGCAAGGTTCCAAGCGGATCCTAGAGAGTCACATCTCATAGCCGTAAAGCGTATTTTTAGGAATCTCAAGGGAACATCAAATCTCGGGATTTGGTACCCAAGAGATACAGGGTTTAATCTTGTTGGCTATTCGAATTCAGATTACGCAGGTTGTAGAATAGATAGGAAGAGCACTTCAGGAAGCTGTCAGTTCCTTGGAAGAAGGTTGGTGTCTTGGCAAAGCAAGAAACAACACACAGTATCTACCTCGACAGCTGAAGCAGAATATATTGTTGCTGGAAGCTGTGTGGCCCAGATACTGTGGATGAAGAACCAACTCAAGGACTACGGTGTGGAAGTATCTAAGATTCCTATCATGTGTGACAACACAAGTGCTATTGCAATGACCAACAACCCTGTGGATCACTCCAGGACCAAGCACATTGACATCAGGTATCACTTTATTAGAGAGCATGTAGAAAATGGAACTGTAGAATTGCATTTTGTGTCTACTGAACGTCAAATAACAGATATATTCACTAAACCTCTAGACGAATCAACATTTTCTAGATTGGTTGGTGAATTAGGGATGCTTAACACCAGTTAGTTTTGCTACCTATCTGTTAGAATTCAGTTTGTGTACATATTATTGTTGTTCATGAATATTCTTAATTAATAATGTGTCCTTAATTTCAAAAATGCATGTGTTGCATATCATAAGGGGTTAGAAAGTTTCATGATATTAATCTTGTGCTGATCTGTATATCTTTATGGTTAGTGTCTAAATGAAGTAATGAGAAATTTTCTAAGGCAAATCTCGATCTGGTTCTGGATCGAGATCAAGATCGAGATCGACTTGTGAAAATTGCTTATACTCTGTCAAGGTACATCTCGATCTATCCACATCGAGATCGACATCAAGATCGACATCGAGATGTAGATCGAGATGCGGATCGAGATCGACATCAAGATCGACATCGAGATGTAGATCGAGATGCGGATCGAGAACGACATCCAGATCGACATCTAGATGAGGATCGAGATGCGGATCTCGAGATCGAGATGTGACTTGTCTTTTCAGTCACTTCTTTTTTAGGCGTGCAAGTATATATTATAGCATTAAAAAGGCTGTTCATTATTTACATTAACTTTCTTTCTCTCCAAAAGCTTAAGCTCTTCATATACACACGCGTATACATACATTACATCAAGTTTTCTTGTAATTTTCTTAAACAAAAATCACTAACTGTTACTTAAAAGCATCAATAACTAAAACGAAACTCTGCTAAAATTTTGTTTAAAACTGTTGAACTTCTTGTGTTGTTTTAACGTCATTACTGTTCTTGCAATTAGTTCTTTAGTTTTCTTTTTCATTCGAGTGAGTTTGTTTTTGTTTCGTGCTTTCTTATTCTTAAGTTCTTTTGTGTTCTTGAGCAAAATAGTTGTGAGTACTACTGGTTAATCCTTAAAGTGCAACTTTACCGCCGTGTTTGTGGTTTTCTGGAAAAATAATTTATTTTATAACGGTTGTTCACTTTAATTTTCGAAAACTCAACCGTCAATCATTAGTGGGAAGTTAAGTGGTCATTAGTGGGCAGTTAATTTGTTTTAATGTGTGTCACTAATTACGTGGGGTAATTAGTGGGGTTCGTGTACGTTTTATTTTGTTTAAATTTAGAACTTGTTCTCTAAAAATTCCATTGCAAAACCATTTTAGAACATTTCTTTTCTCAAACACTAATTTAAAATGGCAAACCCAAATTTCACAATTCCCAAGACCAACTTTGTTAATCTCTCTGCTGATCGAGCAACTGGTAGATTTATTCACTATCAGTTCTGGATTGAATCCCTCAACAACACATCAATCATAAGTCATGCTTTAACTGCCTCTCCCATCCTGAATGTCGAAGCCCTTCAAGCTGCTTACTCTACACTAGAGATTCAGGGTGGAAAAGCCAATCCAACAGGCCTATCCTTTACTATTGGTGGTGTCAAATATGAAGTCAGTCTGCGGAAGTTCAATGAGTTACTCGGGCTTCCTACAGAAGATTATGCTCTGGAACCCACTATGGAGGATATGTTGCAATTATTCACGGAGATAGGTTGTCGCCCTCCCACGAGTCCTATCAAGGTAACAAAGGTTAACACCGGTATGCTACCAGCTGAGTGGGATTATGTAGTTCAGGCCATTCAGCGCTGCATGTTCCCAAAGGACAAAGACTACAGGCCAATGAACAACAGCTGTCGGGTAATACTATATGGAGTGGCAAACAACAGGAGAGTGAATGTGGGCAAACATCTGTTGATTCAGTTGCATGAGAGGTGGGCATTGGAGAAAAATGCATCAAGGAATCCGGAAGATGGTCCAGTCAAATGCTGGATGCCAAGATTTCTTCAGATGGTTCTGGATGACGTCCTTTCAGAGGAACACAGAAGAGTATTTCAAGGCTCTGAAAGGATGGCATGTTTTGATATGACTCTAAAGAGTATCTCCACCATGGAAACCCAGCAAAAGTCAAGACTTTTTGAGTTGCGCCTGACTCCGTACTTCCAGGATCTGCAAGATGAGTATGCTAGGAGGCACGCTTCTCAGTTTACTGCAGTAGAAGCTGAGAGTAGCGGTAACGAAGCTGAAGGTGGAGATCAAGTGCCTAGAAATTTGGAACAAGCAGGAATGGATGTTGACATGGCCGAGGCAAATGTTGCAAAAGCTGGAGCTGACAAGGATGACGATCTTCTTAGTCAGGTACCTATTCTTGCTGATCTTGATCAATCATCAATTCAACCTGTTTTCTACAGCCGTGGGCCTGAAAACCCCCAGGCTCTATCCCAGGCTACAAGCCCTTCTGTTCATAAACGTTCAGCCAGCCCTAAAACTGGTGATAAAAGGAAGGCAAGCTTATCTGAGTCGAGTGATTCGAGTGGAGGGAGTGTAGGAGTTGAGAGAGTAGTCACTTCAGCACCTGTGCCACCTCCAAAGAAGCAAAAGGTGGATTCAAACCCAGTGGCAACTGCACAACCTGTTAAGGTTAGTTCACCTCTCACAGCCACCACACCTCACGCTGGTGGCTCTCCTCTCCAAATCATTTCAACACATTCGCACTCGCCTAGGCATGTTGGTGAGAGTCAAGGAGGGGGTCCAGCTCAACAGCCAATAGGAGCTGGCCCTACCTTCCCTGAGTTGTCCGCTCAGGGCTCTTTGAGCAATTTCTCGGAAAGGGAATGGCAAACTGAGACTAGCACTTCTGATACTAGTATCTCAGGAAGTTTTAATGAGGAAGAGTCTGTCGAATCCAGTACGGATGACGCTTCCTCATCTAAATCAGAAAACAAGTTGCTTGCAGAGCAACGACATCTGGTGACTGGTGGGTCTACGCCTCCAGAACAGCCCAGCGAACCAGAAAAGGTTCTAAGTGAACAAGGGGATGACATGGTCATAACGCCATCTCCTATCGTAGACACAGCGCTTAAAGGCTCAGTCTCACTGACCGATATCGCCGACCAACTCACCGCTAGTCCCCAGCGATTAGTGGATGAGGCTCTAGTACTGTTAGGCTCTAAACACGAGGGAGAGACAGGGAGAGTAGATCCCTTCTTTTTAGGGATCTTGAGTGAAACAGAACCCGGCGAGAGTAAACAGTTTAACCCAAGCCAAACACCGTCCCCCAAATTGCAGGATCTAGTGAAGAAAGTGGAGGCTTTGGAGGCTGGAGTTGCTGGTGTTACTGCTGCTGTCTCTTCTCACTCTGGAAGATTGGAGGTTGGAGCTCAGTTCATGGAGAACCTCATTGCCATCCAAAATCAAATGATTGACAAGATAAACAATCTCGGATTGGCACAGGTGGAGGTTGGAAGATCAGTAGATGATGTCACTTATGGCATGTCTCAAGTTTGGACGAAGCTGAATGAACTACTTGATGCTGTCTTTGGCCGTAACAGGGCTGGACCTGGTCCTTCAACCGGTGGTGGTGGTGACGATAATAATGATGATGATGCTCCTGATGAGGATAACACACCTAAGGGGGAGAAGGAGGATCAGGGTCTGAAAAAGCTGACTAGTAAGGGTCCGGTGATCGAGTCCTCAAACAAATCTGGTGAAAAGGTGGAGGAGGCTCAACCGGCTCTTAAGGACAAAGGCAAGCAGAAGATGGTAGTTGAAGAAGAAGCTGAGAAAGAAACACCTCTTGTCGATGCATTTATAGGAGACTTTATTGAAGATTTTGATGATGACGAGATGGATGTAGAAGCCTTAGTGGCAAGGAGGTCGAGACTCGAGCAACGGGCAAGAGAATGGGAACAAGAAAGAGGTCTAAATCCTGGCGGATCTGGCGCAGGAGTTGCAGGTGATGCAGGAGACCACTCGGTTGCTGACGAGCATGTCCCAGAAGAAGAAGTTGATGAAGCGGAGATGCAAGGAGAGATTTTCAGGGAAGCCAGAGAAAGAGTAAATGAAGAAGTACTACAAGGGATAGTTGAAAAAGAACTAATGGCAAAGGAGAAGAGAGCGGCTCAGAAAACTCAGCATGAGTTTGAAATGAAAAAGATCAATGATCCTAAGGTCCAGGCTGACATAAGGAGGGAAGGTCCCGAGTGGGACAAGGCTAGAGAAGCCTTAGCTGGACCAAGAGCCTATGCTCATGACTCAGAAAGATTGAGCTTTCTTCTTCATAAGCTAGAAAATCTAAACCCTGGGCTGCTGAATTATCTAAATTGTATAAGACAGGGATGCACCTCCGTACAAGTCATATTCAAGGAGAAGGCATGGAATCTGATGATCACTTGGACACCCATAACAAAAATTGGGCCGTGTATGGTCGATGAAGCTTTCTTCCATGAAAGGGGTGCAAGTGAACTGGTAAAATTCGCTCACAAGGTAGACACCTCTGTCAAGACTGGAGTGCTGTTTAAGGAGAAGTTGTTGAAGATGGCTGAAGACAGAGGGGTTGACATTATTCTAAATCCCTACCAGATCAGATATGTCCATGACAAGGTCTTGAGGATCGTAAATCTGCATGACTCGAAACTAACTCCGAGCGGAAATGTGCTGAAGGCAGTTGCAAAGCTAGTCCTCTCTAAGGGTTTTCTAACAAAGGAAAAGAAGCTGGTGGCTAAGGACTTGGAGAAGCTGATAAGAAGGCAAGATGCTGGATACAAGTTGCCTGAAGCTACACTACCAGTGGTTAAGAAGGAACCTGAAGACTATGCATTCGAGCAGAAAGACGAGGCAATAAGGGAGCATGTGCAGAGATACGGAGATCCAAGAATAGACATTCCAGAAGAAGGGGAAATAAGGGAAGAAGCTGGTGCAGTGGCTGGTGCAAATGTCAAGTTTGTCAAGAGCAAAGCTGAGAATGAGAATGATCTGCTGATCTATACAGACAAGCATAAGGTGGAAACCATCATTGAAATCAAGTACGACATCTTTGCAGAACACAGTCATGAAACACTGTGTATTATAAGGGAATTGATTGAGGAAATGGATGATGTTGACGAGTTTGATCAGGATTATCTGAGGTTCACGTTTGATAACTTCTGTAAGAGAAGACAACAGCTTGATATTCAGAGGCTACAGCAATGCACCACCGCTATTGTCATTGGATACCCTAAGCAGCTGGTTATAAGGAAGAAAGGGGAAAAGGGGTACCCTGACAAAGTCACAAAGCTGAGGTTTGAAGACATTCCCACGAAGCTTACCACTCGTAGCATGGTTGAAAGGTGGTTGAGGTTGTTTCGAAATTACAAGATCAGAAATCATGTGGAAGCAGAAGGACTTAATCTTCTTAAGAAAAGAATGGATGAGGTCTGCAACCCTGAGTTCATGAAGAAAGAAAAAGCAGCCAAGAAGAAAGCTCGTGAGGAAGAGGAGCGCAAGAAATCAAAGTTTTAATGTATTATGCTTATAATGTTTCTTTGCGTTGTAATTTGTTTTCTTGTTTTCCTGCATTGTAAAAATATTATCTGTTTTCTTGTGTAGTGTAAGGTAGAAGTTAGTTAGCTAAGTGTCTTGAAACTGGTTTATATTAGGCGTCAATTATTTCGCGAAGTTCGGCGGTGGTAATACTGCTAAAAGGACTTCAGAAGGATAATTGAAGATTGAGTGGACCGTGTTCATAAAGTACTTAGAGAAAATCTCTAGAAGAGCATGAAGCCATTTGATCGAGCCAACAGGTGTCCAATTTTGGCACTTGAAGTATCAGTAATAGACATGAAGTTAATTAATCAAGCCAAGCATTATGTAAGTTGACATGATCTTTTATGAATGTTATTTTATCTTTTTCAGTCCCTGTTTAGTTGAGTTATCCTCATTGTAAATTTGGTTATCATTGTTAGACAATCAAATAGGGGGAGATTGAAAGGCATAGGTGTACTAACTTGTAATACTTAATTACTATGTAACTCAACTAAGTAAAAGATAAAACAACAGCAAAACAAGAGAAACTGAAAAAGCACATGGAATCAATCAACTGAAGAAATGGTAATGATACTTGGTAACTACAAGTAATTAATTTAGTTAATCAAGGATGCCTGAGTTAGAATAAGTTCAATTTCAGTATTGCTCATGCCCTAACTTATCTAATGGAGAATCAAGTTAATGTCAAAGAAGTATCAAGAAGACCAAAGTGATTTCATGTAATGTATATCAACATCTGGATAATGTAAAGGTTAATCAACAAATGAGAACTGACATTCAGAAGCAAGAACCCCTACAAGACTAGTCACTTATGAACCAGACCATTGCATCAAGTGTCAGGACATTGGAGGTAAGTTCATGTCAGTAATAGAAGATCTCATTTGAATTGAGTGAGGAAAAGAAATTGAAGAAGCTAAGGAAACTTGCTCATAAAGGTTAATTCTCAATTAGTCACTAAAGAAGGTCAATATTGGATGTGTGCATATTTGCTAAGGCAAATGTCGATCCACAGCAGATCGAGATGCGGGTCGAGATTTGCAAGTGAAGTAAAACACTGCAAAGGCAAATCTCGATCCAGGCGATAGATCGAGATCGAGATTCTCCCAGATCGAGATCGAGATCTTCATAGATCGAGATCGAGATTCTCCCAGATCGAGATCGAGATTTTCACAGATCGAGATCGAGATGTGTTGGTCCTTGATATTGTAGAAGGGGGGTTGAATACAATATCTGAAAATTAATCGCGGAATAATTGGATTAAAAATATTATTTTAATTACTCGCGAAATATTAATTATAATGAAATACTTTTCAAGTGAAAGATATTATTTTAACTTGATTAGTATTACACAATTAATATTTAGAAAACTGTTATATAATTGATATAAAGTCTAGAACGAATTCGACATGAAGTGTTCGAGTTTAAACAATTATATTCAAACTCAGCACAGAAATCTGTGAATATTACAATGCAGATAAATTACTGAATTTGATCTGTTTTTCTAACTCTTAACAAGTTGAACAACTGAAAAAGTGAAGAGATCATCTCATATTTATAGAGATTTGAAATGGCTGCTATGACCTTTATGAGTATGACTTAATTTCAAGAAAATAAGTCTGTATGACTTATTTTAACACTTGTATGACTTATAAAAGACTGGGCATGACTTATTTTGGTCGGTATGACTTATTTTTCTAATTAAAAAATCGGTATGACTTTTTAATTAAATAAAAAATCAATCCAGTATGACCTTTTGAGCATTGATATCTCGGTATGACTTATTATATATATATATATATATATATATATATATATATATATAGTCCGGTATGACTTATAACAAGTCATTCGGTATGACTTATTAATAAGTCATACTAACTGATTATATATATATATATATAGAAACAATTCGGTATGACTTATGCTTATACAGGCTCGGTATGACTTATTTGAATATATATATATAATAAACTCGGTATGACTTATTGATAAGTCATACTAACAGTTTATATATATATATATAATTCATATTAAAGCATTTCTTTTATAGTAAATTAATTCTACTTAATTCAATTAGTTAATTTATAAATTAAATTAAATTCAACTTGAATTAATTTAATTAGATAAATTAAATAATTAATTAACAATTGATAGTAGAATTAAAATACTATCTTTAGTCGCAGCCGTGCTGTCAGTCTTGAAATCTTCCCATCTTTTCTTTGTGTCTTTTGATCTTGAAACCTCTTGAATTAAATGAAGAATGAATATTATTTTAGTTGACACACAAATGTACTGTCTGGTTCATTTATGTCATACTAATAAATATTCTCCATTTATAAAATTTTAAATTAGAGGCCTTGCGTCATATTTTCTTCTTCACTGTCTTCATTCTTCTTCTGGAATCTTCTGTAGTAACCACTTGAAATCTTCTATATCTTCTGTTTACTATAGAACCACTACTACATATTTATTTTCACTGACGCTTGAACATAAAAATGAACTTCATCCAGTGTTGAGTAGCAATCCTACAAAAATACTTCTGATACTTGGATCCTTTGTGATTAGTTGACTGACTTTGTCTTGATTCCTGTTTGGTGTTTAGTATTTACTTCTCTTTAACAGTTAGAGTTGAGTTGCCATCTAATTATTACAAATAGGCCTAGTCATATGCCTTTCAATCTCCCCCTATTTGTTGTTAAACAATTAACACACAAATTCCTAGAGGATAACTCAACTAACAACTAAGAAAGTAGTACGACATTTAATGACTGTAAATAATAAACAAAAGTTCTGGTTTTATATTTAACAATTTTCCAGATTCATACATAAAAGATAAATACAAGATAGATGTTCCTCTAGCACTGAACAAATATTACAAAGTTTCTATCTTGTTCTATCTATGTCTTCAGTCTTCTGATGTATCAACTTCACCTTCTTCTAGGATTGAACCTTTATGAACAGGTGTCCTCGGTATTTGTTCAGATACTGATTGTTTTGTTGTAGTGGATTCTCCATACAACCTTCTTTGTTCAGCTCTTGCTAACTGCCACAGTACTTCCTGTTCAACAGGATCTACTATCTCTTCTTCTACATCAGATGGTTGTGTTGAATCTATCTTTGGTATTTGCCTGATGTATGAATGAATTCTTTTTGACAGACAGTAGTTTCTTATCTTCTCTGCAGCATCCATTTTAGCTTGGGATTTGAAACCTTTTGACCTTAACATCCTTTCAACTTGAATCATGTACTTAACTGTGTAGCCCTTAAAAGATTCCTCATTTAACTGCATGATTTGATACAACTTGTTTGAGAAAAATCTTACCTCATGAGGATCAAATAAGATCTGAGGACTGACAGCTGTAGCAAAGACTCTAAATCTATCCCTGAGAAGTTCATTTTCTTCTGAGCTCCTCTTTATTTTGTTCAAGAACGTCCATATTACTGATAAACTTCTTTGCCTGAAAAACTCTAAGGAAATTCTGAATGTTCCATTCCTGTGTGTGTAGACTAGTATCCGCCAGTCTTCAAGAATGTGATCCACTAGGATAGTGATGTAGTCCACTTCCTCTTTCAGAGCTTTCATGAAGTTGTCAATGTTGTCATTTGACTTTTCTAGACGCTCAATTATTGATTTCAGATGCTTGTCTTCAAATGGACCCTTTTGTTGTTTGTCCATTATTTCTCTTGCAGTATCCCATTTCTTTCCAATCTTGAGCTGTACATCTCTCTTCTTTTCTCTGACTGCTATGGCCCAGAGATTTTGCTTTTCTTGGCTTTCTTCTTTTTCTGCCTTTGTTCTTTCTATGACTAGAGCTTTCAGTTTTTCAGTTTTTGCATGACTTGCCTTGATGTCTTCTTTTAGTTTCTTCATTGCCTCTTCATAGGCTGGATCAACTTCTTTTTCTTCTGGAAACAGAAAATCTTCATCAAATGCAATCTCTTCCTCAGCTCTGCAGTAGTCAGGAAAGATTGATTCATCATGAGCACTGTCATCAATGAATTTCTCTTGATCATAAAACTGTTTTTCTGGTTCTGGATCATACGATTGAAATTGATCTTCAGAATACAGTTTATCTTTCCCTTTGTTTTGAGTAGAAGCCCCTCCATCTTTAGTTACTTTCTCCTTTGATTTCTCCCCCTTAGTTGAGGGATCCTCTTGAGTTTTAGAGGCTTCAAAAGATGTCAACATTTTCTGCATAGTCAGATAGACTTGCATCATTCCGTCATTCAAATGTGTCATTCCATCATCCAGTTTGCTGAATCTTTGTGTAGAGATCTTTTCATTTTCAATGATTGTTAATGTCAAGCTTTTCTCAACCTCATCAATCTTTTCATGTAATTTGCTGACTTCTTTCATGTCTTCAGCAATAAGATTCTGTACATTCTGGATGTCTTGAGTTTTTAGAAGAATGGAGGTTTTGACATCATCAACATCTTTTCGTACTATTGTCAGCTGCTGTGTTACAGAGGCAGATGTAGATTTTTCTTCTGCTTGTGCTTTTACTTTTACCAACTCAGCCTGAACAATTTGCATTTCTTTCTGGAGAGCTTCCATTTTAGATAATAGAACACTGTGTGTGTGCACTCAGCTCACTTGCACTCCTGTTTATCTCACTATCACTCTGTGCATGTGTTTCACTTTGTGTTTGCCTCACATCACTCGTGTTTAGCTCCTTTCCAGATCCTGAAGCTGTACCTGCATATATAACAATAGCTTTTGAAGAGTCAAATTGCTCTTCTGATGCCTGTGAAGGCGCGTCCTCAACAAGATTAACTTGAAGTGGCTCCGCTACTGACGTAGCTACTCCGTGAATGGAGTCCCATCTCCCTCTATGGAGTGGTTGCCTCTCAAATCCACCAGTGGATTCGAGACCTTTTAAAATCACTGGATGTAATATATCCAGGGGGCACCACCTTAGACAATGTAGTGTATGGCTCATTAGAGTCTGTGGTGCCCCTAAGTACCTCGGAGGGTATCTGATGCTGCACTGCATCGAAAATGTCATGGTCCACATCATAGGTGGCATCCGACCAGTTTTTATTAAAAACATTTTCTTCAACAAATGTGCCCTCATGTGTTTGTGTAACTGCAAGCGGAGGTCCTGCTAGTGTGAGAGCTAGCAGTGTGCTTTCCTCACTATCTGAAGCTGTAGCCGAACAGCGAATTAGATCACCTGGTTGAGCAAGTGTATCTAAAGAACCTTGGATGGCCATGTCAAAATCCATATCCCATTGAGAGGAAAAGGATGAGTCTGCAGTTGTCTCTGGTTGAAATTTAGATCTTTTAGATTGTGGAGACAGAGCTGCGGGTTCACTCACATCAGCACCAAGACCCCTAACTATTCTGACAGGTTTCTTCCTTTTTCTGACTTTTAGCAAAGAAGAGGATGAAGGAGAAACTGTTTGAGGCTCTAATTCAGCTGGGGGCGGAACCTGTGTGTTTTCAGGTTCGTAGCTGATATCCTGGAGTGTAATAACACCATCATAGTCCGCCACAGATAAATCTAATAGTGCAGTAGATATTTCTATAGGTATTGAACTAGAAGATTGTGAGTGAGATATTACCTGTTGATCTTGTGCCACTTGATCGACATGGTGAGCAGCTTCAAGTAGAAGGTGCACAGGATGTTCTAATTGCATAGGCACTTGTTCTTGCTCTTGTTCCTGCACAGGATTAGCAATATGATCTAATATCTCAGCCATGTAATCTGTCCTTACCACTTGCACATTTTGAAACTTGGGGTTGTTGTGGAGCCTTGCAAATAGGTGGTTCTGAGAAGTCGGAGATTCTTCTACAGGACCATTCTGAAATAAGGCTTTGTCTTCTTCCACCAACAAGTCATTCATAAACAGCATCAGGAACCTCGGATAGTAGACTTGTACATTCTGTTCCCTGCTTTCTGGTTTCCCCATCTTCCTTATAATTTCTTTCAGAAGCAACTTCCCAAAATTTATCCTCCTGTTGTGAGCCACAGAATACCCAAAGATTTGCAGTAGTGAAGATATATTGTTGAAGTTGTTCTTTGTAGTGGGAGCAAACACTTTGGCTAACGTGTCAAAGAAATAGTCCCACTCACTTACCAACTTGGACTTTGTCAGTCTCACCAAATTGATCTCACCCTGATATCTAATAGAATAGAAAAATTCTAGAATTTCTGGTACAGTGGGTGGATCCATGAAATTGTCAGTTGGAAAGCCCAAAATCCTGTTCACGTCCTCTTCAGTCACCATATATTCATGATCTCCTATGCTGAAAGAGAATTGAACTCTGTCTGCAGTACTCCTATTCCTCGCAGTGGAATACAGAGCCCTTAGTGCTAACACTTGCAACGGGGCGTTCAGAGTAATTGCAGTTCTGACGAGTGAATGTTCATTCATAAAAATAATCCACGGTCGAAACCTCTCGACTGAACACATCACCGGATTAAAATATCCAACAAAATTAGTTTTTACTAATTCGCAATAACCAGCCATTTTTCTTTATACTATTACAATTAATAAAATTACAATGTGCGATTACAAATTAAAATTAACAATTACAGCCAATAATTCGAAAATTACAACTAAAATTGAAACCCTAATTTCTAATAAACCCCAAATCAACTTGAATCCATAAATCACTACACCACAGCCCTTTAGTTGCAAACAAAATCAAATACTTCGATTTTTATCAAAATGTGAACAGTCACTTCAATTTTAATGAAAATCGAGCAGAGTTTCCTTTGTTTTCTGAGATTTTCACAAACTTAGCAAGCAAAGAAGCTTGTAAACACGGATTAGCAACTGCAAACAGTTGAAATAAGTAGAAATCGATCGATTTTGTTGAAGAAAAGAACTGTTCGAGTTGTATGTATAACAGCGTGTGTGTGTGTGTGTGTGTGTGAATTCACTGAGTATGACTTAATTTAAAGAAGGAAATAAACATATATGGTCGGTATGACTTATTGAAAACAGGGCATCTGAATATCTCGGTATGACTTATTAAAAGTCATACCGAGTTTTATTTACATAAAACTCAAAAGAATATGTCGGTATGACTTATTTTTAATAACTCTCGGTATGACTTTTTAATAAACAGAAAAAGTCATGCCGAGTTTTATTGAATAAGTCATGCCGAGTTTTATTTAATTAAGTCATGCCGAAAATTTTAAATAAGTCATACTGTCATGCTTAATCATTAATATTTAAGAAACTATTTTAAAGAAAAATGACAATAATTTACATACAAATAATTATTAAAGACATAAAATAAATATTTATATTATTAATTGTTTTAATTAATTTAAGAATTAAATTAACTCAAGTTTGAATTAATTTAAAGAGTAAATTAATTGATTAATAACATAATTATTTATTTTACAGTACAATAACAATTAGAACAATACAAATACATTAATTTACATGATGCTTATAAATGCTTAATTTAAACAAAATTACTTATGCTTTAATTGAAACAATTATTTTTTAAGAATATTGATTTAATCTTAAGATAATTTTCCAAAAATTCACAAGTCCTAGGATTTTATTAATTCAAGACTCATAAATTCTTTAAATATTAACATTTAATATTTATGAGCTCAAATTAATTCCTAGCAATCAAAAATTTAGCCATATTTTAACATCCCTAACTCACTAACCAACTTTGAGAAAGTGGATTCATCAAGTGGTTTTGTGAAGATGTCGGCTATCTGATCTTCTGTGGGTACAAAATGTAGCACCACAGTTCCGTTCATGACATGCTCTCTGATAAAGTGATACCTTATGTCAATGTACTTGGTTCGTGAATGTTGTACAGGATTGTTGGAAATAGCTATAGCACTTGTGTTGTCGCAGAAAATTGGAATTTTGTTCAACGCAAGTCCGTAGTCATTTAGCTGATTCCTGATCCACAAGATCTGTGCACAACAGCTACCTGCCGCAATGTATTCTGCTTCGGCTGTCGAGGTAGAAACTGAATGCTGTTTCTTGCTGTACCAGGAGATCAACCTTCGTCCTAGAAACTGACAGCTTCCAGAAGTACTTTTCCTGTCCATCCTGCACCCTGCATAATCTGAATCTGTATAGCCTATTAGGTCAAAACCTGTATCCTTAGGGTACCAAATTCCAAGATCTGGTGTACCCTTTAGATATCTAAAAATCCGTTTAACAGCTATTAGATGAGATTCTCTTGGGTCAGATTGAAACCTTGCACATAAGCAAGTTGCGAACATTATGTCGGGTCTACTTGCAGTTAGATATAATAATGAGCCTATCATACCTCTGTAGCTTGTGATGTCAACTTTCTTACCAGTTTCATCTTTGTCAAGCTTCGTGGCTGTTGGCATTGGGGTTTTTGCCGGTGAAGAATCTTCTAGGCTGTATTTTCTGAGAAGATCTCTTACGTACTTTGATTGGCAAATAAAAATCCCATCTTCCTTTTGCTTTACTTGCAATCCAAGGAAGAATGACAGCTCACCCATCATGCTCATCTCATATCTGCTCTGCATTAACTTAGCAAATCTCTTGCACAAGTTTTCGTTAGTAGAACCAAATATAATATCGTCAACATAAACTTGGACAAATATCATATCTTTATTATGTAATTTGTAAAAGAGAGTTTTATCTATGACACCTCTAGTGAAACCATTTTCAAGTAAAAACTCAGAGAGCGTGTCATACCATGTCCTCGGTGCTTGCTTGAGTCCATAGAGAGCTTTGAAAAGAAAGTACACAAAATCAGCAAACTCTGGATTTTCAAAGCCAGGGGCTGTTCCACATATACTTCCTCTTCTAGCTTTCCGTTCAGAAATGCACTCTTCACATCCATTTGATAGACTTTAAAATTGGAATGTGCTGCGAATGCCAGAAATATCCTGATGGCTTCAAGTCTTGCAACTGGTGCGTAGGTCTCGTCATAATCAATTCCCTCTTCCTGGGAGTAACCCTTTGCAACCAGTCTGGCCTTGTTCCTTGTAACAATGCCATCACCGTCTAATTTGTTCCTGTATACCCATTTCGTGCCAATAACAGATCTATCTTTAGGCCTGGGTACTAGTGTCCAGACTTCTTGTCTTTCGAACTGATTGAGCTCTTCTTGCATGGCAAGAACCCAATCTGGATCAATTAGTGCATCTTCAATCTTCTCTGGTTCTTCTTGAGATAGAAAAACTGAGAATAAACATTCATTTGAAGTTGCACTTCTGGTTCTTACTCCAACATCTGGATCACCTATGATCAATTCAAAAGGATGATCTCTGCTCCATATCCTTTCCCTAGGTAGGTTTGATCTTGATGATTCGCCTCGAAATTCATTGTGATGTTGTGTTGTGCCAGTTGATCTTTCATCTCCCCCTGAGTTGCTGCCAGGATGACTTGTTGATCCACCACTGGTATTAGTAGAATCTCCAGTGTTACCATTGTTTCCACCACTATTACCTGGATCATTACCATCATTGTAGTCATCATTTCCTGCTGCAACCTCAGGTTCTTCTTCGTCATCAGAATGTGAGTCTGGATAATTATCAAATTTTAATGACTCAGAAGAATCTTCAGTTTGGATACTTGGGAGTTTAGTGTCATCAAAAGTTACATTGACACTTTCCTTCACTTGGTGCTGATCAATTATGTAAACCCTATATGCTCTTCTCGAGTATCCGACAAAAATAGCTTCATGTGCCTTGGCCTCAAATTTGCCAATGCGTTCATCTACATCTTTTAGCACAAAGCATTTGGCTCCAAATACATGAAAGTACTTGAGAGTAGGTTTCTTGCCAGCCATTAATTCATAGGGAGTTTTCATATGATCTTTGTTGATCAGAGTTCGATTCTGAGTATAACAAGCTGTATTAACTGCTTCAGCCCAGAAGTAGATAGGTAACCTTGATTCACTTAGCATAGTCCTTGCAGCTTCAATCAGGGTTCGATTTTTCCTTTCTACAACTCCATTTTGTTGTGGAGTTCTTGGTGCTGAGTACTGCCTTGTTATCCCCTTGTCTGAGCAGAAGTTATTCAGAACTTCATTTTTGAATTCTGTTCCATTATCTGATCTGATTGCTCGGACAGGTAACTTTGAATCTAACTCAATCAGCTTTATATGATCAATCACCAAATGTGGAGTTTCATCTTTAGAATTCAAGAATAAAACCCATGTATACTTTGTGAAGTCATCCACAATCACTAAGGCGTATTTCTTTCTTGACATAGACAGAATATTTACTGGACCAAATAAATCCATGTGTAGGAGTTGAAGTGGTTCAGTGATGTTTGTAGTGTCTGTGCCTCTGTGAGTTGCTTTCCTTGACTTCCCTTTTTGACATGCCTCACACAATCCTTCTTGTGTAAATTCCATCGGAGGCAGTCCTCTCACCAAATCCCTCTTGACTAGAGAGTTCATTGTTTTGAAATTCAGGTGTGAGAGCTTCTTGTGCCATAACCAACTTTCCTCTGTTGAAGCTTTTGAATAAAAACAGTTTGCTTCAGCTCCAGTTCCCGAGTTGAGATCAGTTACGTACAAGTTTCCTTTCCTTACTCCACGCAAGGCTAGTCTGTCTTCTTTAGAATGAGCTATTAAGCACTTCTCCTTGATAAAGTTTACTTTGTAACCTCTATCACAAAATTGACTGACGCTGAGTAGATTGTGCTTAAGTCCTTCCACCAAAGAGACATTTTCAATGATAACATTTCCTGTATTTAACTTGCCATATCCCGTAGTCATTCCTTTGCTGTTATCTCCAAAGGTGACGATTGGGCCAGCTCTCTCAACCACGTCTGATAGCAGGGCTCTATCTCCGGTCATATGCCTTGACGATCCGCTGTCCAGGATCCATATAACTCGATTTGCCTGTTTAACTCCCTGCAATTATCAAACGGATTAATTTGTCTTCGGAGCCCAAAATTGATTGGGCCCGGCATACTTAAAGAATTGACCTTTGTCTGCTTTGACAACAGATCCTTTTCGAACAACATCATTTTCTTCCTTGACTGTTCCTACCTTCCTATAAACAGTCTTAACAATTTTCTGTTTAGACTTAGGAATATATGATTCCTTCTTCTCAGGTGAAGGAGTCGCAGTCTTGGATTTAGCAAATTTACTATTGATGTGCTGTCTAGGTGTCATGTTATCTTTCTTAGCTATCATGCGTTTAAAGTAAGCAGTCATAGCATTAAAGGCACATAACATGCAATTCATTATACCACAAGGTTTATGGAAAGCATCAATAGTAGGCATGTTATTCAATACAGTAGGAGGCTTAACAGATTCTACTTCAATTTTCTCAGCAGATTTGAAGTTTTCAGTAGAATGAAATTTATTGTTACTGTTCCTACTGTTCACAAATATGTTGGGTCTGTTCATTTTACTCTTTAAGTCTTTTGCACCTACACCAGGTCTGGGGGAATCAGAAGTTCCCACATCTTTCACTGGTGTTTCTAGTGCACATTTTTCTTTCTGGACATTAACTCCTTTTATGTCCTTAACCTGTTCTCCTCTCTTCTTCTCTTCCTCAAGATCTTCCAGCTGCATTTCATATGCAATTATTACAGAGGTCTCAAGGATGGGTTCAGCTATCGGTGTTATGAAGAGAGGTTTCGGTGTGTCTTTAACAACATGTGGGATACCCCTTTCTTCAGCACTTTTTCTAAAGGGGGTTATGTTGCTTGGTTTTCCTACAGATTTGTTATACTCGAAGCCTATTCCAACTTTACGATTTATTTCTTGTTGGTCAACTAGGTTCTTAACAATATATGAGGAATTCTTATATGCAAGACACTTCTTCTTTTCTTCTTCAATTTGGTTTCTGAGATTAGTTTCTACAACAACATGACAACTGACTTTACTGACTTGAACAGCTAAGTCTTCAGTCAGCTTGACTGCCAACTTGTCATGATTTCTTTTTAACTGTTTAAGAACTTCAGTCTCATCAATTAACTCTTTGACTTTGAGTCTGAGTTTCTTAACTTTATCTCTTTCACCATCTAGTTCTTTTCCTAGCAAAGCAAACATCTTAGGACACGAAGGATTTACCTCTATTCCTCTGTCACTGATGGGAGACAGTGATCCCTCTGATGAAGCCATAAGAGCAAGATTTCCCAGCTCTTCCTCATCATCGTTATCTGAGTCATCCCAGCTTTTGCCTGCTGCTAGATAGGACTTTCCTTGATGCTTTTTCACTAGCGCATCATACTTCTCCTTCAGCTCTTCGTAAGACTCTCTCTTTTTCCCTTGCTTAGGCTTCTTGCACTCAGTTGTAAAGTGCCCTAGCTCATTACAGTTGAAGCAACGAAACTTGCTTCTATCAACTAAGCCGGTCTTGTAGCCGCTTTTTGATACTGCTGTCGAAGAACCTCCTCTTTGGTATCTTCCAAAATTAGGCTTACTTCTGAATGAGGAGTTTCTTCGGAATCTCATGTTGCCAAACTTCCTGGCAACCATAGCTAGAGATTCATCTTCTAGCTGATCTAGTTCTTCCAGTGAGTAGAAATCACCGTCTTCTTGTTTGTCAGAAGTATGTCCAAGTTCTGGAACCACATACTCTGTTGAACTGTTAGAAGGTGCAACAGCCTTCACTTCTTCTTTCTCTGGTGCTTCTACCATTAATGCCTTGGAGGAACTCAGTACCTTACCTCTTCCATACATCTCTCTGGTTTGGATCTGTTCCAGCTCATAAGTTTTTAAAACTCCGTAGAGTCTTTCTAGGGTTACCTCTTTCATGTCCCTAGATTCCCGGATGGCTGCAATCCTGTGCTCCAGATGCTCTGGTAAGGTCAACAGAAACTTCCTGTTCACCTCTTGGTTCTGATAAAACTTACCATTCATGTTTAGCTCGTTTATCAATTTGTTTAGTCTCTGAAACACCTCAGAGATACCCTCACCAGGGTTGGATCTAAACTGTTCATATTGGGTGGTCAGGATCTCCAGTCTATTCTCCTTAACTTCTTCAGTTCCCTCATTGATAATTTCAATTGTTTCCCAGATTTGTTTTGCATTCTTGCAATTGACTACTTGGTTGTACATGATGTAGTCTAGGGATTCAATTAATATGAGCTTCAGGTTATTATCAAGGGACACAGCTTCTGTTTCCTCATCTGTATAGTCTGCCGGACTTTTCGGAAACTGTCTGTGGGGAATTACGACCACATCTGCTGTATGTTCGAGAACAACTGATATAGGGAGCTCAACACCTTTAGCCATAATTAATGCGTACTTGGGATTTGCAATCCCGATAAACAGTAGCATTTTTTGTTTCCACAAGTTGTAGTGTTCTCTGTCGAACTGTGGAATTTTAATACTAGTTACTTTCTGGGTACTCATCTTTAATAAGATTAAAAATTAAATGTTTCAAAAAATATTTTAATTTTCGACTTAAAACAATTTTTGATCAAAAATAATTTTTAGAAAAAAAAATTATTTCGAATAAAAAATTATTTCGAATTTAAAATAATTTTTGAGATCTGAATGAGTTGCGGAATTTTTGGTTTGGATCTGATATTAACTATATCAACCAGCTCTGATACCAATTGTTGGTCCCTGATATTGTAGAAGGGGGGTTGAATACAATATCTGAAAATTAATCGCGGAATAATTGGATTAAAAATATTATTTTAATTACTCGCGAAATATTAATTATAATGAAATACTTTTCAAGTGAAAGATATTATTTTAACTTGATTAGTATTACACAATTAATATTTAGAAAACTGTTATATAATTGATATAAAGTCTAGAACGAATTCGACATGAAGTGTTCGAGTTTAAACAATTATATTCAAACTCAGCACAGAAATCTGTGAATATTACAATGCAGATAAATTACTGAATTTGATCTGTTTTTCTAACTCTTAACAAGTTGAACAACTGAAAAAGTGAAGAGATCATCTCATATTTATAGAGATTTGAAATGGCTGCTATGACCTTTATGAGTATGACTTAATTTCAAGAAAATAAGTCTGTATGACTTATTTTAACACTTGTATGACTTATAAAAGACTGGGCATGACTTATTTTGGTCGGTATGACTTATTTTTCTAATTAAAAAATCGGTATGACTTTTTAATTAAATAAAAAATCAATCCAGTATGACCTTTTGAGCATTGATATCTCGGTATGACTTATTATATATATATATATATATATATAGTCCGGTATGACTTATAACAAGTCATTCGGTATGACTTATTAATAAGTCATACTAACTGATTATATATATATATATATAGAAACAATTCGGTATGACTTATGCTTATACAGGCTCGGTACGACTTATTTGAATATATATATATAATAAACTCGGTATGACTTATTGATAAGTCATACTAACAGTTTATATATATATATATAATTCATATTAAAGCATTTCTTTTATAGTAAATTAATTCTACTTAATTCAATTAGTTAATTTATAAATTAAATTAAATTCAACTTGAATTAATTTAATTAGATAAATTAAATAATTAATTAACAATTGATAGTAGAATTAAAATACTATCTTTAGTCGCAGCCGTGCTGTCAGTCTTGAAATCTTCCCATCTTTTCTTTGTGTCTTTTGATCTTGAAACCTCTTGAATTAAATGAAGAATGAATATTATTTTAGTTGACACACAAATGTACTGTCTGGTTCATTTATGTCATACTAATAAATATTCTCCATTTATAAAATTTTAAATTAGAGGCCTTGCGTCATATTTTCTTCTTCACTGTCTTCATTCTTCTTCTGGAATCTTCTGTAGTAACCACTTGAAATCTTCTATATCTTCTGTTTACTATAGAACCACTACTACATATTTATTTTCACTGACGCTTGAACATAAAAATGAACTTCATCCAGTGTTGAGTAGCAATCCTACAAAAATACTTCTGATACTTGGATCCTTTGTGATTAGTTGACTGACTTTGTCTTGATTCCTGTTTGGTGTTTAGTATTTACTTCTCTTTAACAGTTAGAGTTGAGTTGCCATCTAATTATTACAAATAGGCCTAGTCATATGCCTTTCAAGATGGGTCCAGGCGAAGATCGAGATGCGGGTAGAAATGTAACATTTAATGTTCAAGGGACAAGTGGCTTATTGTGAACGGTTGATCCAGAGTTGTTGGGAAAGTACTTTTTATTGTCAAAGTCTTGATTGGGCCACGTACACAAAAAGGACAAGATCAAGACTACATGACATTATAAAAGCAGCACTTTGTTTTCATAAGAAAAAAACTTATATCTCTATTTTCAACGATAATTTTTAAGAGAGAGCATTTACTGTAAAACAAAAAGTGAGATAGAGGATCAGTTGAATCTAGCTTTAATTGCTGTATTTATTGTTCAACTGATCATGATGCTTTTATGAATGTTGTAGCAAATCCATCAATGAATATAATGATATATTCTTGAAATTCTGTGTCATCATTTATTACTTGCATATTGTTTATTCTCTCATTAATTTTAAACAGTTGTATTCACCCCCCCCCCCTCTACAACACTTTGGACCTAACAAATAGTAGTGATGATTGATGTAAATTCCTTACTCCTGTGACTTGATCTCTTTATTTTCCCTTTTTGTCATGCCTCACACAATCCTTCTATGCAGAATTCAAGTGAGGGCAGGTCCTTCACTAATTATCTTTTGACTAGAGAATTAATGTTCTTGAAATTTAAATGAGACAGTCTCTTGTGCCAAAGCCAACTTTCCTTTTTTGAGGCCTTGGTGTAGAAACAGGAAATTTTGTCCTTGTTTGTAGAGTCTAGATTTGCTACAAACAGGCTTCCATTCCTTACACCTTGTAGAGCAACCTCTTTGGTCTTTCTGTATGATATGAGGCATAATTCTTTATCAAACTCCACCTTCAAATCTTTGTTGCAGAATTGAGTGATGCTGAGTAGATTATGCTTCAAACCACTGAGCAAAGCTACATCTTCATTAATGAAAACATTTTCATGAACTAATTTTTCATATCCCATAGTGAAGCCAATGTTGTTGTCTCCAAAGGTTACCATTGGGCCAGCTTCCTCCTTGAAATGTGACAGCAGGGCTTTGTCACCAGTCATATGTCTTGAGCATCCACTGTCCAAGATCCATATGGATTTCTTTATTTTATCTGTGCCTTGCAAGTTCAAACAAATCAAGTTTTCTTTGGTACCCAAACCATATTGGGTCCTTTCAATTTAGCTGCATACATGTCGTTTGCTTTCTTTACTATCCTAGTCCCTTTGTCATGCATCTCTACATTTTTCTTATTTTGATTTTTAGTCAAATTTGTACTTCCTGAACTAGATGCATTTCTTGGTGACAGTGATTGTTTTCCTTGTCTAATAGGGCTAACAGTTTTAGGCCTAGAGGTGTTGATGTTCAAGTTTTGACTTATGCATCCATCAACAACTATTTCCTGAGCCTAAAACAAGTGTTCATGATATTCATATTACATGGTATGCAGTCAAATTTATCACAAAATGTTTGATTATCATGCATCAAGGACTTAACAAAATCACGGAAAAATTCATCATTTTCATCAATAGGCTTCTTGCACATATGAGTCAAATGATTAGTGGATCCACAATTCTTGCATACTTTTCTAGGTGCATTGTGCAGTAGAGCATAATTGTTGTGTTTGTTGATGTCTACTTTTTCATTCCTGTTAGGTTTCTTTTTCTTAGCATGCATGGATTGATTTTTGCATACAACATGTTTCTTCTCAGTTTGAGGAGTTACATGAGCTATTTTGATTTCCTCTTTTTCTCTTTCAACAGGGGGATTGTTCTTTTCTGTTTCAAGGTCATCCTCATCTTTTAGCTATTGCTTGATGATGAGACTTTCCTCATCAAATACAACAGTTGCCTTTTCAAAAACAATATTTTTGACATTCTTTAAAACATGAGGATTTCCCGGTACTTCAGTTTTCTTTTCCTTTGTGGAGATAGGCCTTTTCTTATTCAAGGACTCATAATCAAAACCAATTCCAACTTTGGAATTTTCCTGATGTTTCTCATGGAATTCTTGAACCAGGATTGAAGAGTTTTGGTAAGATCTGATTTTTAGCTCATTTTCAGAAATTCGTTCCCTTAAAAAAATTTCAATTTGTTTAAGACATGTAATTTTGTTTTTCAGATATCCATTCTCCTATTTCGGAGATTCCATGCTCACAAGACTTAGTTCTAAATGATCATTCTTCTCAGATAATTGATCATTTACTTTTAGCAATCTGTTAATTTCCTCATAGGTTGCAGTCATGCTAGTCTGTATATTAAACATCTCAGTACTTAGCTCTTTTACAGTCTTCTTATATTGATAATTAGATATGTCAATGAAGGTTAGAGTGGGTACCTAACTTGTTGAGATGGATCCCTCATCATTGGATTTAGCCATGAGAGCTAAATTCACAAATTCTTCATCATCATCCTCATCAGTGTCATCCCAACACTTTCCCACAACTATGTATATCTTTCCTAACTGCTTCTTGAGAAAGGCTTCATACTTGGCTTCTAACTCTAAATAGTCTTTGTCCTTCTTGATTACTTTTGGCTTTCTACACTCTGTTGCAAAGTGTCCAAGTTCATCACAGTTAAAACACCTGATTTTAGATCTATCAACAAACCTTGTTTTGTAACCTCCTTGTGAGAAACTTTTTGAACTTTTTCCTTTGCTAAAGGAACTGAAATTAGGTTTGGATCTAGGCTTGAAACTCCTGTTCTTTTTTAACCTTAAATTTCTAAATTTCTTAGCCATGAAGGCCAAGGATTTATTGTCCATATTTTCTAGTTCTTCTATAATGTAGAACTCATCTTTCACAGATAACTCCTCAATAGTATCTTGATCTTTAGTTTCTTCATATTTCTGCTTTTGACTTACACTTGTTATTTTCATCCTTACTGGCTCTTTCACAATCAAGGCATTTGATATATTTTCCATTTTGCCTCTGTTTTCAAGAATAGACTTTCTTTGGAAAAACTCAAACTCATAGGTTTTCAAAATTTCATACAGAATTTCCAAGCGAAGTTTTAACAGATCTATCCCTTCTCTTATAGCTGAAATCTTGCTTTCCAAATGATCTGAGAAAGTTAGCAAAAACTTTAAGTTTTTCTCTTTTGTCTCATAAAGTTTCCAGCATTTGAAGGTCATTAATTAACTTGTTAAATCTTTCAAAAACCTCAGTGATGCTTTCATTGTTCTTTGACATGAAAGTTTCATATTGTGACACCAGCAATTGTCTTTGATTCTCTTTGATTTCTTCAGTACCTTCACACAGTATTGCAATGGTTTCCCATACTTGTTTTACAGTTGTACAGTTGATAACATTGTTATACATGGACATGTCCAATTAATCTGTCAGTATCAACATGATACTATTGTCAAGGGAAACTTTATCTCTCTCAAAATTTGTGTACTGTGAAGGCTCTTTAGGCACTCACATGGCTGGAATAACTTCAGAGCCACTGGTGGTTTTAGGAAACAAGATAACAGGCATGAATGAACCATTCTTCAAAATCTCTGGATACATGTGATGTGCAATTTTGATGAAGGTGAACATCCTCCTCTTCCATAGAGAATAGTGTTCTTTATTAAATGGAGGAATCTTGATGTTGTTTAACTTCTGGAAACACATTTTTGATCTTTGAACTGTTTGTATGTTAACAGCCTAAGCTTTAATACTACTTGTTAGGTATGAGTTTCAGAGAAAGTTAATCAGAGGGGGGTGAATGATTACTTCAAATTCTTGCTTGAGTGGTTTACAAAATATAGCTAGTTTATACAAAATATAAATTGTGAATTTGAAAATGGAAATGGAAATTGATACGGAGAATTTTGAGGACATAAAAATGGAAATTGAGAATTCTAAGAATGTGGAAATTGTTATTGAGAATTAAAATTATAATTTTGTGGGTTTGGAAAATAGAAATTTGGATATGGGTATGAAAATTGAGGGTTTGAATTTTGAGAATTTGAAGATGGAAGATTGTTGGAATTGTTTGGATTCATCTTTTGTTAAAGAAAAAATTTATATTTTTTTGAGAATGTAAAGATTATGAATAAGGTATGATAGTTGAGTATTTATAAAAAAAATATCGTTTGAATATTAACGTTATATATACATTACTATTTAACGGCTATATAGCAAATTGGTGTTGGTGTGATTGTATAAAGTATCATTAAAAAAATAAAAATTAAGTCAAGTGGCTAGTCACACCGTGCTGGGACTGACCAACTTATCTCATTTCCATGCAATGTTAAATCAAGTGAAATATTATGGTTATTTCCATTTTACATAGGTCGAGGAGAGACTTGGACTCACATTATAGTTGCTCTGAGCAGACAAGCAAAGAAAAGCAGCACGTGCAAGGGTCCATGGCGGGTGGCGGGTTATTTTTCCTTTTTTTTTAATTTTTATATATCATTTGTTTTCTCATTTGTTTGCTGCGGGTTGGTGCTGGCCGAGTTACCCGAATTGATGTGATTGAGCCACGTAAGCACAGTGAGTGAATTGACTTGATTTGAAAATTTCAAAATAAATATGATTGATTTTTATTCTGATGTGATGATTAATATATACTTTATTGATCGAATAAAATGCCGAAGGCTGATTGGGCGGTTCATTTTTAAAAACAATTATATTCTTATATTTTTTAATTAAAGAATAATGAAATAAAACATTATAAAAAATTCTAACTATTATAAAATATTATAAAAAAATTATAGCTTATACATAATAAAACATTATAAAATATTATACAAATATTGATGGTCGGTTTCATTTCATTGAAAAACAAATTATACGAATATTTTTTAAATAAAAGATGATGGTACCTCTATAAATTTTATTAATTAAAAAATATTTTACAATTAATTTGAGAGGACTCCTCTCTGAAAAAATGGAAAACCGCTTATACAAAATAAAAAAATAAAAAATATATAAAACAACTAAAATTTAAAATTACAAAATAAAAATATTCTATCCACTATTTAATTTATACAAAATCTTTTTGTTGTTCGCTAGTTTGACGTGCCCGATTCTGATGAACTATCCATTATCATCCACAGATCTTCTTCTCGACCGAATCATCTTCTTTTCTTCCTTATTGTCTTTTTGCGGCTTGATCCCAATCCTTTTTGCAAACACATATTTTCACCGCGTCTAACGAAAGATTTGATTTCTTCTCGTCCAACACTCTTCTACCAGCACTAAAAGCAGACTCGGACGCAATTTTTGTATTTTTGTTTTTTGGCTAGGATAGATGAAATAGTACCATTAAACCTACTAACAGTATTAGTCTTAGTCTTAGGTGGTATAACATTTTGAGTTTTGGGAGTATATATATCTACAAGAAGATATAATAATTCTAAACAATTTTGTATATAAAAAACATAATTATACGAAACTCCTAACACCTCATAATAATGTTCTAAAATACTTTCTAAACCTTCTTTTCTAACAACGGGGTCAAGAAGACATGCAACACCATAAATATAGGGAAACTCTATAAAGTATTCTATCCACTTAAGTTTTATGTCATAAATAACTGCACTAAAATAATCATTGTCTTCAAATTCACGTAAAATAGTAACAATATTAACACACTCAATTATAACATGATGTACATTTGGTTCGTAAACATAAGAAAAAACCTTAATAGCATGATGATAACATTCAAGTATATTACGTACACTAATTGTCAAAATCCACTAAATTTCAGTAATTATACTTGAAACCCGATATAATCTTTAGTATAATTCCATACCCCCAGCCTAGATATATTAGTAAAAAAATAAAATTTTATTATAATAAATATATTACAAATTGTGATATAAGAAATAATTATATAATTACATATATATATATATACTATATTCGAAAATTATTAAAAATTATTAAAAATTGTGAAATAAAATTATCCTTCATTAATTTAAAAATTATTAAACAATCTTGATATCTTTCCACTCTAAATGATAATCCCGGTTAAAGATGACCTACTTAATAATATATATTAATTTTAGTGAAAGTTATGAAAATATTTTTGTGAATTTTTAACCTTTTTTCTAATTTAATATTGAGAGAGACAATAATCTAACATGCATGTATATTTCCTAATTTTACCAAGTGCAAAAGGACTGCACACGTGCCGAGTTGACGAGTTGTTGTGCTGGTTTAGATGAGCTGACGGGCTGAGACGAATCACGGTTCGTGCTGGTTTAGCTCGTCACGGTTTAGATGGGTTTGTCGTGCCCGTCCGTGCCCGTCCGGTTCTTTTCATCTTAACTCGTGCCCGACTCATTTTTTTAACGGTCCGGCCGGTTTTTGAACCGGCCCGGTTTACCGGCAGCTACAACGGGTTTTGGGGCGAGCCGACTCGCCCGTTTGGCCAGCTCTAGTTTCAATATTGGTCTAGTATTCCTTCGACCTTAAAAGATTTTCCATAAGCATGCTGCAATGGTCATAATCTCCATCAAACTTTGGAAGACAAGGCTGAGAAAAATTGTTCATCTCATCCATACTCACAATTTCTTTGTGTATCTCTCTCTCACTATTCTAGAAGTATTTCACTCTCAACCAGACTCTCTTCACATGAGACTCTAATACCATTTGTTAAAACTATACGCACAGTGAAAGCTATCAAGCAGAGCTTTCTAATCAATTAACTATTAAAATGAATGAAGTAGCTTATATAGCTATCACATGTACTAGAAGTAAGGAAACAAACCACTACTAAACTTAGTGAAACGTGGTAGACTAACTGACCTAAGAAATAGTATTTATATGATAAACTCTAACATACTTCTCCTAATTAATAGGATTTATTGGAACTGAAATACTAATAAACTTGACTAAAATAAATACTTAACATATTGTAGAGACCGGAATGATAGATAGATAACAGTACTTCAATGATTAGCTTTATAAAATTATCTTTTAACAATTTTATAAGCATTTTTCAGTGGTTTATAATGAGTCAGTGACCCTATAATAGTGTAATAAATTTACAATTTACAAATGATATTATTTATGTATAAATAAGAGAAAACTAGCCTCAGGGTCACCTCAAACAAGTATATTGAGGTTATATCATTTTTAGTAGAAAATTTGAATTGCATTTTTGTTAATTTAGAATTCATCTCCTACTTTACATAAATACCCCTGTATTTGTAATAGAAAATCTTTTTAACTTCATATTACTGTCTGAGATCATCCTTAGGCACATTAAGCTCTTTAAATAATTATATATATGATATTATTTTTATAATTATTTTAATATATATATATATATAGAATAATGGATATCAGATTAATCTTACACAATTATATCAGGTTAAGCGACATTTTTATCATGCATTTCATATTTAAAATAGATCTAGTAGACATAAGTTTCTAATGTATTCAAGAGACTCCCTCATTTATTAAATCCATCCTCATCATTCACTTACTAAAAGTCAAGAACAAAAAAATATATCTATAAAACTTGTATTTTATGTGGGGATTTCTAAAACTAAGGATAATATACGAAACCACAGAAGAAGAAAGAGAAAGATCCACTAGAATAACTAATTTTGATATTTATTTTATAAAAAATTGATCATAATTCTAATTTATAGAATTAACCTAATATAGTTATGTAAGGTTAATTTGATATCCATTATTCTCGTGTGTATATATATATATATATATATATATATATATATATATATATATATATATTAAAATTTTATTACGGTTTGGTTCGGTTTTAAAAAATTTAAAAACCAAATCGTAATCAAATTATTCGGTTCGGTTTTAGTTGGTACGGTTTTGTGTCATTTTTTACAGTTTCGGTTTTGATTTTCAGTTCAATTTTTTAAGAGAAATTACCCCACATTAACGTGTGATTTCAAACCTCATGTTGGGTTTTGTTCATCCCTCACAAATACGACCTAAAATACACAGAAGCTCCGAGATGATAGAAAATGGGAAATGCGACACCACAAAACAAAGCCATCCTTTTACCACTAGTGGGCTGCTCTCAGATGCACAGTAGACTAAACCATCAAAATTGGGCCCAAGTAATGGCAAACTCTTATTTACAATTACTTTTTTCGATAGCATTAAAAGTTTAACTATATAAGATGTTTTGTCGAAACGATTTTTTTTTTTCAAAATACTCTCATCAAAACAATAAAAATCCTAATAAATATAATTTACTACGACAAAAACATACGAAATTCTTATTTCCTTGCCAATTTATAAATCGAAGCACATATTCACAAGAATCAGTAACTGCTGTAATTAACAACTTTTGTATGATCTGATATATGTCATCGGCATCATATAGCCATCTATTCTAACGCCTAAACAGAATCTAGCATAGACTGGAATTCCGATTTTATTCAAAAAAATCAGTAATACTTTTCTTTTCGGAATCGTAGTTGGTCTTCGAAAATCAGAAATATATTTAAGCTCTGAATAAATTTTAGTAATTTATTCTTTTTTTAGAATTGTAGTTGGTCTTCGAAATTCAGAAATATATTTTAAGTTCTGAATAAATTTTAAATCATAGTAAAAGTTCATTATTAAATATTTAAACTCCAATATTTAAAATTTTGATTACGAGGGAGTTCGTATATCTCTGCCATATAAGAATATACATGACAATCGTGTCGTGTAATGTATTTTCGTATTTCATGTATTGAAAATCTAAATCCGAATACGACACGAAAGGAATTAGTATTGTATTGTGTTGTAAACGACGTGAATTTGTGTTTTTTCGTATCGTATTTCTGTGTTATATGAATAATACAAAAATAAATATTATAATATTTTTTTTCATAAAATTTTCGATTTTACTAATAAATTATTATTTTTATTGCGGTTTGATTCTTATCGTATACACCCCCTCCGTCTCATAATATTGGTCTCTTTTGGGGGAAAAATTTGTCTCATGATAATTATCCATTTCTACTTTCAATGTAAAAAAATTCAAATTTACCCTCTTTTTTGTCATTTCTAATATAAAATATACTTTATTTAGTACTCCCTCCGTCCCGTTATACTTGACCCTCATGGAAAAAAACACATATTAAGAAAACATTTAATTATATAATTTGTTTATTTATTTACTCCTAATAAATACCTTGAATACTGAAATAAATTTGAAAATGAGTTGTAGAGTCAAACATGAGAAATAAGAGTAACTGGTAATATTGGAAAAATATGTAAAAAATATATTCAAATAAGATATGGACAAAATATTTGGAATAATTTTTTTTTCCTCATAAGGGTCAAGTAAAAGAGTATAAAATAGTCATAATAAATATAATACGTATGAAAAATTATTGACAACTAATTTTATTTAATACGTGTTATTTTTTCAAAAGAGTCAACGGGGACATGACAAAAAGCTTAAAGACATAAATAATATCTACGCCCACTTGTTAATTAATACTGTATGTCTAGACTACAGCTTCGGTGCTTGAAAGCGCGGTGGGGACAATTATTCTACCTGCCTCAGAGTAATTAGGCATATTAATATTACTAATGCAATTAAAGTTTCACAAAATCCAACTTTATTTTGTTATAATCCTTGTGCTAATGATAATTGGGCAGCTCATTAACCTTTTTTACAGAACACCACTACACAAATATGGCTAGTGGCGATCATTTGTGAATTATTAAATTTGAGAATGACAAAAGCTAGCAGCCTAGCATACTACACTACACCAATCAATCGCTGCCGACACCACTGGGCCGGGGAAACCAACACCAGCAAATTTAGGATACAAAATAGAAGAAGATCAATGTAGGTGCATTTTAACCAAATTATTTACTAATATTTCTGATTAATGATGTTAATGACTGGGTGTAAATTTCATCGAAATGATATTATATATAATTTTTTTTAAATCAAACTAAGTGAAGAATTACTTTTATAAATATATAATTTATTTTGTATTATCAACGACATAAATTTGTCATTATATTATATATATTTAGGTCTCGTTTGTTTATAAAAAATTATAATTACACACGAACTTAAAATTCTTAAAAAATAGGTTACGGTTCTACTGTAATACTCCTTGAGTCCTTGAATACCATTCAAACCTTCAAAGTTAAGGTTTGAATGGTATTTAAGGAGTATTTCCTTATAAATTATAAAAACAAATAAAATTTAATTATAAACTATTGTAAATATAATTAAAATTTTAATTATAAATTATTATAAAATTATTTTACAAAATATTTATAAATATAGAAAAACAGAAATAAAAATATTTGAAATTTCAAACATTTAATTTTATTTTTAGTGACGATAATAATCATATTGATACTAAATTAATTAAAATCTAAGTAAAATTATTTTAAAAATTGTATATAAAAAATTAAAAATATAAATATTTGACACTATTATTTAAAATATATGTGATGCAAGTCTGAGTTACGTAGTTAAGTCGGATGTAACCAAACGATTTCTAAATGCATCGCATTCACTTATAAAGTTATCATACCCGTACGAATTATAAAAAAAATTACATGTGCTTGCATTCGATATTTATCGTGTCAAATCAAACATTATCAAGTTCGTGTCTTTTCAACCACAGTTTCTTTTCGAGTCATTAAAAAAAAATCTACAATATTGTTGTTATGGGGCTTCACAAGTCAAAACCTAGTAAAAAGAATATATCTTCCAAATCCTCCGTCTTTTATGTATTCCTTGCATTTAAATTTCGACTTTAAATTTTTTGATTATTATTTACATTAATTTATTTACATATTTGAATACATAGCACTGTTAAGGAATATTTTAATAATTAATTTAATTTTGTAAATGTTAAATATTTACAATTATATATATACACACGCTTCAAACTGATTGTTAGAACTTACAATTTTTTTTTCAAATTTTGAGCTTTTATTATATATTATTTGAAAAAAACTTCAAAATTTATTTTAAATACCTAACATGCTTAACTTTTTATTACTCCCTCCATCCCATATATATTGTTTTTTTGGTCATGTCCCTTTATCCCATAGTAAACGGCTGAATTTTTTGAAATTTATTTTTAGGCATTTTCACAATAATAAAAAACATATTTGTAGGTCCACTTTACACTAATTTCGTGTAATTTCTTTGACCCGACAACGTTAATGGAAAAGAATAATGAGATACAAGACTTCCATAAATTCCGATTACATGGACCATGTTCCGTTGTTCAAGTTAGTTTGTCGACTACGTTCATTTTTTTTTGTTTAGATAAAGTCGTCGACTCCATATATACACAATAATTTCAAATCATTCCAAATAAATTTAAACGAAACACACGATGGATGCGGTTAGTTGAACAATAATTTTTCTTTACATTTTTACAAATTTTGAATATATACAAGAACAAAAAAAAAATCTAACTCTTATGAAGAACCCTAAATAATAGAAGAAAAAACTTACAAAAATAAATAAAGCAAAAATTTCAACACAGCGTATTTCAAGAATCATACAATATTGGAGTCTCGGAAATGCTCTCTAAATGAGGTCTCCAAACACCAGCTCTCCCTCTTCTCCGATCATCACTTTGCGTCGACATGACTTTCTCAGATAAAATCTCAGCTAAATAATGATCATTTACATTCTCTTTCTCAGCCTCTTTTTTAATCTTTTTCAACAATGATTTTCGACGAATATTTTTTCCGGATATTTTCGAAGCAACAGGCATGAGAAAATAAATCTTGCCACGTTGAAGTTGAGCCTCGGGAGGAATTATGACAACTTGGGGATAAATATTACTAGTGCCATCATAAGGAGATGCAGAAGATGGTTTCTTTAGGACATGTTTAGGATGTAGTTTCATGACCTCGTTTGCAAAAACAGTGCCACTTAACTCTTCAACGTAGCCGTTTGTATGAACTATTCGAATCACATCGAATGCGCCGCATGGGAGGATGCACGAGATGCAACATCTAAGGGTGTTGATCATACTTACAATTCTATAGAAAGAAGGAAGGAAAGAATGATAATAAGTAGGAGAAGAGAGTTGAGTGGGATTAGTTTTGATATAAATAAATATATTTTAGTACAAGTGTTTTGTAACCAAAGATATAGCCCCATATTTCAGCACGCTTTTAGAAATTTGAATTCTAAAAATTATAATATATGTACTTGTTTAATTAATTTATTTATTTTTTACAATTTTATTTTATAAAATAAATAAGAATAATGTTACAATCTCGAATTTATTTTCAAGATATTTCTCAAATACCACGTGTTATATTTTGATTGACTCTAATTTAATTAGTAATAACAAAATGGACTCTGCTCATTCAAATAAATCTCACCAACTAAAATATTTCAAAATAACACCTCATAAGTGTCATGCCATTTGGTGCCTGAATTTGGAAAATAATATCGTACCTCTAGTATTACTCAATAAATAAATAATTTCATTTTTAGAAGTAATTTTAAATAGTTTATTTTATTGATATATACAATATAAGTTATATATTTTTAATAAAATTTTAAATTAAAATAACTTATAAGTAAAAATAAATAATAAATCCAGCTCTTCTCTAGTTCTCTACTTCTCTTTACTATTTAAATTGTTCCCCTATTAAATGGGTGCTTTTGGGATGGGTCGGGTCTAGCTGGCATTGCCCCAGAGGGGAGGGGAGCAAGGACAGTACGAGCGAAGGGCTAGGTTACTTACACGTGTTAGTCAATAAACATGACAAGCGTTTGATTTAAGGTCTATCAAACTAAATAAATTTCGAAATTATATGAAATCGAATAAAATCTCATTTTTGTAGTTTGGTTCGATGATAGCTTTTCGCCTGTGTAATTTCGTTTGTTCCAATATTTCTTAATCGGTTCTGGAATTGTATGGATTGTGTACTGAAATATTCAATGCGAAACATGCAATAATTCCAAAAATCGTAACATAGAGTATTCTGAATTTCGACGAAAATAAATGCGGTCATGAGTATGTAAATTCATCGTAACTGTTTTTTTTTTAAATAAAAAATTAAACATGCTATGATAATATGTATAAATTTAAAAATATATTTGAAATTCATCAGTATTTTTGAGTTCGATTTTCAATCATTCTAAAATTTTATTAGAATAAATATTATTAAATAAGTTTATGAATTTGTTAAAAAAATACAATTTCATCTCACCCTAAACTAATAATAATATCTATAAACAATATCCAATTGCAAGATTACTACTCAAACAAAATGGCTGATTCGAACATATCCGAATAATTTTAGAGAAAAGATGATATAATAACTAGAATCATTTATAGCTTAGTGATATGTAGACAAATGCAAGTGGTTGATTTGCTAGCAATTTCAAATTTATTGATGGGACATCCGAATGTGTCCTATATCTATCTAAAAGTATTGAGATGTAGATGTTAGAAGGCAGTCAAGACACATGTGAGGGCATGGGGTTGAGATCCCACACATTAGCAATCATATCACATCCACACCATTAATCTCTAAATTATTAAATTTATTATATAATTAGTACTCCCTCCGTCCCAACCAATTCTTTACACTTTCCTTTTTGGGACGTCCCACCCAATTCTTTACATTACTAAAAATAGTAACTTTTAACAATAAATATATTATTACATCCACTACTTCACTCCACTTTTTCAACACTTTACACTATTACACCCACTATTTCATTTATTTTAACAATAAAATCACTATTACACCCACTATCCTTGGTCTCCGTGCCCGGACCAAATATAAACATTTGGCCGGGACGGAGGGAGTATAATATTTTAATTATCATGTTGTTAAATCATGACATGGGATTTTTCACAATAATAATTGTAGAGTTGGGCTTCCTCATTGAAGTTAAATAGACAAAATTTAACCCCAAAAATTAAAGAAAAATGAAGAAATGTATTGTCCCAACAAAAAAATGTAATGAACAAATTTTTATTTAGAACACGTCTAATTTATCTGTAATTTATAAATTGAAAAATATAAAAAATTTAAAATAAAAAAAATTGAAAAATACAAATCAAGTGAGAATGGAGATGATGAGTGTGTAGGCACTTGGGTTTAAATTATTTGAATGAACATATGGATAGATCTAGTAGATGAGAATGAGATACTCCTACTAACTAGCTACCATATGCCTTTCCAAGTGTAATTAATTATATATCCCAGGTCCTGGAGGAACCAAAATGAAAAGCTACGTACACTCGCATTCAACAATTATATTATACGGCTCGTTTGACATAACTTATAAGTAATTTATAAATTAAAAAATTTATGTATTTTTCGATTTATAAAGAGATTATAAGAATCGTAACAGGGACTGTAGTATTACTTGCAATGTATTATGCATATTCTCTGCTCCAGTTTCTAGCCGATGATTGGGTGGTTGTTCAGGTTGGCCCAAGTAACAGTAATATATCGGGTTGTTGTCTGGTTGTTCACTCGTGTTCAGATTTTTAAGTTTTGGTCTGAAAATTCTTCCAACTTTTAAAATTAATATTGTTGGAATCGCAAATGCCGAAAATGTCCATTTCTATGAATTGATGGGTCAGACAAAATTAAATTAAATTAAATTTAGTTGCCAAAATAAATTAAGTTTTTAGCAATTTAGTTGCCAAAATAAAATTTGAGCTATGATTATGTAATTCTTGTTATTTAGGGATGTTTTGATCGTGATTAATGAATCCGGTTAATCGAAATCGGAACTTCATTCCTGTATATTAATATTTGGATTACTAATTTAATACTAGTACGAAATGGAAAACTCATTCCTTATACGACATACGTAACTAAATATTCTGGTGTAAATACCCATTTTATTTCACCACTACTTCAAATTCCATATAATTTTCATTCTCGTTAACCCACATTCCCACGAGATCATTCCCGATTTCCATTCCCTCTCCTAATCCAAACTTCCCTTACCATCAAAATTCAACGGATTGAAAAATTGATAGCAAGCTTTGGACTAATAAAAAATATATTAATGTATAAAATAATTTTTTTTACACGATTGGGCGAAAGGGAAGTTATGGTCTAGGCATGCCACTAATAATCTTTATCTGCTAAAATATGCACGGAGATATAGGCTCCTTTCCAGGATGTTATCAGGCATTTGAGAAAAAGTTAGTTTATTTTACTTGTGTCGATCAAGGGCGGTGTCATATGCAAGCACTGTAAGGTAAATTTATGACTGACATTACATCCCAAACAATTTTTTGCCATGAATGTGTAAGAATACATCATGTTTAGAACCTAAGAACTTGGAAGCAAGATCTGGGTTCATTTGGGTTATTGTATAATTAGTTTATAAGTTGAAAAAATACATATAAATTTTATTTTTAAGTTATTTATTAGATAAGTTAAATGAACCCTATATTACTTGTGCTAAATAATTCAAGAACCCGATACTTAAAATGGGTCAGAAAATGCGAGACCGAACAGTTTTTCAAGTACTGTGAATTATGTGTGTCAGTGTGCATCTGATACCTTGAATTCTGGGGAGGCACTGCAGAAAATATGCAATTTTATGTGGCGTTGGTTATAGTAAGACATGAATGGTTCACTTTTCTGAGGATACATCAGTACGTATATTTTTCCCCCGGAAAGCAGATGTCAGAAGCCATGACATGCAAGCAATTACTAATAATCCTGAAATAACATATAACTATAGTGTAAAGTCGTATCTCTTTGGTTAATAAGATACAAAAGGTTTATCGACAATAAGAGTCTTTTTAGTCCAAAGATATTGCAGGGAATTTTTTTTCTTTTCAATCTTAATATTTCATATTATGTATACTGTGATAGAAAATGTGCATTATGGAACAAAAGAAATGCTACTGTTTCTTGAAATAGCAATGGAAGTGTTTTCATCATTCTAATTGTGCAGGAATGTCTACTATCTGCTTCTGAAAAACTCTTCCCTTAGGCAGCTTTCAAGTTGTAGCCTGTAGGATGCTGATATACCTGGTAACTGCAGAACGCTAGTCACTAGTCACGGTACCAGTAAATATCCTGCCAGATATATTGAAATTAAAATTTCTCCTACTGTATGTGTTGATTGTACTATTGAAACTACATAGAATCATGGTGCTAAAATTATATGGCATGGTTACCTTGAGTTTACAACATCTTTTCACAATGCACAATCTGCCACTGATGAGCATGCATATTAAACTAATCGAAAAAAGTCATAAAATGCAAGCTTCTGGTTTAAGAAACAGAAATTTTTTATCGAAATTGAGATCTAAACAAAATATAGCAAGGCAGATATTCAGTTAATCTAATGTCACCATTGATATCAATGCAACTGATGGCAAGTTTATGATTCACTCATCGACCATAGTTTATATATCTCTAAACATGCTATCCAAAGTTGTTAAATTCCATGTTAAAAACATGATTCATCGATTAAAACCAACATGGAAAGATATGATGCTACTTTTATAATATAAATCTTGATATAATATACTGAAAAGGTCCTTATGTTGCAAGGGAGTCCTGGCTTTCCATTACAATTGAGCCCACCCCAGCATTTTATTATTGTCTAATTCTACCCCTGCATTTTGGTCAAAAGGTGTAATTTCCGGACACCCCAACCGGTATCACGTCAGACCGCCTCAGGCCTCTGTACCCTCTTTGAAGTTTAAATAGCCAATATCACTGTATCAATAATGAAATATTTAAAAGCTGTACCAACTCAATCCTAAAATTGAGGCATCTAGCCAAAGACTAAACTGTAGGTGAATCTGGTTCTTCATAATCACATCCTTTGACTGATATCATAGATTCAGAGAATAAATTATGGGAGAATATCATCTCTGCTACCAATCAAACTTTTGTTAAGAATCAAGGAGTGCCCAAATTAAATGGTGGCAAAGGTGCTTCTCCAGAGTTCGATTCCCATCTTCCCTTCCCCTATACTTGAAGATATATCAGATTTCAAAAAAAAAAAATGATAAAAATTAGCCAACTACTTGGCAAAAATAAATAAATTAGCGTAACTAATGAATAAGTGTACATATACCAAGTCAATGTGAATCAACAAATCAAACCTAGAATTCATTAGAAAATCGGCTGCTTATATTCCAGCTTTCTCAAAATTCAATAGTTTGACCCTTTCAGCACCCTAGCACATCACAGAAAAAACAGAGGGGTACCACTTGAGGCACTCTCCATGAGCTGTTCAGCCCGTGGAAGTGTATCGCCTGTCCCTATATAAAACAGTGCCCATGTCTAGAACAATGATTATATTTTAACTGGACTGAAGCCATCAACAAATCATTTTAATGGGTTGTACCAGAAACCACAGCCACAGCCACAAGTTTCTTTCTTTCTTGTTTTTTCTAAAATCCAAGCACAAGTTTCACCTCTTCTTGCGCAAAATAATAAGTTTTGCAGATGGTCAGACGACAGACAAGTTATCTGATTGGAATACTATCATGGCATGACCACTACTTGTATATACTTGTAGCTATCTATTTGGAAATGAATTGATGAATATTTGTTTCCTCTGTATTTCTTTCTAACATGAGATTCACTAGAGCTATCAGCAGCAGACAGCAGTTAGGACGACACCTTAGCGGAGCTGGATCCACCGGGTATGTTTGGTTTGATTAGCCTATCAAGCAACCTGGGGGTCTGTGGAAACAATCTCTCTACTTCTTTTGGAGTAGAGGTAAGGTCTGTGTACATTCAAAATGGATACCACTAGGTGTATCAATATTTCTATAGGTTCACCTACTCAGCTTTATGAAAGAAAGAGGGCAGAGTTTCCATCCTGGGCTATCTTGGCCAGAAAAGTAGTCTTAAGTGCAGTCTCAACAATGCTATGTGGCTATGTGCCTATGTCCCTGCAACAATTCTTCTCAATAGGATGGGGATTCTTAATGTTTTCATTCTTGAGTAGATATTTTTTTCACTTCTAATCTGGCAGATTAATATCGAAAATGGAACTATTTAAAGCATATAATTACGAGTATCATAATGTTGCAGGGTAAATTTTTAACAGGGAAAGGAATTATGATATATGCTTTTCCAGTACAATGCAAAATACATTCCACACAGGTTTAATGTTGATAGAACACATTTTATCCTTTCCCAATATAATGTACATTACCATATGGATCAAAAACAAATCATCTGTGCTCATGTTCCATATGGATCAAAACCAAATTCCAGGATACTCAATGGGACCTCACAGGGTTTTAAACCCTCCGACCCTACTAATAAATCATGAACATCTGCCAATTTATGTTATTACAAAGTAACTTTATAAATATTGTAAGTTGTAACTTTCTAAACCACTGATTTAATCTGCAGGGAAAAGTTAGAAGTTTAAAGGAATCTTACTAGAGGCAACATTAAAATGGAACTGCAATGGCTTGTTAAAAGCTGCCAATCAGAAGACTCACTGGTGTTCTACTACTCAGGTCATTTCTCAAGGAAATATAGATGATTATGATGAAATGTTCTGCCCTGTAAGACCTTACTGGTGCACAAATACTCAGGTCGTACCTCAAGGGTCATAGCCTAATTTATGTTGTGGAACACGAACCTTAAATAATGCCATGCGCAAAAAATCCCTGAATCTTAACAGCAACTAGCTAGGTAACAATACCACTAGTATGTATATAAATTTATGCATTAATATCTGATGCATTCCTATCTCTAACTAAGCTTTAATAAAATGATAGTAATCCCGATAAGGTATACAATATTGGTTTCTCACAGCTGCCTCGACTGAGAAGTTCGATGTGTCATTGACTTGTGAAAGCAGCAGCATCTTATGAACAGCTTTTCTTTAGTATTTTTGGATATTCTTTAAATTACAGGCCAGTGTACTAGTTAATAATAATTTGATCACTGGCTTGTTACACATGTATATTTCCTGTTTAGGGACAAATTCTAAGCCATCCAATTCAGGTTTCAGCAACTGTTTGATCCAATCTAGAACACAAATGATCACATGCTTGACACAACTACTTTAATTAATGGTATATAATTCCATGTATTTATCCTTTCATTATCTGTAAAAGCTTAATGTGGCCAAATGTTCAAAAATGATGTCCACTCACAGAAAAGTAGAGAATCAAAAGTACTACACAGACTGAACCTGGTTCTTCACACACTACCTAATCTGGTTGATCGAATAAATCTCATACATTTTCTTTTTGTGGCTTGAAAACAAGAGGCAAAGCCATTTATATTTTAAATAAGCCATATGTTCAAGCCATAGTTCGATCATTGTTCCTAAAATTGCTTGGGCTGGCAAAAAGATACCTAATGTATGGAGGGACATGATTAAAAATTCTGTATTAGCAAGTAGCGGATAATAGTGATAAAATTTTTCAATATATAAATAGACCTACTACTCACAGACAACATCAAAACAAACTCTTCTTTAAGCTTCACAACTGAGGGAGATGGCAAGTACAATAAAGCTGTTCAATTTCCGCAGAGCAGAAATTAGAGTGCCCTTTGAAGCACAAAGAGGGATAGAGTGTCCTGTATGTGGAAATATCAACACCTATGGTGGCCCTCATCTTACCAGACATTATATCGGTAATGGACCTCAACATGGTGGCTATCAATATACACATCCATCTCTACCACCTCCCGGAGACCAGCACCACCACGTGGTCCTCATGGTGGGGCTACTGCTCATGGTTATTACCAACAACCATGGTCTCCTCGAGCCTCGGATGATGATTATATTGTGCACCCACCACCTTCGAGACAAGGATCATTTCGACCATCTCATCCAACTTATCCTATGCATAGTCCTATCTATTATCAATCACCACACAGACCATCTCATCCAACTTATACTAATGACTATTATAAACCACAGTCACCACCACATCAATGCTCATCTCGTCCACTGATAAAAGTGAACAGTATCTATCGACCATCGTTACAGACATCACCGCCACAGGGCTCTCGTCGCCCGTTTTATAATGGTTACTACCAACAACCATCACAAGTATCATCACCACTGCCAATGGATGATGAGGATTACTACTATCAAAATCAAACAATCCCTCAAGCAACACATCCCCCAGTACATGACAACAACAATGGTTATAATGAAGAAGAAACACCTCCTTTTGATAATTACCCCAGTCTTCACAAATTTCACCTCAGGTGTCAAATCCTCGGATCAGGACAAAAGACATCACATGCACAACCAGCCTACGGAAGGAAGCGGGCAGTGGTATGTGGCGTGAGCTACCTGGGACAAAAGAGCAGCCTTGAAGCAAGCATTAGTGATGCCAGGTCTATAAAAGACTTTCTTGTTAAAAATATGAGATTTCCGGATGAATCCATCTTTCTCCTCACAGGTAATATGATTTGATTAATTCCCCTTAGCAAATTTTGAAATTATATATTTATATTGTCTTAATATAAATTGTAACACACTACAGAAGACGAAGTGGATCCCTCCCAGATACCAACAAGGAGTAACATTCGAAAGGCCTTAAAATGGCTAGTTGAAAGCTGTCAAGCAGGAGATTCACTGGTTTTCTACTACACAGGCCATGGCTCGAAAGAACGCGATTTTGATGGAGATGAAATCGATGGCTTTGATGAATTGTTATGCCCTGTTGACTATCAGAGTGCAGGGAAGATAACAGATGATGAAATTAATGCTACAATTGTTCGACCTCTGCCTCCTGGAGCGAAGCTTCATGGCATCATTGACTCTTGTTTCAGTGGAACTGTTCTAGATCTACCTTTTTTTATCTAAAACGGATAGGTAGAGTCTCTTGCATCATACAGTCACTAGCACACTTTACCTACATGCTTGGACCGAGAACCTCTTAATCACTCACTGTTCTAAATTTTCCGTCTTTCAGTTCCATTGCTACACACATCTTGCAGAGAATATTTTAAAACAGTGTTACTAATAATGATGCAGCAAAGGAACAAGTAGATGGGTAGATCAGCGTATACAATATGCAGCATATAAAGGAACAAGAGGGGGACTTGCCATCTCCATTAGCGCTTGTGCTGATAATCAGAAGTCTGGAGACACAACTGTACGATACCACTCCTTGTATTTCCTTTATAGTTATCAATTTATTATGTATCACATGTCCCGTATATATCTTTGCATTTTATTCTAACACATTTTCACCTGTGCAACCTCTGTCATGACACAATTACGCAAAATATATGTATCTATAGCTAGATCACTCATTTTAAACTAGCGAAGTATTATAGAAATACTTGTATTCTGCAGGCTTTCACAGGTAACTCTACCGGGGCTTTAACTTACAGCTTCATTCAAGCACTAACAAAACAACCCAACATAACGTACGGAAGCTTACTCAATTCCATGCGAATTAGTATCTCTAAGGCTCAACAAAGAGTAGACCAGCCACCACAGGTACATAACATAGATATACGTTAATGCATAAGGTTTGATAGACTATCTGGATCTACATTATGCATATAAACAAGGTAGTCCTATTCACAGTGTTGTTTGCCTCTTAATGCGTTACTGAAGCTCCTCTAAACACTTCAAATTTTTCGAAGAACTAAATGATAATGCTAGCGGACTGCTGTTTCTAATATATGCTTTTTCTAACTTTTGTAGGAGCCTCAGATATGCTCCTCAGAAAAATTTGACATTCACTCAAAGCCTTTGATCATGAAAACACCTAAATACTAAAGCCAGTTTTAGTAGTGCCACATTGATGCTATTCTGTAATCCATTTCCATGGTTCAGTTATATATATACAACTAAGTTGTACAATGTGCAACTAAGTTGTATTTCCTTACACAAATACAGTATTGGGTGTTTCTAGTATGGGAAACTAAACCTAGTTTAAACACACCCTCCCCTCTTGATTCTGATCTCAACATTCTTCAAAACTATTGTTTATGGATATATGTTTATTGCTGGCAACAAAATGCCGATGTACAGGTGGTTGAGTTAAAGCTAGAACAATGTTGATATCCAGTTGGATTTGCCCTGAATGTTGGCAGTTAAACTGCTTGTGCTCATAAAAAAATACATTCTTGCAATTGGATGGGCATAAAATTACAATGACCATACCACCACATCCACACCAATGTAACTTGGAGAAACTAAATTGCTGACATATTGTGCAGTCCGCCTATGGTTGCAACTGGCTGGTAGTCAAATCCGTCAAATGTTTGCCATACTATTTTTGATCTTTATTCCATATAACAAAACTAGTAAAAATCAAGTCAGCTTTGTGTATTTTCGCATCTACGTAAACGTGAGAAAACTTCTTCACAACTAGGTCGTTGATCTGGTTCAGCCCAACAATCTGTCACAGTATCATCATCATAATAATAATTATCGTAAATACAAGTTTCAAATTTCAATGTTTACAGGTATAGTGAAAGATAATAGATTACTATAAACAACGGACCTGCAATTAGCTCACCCAAGGGACCATCAGGAATTTCTAGTCTCAATCCATCATGTGCAACTGTATATATTACCTGTATGGCAGATACCAAAAATAGTCAAGCTTGGATATTGTCACTACTATTCTAGTGTTCCTCTTCCATCTCTACCTCTTTATCAGCTAATAAAATAAGTAGCAATGAAACACTCACTTGAGCTGATGGTACACCTTGCCATGGTTTATTTAGAGTATATAGCTCCCATATTATAACACCAAGGCTGAATATATCACATTTCTCTGTAAATGGTTCATTGCGAATAAGTTCAGGGGCCATCCATTCAGGAGTTCCTGCAGATGAAGAATCTCTCGTAGGTGACGTGGTTAGTACACGTGAGAGCCCGAAATCGCAGATCTTGACTGTCCAATATCTACCCACTAAGCAATTTGCACTTTTCAAAGCACGGTGAGCTACTTTCATTCGGTGTATGCACATCAAACCCCTTACACATCATAAGAATTATACACTTAATTAATTTCTTCAACATATAAAAAGGGGCTGTAGTTTACTAGTAATTTTAATTAATCAACTACTAGATAGCATCATGTGATGCAGGACAACTTGGTGAAACAATGAATCTATAAACCAAAAGATAGAATAACGATAAACTTAGGTGGATTAACCATAGAAAATTCACCACCCCAAAGATTTCCCAACCACAAAGGGATATAAACAATGGACTGCAACCAAGAAAGAGGCCAAATTCAATATTTAATAATATTTCAATAATCAAGTCAAATTAGCATGTGGGGGGATCACATCACTTATATAGGAATAGAAAACCCTAATGAAAATAATGAAAAAACCTAATGGACTAAAAGGTCTGTAAACATGAATTTATTATAAATAAACTATTGTTTAATTAATCTACTAGCTCCACATATAAAATATATAGAAAATACAATTTAACCATACACTAAATGTATTTAAATAAATTAATAAGATATATAACAATTTTTCACTTTCGAACCCCATCATTCTCCCCTTGTTAAATAAAACTCAACCATGAGTCTTGTAGAATGCAAGAACCATGAAAAACTGAACTGAAATGAAGGAAAACTATTTGCACTTCTTAAAACGGTCGGCTGAAATGTAAAGAATTCCGAAAACTAACTAGAGAGTGAAGTAGGTTCAAGCAAGTACTCTGAAATGACAAATTTGATATGCTCAACCTCAGTAATATCATCAAGTACTTTATACTCCTCAACAATTTGGAAGGAGTTAGGTTGTGGCATGGACCACTTGATCTTCACTAGATACCTCTATATCCTCAATGTGTTTAACCTCTTCTATTAAATCTTCGGTATCATGTCTACAACATGCTCAATCTCCATTGCTATTTCCTCCCCTTTGACTGTTTTCACATTCTCCAAATGTACAAAAAGTTGAAGTGGAGATGTAATAGTCTCGTGTATCCTCTCTTGTCTTTACGATGCACGTTCGTAACTTTCTTTTGCCAATTAAACTTTATGCTTCTTTTCCAACCTTCAAGTTCATCATATTGATTATGTAACTCCTTCAACATAAGTTGATACTCAAACAACTTGTGAGGATGATAGCATTCATAAACTTTGTATTTGACATTTAATGCAGGGAAGACATGTCTTAGAACATGGAACAATGCCTGACACTGAAGAATAAATTTGGAAGAGGCTGATTCTGAAATTTCAGGGGCTGACTTAGTATTCCTGAAAACTCCAAGTTCCTTTGATTGCAGTTTTGCAACATATATATACATATACATGATATATATATATAGGGAGAGGTTCAAGAGAGACCCCTTCTTAGAAAGAGAACCAGAGTCCCTATATATCTATCGTTGACTTACTTTTAATCCAAACGGATTAGATTTTGTTTAAGAGAATCTTAGTTTTAAAATTAAAAGAATCTTAGTTTAACAGAATCTATGGCTAGGATTAAAAGAATCTACGGTTAGGATTGAGGTCTCTAGTTCTCTTGATAAGGAGAATCTCTCTTGAACCTTACTCATATATATATACAAGCTTATAACTCGTGCGAAGCATGGGATGAATGACTAATATTTAGGTAAATTTATTTTTATATTATATTTTATTGATATTTACTATAAAAAAAATTAATGTTGAGAATTTATGTTAATATAATATAATATTATCCGTGAGAAGTTGTATAAAAGGAGGATTATCGGAGGTTAGAATTGTATGTTATTATACAATGATATTTATATATTAATATTCATAAACTTTTTTTTGCCAAAATATTCATAAACTTTAATGATATATTAAATAAAAATTATAGGATAAATAGGATTCTTATAATAGAAAATTTGTATGTATGATATATATTCTTTTTAAAATTAGATTTTATTAAAATTGAATGGTTAAGATCGTTTATATGGTTCATTTAAAATTGGACGGTTAGGATCTTTTCTATGGTTCACCTTGGACCAAAACTTTTAATCTTTCAACTATAATAATATAGTATAGATATATGTTTGTGTGTGTGTGTATGTATGGTTATCTCCTTTTTCCTTTGTACCAATGCAAACATTACTTATTCTTTTTTGCAAAATCCAATAACCTTGGGTGAATTAAGAGCTGAAAAACCAATACCCCGAGGATTTCCTAACTGTAGAAGGGATAAAAACAATGGATCGCAACCCAAGAAAGAGATCCAATTCAATATATAATAATATTCCAATAATCAAGTCAAATCCATGTGGGGGATTACATCACTTATATAGGAATAGAAAACCCCAATATTAAAACCTAATGGACTAATGTCAGTAAACAACTGGGCTTATTATAAATAAACTACTTTTTTGATAATCTATTAGCCCTACATATAAAATATGTAGATAAATATAATTTTACCACACACTAAATGTATTTAAATTAATTAATAACATATATAACAATTTTTCACTTTCGTTCCCCATCATCAACTCATGCTAAAATTATAAGTGATCATGGAATGATTCCGGACCTACCAAAGTGCAGGTGTAAGACAATATGAAGGAAGCTGAGTTTGGGGGACGACTCTACGACTGTTAAAACCACATATGCAAACATATATAAGAAAAGTTTTCGTTCATGGGGCTGGACTGTGCATGTGCAAGTATTTTAATTTTGTGATACTGCAGGGTATACAAGGATACGTTGTTAGGGCTTTACAAAGCATAATTGCTATGTTACAGTGAGAAGTGAGAACCAAAACGTAAAATTGATACAACGGACCTGCATATATCACACATCATTTTGAGTCTCTTGCGCCAGCTAAGTCTCTTTTTCTGTCCACTAACATGGATCAGATAATATAGAGATCCCATTTCCATAAATTCAGTGATCAAGGACAAGCGAGGAGGCGTTGTGCAAGCACCAAAGAATGAAATTACTGAAAGTAAAGAGAACTCTTGCTTCAGGACTGATTGTAAAATTGAATTTCATTATTAATTTGGAAAAATAAAACACCACCCCTTGCATCCCAAATAAGGTTCTCTTTCTTTAAAGGATTAAAATGAGAGTGTAACTTATATGAATGCACCAAAGTTAAGTTTAGTGTAAATATGGCCACTCAGTGTTGACTCTGAACTTCCCATAAGAGAGACGGACAATAAACAGCAGATTCACATCATCGGATGGACTATTAATTTCATATCACTGCAATTTTTAGCACAATATATTTGGGAAAGCAACAATATCAAAGAAATTATGCACAAGTACATTAAAGTTAAGTTGATTACCATTAGGGTGGCGCAGACGGCTGAAGAACAAAACAGAAGTTAGCTGACGAATAGAAAAACGAGAAAGGAAGGTGGTCAATATATAAGGATAATGACTATATGTATGATTTAATATTTTTTTGTCATTCAACTGATCTTTTCACAAACTATAATTTTTCTGTGATAAGAAAGAGCAGAAGGTACTTGCTTGACCAAAACTCAATGTACCCACGAGGCCAAGACAATAGTAATATACCTCAATATGGATATTTCATTGTAGAAATCTTCAATATTATCAACAGTTAGCACTTGCACAAGTAAAACTTTAATTGCAACCTCTGTTCCATTCCAATGGCCACGAAAAACTTCCCCAAAGAAACCTGTCAAAAAAAATTAATTTTAAAGAGTTTGAACCTGAAAAAGAAGATTTCTATACTTAGAACTATGAGGTCCTGCTTAGCTAAGATATAAAAGAACATATGAGGTCACATATAAACCACAATTCACTTCAGTATACTTCAAAACCAAAAGCAATTATACTTTTCTTTGTGCATGTCTGAGCTTGTAAACTGTCCTCTTTTTTTTCTACAGACTCATGCTTTCAAGCTGCCTACACAGCTATGGGATTCACAGCTATTATTTTGATAGTAACCAAATGTGTACAAACAACTCCTATCTATGCTACTATTTTGCTTGCAAAGTATATTGTGCGGATACGAGTTCTGTTCTATCTATATATGCAGGTTGGTACTACAATGAACACCATAAGTTACCGTGTAAGATATAATCCTCAATTGAAATATGTTATCAACATATTAACAGCTCTAAACCATGTTGCAGAAATATTCATATATCATATAATCAATAGCATTTTGTCGGTATACATCCTGTCTTTTTCACCTTAGTAGTCCTTCATGTCTTCAAAAAGTCTTTCCAAGACGCCAAAAACTTTGCGGCAAGCGAACATATAATGTATGTAGTATGCATATGTCATGCAAACCTAGTAAAGCATTAGAGCATCTCCAATAGAGGCACCCTCAAGGGGTGACAAACATTGCCAATTCACTATAAATAATAGTATTTTATTTTCACTTTCATCCATATTAAATGTAACAACTTTATACTCCAATAGTTGGCACCCAATACATAGTGCACAAATGGTCCCTACATCAACTAATCCCTCAACTAATAAAAGTTAGATATAATAAAACGGGTAGGAGTTATATATAAATTTTCTTACAAGATTTAACTTTTATCCAATTTTTTAGGGGTGCCAAAAATTGGCAACTTCTCTTGGCAACCTTAGAACTCCAGTGGGGTGTCAACCAAGAGTGCCATGCCACATAGACTTGGCACCCCCTATTGGAGATGCTCTAATAGAGCTTTTTCCTCAGGTTTCTGCTGTCTCTGTAAAGTTTTCATACCATTCGGTATTTGCGGGGAAGCTAAGACTTAAGATGGAGATGTAAAGCTACTCACAAATCAAAGAAGGCTGAAACTGAGTTCAAATCCTGGGTAAGGACAAGGTCAGCTAAATTTAAGGAAAGAATAAAATATGCAATAGATTGAAAGAAAGGGAAAAACGATGCAGTTGTCAAATTTATTTTGATTGGTGAAGGCTTGTGTAATCAATTTTATTACGTTTTCTTCCAATTCGTTGATATGGAATAGATCCTCGTAAACCATTTTGACAAGATCACACCTGACAGAGCCATTATTTATAAATCGTAAAGCATACCTATTCCTACACGAGGTCCGACTGTTAACTCAGAAAAATCAATGTTCCATTCTGGATACGGTAAGAGAGGCTTATTCAAGATCTCTGATGATCTAATCACATTATTCCAGGTCGCGATCATATCAATACTTCTCACATACTCTATGGCTCCACTCCTTTCAGAATGAGGGGAACCAAATTTATGAGGAGATGAAGGCAATGAAATCGCTTTCTGATAACTATCTTTTTTCTTGTGAAGAGTATAAGCAGCAAAACTTTCACCATATAACTTAGCATGATCATCTTGGTGGAAATCTGAAACCTGAAAAGTGATGAAACACTTATACACGATAAACACACTGAATACTTATACACGATAAACACACTGCATTCAAATAAGATATTTAACCAACAGGGACAAAAAACACAAGACAAAAAACATTAATATTTTGAATACTCTTCTGGAGAAGAATTTATTACACACACATTTACTTGCAGATCAGGATTGTTGTGATCTTCATTAGTAGAACTACTTGGTGCATCAGCCTCCTTGGGAAGGTGCTTCAAGGTCTCACTCATTGCTCGCACAACTCTACATGGACATTCATAAGAATAATATTAAACTCGAATATTACCAACAAACAGTTCACTCTTTGCTGCTTTACGCTGATATTAATCAAATTAAAGGATGACAAAAATGAAATCAGACTTTTGCTAATTTTGCTAAAAATCAATAGTTTCTTTATAGACATATATGATGCACATGTCTAATGTTCAATTTTCTGGATTGCTTCACTAAAACCATGCGACAGAAAAACTAGTGTGGTTGAATCTAAAAGTATCTGAGAAGTAAAATAAAATCAAGAAAAATGAAATTATAATTACGTTATCATAAATCTGAAGGGTTAACTTCTTGGTCTGCATTAGTAAGAAAAATCAGCTATAGAACATGTCTACAAGCAGCTTCCACATAGATGGACTAAGAAGTGGATTCAGAATATATGTTAGTTGTGTAATGCTCCATAATTAGACCAAGACAGCCAATCCAAACAGGATGATTGCTAAAAGTTCAATATCTCTGAAGTAAACAGCATGTCAACACTTGAGAATGATAACCAAAAACATTAAAATTTATAAAACAAAAAATTTTGAATCGCATGTGTCCTAGTTACAACATTGCAAAAAATGAGCCTAAAAGAAATTAAGGTAGATGTGTACCAACCTTACAATATCATCACCAATTTCGGGAATCATACTAATAGAGCGTCGTCGTCTTCTACGAGATCCTGTCGGTGAAGCACCAGTAGACCTGTTAAAGTGGATGCGAAAATTATAAAATACTAGCTTATATCCCGTGCAATTCACGGATTTCTTTTAAAATACTACTATTTTATCATTTGTTATCTAATATTTTTTTTTAGTTTCTATTTGTTTTTATTCTTCTGACAATATTTTAATTTAATTAATATCATGCTTATATTGCTATTTTTTTCACTGTTTTCTTGTATTTCTGTTATAAAATGCAGGTATATGAATAAAAATATTATAATACACATTATTGAGTGGTTTGATTGGTTATATTTCTATTTTAATTTTTAATATATAACAGTAACGTATGTATATTACATTTTTTTAATTATATTTATTTTTATTTTTATGTAAGACCCATAGACAACAACATGATATCATCCCATACCATCTCACATTAACCCTCTCACGCTAGTTATATATAGTATATAATAAACTACTATAGGTATCACTATTAAAATATATATTTTACATTTGCTTCTTTACCATTATATGTGATAGTTAAAATATATTTTGTCTCTCTATCTATACTATATTATTATAACTGAATATGGGTTTATTTGGTAGTTTGGTTGGTTCAACGCCTTTCAAAAAAATTGCAAGAACTTTCTAAAAAAATTAAATTTCTAAAAAAGTTAAACATATATAATCTATTTAATTTATAATATAATAACATAATAGTTTAGATCAAACACAATTCTAATAAATATAATTGAATTATTATAATTGTTAAAAATTAATCTCCTAACTAAAACATATTTCAAATTAATCTCCTATCTAATACATATCTCTAAATAAAACATACAAATATTATATTATTGAACATTAATCTCCTAACTAAAACACATCTCGATCACATTAATCTCTTAATTAATACACAAAACATTATTTTATTAAAATATAAATACAATTACAAAAGTATATGAAAATTTATATAAATATATATATATATATAACATTAAATAAAGTTTAAATTAGTATTAGAAAAATTAAATTCAAATCTTATAAAAAATATTAAAATAAAAATTATTTGAAATATTAAAACAATTTGATCCATGCATCGCATGGGATATAAGCTAGTACCTATATATATATAAGGCCATGCCAATGCACTATATTTTGAAAATGAAAATATAATGGTTTTGTAAATGTGATGTAATTTTTGAAATATGTATTTGATGTATTTATTTTTCATTTTTATAAATATATTTTTTAGAAATAACATTAAATGATTGAAGTATTAATTTGTGTCATTTAATTCACTCCTTTAATTTTTAATATAATCTAATAATTATTAGAGTGGTCTTAGGGTCTCCAATTTAAGTGGGTTTCCATATAACCTAACTCATATATATATATATATATATGGGCGGACCCATGCTATCAAACTCACCCGGACTAAATATTTTAAAGGGCCTTAATTTTAAAAACAAAGAAGCTAGTTTTGCAAAATAAAAAAGTAAAGCTTCCTGTATTAGATTAACGTTTACATTCATAAATTAATCAAACAAATTAATTTCATAAACTAACGTTTAATTTTAAGATGTAAAACTTATATGTATAATAGTAATTAATAAGACCATGTTTAATGCCATTATACATGAAGACCAAAATCTAATTCATGTTTTATGCAGAAACCTTAATGAGAAAAAAGTTTTCTTTTATGATAGTATATATTAGTGACAAAAAGTTTAAAAGATTATATTTATACAAATACACGAATTATATCTTATATATAATTGAAATAAGGGAGATCAGCTCATTAGTCGTTATCGGATCCTACAATACTAAAAAATAGACATATTATAATAAACTTAAAAAAATCATAAACTTCATTTAATAAAAATACAATATAACTAATAGAAAATATTTAATAATAATATTCAAATATTCTCATGATATACATATATTTGAAATAAAAATAGAACTAATCAATAAATTAAATTCAAATATAATATATCCATACATGATATCATATAAATTAATATTGAAAAGAATAAAAATAAATATAATAAAATAAACATTAAAATGTTAATAATAAAATATTAAAAAACACAAAAAACAATAAATATTTAATAATAATATTCTAATATTTGTGTGATATGTATGTAAAATAAAAATATAAATAACTAATTAATAAAATTAAGATATAATAATATATTAACACATGATACAAGATACAAAATAAAATAAAAAAATAGTGAAAAAACAAAAATAAATATAAATTTTAAAAAAAAGAAATATAATATTAAAATAAAAAATTAAAAATTAAAATTTAGTTAATAAAATAGTAATAATAATAATAATCCGTGTTTTGCATAAACTATAATTATAAAATGGTTAAATTAAAATACCCGAATAGATGTTCGAACCGGCGTTGCTACAACTCTGTCGGCTGACAGTTTAATATGGCACGAATGTTAATTTCAAAAGCAACACTTATTACTACACTAAATGAATGATAGTCACTGATTCCTCATTTATGAATAATGTATTGGGCAGCGCCAATAACTGGACAGGTGTTAAAAAATTACAGTTAACTAGTGAAATTTTGCTAAACATAGAGTTCACCCGGGAGCCCAGCCTTGGGTCCGCCCCTATATATTTATATTATGTGTATATATTTCATTTTGGCAAAAAAACATATCGATCATCTATTACCACAAATTGCTATCAACAATTCAACATTAAGCAGTACAAGGTAATGTACAAGGCTTAATAGCAGTTATTGATTGATTGGGTGAAACATGGATAAGTCAATTCTACATTATTTAAAATTGAACTACATATATACAATTTCAATGAATTTTACTTAGGTTTTCATCGAGATTTATTACTGTCGAGATTGCAAAAATGTATACGAAGCATGTTAGGATATGCTTTAGATTAAGGCCAATGGTTGAGGAGCTGAGCCACCAGCTCCTAAAATTTAAAAGAGTAATGCTTTGTTTGAGAAATACGGAAAGATATGAAGATTGTGTTTATAGTAGAAAAGAAATATAAACAAGGGGGAAAGGAGTACAGACTACATACACATGGTAGCAAGTCAAATAAAAAAAATAGAAAAGCGAGGCTGTGTTTGTCACATGGGATTCATAACTTTTTTTATTATCCATTGTTTTAATCAGTGTTTAGTACAGTTCCATGATATTAATAAACAATAAAGAGAAGGTAGCATTAAATAGTCCCCCAAAATACCTAGAAAGTGATCAAAAATAGTGCATGATTATTTTTAAGATTTCGGTATGGTAAAATGAGTGGAACTTATAAATAGTCCAAGGAATATTATTAATCACATGAAACAAACACTGCAGATAGGAATATAGCTTTTTCCAACTACTATTTGACAAGAATGATATAATACATTAACTGTAACTGAGCATTAGAATCACAACAAGGATAAGGACAAACACGGAAACACACATTATTTGTTGATTGCTAAACAGCAGGTTTCCTGAAATATAACTAATATTAAATAAAGAGAGAACCTTGATACTTCTCCGAAATTCAAAAGTGAATCTGTATGACGACCAAGAATAGATCTTCCACGTCCTTGCATGAGAGTATCTGGACTAGTACTAATATGAGAGAGAGAGAGAGAGAGAGAGAGAGAGAGAGAGTGAGTTGGAAGAATCGACAAAAAATGAACAAACATAATCAAGAAATAAAAATAATTAATTAATGTGTCGGTTTGGCAGCAAAAGAAGTGTCCAATTATTATCCATGATAAGAGAAAAAAGAAGCACAAAAAAACTCATTTTATTATATATATAATTATGTATGGCTAACTAAAAATTTGAAACATATACCAATGTCACTTCTTGGTAGCTATCTAGTGAACCCCTGACTATTTTTGTATAAAAAGTAAGCCAGGGATATATATTAGAGAGGTGCTGTGCTGGAAGCAATTATTACTAACTGGTGTCGAAGGAAGCACAAATTTTCCAATAGGAAGGAGGATATAGAAGGCTGCAAAGCACATGAATAATCTTAAACTTCTTGCTAAATTGAATTTAGCAACATGGTAGTTGTGCACCAAGATGTTATATATGAAAGAAAACCCACAATGTATAGTTATGTACACTGTACAGATGTACCCATGGCAGTCATTTTCACTGATCATGCATCAAAAATTTCATAATTCACTTGAAAATATTTATTTGTGTAGCATATAGACCGATGGTTATACTCTACATGTATCATAAGCTTGTACTATGTAAAACTACAATGCATTATGTGTTATGTATAGCATGTAACTGAATAGTTTATAGCTATCAATACAAGGTGAGTAATTAGCAGAATTCAAATTACATATTGTCAACAAATAGTATTTTAAATGTGAATATATCTCATTTCTAAGGTAATTGAAAACTTTCCATTATTTTTCATTCTTTTTCCAGGAATTTGTATGGACAAGAATATTCTAATTAATGTACTTTAGAAGAAGAAAATGTTAGGTAGAAAGAAGAATTACAAGATCCTAGTTTGCATAACATCCCCACTATTTAGATGTAATGAAGGCCAAATAATTTTTACTCCCTAAATAATTCGTCTTTTCAGTTTTGCTAAGGAACTATTCCATGCTAGCCTCAAGTTAGAGTGTTATATATGCGTGTGCGTGTGCGTGTGCGTGTGCGTGTACGTGTGCGTGTACGTGTGCGTGTGCGTGTGCGTGTACGTGTGCGTGTGCGTGAAACTGTAAAGAGAAATTATTGTACAAAGTAGTGCCTCATATTGTATACACTGACAGAATGAAGAACCTAACTTATGTCACATAAGAGAAATTAATTAGACAGAAGTATTATGGTAATGAAACCTTGAGCTAGCTGTCCTTTGCTCAGCATTAGCATTCTTCCCGCTGCGTACCCAGAATGCATTTTGTACGTAAGGTTCACTATGAGATAAGCTGGAATATGGGAGAGTAAAGTTAAATGTTGGATTCAATAAGACTACCCTAAACATGGACAAACTGAAATGGGAAAAACAGCTAAACAGAGAAGAAAGCCGGAGAAAATTATTGGCACACAAATATGTCAACAAGCAAGTTGGCTCTTGTGTCAAACTTAATGATGAAGGTATAGGTATCATTACTTTAGTTGTCCCTTCGTCACTGTTTCTGACCTGTTCATCATTGAACCAGATATTGCTACAGCTGCTTCTAGTCTACGTTGATATAAATCCTGGTGGCTCTCGTCATACTCAGTACTGCAGACATAAGGAAATAGACCGGATCAGAAATGTGACGCAGACAATAGCTTTAAGAAAGACAAGGCTATCAAAGTAATCTGCTTCTTAATTTATATCTAGTAGAAAGCAGTTAAACAGTGGGATCCCTTTTCTCCTTAATTTGAGAAAACTGAAAGAATATATTGAACTGCATCCTCTTACCTTTCAAGATCAACATGGTCTAACAAGTTACACAGGGGACTGGTGGGTTCAAGAGGCGAATCACATGAGTCATTCTCTGGAGAGTAGCTTCCTCCGACAACAAAAATGTGAGACATAAGTACGGATTTGGTCGAACATGGTATTAGCTGACCAGGATGGCGGACAAGGTCAACAAGTGTTTCCACACTATCTAACACTACTAAAACAGTCATATGCTTATATGAGTCTGTTCTCTCCATTACTCCTTCCCGAGGTAAACCCTAGTTATAGAAAAAGAAGGGTACAAAGTTGGAGTACAGAAAGTTAGCGTCTATATAGCTAAGTGATTGGCATATGGAAAACAAATGTCAAACTTATTTGTGATAAAGTATTACTTACAGCAACAAGTGTGCTCTCAATCCCTGCAGCATCTGCAAGAACTTTAAATAAGATTGCCCGTGGATGACAAGAACCATGCCTCATTTGACCCAGCATATGGATACCTTGACTCTCCGAGGCATCTGATCCTTCCAATAGTGCATCTTTCACATTATATGGTTTGCAACAATCAGCAACCTGTGAATGGAAAAATTAGTCAAGGGAAAACGAAGAATAGATACCATAACAGTTCATTAATGCAGATATGGTAAACCCAATATATAGCCCACTAGTATAAATTCATCACCCAATAAAAGACACAGAATAAAAAACAAAGCGAAAACACACACTATCTTCACCAATTATACAACTAAAAAACAAAGGGGTCTGAAATCATTATTTATCAATAATGGGTTCACAGATACCCGGATAAAAACCCGTCATGTCTGATATCTCCAACGAATAACATCCCTCTTTGTAAAGAGTTAAGAAATAGTATGAACTGATTGCCAATGAAATGTGTGTGATAGTTTTACTCTCATTTAATTATCACATTGCTCAATTGAGATGAGATCCTTATGTCAGAATTATAATGGATTGCTTATAGATCTCCTAAACATTTCCATACTAAGATAATCCATAATAACAACTATAAAAAGGAGTTTCTAGTCTCTTCAGAAAATATAATTAAATTTCAGTCATAAAGAAGTAGAAAATTACAACCAGTACAACTACAAGCTTAAAAATTAAATTCAATGACTAAAAGAACACAGGGAAAGTAAAGATGGCTTCCTAAAGAACAAAAATATTAAGATGAAATCAATCAGACATCTAGTCATTTATCCCATCTAATGTATCCCTAAATCTTGATATTAAAGCTTTGCCAATGAAAAGCAGATGCAACCAGCTAATCGCATTGGAAGGTTTCTTAAGAACTGCTAAAGGATTCTTCATACTGGTTGACCTTTAATAAAAGAAAAAAAAATTACTTGAATGAAGAACAGATTTGGCTTATCCAATTTAAACCGCAATAGAATATCTATCAGAAAAACATCATACATGTTATTGATCTAAGCGTCTAACCATTTATACCATCAACAAAGCCAAAAAAACACTACTTAAATGCCTTTTTCTGAAAAAAATAATTAGATATTCTACAATGACATGCCACAGTTATATAATTTATACAAAAACATCGAGGATAAGAAGAAAACTAAGGAGAAATATTTTTGTAATAAGAAAAACGATCCCAGGGATATTTGATAGACCTGGTATCGCCAGAGCTAAGGCTCGATTACAGTAAATTGGAGGTGAGGCATGTTGATTTACTGTAATCGAGACTTGGCTCTAGAGAGAAACTAGCTCTGGAATCGTTTTTCATAATGACAAACAACCAAACCTTTGTAGTATAAATATCTCATTCTATAGATTTATACTAATTATGAGATCTCCTATCATAAGTGTATCGAATTAGTGGTCTATCATTTTGTTATTAATATGGTCTAAAACTAGTAATTTACTCTATTTTTATTCGATATTTTGTACTAACAATTAAAGTTGGTGCTTCAGAAGTATTTTTGCCAAACCAGATAATCCTCCAAAATCATTCAAACAATCCTCAGTCTGATAAGTTCAAATCAAGGGGCTACTATCAATATACTATGTCACCATAAACATTTTCTGTATGCTTACAAAATATATCCATACATATCAACCTTTCATATCTCTGACAAAGTACTACAACTGTCTCCTATAATTTTCTAATTCCAGAACAATTTGTAACCAGTAGCAAAGATACCGTCTATGATTCACGTATAGTTTATGTGAACACACTAAAAAAGACACCACTTATACATAAATAAAATAGGGGGGGGGGGTAAATTGACCTGTCGATCCAATTAATAAAGACCCTATTTAACACTAAACGTTAGTATAGATGTGTTAGATATGTATGACTAGAAAACACACCAAACCAGCTATCTTTTTTATCACTGCAACCGGATTTGAGCGTAATCCTTTAATCAGAGTCAGAGTCAGCTGCTTTAACATAGAAAGCTTCTTATCTTTACGCATGTCAACAATAACAACATCGAGTGCAATACCCTTCAGATCCATAGCATAAAGCTCATCAAGTGAAGGAATCGTGTCGAAAAGCTCCTTGAGTCCCTTTTCCTGCATAATAATTTAAATAAAATCAGTTCCAGAACTGTCAATCCTGACTCATGAGTATAAAATTGAACACAAATAACCAATAAATGTTTCTAAAAATAGATAAAATACATAGTCAGTGCTAAGGAACAATATCAGAACTGTAAGTGATTACACTCTGTCAGTAGCAAAGTACTACAGATTATACAGTGGGATAACCTTTTAGATTATTAAGTTCCTCTTTCATTTGATAACTACAAGTTCCAGATCCACCTGGAAAATATGGTGTCAGTGTAGAGTGTGATCAGTAATATGCAATGTGCATTGACTGAATTTACTTGACATAGTAAACGTAGGCCAAGTTTGTTTACCGGGATAAAGATAATAGTACTGGGATTATTATCCTAGGATTGTAATCTCATCATAATTATACCAGTGACTATTATCCTTTGAAAAAGTTATCCCTCAGATGTTTTTATAAAGGATTACACATAGTATTACTTGATTTCCAGTCAATTATACAGGCGAGTATAAATACATTATATGTATGTTATTATATTTGATATACAACTTTAGTTTAGTTTGACAATATTTATTATTTCATTGGTCTTTCTTTAATATAGTTTTAAAACCCATAAGTCTTATAATACCTATCAATAGATTATATCGGCTTTAATATATAGTAAATGCAGTCTACTTTTTGCCAGTATACATACTACAAATGGCTATACTAAATTGCAAGGTCGGATAATATATGACACTATTTATCAAGCCCATGTTGAATGTGGAAGAAAAGTTCGGTAATATATTAATTGCATGTCATAATTATAATGAATACCATAATAAATTTTCTATTCTTTAACCATAGATCATACATAACTACATAAATTTGAAAGAAGAAACCTCTATCTCCGATTTTATTTTACTATTTCATTAGAAACTTATGCAGTTGTAATCATAATAATGATCATTAAGGTTTCAGTTTTAAACCAGAGTCACCAGACGTAGATTTAATTTCATCAACTTGGCTTTTGCAGCTCTATGAATCATTTATATAGCACATAAGAATAAAAAAACATGTAAGAAATAAAGCTCCAAATTGATGCAACAAAAAGTGTCATTAAATTATGAAAAAAACTGGGAACAAAAAAATATTGGTTAAAAAATTGCTATATGTAAATCATAGAGGATGCACTGGTAATTTTTTGGGGACTTAAATAAAGAACTATTGGGGGAATATTTTATTGATAAGCCACAATTGCTTTATGTAAATCATAGAAAAACGAGGACCCAGTAAAAAAAAAAGGAGTGAATGCAGATATGGATAGTTTTTTAGGATCACCACATGGAATTACATGGCTAACACTCAGTTAATTAACCGTTTAGTGCAAAAGATCTGAGATAGAATAGGTATTAACAAACCAACTGAGAGGCAGATAGATCTTGTCGCAGTTACTAAGGAGCGTCAAAATCACAACAGGCTAGTTTACACAAAAAAAAATGCCACCTCCTCCTCACTAAAACATTTGACTATTGTACGAAGCATAATCCTATTACTAAATACTTTGATTTAGAAACTCAAAAGACAATTTGTCTGATCATGGTAAGACATGGGTAGTGAGTAGTAGGGTTGCTGACAATTTCTCATATTCTTGTTTTAACTATTTAAGGAGTAGGTCCTACAAAGTATTTTATCTGCTTTTCAGAGATAGAAAATTGTCTTGCCGCACCCTTTAACTTTTAGCTTAAGTTTTTTATTCTTTGTAAAACTGTGCGCTAATTTATTTTCAGCTGTGCTTAGTATTCTTTGATTTTGCTTGCAGTATGTAGTACACAAATTAGCAATAAACGAAATTCGAATCCAACAAGTCAATTAGAAAGATACCAAAGAATTTTAACGGTGAAATACTGGTTTTCTGGAAAAAAGACCAAAGTTAAATCATTTAACCATGTGTGTACTGTGGTTTCTGGTCTCATTTTTAGCAACATAAATGTGGGTTCCTATTAGTAACAGAAATGGTGAAAACAGAAAAGTAGCTTGCAGCAGAATATTTCAATAAAAATAATGTGTACTCACCAAAAGAATAGAATAGAAGCCATTAGGAATTGGTTCAGAAAGTTTTCCATGGGCCCATAGAATCTCTGATGCTTTTCGTGTGATCAACCCCTCCAGATCATATTCACCTTTTGGATCATTACAAGTTGAGGCTTCTTTTAAGGAAACCTTAGGAACTTCTACCCGATTTTGCATGAAGTCTACATCACAGGGTGTTGAAATAGGAGCCACTGGGTTATTAAACCTAATGCCATCTCGCCTCTCCTCCATCTCCTTAATGATGGAAATTCTGAAATCATTTTCCCCACATATAACCATTACTAATGTAACTCATATGCTGGCTGGAAGAGTATATAATTTACAACTTCCATTAAAGAACTGTGTACGACCTGCAATTATATAGACAAAAAAGTCACTAACTGAGCAAAAACATTATTAAGTTACCTGTCTTAACAATGACATGCTCTGAGCACAGAGTTCATGTTAATGTGAAGACATCACAGAAAACTTGGTGTCAGGCATGCGTACAACTTACATCTTCTTTAAAAGGAGTTTAAACAATTAATTTCTCTGTCTTAATAGATTAAATCTATAACATAGTCAAGAAAGAAAAAAATGAATTCACATGCACAAATAAGATAATGTATATATCCATATGGAATGTTTAAGTCAGAGAGATACAGAGAGGATGATTCAAAAGTTTCCATTGCTGTAGACCATTATACGTTGCCTGACATGCCTTCAAATATACACAAAACTCCCTAAAAATATGGTTATACGTAATGAAACTTGATTATCTAAGCTAATGACCGCAAAGTCATTTCTTTGACATAAACGTGTGAGAGAATTTAACATTTCCAATTGTACTTTGAAAACAATTGAAGAACACAAGGCGCTGAGCCCTGACGAAGAACCAAGGGTTCCGAATTTGTAACACGTGAATCAAGGTTAAGGCCATTATTTCTCATACAACAAGTAATCATCCTAGGAGATGAGTGAGCTGTAAAGGTAGCAGCGAAAGGCACAGTAACGAAGTGAAGGCGTGTGGCAATGTGATCCTAACAAAGATCAGAAGTGCATTATTGAATAAGAATCAAGCCCTAATGATAGTTCTTAGGCATGGACCAAAAAGAATATCAACCAGTAGCATATTGCCATACCATCTACTAAACTATGAAAAAGTACTCAAAGTTTCTTCATATTTCCCAATAATTTGGTAGATTGTACTCTCTGAAATATATCTAATTATATAGGAAGATAAACATGTTAGCAACTAGATAAACATAAATTTAAAACATAAAGTATTTCCGTTCAACAATGAAGAGTGAAGGCAGTATGCTGGACTCTTTTTGGCCCGTGACTCTCGTCAAGTTAGGGAGCGTTTAAATTGTTGATAATAATGATAATGGGAATGTATATGATTTGGAATTTCATGGGGTTATTCAAGGAATGAGTCATCCGTTTAATGGGAATGGCTGATCCCCCTCCACCAAACACTAACACATGAGAATAAGATTCCGATTAATGTCGTTTAAAAAACCCATAACCAAATGACCCTTAAATTTGACTCTTTTACATAATATATCAAACAGTCGATCATGCAAACTAATCAATGTCCTGCACATCTACAATAAAATTGGATAATATCACAAATGCCTCCCTCAGCTTTTCTTATAAATTATTATGACCAATTAATTATGTAATATTGCTATAGAAAATAAGATAGTAATAAATATACTGCATCTCCAAATAATAGTATAGAGTAGGAGCAAAACTTGTTGGATACCTAGACATCTAATTAATTGTTGGAAAATATGAAAGTGGGTGTCAGGACCTATTGCCATGCCTCCCGCATCATTTCACTACAACATCGTCTATTTAACTGAAAGGATCGATCCACCATAACATGTACAGTATTCAAAACAATTTACCTAGTGGCTGCATACAATCACAAATAAGTAACCTAATCAGATTGCATCCAGTTTATGTAAAATAACCTAGACATCTAGTTAATTCATAATAAATATTAAAATAATATGATTTGGATCTAATTAACGTCCAAATTTAATAGCAACTACCAATTAAAAATGTCAGGATCCTTTCAAACACCTTTCTCGTCATTTCACCTATAACCTCATCTATTTATATTAAAAAGCATTGAGCCATTGATCCACAATAACATACGATTATTTAATCTACCTAGTGACTACATACCGTGGTGGACCCGGAGGGCCAAAATACACAATATATTTTCATCAAACATGATAAATGATAAAAAAAATAATGCATTTACAATAAGGTTTTACATAACTGAACTTATAAATTACAATGCTATTGTGCAAGGTTTCATATACTGAGAAATATATCTTCACTAATATATCATTTAACCACTAATCTCATATTCTGCTACAAAACCTAATCTTGACAATATTCTGGGGGTAAATGCATAAAACATAGCCAATTTTACAAGTAAAGAGACCGATGGATGAATCATATTCTTTCCGGTTTCAAATCTTTTTTGGCTAAGTCCCGCAATTCCATTTAGAGCGTGTTTGACTCTACTTTAAGCATAAGATTTTATTACTTGAAGTTGAAAAATGTGTGTTCGTGTAATAAGTAAAAAAGTTACATAAAATTAAAAAAAAACAGCTCAAAGTGAGAAATTGGTCGGAGGTATTTTTTAGCAAATTATTTTAATTTTGTAATTTTTGATAATAATTAATATCATCATCCAAATGCACAACTTATAAAAAAATATTTTATTTTTAATAACACATAAGTAGCATGATTACAACAAATTTATCCAAACACATAAAACTTAAATTTAAGATTTTAACTTATCATTTTAGTACCTTTGAAATCATAAATTTTCTTTCAGTTTAGCCAAACGGAATCTTTAATTTAGAGAACCTATCATCATGCTTTACATCTTCAAAATAATTGGAAGTGCCATTCAAGTTCCATAAGCAAGAAAATTATGATGGATAAAATTTTGCAAACTTGATCAACTTCTTCTTATCTAAATCACGAAATGAATCTTATGGATAAGATATGAGTAGTGTTCTAAAATTCCCCTAGGCCTCCCTAAACGCCCAGAATTGGACCTAGGCAGTAAATTAGGTGTTTTTTCCAAAAGTTGGTTAGCTAGCTCGTAATTTACAAAAAGTTTAAAATATTAATAAGCATCAAAAAAATTTAAGTAGCCACCTTTAGCTAACTCAAATGGCTATAAAATAATATAATAGGAAGTATGTATATTTATTTTCTTATACAGTTTGTGGAAGTGGTATGTATTAGTGATTCGACTCGAGTAAATCTTATATTGTTGGTGCCAAATATTTATTTCATAGTTAATATTCTTTAATCTCCTGTTAATTAATAGTTAATGTTCAATACTCTACTAGTCGGGTGTTGGCCCTATATTTCACAATTTGGGGAGAAAATGCCCTAAATGGCACACCCTAAAAAAATGGCCCTAAATAGCACTCCTAAACGCTACATCGTGTAGAGTTTTGAAAAAAAAATATCCCCAAAACGCTACTTTAAGTTGTGTTTTTTAGCCTAGAACCCAAGATAAAGTAGCGTTTTCCCCCCAAAAAAATAAATAAATAAATAAATAAAATGCAAAACGCTACACGAAGTAGCGTTTTTCCCCAAAAAAAATTAAAAAAAAGTGCAAAACGCTACACGAAGTAGCGTTTTCACCCCTTTTCCAGCACGCCACACTATGTAGCGTTTTGGAGTGCTATTTAGGGCCATTATTACGAGTTGTGTCATTTAGGGCATTTTCTCCCCAAATTGTGACATACAGGGCCTTTTCTCTTACTATACTAGTCTGGTAGCATAAAAATAAATTTGGCTAATTAATTATCTTTATCAACAATTATAAAAAACAATGTAATGAAATAAGCAAACAGCCGACTAATGCTTAAATTAATACCTGATTTACAAATTAATCTCTTGAAGGTACTCTGGGATGCCTAGCAATTTTTAGAACACTGCCTAAGAGGAAGTTGCTGCTAATTTCACTAAACTATTCAATTCCTTTAACTTATTTTTGTAAGATATCCACGAATGAAATAAGAAACCAATCATAGATCATCTAATTCATATGTCAATAAATATGCATGTAACGAAAATGAATAATATTACGAAGGTGAATGACTACAACATTTCCACTCGTTAATGATCATAACAATGTCACAAAATATACATAAATATGATCATGATATGATTACAACAAGACCTCACTACATGCAATCATACTTACAGTAAACAATAATAAATATAAAACGCAATGAAAAATATAATAAGCTATCAATTATATATAGATATAACAAGGTAAATACATATAAGGCGAGAAAATGGGAAATTACCAGCGGATCGGAGCGTTAGAATCTGTTCAGAGAAGTGGAATCATCATCAAATTATGTAAGTGTTTGTGTTTGTGTTCGTAAATTGTGTTGTTACACGTACAAATTTGTGTAGTGTATATATTAAGTGATGAATAAATTTGCATACAAGGGTCTATATATACAGTATACTCACATTTTTGCTTTTTTATGATTTCTTTACTTGTTTAGCCTGGAAAATTGGAATCTTTGTTATTTGTTAGTTTTTTCCTTTTGTAAAATATTTTTGAAATTATTAAATTATAATTTGGGTGATATATGAGTTGGCTAATATTTAATTAAATTTAGATTCCGTTTAATATTGTTGTTTAAAATTTTTATATTGTAAAAAAGATTATCGAGAAAATTATTATGAGAAAAATTGTATTACCCTTTGATTATAGTTTTCATTTGTGCATAGTTTGAGATATTATATATAAAATATATAATATGTCTAGGTAAGTTTGATGTTAAAATTTGTAACTAATTTTCGCAAAAGTTGGAGAGCGGCTTTTTTAAAATCACGGGGACTTGATTTTTTTAAAAACAATTTTTGACCAAAAACAATTTTCAGAAATTTGCTTTTAAATTTAATCAAACAATTTTTTTAACTATTTTTCAAAAAAAGGTAATTGTTGTTTTTAGTAATTTTTTATATGTTATATTTTTATTTAAGAGTATTTATATAAAAAAATGTTAAGATCTAAGCGCTTATCACTACGTCATCCATGTTAAGAGACGATGGTTGCACAACATGCCTTTGACATAATATGCGCCTTGGTATAATTATGCGCTCTGTGATTACCATTTATTAGGATTTAAGCGTTTATCACTACTTCCCAATCCAATATGACTCCATTCCCCTGGTACCCAGGCACGGGCGCGACACATCATGTTACTCCAGATTTGAGTTCGCTTTCCATTGCTGGTGTATACAAAGGTATGGATAAATTGATTGTTGGTAATGTTAAAGCATTAGATATTGCAAATGTCAACTAGAAGTCTTGTTTTGAAAAATATATTACATGTCCCTACTGTTAGGGACTATACTGAACTATTCGTTTGAAGTATATATGACATTGTCCTTTTTATTGAAAATCTTGAATGCATATTTTAACATTGTTTGTATAATATATATTGTGGATAATCTATTATCAAATAGGATAACAGAATATTAGATTGTCAGTGTCTATATATAATATAATAAATGTTCATAGTTTAAGTGGAGTTAAACAAACCACCGGAATGACTAGAGTATTATATGGAAATAATCTATCTTGATTATTCAATAATACTTGTATGCTTTGTGTATATTGAACGAGATTAAAATATTAGAATTGTTCTTTTATTCTGACAATAAAGAAGAATTAAGATTCTATAATATTATTATTGCTTAGGTTCTTAATCCGGATATAGTGATTGACACTTGTATGCAATGCACATGTTTTGATTCATATGTGATGTGATTTATTGTTAATCACAATATTATGTTTTGGACAATGACATTGCATACATAGTGGGATATTGACTATAAAAGGAAACCGTGTTCGAAAATATTCAGGTGATGATGTCATCTTGAAAGCTCATAAAGATAATTATGTTTTAGTCTTGCAGGCAGATTTGTTCTTGTATAATTATAAGGTTGAGTGGATGATCAAGAATAAAAGATATTGATTAAATTAATTATCAGAAATTAATTTAATTAATGGGCATTCGATATATTAAATATGGGGAATTTAATAAGCAAATAATATTAGAGTCAAATTAAATAATTAAATTACGGCATTAGGAGAGGTAGTGCAAATATTAATTCTTTAGTGGATTGAATTAATATTTAATGACATTGGGCTTGACCTAGAATGTCAATGGAAGGCCCGACCTAATTATCCAGGATCCCTACTGTAGCCTATATATTCATCTTATTCTCTTCTAGCTAAGGGGTTGGAAACTAGGGTTTTTGTGAGCAGTCGTTCAAGGAGGCAACCAAGAATTAGGGTTCCAAGATCTCAAAGCTAGAAGGGAGGCAACCTTGGGAGGATCGAAGGTCACACTTCGCTCAAGGTGAATACGGGAATACAGTAGAAGACATGGATTTGAATCGCTTGCGCCGTAGCGATTAAGGTTAACTTTCTATTCAAACTCGTTTGTTTTCATATCATAAAACATAGCATCATGATTCGATTGTCCCAACAATTGGTATCAAGAGTTAGGTTTTAGGGTTCTGCGTTATATGATATGATGTCCATGTCGTAATTATGTATGTATATAGTGGTGGGCTTGTATTATTTTTTTGATGCAGGTTGTTATCCACTATTATGGTCATGGTTGTAATTATATTTTTGGATCCCACGTGGTTTATCGTGGTTGTAAATTAAACCATGAGGGTCGGTAATGATTAGTTTTAATTTTTTATTTCTATTTTGATTGTAATCTTATAATTCAAATTGTATTCAATTTAGATTTTGATCTTATGTAATAGAATAGATTTTTCTGTTGTATTTGTCGTATGTAATTGTTTGATCAACGAAGATGCGAGAAACAGAGTTCTTCCGCTGCTATATGCTGTTTTCGTGGCTGCTTCGCTGTTTTGGCTACAGATTTTGCATACGATATCCGATTGGGGCGAATAATACCTTTTCAAAAATGGCAGAACGAGACCTATCTCCAAATTTTTCAAGCCATTCTGAGCTCGTTTAGGCAGTCAAATAGGCGGCTGAAGATTTTTGAAATTTTTTCGATGGATGATTTTGAAGATTATTCTTCGGGGTCATAATAGTGGATGTATTGTATTATGTTTTACATAATTTTTGCTTATCTTGATTATTGCTACTATGTGTTCCATGTTTATTTGTTATGCCATGTGATACTAACCATTCGCATGCTAGAACGACATGGACATAGGGTTGTTTTATTATGTTTTAATCATGATGAGTATGTTGCTATGTTATGTGTTATATGTATTGTTATTATGATACATGTGGACTGCGAAAAAATGACATAGGGCGATGCATTTAGATAAAAATCCTCATAGTAAAATACTAAGTGGGAGAGGGAATTAATTTGGTATTAAATCTCACGATCTCCATTATTGTTTGTATGTAATTTAACACAAATGTGAATATAAATTATGTATACGTCACCCATCGTGGCATGTAATTTATGGTGTCTAGAGTGTTATGGAAATTACTAGAACAAACTTCTAAAATTAATTATGAATATTGGAAGGTACATATGTCACCCAACTGTGGCGTACTAAGTTTCATAGAATTCAAATAATAAAAAAATACCCTCTTTTTTGATAGATTTCACGCTCAACTAGGATGAGAATCTAAAATAACACATCTTTGAGTATTCTTGCATGGGTATCTAAGAAAGCGTGAAGCTTACCTAGCCATTTAGATTGGTGTCTAGAAAAGTGGTTAGCCTCTTGGCAATGCTTCCACCGGCCTGGCCAGTCAGACTGAATACTCTTTAGATTTGTAATTTTAGTAGTATCTTATTGTTAGGAGCAAGAATTTATCGTAGTCAAAAGGCACATCTGGTATTATTATTATTAATTTAAGATTTAATAATGGTATACACTTAGCTATGAAAAATAATATAGACCACCATAACGTGGCTAATTATTTAGTAGTAGGACCGAAGTAATATTTAAATAAATTTAGGTGGTATATAAGTCATTCAACGTGGCATACCAGAAACCTATGGTGTTTAAGTGTTGGTGTTTTAATTTTAAATAATTGTTAGAAGGACCAATTTTTTTAAACACCCTCTAATTATGTGTTATATGTATGATTTTCAGGATATAATGGGCTTTAAGCCACTTTTTACCATACTTAAGGATAACAAACTTACTGGACCTAACTATATTGAATGGAAACGTAATTTGGACATTGTGTTGACTGTTGAGGAGTAAAATTTTTACATTAATGAACCCAAGATAGATGAGCCTGCTGAAAATGTTTCTGCAGTTGAGAAGAAGTATTATAAGAAGTGGACTAAGGCTAATGAGATGTCACGATGTTACGTTCTGACAGTAATGTCAGGTGTTTTGCAGCATCAGCATCAGGCTATGTCCACTGCTTCAGATATGCTCTTTAATCTCAAAGAACTTTTTGGAGATCAGAATAGGGCTGCAAGGCAAGTAGAAATGAAAGCTTTAATGAACACTCAGATGTCTGAAGGGACACCTGTAAGGGATCATGTTCTTAGGATGATGTCACATCTGAATGAGATGGAGATCCTTGGTGCTGAGGTTGATGGGGAAACCCAGATCAATATCATCCTTATGAGTTTACCCAAAAGTTTTGAGCAGTTTCGCTTGAATTACACCATGAACAAGAGGATGTATAGTCTTGCAGAACTTCTGACAGAACTTCATGCAGCTGAAGGACTTTTTAAGCAGAGTGTTCAAGTCAATGTGACTGAGAAACCTTCTTTTTCTAAGCCGAAAGTCAAGAAGAAGAAAAAGGCTCAGACACAGAAAGTTGTCAAAGCTGTGGGAGTTTAAGGTGGTGCTATGAAAAAACCCAAGGGCAAGTGCTTCAGGTGCAAGTAGTTGGGTCACTAGAAACAGGATTGTCCTCTTCTTAAGAAGAAAAACAATACTGGTATGTCTCTTTCTCTAGTTACAGAAACATATATAGCGGGTATATCTACGAGCACTTGGTGTGTAGATACAGGAGCCACTGGTCGTATTTGTAATTCTATGTAGGGGCTCCAGCAATCCAGAATGCTTAGAGATGTCGAGATATATGTGTTCATGGGAGATGCTACGAAAGTAGCAGTAATTGAAGTGAGAGATGTTAATTTATATTTTGGTGATGATAGGAGTTTGATTTTGAACAATTGTCTTTATGTACCTTCGTTTAGAAGGAATTTAATTTTGGTTTCTAAACTTGCTTTGGATGGTTATAATGTTTGTTTGGATCATAATATTTCTATTATGAAGAATAAACTAGTTATATGTTCTGGTACATTACAAGACAATTTATACATAATTACTCCTAATCAACCTGCAATGCAACTACAACATAGGGTGTTAAATAACACATCTTCTATCACTAATAAAAGAAAGGAACCTTTTTCTTTGAACCAAACATATATTTCGCACTTCATATTATGTCATATTAACTTGAGGAGGATTCAAAGACTGGTAGTAGATGGGCCTTTAGGCTCGTTGACAATGGAGCCATTTCCAGTCTGTGAATCCTGCTTGGAAGGTAAAATGACCACTAGGCCTTTTAAGGCAAAGGGGAATAGAGCCAAAGAAGTGTTAGAACTGGTTCATACTGATTTATGTTGACCCGTGTCAAGCAAGAGGTGGTTATGAATATTTTGTCACTTTTATTGACGATTATTCTAGATATGGATACATTTATTTGTTGCGCCGTAAATCAGAGTGTTTTGACAAGTACAAGGAGTACAAAACTGTAACGGAGAAGCGACATGGAAAATGTATCAAGTCACTACGATCAGATTGTGGTGGCGAATACTTGCTTAGAAAATTTAGGGATTACTTATCAAAGGATGGGATCATGTCTCAATTGACTGCACCTTGCACACCCCAATAAAATGGTGTACCGGAGAGAAGGAAGCAGACTCTTTTGGAGAGTATTAGATCGATCATGAGTTATTCAGAATTACCCAAGTCATTTTGGGGACATGCTTTAGAAACAACAGCTTATCTTTTGAATTTAGTTCCTTCTAAGTTAGTTCCTAAGACTCCAAAAGAATTATGGACTGGTTCATAACCTAGTTTAAGACATATTCAGATATGGGGTTGTCCAGCACATGTGTTGAACAAGAACGTGATTAAGTTGGAATCTCATACATAAGTAAGAATTTTTGTAAGCTATCCCATGGGAACGAAAGGATATTTGTTTTATAATCCTAAGGATCGGGATGTCATTGTTAGTACTAATACTAGATTCCTAGAGGAGGACTATATGATGAACCATAAACCCATGAGCAGTGTCGTTTTAGAGGAACTAGGGTACTTGATATGATTTATTGGACTTATACGGATGGGTATAAGTCTATACTATATCCCTTTCTGATCAGGGGGATATGAGTATGAATGCTTAAATCCAGTTCGCTAATTTGGCTATTATGATACGTGAGTATCAATTAACTTTTATGAAATGTGGCTTCTGATGTGGATTTTACGAAATGTTGTGATTAAGGATTATTTATCATTACTCACTTTTTCTACTATTTTTAAAATTTTACGTTATATTTGTTGGACATATCTTTGACTCACTCTTACTTTTCATCATACACTTTTTCAGAGAAGACAAACGGTGTATCATTTTCACAGAACCGCTAGGAAAAATGTCAGGAGAGGCCGTATGGTAGTAACTTGTTAAACAATATGAGTGTTGCAGAAGTGGGGGTTGAATGCAACTTACAAAATTATCACTATTCTTATTAAAAATAAATAAGTCAGTAATAAAAGTAAGTTATGAAATATAAACAACTAAGCAAACAATTGAAGACATGTGTTTAACTTCAAAAAATAATTTTATTATTTTTTGTTTTGCTACAACTGCAACATCCCACATCGAATAGAACCAATAAGGTGGGGTGTTTGTAATATCCCACATCAAATAGAAAGAGTATGTTTGGACCCTTTATAAGGACAAGTCAATAACTAATGTATACAAAAAATTGCTAGCTTTTATGGGCTGACCTGTGGTGGGTTGTTGGGTCTGGTATGCGTTAAATTGTGGGCTTGGGTTGTTATAAATGGTATCAGAGCCATACCCGGCTGGAAGTGCAAAGGCACTGTCCGGGTTCCGTAAGTTTGTCCTTGGGCTCGACGAGGACGTCGACCCAATAAGGTGGGGTGTTTGTAACAACCCACATCGAATATAACCAATAAGGTGGAGTGTTTGTAACATCCTACATCGAATAGAAAGAGTATGTTTGGGTCCTTTATAAGTACATGTCAATAATTAATGTATACCAAAAATTGTTAGCTTTTATGGGCTAACATGTAGTGGGTTGTTGGGTCCGGTATGCATTCAGTTGTGGGCTTGGGTTGTTATAACAAATGTATGGAATGAGTATTTCAGCTACAAAGAAACAATAAGTATTGGATTTGCTAATGTTTCTTACTTGAGAGAAAACCTAGCTCAGTTGCATAAGAAAAAGTACTTGTGAGATATGTGTATTTATACTGAAACACACATCTCACTTACAAATGCATTTTTCATTTGTCCTAAAATAAAACTCAAAATATAAACTTTGCTTTTATGGTTCAACCTTAGCTACATTCCATTTGTAGATAAATTTGTGATGAGATGATAGAATTCTTTGACTCCTAGTGCACACCTTGTCTTTTTGCTTGTCTTCTCCCAAGTTGCAGTAGTAGGCTTGACATACTAGATAGTAATGTCTAAATCATTCCATGCGTTTTCACTATCTTATTTGCTACCTGGAACAGACTGTCAGCTTCACTAAAAGTTTACTATCAACTTTTAGCTCATCTTTGGTAACAGTATCTTTGACTCCGCATATGTTATTGTCAAGCCTTGATAGATCCTTGAAACTTACTATATCCAAAGCTGCTGTCAACTATCTCCGCTAAACGTGCTCTTAGTAAAACTTGTTGTCTGTGAATCTTCATTCTCCGCCAAGTTTATTGTCATTGAAATAGTTGTTGTCGTCTATCCCAATTGTGCTGTCACTTGAATATGTTGTCGTAAGCTTCAGTTGTAGAAAGTTACTGTCAAAATCTTGACCCATGATGTGCCTGAACACTTTGTGAACTTCTACTTCATGGATCGTGTTATTTTATTTGTACAAGACATTAACTATTGAGGCTTATTGTCACCTACTTGGCTTTTGTTAAACACACTATTATAGGTGACAACAAACATACTGTCAATATCCATATGACAGTACATTTTACTTAGTTTCTTATAAATTAAAACTAAGTAATTCTAGTTGTTTGCACCACAATCCCTAATATAACTCTCTGGTCACCCTAGGTTCATTAGTTTGCTGTTGCAGGATAGTATTAGTTAGTAGTTGAATCAAAATGTAATTAGAAAATAAAACTTATCTAGAGGTTTAATTACGTAAATTTGGTTTGTAATAATATTTGTGTTTTAAGTTTAGAATCTTATTTCATATTGTAACCTGTTAAAGATCATTGGTTGGTAAAAGGGGCCAGTTGCATATATTATATATGTTGTTGTGATTTACAAGCGACCCCCAAATTTAGGTTCCGGATTTGGAGGGCGTCACAAAGGGAGGGAGAGAGACCTTAATTATGAATTTGAAATGAAAAACGAAGATTATGTACGGGGAAGAGAAACGTTCGTGCGAGAGAAAGAGGAGGGAGATAGGAGAAACGAGTCAAGAGAGAGACAACATAATTATCTCTGCTTTATCGTTTGAAATGTAATGGCCGAGTGAGTATTTCAAATCCAATATGTTGGCTTATAATTTAAAAATATTTGAATTTAGATCAAATTTGGTTAATTCTGAATCCAAATTTTATGAGTTTTCGAAACACTTAATTTGTCCAAATTTTTCCTTTCAAATGAAATGACAGTTTCTAGACATCATATAATCACATTTCAAATTCTCTATACTTTTGTTATAAATAAATAAACTTGTTATTTTGTAAATTTGTTCAAAACTATTTTTTCACAAAAAATGGAAATTGTTGGATATAAACTATTTTATTTTTAAATTATAGTAATGATTTATTTTTTATATAATAATATAATTTAATATTTAAACCTTTTATCACCTTACATGTAAAATTTTATATTTTATTTATAATTAATGGAAATATTTTAAATATAAAATCTATATCTATATTTATATATTATTAATTGCTGCATAACCCATTACTAAGATTTGGTATCCAGGTTCAGATGAGATTTTTAACTTAACTTTGACTCATGAATTATCCATTTTTAGTTTTTGTATACATATTTTGATTTGTAAAATATCCATATCCATTATAGACATATTATTACTTATACAAAATGACTCCTAACTTCAATTACTATTAACGTTATTCAAAAAATTTATGGTAAACTCATTAATAAAAATTTAAATGAATATTCAAAATTTTGGTAAGTTTATTAATACAAATTATCACATAACATATTTAATTAAATATTAACATACCTATATTAAATCACATATATAAGTTATTTATTTGTATATTTTTATCATGACTTAGTTTAACATTAATATTACTAACATCTAATACATTTTGTTTATATTTTTTAAAATAGCATTATCATTAAAAATTTCATGAAATTTGAAATCAAAATCACAATTTCATAATTGAACAATTATAATTTATCATGTGCGTAACACGGGGTATAATATACTGTAGTAATTTAGAATAAGTCAAACAATTATGAAGCAATGGTCTAATCATGGATGTAGCATTTTTTCATCTGCCAGTTGTCAAAGTCAAAAGTTTAATAAGAATATTTATTTAATTTTTAATTAAAATTGTTTGATAATAAAGTTTGGGCTGGGCCAAATTTTCTTCCACCCACCTCAGTACTGAGATTCAGTTGACCCACAATATATAGTTGGTGATTTGAAAATTCTTGTGTATAATCATCTAATTTACCGATTAATGATCATATAAAGTTCAAATTGCACCAAATTGACAATTGGAAAAAAAAAATCACGTAAAAAGGTAACCCATTTCGTTGATTTTGTATAACATGACGCTGCTGCATCTTAACTAAAATGTTATCAGAATTGATTTTTGAAGAAATATATTATAATGATTATATATTTTTTTCATACTCTTAGATTGTGAAATCGAATTATATTTATTTTAAAATATAAGCAGTCAAATAATTCAGACCTCAAATTCAACTATTATGTGGTGAACTTTTTTTTTTGACTAATTAGGTATATACTCTTACAAATGAGTATTTATTTTAAATAATCTCGGGTTGAGTCAGAGACGAACCCAAAGACATGAGAGTATGGGATGACAGAGGATAAACCGAGGACATGGTGAACTTTTATTTATATTCAAATAAAATTATCATATAAAATAACATTATATTATATAAAACATAATCCTACATCAAATTATAAGTAATTAACTATTATTTTAAAAAATAATAGTTAAAAAATATGTATAATTTTGATAGGGTTCGGTTTCCTGTAGGGATGAGCAAAAAATCGAAATAAAACCGAAACCGAACCAAAACTGAACCGAAACCCGTAAAAACTGATATGTATAAAACTGAAATAGAACCGAAAAATAAAAAACCGAACCATGTGATCAGTTTCGGTTACAATTATAGGTTCTAACCGAACCGAATCGATTATTAAAATAAATTTATTAAATATAATTTATATGCAATTTTTTAATATATATATATATATAGGCAAAAGTTACAAGGAAAGCCTTAAATGAAGTACTAATTGGAGAACATATATGTCCTGCATTATATTCTGCCTATAATATACTCCAAAATCTAACGCGAGACATATATATTCTCCAATTAGTAATTCATTTAAGATTTTTCTAAGAACAAAACCCATTATATATATATATATATATATATATATATATATAAGTAAGTAAATAACTAAATATAATATATATATAGGGATGTATATGAATAACTCGTTAATAATCACAGGAAGAGATGAATGTTTACTCCGGAAAATGAGATGATAACAACACAGGAAGAGATGAATGTTTACTTTGGAAAATGAGATGATAACAACAATATTTACTCAACAATTTAATCAAGTAAGAAATAATACTTAAACCAGACAAGAAGCCGATATGAATCTATGTATGAAACAATTTTTACTGAAAATATTATATTACTGGAAGTTACTTGCTAAATACAAGAAAAGAGAAAACAATACTAGAAAACTAGAAGAGAAGAGAATAAAACTTACAAAGCAGTTTGCATCCTGCCTAAAACATACAACTGAAGCTCATATATATAGAGCAATAAAAGAGGGAAAAGAACAGTCTTCCCATTAACTGAACATGTTACTGGAGTAAAAGTGAAAAGTTATTCGAGTAAAAACATGTTACTTAAGTAAAAGTAAAAGTAAAAGTAAAAGTAAAAGTAAAAGTAAAATAACTGGTCAGTATTTTTGTCTTTAACTGACGGCTGATTTTGTCGTTTTGCTGAAGTCTTTGACTGTCGACTGATTTGTCGTTTTGCTAAAAAATTCTGACTGATGAATAGTGACTTTCGTTTTTATGCATATGGGTCTTGTGCATCTTGTAGAATGCCATATGGATTTGTGACTGATTGATGACTAGAACTTTGACTTCTTTTAGAGGAATTGTTGTCTGAGCTTTCTTCTTTGAGACTGCTGACTCGGTCTCGGATGACTTTCAATAGATCATTTAACTCTGAAGTTGACAACCTGTTAATTGTAGAAACATCCAAAGAAGAAGATTCTTCTGATTTAACCTTTTCTTTGGTAACTGGTTTTTGATTTATAACTGGGAATTCTTTCTGGACTTGACTTATTATTCTGTTAATATCAAATTTATCCCACCATTTAACAAAATGAACTCTTGCAACACAACTATATCCATCATGTTGAGTTACTAAAACTGAATGACTTCCTGCCTTGAGTGTCGTTACTGTGTCCTGTATGGGCATGGTTATTTTGAATTGCCATTTTGAAATCCAAGGCACTTTGTATTTACTAAAGAAATGAAGGACTTCATATCCTACATAATCAGGATTTTTACTAGTTCTGACTTTGTTAAAATACTCTATTTGATCCCAGAGTATTTCAGGGATGATGACTCTTAAAGGACCATAAATATTCCACCAACCTGTGAACCAAAGTGGAATTGGACTTTTGAATTTATGGTCAAATTGTATGAACCATGAATGACTGGTTTTGATATAAAAATACATTGTTCCATGCCTCAATATAATCATAATAACAAAAATGTTGAGGAGGGTTAGTGTGTAATAACTGAAGATCAGATGGGTGGCTATGCCACTTATCTTGGGAAATTATCTGTTTAATATAAATAGAATGATAAATGATCTTGGATTCATCCCTTCTATCAAAGATTGGTTTAATGGTTACTGAATCTGTTTGAAGTAAAATTTCTTTGTAATATGACAAAGATTTATATGGGGCTAAAGGCTCAAAATGCCATCCTGGGGGGAAATATTGAGCTGCTAGCTTGATTGGGTCATTGTTGGGTTTCATGAATTGTTCCATGAAGAACAAGTTATATTCAGTCCTCTGAACATAATCGGTAATTGATTTTGAACATATGTCAAAAGGAATGATTTGCTTACTGGGGACAATTGATTTACTGGAATTAGCAAATGGATCTATAATTGGGGGATTACTGGCAAGGACAGTATTATAAGGTTTAGGGATTTGGCCTAAAACATGATATCGGTTGACTACATCAATTGGTTGGACTGGAATAACTGGATGAGGAACCATGATTCCTTTAAGTTTATTATCATAACTAGCTCTGCCACGAGAGCTGCTTCCTCCTCTACCCTCAGGGTTTCTTCTGACACTCATTTCTCACTCCTGTTTGTAGAAATTCTCTAGTTAGAAAATCAGGGATAGAGTTTTCACTTCCTTTAATATATTGTATATCAAATTCAAATATACTTAATAATGCTTGCCATCTAGCAAAAATTTGTTTTGATGCAATGTTTTGAACGTCTTTTTCTAATATATATTTTGCTGATTGACAATCAATTCTAACCAAAAACTTTTGATTTAAAAGTTCATGCTGTAATTTATTAATACACAAAACTAAACTTAAAATTTCTTTTTTAATAGTTGAGTAATTTTGTTGAGTATTATCCCAAGCTCCTGAATGAAAACAAACAATTTCTTCCTTAGAAGAGTGATCAATCTTTTGTTTGAGAATTCCTCCGAATCCAATTTCAGAGGCATCAGTTTCAACAATTTTAAATGCAGAAGGATTTGATATTCCAAGATAAGGAAGAGTCTTGACATATTTTTTAATGTCTTGGATAATAGAAGTATGAACTGAAGTCCAAGGTGGGGGATTACTCTATAATCGTTCAAACAATGGTTTACACTGCTTCCTGAGATCCTTATAGAATTCTCCTATATAGTTAAGGAATCCTAAGAATCTTTGAAGCTGAGTTTTATCAAGTATTTCATCAGGAAATTTGCTAGCAAATTCAATGGCTCTATCTATTGGTTTAATTTTACCATATTGGATAACATGTCCTAGAAATCTTACTTTTGTTTGGAATAGTGAGCATTTACTAGGCGAGAGTACTAGTCCGTTAGTTTTGACTGTATTGAAAAAAGAATTTAAATGTTTCCAATGTTCTTCTATTGAATTGGAATAAATTAGAACATCGTCAATATAAACTATAATAAAATGACTATAAGGGTTAAATATGTTATTCATGATGTTCTGAAATTCACTAGGGGCATTCTTAAGACCAAATGGAACTACATTCCATTCATAATGTCCAAAAGGAGTAGTAAAAACAGTTTTATATCTATCTTCTTTACTGATCTGTATTTGCCAGAATCCACTTTTTAAGTCAAATTTACTGAATATAACTGCTTGGTTTAACCTGTTTATTAAATCTTTTTTATTAGGTAAAAGATATCTAATCCATTCAAGTACTTTGTTTAATGGTTTATAATTAATTACCAATCTTGGTACTCCTCTTTCTTTTTCAGCATTTTTATTAACATAAAAAGCTGCACATGACCAGGGAGATTTATTATTTTTTATTAATCTTTTACTAAGTAATTCATTAATTTCTTTTTTACAATATTCTAACTGTTCGTGGTTCATTTAAATAGGCCTGACTTTAGTTGGAATTAAATGTTCCTTAAATTCTTTTGCATAAGGTAGATTTACTATATGTTTCTTCCTATGCCAAAAAGCATGAGGAATGTCTGAACATAATTCTTTTAATAATTTATTATTAAATTGTTTAATTTTATTTTAGAGTTCATTATTTGTTAACTGTTCTTCAATTCTTTTATATTTGATTTCATTTTTTAAATGGCTCTATTTACTATTTAATATTGTAAGAGTTTTAGTAACAGAATTTTCTTGAATAGTTTTTAAATCTTTTTCTTCAGGTTCTAAAATGAAATTAAATATTACTGTTTGGCCTAAGTGTTTACTAGTTAATCCTTTAGTTGAAGTTGTAAAAGGATAAAGTAAATAAATAAATGGTAGTCCTAATATGATTTTATCAGTCATATTTGTTATTAAGACGAAAGAAGTTTTAAAACAAACATTGTTTTGACAAATGTGTACATTAGGTAATTTATATTTTATATTCATTTGGCTTCCATTAGCTGAGCTTAATCTTTCATTAGTTTTTTTATAAAAAGTCGTTGGAACTAATCCTTCTTGAATACAATTTAAATCAGCTCCTGAATCAACAAGGGTTGCAGTTTCAATGGTAAAGGTCTTATTAATTATTAATTTAATATTAATATACCATTTTTGAATAGTAATTTCTTCTAGCATTTTTAATGAAAGTCCTTGTTGTCTAATAATTTCGGAGTCTTTATTATTTTCTGGCCTTTCTTCATCAGAAGAGTCATTTATTAATAATTCTGAATTGTTTTTTATTTGTTCAATTTCTTCTTTTAATTTGGGAATTTCTTGTTTTAGACTAGAAATTTCTTTCTTCAAAATATTAACTTCTTGGTTTAAATCTGATAATGTTATTTCTTTAACTGGGGTTTTAAATCTTTCAAGAGTCGTACTAAGACTAAATTTGGGTTTGTCTTTAGTTTTCCTACTCTTATTTTCATTATCTGATGTTAGTAGAATTTTTAATTTATTCATATATTTTATTTTTAATTTTGGATCTGTTATTTTACTAATTAATTCTATTAATGAATTGGATTCTTCTTCTTGATCTTTATTTAATACATTTAGTGTTTTAGTGGCACAATTGCACCCATAGTAATGTTTGGTTTACTATCTTCACTATCAGTATTATTAGTAGTTGTTGATTGGGAAGGTAGATCTATATAATTTTCGCAAGATTCATTTTCAATTTTCATCAATTGTAGGATTAATTCATTATCTTCATTAGAGATCTGTAGTTGGTTAAGTTTATTTTTGACTCTACATTCATTTTTATAATGACCTGGTTTGCCACAACCGTGACAAATAATTTTGCTTTTATCAAATTTCTTAGTAAACGATTTATTAAATTTCTTTTTATCAAAAGATTTTCTCTTAAATTTTTGTGGTTTCTTGTAATATTCTTCTTTATTATCCTTTTTAATATAATTACTAAATTTTTTGTATTTATTATTTTTAGTTTTATTTCTGGAAGGAGCTATGGGAGGTAAACCATATTGCTCACAAAAAGTTCCTAACTCATATTTAGCTCTGTTTTTGTCTTTACTATAATTTGCTTAGTAATTTTGTGGTCAATACACATTTTTAATCTTATTTTTTGTATGACACTTATTATTTCTCCATATGTTAATTGTTCATAATTTATGAATCCTAAGTCTTTACTTGATTCTTCACGAATTTTATGTGCAAATAGATTAGGTAAACCATTAACAAATTTTTCTTTCCAAAATGGTTTATTACTATCGTCTCTTATCATAACTCTGGACAGAAATACATCCTTATACCATCTAAAGTCACTCAGAGTTGGGCAATTTAGGTTACTGAGTTGGTCATGGATTCTTTCAGTAATATTACTAGGTGTTCCTATAAAATGTTTTATTATCATATATATTAAAGTATTAACTCCGTCAGGAATAAATCCTATCTCTTCTTCAAATATTGGTTGACCATCATTGTCTAATTGATATGCAGTAATTATATTATGTCTAGTATCTTCAGTAAGGTGTTTTTCCCACCAAGATCTTAGGGTTCCTGTAAACCCATTAGTTAGAATTTCAACAATATTACTTTGGTTTAAATGATCAAATGTTGTTATATATGTATTTGCCACCATTGACATATGGTTTAATTTGTTTAATATTTCTTGTTCACTAAAACCATCTATATTCCACTCATACATTTTATTGGCTGAAACAGAAAACTGGTTATCTAGGTTTCTTTCTTCAAATTGTAAATCTGGAGGAGTTATCTGGAGTACCAATTCTTCGTTTGTGTTGTGATATTGGGTTGATTAAAACTTAATTTTTTAAATTGATTTTCTATTTCAATTATAGAATCATTATTATCACTATCATTAGGGCTTTCATAAAAGCCTAAAACTCCTATAGTTTTGCTTGATTCTGGTTTATCTAATTTTTTAAATATTTTATCAAGAGTTTTAATTAGTTCTTTATCTTTATTAGGTAGACTTAAATTTTCTCTTTTACTGGGTCAATTTATCAAGGGTTTTTCTTCACATTCTTTATTTGGATCTGGATATTATTTAATATCTGAATCTTTAATCTTGTCTTCAATTTTATCTAATTGCTTACATAAAGAGGCTAGATATTGATTAGTGAAATTATTTTGCTCAATTAATTTCTTTTCATCATTCTTCCCATCAGATATTTTAAATGGTGAAGCTATGATAACCGTATTTTTAATTGGGATTATTAAAGTTAATATTAAATATTGTTCCTAGCTATGATAACCGTATTTATCTAATTGCTTACCTAAAGAGGCTAAATATTGTTTAATATTATCTAGATTCATTAAGTTATTTGTTATTGGTGCCTGGGGTATTTCATTATCTAAAACCCATTGGCTAGGAAGATTGATATCAATATTGTTTAATAACTCAATCTTCCTAGCCAATGGGTTTTAGATAATGAAATACCCCAGGCGCCAATAACAAATAACTTAATGAATCTAGATAATATTAAACAATATTTAGATGGAACTGTTAGAATAAGCTTCGATAATATTATAAAACCATTAATGTTAGACGAAATAACTACAAGGTCAGTTACATCATCTAGACAAGATTCTGAATTACTTAGTAGAACAAATGTTAAAAATATAAAATTAAAGGGAATTATTAGTGAAGGACAGACTAGTCAACCCTATTATAATAAATCTAGTAACCAATCTGAAGAAGATGAAGAACATTTATCTCCTACACAGTCAGATTTTGAAACAAGATCTATTAATAATCAACTAAAAGTAATTAATAAAGAAGTTAAAATCAATTGGAAAATCTTAACAGAAGATTTTAATTCAAAAGAAAATAGATTAAAAAGACACCAGTTTAGAGACAATCATAGTCCTGAAGAAAGAGAAAAAGTAGTTAATAAGTAGAAATCATTCCTAGTAAAAGAAAAAATAAATATTACTTTTTATTCTTGGTATGAAAGATACTATGGTAAATGTAATGTAATTACTAAAATAAAATGGATTAAAGAAGATAAGACAAAAGTATCATCTAGTCATCCCCCTATAGAAACAATAATAATCCCAGTTAAAAATACGGTTATCATAGCTTCACCATTTAAAATATCTGATGGGAAGAATGATGAAAAGAAATTAATTGAGCAAAATAATTTCACTAATCAATATCTAGCCTCTTTAGGTAAGCAATTAGATAAAATTGAAGACAAGATTAAAGATTCAGATATTAAACAATATCCAGATCCAAATAAAGAATGTGAAGAAAAACCCTTGATAAATTGACCCAGTAAAAGAGAAAATTTAAGTCTACCTAATAAAGATAAAGAACTAATTAAAACTCTTGATAAAATATTTAAAAAACTAGATAAACCATAATCAAGCAAAACTATAGGAGTTTTAGGCTTTTATGAAAGCCCTAATGATAGTGATAGTAATGATTCTATAATTGAAATAGAAAATCAATTAAAAAAAATTAAGTTTTAATCAACCCAATATCACAACACAAACGAAGAATTGGTACTCCAGACCAACTCCTCCAGATTTACAATTTGAAGAAAGAAACCTAGATAACCAATTTTCTGTTTCAGCCAATAAAATGTATAAGTGGAATATAGATGGTCTTAGTGAACAAGAAATATTAAACAAATTAAACCATATGTCAATGGTGGCAAATACATATATAACAACATTTGATCATTTAAACCAAAGTGATATTGTTGAAATTCTAACTAATGGGTTTACAGGAACCCTAAGATCTTGGTGGGAAAAACACCTTACTGAAGATACTAGACATAATATAATTACTGCATATCAATTAGACAATGATGGTCAACCAATATTTGAAGAAAAGATAGGATTTATTCCTGACGGAGTTAATACTTTAATATATACGATAATAAAACATTTTATAGGAACACCTAGTAATATTACTGAAAGAATCCATGACCAACTCAGTAACCTAAATTGCCCAACTCTGAGTGACTTTAGATGGTATAAGGATGTATTTCTGTCCAGAGTTATGATAAGAGACGATAGTAATAAACCATTTTGGAAAGAAAAATTTGTTAATGGTTTACCTAATCTATTTGCACATAAAATTCGTGAAGAATTAAGTAAAGACTTAGGATTCATAAATTATGAACAATTAACATATGGAGAAATAATAACTGTCATACAAAAAATAGGATTAAAAATGTGTATTGACCACAAAATTACTAAGCAAATTAGTAAAGACAAAAACAGAGCTAAATATGAGTTAGGAACTTTTTGTGAGCAATATGGTTTACCTCCCATAGCTCCTTCCAGAAATAAAACTAAAAATAATAAATACAAAAAAATTAGTAATTATATTAAAAGAGATAATAAAGAAGAATATTACAAGAAACCACAAAAATTTAAGAGAAAATCTTTTGATAAAAAGAAATTTAATAAACCGTTTACTAAGAAATTTGATAAAAGCAAAATTATTTGTCACGGTTGTGGCAAACCAGGTCATTATAAAAATGAATGTAGAGTCAAAAATGTTAGGGATATATTCATTTGATGATGTATAAAATACTAGAACAGGGTCTAGATTAGTTTATCTGTAATAAGTCTTTCTAGTCTCTGAAATGAATAATCAGAGTCTAGATAGTCAACATTCATGTTACTTGTACTTAGAAGAATTTCTATAGAAAGTGAAACCAGAGTCTGCATGAAGATCAGAGTCTGGAAGGTGATCAGAGTCTATAGACTATCAGAGTCTGTGATCTATCAGAGTCTACATGTGATCAGAGTCTGGAGATCATCAGAGTCTGAAGATTTCAGAGTCTATACAGTTGAGGATAAATTTGGAAGAAGATCACAGGAATGGAAAGTCTTCGAAGATCAGGATAAATATATTGCAGATATGCTGTGGGAAAGAAAGAGAATTCTAGAAGGAAACTGTCAACTAATAATTAGGAATTCTATTCCTATTGTAATTTATCTTTCTGTTATTAGTTGATAGGCAGCTCTCTATATAAACTCTATGTAACCTAATTGTAAAAGTGTGGAAGTCGAAACATAATCATCTGAGTGAAATTTTGTGAGAGCATAGAAATAGAGAGAGTTGCTGTGATAAACACAGAGAAGCTGCTAGGGTTTGTGTACACCCTAGGAGAGTTTTGTATTAACAAATCAATAATACAAAACAATACTTATTCATATTTTTGTGTTTGAGTTTGTTCTTAATTTGATTTTAAATCGGGCAGAAAAGACATACAAGTATTCAACCCCCCCTTCTACTTGTACGACTGGGAAAACAATTGGTATCAGAGCCTAACGTTTAAAATCGATCAAAGATGTCTGGAAACAAAGATGGCAATTCTAAGATTCCTATGCTTAAGAGAAACGAGTTCACCCACTGGAAGGTTAAGATGCTGCACCATCTGGAAGCAACAGACCCTGACTATCTTGACAGGATTAATGAAGGACCCTTTGTGCCTTTAAAAATTGTGCCTCAAATCAATGAGGAAGGCAAAATAACTGAAGAACACCTCGTTGAGAAACCAAAGGCTGAATGGACAAAAGAGGACAAAGAAAATGTCCTTAAGGAGGCAAAAGTAAAGAACATTCTCTTTAACAGTTTAGATTCTGTTCTAACTAACTGTGTCATATCATGCAAGACTGCTAAGGAGATGTGGACAAAACTTGAGGTGCACTGTCAAGGGACTAAAGATGTCAAGAAGAATGCTAGGTCTTTGCTCATTCAAGAGTATGAGTACTTTGAAGCAAAATCTGGAGAATCTATCACTGAGATGTATGATAGGTTTACAAAACTCCTGAATGAGATGGCTATGCTTGGTAAGGTTTATGATTCTGAAGATACGAATACCAAGTTTCTGAGAGCACTTCCTGAAGAGTGGGACAATAAGACTACAGCCATAAGAGAAGCTAGAGATTTGGATGAACTAACTCTAGAAGAATTGTATGGCAGACTCAAGACATATGATTTGGAGATGCAACAGAGGAAGAATAAGAAGTCTGTGAAGACAAAATCTGTGGCACTCTTACTGGAGTCTGAGAAAGAACAACAGGAACAACCCACAGAAGCTAGAATCAAGGATTCAAGGAAGAAGGGTAAAGCTGCTGTGGAGTCAGAGTCTACTGACACAGACTCTGATTCTGATGAAGAGGTTGATCTTAGTCAAATAATGGCTATGTTTGCTAAAAATTTCAAAAGAATGAAATTCAACAAAAGAACTGGCAAATTTAGCAAAAGGCCATCATTCAAGAAGGAAGATGAAAAGGTTGAGAAGAGCAAGAGTACAATTATCAAACTTGACAAAGCAAAGGTCAAATGTTTCAACTGTGGAATATTGGGGCACTTTGCCAGTGAATGCAGAAAGTCAAAAAGTCAAGGAAAAGCACTTCTATCAACAGGAAAGGACTGGGCAGACTCAAGCTCAGAGGATGAAATTGATTATGAAAATTTAGCACTAATGGCATCCTCCTCAAGAAAATCACAATCTCCCAAAGAACCCTCATCTCCTAAAACTCAGGTATCAATCTTTACTCCTGAATCCTTAATTAATTTAGACTCTGATGGTATAGAAACTGTGCAAAGTGAGGTCAATAAAATAATGATAACATGTAGGTCTCTCACTAGTGAAAGTGAAAGGTTGAGAGAGGAAAATTTGACCTTGACTAAAAGGAATGATCATTTAGAGTCTGAGTTAATATTAATGGAACAATACAAAAAGGATTCTGAGAAATATAGTCATAACTACACTGAAATTTTGAAAGCCTATGACTATGTTAGGAAAGAACTAGAAGAAGAAAGGCTTAAGTTTAAAGTTTGGACAGACTCTGGTAGAAAAGTTCAAGAAATTCTCAATAATCAAAATGTGTGTCAAACTGCTGATCTAGGCTATGACAAGAGTCAAGACAAAAGACCTATTGTTGAGAATGATAACAGTGAAGAAGCTAGCCAAGTTAATAAGACTAAAGACAAAAGTACATTTGTTCCTGTTAAGTTTGTGACACCTAAAGAAAAATCTGAAACCACAAACTCATCTGTCATTAGTCCCCCTGTTGATAACAAAAAGACAGATGAAACATGAGCAAATAACTCTAAGAAAAATATTAATATAGGGTACTTGTCTAAGTCAAAATTAAAAGAAAGGCTAGAGAACTTATCAGAGTCTACCAAAACTAGGAGAAATAGGAATGGTAAGGAAGGAATTAATAAGGCAAACAATTACCAAAAGGATCCTAATGCTCCTAGAAAGAAGTGTTATAGATGTGGCAACCACAACCATTTGGCTATAGATTGTAAAGCAAAGATTGAGAAGAAATCAGAGTCTAGTCCTTCTCAGACTCTGAAAAGTCACTACATACCACAGAAACCTTGTTATCACTGTGGTAGCATATTTCATTCTATATATATGTGTAGGGACTATCATGATTTGTATTACAATTTTTATGAGCTAAAATCTTCTATTGATAAGAGTTGGTATGACACTGATAAGACTCCACCACAGTCTAGAGCAACAAAAGAGACAGGTAAGCCAAAGGTGAAAATTATTAAGCCTGTTTCTCCTAAAAATAGTAGAAAAGGATCCAAAACTGTTTGGGTCCTCAAAACATCTAACTAGTTGCTTTATGTATGCAGGGAGCTAGGGTAAAGAAAGTAACCCTAATCCTGGACAGTGGATGCTCAGGACATATGACTGGAAAGAAATCCCTGCTTACAGACTTTGAGGAAATGGCTGGCCCAGAAGTATCATTTGGAGATGGCAACAAAGGACAAACACTGAGATATGGCAAGATTGTACTTGGGAATGTCATCATTGAACAAGTAGCTCTAGTTGATGGCTTAAGGCATAATTTAATAAGCATAAGTCAACTTGGAGACAAAGGTTACCATACTGGCTTTGACAACAAAGAGTGTCTTGTGACTAACAAAGAAACAGGCATTGTGGTTTTCAAAGGACACAGACATGGTAACATTTATGAAGCCAGCTTGGAGGATTGCATAAACAATGAAGTCACATGTCTATACAGCAAGGCCTCAACTGAAGAAAGCTGGAAATGGCACAAGAAACTGTCACACATCAACTTCAAAACACTCAACAAGTTGGTTAAACAGAATCTTGTAAGAGGATTACCACATGTTGATTTTGTACAAGATGGACTTTGTGAAGCATGTCAACTTGGAAAACAAAGGAAATCATCCTTCAAGAGCAAGACAATAAATACCATTTCTGAACCCTTTTGTTTACTACATCTTGATTTATTTGGTCCAGTAAATGTTATGTCAATTAACAAAAATAAATATACTCTTGTTATCGTAGATGATTTTACAAGATTCACATGGGTTTTCTTTCTACATTCAAAGGATGAAGCTTCTCAACACATAATAGATCATATCACTTTTCTGGAAAGAAAATCAAAGAAAATAGTAAGAATTCTGAGGAGTGACAATGGTACTGAATTCAAGAATTCAATCATGGAGAACCACTGTGCATCAAAGGGAATTACTCAACAATTTTCTGCGCCAGGAACTCCTCAACAAAATGGAGTTGTGGAAAGAAAGAATAGGACACTCATAGAAGCTGCCAGAACAATGTTGGCAGAGTCTAAGCTGCCAGTATATTTTTGGGCTGAGGCAGTCAATACAGCATGTTTCACTCAAAACTGCACTCTAATAAACATGCATGGAAAGACTCCCTATGAAATGATAAAGGACAAGAAGCCAAGTGTAAAACACTTTCACATATTTGGATGCAAGTGTTATGTACTGAAAGTACATCCTGAAAATCTAAGCAAATTCGAAGCCAAGGCAGATGAATCAATCTTTCTTGGATATGCATCAAACACAAAAGCATTCAGAGTGTTTAATCTCAGAACCAAAATTGTTATGGAATCTATTCATGTTGCATTTGATGATAAAAAGTTTACAGGATTGCAGGATGAGTCAGAGTCTACTACACTGGAATTTGAAAATCTAAAAAGTTCTGAGATAAATGAAGAAGAAGAGGATGAAGACCCTCAAACAACTCCTGAACCAACACAGGAATCTGCACACTCTGAGGGGGAGTCAGAAAATTCAACTCCAAATAATTCAGAGTCTAACAGGTCAGGGTCTACCCAGACAGAGTCTAGACAGACAGAGTCTAACTCATCAGGGTCTGGGTCAAGCAACTCTGAAGCCTTGTCAGAGTCAAGCAATTTAGGGGGACCCTCTTCATTTGAATTTCACTCAAATACAGAAGATGCAAATGACTTAGGGGGAGCTTCAAGTTCAAGAACCAATCTTCCACCTGCTAGAAAATGGACAAGGAATCACACTCCTGATTTAATAATTGGTGATCCTGAGAGTGGTGTACAAACAAGAACAACCACTCAAAATGAATGTCTTTATAGCTGTTTTCTCTCAAAGAATGAACCCAAGAAAATTGAGGAAGCCTTGCAAGACCCTGATTGGATTATTGCAATGCAAGAAGAATTGAATGAATTTGAGAGAAATAAAGTGTGGAAACTTGTACCAAGACCTAGAAATAGATCAGTGGTTGGTGCAAAATGGGTGTATAGAAATAAACTTGATGAGAATGGAACTGTAGTAAGAAATAAAGCAAGGCTAGTTGCAAAAGGATACTCACAGGAGGAAGGAATTGACTATGATGAAACTTTTGCACCAGTAGCAAGATTGGAAGCTATCAGAATGTTTCTTGCCTTTGCAGCTCATTCAAAATTCAAGGTATATCAGATGGATGTGAAAAGTGCTTTCTTAAATGGAAAATTGGAAGAAGAAGTCTATGTGGAGCAACCACCAGGATTTGTTGATCCAAAGTTTCCTGATCATGTTTACAGGTTAGACAAGGCACTATATGGATTAAAGCAAGCACCTAGAGCATGGTATGAAACTCTTTCAAAATTCCTTCTTGAAAATGGATTCACAAGAGGTACCATTGACAAAACTCTCTTTATTAGAAAATATAAAGGTGATATTTTGCTTGTCCAAATTTATGTTGATGATATTATATTTGGATCTACTAATGATAATCTCTGTGAAAAGTTTAATCAACTAATGCAGTCAAATTATGAAATGAGCATGATGGGAGAATTAAACTTCTTTTTGGGGCTTCAAGTCAAACAGAATGATGATGGAATTTTCATCAATCAAACAAAGTATGTAAAAGAACTGTTGAAAAAGTTTGATATGCAAGATGCTGCATCTGCTAACACTCCCATGTCAACAGCTACTAAGCTAGACTCTGACCCAAAGGGTAAGAAAGTTGACAACACTAGTTACAGAGGTATGATTGGCTCATTGTTATATTTAACTGCCAGTAGACCAGATATAATGTTTGCAACTTGTCTGTGTGCTAGATTTCAAGCTGACCCTAGAGAATCACACTTAATAGTTGTGAAAAGAATTTTTAGATATCTCAAGGGGGCACAAACTCTTGGACTTTGGTATCCTAGAGAGTCAGATTTTTCACTAATTGGTTATTCAGATTCTGACTATGCAGGATGCAAAGTAGACAGGAAAAGCACAACAGGACAATGCCAGTTTCTTGGCAACAGATTAATTTCTTGGTTTAGCAAGAAACAACAGACTGTATCAACCTCAACAGCTGAGGCTGAATACATTGCAGCTGGAAGTTGCTGTGCTCAAATCCTGTGGATGAGAAATCAATTACTTGATTATGGACTAACATTCTCAAATATTCCTATGTATTGTGATAATACTAGTGCTATTAAAATTGCAGAGAATCCAGTCCAACACTCCAGAACAAAGCACATTGATGTCAGGTATCACTTTATTAGAGAACATGTTGAAAATGGTACTGTGACACTTCACTATGTTCCAACTGACAGACAGATTGCAGACATTTTGACAAAACCACTTGATGAATCTACCTTTCTCAAACTGGTAGGTGAATTAGGTATGTTAAATATGTAAGTGATCAAAATTAAAGAAGCAAGGTATGTACTTTAATTATAGTCCCTGTCTTAACACACTGTGATTAATTGTTAGTGCAACATTTTGTTTGGTATTTTACCTTGACAGAGTCTAGACTCTGACGAGTCTGTAGACTCTGAAAGTCAGTAGACTCTGAGAAAATTATCGCCTAGACTCTGAAACGGTTAAAATTCGCGCCTGCAGACTCTGATTGCATTTAAAATGTTCAAATGACTTGAAATAGGCGGTAACAGTTATTTTTTTGACCGGATACAGGCTGTAGACTCGTGTGTATTGTATGCAACTTGAACAAAATAGAATTTTTCATACAATTTACTCACTTGTTTATTGCAATTGATTTCTAAGGCAAAAATATTCACAGAGCTTTTTACGAACCCTAGCTAAATTCTTCAAGCTTCTCCATCACTTTCAACTCAACAACTTTAATGGCTGCCGTTTCTACTGTCATGAGAGGACCCAAGGCGATTGCGTTCACATTTGGGGATTTCGAGTTCATGACCACAAATCATGTTGCTGCTCTTGGAGATAGGAAAGGGGTAGACGCTGACTACTACCCTGTGATGGATTTCTTGGAGCAATCCGAGCTACACTACATTCTCAAGGCATCACCAGTCATTCACATGGATGCTGTATCACAAGCATGGAGCACTGCAAAGGTAGTTGATCCTTCTCAGGATCAACCAGGTAAAATAATGTTTACCTTTGGTTCGACTACATTTGATGTCACTGCAGATGTGCTTAATTCTGTGTTTAAACTGCCTGTTAAGTCTACTTTTGATGAAATTGTATCTGATGATGACATTAAAAGCATGTTTAAGGCAATAGGTTATTCTGCTAGCTTAGATAACATGAGCAAGATAACTAGGCCTTACTTAAGGAAAGAATGGTCATTTTTCTTCGATCAAATTGCTAAGTGTTTTACTGGTAAGTGTAGTGGATTTGATGCTATTACTGCTATTACTTATCAAATTGGTCATAGTCTCCTATTTGATAGAATAATCAACATTGGTGATATGTTGCTCACTCAAATGGGAGCAAAATTAAATAATGTGCATGAGGGGAGAAAGAAAGTCTACTATCATAGATTTCTTATGATTCTCCTCAATCACTTCATTCCTGACATGTCAACCAAGTTGGCAGATGATTGCTGTGTGCAGGCATACAAACAGCAAAGGAGGATATTCTCTGACATTAAGAGAATTGATGACAAAAAGAAGAGTCTACCTGCAATGACATATCCACAGGTAATGCAGGTAAAACTCTCATCCTACAAACCTTCTATCTACAATGCTTCATTTTTTGGTGGTGAAATGGTGCAGGAACAAGTAATGGAGAGTCCCCCTGCACCTACCCAAGTCACTCAATCCCCTTCAATTATACAATCTTCCAAACCAAAATCCAAAAAGAAACCAACCTCTGGTGTCTCTCAACAGGCACCAGTTGTAAAGAGAAGAAAATTAATTCAATCTAGGCTTATAGATGAGCACAGTGATGAGGAGCTCAATCCACTAGAGAAGCAAGTTGTTGAAGGACTTTCTTTGCTAAAGGAAGGTCATGATACACTTGATTCTAACCTTCAAGCCAAGTCTGTAGACTCTCAAAAGGCTAAAGACTCTGAAAAACCTAGGGGAGCACCTCAGGATTCTCACATTGAGTCTCCTGAGAAATCTTTTGCTAAGAAGTACAGAAGGTTAAGGAAGGCTTATTCTGCACACACACACAAGCCTGTTATTAGTACTAACCCTGTTTTGCAGGAAACAGATGCTCCCAAGGCTCCTGCAGAGCCAGACTCTGAAATCAAGAAAACACCTGAACCAGAGTCTAATGTTGAGTCAGAGTCTAGACTGCCTTTAGACTCTGATCATGACACATTTTGGGAAGGAATGCCATTGGATGCCGCCTCATGCCTAATTGATGAGATCATTACTCCAAGTGATGAGGCACTGCTATTCTTATATCCTTTGGTGGAATCAGTTGAAGATCCAGAACAATATCAGACTAAATCTCAAGTCTTGGATTTTCTTTCAACCTATGAAGCCCTAAGGAAGAGAATGGAACATGAGCTACAAATGTCTGCACAGGATGTGGTCAAAAATCTCTACAGCTACCTATTCAACTCTTCATTCCAAGTACAAGCAGCTGGGCTCATAGAAGGCAGAACAAATGCAGTTCTCAAAGCACTAGGTGTGCTAGACTCTGAACAGCAAATTACAAAGAAGCCTAAAAAGCTTAAGGTCCACAAAAGGAGAGCCTCAGAGTCTGTTGTTGAGTTGGAAACTGAGATTGAGCAACCAGTTTTTAACTATGAAGCAATTTGGGATAATGGAGTTACCTACAGGACAGCCATTCAATGGATCTCTCAAATTCAACCTCTGTCAAGACAGGTGGCTGACTATCTTGTCCATAATATAGGTACAATTGCCAACAAATACATCTATCCAACCTACCAAAGTAGACTGGATCAATTTAAGGGCACATATTTTCAAAGAGTAAGAAGGGAACTGCAGGACCTCTTCAATCTCACAGATGCCCAGGCAATCAATGCAATCCATCTCAGGGCCTTTCATCACAAGTTGGATGCATTTATTCTTGAAGAACAACAGGAGGTAGCAGGTGGTGCAAGGCAGTTGGAGGATGGGACTAGTGCACCAGTGGTGACTAGTGATAGAGATGCTCAGTCTGCCTCACCCACACAAGAACCACCTAGTCAGAGGTTGGGTGATAGTGGGGCAGGGGAGTATGCTGTTGAGCCCTCCTTGACAACTCACCAAAGAGCTGATGAGAACCCCAGTGATATGGGAGGACAGACTCTGATGGATGCTCATGAAGAAATTTCCCAATCTATTCTATCAGAGTCTATCCACCTTGAGGGGGAGTCTCATGCACAAACAGTCAAAGATGGTGACACTCAGACTCTGGTTTCTAATGAAGTCATGCTGAAGCAGTCAGAATCTAGAGTAGACCCTGAGACTGGAATACTGGAGCCAACAGACTCTGAAAAGAGAGAAGATGCTAGTAAGGGTTCAGAATCTGTTGATGCTCACTCCTTGGTGGAAACCCCTAGCCTTCAGACATTTGAAGGGGTTCCCCTCCATCAAGGTGGTTCAGGTATTGAAGCATCATTTTTCTCTCTCAACCCCTCTTCTGTAGGTTTACTGAGTGCACCCTCCAAATTGAGTGAAAAAATTTCTGAGAGGCTGGCACTGGACCAGGCAAAAGGAGAGATAGAAAAGGCTGTAGAGAGCCTGAGTGAGATTGAGAAAGTGGGTGTCCAACCCCACTGTGAGCATGAGAGAATAGGGTATCCTGAACCTAGCTTTACTTATTGGGATCAAGATTTTCCAAAGAGTTGGTCCAATGAGTTGGAGCAGGGGATGGATGACAATTCACTATGTTTGATTGTGCAGATTGGCAAACAGGAGGAGGCTCTTGCTGCTCAGAAATCATTTACACAGAGACCCCAACTTCACCTGGTGGATTCTCTAGCAAGGAGAGTAGATAAAGTCATGGAGGCTTTGGTGGATAACCCTGTCATTTTCACTGAGGCTGCAACATTGAAGTCAGAAGAACCTCTTTTAATAATGCCTATAAGGGCTAGACTTCCAGAGTCTACAGTCTCTGATCACTCTCAGGAGGAGTCAGGGTCTGTAGTCCCGTTTGCAGTTTCGGAGTCTACACCACCACCAGAGTCTACACCTCCATTCACAAAGCCAGAGCCTGTTACTGAGGAATGCAATTCTACAGATGATGATCTTGTTACTCCTTCTTTTATCTATTTTGATCAGGTATTTCCTCAGTCTTGGGAGTCTGCACAGCAAAGAGGCATCAATGATAAAGATTCTTTTGAGTGTATTTTGGATATTCATCTTTCTGAGAGACTTAAGGCTTTTCAGAAAAAATCTTTTCAACAGGAACATGGTTACTATCCTGGTGAAGAAGATCAAGTCTTAGATGGAGCTGTTAAAGCTGAGCTGCCTGATGTTGCTGCTCAGTTATCCAGTGTGGTTCAGGACATTTCTCATATTCAAACAAAGCTCACTGGTGTTGATAATACAACTTCTCTGCTCAATACAAGATTTGACAGAATTCACTCTCTTCAATTATCTAAAGAGGTCGCTTTTAAAGATGCTCTAGCTGCTATCACTACCACTCAAGCCTCTCTTCGAACTACAGTTTCTGATTTGACCACTAAGGTTGATTCAGTTATTGCAGCCCAGGCAAATATCTCCACTGTTCTTGAACAGATTCTTTTGGCTGTCACTAGTAATGCTGATGTCAAAAAGGGGGAGAAGGTGAAGCAAGGTGAGTCCTCCAGGAGACATAAGGATGAGGGATGCAAGAATCAATCAAGGGGAGTTAAAAGGAGGAGAGATGGTGATGATGGAGATAGTTCTCATGGTTCTAAGGGTCCTGATAGTGTGCAACAAAAGCAATCTGGAGTAGTAAGAACTCCAACACATCAGTCAGGGACTAGACATGGGAAATCAGAGTCTAAGTCAGACTCTGATAAGCAAAGAAAGAAGTCAGACTCTGATCAAACTCAAGAACCTTCATACTGGAAGTGCAGTCAATCAAATCTGCAACTTAGAGCTAAAAAGAAGATAGGTCTTGGAGGATTTGAAGAATCTGACATTGACAGAACATCTACTCTAACCAGGGATCCTCAATCCTTGACAGATAGGCAGTTTGAGAAGATCACTCAGAAGCACTTAAATAAAGTGGTGTCTGCTCAAATTGTGTATAATGTTTTTGAAAAGAAGATACAAGGAGGTCAGGGAGGTACAGAAAAGGTGAAGAATGAGATGCTGGTTTACTTCTTAGAAGGTGGAAGTGTAAGATGGATTAGTCAGTCAAATTTTATCTTTTTCAAACAGGCTGAGGAACTACAGTATATTAGATTCCTACTTCAAATTGCTTATGAAGTTAACAAGAGCAAAGAAGCTGTCACACACAAATGGTTCAAGGAGATTGATAGGAAGCTAATTTTGCACAGACAGGCAAATCGACAAATGGGCAAATTTTCTTTAAAATATGTTGATACTGAGGGAAATGATCAAGTCATGCCATTGGAGGAAAAACAGATTAAATTTCAAGAAGGTGTGGGTCATTACTTTGGGTTTCAGCCTATGAGTGGGAAAGTTAGTGTTCTGATGTTGAAGGACTTAAAAGATCAAGAAAGCAGTGCAAATGATCTGAGAGCAGCTTACTGTCAAATTAAATGTTCAAATGAAGAAATGAAGAAATTAAAGAAGTTTGTTGGTGAAGCTCTTGCAATTGTGGAAGAAAATATGCTAAATTCATTTTTGAAGAACAATCCAACCTTTGAGAAGATTAAATGAGAAGTAATTCTTTTTCTTTTTTAATTCTTTTATACTGTTCTAGATTATTAGTTTTATTCTTTAGTTTTGACATCATCAAACCTTGATTTATGCTTACATTTTATAAAGCATAAATAGGGGGAGATTGTTAGGGATATATTCATTTGATGATGTACAAAATACTAGAACAGGGTCTAGATTAGTTTATCTGTAATAAGTCTTTCTAGTCTCTGAAATGAATAATCAGAGTCTAGATAGTCAACATTCATGTTACTTGTACTTAGAAGAATTTCTATAGAAAGTGAAACCAGAGTCTGCATGAAGATCAGAGTCTGGAAGGTGATCAGAGTCTATAGACTATCAGAGTCTGTGATCTATCAGAGTCTACATGTGATCAGAGTCTGAAGATCATCAGAGTCTGAAGATTTCAGAGTCTATACAGTTGAGGATAAATTTGGAAGAAGATCACAGGAATGGAAAGTCTTCGAAGATCAGGATAAATATATTGCAGATATGCTGTGGGAAAGAAAGAGAATTCTAGAAGGAAACTGTCAACTAATAATTAGGAATTCTATTCCTATTGTAATTTATCTTTCTGTTATTAGTTGATAGGCAGCTCTTTATATAAACTCTATGTAACCTAATTGTAAAAGTGTGGAAGTCGAAACATAATCATCTGAGTGAAATTTTGTGAGAGCATAGAAATAGAGAGAGTTGCTGTGATAAACACAGAGAAGCTGCTAGGGTTTGTGTACACCCTAGGAGAGTTTTGTATTAACAAATCAATAATACAAAACAGTACTTATTCATATTTTTGTGTTTGAGTTTGTTCTTAATTTGATTTTAAATCGGGCAGAAAAGACATACAAGTATTCAACCCCCCCCCTTCTACTTGTACGACTGGGAAAACAAAAAATAAACTTAACCAACTACAGATCTCTAATGAAGATACTGAATTAATCCTACAATTGATGAAAATTGAAAATGAATCTAGCGAAAATTATATAGATCTACCTTCCCAATCAACAACTACTAGTAATACTGATAGTGAAGATAGTAAACCAAACATTACTATGGGATGCACTGATAATTGCAATTGTGCCACTAAAACACTAAATGTATTAAATAAAGATCAAGAAGAAGAATCCAATTCATTAATAGATTTAATTAGTAAAATAACAGCTCCAAAATTAAAAATAAAATATATGAATAAATTAAAAATTCTACTAACATCAGATAATGAAAATAAGAGTAGGAAAACTAAAGACAAACCCAAATTTAGTCATAGTACGACTCTTGAAAGATTTAAAACCCCAGTTAAAGAAATAACAATATCAGATTTAAACCAAGAAGTTAATATTTTGAAGAAAGAAATTTCTAGTCTAAAACAAGAAATTCCCAAATTAAAAGAAGAAATTGAACAAATAAAAAATAATTCAGAATTATTAATAAATGACTCTTCTGATGAAGAAAGGCCAGAAAATAATAAAGACTCCGAAATTATTAGACAACAAGGACTTTCATTAAAAATGCTAGAAGAAATTACTATTCAAAAATGGTATATTAATATTAAATTAATAATTAATAAGACCTTTACCATTGAAACTGCAACCCTTGTTGATTCAGGAGCTGATTTAAATTGTATTTAAGAAGGATTAGTTCCAACGACTTTTTATAAAAAAACTAATGAAAGATTAAGCTCAGCTAATGGAAGCCAAATGAATATAAAATATAAATTACCTAATGTACACATTTGTCAAAGCAATGTTTGTTTTAAAACTTCTTTCGTCTTAATAACAAATATGACTGATAAAATCATATTAGGACTACCATTTATTTATTTACTTTATCCTTTTACAACTTCAACTAAAGGATTAACTAGTAAACACTTAGGCCAAACAGTAATATTTAATTTCATTTTAGAACCTGAAGAAAAAGATTTAAAAACTATTCAAGAAAATTCTGTTACTAAAACTCTTACAATATAAAATAGTAAAAAGAGTCATTTAAAAAATGAAATCAAATATAAAAGAATTGAAGAACAGTTAACAAATAATGAACTCCAAAATAAAATTAAACAATTTAATAATAAATTATTAAAAGAATTATGTTCAGACATTCCTCATGCTTTTTGGCATAGGAAGAAACATATAGTAAATCTACCTTATGCAAAAGAATTTAAGGAACATTTAATTCCAACTAAAGCCAGGACTATTTAAATGAACCACGAACAGTTAGAATATTGTAAAAAAGAAATTAATGAATTACTTAGTAAAGGATTAATAAAAAATAGTAAATCTCCCTGGTCATGTGCAGCTTTTTATGTTAATAAAAATGCTGAAAAAGAAAGAGGAGTACCAAGATTGGTAATTAATTATAAACCATTAAACAAAGTACTTGAATGGATTAGATATCCTTTACCTAATAAAAAAGATTTAATAAACAGGTTAAACCAAGTAGTTATATTCAGTAAATTTGACTTAAAAAGTGGATTCTGGCAAATACAGATCAATAAAGAAGATAGATATAAAACCGCTTTTACTACTCCTTTTGGACATTATGAATGGAATGTAATTCCATTTGGTCTTAAGAATGCCCCTAGTGAATTTCAGAACATCATGAATAACATATTTAACCCTTATAGTCATTTTATTATAGTTTATATTGACGATGTTCTAATTTATTCCAATTCAATAGAAGAACATTGGAAACATTTAAATTCTTTTTTCAATACAGTCAAAACTAACGGACTAGTACTCTCGCCTAGTAAATGCTCACTATTCCAAACAAAAGTAAGGTTTCTAGGACATGTTATCCAATATGGTAAAATTAAACCAATAGATAGAGCCATTGAATTTGCTAGCAAATTTCCTGATGAAATACTTGATAAAACTCAGCTTCAAAGATTCTTAGGATCCCTTAACTATATAGGAGAATTCTATAAGGATCTCAGGAAGCAGTGTAAACCATTGTTTGAACGATTACAGAGTAATCTCCCACCTTGGACTTAAGTTCATACTTCTATTATCCAAGACATTAAAAAATATGTCAAGACTCTTCCTTGTCTTGGAATATCAAATCCTTCTGCATTTAAAATTGTTGAAACTGATGCCTCTGAAATTGGATTCGGAGGAATTCTCAAACAAAAGATTGATCACTCTTCTAAGGAAGAAATTGTTTGTTTTCATTCAGGAGCTTGGGATAATACTCAACAAAATTACTCAACTATTAAAAAAGAAATTTTAAGTTTAGTTTTGTGTATTAATAAATTACAGCATGAACTTTTAAATCAAAAGTTTTTTGTTAGAATTGATTGTCAATCAGCAAAATATATATTAGAAAAAGACGTTCAAAACATTGCATCAAAACAAATTTTTGCTAGATGGCAAGCATTGTTAAGTATATTTGAATTTGATATACAATATATTAAAGGAAGTGAAAACTCTATCCCTGATTTTCTAACTAGAGAATTTCTACAAACAGGAGTGAGAAATGAGTGTCAGAAGAAACCCTGAGGGTAGAGGAGGAAGCAGCTCTCGTGGCAGAGCTAGTTATGATAGTAAACTTAAAGGAATCATGGTTCCTCATCCAGTTATTCCAGTCCAACCAATTGATGTAGTCAACCGATATCATGTTTTAGGCCAAATCCCTAAACCTTATAATACTGTCCTTGCCAGTAATCCCCCAGTTATAGATCCATTTGCTAATTCCAGTAAACCAATTGTCCCCAGTAAGCAAATCATTCCTTTTGACATATGTTCAAAATCAATTACCGATTATGTTCAGAGGACTGATGAAAGGCATATGTTTAGAAGCCTATTTGTTTAGAGAGATGGCAACTCAACTCAAACATAGATAATTTGTAAGTAAATATACTATCTGTCACAGGAATCTTCAGTAGGTATTATCTGACAAGAAAAAGAAGATCAAAGTCAATCTACAGACTTGAAGCAGTACTACATTGAAAGAAGTTCAATTTAATTGATCATGCCTCAGTGGAGTATTTAAGTTTGAAGAAGCTACAGTGTCAGAAGATTTCAATTCTGTGTGACAACAAATATAGTCAAGTCAGAAGGAGCAGAAGTGAACAATTATAAAAGTCAAGTGAAGAATTCTATTTGTTGTGAATCACTCGTGAACCAGACAGTACACGGAGTGTTAGCAAAATACAGAGAAGGTTCTTTATTACAGAAGAAGTGGTCAGCTAGAGACATTGATGTGAAGACAGAAGATTTAAAATTATATCATCAACAGTCGTGGAGTCAAGACTTTAATTTAATTCTCTATTAATTGATTAAATTATTTAGTTAATTTAAATGGTAAATTAATTCAATCAGAATTAATTTATTTCTTAAATTGATTAAGAAATTAATTAATTTAGAATTATTTTAGAATGAAGAAGACTTTAATTTAATTCTATTATCAAAAAGATAATTTATTATGTATCCTATTTACTTAGATTAATTCAAAAGGAATTAATTTAATTAATAAGATATATAATAAAAGTAATAGAATTTAAATTAAAAAGAAAAGAAAAGAAAAGAAAAGGTCAGAAGATGTACTGGACGTGAATTAAATGAAACATATACATTACACATTAACATGCAAGTCGGCAGAGTTTACTCGGGAAGACTTTTTGAAAGTCTCCCCAAGACATTTCCAAAAGTCTTCCCGAATATTTTCAAAATGTCTTCCTATTTGTCAAACGTCTCCCCGAGCTTAATAAGTCTTCCATGGCTTCAAAGGTCTTCCAAAGTGAAAGTCTCCAGAAAAGGAAAGTTGTTGGACTTAAATCAAGCCTAGCCTATTTAATTATCTGTCTTGCTGTAACTTAGTTTGTGCTTCTGTAATAGACTAGTGACTTAGTAATTCATGTGTAATTTGTAACTAGAAGTTTTCTCTGTTTATCTTCAAATTGTAAATTAAGTCAGAAATAAAGTCAGTTAGAAGATTCAAGTTGAATCATGCAACCAGACAAAGAAGACTGTGAAGAAAATAAAAAGAGAAGTTATCTGAGAATTCTACTAAGGCAAGTTACTTGGTCGAGAAGTCAGCCATTCGAGAAGTCAGAACTGTGGAAACATTTCGAGAAGTCTCAAAACTTCTATCTGCTTAGTACTCGATCGAGAAGTCAGTCATTCGACAAGTCAGGTATTGAATCCAGTCGAGAAGTGTCAATTATGAGGCATTCGAGAAGTGAAAATAAACAATTCGAGAAGCTAGCAAATGGAGCATTCGAGAAGTGATAAGGCTGAGTCATTCGAGAAGTCTAATCTGATCGAGAAGTCATCAAGCTGAGTATGCGATCGAGAAGTCTAGACATTCGAGAAATCAAGTATTCAGGATCAATCGAGAAGTCACAGCTGTTCGAGAAGTCAATCTCCTTGACTTATCGAACCAATTTCAAGAAGAGTACTCGACTGCAAAAGAAGCTAGTTTCAAGGAAGAATTGCAGAACAAGACAGATGATGTTGCAGCTCTGTTTATGCAGGATAAGTCAAACCTGCACAGACAGAGACAAGTCTACAATGTAGCTGGGAAGATAAGCCAAGAAAAGTGACAGAAGAGATAAGGCAGGATGGAGCAGACTGTCACTACAGTGTTAGCTAGAAATAGTCATTAGTCAAATGTAAAGCAATCTCTGTCTATTTCTAGTTTTAGCTAAACTGTCTCATGTGAGCATGTGCACAGGACATGTTGTCTATATACTTTATGCACAGCCACATTTGATAGTGTCTTGAGCATTTTTACAATAGTAAGAATCCCAGAACAAGAAGCTGAAATTCAAACTGAATTTCAGATTGTAGCAAAGATCATTCTAATACAAAATTAGATTGAAAGTTACATCTGTGTCTATATTATTTCCTGTTATATGTCTTGATAAACACCTTCGTAATTCCATCTGTTCTTCATGCTTTGAACAAGTTCTTTTCAAAAACAAGAAAATTTTTGAAGTATACATTCACCCCCCCCCTCTGTAACTTCTGGGCCTCTAAATTCCTAACAAGTGGTATCAGAGCCAGGCTGTAAACAAACATACAGACTAAAGATCAAGATGAGTTCTCAGAAGTTAAGCAGCATAAAGATTCCTACCTTTGACAGAGAAAATTACAACCTATGGAAGAAGAAGATGCTGATGTTCATAAAGGCTGCAAACCCCATGTATCCAGAAATATTAAAGAATGGTCCTTTCATGCCAGTAACTCTAGTTCCTGAAACTACTAGTGGGTCTGAAGTTATTCCTGCAACATGGATACCTAAAGATCCATCTCAGTACACAGACTCAGAGAAGGAAAAGGTTTCTCTTGACAATAGCTTAATGTTAATATTAATTGAGTCACTGGATCTTGTGATGTACAACAATATTGTCAATTGTACATCTGCCAAACACATATGGGAGACAATAGAAATTCTGTGTGAAGGAACTGAGGAAGTAAGAGAGAATCAAAGGCAGCTCCTTGTTTCCCAATATGAAGCATTCATGTCAAAATCAAATGAGGGCATAACTGAAGTATTTGAAAGGTTCAATAAACTGATCAATGATCTTCAACTTCATGGGAAATATTATGAAACAAAGGAGAAAAACATGAAGTTTTTGTTAACTCTCCCAGAGCACCTGGAGCATAAAATCTCTGCAATAAGAGAAGGAAGAGATTTGACAAAACTTCCACTTGAGACACTCTATGGAATACTGAAAACATATGAGCTGGAATTTTATCAAAAGAAGGCCATTTTAGCAAATAGAGGAAAAATGGCAAATGTCTCAAATGCCCTGGTTGCTAAGGAACCATCAACAATTGAAAAGACTGGTACAAGCAGGAAGTTGAAATCTGAGATGATTGAAGATCAGGAACAGGAAGACAAGGACTCCATCAAGAGTGAGTCAGAAGAAGATGACTTCTACACCATTGAAGAACTTGAAGGCATGGACAACAAAACAATGGCCTTCATGGCAAAGAAGTTTGGAAATTTGAGATTCAAAAGAAACAAAAGTTTCAAACCAAAACCAACCTTCAAGTCTTCAAGCAAAGGAAGGAATCCACAGAGAAGCTCCAATAATGGAGGATACAAGACTGGAACAGTTGATAGATCCAAGATAAGATGCTATAACTGTAATGATCTTGGACACTTTGCAACAGAATGTAACAAACCTAAGTCAATCAAGAAAGATAAAGACTACTTGGAGTTGGAAGCCAAGTATGAAGCTCTTCTCAAAAAGCAGACAGGAAAAGCCTATATTGCTGAAGGAAAATGCTGGGATGATACGGATGAAGATGAGGAGGAAGAATATGGGAATCTGGCACTCATGGCCAACTCACATGCTGGAACTTCATCCTCGAACTCTCAGGTACCTTCTTTAATCTCTCTTGATATGTCAAATTCTCAATACAAGAAAACTGTGGAAGATTTAAGTATTGAGATGTTTAATATTCACACCAGTATGACTGCTGCTTATGAGGAGATTGCTAGGTTAGTGAAAGCTAATGAGGAACTAGTTGCAAGGAATGAGACTCTAGAATTGTCTGTTATAAACATGGAAAACTTTAAACAGGAAAATGAGTATCTCAAGAACAAAATTGTTTGTTCTGAACAAATTGAGAAGTTTCTTAAAGAACAAATTTCTGAAAATGAGTTGAAAATTAGATCTTATCAAAACTCAGCAACCATTGTTAAAGAGTTTCATGAGAAGAACAAGGAAAGCACTAGGATTGGAGTTGGTTTTGATTATGAGAATCTTAAAAAGAAAAAATCTGTTTTAACAAGAGGCAAAAAGATTGAAATTCAAGGTAATCCTCATATCTTGAAAAATGTCAAAGAACCAATTTTTAAGAAGGCTACTGTTGAAGTAGATGAAGCCAGTATGGTTATCAAACAACAATTAGATGATGAGGATAAGGAAGCAATTGAAAGAAATTTGGCCTCTGTTGAAAAAGAAGAACCCACAATCAGAACCAAGTCCACTCCTGTTCAAACTGAAACTAAACAGGATGCTCAGAAAAATGATGCTATGCATGCTAAAAAGAAAAAGGCTAATAGAAATGGAAAAATAGGCATTAACAAACACAACAACTATGCACCTGTTCATAATGCACCAAGAAAGATTTGTAAAAACTGTGGTTCAACAAATCATCTTACTCACTTGTGCAAGAAACCTGTTGTGGGAAATGATAAGTTTGCCTGTGGTTATGTTAAGCCTTTAATGCATGATAATCATAAATTTTGTGACAAATTTGATTGTATGCCATGTAACATGAATATCATGAATACCTGCTTTAGGCTCAGGAAACAGTTTGTTGATGGATGCATAAGTCAGAATTTGTATATCAACAGTCCTAGGCCTAAATCTGCTAGTCCTGTGAAACACAGAAAACACTCCATGTCACCTAAGCATGCATCTAGTTCTGAAAGCACTAATCAAGCAAAAAATCAAAACAAGAAAAATGAAAATGTGCATGTGCAAGTGACTGAGACTGTTAAGAACAGGAAGGATATTCATGTGACTAAGCATAAAGGACCCAACCTTGTTTGGGTACCAAAGAAAACTTGATTTGTGCTTGATTGCAGGGCACAAGTAAGAAGAAGGTCATGTGGATTTTGGACAGTGGCTGTTCAAGGCATATGACTGGTGACAAGGCCCTGCTGTCACAGTTCAAGGATGAGGCTGGCCCAATGGTAACCTTTGGAGACAACAGCACTGGTTTTACCATGGGATATGGCAAATTGATTCATGGAAATGTTGTCATTGAAGATGTAGCCCTAGTCAGTGGTTTGAAGCATAATCTTCTCAGCATCACTCAATTCTGCAACAAAGATTTGAAGGTGGAGTTTGATAAGGAACTGTGTCTCATATCACACAGGAAGACAAAGGAATTTGCTCTGCAAGGAGTAAGAAAAGGAAGCCTGTTTGTAGCAGATTTGGACTCTGCAAACAAGGAGAAGATTTGCTGTTTCTACACAAAGGCCTCAGAAAATGAAAGTATGCTCTGGCATAAGAGATTATCTCACCTAAATCTCAAGAACATTAATTCTTTAGTCAAAAGAGAATTAGTGAAGGACCTGCCCACACTTGAATTCTGCATAGAAGGATTATGTGAGGCATGTCAAAAAGGGAAAATGAAGAGATCTAGTCACAAGAGTAAGGAATTCACTTCAATCACAAAACCACTACAATTAATTCATATGGATCTGTTTGGACCAGTAAATGTCATGTCCATGTCTAAGAAAAGATTTGCTCTAGTCATGGTTGATGACTTTTCAAAATACACTTGGGTGGAATTCTTGCACTCAAAAGATGAAGCTCCTGAGATCATCATTGAAAATTTGAAAAGATTGGATAAAGGCCCTACACCAGTAGTTGCCATAAGGAGTGATAATGGTACAGAATTCAAAAATGCTATACTCAATGAATTCTGCAAGGAAAAAGGAATCACTCACCAATTTTCAGCCCCAAGAACTCCACAACAAAATGGAGTGGTTGAGAGAAAGAACAGAACTCTCATTGAAGCTGCAAGAACCATGTTAGCAGAAGCCAGTCTACCAACTAGCTTTTGGGCTGAAGCTGTTAGAACTGCATGCTACACTCAAAACAGGACACTCATCACAAAACCAGTTGGAAAAACTCCTTATCACATCATGACAAATAGAAGACCATCTGTAAAATACATGCATGTGTTTGGAACCAAGTGCTTTGTTCTCAAAGATGATGTCAACAACCTTGGGAAGTTTGAAGCCAAGGCTTATGAAGGAATTTTTGTGGGATACTCCTTGGACAAAACTGTCTATAGAGTATATGTGATTGATCAACAGAAGATTATGGAAAGCACAAATGTGACATTTGATGATTTCAAGTTCCCTACTATGAATCTGGAAGGAGAAAACTGTGACACCTTGAGGTTTGAAAATGAAATAGAGACTGGAACATTTGCAACTGAAAATGTTACCAATATGCATGAAGAGTCACATGTAGATATCTCACATGGAACAAATGTGGAAAGAGAAAATGAAGACTACAGTCATATTCAACTTGAGAATTCTCCACACAATCCTAGCATTCACTCAGGGGGAGATTCTCAAGGATCTGCAACTATTGGCAATCACTTCAATCAGGAAGAAACAAGTTCAAATGATAGAGATGGAGCTCATCAAATTAAATGGAGTAGAGCTCACACAGCTGATCAAATCATTGGAAATCCTGATGAAGGTGTAAGGACAAGAAGAGCAACTATAAATGAATGCCTATTTGCTTGCTTTCTGTCTCAAAATGAACCAAAAAGGATTGAAGAAGCCATGTTGGATCCAGACTGGATAATTGCCATGCAAGAGGAATTGAATCAATTTGTGAGAAACAATGTTTGGGAATTAGTGCCACCTCCAAAGGACAGGTCGGTAATTGGCACTAAGTGGGTCTATAGGAACAAAATGGATGAACATGGAATAGTTATAAGAAACAAAGCAAGGCTGGTTGCAAAAGGCTATTCCCAGGAAGAAGGCATTGACTATGATGAGACTTTTGCTCCTGTTGCAAGATTGGAAGCAATTAGAATTTTTCTAGCCTTTGCAGCACACTCAAATTTTAAGGTATATCAAATGGATGTGAAAAGTGCATTTCTCAATGGTGAATTAGAAGAGGAAGTTTATGTGCAGCAACCTCCTGGCTTTGAAGATCCAAATTTTCCAGACTTTGTTTACAGACTCATTAAAGCATTGTATGGACTCAAACAAGCCCCTAGAGCATGGTATGACACCTTGTCAAAATTTCTTCTAGAAAATCATTTTACTAGAGGAACTATTGACAAAACTCTTTTCTACAAAAAGCATGGTGAGGATATCATACTTGTTCAAATCTATGTAGATGATATCATTTTTGGATCTACAAATGAAAAACTGTGTCAAAGGTTCTCTAAGCTAATGCAAGGTGAATATGAGATGAGCATGATGGGAGAGCTCAATTATTTTTTAGGCCTTCAAATAAGTCAAAGGGATGATGGCATTTTCATAAGTCAAACAAAGTACATCAATGACTTACTCAAAAGGTTTGACATGCAAGACTGTTCTACTGCCAAGACTCCAATGTCTACAGCTACAAAACTTGATGAAGATAAGAAAGGAAAAAGTGTAGACATGAAGACCTACAGAGGAATGATTGGATCCCTCCTTTATCTCACAGCTAGTAGACCTGACATAATGTTCTCTACATGCCTATGTGCAAGGTTCCAGGCAAACCCCAAAGAATCTCATCTCATTGCTGTCAAAAGAATTCTGAGGTATCTAAAAGGAACATCATTCATGGGGTTATGGTACCCTAAAGAAACAGGATTCAACTTAGTTGGATATTCAGATGCTGATTTTGCTGGGTGCAGAGTGGATAGAAAAAGTACCTCAGGAAGTTGTCAATTTCTTGGACAGAGATTGGTATCTTGGTTTAGCAAAAAGCAACAATCAGTTTCTACTTCCACAGCTGAGGCTGAATATATTGCTGCAGGAAGTTGTTGTGCTCAAGTGCTTTGGATCAGGAATCAACTAAGGGACTATGGACTAGTGTTAGAAGGAATTCCTATTATGTGTGACAACACTAGTGCCATCTCAATTGTAGCCAATCCAGTCAACCATTCCAAGACAAAGCATATTGATGTAAGGTACCATTTCATAAGGGAACATGCAGAAAATGGAGTAATTAAATTATTCTATGTTCCTACACAAAAACAGTTGGCTGATATATTTACTAAACCACTTGATGAAGCCACCTTCAACAGGTTGGTTAGTGAAATTGGAATGCTAAACTCTTCAAGTTAGGTGGCCAAATAAATATATCTTTTCAACTGTTACAACAATTGTTTCACAGACATGAACTCAAATGATTTATCTAAGTGAAACAAAACTGGTATATGTTTATAAATATGTCAGTTATATTGTTGTACATATTGTTAACAAATGTTTTTAAAACTATCTTGGAACTATCTTCTTGTTCTGAGAAAGCCTGAAAAGAATTATTATACTTGTGCATTATTAAAAAACAAGTGTGATAATTAAAGATTCAGGAATATCAATCAGACACATTTTTTTTTGATGAATAAATGGATTTTATTTATCTAAGAAATGAAGTCTGTAAATTATTATTCTATTTTCTAAGTGAAAATGGAATAATCTGTCAAAAACTAGAGTTTGTGATTAAGTTGCCATCATTTTCTGACTTCTCGACTAGTTACTTATTTCTTTTGAGTTCTCGACTCATGATTTTGTGAGTTCTCGAATAGCTCATTTTTAGAGTTCTCAATCGAGTACTGTCAAGAGTTCTCGAATCATCAGAGTTCTCGACTATCTCAGTTCTCGAATCATGTATATATATTCTTGAGAGTTCTCGATCAAATTCTGACAGTTCTCTACTGAAACTAACTTTACTCTTCTCTGAGTTCTCGAACATACAAAATCGATTACAATTCTAGTCGAGTTGTCTAAGTATTATACATAGCACAGTAGAAATAACATTTCATTTCTACACTTAATTTCAAACTCAAAGAAACCCTCTCATTCTACAGCTACACTTGAACCCTTGCTATTCTTCTCTCTAAAACCTTCGATTTCTTCGTTTCTCTCTTTCTATACACAACTCTATGGCATCTTCAAGCTCGAAACCTGCAACTGAAGTGTACGTAATTCCTGAAACCAACTTTCTCGCCATTGCAAGAGACGCAGATGCTAAGGCGCAGTACAAATGCTTCACTAGGTTTCTCATCGATTCCTATCTGAATGAAGCTCTGTTGGCAAACCCCACACTGTATCTCGACATTCTTGAGCAATTTTGGAAGACTGCTGACTGGGAAAATATAGCTTTGGAGGATGGTAGGTCAAAAGTGGTTGTAACCTGCAAAATCCAAGGAAAAGACATCAGTTTTGATGAAAATGATGTGAATACAAGCTTGAATATACCAACCGAAGAGTTTAATGAAGAACCTACTGAAGATGATCTTCTAGATTTTCTGGACTTCATTAGGTATGCTGATAATCTAAAGAGAGGAGTTGATGAAAAGTTCAAGCTGGGTAAATTAAACAAGAAGTACATGAGAAAGGAATGGTCATTCCTGTTTGATACCATCCTAAGAGTCTTCACCTGCAGAAAAACAGGGTTTGACCAGATAAGCCTCATTGCCTTGAAGCTGGCCTACTCATTAGCATACAACCAAAAGCTCAATGTTGGAAAGCTAGTTCTTGGGGAACTCATAACCAGGATTCCCAAGAGAGGTAATGAAATTTTCTTTCCTCGCTTTATTCAATTAATTCTCAATTATAAGAATGCTGGTTTAATTGAATTGCCTGGAATGAACAAACAAAGAATTGGCTACTCCAAATCCATGTCAAAAATCATTTTTGCCACATTGGATAGGAGAACCACTGTGAATGTCCCTCTCATAATCACCCCTCACATGAGGAGTGTATTTGAGGGATATCCACTAGTGCAGCCTAAATATGGTTACCTTGATACAGTAGGAGGTCCTAAGGTTGCAGAAGTACCAAATGCACCTAACCCAAGGACTTCCAACCCAACTGCTAGCCCTTCTTTGAAATCCCTAGATGTTAGCAAACCATCCTCTACATCCTCTCAACAGGGTGTAGTTGCAAAGAAGAAGAAGGAGAAAGCTGTTAAGAAAAGAGTGTTAGAAACAGTTGTAGAAAATGAATCAGATGAGTCACCTGTGGAGCCTTTGACCAGGAGAAAGAAAAATAAAAAGGCCACAACAGACCACTCTACATCCTCTCAACAGGATGTAGAAGTTAACAAGGGATTAAACCTACTTCTAGGTGCACTTTCTCAACAAGGTGCATCTATTGAAATTGGGAGTCAGCCCACTCCACCCTGTACAGAGTCTGCACCATTGCAGGAATTCACTCCTGTCAATGAAGAAGCTGTAGTTGAAAAGGAGACACACTGTGCACCAGTAGGATCTTCTCTTGAAACTTCCCCATTTTCTCAGGGGGAGTTGCCAATACTCAGTTCTACTCACACTCTACCTGCTATCTCTCAAATTTCATCTCAACCAAATGTGTCCAGCCAAACACATGAAGTTGTTGATCATCAGGACTCTTGTTTCCCTGGTGAGCCCCATTCAAGTGACTTGGTGCATGACACCTTGTTCACCACTCAGGACACTCCTTTAGATGGTGAGGGAATGCATGCTGAGGCATATCCTGATGACACCATCAAAACCACAGAGGTTCCAGGAGTTTTTACTTCAGACTCTGTGGGGGCTCAGGCATTTCAAAGCCAAGTGTCTTCACAGACATTGGGTAATCTGGGGGACCTCCACACCATGCAAATGGCATCCCCTAGACACTCCCCAGTCATTCAAAGACTGTCTCCTCAGGAGAATTCACCTATCCATCCAGTGTCTAATGAATCATCTGAGAAATTGGATGAGGAAATAGATGCTGAGGGGACTACTGTCACAAGTGGCCCTAGCTCTCACTCTCTGTCACAATGGCTGGAACCTGTGCAACATGACAGGGATTCAGGACCATCATCTCTTGGTGGGTCACTTTCTGATGAGAAACTAAAGGAATTGTATGGAGATCAGTTGGAGGGCTTCTATCACATTGCTCAGCAGCTTGTGACTTCTCATTTGCCAAACAAAGACTATGCTGCAATCATGCTTGAATATGCAAAAGATCAGGAGGAGTTGAAAGAAAAGAATGCAAATTTGGATGAAAATGAAGGTGAAAATGTGGATGCCTGGCTGGATGGTAAATCTGCAGTTAGCATGCAAGAAGTTTTGGAGTGGACTAGACAGAAGTATCTCACTTCTCTTGGATCTTGTGAGAAGATTTTTACTCCAAGTGCCATGTATGATGCAATTCATGAAGCTGCTAAAGTCCAACTGCAATCAAATCACTATCTTGCCAAAGGTGTACAATCTGAGATAGATGATCACAGAGCTAAAGTAGAGGGCACCTTGAGAGCAATGGAAGACAAACTGAAGCCTGGAGGTCTCCTTGCTCACACTTCAAGAGGAGATTCAGGAAAGTCCTCCCTTCTTCACACCAAAATAGACTCTATGGAAAAGGTGTTTAAGGAAATGGTTCAAGGTCACACAACCATCATAGACAATCAAAGGAGAATAAATAGTATGGTTGAAGTTCTGTACAAAAACAGGCATGCAGATAGGCTGCCTGAGGATGTGCCTCTACACACCTTATCACCTTTCCAAGTGGACCTCTACTATCAGTCAAAGGCCAAGGATGAAGCTGCAAAGGCCTCCACCATTGATACCTTAAATGCCAGAGTGGATTCTCTCACATCCACAGTTTCACAAATTGTCTCAGATGTTCATAATCTAAAAAATGAGTTTGTCTCTACTTCTGCAAATCAAGGGACTTCTCTTGCCAGCATCTCAGCACAACTCACCTCTCTACAATCCCTCATCTCCAACCTAAGCACATCAAGTCAGGCTCCTCCAGCACCTTTGCCAACTCCAAGCTGGACTCAAATTAAGCCAAGTCATTCTTCCTTTCTCCAAAGTCAAGATATCAACCCTAAGGGGGAGAAGGAAAGGAGAGAAGAAATAGAGGCTGAAAGGCAAAAGGCAGTTATGAGAAAGCTCAGGAGTGAAATTTTAAAGCCCAACTCTGACAAGGAGTTTCTTGAACTTCTGCATCATATCAAAAAGCAAGTCCAGGGAAATCATTGGAAATATAAGAAGATGCTTGAAAATGCTATTGTTGCAGTAAGGGGAGTTAAGGTTGAACAGAATGGACAAATGTTCAAAGAGCCACTCATTCAAATGGAATCTGGCTACTTTAAAGTTTCAGTTACTCTATTCCAAAGGCTTTCATATACTGAACTGGAATGTCTGTACAAGGGAGTGGAGTTGGTAACCCAGGAAGATGAAGAATTGAAGAAGAAAATATTGGGGCCTCTCCTACCTCTTGCTCTACCTGAATCCTACTGTAGTCCAGATGGTGTGATGTATATGGCTAGAGAAGAAAAACTTGCTCATTTCAGGATCCCTCAACATCTCAATTCAGGCAACAGAAGTCAAATTATTAACCTAATTGAGTTGATTGAAAAGAAGAAGGTGAAGCAGATAGAGGACAATGAAATTGTAGTGAAAATGAAAAAGTTTATCTCTGGACAAATCTCTGAATTTGCAAAAGAAGAATTGAAGAACAAAAAGAAAGATGATGACAATGAGGATCAGGACAAGAAGGATAAAAGGTCTGAATCAAGGAGTTATAAGGAAGGAAAGGGAGAAGACAAGAAGAAGAAGGATGAAGACAAGAAGAAAAGAGACAACTCTGAGGACAACAATCAGTATCAAAGAAGAAATTCCTCTAAGCAGCAAGCTGCTGGCACTCATTCTAGTTCACCTACCAAATCTCAGGGTACTAGGGTGATGTCAACAGTTTCTGAAACTGCAACTGCCATCAAAACTAAATCTCCAAGAAGGATGTTCATGAAAGTTACTGCACATGGAGTGATAAGGAGGGAAATTAAAAAGGAACAGTCAAAGAAACTGAAGCCAAGCCAACATCTCAAAGTCAACACTGCCACATCAACCAAATTCAAGAACTCTACTAGCTCTTTGCTAGTAAGATGTCCTAAGTGGAGAAAACAACTCATTGTTCCTGATAAAGGTCTACCTATTAAACCTATTCAAGAAATTGCTGAAACTGACAAGGTGAGGATCAAAATGTGGAAGGCTGACAGAATTGTCAAGGTAGAAGTCAGAGACAAGAGGATGTTTGTTACTAATGTTGATGGAGAAGAAAGAGGATTTCATCATGACAACAGTGATGCTACCACTCATGACATTAGGAGAGTGATTAGCCTGTTTGACAAGAAATGCATGATTAACAAGCTGAGAATGATGGAAATGGCTCAGTACTTGGAAAGGAAGTATCAGAAAAAGACTGACAAGGTAAGATACATGGAGGAGATGATTGAGAAGAAAAGGAGGGAGGAGGAGAGAGTAGAGCAGTTGTCTGAAGAATTGAGAAGACAGGGTAAAAGTAGAGTGTTCAAAGATCCTGACAGAGTTGAATTCAAACTGAGAAGTGGAGTCACTGTCAAAGTTAGACTCAAGTTTGTCCAAGACTATCCAATGCTCACTCTACAGATTGCTGCAGACATGCTGAAAGATGCAATTTTGATTGAGGAAATCATGGCCAGACAAATGATACTGCAGGCAATTGAAGAAAACAGGGCCAGGCAAGAAAAGGAAAGAAAAGAAAAATATGATCAGGCAGCTCATCAACAACAACAATATAGGTAGGCTTGATATCTTGTATTAATTTGTAAAATTCATCATTTTCCAAATTGGGGGAGATTGTTGGACTTAAATCAAGCCTAGCCTATTTAATTATCTGTCTTGCTGTAACTTAGTTTGTGCTTCTGTAATAGACTAGTGACTTAGTAATTCATGTGTAATTTGTAACTAGAAGTTTTCTCTGTTTATCTTCAAATTGTAAATTAAGTCAGAAATAAAGTCAGTTAGAAGATTCAAGTTGAATCATGCAACCAGACAAAGAAGACTGTGAAGAAAATAAAAAGAGAAGTTATCTGAGAATTCTACTAAGGCAAGTTACTTGGTCGAGAAGTCAGCCATTCGAGAAGTCAGAACTGTGGAAACATTTCGAGAAGTCTCAAAACTTCTATCTGCTTAGTACTCGATCGAGAAGTCAGTCATTCGACAAGTCAGGTATTGAATCCAGTCGAGAAGTGTCAATTATGAGGCATTCGAGAAGTGAAAATAAACAATTCGAGAAGCTAGCAAATGGAGCATTCGAGAAGTGATAAGGCTGAGTCATTCGAGAAGTCTAATCTGATCGAGAAGTCATCAAGCTGAGTATGCGATCGAGAAGTCTAGACATTCGAGAAATCAAGTATTCAGGATCAATCGAGAAGTCACAGCTGTTCGAGAAGTCAATCTCCTTGACTTATCGAACCAATTTCAAGAAGAGTACTCGACTGCAAAAGAAGCTAGTTTCAAGGAAGAATTGCAGAACAAGACAGATGATGTTGCAGCTCTGTTTATGCAGGATAAGTCAAACCTGCACAGACAGAGACAAGTCTACAATGTAGCTGGGAAGATAAGCCAAGAAAAGTGACAGAAGAGATAAGGCAGGATGGAGCAGACTGTCACTACAGTGTTAGCTAGAAATAGTCATTAGTCAAATGTAAAGCAATCTCTGTCTATTTCTAGTTTTAGCTAAACTGTCTCATGTGAGCATGTGCACAGGACATGTTGTCTATATACTTTATGCACAGCCACATTTGATAGTGTCTTGAGCATTTTTACAATAGTAAGAATCCCAGAACAAGAAGCTGAAATTCAAACTGAATTTCAGATTGTAGCAAAGATCATTCTAATACAAAATTAGATTGAAAGTTACATCTGTGTCTATATTATTTCCTGTTATATGTCTTGATAAACACCTTCGTAATTCCATCTGTTCTTCATGCTTTGAACAAGTTCTTTTCAAAAACAAGAAAATTTTTGAAGTATACATTCACCCCCCCCCCCTCTGTAACTTCTGGGCCTCTAAATTCCTAACAAAAGTCTCCCCGAGCTAAAAAGGAAAGTCTCTCTGAGGAGAGAAAGTCTCCCCGAGTGGAAAAAGTCTCCAGCATCTGATTTTGCCTATAAATAGCAGATTAAGTCAGTAGTATTCAGAACTTCTATTAACATTCTATTCGGCTTAAACAAAAATTCAAGAGCATTTAATGTCAAAATCTCTCTAGAATTTTAAGAGCTAAATTAGTGAATATTTTCTGATTTAATCTTGTAACCCACCTCAAGTTTAATATAAGTATTTTACTTGAACTGTGTTTCTTTGATTATTATTTCGTGATAATAATTTAAATTGTTTAATCAAAAATTATCCGAAACAGATTCTAATATTTATTAAAGATTGTATTCAACCCCCCCCCTTCTACAATCATTTGGACCTAACAATTGGTATCAAAGCCATCTGATTGACATAAAAATCAAGATCCTAATATTTTAATTACTAAAAATTCGAAACTTTTAAATTATTAAAAATTTGAAACTTTTAATTTATTAAAAATTCAAAACTTTTAATTTATTAAAAAAATTCGAAATTTTAATTTATTAAAAATTCAAAAATTTTAATTTATTAAAAATTCTAAAATTTTTAATTTCTTAAAAATTTGAAATCTCTTTAGCTCCTAAAAATTTCACAACTTTTAATTCTTTAAAAAATTCGAAATTTTTAATTTATTAGAAATTCGAAAATTTTTAATTTCTTAAAAATTCGAAAATTTTTAATTCCTAAAAATCTCAAATCTTTTTAATCTTCCATTATTTTAATATGAGTACTCAAAGAGTGAGTAGCATTAAAATTCCTCCATTTGATAAAGATAATTATAATCTTTGGAAGAGGAAGATGACACTATTTCTTCGAACTGCAAACCCTAAGTACAAAGATATTTTGAAGACCGGTGTTGTTGCTCCAATAACAATCATTCCTGAGCATATGATAGATGGTGTACTTATTCCGCACAGACAATTTGATAAAGAAATTTCTGAGTACACTGATACTGAAAAGGAACTGGATTCTTTGGACACCAGCCTGCAGTTAATTTTGGTAGAATCTCTTGATCCCGGAATGTACAATCATGTTGTTAATTGCAAAAATGCTAAACACATCTGGGAAACGATAGAGATACTGAATGAAGGAACAGAAGAAGTGAGGGAGAACAGATTGGAAATCTTAACGTCTCAATATGAGCATTTTAGATCAAATCCTGGAGAAGGTATCTCTGATGTTTTTGAGAGATACAATAAATTGATAAATGATCTAAATCTCAATGGCAAACACTATACGAAGAAGGAGATTAATAGGAAGTTTTTGCTGACAATGCCAATTCACTTAGAGCATAGGATTACTGCCATCAGGGAGTCAAGGGACATGAATGAAATTTCATTGGAAAGACTTTATGGCGTACTAAAGACCTATGAGCTAGAGCAGATTCAACAGAAAGAAATATATGGTACAGGCAAGGTGGTCAGCAAGTCTACAGCTCTTGTAGCAGAAGTACCATAATACAAAGAATCTATGACTGAATCCTCTTCAGTCAAAGTCATTGATCATGGTATTGTTGCAGAAGTTGGTGCAACTCAAATGAATTCATCTGAAAGTGAATTCTACTCAATGGAAGAACTTGATCAACTTGAGGATGAATCTCTGGCACTGATTGCTAGAAAATTTGGAAATACAAGATTCAGGAGGAACCCTAATTTCAAATTCAAGCCCCTGGGAAACAGATTTCAGAAAGGTGGTTCTTCTAGCTCATCCAATACAAGAGGTGGATACAAGACATGGATGATTGACAGAAGCAAGATTCGTTGCTTCAACTGCAATGAAATGGGACACTTTGCTACAGATTGTAGAAAGCCCAAACAGGAAGGAAAGAAGGATTCATATGACGAGCTTAAACAGAAATATGAGGCTCTTCTGAAGAAGCATCAGGGAAGATCATACTTAGCAGAAGGAAAAAGCTGGGATGATTCTGACAATGATGAAGAAGAAGATATGGGAAATCTTGCTCTAATGGCTTCTTCTTCTGAAGGATCACAATCCCCACCTCGTCAAGGAATTGAGGTAAATCCTAGCTGTCCTAAAATGTTTAAATTGCTAGGTGAGGATTTAACTAATGCTAGAGATCGAATAAAAGTCTTAATTCTCAAAAATCAAGTTTTATCAGATGAGAATTCTGAATTGAAAAAGCTGAAACTTATAAATGAGAAATTAACTGAAGATGTTGCATTTCAAGTTAATAGAGTCAACTGTTATGTTGAAATTGAAGCTTTTCTAAAGAATAAGATTGAACAAGAGAAGGTCAGGTGTCAAGCCTATAGAACTGCTTCATTTGTTATGAAAGACCTAATTGACCAACCAGAGATTAAACGGAAAGTTGGAATAGGTTTTGAATATAATAAATCTGTAGGGAAGCCAAGCAACATAACCCCTTTTAAAAAGAGTGCTGAAGAAAGGGGTATTCCTCATATTATTAAGGACACTAAGAAACCTCTGTTCATAACTCCTATTGCAGAACCAGTTCTTGATAGTTGTGTAATAGTGGATTATGAACTTAAACTTGAAGACCTTAAAGAGGAAGAGAAAGAACAGGAAAAACCGGTTAGGGACATAAAAGGAATAAATGTCCAGAAAGCTAAATATGTACCTAAAAGGCCAATAGAAAATATGAACACTGCTGGTTCATCCACTCCTGGTTTAGGTGCTAAAGAGCTTAAGAAAAATCATAACAGACCTAATAAGTTTGTTAATAGCATGAATAGTAACGACAGATTCCATGCTACTGAGAACTTTAAAAATGTTAATAAAGTTAAGGTAGAAACTGTTAAGACTCCTGCTATTGTGAATAAAATGCCTACTATTGATGCATGCCATAAACCTTATGGTGTAGATAACTGTATGGCATGTGCTTTCAATGTTATGTCTGCATATTTTAAAAGTATGCAAGCTATGAATGTCAATACTACACCTAGACAGTACATAAATCACAGGCATGCTAGATCAAAGACTGCCAGTCCTCCTGTTTCTCAGAAGGAGACATTTTCTCCTAAGCCTATATACAAAAATGTTAAGGCTGTTTACAAGGAGAAGTGTTCAGTCAAAGTAGTAGATGAGTTTGTCAAGTTGGGTTCTGTTGTTAAACCTGACAAAGGACAATTTTTCAAATATGCCGGGCCCAATCAATGTTGGGTTCCGAAGAAGTCCTAACTCATTTGATGATTGCAGGGTGTAAAACAGGTGAACCGGGTTATTTGGATTCTCGACAGTGGATCCTCACGACACATGACCGGAGATAGAGCCCTGCTATCAAATGTTGTTGAGAGAGCTGGCCCAGTAGTTACCTTTGGAGATGACAGCAAGGGTATGACTAAGGGATATGGCTGTTTAGAAGCTGGCAATGTCGTCATTGATAATGTATCTTTCGTGGAAGGTCTCAAACACAATCTTCTGAGTATCAGTCAGTTTTGTGACAAGGGATACACAATGAACTTTATGAAGGAGATGTGTTTGATTTCTCACAAGAAGGATGAAAAACTTGCTCTTCAGGGAGTAAGGAAAAGAAACTTGTTCGTAGCCGATCTGAACTCAGGTTGCAGAGATGAAGTCAATTGTTTTTATGCTAAAGCTTCGTCAGATGAAAGTTGGCTATGGCACAAGAAACTCTCACACCTTAATTTCAAATCTATGAATTCTCTAGTCAAAAGAGAATTAGTGAGAGGACTGCCTCAATTGGAATTCACACAAGAAGGACTTTGTGAGGCATGTCAGAAAGGGAAAGCAAAGAAAGCATCACATCCAAGCACTGACACATCTAGTATTACTGAGCCACTACAATTAATTCACATGGATTTATTTGGTCCAGTTAATGTAATGTCAATGTCACATAAAAGATATGCCTTGGTGATTGTTGATGACTATTCAAAGTATACATGGGTTTTATTCCTGCACTCAAAGGATGAAACTCCTCAAGTGGTGATTGATCATATAAAAATGATTGAGTTGGATTCGAAGCTTCCAGTTAGAGCTATAAGGTCAGACAATGGAACTGAGTTCAAGAATGCAGTTCTGAATGACTTTTGTGCTGAAAAGGGAATAACTAGACAATTCTCAGCACCTAGAACTCCGCAACAGAATGGAGTTGTAGAAAGGAAGAATCGTACATTAATTGAAGCTGCAAGGACTATGCTGAGTGAATCAAGGCTTCCAATGTACTTTTGGGCTGAAGCTGTAAATACTGCATGTTATACCCAGAATCGAACTCTGATCAACAAGGACTTAATGAAGACACCCTACGAAATAATGGCTAACAAGAAACCAACGCTCAAGTACTTTCATGTATTTGGTGCTAAATGCTTTGTACTTAAAGATGGAGAAGAACGTATTGGGAAGTTCGAAGCTAAAGCTCAAGAAGCTATTTTTGTTGGTTATTCTAAAAGATCTTATCGGGTGTATATTATTGATCAACATCATGTCAAAGAAAGTGTCAATGTAACTTTTGATGACACAAAATTCCCTAACATCCAAAATGATGATCCATCTGAAACTCTTAAGTTCAACAATATGTCATACTCACACTCAGATGATGAAAACGAACCTGAGGCTGCAACAGGAAACAACAATGATAATAATGCTGATGATCTAAGTGGTAGTGGTGGAAATAATGGAAACTCTGCAGATACCACTAACACACAAGGAGATTCATCAAGAGATCCTAGCAGCAACTCAGGGGGAGGAGATGAAGGATCAGCAAATCAAACACAACATCACAATGAAATTCAAGACGAATCATCAAGATCTAATCTGCCAAGTCAGAGAATTTGGAGTAGAGCTCATCCTTTTGAGTTGATCATTGGTGATCCAGATGTTGGTGTTAGAACAAGAGGTGCTACACAGAATCAATGCAATTATTCTGGGTTTCTATCTGAAATGGAACCTAAGAAAGTAGAAGAAGCACTGTCTGATCCTGATTGGGTGATTGCTATGCAAGATGAACTCAATCAATTTGAATCTCAAGATGTTTGGAAACTGGTACCCAGACCGAAGGACAAGACTGTAATTGGCACACGATGGGTATTCAGAAACAAGTTAGATGAAGATGGCATTGTAATAAGGAACAAAGCCAGACTGGTTGCAAAAGGTTATTCCCAAGCTGAAGGAATTGATTATGATGAAACCTATGCTCCAGTTGCAAGACTTGAGGCTATCAGGATGTTTCTGGCATTCGCAGCTCACTCCAATTTTAAAGTTTATCAAATGGACGTGAAGAGTGCATTCCTGAACGGAAAGTTAGCTGAAGAGGTATATGTACAACAGCCCCCAGGCTTTGAAGATCCAGATCACATGGACTTTGTATATTTTCTTTTCAAGGCTATCTATGGTCTCAAACAAGCGCCCAGAACATGGTATGACACTCTTTCAGAATTCTTACTTGAAAATGCTTTTGTTAGAGGAGTCATAGATAAAACCTTATTTTATAAGAAACACAACAATGATCTGATAATGGTACAAGTATATGTTGATGACATAATATTTGGGTCTACTAATGATAACTTGTGCAAGAGGTTTGCTAAGTTAATGCAGAGTAGGTATGAGATGAGCTTAATGGGAGAGCTGAAATTCTTCCTTGGACTTCAAGTGAGTCAAAGAATAGATGGAATATTCATTTTTCAGTCCAAGTACCTTAAAGAACTTCTAAAGAAGTATCACATGGAAGATTCAGCATCTGCAAGAACTCCCTCATCTACAGCTGTCAAGCTTGGATTATGTGAAAACTCAATAAAGGTAGACATCACAAGCTACAGAGGTATGATTGGATCTCTACTTTACCTAACTGCAAGCCGACCAGATATTATGTATGCCACTTGTATATGTGCAAGGTTCCAAGCGGATCCTAGAGATATTCATCTTGTTGCTGTGAAAAGAATCTTAAGATATCTTAAGGGTACACCTAATCTTGGTATCTGGTACCCTAAAGAATCTGGTTTTAATCTAATAGGATATACAGATTCTGATTATGCAGGTAGTGTTGTTGATAGGAAGAGCACCTCAGGGAGCTGTCAATTCCTAGGGAGAAGATTGATTTCTTGGTACAGCAAGAAACAGCAAACAGTTTCCAATTCTACAGCAGAGGCTGAGTACATTGCTGCGGGAAGCTGTTGCGCTCAGATCTTATGGATAAGGAATCAACTCAGAGATTATGGTTTTGTAATAAATAAAATTCCTATTTTATGTGATAACACAAGTGCCATTGCAATATCCAACAACCCTGTACAGCACACGAGGACAAAGCACATAGATATCAGGTATCATTTTATTCGAGAACATGTTATGAATGGTACTGTGGAAGTACACTTTGTACCCACAGAAGAACAGACTGCAGATATTTTTACTAAGCCACTTGATGAATCCACATTCACCAGGTTGGTTGGTGAACTAGGGATGTTAAATAGTTCTTCATCTTAAATCCCAGTTCACATCTGCATTATGTTCTTAAATAAAATTTCAAGTGTTTGTTATGTGAATATTTGTTATAACACTTGTGAATTTATTTTACTAAATTCTAGTTCTCGAATGTGTGTTTAGTGTAAATTATTATTTTATTTTATTTTATCTACTTTTGGTTGTATTGTACTATATTTTAATGATAGATTATTATATTTAAAAATAATTTAATCAAAATTCTACAAGTTAGAAGTTTGATAAAAGATATTTTTACTTAAAAATAATTTAATATTGAAGTATAGATATTTTAAGTATAACTTATTTTTATTTTTTATTATTTTATTTTTATGTTATATAATTATTAGTTTAATTAATTTTATATATATATCGTATATAGTCTTCTAAATCTATTATTTAAATATATATATATATATATATATATATATATATATAAAGTTCGGGAAGACTTTTGAAAAGTCTCCCCGAGACGTTTTTTCAAATGTCTCCCCGAGACGTTTTTCAAAAGTCTCCCCGAGACGTTTTTCAAATGTCTCCCCGAGACGATTTTCAAATGTCTCCCCGAGACATTTAACAACTGTATACTTTTCTGGTTTATTTTAAATTTTTTTCTTTTCTTTCAAAAGTCTCCCCGAGACTTTTAAGAAAGTCTCCCCGAGACACAAATGTCTCCCCGAGACATAAAAGTCTCCCCGAGACTTTGCTTATATATATAACCAGTTTTTCTTACTAAGATCCTATATAATCCTATTCTATTCCATTTTTTAATTGCCAAACCCAATCAAACTCTTGCAAATTTTTCTCTCTATTAAACAATTGTGTGTGTAAGTTTTTTTTAATTAGTTATTTACTAAATCTTAATCAGTTTTTTTTTCTTTTAATTTAACTGATTAATGGGTTTAGAAACAATTGTAAAATTTTTGATCACTTATTTAATTTCACCTGTTCTATTTATTTTCTAATAAATTACATTGTTTGTTACGCAGATAAATTATAATGGCCGCTGTCTTTGAAATCTGCAAGACTAACTATGTAGGGTACTTTGATCCTACAAGATGTCCAGAACCCAGATTCATTCCCTGGATTCGATTTCTCAATGAGCATCCTATGATCGGAACTTCAATAACCCTGGACCCTGTTCTGAAGATTGATCCACTGAAGGCTCTCTACTCTACAGCTGTTAATTGCTCAACCAGCACGTCAACTCGCTTCGCATTCAAAGTAAGAGGAAGAGATTACTGGGTAACAGATATTGATGTAAACAGGATTCTAGGCTTTCCAACAGACAACTTTGATCCACTACCAACACCACAGGAGCTGATAGAATTCTTTCAAACCATCCAGTATCAAGGTGAATTTAATATGGTTAGACTGTCCAAGACTCATCTAGTAAGTGAGTGGGACTACATCTTTGATACACTGGCCAAGGTATTTTCTCCATGTCTGAAGAATAGTTTTCACAACATTCCTCTGCTTTTACAAAACATAGGATTTGCTGTGACACATAACCGGAGAATAAATTTTAGGAAATTAATTTTAAAAGAGATAATAAGGAAAATGGGTACTTTTTCAAGCAGAAGTCTTACAGAAGATCATACAGTTCATTGCTACTATCCAAGATTTCTGACTTTATTTTTGAATGACAAGCTAACTAATGAACACAAAGTGTTATTTAACAATTCACCTATAGTAAGATCGCTTTCCACACAAAGAAATCTTTTTACAAGGTTATCAAAGGCAAACAAACTACCAGGTGTTCCTGTAATTTATACACCATACATGGCTCAATTCATTCATCAACAACAAAATCAAGCACCAGCACCAGTGTTTGATGCAGGACCTCTACAAATGATTCCTGCTCCTCCAAGTGAAGATGAAGATGAACAAGTTGAACAACTTGAAGAACATCATGCTCAAGCAGAACCAATTGCCTCTGCTCCAGTAAGTACTCAGGTAAGGAATTCTTCTATTGTGAATTTTGACTTAAATCTTGACTTAAATTATATTAGTGAAAAGCCCCCAGTGGCTATTAGGATAGATCATGAGTCTGAAATCCAACAGTCTCTGACACAGGTCTTAGATCCATACACTGCTACTTCGTCATCACAATCTCTCTCCCAAACACAGAAGAGAAAACATACACAGTTAGGGAGTGAAGAAGACTTGATTCCTGCTCCACAGAAGAAGCAAATGCTTGGTACTTCATCTACCCTAGTAATGGTAGAACATGATGCTTCACAACATCAAGTGCCTTTACAGGCTTTAGGAGGAAACTTGGATCTCTCGCTGATTCCTAGATCCTTGCCTACCTCCCCGGATGGATCATATCCGGAATCTGAAAAGATGTACTCATCATCGCAAGATGATCAGCAACTCTTTGAGTCTTACCCTGAGGCAACTCAGTTTTCTATTCCAAAAGAAACGCAAGACTTTATTGAGGATTGGAACTTGCAAAGTTCCATTGCACCACCAGTGACCTCTCATGCAGGGGCTTTGGTGATCTATACTGCAGGTACATCTGAAGGCTCGGATTTTGAGTTAAACACGAGCGAAGAAAGGCAAACACTGTGTGATACACCTACATGTGAGGTGAGTGAAACACTCTTGCAAATAGGAAAAATGAGTGCACACACAGGCACAGAAAGTGAGATGCAAAATATGTTACTGTCCTTTCAACAACAGATGGATGCACTGAAAGCAGAAAATGCACAACTTCGAGCTCAAGTAAATGCTCAAAATTCTTCAGATCCAGTTACAAATCAGTTTTCTCTTATTAGAAAGGATCTTGAAGAAGTAAAGACAACTGTGCTTCTCAAAACAAATGATGTGAATCAAACGCAAGGTGTTATAGCAGCTGATATCAAGGACTTAAGACAGAATCAAATTCAAATTGCTGATAATCTCACAGAGATAAATAAGATCTCAAATCGTATCGATGTTCTAGAAAATGATTATCATCAGTACAATGCTCTTAATTCCTCGAGATTTGCAATGATTGAAAGAGGCATAGATCAGCTGAATGAAGGTTTGAGGCATGTCTACAACATGGTAAAGTCTGGAACTAGACCCATCCCAGAACAACAACAATTCTTTGAAGGGACTTCAGTCGAGGATCCCTCAACTAAGGGGGAGAAGGTGCAAGAAAAGGTGCAAGAAAAAGCTCCAGTCAAAGGAAAAGAGAAAATGCATGACACAATACAAGAAGCTGCTACAGATCAATACAAGTCAGATCAATCTTACTATGCAGCAGAACAAGATTTTTCTTTCTTTGAACCAGAACAACAAACTCCTGGAAAATCAAATTTTGGTGATGCTGAAACAGGTGAGTTTGACAGAGAATTTCTTTTCTCTGATGAAACAGAAAGAAATGCTGAGCTAGATGAAGAACTTAGAAGATTTCAAGAAGAATCCATAGAGAAAAACTTTGAGTTAGATGCAAGGATTCTTGAAATGCAAAATGAAGCTCAAACAAGAAAAGACAAGCTTGATAAGCTTAAGGCTCTCCTACAAGTTAAATCCAAGGAGAACAAGGAAGCAGCTGCACAAAAGCAAAAGCTATGGGATGCTGCAATCACTGCCAAGAGGGAAGACATTAAAAGAAAGTTTGGACCAAAATGGGATCAAGCTAGAATGATCATGGATCAACCTCAGATTGGCACATATCAAGACAGAGAGGTATCCGGCATGATAGGTGAACTATTCACTGCCAATATAACTGTAGATCTTTACATGGCTGCATTAAAGCTAGAGGTCAGGTATATCACAGTTGAAGTAAATATAGATGGCTGGCATATCATAATTCATCTTGATAATTATGGTTTCTACAAAGTTTCGTTGGACTTCTTCAGAACAAGAACACCCTCTGAGTTATGGGTTATGCTGTGTAAAGTAAAAAGAAGTTCAGAGATGAATGAAATACTCCGAGATCACATTCGAGACTTTGCTACTCTAAGGAGTCCAGAAATCATACCTGAACCTTATGAAGTAAGGTTTGTGAAAAATAATCGATATCAAATAATTCGTCTCAATTCAGAGTCTATGACTGGATATCCTTTGAACTACTTAATAGACGTAGAGAAAATGCTACGGTCTGAAGGATTTCAAAGTCAAGCTAAATCAGTTGCTGCTGATTATATCCAAGACTACTGTATGTCTAAAGATATTGATTTTTACAAGCAATGGAAAGGACTAGAAGAGTTCAAGCAACCAACTTCAATTCCACATGATCCTCTTGATAATGAAGTTTTGTATAGACTTTCTATATCAGAACAAAACAAGGCGTATGGGGTTTCTGGAAGCTCTCAAACAGTACCTGAACCAGAACCACGCACACCTATTGTTGGTGTTGAAGAAGCAGAAGAAGGTGAAATACAGTCTCAAGATGATCAGAATTGAAGAAATGTTAACATCTTTTGTTACTAGAACTAGGATAAATCAAGATAGAAATTTGTACTATTTGTTCAGTCTAGAGGAACAACTATCTTGTATTTATCATTAATGTTTGAATCTGGAAATGTTTAATATAAACCAGAACTAAGTTTGTTTATTTACAAGTTTTATTGTTATATCTTTTTCTTGTTTGTTAGTTGAGTTATCCTCTAGTGATTTGCTTGTTATTGTTTAACAAACAAATAGGGGGAGATTGAAAGGCATATGTTTAGAAGCCTATTTGTTTAGAGAGATGACAACTCAACTCAAACATAGATAATTTGTAAGTAAATATACTATCTGTCACAGGAATCTTCAGTAGGTATTATCTGACAAGAAAAAGAAGATCAAAGTCAATCTACAGACTTGAAGCAGTACTACATTGAAAGAAGTTCAATTTAATTGATCATGCCTCAGTGGAGTATTTAAGTTTGAAGAAGCTACAGTGTCAGAAGATTTCAATTCTGTGTGACAACAAATATAGTCAAGTCAGAAGGAGCAGAAGTGAACCATTATAAAAGTCAAGTGAAGAATTCTATTTGTTGTGAATCACTCGTGAACCAGACAGTACACGGAGTGTTAGCAAAATACAGAGAAGGTTCTTTATTACAGAAGAAGTGGTCAGCTAGAGACATTGATGTGAAGACAGAAGATTTAAAATTATATCATCAACAGTCGTGGAGTCAAGACTTTAATTTAATTCTCTATTAATTGATTAAATTATTTAGTTAATTTAAATGGTAAATTAATTCAATCAGAATTAATTTATTTCTTAAATTGATTAAGAAATTAATTAATTTAGAATTATTTTAGAATGAAGAAGACTTTAATTTAATTCTATTATCAAAAAGATAATTTATTATGTATCCTATTTACTTAGATTAATTCAAAAGGAATTAATTTAATTAATAAGATATATAATAAAAGTAATAGAATTTAAATTAAAAAGAAAAGAAAAGAAAAGAAAAGGTCAGAAGATGTACTGGACGTGAATTAAATGAAACATATACATTACACATTAACATGCAAGTCGGCAGAGTTTACTCGGGAAGACTTTTTGAAAGTCTCCCCGAGACATTTCCAAAAGTCTTCCCGAATATTTTCAAAATGTCTTCCTATTTGTCAAACGTCTCCCCGAGCTTAATAAGTCTTCCATGGCTTCAAAGGTCTTCCAAAGTGAAAGTCTCCAGAAAAGGAAAGTCTCCCCGAGCTAAAAAGGAAAGTCTCTCTGAGGAGAGAAAGTCTCCCCGAGTGGAAAAAGTCTCCAGCATCTGATTTTGCCTATAAATAGCAGATTAAGTCAGTAGTATTCAGAACTTCTATTAACATTCTATTCGGCTTAAACAAAAATTCAAGAGCATTTAATGTCAAAATCTCTCTAGAATTTTAAGAGCTAAATTAGTGAATATTTTCTGATTTAATCTTGTAACCCACCTCAAGTTTAATATAAGTATTTTACTTGAACTGTGTTTCTTTGATTATTATTTCGTGATAATAATTTAAATTGTTTAATAAAAAATTATCCGAAACAGATTCTAATATTTATTAAAGATTGTATTCAACCCCCCCCCCCCTTCTACAATCATTTGGACCTAACAACTGAATATAACTTGTTCTTCATGGAACAATTCATGAAACCCAACAATGACCCAGTCAAGCTAGCAGCTCAATATTTCCCCCCAGGATGGCATTTTGAGCTTTTAGCCCCATATAAATCTTTGTCATATTACAAAGAAATTTTACTTCAAACAGATTCAGTAACCATTAAACCAATCTTTGATAGAAGGGATGAATCCAAGATCCTTTATCATTCTATTTATATTAAACAGATAATTTCCCAAGATAAGTGGCATAGCCACCCATCTGATCTTCAGTTATTACACACTAACCCTCCTCAACATTTTTGTTATTATGATTATATTGAGGCATGGAACAATGTATTTTTATATCAAAACCAGTCATTCAGTCATTCATGGTTCATACAATTTGACCATAAATTCAAAAGTCCAATTCCACTTTGGTTCACAGGTTGGTGAAATATTTATGGTCCTTTAAGAGTCATCATCCCTGAAATACTCTGGGATCAAATAGAGTATTTTATCAAAGTCAGAACTAGTAAAAATCCTGATTATGTAGGATATGAAGTCCTTCATTTCTTTAGTAAATACAAAGTGCCTTGGATTTCAAAATGGCAATTCAAAATAACCATGCCCATACAGGACACAGTAACGACACTCAAGGCAGGAAATCATTCAGTTTTAGTAACTCAACATGATGGATATAGTTATTTTACTTTTACTTTTACTTTTATTTTTACTTTTACTTTTACTTTTGCTTTTACTTAAGTAACATGTTTTTACTCGAATAACTTTTCACTTTTACTCCAGTAACATGTTCAGTTAATGGGAAGACTGTTCTTTTCCCTCTTTTATTGCTCTATATATATGAGCTTCAGTTGTATGTTTTAGGCAGGATGCAAACTGCTTTGTAAGTTTTATTCTCTTCTCTTCTAGTTTTCTAGTATTGTTTTCTCTTTTCTTGTATTTAGCAAGTAACTTCCAGTAATATAATATTTTCAGTAAAAATTGTTTCATACATAGATTCATACCGGCTTCTTGTCTGGTTTAAGTAATATTTCTTACTTGATTAAATTGTTGAGTAAATATTGTTGTTATCATCTCATTTTCCAAAGTAAACATTCATCTCTTCCTGTGATTATTAACGAGTTATTCATAAACATCCCTATTGGTATATATATATATATATATATATATATATATAAGTAAATAACTAAATATTATATATATATATAAGTAAATAACTAAATATAATATATATATATATATATAATTTAATTTGGGCCTAACATAATTATTGCATGAATCAGATGATGAGGTCACTGCAAATATTATCACTTTACTTCAAGTTGTAAAATTAAGTGTATAAATACTTTGCAATGGCAAATTGGCAACTACCGAAAGAAATAACCATGATATAAGCCATGCTCAGAAAAAAATAAATTAGTTTACCTAGGGTATATATAAGAGTAAACCCATATGATTACTCAATGTTCGTTATTACCCTGAAAATTAGTAGCAGGGTCGATTATTGCATAATTTTCTGGAATTTACTTCCAAAATGATATTGAGAAATGGAAATATTTGAATTAAAAGGGAATTAGAATAATGGGAAATAGTTTTTATAATGTCGCTATTTATATTAAAGTTTTTACTTGTTTACAATACATTTTTTCTCTCATTATTATTTTATCCGGATTTATAATCGAAACCGAACCGATAAAAATCGAACCAATCTTCTTAAAACCGAATGATCGGTTACGATTTTCAATTTTTAAAACCGAAAGTATATGTTTCCGGTTCCAGTTCCGATTTTATCCAAAACCCGAATCGATCCACATTCTCCCCTAGTTTCCTAATAAGCAAATTATTCTATTTATCTATCCGCGTCTATTTATTACCGATGATATTAATATTTGAAATTTTTTAATTTAGAGAATCATGTTGTTTATCCAAGCTTTGAAGTATATATATTTTTAAAAATTTGGTTAAAAAAATGCGGACGGATGACATGAACCATTAATTCTTCTGGATGAGTGATGACGGAACCAGCGTACAGAGTGCGTGGACCGGTGCCCACGGCCCCACCCTTACTGCCAGTGAGCTTCAAAGTTAAATAACTAAAATAAAAAAATCATTTTTAAAAGCTATCTTTGTCACCCTGATTTTCTTTTCCCTTTTTTTGATACTAATTACATATTCATTTTCTTATTAGAGCTAATCTTTTAATTTTATGTAAAAAATTTAAAAAAAATGCAATAATATATACAAACATGATATATGTATTTACAATAAATAATATATGCTAAGCTCTAAAATTTTAATGAACTTGTTGTATATTATGGTTTTTATATACTTTTTTGGTGTTTAATATTAAAATAAATTCAATCATTTTGCTAAATTATTTTTTAAAATATAATTATCATCTTATAAAAGCGTTCAAATAATTTATCAAATATTAATTATTTAATATATATTAAAAATTAATTATGAATAAAAATTATTGATAAGGCAAAGTCAATAATCATGATCCCTAGCTCAAGGGAGTGGAGAAAAGATGACATAGATTGAGGAAATCAGAAGAAAAAGAGAGTTGGTTAAATAAGTGAGGCGGGGAATATGGGCGTTTTGTCTCCAAAACTGACCCTACGAATAGGGTTGAGTAAAAAATAACCAAACCAATCAGACTGGACCGGATCGAACTGACCAAACCGCTTTTTACGATTTTTTAAATTGTTTGGTTTGATTTAAATATAAACCGTTATTTTCTGGACCGATACAAATATATATTATTATATTTATATATATATATATAATATAATATAAATTTGTTTTGCATTTACCTATATTTGTCTTAAAAATATATATATATAATATAATATAATTTTGTTTTGCATAATATTTCTTCTAGAATTAAGATTGCTAGTCTGCTCCTGTAATGCATTTCTTTTTATTTTGTATAATACTAATATGGTCATTTAAGCACATATTAGTATTTTCGTAATGTAGTAAACTAGTAAATTAGTAATGTATGTACTAAAATTGACATACTTTTTGACAGTATTTTGTGCCACTGGATATGATTCATGAAGATTTTTTTATGCCTAAAAGTATCATATTAAATAGTTTGGTTTAAAACCATAACCGATCGAATCGGACCGTTTAATTGCGGTCTGGTTCAATATCCAAATAGTCCAAAATCCATGTTTGAAATATGAAAAAAAATCGTTATTAGTGATCTGATCCAATTTAACCGTTAAAAACCGACCGAATCGATCGTTACTCAGCCCTACCGACAGCCAACAACAATACGGACTACTACTTATTCATTACATTTTGTATTTAAACTATCTGTCTCTCACTCTTCTTCAAACTGTTTCTCTGCGCCAAAATATACACAAAACACTAAACCCCACTCCTTCCCACTAAAGCAAAAGGACCTCTCTCTCTCTCTCTCTCTCTCTCCCTCCCTCCCTCTCTCCCTCTCTCCCCAACAATCTCCAGGTAAAACCAGTTTCTTGCTTTCTTTCTTGTATGTTTTTTCTTGAAATCCAGGTTCTTGATCTTACAATGTGTATGTATAGATACATATGTATATGCATTGATTCTTGTTTTAAAATTGATGGGGTTGCTTGTTTTTCTTGATTTTATAGAAAAAGTATTGACATTTTGTTGTTCAAGAAAGAATTGAGTTTATTTAACTCGTGTTTATGGAGATTCTGCGATGCCCATTTGAATGTTATTAATAATCTTTGCATGTTTGTGGAGATCATTTTAATTTGGAATTGAATGGTTTTAAGTTACTTTTTTATTAGATTATTGCTGTTTATTTCACATAAAATGATTTTGAGATCATAGTATATACCTTGAGTGGAGTGTGGACTTTGTTTTTGGTGTAGTTGGAATGTGATTCTTATATATATAAGTCTTTATAGTGCTTTGTAAACACACACACACACAAAATAATTTGTGGAATTTTCCTTAACAGTTTTTTACCATTCATGAATGTCAAAATAATTTATTGCTTTTATAATTCTGTAGCAGAAATGTATATCGGGACATCGATCAAATTCTTATATATATAAGTCTTTATAGTGCTTTGTAAACACACACACACACAAAATAATTTGTGGAATTTTCCTTAACAGTTTTTTACCATTCATGAATGTCAAAATAATTTATTGCTTTTATAATTCTGTAGCAGAAATGTATATCGGGACATCGATCATAAATGAATGAAAAAACACGAAATGTATGCGTATTATACTATAATGTTTTAAACTCATGTGAAGACTCTGCAAGATTAAATCTTTGATCCTAGACTGGGTATTTATCTGGATTTCTAGTTAAATTGATACGAGATGTGCTCGTCACTTTCAACTCTCTGATTTTGTAGCTCTGAAACTTTGGTTGCTGAGAGCAGATCGAGCATAGCATAGGACCTGATGGGCGCCAATAAACTTGATTTTAATGCACCGCTTCTTTCAGTGAGAGTGAAGAGGAAAACAAAAGAAGCACCTCGACCTGTTAGGAACCTTTCTCTTCCTTCTCAGAAATCAGAATGGGAGTTGACCGAGGTGGCAAAACCAGCTGCCGTTCCTTTTGTGTGGGAACAAATCCCTGGAAGACCTAAAAATGGAAGCACAAACCAGTCTCTGTCTCCACCAGAACCTTCGGTCAGTCCAATGTTTCCTCCCGGGAGGACCTTTGACAACAAAAAGCATGTTTCAGGTGAGCAGTTTCAAGATAAGAATGTTTGTAGGCCTCACATTGAAGCATCTCCCGTGAATGAAGATGTGAAATGTTTAGATTTGTATAAAAAATCAGCTGCCTCACTAAGCGATGATGAAGCTTATTCTGATGCACTTGACACATTGTTGGAATCAGAATCAAATTCTTGGAACTGCAGTGTCAGTGGTTTGAGTGGCTATGATGGTCCATATGCAGGATCATCAAGTAGTTTCTCTGCTGATCCACAAACTCGAGAAATCATGATGACTCGTTTCTTACCTGCAGCAAGGGCCATGGCTGTCAAAAAGGAAAGTAAGAAGCAACCTATGGCAAGTGAATTGCCCAAACATGTCAAACAGGTTCTTAGTGGCGAATTAAGGCCAATGCTTGAAAAATATGGGTCTAACACTGCAATACATCAAAGTAGATATAAAGGGAGTGTTGCCAGTGAAGATGAATATGATGAATTCATTGACCGCGGTAGAAGATCTATTAAAGCTTGTGGGTTGTTGCCTAGATTATGTGTAAAGAATTCGTTGTCCCTTTTAGATCCAATGCCAGTGATAAAATCCAGAGCCCAAAGTCCCATCCCGTCTGTTCCTGATAGAAGAATGGCCAGAACTGCTCACAGCGGGCCTTTACCTCAGACTCATCACGAGAAGGTAACTATACAATCATTTTTCACTTATACTGTTATACATGTTCAATTTTTCCGATTGTGTTGATAGTAATGATCTTGTACATTTGCAGCAAGATTGGAATGATGTATATTGGAAAAATATGCAAAAAAATATTCAGAGTAGAGTACAAAAGCAAGAACCTGTAAATAATAAGCTGAATGGCGTATCCAAAGAGTTCAATCACAGCACTGACATGCACAAGACAAAAGGTTCGGCCCCTCACAGACTTTCCAGAAGTGGTGGCATATCTCCATTCCGGAATGAAAAGCCTCAGTCCCCCTTTTATGATGGAGCCAAATTTCTTGGCATTCCTAGGATAGTTAAGGATAACGAGGCTAATAAATTTGGCCCCACTGACACAGAATCTGATAAGCGAGATGATTCAGTCCATCAAACAAATAAACAAGGGTTAGGTTCCTTCATTGCTTTAGCTGAGAAAACAGTGCATATAGATCATCTATATAATGCGGAAGTCCCAAAGTTGGACTTGGTTTTGTCCAAAGTTGAGAAAATAGATAAAGTGTCGAACAAGACCTTGGGGGAGAGCAGGAAGGTGAAAGGATTTTCTACCAACGAATCTTTTACTCGAAAGAAACTAGTTAAGCCCATAGCAGTTGGCTCACTGAGTGCAGATAAGCCTTCTTACCCTGACATATCTAATCTGGAAATTCAAGCAACCAGCAACAGGAGGGTGAAACATGAACAAAATATTGATCAGGAACCTAGATCCACACAATGCTTAGTGTGTTCTCCAAAGGATAATCTAGATAAGAATGAAAATACAGAAAAGGTGAATAATCAGGGTAAGTCAAATATAGGAACTTTGAAATCGCCTAAACCCCCACCATTACCTAAATCACCATCAGAATCTTGGCTTTGGCGTACTGTTCCCTCAGTTTCATTGCGGAATCCATTTTCAGAAGCCCAAACTAGGAAGCAGCATACAAAGACTTCTAAACCAGCTGCAAAGTGGGAGACCATAGTGAAGGCTTCTCATGTACATCATGAGCAATTGCGGCATTCTGAGGTATAACTTGTCACTTAGCATTTCATCCTCAAATTGGGATGATAGGAATTTAGCATCTCGTTTTTAAAATGTGACGATAGTAACTGTTTTATTTGTGGAGAATTTATTGAAATGACATTTCTTTTCACTGTGACAGGAACTAATTTCTCATGTCTCTCAGCACTCGAAAACTTAAGGCTGTAGGTGTCAGATAGACGTTATGCACGTACAGAGTTAAGATACCTTGACTATCTCCAAGATCTTTTGCCTTCATAGCGTCAACAAAAATTGAAAACAAATTTACTTTGACATTCTTTCTTGGTGTGAACCATTATGTTCTTTAAAATTAGAGTATAATGCTAGGATACAGTTCCTTTCCTTCCATACCAGTTCATGCAAACTTCAAGGGTGGTTTTTGTTTGTTTAAAGTTTGTCTTGTGCACCAGAAACAAAGCTCTCTCTCTTTTTTATGAAGGAAAGCTTTGTGAATTAATAGTCAGACATGTACTTCTAGTATTATTGATTTTACTACATTTATATGCTTCTTAATTCTGTATATTTATTCGAGTGATTCAGATTCTTAATTTAAATGTTTTATAAATCTGTGTTCATTAGCTGGCATTCAACCAGCATCCTTCTTGGTATTTGTACGTACATATAAATTTCAAACTTGTTGATAGTTGCAGTTATAATGTGCTTATACAACTAATCTAACCAGGACCTTAGCTAAAGATATATAATCCTCAGCCAGTATATGAGGAATGAACTTGTCTTGCGTATATTAAGGGTTGCGAATTATTGCATTTGATATTTGTACTGCCTGCATCACTATCCTTGATAATTACTGGTGTTTTCGACGATAAAATGTAGAGTAGAAGAATGTAGAGAGACAAATTTGTGAGATGTAGAAATGTGTGTGAATGTTTGTATTGAGACACACTAGCGTACCACCAGGTTTTGCCAACAATGGCCAACAATCTCTGGCTTTGAGACTGGATGACAAACAAAAGCCAATTGAAGGGAATATGTTAGATTTATGGTAGAACAGATCTAGACATCTAGCTAGTTATAAACAATGGTTAAAAATGTCTAATCACTTGCACAACATCATTATATAATTTTTAGCTAGAGCTTTCGTACTTTAACTGAGTCCTTTTCATGGTAATGAAGTTTTTTTTTTGCTTAATGCATTCTACCATAAAACCAGTAAGCCACAAAACAGTTGCTCTAGTTAAATTTGGAATGCAAGATCACCGTTCCTGCAATACTATGTTTTCATGCATTACACCCTAAATGAGATAGGTAGGACAACAAATAAAGATATTTTTCATGAAAATCACTTCACTTCACTTCACTTCCATTTGTTTTCATGAGCTCCTTTATGTCTTTCTTCTCCTATTAGCTAGTCATTCACTCATTCTAATGCTTGCGTACACTTATTCTTTTCCAATGGAGTAGCACTTGGACAAGCTCTCACTTGTCCTGGGTATGAGTAATGTGTTGCTTTATACGGTTTATGCATCTACTGATCTGTCTCTTCCACAGTTCGCACTTGTTCTACCAATCCTGTTTGGTTGATACTGCACGATTCCATCGATAGTCTCCAGTTTCTTTGTTTTAAAGATTAAAATGAACCTACTGTTTCTGAGTTTGATGCTGCTGCTGTAGAACTCACAGCTGCTGATGTTCCCATTTCTGTAACAAAAATCAATCCATAAGATATATACATGTGTTACATAGTATGATGTGTAAATTAATACTAAACTTAATATGAAATTCCCAATTAGAAAGGAAAAAAGAGAGGGAATAATCACATAAGACTTCAACTTCAAATTATGTTTTGCTCTAAAAAAATTTATTCATTAACATGTTGGACTAAAGAGTAAGCATTTTTGAAGAAGCAAATGTAGATATTGATGATCTAGAACATGATCACCTGTAAAAATGTGTGAAATCATGGGAGGCTGAGGCATATAAAAATGGATGAGAACGAATTGAAATTTTGGATTCTTACCTGATAAATATTTACAATTTTTATAATTCTAAGCTAGAACTGAAATTTACTAATTTAGATAGATTCATGGTTATTTCGACCTCTTACTAGTGTCATTTATCTTGGTGGTTTAGAGTAACTGCAGAAATTCAAATCTTACATCATACTAATCAAAAGGACTCTTGATTTGTTATCTCAATATGTGGCCATCGTGATTTGTGAGTATCCAAAAATTTTCCTATGCTTTGAATTTTTTTCCTAGGGCATTCTCTGTATATAATCTGCACTCATCGTCAAACTCTTAATACTGTTAAAGGTTTAAGTTTGAAGAAGTTTCCTCTTGCAATAGTGGATGTGATTACTGTGATACTTTATCACAATCTTCAGCTTCTTACTTCATCGGTAATAGACGTGATTGCTAACTTTGCTGCATGGTACGATCTCATGTCCACCACAACTTCCTCATCTCTGCCACTTCTAACTTCCACTTATGTGCCATTTTCATCACCCAACTTTCAGACCCATTCCTCATAATTCATATCTGAACTTACTGGGTATTGCGAGAAGGATAAACTTTGCGAGGATGATAGTGTTAACACAGGAAGCTCAATATAAAAGCAGTATACTAGACTACTATGGTTCAGGTAATAATAACTTCTCGAAATAGGAACTAATGTCTTCGTTTAATTTTTTTTTCCAGTTAAGGAACTTGAACATCTTGATTGGAATGCTCTGATGAGAACAATTATAAGAGCAGCTTATTCTGTTCAATACATGCATGTGTGGAATCCATTGTTGCGACATCTCAATTTAAATGGAAAAGATATATTTAGTATGAAGCATGTATTACACTTGCAAACTCAAGGACTCATCACCATATTAATTGCTTTTTTTATTTCTAATTAGCTTTCTCAGATTACTGCGATGATTTCTTTAAAAAATACTGTACAAGTCAAGTGCCTCTGTACAAATAAGCCAACCATTCTGAAGGGCAGCTGCTTGCTCATACTGAAGCAGATGTTTACAGTTTTGAAATTTTGCCGCTTGAAGTCCTTTTTTAAGATATTTTTATTCAGAAGAACAGGCGATCTTGTTAGCAAAATTTGAATCTCATTTAGATCGACTTTTTACTACTGTATTTTAAGCTAAGCAAGTTACCTTACATTTTTAGGCTGCTGAATACCTGAAGGACAAGTGAAGTTATGTGGCTGATTGGTCCTTGAAGTCCTGAAGTACGATGAGCTAGACATCATCTGCTAGGTAATCCAGGATTGCATTTAACAGTAAACTATTTCGGAACTGAGCCAAGTGATTAATGGATCATTTGATGCAGTTGCATGTTTGGAAAGGTCTTCCGTGGTAAATTGAGCTTGGGAATTGACATATTGTCAGCAGATCGAGACAACTTATTGGGACTCTCCTTCAAGATTTGAGGTAATTATCTGTTTCACATACGACCAATGGATATATATGATTTGTCTTGGCTCTTGCCCAGTTCTCAATTTTAATTTACGTGTCGCCAATATTTGTCGAAATATATGTTAGCCTAATGATTAACTTTAATTGTTTAACTTATTTGATTATTTCTGTAGTATCATAATACTAATCGCATATTTGCCTTAACTTGCGAGAAAAACTTATTATAATTTTTTTTAAGAACTACTGTGTGTTGTAAAGTCCATTGTTGCATATTGTGTTTTGTAAACATGTTTGCTGCATAACTCTATTTTGGTAAAACTTTTCATTTTTCAATGTGCCTAGGTAATCCAGTTGTAGAATCAAATCCAATGTAGTTTTGATGGTGTGCCGTTGGTCTATAATAAACTTTGGTCATTACTGCGACCGTTAGAAATGTTTTTATGGTCAGGGCAAAATTGACACCAGTTGCAATCATAGTTGCAAAAATGGTGGCAGTTAGTATTGTAATTAGAGCGATTGTATTTGTGAACACAATCCTGATAATATAACACATTCCATGCATGAAAGAGAAACAATGAGCAATATATTCCTTATCATATATGCAACCCATGAACACCATGAAATTGAAATACAAAAACAGTGACTTGCATTTGTCAAACTAAGATAATGATCATAAACTACCCTATTACGACATAAAAGTATTGGACTCAACTAGCTGACAACTAGTACTGAAATGCAGGGTACAGGATCTTCTCCTAATCAAACTATCCACCATATTTGATTAAGTATCTCTATCATGTGAAGAGCAAGCCTCGGCCTCATGGTTACAATTGTCTTGCTGCAAACCCCTACTGCGGATGGATAAGCACAGCTTCTTTTTGTAAGCAAAAAATTGCAGGGCTTGAACAGGGGTCATTATGCTTATGATCTCATTGAGCGTTTCAAGTCTCAATGTATCAGCTTCCTTGAGCAAACAAGTCATATCTTCCTGATTCTTCTTTAGTACAACATTCACTTGAGTGTTTATAAGCTCACACGGTTCGTTGATCCTGCTCAACACCTCCACGATTGGACTGTCCGACATGTCTGCTTGAAGGCTTGCTTTCAAACCTGACAACCTATCTTCTTTCGACGTAGTTCTCCTGTGCAACTCTTCAATCTTTAGAAACTGTTCTGTTGAAAGCTCCCCGAAATTTCGTGCATGTCCCTCAAGAAATTGAGCTAATTGTGACTCAATCTCTAGCCCACATAGTGCATAAACGAGACGAACATTTGAAGATGGCAGGCATCCACCAATCCACATCAAAGATTTTTCCAAGGTGGTGCACCAAGGGGGTGCAAAATAGGCCAATGGATTATAGGAAGCTAGAGAGCTTCTCTTTTTAACATAGTCTTCATAACAATGGAGGATATTATCAATGAGTGGCTTGAACTCCACGTTATTATTGGTCATGTTTAGGGTTTGTGCACTGAGAATATCGGTGAGCTGATGTTGTTGGAGGTCCATATACTCCTCGTAGCAGGCTCGGTGGAGGTCTCTTTGTGTGTGTGCCATTTTGTTGGTGCATGATCCCTTAGTAAGACTGAACTATTGTATATATAGACGTTTGTAAAGTATTAGAAAAAGAAAATATCAAGCATGCATGGTCAATAAGAGCACCCTCATCCATACTCCTCGTAGTATGGATGGAGATCCATACTAAAAATAATAATTTTTAAAATTTTCATTAAATTTTATTTATTTTTTTAAAATTTTCTACATTTCATTTTTCATCTCTATTTATCAGATGTTTGTGATGATGCAGGCGAGGATTAACATGACCCCAAAACTCATAAGGTATATCTTTTGGAGACATTGCTTCGGGACGTTTTATCATTTACTACGTGCTAGGCTTGTTCTGCTTGCGGGTAAAATCATCTCTATCTTTGCTGGGGTGGTAGTATTCATTTTGTGATTATGCTTAGTTTTCTCTTCAACTAGACAACTTGTCACACTCGCGTGGTTCTATGCACAGGAGATGGGACCCACGAGTACTATTTCCGTCCCAAAATAAGTGTAACTTTAATTTTGTGCACATAATTTGAGATTTAAAATTAATAAATGAGTAAAGTGCACTTCGTATACCTGTATTTTTTGTGTCAGACCACTTTAAATACTGACCTTCTAAAACTACCACTTTAGGTACTAACATTTAAATTTTGTTATAAAATGTGTATCTCCGTTAATTCTGTGTTAAATTTGGAAGCACATAAATGTGCCTGCAAGTGACGGGTATACACATTTTATAACAAAATTTAAATCCTAAAGTGGTAGTTTTAGAAGGTCAGTATCTAAAGTGGTCTGACACAAAAAGTACAGGTACACGAAGTGCACTTTACTCTTAATAAATCTACTTTCACATATTATTTTTCCAATTTTCTTTTTTAAACTAAAAATATAATACCTAAATTATTATTAAGAAAAAGAAAATTTTAAAAATAATATATGTAAGTATTTTTTATGCCTTAAACTACGTAAAAAAAGTACATTTAATTTGGGACCGAGGTAGTAGTCAAGTAGGGTTGTACTAGTTTGCTCCCGTGTTACGGACACTATACTCTTATAAATTTAATGGTTTTTCTAGTGTCGGGCACACAATAAAAAAATTAGTTGTCAAATTTTAATTGGATCCTATTTATTAATAATAATGGACCCTGCAAAAAAACTCCACTAATAAAAAGAAACCATGTCATGCCCACGAGCACACACTATAAAGACCTTAAATCTAATTAGTACTCCCTACATCCCATTTTAGTAATATTTTTGACTTTTTACACGTATTTTGATGTGCATATAAAATATAGCTCTACAAATTATTTTAAAAACTTCTTTTAAAATAAAATTTTAATATTCAAATATTTATTTAAAAAAAGAAAATTTGAATAATAATTTATGCAATTATCTTTTTTATATACAAAAAATTCGTGTAAAAAGTTAAAAGATGTTAAACAATATGAGTGTTGCAGGGGGACACTCTACCAGAAAAACTGCATACAACATCAGTTGTTAACCGATGTCTGAGAAATTTTTGACCAATGTCTTCGTATATGATGTTAAAAGTATATATTTTACACATCAGTTTCCAACTGATGTCTAAGCTATACTTGCACAACGTTTTTTCATAAAAATTGATGTCTTTTTTAAATTTTTTTAAATATATTACATGATTTTCTTTTGAATATTACTATATTATAAGGTCTAAATAGTCATTAATATGTTTCCTACAAGGTACCAGATGACATTTATATCGCTTTTATTAAAAAAATGATGTCTAAGAAAGGTATTAACATCAGCCGAAAAATGAAGTGTTGTTAAAACAGATGAAAGGTATATGTTTAGAAGCCTATTTGTTTAGTGAGATGACAACTCAACACAAACATAGATAATTTGTAAGTAAATATATTATCTGTCACATGAATCTTCAGCAAGTATTATCTGACAAGAAAAAGAAGATCAAAGTCAATCTACAGACTTGAAGCAGTACTACATTGAAAGAAGCTCAATTTAATTGATCATGCCTCAGTGGAGTATTTAAGTTTGAAGAAGCTACAGTGTCAGAAGATTTCAATTTTGTGTGACAACAAATATAGTCAAGTCAGAAGGAGCAGAAGTGAACCATTATAAAAGTCAAGTGAAGAATATTATTTATTGTGAATTACTCGTGAACCAGACAGACACGGAGTGTTGACAAAATACAGAGAAGATTATTTATTACAGAAGAAATGGTCAGCTACAGACATTGGTGTGAAGACAGAAGATTTAAAGTTATATCATCAACAGCTGTGGAGTCAAGGCTTTAAATTAATTCTCTATTAATTGATTAAATTATTTAGTTAATTTAATTGGTAAATTAATTCAATCAGAATTAATTTATTCTTTAAATTGATTAAGAAATTAATTAATGTAGAATTATTTTAGAATGAAGAAGACTTTAATTTAATTCTATTATCAAAAAGATAATTTATTATGTATCCTATTTACTTAGATTAATTCACACAGAATTAATTTAATAAATAAGATATATAATAAAACAAATAGAATTTAATTAAAATAAAAGAAAACAAAACAAACGGGGACAGAAGAAAAGAAATGAAGTCAGAAGATAACATTTCATATATACATATGTTATTAACAATTCAAGTCGGCAGATCACTTCTCGGGAAGACTTTTGAAAAGTCTCCCGGAGACTTTTCAAAAGTCTCCCCGAATTTTATTTAAAAAGTCTCCCCGAGCTATAATAATCTCCCCGAGCTGCAAAAGTCTTCCCCAACAAATTAAATGATTTTTCATTTAATTCCAAAAGTCTCTTCAAGCCCAGAAAAAGTCTCCCCGAGGAGAAAAAATCTCCCCGAGCAGAAAAAGTCTCCCAAGTCCAGATTTGCCTATAAATACAAGAAGATCAGTAGCTTTATTAATACTTCTATTAACATTCTATTCGAGCTAAAAAGAAAAATACAGAGCATTCATGTTAAATATTCTGTAGAAATTCTAAAGAGCTATTAGTGTTTATCTGATTTAATCTTGTAACCCACATCAAGTTTAATATAAGTATTTTACTTGAACTGTGTTTCTTTGATTATTATTTCGTGATAATAATTAAATTGTTTAATAAAAAATTATCCGAAACAGATTTTAATATTTAATAGAGATTGTATTCAACCCCCCCTTCTACAATCATTTGGACCTAACAATTGGTATCCGAGCCATCTGATTGACATAAAAATCAAGATCCTAATATTTTAATTATTAAAAATTCGAAACTTTTAATTTATTAAAAATTCGAAACTTTTAATTTATTAAAAATTCACAACTTTTAATTCATTAAAAATTCGAAACTTTTAATTTATTAAAAATTCGAAAATTTTAATTTCTTAAAAATTCAAAATCTCTTTAAATCTTAAAATTTTCAAAACTTTTAATTCATTAAAAATTCGAAATTTTTAATTCTTTAAAAAAATTCGAAATTTTTAATTTATTAGAAATTCGAAAATTTTTAATTTCTTAAAAATTCGAAATCTCTTTAATTCCTAAAAATCTCAAATCCTTTTAATCTTCCATTATTTTAATATGAGTACTCAAAGAGTGAGTAGCATTAAAATTCCTCCATTTGATAAAGATAATTATAATCTTTGGAAGAGGAAGATGACCTTGTTTCTTCGAAATGCAAACATTAAGTACAAGGATATTTTGAGGACGGGTGTTGCTGTTCCAATAACAATCATTCCTGAGCATATGAAAGATGGTGTACTTATTCCGCACAGACAATTTGAAAAAGATATTTCTGACTACACTGAAACAGAAAAGGAATTGGATTCTTTGGACACCAGCCTGCAGTTAATTTTAGTGGAATCTCTTGATCCCGGAACGTACAATCATGTTGTTAATTGCTAAGATGCTAAACACATCTGGGAAACGATAGAGATACTAAATGAAGGAACAGAAGAAGTGAGGGAGAACAGATTGGAAATCTTAACGTCTCAATATGAGCATTTTAGATCAAATCCTGGAGAAGGTATCTCTGATGTTTTTGAGAGATATAACAAACTGATAAATGATCTAAATCTCAATGGAAAACACTATACGAAGAAGGAGATCAATAGGAAATTTTTGCTGACAATGCCAGTTCACTTAGAGCATAGGATTACTGCCATTAGGGAGTCAAGGGACATGAATGAAATTTCATTGGAAAGACTTTATGGCATACTGAAGACCTATGAGCTAGAGCAGATTCAACAGAAAGAAATATATGGTACAGGCAAGGTGGTCAGCAAGTCTACAGCTCTTGTAGCAGAAGTACCAGAACACAGAGAAGCTATGACTGAATCTTCTTCAGTCAAAGTCATTGATCAGGGTATTGTTGCAGAAGTTGGTGCAACTCAAATGAATTCATCAGAAAGTGAATTCTACTCAATGGAAGAACTTGATCAACTTGAGGATGAATCTCTGGCACTGATTGCTAGAAAATTTGGAAATACAAGATTCAGGAGGAACCCTAGTTTCAAATTCAAGCCTATGGCAAACAGATTTCAGAGAGGTGGTTCTTCTAGCTCATCCAATACAAGAGGTGGATACAAGACATGGATGGTTGACAGAAGCAAGATCCGTTGCTTCAACTGCAATGAAATGGGACACTTTACTACTGATTGTAGAAAGCCCAAGCAGGAAAGAAAGAAGGATTCATATGACGAGCTAAACCAGAAATATGAAGCTCTATTGAAGAAGCATCAGGGAAGATCATACTTAGCAGCAGGAAAAAGCTGGGATGATTCTGACAACGATGAAGAAGAAGATATGGGAAATCTTGCTCTAATGGCCTCTTCTTCTGAAGGATCACAATCCCCACCTCGTCAAGGAATTGAGGTAAACCCTAGCTGTCCTAAAATGTTTAAATTGCTAGGTGAGGATTTAACTAATGCTAGAGATCGAATAAAAGTCTTAATTCTCGAAAACAAAGTTTTATCAGAAGAGAATTATGAATTGAAAAAGCTGAAACTTATAAATGAGAAATTAACTGAAGATGTTGCATTTCAAGTTAATAGAGTCAACTGCTATGTTGAAATTGAAGCTTTTTTAAAGGATAAAATTGAAAAAGAGAAAGTCAGGTGTCAAGCCTATAGAACTGCTTCATTTGTTATGAAAGACCTAGTTTACCAACAAGAGATTAAACGGAAAGTTGGGATAGGTTTTGAATATAACAAATCCGTAGGAAAGGCTAGTAACATCACCCCTTTTAAAGAGAGTGCTATAGAGAGGGGTATTCCACATGTTATTAAGGACACTAAGAACCCTCTGTTCATAACTCCTATTGCAGAACCAGTTCTTGATAGTTGTGTAATAGTGGATTATGAAATTAAACTTGAAGACCTTAAAGAGGAAGAGAAAGAACAGGAAAAACCTGTTAGAGACATAAAAGGAATAAATGTCCAAAAAGCTAAATATGTACCTAAGAGACCAATAGAAAATGTGAACACTGCTAGTTCATCCACTCATGGTTTAGGTGCTAATGAGCTTAAGAAAAATCATAACAGACCTAGTAAGTTTGTTAATAGTAGGGATAAGAACAACAGATTCCATGCTACTGAGAACTTTAAAAATGTTAATAAAGTTAAGGTAGAAACTGTTAAGACTCCTGCTATTGTGAATAAAATGCCTACTATTGATGCATGCCATAAACCTTGTGGTGTAGATAACTGTATGCTATGTGCTTTCAATGTCATGTCTGCATATTTCAAAAGCATGCATGCTATGAATGTCAATACTACACCTAGACAGCACATAAATCACAGGCATGCTAGATCAAAGACTGCCAGTCCTCCTGTTTCACAGAAGGAAACATTCTCTCCTAGGCCAGCATACAAAAATGTTAAGGTTGTTTACAAGGAGAAGTGTTCAGTCAAAGTAGTAGATGAGTTTGTCAAGTTGGGTTCTGTTGTTAAACCTGACAAAGGACAATTTTTCAAATATGCCGGGCCCAATCAATGTTGGGTTCCGAAGAAGTCCTAACTCATTTGATTATTGCAGGGTGTAAAACAGGTGAACCGGGTCATTTGGATTCTCGACAGTGGATCCTCACGACACATGACCGGAGATAGAGCCCTGCTATCAAATGTTGTTGAGAGAGCTGGCCCAGTAGTTACCTTTGGAGATGACAGCAAGGGTATGACTAAGGCATATGGCTGTTTAGAAGCTGGCAATGTCATCATTGATAATGTATCTTTCGTAGAAGGTCTCAAACACAATCTTCTGAGTATCAGTCAGTTTTGTGACAAGGGATACACAGTGAACTTTATGAAGGAGATGTGTTTGATTTCTCACAAGAAGGATGAAAAGCTTGCTCTTCAGGGAGTAAGGAAAGGAAACTTGTTCGTAGCCGATCTGAACTCAGGTTGCAGAGATGAAGTCAATTGTTTTTATGCTAAAGCTTCGTCAGATGAAAGTTGGTTATGGCACAAGAAGCTCTCACACCTTAATTTCAAATCTATTAATTCTCTAGTCAAAAGAGAATTAGTGAGAGGACTGCCTCAATTGGAATTCACACAAGAAGGACTTTGTGAGGCATGTCAGAAAGGGAAAGCAAAGAAAGCATCACATCCAAGCACTGACACATCTAGTATTACTGAGCCACTACAATTAATTCATATGGATTTATTTGGTCCAGTTAATGTTATGTCAATGTCACATAAAAAATATGCCTTGGTGATTGTTGATGACTATTCAAAGTATACATGGGTTTTATTCCTGCACTCAAAGGATGAAACTCCTCAAGTAGTGATTGATCATATAAAAATGATTGAGTTGGATTCGAAGCTTCCAGTTAGAGCTATAAGGTCAGACAATGGAACTGAATTCAAGAATGCAGTTCTGAATGACTTTTGTGCTGAAAAGGGAATAACAAGACAATTCTCAGCACCTAGAACTCCGCAACAGAATGGAGTTGTAGAAAGGAAGAATCGTACATTAATTGAAGCTGCAAGGACTATGCTGAGTGAATCAAGGCTTCCAATGTACTTTTGGGCTGAAGCTGTAAATACTGCATGTTATACCCAGAATCGGACTCTGATCAACAAGGACTTAATGAAGACACCTTACGAAATAATGGCTAACAAGAAACCAACGCTCAAATACTTTCATGTATTTGGTGCTAAATGCTTTGTACTTAAAGATGGAGAAGAACGTATTGGAAAGTTCGAGGCTAAAGCTCTAGAAGCTATTTTTGTTGGTTATTCTAGAAGATCTTATAGGGTGTATATTATTGATCAACATCATGTCAAAGAAAGTGTCAATGTAACTTTTGATGACACAAAATTCCCTAACATCCAAAATGATGATCCATCTGAAACTCTTAAGTTCAACAATATGCCAGACTCACACTCAGATGATGAAAACGAACCTGAGGCTGCAACAGGAAACAACAATGTTAATAATGCTGATGATCCAAGTGGTAGTGGTGGAAATAGTGAAAACTCTGGAGATACCACTAACACACAAGGAGATTCATCAAGAGATCCTAGCAGCAACTCAGGGGGAGGAGATGAAGGATCAGCAAATCAAACACAACATCATAATGAAATTCAAGGCGAATCATCAAGATCTAATCTGCCAAGTCAGAGAATTTAGAGTAGAGCTCATCCTTTTGAGCTGATCATTGGTGATCCAGATGTTGGTGTTAGAACAAGAGGTGCTACACAGAATCAATGCAATTATTCTGGGTTTCTATCTGAAATGGAACCTAAGAAAGTAGAAGAAGCACTGTCTGATCCTGATTGGGTGATTGCTATGCAAGATGAACTCAATCAATTTGAATCTCAAGATGTTTGGAAACTGGTACCCAGACCAAAGGACAGGACTGTAATTGGCACACGATGGGTATTCAGAAACAAGTTGGATGAAGATGGCATTGTAATAAGAAACAAAGCCAGACTGGTTGCAAAAGGTTATTCCCAAGCTGAAGGAATTGATTATGATGAAACCTACGCTCCTGTTGCAAGACTTGAGGCTATCAGGATGTTTCTGGCATTCGCAGCTCACTCCAATTTTAAAGTTTATCAAATGGACGTGAAGAGTGCATTCCTGAACGGAAAGTTAGCTGAAGAGGTATATGTACAACAGCCCCCAGGCTTTGAAGATCCAGATCACATGGACTTTGTATATTTTCTTTTCAAGGCTATCTATGGTCTCAAACAAGCACCCAGAACATGATTCTGATTATGCAGGTAGTGTTGTTGATAGGAAGAGCACCTCAGGGAGCTGTCAATTCCTAGGGAGAAGATTGATTTCCTGGTACAGCAAGAAACAGCAAACAATTTCCAATTCTACAGCAGAGGCTGAGTACATTGCTGCGGGAAGCTGTTGCGCTCAGATCTTATGGATAAGGAATCAACTCAGAGATTATGGCTTTGTGTTAAATAAAATTCCTATTTTATGTGATAACACAAGTGCCATTGCAATCTCCAACAACCCTGTACAGTACACGAGGACAAAGCACATAGATATCAGGTATCATTTTATTCGAGAACACGTTATGAATGGTACTGTGGAGTTACACTTTGTACCCACAGAAGAACAGACTGCAGATATTTTTACTAAGCCACTTGATGAATCCACATTCACCAGGTTGGTTGGTGAACTTGGGATGTTGAATAGTTCTTCATCTTAAATCTCAGTTCACATCTGCATTATGTTCTTAAATAAAATTACAAGTGTTTGTTATGTAAATATTTGTCATAACACTTGTGAATTTATTTTACTAAATTCTAGTTCTCGAATGTGTGTTTAGTGTAAATTATTATATTACTTCATTTTATCTATTTTGATTGTATTCTACTATATTTTAATTTTAGATTGTTATCTTTAAAAATAATTTAATCAAAATTTTACAAGTTAGAATTTTGGTAAAAGTTATTTTTATTTGAAAATAATTTAATATTGAAGTATAGCTATTATATGTATATTAAGTTTAATAAATAGGTTAATAGAACTTTGTACAGTTTTATTTAATTGGCATCTATACTGTATATATATCTTTATTATTTTTGTTTTCCAACAATTGGTACATATTTTTTTTATTTTCAAACTTTTAGTATCATTATTTATATATATATATATATATATATATGTGTGTGTGTGTGTGTGTAAGTTTATTTATTTTTGTCTACGAGAAATTGTTCTAAGAATCATAAGTATTAAATATCAATATTTAAAGGACTTGTGAATTTCTTTACATTTACTTTCTCGAGCTTACATATATCACTAATAATTGTTATGAGTATAATTGTCATATGCTTGAGTAACAATTATTAGATATAATGTATGAAGTTAAATGCTAATTTTCATTCCTATGATTATTTAGTATTTAGCAAGAGTATTTTATCTTATTAAAATTATGAATTGAAGCAATTCATCATTTATTAGTTTCATAGTTTTAATACGATGAGATATTATGAGCATAATTACTTGCTTTTTGAAATTATTATTAATTATCATGTATTGATAATTTGTTATTATTTCATTGCAATTAATTATGATTTTTGTTGTTAGTGATAATATATATATTGTTTATCTGAAAATCACTAATAATAAAAGCATATATGTGTCCTGCCAAACAAGAGCAATCGACTCGAGGTAAAAGAAGGTAATCTCAATCTTGATATGTTCTCTAATCAATTAGTATAAATATATATATATATATATATATATATATATATATATACAATTGATATATTGAGCCCTCGGTGGCTATAAGACGAGATCAAAGGATTGATAACCTACATTCTCTAACACAGATCATAGAACCACAAACACTCAAACAGATACAACTTCATCTACTAAACCCCTAAAAAGAAAAGTTTTATCAACTAAAGAGGGTGAGAGAGTAAGTGCCTCTAGTGCACTAGAAAATAGAAGTATCTATGAGTGTTCCAGCAGTTCTGCCTCTAGTTAGAATATGTAATTGAAACCAAGGCAACTGCTAACTAATTTATATCCTCCCAAAAGGGTATAGATTTACAAATGGCAAAACTGTTACTAGGTTCGTCATCTTAACATGATGAGTCTATTGAATTCGGCCTGTCAGCCAAGGCCATTTGTAAAGAGTCAACTTCATCTGGACACTCTCAAACACTGCAAACCATATATGTAATATTCAAATGCACTGTAAGGATTGTCACACACTAAGGATGAATTGACGGAAACAATTATTCTAAACTTCTATATCAAGGAAGAAAGAATGATTGATGATTCTGACTGAATCAATATGCCTTCATAGGCATCAGGAGGAAACTTGGATCATTTGCTACATTATAGATCCTTGTCTCCCTCCCCAGATGGAACATATCTGGATTCCTAACGGAATAGATCATCTTAGATGATCAGCAACTCATTGAATCTATTCCTGAAGCAATTCAGTTTTCAAAGTCAGATATTTTAATGGATTCAATTGAGGATGGGGATTTACGAAACCCCATTGCACCACCAGTGACCTCTCTTGAAGGGGCTATGGTGATCTTTCTTGCAGGTACAAAAGACTATGTCATCCGTACTAAGAGAGAAACAGTGTTGTGAGAAAAGAGTGAAACACAAGTGAGACAGAGTGAAAATATATATTCTATGAGTGAAACACTTAGAGAGTATATGAGCGAAACACTTGTGAGAAACACACAGTAAAATCACACACTAGCACAATTACCAAATCACATTCCCAATTCCCTGTTACAGATTTCTAATGTTACTCAACTAAGGGGAAAGAAATTTCTTCTAATATTAAGGATTCTGAAGAGGATTACTCAACTAAGGGGGAGAAGTTTAAACAAGATCCATACTCAACTAAATAGGAGGAAAGTTTGAACAAGATCCAAAAAGGAAGAAGTGTTGAACAAGATCCAAAAGGGAGAATTGTTGAACAAAGTCTTTTTACTAGAAGAGGATTACTCCATTGTTGAACAAGAAAAGGGGGTATATAACAACATGCTTGGATTGGATAGAACTAATGATTATTTATTAGTTATTCTATTCCATTTGATTTTGGAAGATTCTTGTATATAGGATTAACCGGATTTTCTAAAATGCATAACATGTCATAGTTTGCATTTTTTATATCTGCGATGGTTTAATGCTGAATGTATGCCATGTCTGTTGTTACCTCTATTAAAATGGTTGGATAATTCAAGAAATGAGAGAATGAATTCACCTTGGATGAGAAGTGAAGACAGGAGTTGGACAAACAGAGGAGAAGTGGTAATAAGAAGAGAACAAGACTTCGTCCCTGCCATCCTAAGGGGGAGTAGTGATGAGTCTGAGAAATGAAGATAATACTACTTGTATAATATGTTCAATACTAGAGGAACAAATATCTTTCATTTCAATTACTCAAGAAATCTGGAAATGTACAATCTAATCCAGAGAAACCAGCCACTGAAGATGTACCAATGACACCTAGTCACAAAAGTTAAATTCTATAAGGAGGTGAAGTTGATACTTCTGAAGCTGGTAATGATAGGTAAGTCAAGATAGAACTTTGTTCTATTTGTTCAGTCTAGAGGAACAACTATCTTGTATTTATCATTAATGTTTGAATCTGGTAATGTTTAATATAAACTAGAACTAAGTTTATTTATTTACAAGTTTTATTGTTATATCTTTTTCTTGTTTGTTAGTTGAGTTATCCTCTAGTGATTTGCTTGTTATTGTTTAACAAACAAATAGGGGGAGATTGAAAGGTATATGTTTAGAAGCCTATTTGTTTAGTGAGATGACAACTCAACACAAACATAGATAATTTGTAAGTAAATATATTATCTGTCACATGAATCTTCAGCAGGTATTATCTGACAAGAAAAAGAAGATCAAAGTCAATCTACAGACTTGAAGCAGTACTACATTGAAAGAAGCTCAATTTAATTGATCATGCCTCAGTGGAGTATTTAAGTTTGAAGAAGCTACAGTGTCAGAAGATTTCAATTTTGTGTGACAACAAATATAGTCAAGTCAGAAGGAGCAGAAGTGAACCATTATAAAAGTCAAGTGAAGAATATTATTTGTTGTGAATTACTCGTGAACCAGACAGTACACGGAGTGTTGACAAAATACAGAGAAGATTATTTATTACAGAAGAAATGGTCAGCTACAGACATTGGTGTGAAGACAGAAGATTTAAAGTTATATCATCAACAGCTGTGGAGTCAAGGCTTTAAATTAATTCTCTATTAATTGATTAAATTATTTAGTTAATTTAATTGGTAAATTAATTCAATCAGAATTAATTTATTCTTTAAATTGATTAAGAAATTAATTAATGTAGAATTATTTTAGAATGAAGAAGACTTTAATTTAATTCTATTATCAAAAAGATAATTTATTATGTATCCTATTTACTTAGATTAATTCACACAGAATTAATTTAATAAATAAGATATATAATAAAACAAATAGAATTTAATTAAAATAAAAGAAAACAAAACAAACGGGGACAGAAGAAAAGAAATGAAGTCAGAAGATAACATTTCATATATACATATGTTATTAACAATTCAAGTCGGCAGATCACTTCTCGGGAAGACTTTTGAAAAGTCTCCCGGAGACTTTTCAAAAGTCTCCCCGAATTTTATTTAAAAAGTCTCCCCGAGCTATAATAATCTCCCCGAGCTGCAAAAGTCTTCCCCAACAAATTAAATGATTTTTCATTTAATTCCAAAAGTCTCTTCAAGCCCAGAAAAAGTCTCCCCGAGGAGAAAAAATCTCCCCGAGCAGAAAAAGTCTCCCAAGTCCAGATTTGCCTATAAATACAAGAAGATCAGTAGCTTTATTAATACTTCTATTAACATTCTATTCGAGCTAAAAAGAAAAATACAAAGCATTCATGTTAAATATTCTGTAGAAATTCTAAAGAGCTATTAGTGTTTATCTGATTTAATCTTGTAACCCACATCAAGTTTAATATAAGTATTTTACTTGAACTGTGTTTCTTTGATTATTATTTCGTGATAATAATTAAATTGTTTAATCAAATATTATCCGAAACAGATTTTAATATTTAATAGAGATTGTATTCAACTCCCCCTTCTACAATCATTTGGACCTAACAACAGATCTAAGACATCGTTTTCTAAATATAGATGATGTTAAAATGTATTAATAACATCATCCCTTAACTACAGTCGATGTAAAAGTTAAATGACTAATCTGTTTAACATCAGGAACTTAAAACTATATGATGTCTATACTAGTTTTTAACATCGGTTATTTTGCTAGATACGATTTGGTAGGTACATTAGTACATCAACAGTTTAATACATATCGATGTCTATAAAGATTTTTAACATCGACTTTATTTAAGAGACGATTTAGTATGACACTTAGCACACATATTGTCTTATAAATGTCGATGTCTATAGTTATGTTTAACATCTACATTTTAATAAAAATTGATGTCTATAGTAATTTTAACATCGCCTTTATTTAAGAATCGATTTAGTAGATCACTTACAACATCCATTATCTTATAAAAGCCGATGTCTATATTTATGTTTAACATTGGTTGTTTTATGTTTATGTCTGATATCTATTACAAATTTAACATTAGTTTCTTTAGTTTAAATGATGTCTTTGTAATTTTAGATATCAAATTTCTTTTATAAAATGTTGTTAGATATACTATTACACATCGCTTTAAAAAAAATTGTGATGCTATTTCTTTAGGTTCAAATTACAGTGTCCTGTGTACATTGATATTAGCCAAAATCAATTGAACCAACTAACAAACTAATTCAACCACAACCAAGCTAGAGAAAAAGAACTGCTGCCACAAAAAGAAATTTAAATTGTCAAACTCAATTAATATTTATCATTACCAATAACCAAAGTAACACATCCACATAAATAAACATGGCTAGAAGTACTTCAATCCAAAAACTGGAAATCATTCAACTAAATAACCCTAGATTTCAAAATAAGTATTATACCAAATTCAAACCAAATGCTTCCAACGAAAAAATTACCAACATCCAACAATAACAACCTAAGTACTGGAACTAGCCATGAAATATAGTGAACCAAGTTGTCAAGCTCAAAGATACGCATAATTAAAAGATTTACATCTTGTCTTCAATAAATTCGAGGGTCTCCAAGCGTACCTCATCCAGCTCCTGCACTGTGTAAGATTTTTAAGCCTTCACCGCCCACTAAAATATAATAAAATAGAAAAACTAAATTACAAATGCAGTTTAACTAAAGAAAATAGTTATGTGCATGCAGATTACAAGGCCTATTTTTACATGTATAAAATTAGTATAATTATCTCGTACCTTTGTAAGAAAAGGCATTTCCTTATGAAAAATTATATCCCTCATATATAACATGACAACATAGCCATATTCACGGCTCCCAGGCTGTTTAGGAGATCCCTATTCTAATAGTAATTTCAATTATAATATAAGTCAGTCGTAGAAGGGGGAAAAACTTGACTAGCTAGACAAATTAATATGAAAACTACTCTCGAGAAGATTGACTATTTTAGGGGCTCTCTTTGACCTTCTAGTTTGAGCATTGTAAGATTGCAGTGCACTATACATAAGAGAATATGTAAGTCATTTTAATCATAAAATACTTGATAAAGTATTTAAGTTTTTAGTACAAAGAGACACCATCAAACCTTCTGTAATGCAATATGAACTGCATCTCTTTCTTTCTCCCGACGTATTCTCAATTCCTCTCTAGCCCTCAAGGAAGAGGCAACTTCAGCAGCTCTGATTTGGGCTTCAATTCTGGCCTTCTCTGTTAAGGAAATTTTTAGTGTAAGCATGAATTTCATAATTTCATCATTTTTCATAGGTAGGGATTTAATAATTTTGTGCTTCTTATACGAAATTATGAACAAAGAAAATATATTAATCGTACTGCCAAACTAAACACACCAAGTGATCTCAAGTATACATGGGTAAGGAGCAAAGATATATTTTCTTTGCAGAGTATATGCACTAAACGGATATCAGAAAGAAACAAATTATACAGAAGCTTTAAACCTCAATACCAAAACTACCCCAATAATCATTAGGCAACAGACATAAATTAAGTATAAAGGATATGTTTAAATAGAGATAGATAAGATGCAGTTTGGATTTGGTTTTTGCTCACCCTCTTGTTGTTACTTCTCCAGTTTTTCTTTTTGTTGCAGAAATTTACCTGAATCCACCTTCTCAACCTGGATGTTGCAACAATAAGCAAAATATATAATGTTCCCAAGGCAATTAGTTTACTATTAACAATCTGAATATGCATGCCAAATATATATCAAGAACTAACAATTGTATTACATGATCAAGAAGTGTCTTCTATTTTTCCTTCAATATAGTGCCAACAAAATGGCTTTTTAGCGTTGTAGCACGGAGAGCTTTCTTTGGAGATATCTGAAGATCATTAGCACACGTCCAGCATACTGGGTAATATGTATATTTACTATAATTAATATTGTATAAAAGAAAAGGCTTAAACTTACTGATAATTTTATGACATAAATACTAACTAACCTTCGACTGTAGCACCAGATGTACCAAGACTAGATGATTGAGGACTAGAACATATATTTTCTTACAAGCCCTTCAAATCATATGTCACAATATATTAAGTGCCCAATCCATCGGTGCAACAATATTTTTAATTTACTGTAAAAGATAGTTAAGCATCAAGAAACCATAGATTATCCTCATCATCAGATTCTGGATCCGATTTACAAGTATCAGATATTAACCTGCTTCCATGCTCCTGGACCATATAAAATGCATTTAGTATATGAAAAAAACAAAAAAAAACAGAGTTATCATCGTAGAAACATTAGCATTGTTCACTTTACCATCATAGAAGTATCGCAATTTTGTCCCATATATATTTCAGAAGACAAGCCTGAATGAAAACAAGAGTTTAAAAATTTAGCCTTTTAAAAAATAAGAAAGAGGTAACATAAAACTTTTATAAGTTTGAACTTACTCCTGGAAGATGCACAGGAATAACCATTCTGCACGCTGCACTGGCATTTCAAACTACCACATGAACTGCATCTAATAGCAACCATGCTCACTAAGGACATGGTTTCAACAGCGCGACAAGTACTTTTATTACAAATGGCTAAACCTATAAGACATGTTTCCAGTTTGCGCCTATAAATAAGCTTGAAGTAAAAAAAAATACATCCCACTTCATACCTTTTTGCAAGTTCTCTCCTAGGAATCTTCTATTTTGTACATTTCTAGCAGGCTCCTCTTGTCCATAGAACTTATATAAATCAATTAGGAAAATTCCAGAGAAAGTAAACCCAAGAATATTTAAACATGAAGCACATACTAAGATAAAAATATAAGAATCAAAAGAACTAAACATTCAAACCAACATCTAAAAGTATAAGCAAGAAACAAAGCCAAGTTTTAGCAATCTACAGTCTACAAATAACCTCCTAAAATTCGAGCGTAAATAATCCATACTTCCATTTAATACGTTATCTTTAGGAAGGAAAGACCCAATGGAAGATTATCAAATTACACATCAACTAATATGGCTTTTAAACAATAAATCCAAGTAAAAGAAATAGCGTACTAGTGGTTTGGTTGCTAAATTTTGTTCAGGTGAGTAGTTAGACATAATAGAAAATTTTCAAATGATGTTTTGAACTAAGAAAAAGAACATACACGGCCACAAAACATACACACAAGTCAAGTATGATGTAGTCTTATATGGATAAAAATAGCCCTGAGAAAATAATAAAAATATCATTTATTATTTCATTTATTAGACCTAGTATGGTCCAAAGGCTTGGGTCCTTGAAACGAACTAGGAAAATAAATCATAGGATCAACTGGATTTGTAAGTCTAGCCCACAAGCTCTGTTGGAGCCATAGACCCATTAAGCCTTTGTTATTAATTAATTTCTTAATTAATTAATAAAGGCTTGGTAAAGGCCTAAGAAGCCTGTTGAAGGCCCTAGAAGGATCTAGAAACCCTAGCGTGGGAAGAGTCCAATGAGGACCCTCATTTCTAAAAGGTTTCAACAATATTAACACTAGGAAACTTGGCCACCAAGTCTCCTAATTCTAATCTGATTCTAAGGCCCTCTTTCGCCTATATAAAGGGCCTGACCCCTCAACATTAGAACTGAGCAAGTCTCCTAATTCTAATCTGATTCCAAGGCCCTCTTTCACTTATATAAAGAGCCTAACCCCTCAACATTAGAACTATGTTATTGGCTTGATTCTCACACACATTGAGATACGTAGGCAGTTAACGAGGACCTGAGTTAGTCACGAAACGTTAGTGCAGCCATTAAAGCTCGAAGCTCTCTCTCAAACCCTAGCATTAATTACATATTAAATACACCCAGATTTTAATCCATAATATTCGGCGCTGTCTGTGAGAAGAGGATAAAAACCATGGCAAGAACATGAAGTACCGTAAGAACCCTCGAAGAAGAGGTCCCTAACACCACTGTTGACACCAACGTTCCCCCTGCTACGGCGTGGGAACAAGGAGCTGTTGTTCCAAACACCTCCGTTAAAGGCCTTAAAGCAAGTACCCAGCTTACCGGACCCCTTAGCATCGTAGTTCATCCTTCCAACCCTGATGTGTCTATTCATGCTTCAATTCCTCCACTCCAGGTAATTCCACCCCTTGGTACAACTTTTATCGCTCCTCCTACCTTGCAGGTCTCATCTGTTGTGACGCCCGACCCTCGCTACGAGCTCCCGAGAAACTACGAGCCCTCTTACGAGCAAGGGCTGCTTCCCCACTACACCTCGCGACAAAGGAGTCGGGACTTCTCTAGGCCTTACTCTACTGATAACGATGTATCGTCTAACGAGGATATTAACCCACGAAGGAGGCGACCCGGTAAGGAGCCCCTTGGAGGAAGGAGTACCCAGCCCCGAGGGCCTCAAGATACTGACTCCCTAAACCTTCAGGAAAGGATATATGCTCATGAAGCCGAAGTCCAATGACTGAGGAAAGACCTGGAAAAGGCATTAGCAAGGTGACAGCGCCCCAGAGTTGAGGGGACTGAAAGGTCAATAAGAAACACACATGTGATAGATTTGGATGAGCCCCCAACCAGGAGGCAACCAACAACAAGTCATGTTAGGGCTGACCCCCAAGACTTATTGCCACTTGGAGATCCTGATGATCTCACTCCCCCATTCACAGAGGATATTATGAATGAGAGGATATCAATAAAGTTTAAGATGCCTACAATCAAAGCCTATGATGGAATGGGAGATCCCTCAAATCATGTTCTCACATTCTCTAATGTACTGTTGCTGCAGCCCGTCAACGACGCCGTTAAGTGTAAGGCGTTCCCTCAAACCGTGAGTGGTATGGCTCAAAGGTGGTTCAGTCGTCTACCCCCTAACTCTATTGGGTCATTCAAGGATCTATGCAGGGCCTTCATTGGACGTTCATCAGTAACAAGACTCATGAGAAGAGCTCAGCTTCACTAATGGACATGCATCAGGGGAAGAATGAATCTTTGAGGGACTATATGAACATATTCACGATGGAAGCCTTGAAGGTCCCCGATCTAGACCAGAAGGTAGTTATGATAGCCTTACAGCAAGGGACATCTGACGAAAATTTCAGGAGATCGTTAGCCAAGAGGGCCCCTAAGAGTATGAATGAACTCCATGAGAGAGCTGGAAAGTATATCAAGGCTGAGGAAAGTATGAGGAAAACCCAAGGGTTTCAAGCCTCGAGCACCCACTCTAAGATGCGAGCCAGCGATACTGAGTATACTATCGATACCAAGTATGCGAAGAATGATGATGCCAATAACTCCAAAAAGAAAGGAGGATCCAGTTTCACCGAATATGCAAGGCTAAATACCGCCCGTAGCCAAATATTAATGGACATTGAGAAGGGCAAAGACCTTCGATGGCCGAAGCCACTAAGGACTGATCCTGAAAAGATAAATAAGAACGCGTACTACTGGTTCCATAGGGATGTGGGACACGACACTGATGATTGCCATCAGTTAAAAGACGAAATAGAGTTTCTGATTAGAAGATGAAAGTTGGAAAAATACACCAAGGAGGATGCTAGACATGACAGAGGTTACAATGACAAATGGAGGGACTCAGACCCCAAAGACAGAAATAATCATCCCCGAGGGCCTGTGATCAATGTAATTTCAGGGGGACCAACCACTGCAGGTAACTCCCAAAATTCCAGGAAGGCATATGCCCGAGAGGTAATGAGTATTGTAGGAGAACCTCCTAAGAGAGCAAGAACTGATGTCTCTTTGTCATTTGATGATTCTAACTTGGAAGGGGTGAGATTCCCCCATGATGATCCCTTGGTAATCACCCCCATCATAGGAAACTCTCATGTGAAAAGAGTCTTAGTAGACAATGGGTCGTCTGTAGACATCCTATTTTATGAAAATGGGATACAACAATTCACAACTGATCCCCTCCAACATGCTTATCTATGATTTCAATGAAGTGGAATCTCGGATTGAGGGAATTATACAATTGCCCATGACTATGGGAGAAGAACCTCGACAATCCACTCAAATGCTGAATTTCCTAGTTATCAAGGCAAGCACTAACTACAATGCAATCCTTGGGAGGATTGAGCTGCATGCCTTCAAGGCGATAGCCTCTACGTACCATCTGAAGCTCAAATTCCTGAGTAGGAATGGAGGAGGAGAAGAGAAAGGAGATCAAAAAATGGCCATAAGTTGTTACGTGGCCGCCTTGAATCCTGATGGCACTGGGGGACAAATTCTCCTTATCGAGGATATGGATGTCAGAGATCGAGAAGAGAGAAGATTAAGCCCGTAGAGGACTTGGAGCCTGCTCCTCTGGATCCTCTAGATCATGAGAAGGTGACGTGTGTGGGGACTTCACTCCCCAAGGACCTAAAATAATAGTTGGTTCAATTCTTGCAAGACAACAGAGATGTCTTTGCTTGGACAACAACTGACATGCCAGGGATAGGCCACAAGCTCATCACACATCAGTTGAATGTAGATCCTAAAAGGGAAACAATTAAGTAGAAGAAAAGAAATTTTACTCCTAAAAGGTATGAGGCCATTAAGCAAGAAGTAGAGAAGTTGTTGGAAGCCAGATTTATTGAAGAAATTCAATTTCTTGAGTGGCTAGTGGAGAATGTGCGTGGACTTCACAGATTTGAATGATGTTTGTCATAAGGACTGTTTCCCCTTGCCAAGGATAGACATGTCAATAGATGCCACAATTGGGCATGAGATGCTTAGCTTCATGGATGACTTCAGTGGCTACAACCAGATCAAAATGTACCCCGATGACATTCCTAAGGTATGGCTTTGGTGTTTTCTATTATCTGGTTATGACTTTTGGACTTTAGAATGCAGGAGCCACGTATCAAAGGCTTATAAATAAAATTTTCAAGCACCTCATTGGTAAGACCATGGAGGTCTACGTTGATGACATGTTAGTCAAAATCTTAGACAAGGCCGATCACCTTGAGCACCTGAAGGAGACATTTGAAGTTCTGAGAACCCACAAGATGATGTTGAACCCGGCCAAGTGTGCCTTTGATGTAGGATCTGAGAAATTTCTAGGCTTGATGGTCTCCAAAAGAGGCATTGAGGCCAATCCCGATAAGATTCAAGCAATCCTGGACATGGACCCCCTAAGACAGTAAAAGATGTCCAAAAGCTCATAAGAAGGGTAGCAGCCCTAGGGCGCTTCATATCCAAGTCTGGAGAAAAGTGTCTACCATTCTTCAAGGCCCTCAAGAAGGTCAAGAACTTTGAATGGAATGAGAGAGTCAAGCAGCATTTGAAGAGCTGAAGAAGTATATGGCAGAGCCATCCTTGCTTGCCAAACCAAAACCTGAGGAAGTGTTATACATGTACCTTGATGTCTCTAGCTCAGCCCTGAGTGCTGTTCTTATGAAAGAGGAAGCTAAGGTTCAGAAACCCATTTATTATGTTAGCAAGATTCTGCATGGTGTAGAGCTAAAATATTCAATAGTTGAGAAGTTTGCCTTAGCATTAATAATGGCTTCGAAAAAGCTACGCCCATACTTCCAGGCACATGTTATTGAAGTCTTGACATACCAGCCCCTGAGAAATATATTGCACAGCCCCAAGGCCAGTGGAAGGCTAATCAAGTGGGCCATCGAGCTGGGAGAGTTTGAAATCAGGTACATGCCAATAATGTTCATCAAGGCTCAGGCTCTAGCTGACTTCGTGGTTGAATGTACCATTCCCAAGCAAGAAGTCGGGGGGCAAGAAGAGAATAAAGTAGACGAAGAAAAGAAGGAAAAAGATGAAGAACTCAAAGAATACTGGGTGCTCTTTTGTGACGGAGCTTCAAAAACAAAAACTAGTGGAGCTGGCCTAGTTTTGCAAAGTCTGGATGGGTTTGTTGTCGAATATGAAATCAAGTTGGGTTTCCCTACTACAAACAACGAGGCAGAATACGAAGCTTTGATAGCTGGAATTGGCCTGGCCAGAACTCTGAGGGTGAAGAACTTGAAGGTATATCGCGATTCAAGGCTGGTAATCTCTCAAGTAAATGGGGAGTTTGAGGCCCGTGAAGAGAATATGGCAAAATATTTTAGAATTGTTAAAGCTCAAGCCACGTAGTTTGAAGAATGTCACTTTGAATACATCCAGAGAGAGGAGAATGTGAAGGCTGATGCCTTGTCTAAATTTGCATCATCAGAGATCAAGAGTTACTCTGGCAGCGTTTATTTTCAAGTCTTGAAGACCTCAAGCATTGATGCTAAACTAGTAGCCCCGATTGGGCTGAGAACATGTTGGATGAATCCCATCAAGCTCTACTTGGAAACGGGAAAAACATAAATCGACCTCACGGAGGCACGCAAACTATCAGTGAGGTCCTTGAGGTATGCCATTATAGAAGGAATACTTTATAAGAAATCGAACGTGATACCCTACTTGAAGTGTCTAAGACCCCATGAGGCTGAAGCTGCCCTAAGGGAAGTTCATGAAGGTGTATGCGGTCAACACCTTGGAAGCATGGCTCTTGCTAATAAAGTCATGATACTGGGTTTTTATTGGCCTGAGATGATTAAAGATGCTAAAGCTTATGTTAAGAAATGTGATCATTGTCAAAGGTTTACACTCATCATTAGGCAGCCCCTGAGATGCTGACATCGACCATAAATGCCTTCGTGCACCTCTTTCAAAGCTTCGTAAGCCTCATCAGGCCTTAAACATTTTAAGTATGGAACAACAAAAGACTTTTTATAGAGAATTCCATCAATGAGAGCGTACATTAATGCTCTTACAGTAAGCTTTCTTGCATCAATGGCATTGTTAGGAGTCCAGCCAGATTGAAAGTGAGCTTTAATTGGATACATCCAATAATTGCCCATGCTTATTGGAGCTACCAGCTTTGCATATATGATAGGGGTCTTCAGGACTTGGAAGTAGACACTCCCCGGGTGCTCCTCCACTTCTGATGACACAAAATTTGATAAGGCATCGGCCTACAAATTCTCTTCCCTAGGAATATATTTTATCTGATATTCCTCAAACTAAGTCATTATGGCCTTTATCAATCGAAGATATTTAGCCATAACTTCTTCTCTTGCTTCGAATTCCCCCTTTACTTGGGATATGACTAACTTCGAATCTCCACATACTTTGAGGTTCTTGGCATTCAGAGCCTTTGCCAAGCCAAGACCGGCTATCAGAGCTTCATATTCAGCCTTATTATTAGTAGTTGGGAAGTCTATCTTGATAGCGTATTCAATGAGGAACCCTTCAGGGCTTTGCAAAACTAGACCAACTCCACTAGACTTTGTTTTTGATGCTCCATCAAAATTGAGCACCCAGTATTCCTCAGGAGTTTTTTCTTTTTCTTTTTCCTGAGGTATTTCCTCCTTGTCCTGCCCCCCAACTTCTTGGTCGTTGATGGTGCATTCGACCACGAAGTCAGTAAAATCTTGAGCTTTAATGGCCGTTCGAGGCTTGTACTTGATATCGAACTCCACAAGTTCTACAACCCACTTAATTAGTATTCCACTTACCTTGGGGCTATGCATGATGCTCCTTAGAGGCTGATCATTTAGCACTCGACTTTGTACGCCTGAAAATAAGGTTGTAGCTTTCTTGAGGCCATTACCAAGTCTAGTGCAAACTTTTCAATCTTTGAGTAGTTCAACTCTGTTCCATGCAAAACCTTGCTTACATAGTAGACAGACTTTTGAATCTTTTCCTCTCCCTTCACAAGGACAGCACTCAGGACCTTGTCTGATACGGCTAAGTATAAGTATAGGATATCCTCGAGATTAGGCTTCGCCAACAAAGGAGCTTCAGCCATATACTTCTTTAGTTCCTCAAAGGCTATTTGGCTTTCTTTTGTCCACACAAAGTCTTCACTTTCTTCAATGTCTTGAAGAAGGGTAGACACTTATCTCCAGATTTTGAGATGAACCTTCCTAAGGCTGCGACTCTCTCCATCAACTTTTGAACGTCCCTTACTGTCTTCAGAGGTTTCATGTTGAGTATGACTTTAATTTTATCAGTATTGGCCTCAATCCCTCTTTTAGAGACCATCATTCCTCAGAATTTTCCAGATCCTACGCCGAAAGCGCATTTTGCGGGGTTCAACATCATCTTATGGTACCTTAGCACTTCAAAGGCCTCTCTATTCAAGATTTTGACCAACATGTCATCAATGTAACCCTCCATGGTCTTTCCGATAAGATGCTTGAATATCTTATTAACCAACCTTGGTAGGTGGCTCTTGCATTTTTTAACCCAAAGGCCATAACAAGATAGTAAAATATACCAAAGTTAGTGATGAAAGATACCTTAGCAATGTCATCCTTGTGCATTTTGATTTGATTGTACCCACTGAAGCTATCCATGAAGCTTAACATCTCATGCCACGTTATGACGTCTATAAGTGCATCAATTCTTGAAAGAGGGAAGCAATCATTTGGGCATGCATTATTAATATCAGTGAAGTCTACGCACATCCTCCATTTTCCATTGGATTTCTTGACCATTAGAGGGTTAGTGAGTCATTCGGGAAATTGAATCTCCTCAATGAAACAACCCTCTAAAAGCTTTTCCACTTCTTGTTTTATGGCCTTCTGCCTTTCTGGAAAGAAATTTCTCTTCTTTTGTTTCACTGTTTTTCAGCTTAGATCCACATTAAGTTTATGAGTGATCAGTTCGGGGTCAATCCCTGGCATATCAGCGGATGTCCATGCGAACAATCCCCGTTTTCTTACAAGAACTTCGTCAACTTGCCTTTCATAGGCTCCTTTAGTGAGGCCCCAATATATGTGACCTTATTAGGTTCTCCTGAAACTACAGGAATTGGAACCAAGTCTTTAGCCATCTTTCCCCTTCTTTCCTCATCTTCTCTAGTATCTATTTCTTCTATGGGCAGGACTTGCCCCCGACTCCATCAGGTCTTAGGGCAGCCACATAATAACTTATTGCCATCTTCTGGTCTCATTTCTCTTCTCCAACACCGTTTCTAGTGGGGAATTTAATCTTCAAGTGATAGCTTGAGGCAATGGCTTTGAAAACATGTAAGCATGTCCTCCCAATGATAGCGTTGTATGTAGATGATGCTTTGATTACCAAAAAGCTTAGCATTTATGTGACCTCTCGAGGTTCTCTCCCCATTGTCATGGGTAGTTGAATGGTTTCTTCTACTTTCAACTCCACGCCATTGAAACCGTAGATTGGAACATTCGAATGGATTAGTTAGGAATCATTATATCTCACTTCACAAAGGTATCGTAAAACAAGATAGCAACGGATGCTCCATTGTCCACCAGGACTCTTTTTACTTTTGAATTTCCTATCAAATGTGTTATGACATGGGGATCGTCATGAGGAAACTTTACCCCTTCCAAGTCTAAGTCATCAAAAGATATGACTACTTCTGTTCTGACACGTTTATGTGTCTCTCCTACGACTTGCATAACTTCTCTAGCATATGCTTTCCTTGAGTTTCTTGAACTCCCTGCAGCAGTAGGTCCTCTAAAAATCATGTTAATGACAGGCCTTCTAGGCTGAGGATTCCTATCTCGATTATCATTGTTTTTTCCATTATCGCCGCGCCTATCACGGCTTCCATCATTAGTGAACTTAGAAAGTTTTCCTCTTCTGATGAGGAATTCGATCTTATCCTTCAATTGTCGGCAATCATCTGTGTCATGTCCGGTATCCTTATGAAATTGGCAGAATGAATTTTTATTTCTTTTCTCATGATCCAATTTGAGAGGTTGTCTCGATCTTTCTCGATATCCATCATGATTTGGCTTCGACGCGTATTCATCCTTGCATACTCAACAAACCTTGGCCCCAAGTTATTCTTCTAAGGAGGTGATTCAGAATCCTTATCAGTCTTAGAATACTTTTCCCGGACATCATACTCCTGATCTCCTTTTCTTTTCTTATTGTTGTTATTCCTATTAGTCGCCATTGACGTGGTGGTTTTCTTCATACTTTCTTCTGCCTTGATATACTTTTCAGCCCTATCTTGAAGGAGAAGCATGTTCTCTAGGGGATGCTTGGGTAATGACATTTTAAAATAAGGATCAGTCGTCCCCTGTTGCAAAGCTATCATAACTACTTTTTCGTCCAAGTCCGGGACTTTAAAGGCTTCCTTAGTAAAATGTTTTAAGTAGTCCTTCAGGAATTCGTTCTTTCCTTGTTTCAGATTCATGAGAGAAGCTGAGCTTTTTTTGTGCACTCTTTAGCTTATTAACTGGCTTATGAAGGCCTTGCTGAGTTCTTTGAAGGACCCAATGGAGTTGGGAGGTAGCCGACTATACTAACATTGAGCCATGCCCCCCAGGGTTCGAGGGAAATTCATGCACTTACTAATATCATTGATAGGTTGTAATAACAAAGTATTCGAAAAGGTTCTTACGTGATTAGCTGGATCGCCCGCTCCATCATAATTTTTTATGGTAGGCATTTTGAATTTCCTTAAGATATGAGCATTCATAATCGCTTCAGTAAAAGGGGGTGTTAGATCATCAAGATCTCCGAGTGGTAGCAACTCATTGGGATCAGCCCTTCGAGCTTCCCTCATCCTCTCTCGAGGGGTTCCATCTAGCTCTATGATATCAGGAGTTTCACGCCTCGAGGTCGGCCTTGTTGCCGGTCGATTTAGGCTTTTCTTCAACTCCCTGAGTTCAGCCTCATAGGAAGCGATTTTATCCTCCAATGTCTTATAGAACTGTAAATGTCGACTTCCTATGGGTTCCTTACCAGGCCTCCTTCTTCTAGGATTGACATCAGTGTCTTTAGAGCTTTCATCATCAGTGGAGTATGGTCCTGAGAAATCGTGGATCCTTTCTCTACGCCCATAGTTTTGTGGGGGTTTCAACCCCTGACTGTAAGGACGGTAGAATGGATGATTTCACTGGACTGTAAAGGATCGGATCCATGGATGACTTCCTCGGGATTGGTAGAATGGATGATTTCACTGAACGGGCCAAGTCTTTCAGTGCTGGGGCCTTGTGTTCCAGCAGGAATAGTGGCGGTAGCGGTGACCTCGGTGGTTTGAGTTCCATCAGGAGGAATTACAACAGTTGGGTCTCTTGTAGTAGGGACGATGTCTCCATCATCTCTTCGTGTTCTTACCATGGTTGATGTTGTCTTTCCACAGACGACGTCAAATGTTATTGATTAAAAACTAGGGTGTACTTATTGCGATGTGTGTCGGAGCTTATCGAGCTTTAATGATTGCGCCTTTGTTTCGTGACTTGACTATGTCCTCACAAGATGCCTACGTATCTCAGTGCATATGAGAATCAGGCCAGACATAGTTCTAAGAATGAGGGGTTAGTCCATTTATATAGACATAGGAAGTCTAATAATTAGATTAGATTTAGGAACCTTGGTGGGCAAGCCACCTCCTTGGAGGTTGTTTCCAAGTAGAATGTGGTTTTCTTGTAGGATTATGTTTCTTTGTAGGAGTTGATGTCTTGTAAGCTTCCTTCCAACAATTACCTTGTTGATAGAAGATATCAATCAGGCTGATTAATAGTTTTATTTATTAATTTCGTAATTAATAAATAATCAATGTATTTGAGCATTAGCAGGCTTTTACTGGGATGCCTATTGGGTAACATGGTTAAGTCCATATTTCACAACTATGGGCTTCTTCGATTGGATCCACATTATGGATGATCACCATCTTTAATGACTCATTCAATGAGCCCAATTAATGCAACATTAATTGTGTCTTTAAGGTTATTTTCTATCCACATCATATATAATATAATATAATATATAGGATATAAAAGGCCAAAAATAACTAAGCCAATTATATGTTGACTTGAATGAGGTCAAATACGTTTTCTAACTACTTTTGTTTAGAAGGCCTTGAAAATTAAAACAACTAAACTATGGCCTTTAAACAAATAAGAATGGGTGCCACTTAGATTCAACGAGGATGTTTCATTTATGTCTAACTATAGACTTATATGAATATTATCAAACTCGTAATCAAGGTTGGTTTAACTTCAAGAACTCAACAAGTAAGGCTTGTTTATATCTCTAAATAATAATATGATATTTATACAAGCAACACTTAACTTGGTGTTAGAAGTTAATTAAACTTACAAATATTTTACGAGTTTACTTTATTTATATCTCTTAATAATAATATGATATTTATACAAAATATTATAACTCGGAATATAAGTAGGTTTCTTTCACTAATAATTCAAACAAGGAGTATTTTTGTTTATGTATTAATATATAGACTTGTACAAAAATTCTCGACTTGGAATTAAAGTGAGTTTAAACTTATAAATATTCTACGAGAGAACTTCGTTTATATCTCTAAATAATATATGAGATTTATACGAATATTCTTATCTCGGAATACAAGTTATTTTACATCTCTATTTATTTCAAACAAGGAGATCTTCGTTTATGTCTAATAATATAGACTTATACGAATTTTATCTCAACTTGAAAATAAAATGAGATAGCTTATTAATATTCAAAAAGGAACCTCTTGTTTATATCTCTATAAGAGACTTATACAAATCAGAATAAGATCTAGCTTTAATTACAAAAGTTCAACAAGGAGTCCTTTTATTTATGTCATACCTCGACTTATATAAATTGGTCTCGACTCGAAACTTAAGTAACATTGAGTTGTTATTAATCCTGGAATGGTAAACCAATGATATGAACAACTAATTTAGGAGAATGAGAGATGAAAAGAAATCTCACCTAAATACCAACACAATTTATATATACTTAACAAGAACAAACTATTAAATCTCGTGTATATATAAATCGTAAACAAGGCTAACTATATATTTATGCTAAAAAACAAACCAAGCCAAACAATATAAATATATATAGCCGAATTATATATAAACCAAATAAAAAAGAAATAAGTAAATTATGACCCTTGTGCTCTTGCTAGAGACAAAAATATTTCTTTCAAAATCAAGGGATAAGAGTTTGGTTCGGGTTCAAGATTTTGTGTGTGTGATACAAAAAATCAAGCAAGCAAGATACACACACTACTAGACATGAACCAAGCTACTGATATATATATATAATTATATAACCAACTTGTAACCCTTGAGATCTAGAGAGAAAGCAAGAGAGAAAACTAGTTAAAAGCCAAAAACACAACAAAAAAAGGGTTGCCGGAAAAAGTCGTCGGAGAATGGCTGGAATATCAACTTATGGTATAACTTTGGGGGCAAATAGACAAGTCTAAGGGCTGCTAAGATATGGTCTTTGGGTAGCCTAAAGGTACTTGTATGGTGTGTGTGAAAATTGTACAAGTAGATGTGTTTTTAAGCCGTATGTTAGGAATTATGAGTTTTGATGATAACAAATTTCTTAGAATTATAGTAGGGACTTAAAATTTCTGTGTAACTGGTCGATGGATATGACTTATAAATATCCATTGACTAGGAAAGAAGTTATCAGTTGAAGCTTGTTTATCAACTGATAAACTGGATTGTAGCATTGATTTATGTTTCACTATCAATCGATTGTATTGCCTCGATGGATGCTATGAAGTAGTCGACTGATGTTATTGACTTCAATTTCTAGCTTCTCAACAGATGTGAAGAATGGCTGATCAATTGTAAATATTCTAAGTCAGAATTCTCACAAGTGAAGTGATCAACTGATGTTGGAGTCGATGGATGAAGACACTACTCAACGGATGAAAGCTATCAACAGATACAAGTCATCAATGGATGAAGGCAGTCAACGGATAAGGAACCATCAATGGATAGGGAGTCGATGGATAACTCAATTATCCATCGACACATCAACTAATCAACAGATATCCTATCCATCGATGGATAAGCAAAGGAGAATCAACTGATAAGCTTAACAACATTTATCAGTTGATTAAGGTTTCCCAATTTAGTTAAAGACAAGAAGTATGAGAAATGTGCAGAAACTGAATCAATGGAAGACAGTCCTGTCAGGATTGTGAAGACTTTCAAGGCAACACAGTATTCAAGGAATGTATTAAGACAAAGATACTTCCAGGGCTAGTCAGTTCAAAAAGAAGACTGTGCAAGTAGCTAGTTTCTATTGTCATGTAAACAATATAAGTTGTAATTTTATATTGCTATCTGTCGATAGAAATTAGGTGTGAAGAAAACTTCTATATAGTTGTTAGAAGCACACAGTAGCAAAGTGTAGAGTGTAGAAAATCAAAAAGAACTCACTTTATAAGCAGCTTAGTATTCGTACCAAGATCAATTGAAAGCAAAAAAAAATATACTAGTGGAAAACCAATCCACTAGTAATTTTTAACATTGTTGTGTTTTGTTTTCAATAATTTTCTTGTCAAGTTCTTAGTTACATCGGTTCTCTCTATACACAAAAACACTGTCCTTGAAACAAACTTCATTCCGCAAGAAATATAATTAATTCTTAAGTTTGTATTCAACCCCCCCTTCTCCAAACTTAGTGTACTTAAGGGCAAATAACAATTGGTATCAAAGCGAGCTTTCAACATACAGAAAGTTAAGATCTAAAAGTACATCAAGTATGGGTCAAAAAGACACAGGAGTTAAGATTCTAGTTCTAGAGAAAGATGAGTATTTTCCCTGGAAAGTGAAAATGCACTTGCATCTGCTATCCATTGATCCTTCCTATGTTCACTGCATAGAGAAAGGTCCACATGTGCCTATGAAAATAGTTACAAGTGTAAATGCAGATGGTACTCAGGCACCAGACAAACTCATTCCTAAACCAGTGAGTGAATATACAGATGAAGATGAGAAGGAAGTACACAAGGATAAAAAGACTATGAACATTTTATTTAATGGTCTTGACAAGGATATGTTTGACAATGTTATCAACTGTACAATCTCCAAAGAAGTCTAGGATACTCTTCAAACCCTCTGTGAAGGCACTGAACAAGTAAGAAAGAACAAGATGCAACTCTTGATTCAAAAATATGAGGCCTTTCACTTCAAGAGTGGTAAAGCAATCAATGATACATATAGTAGGTTTCAAAAGCTGCTGAATGAGCTTAAAATATATGGAAGAGTATATGCTGTTGAGGACACCAACCTCAAATTCTTGAGGTCCTTACCCAAGGAATGGAAACCAATGACTGTTTCTATAAGACAATCTCCTGACTTTAAAGAATATACTCCTGATAAGTTGTATGGCATCTTGAAAACCTATGAGTTGGAGCTACAACAAGATGAGGAAATTGAGAAAAGTCAGAAGAGAGAAAAGTCCATTGCTTTGGTTGCCAAGGATAAGCAAGTTGCAGAATCAGGTGAAGTTACTCCTGTCAAAGAAGGAAAGAAAGAAGGTCATGGCAATGGTGCAAATAATGGTAGATATGATGAATCTTCTACTGGGAAAGGAAAAGAAATGTGTGAGGATGATGAGTCATTCACTAAAGATTAAATGGATGAAATAGATGAGCACTTAGCTTTTCTATCAAGAAAATTTTCAAAACTCAAGTTCAAAAGGAATCCTATGCAAAGGCCTGGATCACAGTTCAGGAGAGACACTCAACAAAGCAAAAATCTTGTTGACAGGACTCAATTCAGATGCTTCAACTGTGGATCGGCTGGTCATTTTTCAAGTGAATGCAGAAAGCCTAAACTAGAAAAGAAGTCAAAGTTTAGTGATGGTATTGACTATAAGAAGAAGTACTTTGACTTGCTTAAACAAAGAGAAAAGGCTTTTGTGACAGAAGAAAAGGACTGGGCTGCTGAGGAGGATTCTGAAGAAGAAGAAGAACACATCAACCTTGTACTAATGGCCAATCAAGATGACCAGGAAGATAGTTCATCTAGCAATCAGGTAATTTCTCCAAACCTATCTGAGTTATCCAAAGATGAATGCAATATTACTATTAATGAAATGTCAAATGAATTGTATAATTTGCATGTCACTCTTAAGTCCTTGAACAAAGAGAACACTAGGATCAAATTAACCTTAGAAACTCTCACTGAAAGAAACAATTTCCTAGAGAGTGAGCTAGTGCAAATGGACAAACTCAAGGTAGAGAACGAAGATGCTAGAGATGAACTAGTTGATAGCAAAAAGGAAATAGAGAATTTGAAAGAAAAATTAGAAGAAGAACTAAGAACCATTGACAAGTGGAACAGGTCTAGTAAAGCCAGTAAGAAGATGAATGACATTCATGGAACAAATTCATTCACCATGTTGTCTGAAACTCTTGAGAGATTAGCCATTGATGAAGATCAATCTTTGGAAAAGAAGCAATCGATTGCTAATTCTGAATCAACTGATAAGAATTATCCATCGATTGATAATGTCAATTCAATGGATAATCATCCATCGATTGATAACGTTATTCCAACGGATAATTATCCATCGTTTGAGGAATCATCAACTGCTAAAAAGTGTGTTGTTAAAACCAAGCTTAACAGACCTGTCAAATTTGTCAAAGAAAGTAGCTCCACTAAATCTCAAGTCAAAATTGAACAAGCTAATATAGGGTTCTTATCTAAAGATCAGTTGAAAGAAAAATTGGAAAAGATAGAGCCTAATATTCAGCCAAATGAAAAGAAGAAGAAAAACAGAAATGGTAAGTAGGCATAAATAAGCACAATAACTACACACCTGACAAATATGCTCCTAGGAAGATCTGTGCTAAGTGTGGCAGTAAAAATCATTTATCTGTGCAATGCAAACTCAACATGCCTACAACAACCAATGTGCCTGTTATACCTAACATGCATTCTCATTTTGTTTTTCCTCATTTAGTTGATTCTCATGCTATTCATGCTCAGTATGTATCAATGCCTTATATGTTTAATCCATATCTTGCATTTGCCAACATGATTATGCCTTCTATGCCATGAAATATGCTTAACAATCTTCATGCACCAAATTTTTCAAATTCTGCAAGCTTGAGCATTCCAAATATTAGCACTGAGAATTCTTAGGTAAGGAAACCAACACCTAAGGTTGAAGTGGAAGTAAAACCACCTAAACCAAAGGTACAAAAATTGGAAACCAAGCCAAAGATAACAACTAATAAGAAAGGACCCAAGGCAACTTGGGTACCAAAATCAACTTGATCTGTTTTGACTGTGTGCAGGGAAAAAGAAGAAATCTTTGGTACTTGGACAGTGGGTGTTCAAGACACATGACTGAAGATAAATCCCTGCTCACAAAATTTGAGGAGAAAGCTGGCCCTGGAGTAACTTTTGGAGATGACAGCAAAGGGTACACCATGGGATATGGCTTGATTTCAAAAGAGAATGTCATCATTGAACCTGTTGCATTAGTTGATGGCTTAAGACATAACTTGTTAAGCATAAGTCAACTATGTGACAATGGAAATAAAGTTTGTTTCACAACAGAAGCATGCATAATTTCCAACAAGGTAGATGGAAGCCTGGTTATGACTGGGAATAGAAAAGGAAATGTGTACATAGCTGACTTCAACTCAACAAGTGCAGATTCAATGACTTGTCTTTTCTCTAAGGCAAGTACAAATGAAAGTTGGTTGTGGCATAAGAAATTAGCTCACTTGAATTTCAAAGCCATGAATCTGTTGGTCAAGAAAAATCAAGTGAGAGGCTTACCACAAATGGAATTTGTCAAGGATGGACTTTGTGATGCTTGTCAGAAAGGAAAACAAAGAAAGGCATCATTCAAGTCAAAATTGGAATCATCAATTGAAAAACCACTTGAGTTATTACATATGGATTTGTTTGGTCCTGTAAATATCATGTCTATTGCAAAGAAGAAGTATGCTCTAGTCATTGTGGATGATTTTTCAAGATTCTCATGGACTTATTTTCTACATTCAAAGGATGAAGCTAGTCATCTCATCATCAAGCACATAAGAGAAGTTGAGAAAAATATTGAATTGGATGTAAAGAAGATAAGAAGTGACAATGGGACAGAATTCAAAAATTCCACAATGAAAGAGTTCTGTGAATCAAAAGGAATCACACACACATTCTCTGCACCAAGAACACCTCAACAAAATGGGGTAGTTGAAAGGAAAAATAGGACATTGATTGAAACAGCTAGAACCATGTTGGAAGATGCCAAACTACCAACATATTTCTGGGCTGAGGCCATAAACACCGCATGTTACATTCAAAACATCTCCTTAGTAAATCAAACTCAAGGGAAGACTCCTTATCAATTGATCAAGAAAGACAAAAAGCCAAAAGTGGGGTTTCTTCATGTTTTTGGCTGCAAGTGCTATGTGCTAAGAAATCAAGGTGAAAACCTAGGAAAATTTGAAGCCAAGGCTGATGAAGCCATATTTGTTGGGTATGCACTATCAGGCATAGCCTATAGAGTCTACAATCTCAGACTACACATTGTTATGGAATCTGTACATGTAGTATTTGATGATAAAAAGATTCAAGGCTTGTTTGATGAAGGAAATCATGACATACTGCACTTTGAGAATGAATCAAATGATGTAAATGATGAAGAGGCAGAAATTATAAAACCTCAAGTTTACAGAAACCCAGTATCAGTTGATGTTACTGCATCAATGGATAATTTATCAGTTGACAGAAATACATCAACTGATAATGCATCAACTGATAACTCCTCAACAGATAATCAAAAATCTACATCTAGGGTATCCACTTCAGGGGGAGGGTCTCAAAATCAATCTATAAATTCAGATCACTTTGAGTTCAATACAAATGATCATGAGGCCTCATCATCAAGGCAAAATTTGCCTCCTCAAAGAAAATGGAAAAGAAGCCATCCATTTGAACTAATCATTGGAAATGCAGAAGATGGTGTCAAGACAAGAAGTGCTACTCAAAATGAGTGTCTGTATAGCAGTTTTCTATCTCAAGAAGAACCCAAAAGAATCGAAGAGGCTCTCATGGATCCTGATTGGGTTTTGGCTATTCAAGAAGAACTGAATCAATTTGACAGAAACAAAGTATGGAAGCTGGTGCCCAGACCAAAAGGTAGATCAGTAATTGGTACAAAATGGGTATTCAGAAAAAAATGGATGAAACTGGTATTGTGACTAGAAACAAAGCAAGGCTTGTGGCAAAGGGATATTCACAAGAAGAAGGAATTGATTTTGATGAAACATTTGCACCAGTTGCAAGGTTAGAAGCAATCAGAATCTTTCTAGCTTATGCTGCACATGCTAATTTCAAAGTCTATCAGATGGATGTGAAGAGTGCCTTTTTCAATGGGGTACTAGAAGAGGAAGTCTATGTGGAACAACCTCCTGGCTTTAAAGATCCAAATCTCCCTGACTTTGTCTACTATCTACTCAAAGCACTCTATGGCTTGAAGCAAGCACCAAGGGCCTGGTATAACACTTTATCCCAGTTCCTCATTGAGAATCACTTCACAAGAGGTACTGTTGATAAAACTCTATTCAGTAGAAATGTTAATGGCTCTATTATTCTTGTACAAATTTATGTGGATGACATTATTTTTGGCTCAACTAATGAGGGACTTTGCAAAAAGTTTGCCAAATTAATGCAAAGTAAATATGAAATGAGCATGATGGGAGAGCTTACCTACTTTATTGGGTTGCAAGTCAAACAAGTTAAGGATGGTATTTTTATAAGTCAAACAAAGTACATTCATGATTTATTAAAGAAATTTGACTTAAGTGAATGTTCTTCTGCAAAAACTCCCATGGCCACTGCCACTAAACTTGAATTAAACACCAAGGAAGCTAAGATGGATATCTCAAGTTATAGAGGCATGGTAGGCTCTCTTTTGTATTTAACTGCTAGTAGGCCAGATATAATGTTCTCTACATGCTTATGTGCTAGATTTCAGGCTGATCCTAGAGAATCTCATTTAGTGGCTATTAAAAGAATTTTTAGATATCTCAAGGGTACATCAAATTTAGGTATTTGGTATCCTAGAGATTCTGGTTTTGATCTAATAGGCTACTCAGATGCAGATTATGCAGGTTGCAAAATAGACAGGAAAAGTACTACAGGCACCTGTCAATTTCTAGGAAACAAACTTGTGTCATGGTTTAGTAAAAAGCAACATTCAGTGTCAACTTCAACTGCAGAAGCTGAGTACATTGTTGCTAGAAGTTGTTGTGCACAAATATTGTGGATGAGGAATCAACTATTTGACTATGGGTTCAACTTGAACAAGATTCCCATCTTCTGTGACAATACAAGTGCTATTGCAATAACAGAAAATCCTGTGCAACATTCCAGAACCAAACACATTGACATAAGGTATCATTTCATTAGGGAACATGTAATGAATGGTACAGTTGAATTACATTTTGTCCCTAGTGAACAACAACTTGCAGACATCTTTACCAAACCTCTAGATGAATCTACTTTTAATAGATTAGTCTGTGAGTTAGGTATGCTCAATTTTGCTCAATCTTAAAATGTCTGTCAAGTTTTCTTTGTTTTGTAGCCATTGTTCACAATTATCTGTTGAAATCAAGTAATCAATTGATAAATGTGTTAATTATCAATGGATATTTTATTCCATCAATGGATATTTATCTATCGACAGATAATTACCTTAGTAATTGTTTATCGATGGATAAATTCTTTCGTATTTGATCAACAGATAAATTTTATTCCTATCGATGGATATTTATCTATCGACAGATAATTACTTTGGTAGTGAGTGATCGATTGATAAATGATTAACTCTTTATTTTATCCGTCGATAGTAATAGAATTTCTACAGTTTTATTCATCCGTTGATCAGATTATAGCCGTTGGATAATTACCATTTAGGGTAACATATTACTTTCTTTTATTCATCAACGGTTATATCTTTAATTAAAAAGATTTTTTTAAGTCATTTTAATATCAGAAAATATAAATAGCAGTTACAATTAACAATTCATTCTTACTTGCTATTCTATTTTCTATCTCTAATCTCTGTCTCTTTCTCAAGCTCATTTTCTCTAATCCTCTCGAATTCTTTAAATCTCTTCCAAGTTCTCTTTAATCTCTTAAGAATAAACTAACAAATGGCACCACAAAAGAAGATTGTTTCCTCCACTGGGTTCATCTATGAGCATAATAACTTCACAGCATGCCTGACGTTGAACGATGCTCCCGTGGATTTCCATCCCTTGATGCGATTTCTTGGTGACTGTAAAGTGTCCAAAGCTCTCAGCGAAGCACCCACGATTGTGTGTTCATTTGTTGAGGAATTGTGGAACTCTGCAGAAGTATCACAAGACGGGAAGGTAATCACTTACACTTGCAGAGGTAATTCCTACACCATTACTAGTACTTCTTTATCTGAATGTTTAGAATTACCTGCAAATAATTGTGATAAGCCTCCAACTGAAGAAGAAATTAGGGACATGCTAGAATCTGTTAATTATGCAAATGCTGAAACAGGATTAGGAGAAGTTGTTAGGAAAAACCTAAGAAAAGAATGGAGTTACTTCTTTGATGCCATTATTAAAGTATTTTCTGAAAAAATAAGTAATTTTGATGCAATTACTACTAGTATGCAAGAAATTGCTTATTCTGTCCTGTTTGATAAATACTTCGATTTTGGCACACTACTCCTAAATGAATTAACTGCTAAGTTAGGAACCAAGGCATCTAGGAAAAATAACATTTATTTTGCTAGATTTTTCATGATGATTATTAATGCCTCCATTGGAGAATACAAGATTAGTGCAGATATGGAGTCCTTGGAGCCATGGATGCAAAACAAGAGGGTTTTCAAGGATCTTGTGAGAATCAACTTACATCCTAAGTTGTGTCTCATCTATCCTCCTCTTGTGCAGGTATATCTTAAGAATCTCAATCTTTTAACTTCTTCCTCAAACCCTCAAATTTATTTGCCTTCTGCAACAATGGAGGGAGATGAAAATGTCTCCACCCCTCCTACCCAAGTTGCACAACCTTCCAAACACAAGTCTAAACAAACCACCTCAGTAGTTTCTCAAAAGACTACTGTTGTAAAATCTAAGAAAAGAAAAACCACTGAGGGGAGTGTGAAGGTGGTTGATAAGGGTGAGGGAACTGGCCAACATCAAGAAAGCCAGAAGGATAAGGAGAGTGAGATTGAGAGAAACCAGCCAGCCACCAGCCCAATCTCCCAACAGATTGAGGCTGTAGTAAAGGACTTAAACACATCCCTAGGTGCATCTTCTCAAAAAGGTGTAACTATTGAAAAGAGGTCTCAACCAGGACCATCAGATGGGGATAAGGGTCACAAAATAATACAGCCATACAAAAGGAGAAAGAAGGTTACAAATACTGCACAAGGTACACACACACATGCAAAGCCAAATGAAAATTTGGTGGAGCCTTCATTATCTTCTTTTGATGTGTCTCAGAAACTTCCTGAGGCACAACCCCATTCTATATCTGTATCTTCTCCTCAATCTCCTTCAAAATCTATTTCTTCAGAAATAGTGTTGATTGACAACTTCATTGTTTCAAATTCACCCTCTTTACAACTCAGGGTGGAGCCAACACTCTTACCTGCATCACCAAATAAGGTTAACACCTTGGTTGATCAGGAAAATTCTGACAATTCTCTTCAGTCAATGGATATTATTCAATCAACTGATAATTTTCAACATCCATTGACTAGTTCACTTCCATCGATAGATATCCTTACATCCATCGACGAGCTCCCATCAACGGATATTCATCCATCGATGGATACTTCTTATCCATCGATTAAAACATTAATTCCAATTCATGAATCATCCAATGAAACACTTCAAGTGGCCAATACTCTACTAGAATTGAGTGGAGTGGGTGAGGTGTGTGGGAGGCAAGGTTTGCATACCTTGACAAAAGGAGAGTGTGTGAATGAGGGGCCCTCAAATTCTTCTGAGGTGGCAAAAGGAGAGGGTGTGAAAAAAGAGAGTTCCACCTTAGCAGGTGATGCAAAAGGAGAGAAAAGTAAGGGAGAGGTGAGAATCCAGGATGAGATCCTGATGCAAGAAAAGAGAGAAGAGAGTGAGAGAGAAAAAAATAGAGAGAAACCAATTTCACCATCTCATGAAGCATCAACTTCTAAAACTTAGCAGATTGCAGCAAAACTCACCCAGGAGTTGGGGCTAGAGTCAGGGGGAGTTGTAGGCCATGGAGTTCCTGCAGGAGTTGCAGAAGTCAACCTGGAGGTGGAGGATGAAATTGAAGTCAATCTTGATGCTTCAACCTTTCAACATGGAGATCCTCATTATCAAGAACTAGCAGCAGCATCTAATCAAGTAATTGAGCAAATGCTGGGTTTGGTGCGGACAGAAGAGCAATTCAGGAGTGGAAAGGAGTTTTTGGCAAGTCAACCTGATGATGTATCTCACATGAACCCTGAAGATTTTGAAGACAGCTCTGATGATGAGCTTATGGATCCACAAGTGGCCAGTGATGAAACTAGCTTGTCTGACACAGAAAGGGCCATCATTTCTCACTACAGAAGATCAATGGCTGAGGTGGATCCCTTGCACAGAAGAATTCTGAACTTCTACAGAGACAACCTGAAGATCCAGAAGATGCATGTCACAGGCTCCAAATATGAGTTAAAGAAGATAAGGGAAGCAATTGACAGTTCTAGGATGCATTTTGACACCACCATTGATTCTAGACTCAGCCTCACAATGTTGACCAGAATCAAGCAAAGGTTAGATACTGAGTATTCAGCCAAGGACAAGGTAGTTGCGTTGGAGAAAAGAGTAACTGCCATGGAGCTCCACATGCAGCAAATCCTGAAGAATCAAACCACTCAAATCAATCTCCTAGGCAGACTCTTGGAAACTCATCTCCTGTCCCAGTCATTAGCACAAGAGCCAGTTGCTAATAACAAAAAAGGGGGAGAAGCAGGATAGTGAAGCTGTGGTGACAAAGTCTACAGATCCAAAGAAGGAGTTAGCAAAGAATATTGTAAGGCAATTTGATTCAATTGCCAACAAAATCAAGGAGATCAATTCAAGTAGCTCAGAACCTGGTGACAGGAAAGGAAAGGGCACACTGAATGAAGATGGCAAAAAGAAAGTGGAAGCTGTCACAGGTGGAGGTGAAAAATTGTTGAGCAAAGCCATAGTAGTTGGCATAAAAGAAATGGAGCAACAAGAAAAATCTCAAGAAGAATTAGCTATTCAATTACAAAGGGAATATGATGAGGAGGATAGGCTAATTAAAGAAGTCAGAAGAAAAGAAAGTGAAAGGAGGCCAAGAATGAAACAAAGAGCAAACAAGCATGTAGATGCACCAAGAACTTCTGGAGTTAAGAGAAAATTGGATGTTGAAGCCAAAAGAAGTCAAGGTTGAAGGTCAAGCTTCTGGGAGTAATCAAGCTAGAGAAATAGAGGTGTTCAAACCCAAATCTGAAGATTTTGTGCCAATCAAAGCTGAAGGAATGATTGCAGCAAAAGGACAAAGGAAGAAGGATGTTGATCTTCTTCACATTGAATATGAAGATGGATCACATTCAACTTTTACATTCAATCAAGTCCTGGATCAAGGATATGGCATCTTAAGGAAAATCTACACTATGCTCAACAGGAAGTATTATCTCACTGAAGAGCTAAGAAAGGCCATCCTTGAGAGAATGAAGAAGATGAGGGAGGCACCGGTTCAAGAAGAAAGGGATGACAGGATAAAGATTTGGAACCCTGAAGGAAGAAAAGTGTTTCATGAGCCATTCTACTTGATGATATATAAGGACAGAGAAGGCAGAGAAAAGTGTATTGACATTTGTCAAGAAATAGACAAACCGCCTAATCTGGAATTGAATCATCTAGCAAGTCAATTGGACTACAGGGTGGAAGATGAGAAGATCTTGAAGGGAACTCTATACAGAAAGATGAAAGAAAATGAAGACAAGATGAATGAGTCAAAGGGAAAAAGAAGAAGATAAAAGATTCAATCTCAATCATCAAACTTATCAGAATTCATCTTTTACTGGTATCTGATTACTCTGTCTCAAACTATCGTTGTCAATATTGTAATTCTTGCTAAGAATAAAAATGTTTAGGAGTTTTGTTATCATCAATAGAAAATTTATGCATATTTTACATATTCATAAATAGGGGGAGATTGTTAGGAATTATGAGTTTTGATGATAACAAATTTCTTAGAATTACAGTAGGGACTTAAAATTTCTGTGTAACTGGTCGATGGATATGACTTATAAATATCCATTGACTAGGAAACCAGTTATCGGTTGAAGCTTGTTTATTAACTGATAAACTGGATTGTAGCATTGATTTATGTTTCACTATCAATCGATTGTATTGCTCGATGGATGCTATGAAGTAGTCGACTGATGTTATTGACTTCAATTTCTAGCTTCTCAACAGATGTGAAGAATGGCTGATCAATTGTAAATATTCTAAGTCAGAATTTTCACAAGTGAAGTGATCAACTGATGTTGGAGTCGATGGATGAAGACACTACTCAACGGATGAAAGCTATCAACAGATACAAGTCATCAATGGATGAAGGCAGTCAACGGATAAGGAACCATCAATGGATAGGGAGTCGATGGATAACTCAATTATCCATCGACACATCAACTAATCAACAGATATCCTATCCATCGATGGATAAGCAAAGGAGAATCAACTGATAAGCTTAACAACATTTATCAGTTGATTAAGGTTTCCCAATTTAGTTAAAGACAAGAAGTATGAGAAATGTGCAGAAACTGAATCAATGGAAGACAGTCCTGTCAGGATTGTGAAGACTTTCAAGGCAACACAGTATTCAAGGAATGTATTAAGACAAAGATACTTCCAGGGCTAGTCAGTTCAAAAAGAAGACTGTGCAAGTAGCTAGTTTCTATTGTCATGTAAACAATATAAGTTGTAATTTTATATTGCTATCTGTCGATAGAAATTAGGTGTGAAGAAAACTTCTATATAGTTGTTAGAAGCACACAGTAGCAAAGTGTAGAGTGTAGAAAATCAAAAAGAACTCACTTTGTAAGCAGCTTGGTATTCGTACCAAGATCAATTGAAAGCAAAACAAAAAACATACTAGTGGAAAACCAATCTACTAGTAATTTTTAACATTGTTGTGTTTTGTTTTCAATAATTTTCTTGTCAAGTTCTTAGTTACATCGGTTCTCTCTATACACAAAAACACTGTCCTTGAAACAAACTTCATTCCGCAAGAAATATAATTAATTCTTAAGTTTGTATTCAACCCCCCCTTCTCCAAACTTAGTGTACTTAAGGGCAGATAACAATTGGTATCAAAGCGAGCTTTCAACATACAGAAAGTTAAGATCTAAAAGTACATCAAGTATGGGTCAAAAAGACACAGGAGTTAAGATTCTAGTTCTAGAGAAAGATGAGTATTTTCCCTGGAAAGTGAAAATGCACTTGCATCTGCTATCCATTGATCCTTCCTATGTTCACTGCATATGAGTTAATGGCCAACCAGAAGCAAACACTGAAGCTCTTTCGTGTGTTTGGAGGGAATTGATTTTTAATGAAGATTTATTTGAGTATCTTGACAAGAAGTTAAGGCTCATGGAACAATTCTCCTCGGCTACTCAGAAGTGATTAAAAGTCTGAATGTGACGACCAACTACACCAAGCTCCAGTGCATTCAATCGAACGACCATTCTGAATCATTGACAAATTCAGATACTGATGTTGAAGCTGAGGTTGCAGAAGGAATCAATGACAACGATGATGATTCAGATCCTTAGTGGAAATCCACTGTAGAAGGTGAAGGATCTTCAACACATCCTAGCAGCAACTCAGGGGGAGCAAATAAAAGATGGATCTACTAGTCATGCTCAACAATGAAGATCAAAGGATTTCATTAAGAACATTTCTGCCAAGACAAAAGGTTTGAAGTCAAATTCAATCCTGGAGTCTAGTTCTTAGTGATCCGGATTCTTGTGTAAAGGCTAGAAGTGCTATGCAAAGTAAATAGTTACTCTTGGGAAAGAGCAATTGTCAAGAACTAACAATTACTATCATTAACAATTGGTAGCCCAAAGAATATTAGAAAAGCACAGATTGATCCAGATTGAGTGATTGCAAAGCAAAATGATCTCAATCAGTTAGAAGGCAGAAACCATTGAAGCTGGAACCCAGACCACTAAAGTTGAAGCTGAAATTGGTACAGTAAGGGTTCTCAGTAACTGGATGACTATTGGCATTGTTATGAGGGGCAAAGCCAAACTGGTTGCTACAGGACTTTAAAGTAGAAGGTATCGACGATGATGGAAACAGAATCTTCGGGACTTTCAAGATCAAGCAGTAAGCACCAGTGACGAGACTTGATCCTTTGGGACTCATCAATGGGGACCTAACAATTTTCAGGGACTCAACGATTAGGAACTAGCACATGTGGAGCATTCAAGCATGAAGATCTATCAGATGAATGTGAACAAGTGCACTCCTGAATGGTGAGCTAGAAGTTGAAGTTGATGTACATCATTTCCTGGACCTTGAAGTTGCAGATCCATTGGAATTTGTATATCATTCTCTTCGCAAGCTCTTCTATGACGAAGATAGGGATTCAAGCAAAACGTCAAGGACATGGTATGACACTCTGACTGTTAATTACTTTAATATGATTTTATAGTAGAGTAAGTTATACACACATATCTCTCTAGAATACAAGGCACACACAATGTTATATATGTGCTAGTATACCATGATTATATTATGTGTGGGTCTACTAACGAAAATTTTGCAAGATATATTTTTACTAAGTTAATGCAGAGTAGGTACAAAATGAGCATGTTGGAAGAGTTGCAATTCTTTCTGGATTATAATTAATTCAAAAGAATGATGGCAATTAAAGGAAGTCAGGGATCTTTTGAAGATGCGCAATTTGGAAGATTCTAGACCTGCCAAGACTACTTTCCAACAGACCACTAAGCTTGATCAGGGCAAATCAGGTATATGAACTGAAGTGACAAGCTATAGAGGTATGATAAGCTCATTACTTATTCAAGTGCACAAAGACCATATATTTTATTCTCGATATGCCTATGTGCAAGTTTTCAAGTGGAAATTAGATAATCTTATCTTATAGCTAAGTTATGAATTGTTAGACATCTTAGGGGATCACCAATTCTTGGAATCTGGGACCCTTAAGATAATAGGTTTAACCTAATTGGCTATATAGATATAGATAATGCAGGTTGTACGAAAGACATGAAAGTTATTCCTAGAAGCTGTCAATTTCCAGCAACACTGTTGATCTCTCCACACCACTCAAGGAACAAGTGCATGGACATCAGGTATCATTTCTTTTGAGAAATGTCCTTAGTCGAATAACTTGCAGATGTTTGCTAAATAACTTGGTGAATTTATTTTATCTAAGTTGGTTAGTAAATTTGGGATGTTACTTATATGCATATTTGTTGGAAATCCCATATGCAAGGAATTCTTAAATAAGTTCACAAGTATTAAATTTTCAATATTCAAAGACTTGTGAATTTATTTGAAATCCAGTACCTCATGCTTTTTGCTATTAGTTTAATTATCTTGCTTGCAATGTATTATGCATAAGTGATAGTTAAATTATTTAGCATAAGCATTTAATTTATTTTAATTTATTTAAATCATGATGATATATAACAATTCAGTGAAATATCTGTTCCATGATTTAAGTAAATTAAAATAAATTAGAAGCATAATTATTTGTATATTAAATATTAGATAAGAATTAGTCAATGATATCTTGCCTAATTGCTTTGATATTTTGCTCTAAGAGTCTTAAAATATTTTATTACAAGTAATTGTGATGCTTTTGATATTAGTGACGGTATTTAGAATTTCTGTTCTAAATAATTAATGCATATTTTAAAACTCACTAATATTGAAAGATGAAGTATTTTCTAAGTTTTGTGTATAAAATTCTTAATGTTTTATATACTTAGAAAATATTTCTAAAAATAAGTTTGGTTGCGAGGAGTTGCAATTAGAATCACAAGTATTACTTTTTCCCTATGTAAAGGACTTGTGAATTTATTTTTAACTATTACCTCGAGTTTACGTATATCAATTAATAATTGTTATGAGCATGCTTACAATGTGCTTCAGTGACAATTATTAGATATAGCGTAGGAAGTTAAATGCTAATATTCAATCTAATGAATATTTTAGTATTTAGCGAATTTATTTTATCTTATTGAAATTATGGATTGAAGCAATTCAATGGTTATTAGTTTCATAATTTTAATTTGATAAAATAACAGAAGCACAATTTCTTGCATCTTGAAATTATTGATAAATATCGAATAATTGGTATCAGCGTGCAATTAATTGTGATATGCTTATTGTTCTACTGAATAATTGCCATGTATAGTTTTTATAAATGGGTGTGATTGGCAATTGCTTAGTACAGCATAAGTATTTAATTTATTTTGGTTTATTTAAATCATGATGATATAAAACAATTCAATGAAATATCTGTTCCATGATTTAAGTAAATTAAAATAAATTCGCAGCATAATTATTTGTAGTACAAGTATTATCTTTTATTACTTTGTGATAATAGAATAATATTTTATTACAAAATAATTGTGATATATTGATACTAATGGATTTACATAGTTTTTATTTTTAGAAACAATTGGTATCAATATATTTAGTTTTCTTTCTTTGACTGGTTTACAATCCTGAATGTATTTAAAAGAAATTTTTGTCTATTTCTTTTTCAAAATATTTTATGCAAAGATACATTCATTTGTCTATCAGTTTAAGTTAAGAAAACTTAAGAATTCTTTTTCAAAACTTCTCTTTTGAAAAACTTTTCTTAAGGATAATCTTTCTATTCTATCGAAACTTTATTCCCTCCCAAAAGCTTGTTTTAAATGTTTTATCTTTAAAAGCTTTTTCTCTCTTTTAAAAATGTGTTTTAACTTCGAGGTACCAATCACTTGTAAAATGATTTGTTTTCAAATACTTGTTTCAATGTATGTTTCACATTGATTCATAGTACCAAAACAGTGATTGTTGCTTTGAAGGCCTTGTACTATATTGTTAAGCATACATTCAACCCCAATTGTCATGTTTTTATTTAAAGTCGGGGATATTATCAGGCAGAAGAAAATGATGTAAATCATAATTGAATTATGAGTCGGGAAATCATTGTCTTCTATCTGATATGGATGATTTGCAGTGCTTAGGTTTAATGGAAAAGAATCATTTTATTGAGATATAATTTGGTAGAAGAGTTGAATTTCTTCTTTGGTGTAAATTCCCGCGTTTTATTATGGGAAGATTGCCTTATAAGAAATTCATAAAAGATAGAAACTTTTTCTCTGATACTCCCGCGCTTTATTATGGGATCAGTATCTTAAGGAAAATTTCCATTGGCGTCAGACTCTTAAATTATAAATCTTTAGAACCGACAAAACTCTTTTATTAAAAGGACTTAAATGCAATCGTTTACCATTCCTTCTTATATTTTTCCTTCTCCTTAAGATGAAAACTATGTTTTGGAATGCTAAACTGATTATCTTTTTATCTTATTTAAATTGATTTTATCTGTTTAGCCCCCAGTGGCTATAGTAGCTGGCCAAGAGGTTGAAAACCCATCAATCTCTGACCCAGGCCTTAATACTAAACACTCATTTCATCCACTTCCATATATTAACCCTTGGAGTTATAAGGAACACATGTTTGTTAGAGGTTGATAAGGGAGAAACTGCACTTGATGCAGCAAATAAGGATGAAGTCGGAAGTGCACCCATAGCTCTACCTCCAACGAAGTAAAGAAGTATATAAACTGAGGTATCTGTAAGCTCATTTGTATCTTCTCAAAAAGATGCAGAGCTGAAAAGGCAATAAAACTGTCTCTGGAATCATTCTCTCAACAGGATGAGTCCATTGAAATTCGCTTGTCAGCCAAAGCATCTTGTAATGAGTCAAGCACACCAACGGCACTCACGCTGATGGTAAGCCTAAACAGATATATCTTAGGGACACATTGCAAGAAGTGCACAGTGTGAGGTATAGGCATGTTAACAAAACACCCGTCATTGGGTTACGTGGGAAACGTAGACTCTAATTTGTCATTCATTACATTGTCTACTACGTCGCCCCTCCTGGAAGGAACATTTCCAGATCCTGAAAAGGAATGTCCACCTCCCGTTTACGGAGAAGGTGTGAGGCAACTCCTTGATAGAACAAGGCAGGATTCCCAAAAAGATTTTAAAATCCTGGGATAACCCATCTCAAAGAGGTGAGGCTCCACTAGACAGTGATTTAGCAATTGCTATTGAGTCTGGTGTGAGACAGTGCTTATGCATGATAGATCAAGAACACCTCTACGAGGCAAATTCTCCACTTGATAGTGATTCAGTTCATTCTGATGAATCAGGTGTTGGGAATATGTATGGATTGACGGATTTCACTTGCAGGTACAGAAGGCTACATTTGGAATGCAGAGTGAAAGTGAGAGAGAGAAACACTTAAGTGAAAGTGAGGGAGAGATACACTTGAGTGAGAGATAGGGAGAGAAAGAGAGAAACACTTAAAATGCTCTATGCTAAAGTGTAAACACCGACAGAACGTAGTAGAAGTGAGGAAACCATAAGCCAAACACTTACCCTTGCTACTTGCTACTTCTGGAAGAAAAGTTACTATATTTTTTCCCGTTCAAACGTCAGACGAGAACCTTCTTTGGAAGACAAACCATTGAAAAGTGGGCCTTTGGAGGATTCCTCAACTAAGGGGGAGAAGTTATAGTAAGAAAAAGTTATAGTTATAACAAGTTTATAAACAGGGAGAAGTTATAGTGTTATAGTTATAACAAGAAAAAGGAGAAGTTAATAAAGTCTTATCTTCATAACCTTCGGAAAAGCTAATATCCTAAAGGAGTCGCATGATTCTAAGGGAAGAGGCCATTGGAGGATTCTAAGGGAAGATCCTTGAAGAAAGGGGGTTCGTATCCTTAGGGGGAGATTTTAGACTGGAAAAAGAAAATCTTATCTTCGGATCCTAAGGGGAAACAACAGAAGATGGGAGAATCAAGAAACTGTATCCTAGACTTGAAAGGAGTTGTCAGAAGAAGATTCCTAATGCAAGTGGGAAGAACAGAAAAGAATTGACTATTCCATGGATTTTCTAAAGGGAGACGAAGAATAAGAAGGAGAATCACATTCTTAGGGGGAGAACAGTATGAGCTATGTTCTGTGTTCTATTGAAGATGTTCCCAGGAATAATGATTCTTATGAAGCTCTGTTCATGATAAGTTCTTTAAGTTCAAACTATGAAGGATTTTGAAGCAGAGAGAGCTCAAACAGACAGAAATGAAGATGATACAACTTGAATATCAGTTTAATGTCAGAAGAACGAACATCTTTCATTTCAGTTAAACAAGAAATCTGGAAATGCATTATCTGATCCGGAAAATCCAGTAGCATTATTTACAAGTCTCGGACGATTACTTTTTCTAGTTGTTAGTTGAGTTATCCTCCCTAGGTGATTTGTTTGCTAAAGTTTAACAATCAAATAGGGGGAGATTGTTGGAAATGACGAAGTTGTATAAATAGTAATTGTGATAACTCAACACTAGAACAGGACAAGTAAATAATACTACGATTACACAGAAATCAGCAAGACATGAAGACAAGGCAAATACAGTGAATCAAGACATTAGAAGAAGTTTTGAAGTCTACTACAGGTCACTGAAAGAAGTTCATTTATATGTTCATGCCTCAGTGAAGAATAATGTTTAAAGACTTTCAGGGTTTCAGAAGTGTTGAAGATTCAGTATAGCAGTGCCACTAAAAGATTTCAGTATAACAGCATTGATTGAAGATAGACAGTGTTTGAAGCATAGGAATCTAGAAGAATTGAAGACATGGTAAAGACAGAGGTTAAAGAAGACAGCTACAATCTTGAAGTTATACTCACTGACAATCAGTGAAGAATAGGGAATGAAGTATTCAAGATTGTAGTAGTAATGAAGACGTTGTCGAAGTACCAGAAAAGATTCTAGTGAAGTTACATTGTTTATTAACAGTTAATGTTCGAACCACTTATTGGGAAGCCACATTACCAATTGAACATGGTAATCTATTCAGAAGCAAGAACCCTATCAAGACTAGTCACTTATGAACCAGACCGTTGCATCAAGTGTCAGGACATTGATAGCAAGTTTATGTCAGTAGTAGAGATCCATGTTCAAGAGCTTGTTGAAGAATATTGAAGAAGCTAGGGAAACTTGCTCATAAAGGTTAATCCACAATTAGTCACTAAAGAAAGTCAACATTCGATGAGTGCATATTTGCCAAGGCAAATGTCGATCCACAGCAGATCGAGATGCGGATCGAGATTGATTATTAAAGGTAAAACATTGCAAGGCAAATGTCGATCCACGGCTGATCGAGATCGAGATCGAGATTCTCACAGATCGAGATCGAGATTCTCATAGATCGAGATCGAGATTTTCATAGATCGAGATTCTCATAGATCGAGATCGAGATTTTCATAGATCGAGATCGAGATGGGTCCAGGCCGAGATCGAGATGCAGGTCGATATGTAGCATTTAATGTTCAAGGGACAAGTGGCTTATTGTGAACGGTTGATCCAGAGTGGTTGGGAAAGTACTTTTTGTTAACGAATCCTGATTGGGCCACGTATACAAAAAGGACAAGATCAAGTCTACAAGTCATAGATTACAAAGTAGTATAAATAGAAGTACTTGTGTAACATTTCAAGAGAGAGCATTGAACGCAATGTAAAGCAATATTGAGAAAAACACTTGTAATAGAGAGGGAGTATATTCACAGAGCTTAGTATCATTTACTCCTCTCTCTTTACTTCTGTTGTACTATTGTAATGAATGTTGTAGCAAATCCTTCAATGAATATAAAGATATATTCTTGAAATTCTGTGTTGATTTATTACATAATATTTATTGCTTCTCATTGCTTCTCATATTCCTTAAATCGTAAAAAGTTGTATTCACCCCCCCCCCCCTCTACAACACATTTGGACCTAACACTCAATTTGGAGTTGACCTTCATTGACTTTTAATTGACCGAACAAACAATCCTGTATCCGGGAATATAGGCCAAAAATAAAAGTCACCCAAAAATTATAAAAACAATCCTAAAATTCTTTTTCAATATTTTAGTGACATTCCTCAAGTTTCAAGTCATTTGGGCAAGTGAAGCTAGTTGTTTGAGAAAAAGATCGTTTCGATGTCCCTATAGCCTGAAACAATAATCGATAGCCATTTGTCGGAACTAGTCGACATTTGTACTAAAGTATTGACTCAAAACATATTCAAATATGATATTACTAAAATAATAATGACTATGAAATTCAAAGAATATTTAATTTGAATTAAAATATAAATTATCCAAAGAAATAGAACAATTAAGGGCTTCTGGGATAAAATCTGTATTTTATATTTTGGCAGGACTTTGTTAAAGATAAATTGAACAAATATATTTAGAAAATATATTAAAAATATATTCCCCTGAAAACCTCCAAAACCAACACTCTTTTAAAGTAGATAACACATTTTCTGTCTCATAAAAGCAGTATTTAAAATACTGTATTTGTTCATCTTCAGTCTTTGCCTCAAAATGTCACATATATAAATTAGATTTGATTTTATCATTATTTTTATAAATTCCATATAATTATATGTAGAAAGAAAATCATTTGGTTTCGTTTATAAAAGTTGTTTCACCCAGTTTGACTTTCTTTTCGTTGACTGTCACTTCGAACAAACTAAGGGAGGATTACTATATTAATTAGTAACTTCCTAATCCTAATTTAATTTGCAATTATTGTTAAGACAAAATAATCAAAACCCAATCCATAAGACTGTATCTCACAAAGTAAAAGTAAGATTAAAATATGAATGTTTAGTTATGTTATCTAAATAATTATTTACACAATATGTGATAATTATAACTCAATCTATACTAAAATAAATGAAATATATATAATATATTTTAGTTGTTATCAATTTATCTTTTCAATATTAATTAAAATTGATTAGTTGTACATTAAAATATATTTGAAGTAAAAATTAGATGAATTTTTGAAATAATTTAGAAATAATATATAAAAAATTCATAAAAATGGGTCTAGATCCAAAAAACTAAACTGAAATTCATGAAACTGAATCCGGTTTTATATCCGAATTACATAATCCAATAAATATCTGAAAAATGATTTGATCTGAACTGAAAATAATGCAAAATACTAGATCTAATAATGACTTGCAACCGATTAGAACCGAATACACAATCATTTAAACCTAATATGATAAGAAGTACGAGATCTGATTCAATACAAATACGAATTACATCGAATTCGAAAAGAGGTAGATTGAATTTTAATCTAATTTTTTAGTTATATTTTATTGATTCATAGGCTATATAGTATTAACCCACTTTTTATTCACGAAATTAATCTATTTTTAAGAAAAATTCATAATTAAAATAATTTTATATCAAAAAAATAAAATGGTTATACAATCAAAATTTTAAAATTTTATCTTATTTATATTATAACTAATATATTTAATAATTTTATTATTTTTTAAAGTCTCACAAATTATAAAACAGAAAGAAAAAAATATGAAAGAGTTATTACTTTAACAAACTTATTTAACGATTTTTTATTTTAGTTTTGCTATAATTAAAAACTAATTCAAAATTAATCCAGACTATATTTATCCGATCCGAAATGATCTGAATCGAACATAATTTTATATTGATCCAAAATTTAACTTATTTTAATTCAAACTAGATTCGATCCGGATCATATCCGATCCGAACAATACTCTAAATATATCATAACTGAAAGTTGATCCGATCCGAATATATCCGATCTGAAATCGATCCAAAACTTATCCGAATTGACACCCCCAAGCCAAAATAAGGAAGCCAAACAAACAGTCAAGTGTATTGTGAGTTTGTGATACCTGATAACAGAATAGCAAAATCTGAGTTTTAAAAACAAAAACAACGGGGTTTTGGGCCAATTTGGCACAATTTATGCTAAATGTGTACAAAATAGCACATATTCAAAAGCTGGCCTGTCAATGGCACATGAGAAATGCATTTGGATTTTGCGTTAAGCTTGTGACTATATATTGCGCACCTTACATTTGAAGATTTACTTTCCAAAACAACTGATAACGCAAGTATTACATGAGTTGGAGCTGATTAACTCTACCATTCATATATTCAAACCTCTGCAAACGCATTTTCTATCAGTGTCCCTGTCCAAAAACGTAAAAAATAATTGTGTTTATCCTGGAAACGCAGCTAATATCAGCGCGTAATCTGATTGCTCAGTTTTTTGTTCTGTTTACTTTAACAGAACTCCAACTAAAAATTTAATGCTTAAATTTTTATTCAGAAAAAAAAATTAAAAATAAGTTATGGAACTACACTTTATATACACTTTAAAATGCGTGCCGGACCTTCTCTCCGAAACGTTAACAATTGAGTGAATTTTATTCGTTATTTTAGTCGTACATTGTTTCAATCTCATTCTCATTTACTCTTTCAAACTAAACCTAACACTAACCCTAATCCTTTTATTCCTTCTTAATCAATGCCTCATCCCCAACTCGTACAGTTACTCTGTTAGTATAATGATATTTCAAAAATAATGTGACCAATATTTTATATTGGTAGATATATATTATTCCCCACTTAAATGAATATTTTATATTATATATTTATTGGTTTTATAATATTATATATTATACATATATATATATATATATAGACATTGGGAGTTACATATGTTAGAGATTTAATTTTAATTTTAATTATTTATGTTAATTATTCATAATGTGACTTTATGTGTGAGGAGTTACAATTGAGATTACTTCATCTTCTTCCTTGAGAGCTATATATGCAGATATATTATATATATATCGAGGAGAGACACCATTGGAAAAAGAGATAAGCTTTTCTTTCTTTTGATTTTATTTTTGGGCACAAGCTTGTATAGGCTCCAAACTCTCACCCAAGAGTGCACTTGTGTGAGAGTGTTGAGTTAACCTTAGGGAACGGATCGGCGATATGATTTAGCACCTCGGTCATGCCGCATATCGTTTTCAAGGCATTGGATTTCTTGCCACGGCTCAATGATTTCTTGTTCATCGATTTTGTTGATTTCAATATTTTGTAGCCATCAAATCTATTTATCCTACAATTGAAAACAATATTTCTACAATTGCTACACTCTGCGTATCTTTCTAAATTGGAGCTTCTTCATGGTAACAATTATGAGAGGTGGTCTCAAAAGCTTGAAATTGATTATGTTTTGTACCAAGATATTCCCACCGGAGTTATGGAAAAAAGTTCTGATGTTTCGTCTCAGCCTCAAGGATTAACACAACCCACTCACTCTGAAGCCGAAAAATTAGTTGTGGAAGAAATCAAGAAGAAGTACAAGAGGGACAACAAAATGGTTCGGGGACATCTCTTAAAACACATGTCTAACACGCAGTTTGATCTTTTGGTTGACAATAAATATAAAAAATCCATTTGGGAAATATTGGGGAAAAAATATGGTTATGATGATGTAAGGAAAAGAAAGTATGTGTTGGCAAGTGGATAAATTTAAAGATAACAGATGATAGTCCTATCATGGACTGAGTGAGGGCATGAAGATGTGTGAGACCCTTCAAGATAATGTTCCCTTGGAAAAGTTTCCTCCTTTTTGGAATGATTATCGCAATATTTTGAAACACAAGAAGAAGGACATGACAATTCAAGAACTCATAAGCCATATGAGGACTGAAGAGGCTAATCGTCTCGAGGATAAGTTTGAAAATCTCTTTATTAATTCTGTTAAAACTAATCTGATTGAATCTAGTGTTCTTATGATAAAAAACAGGTTTAATAGCAAGAAGAAACAAGGCATATGAAATTTCTCCAACAATAACAATAATCATAAATTCATGGCAGTTTATTATGCGTGTGGAAAGACTGGATGTCAAGTGTTTCAATGTTATCATCAACACATGCTGGCGTTCTTGGTAAAAAGAAGGTTACTATTGATTAATGTCAGTTATGGCCAAACATACCAAGATACTTTATAGCAATTTATTTTTAGAACTACTAAAATACTTGAGTTAATTCCCAGGGACTTAGTAGAATTTAAAAGTTGAATTAGTAAATGGGATTATAATAATTATGTGATTTTTATTGATAATTACTCCCATTTATTTAAATTTACCGTTTCATTTTCAGATTTGAAAATGACCATAAAATTAAAATGATTAGATATGTATGTTAATTCGTCTTTCAAAGATTATTGTGAAAAAATGGGACTATACACGAATTTACAGCCCCTTCCACTCATCAACTATAGCAGAACGTAAAAATAGGCATTTAAAAGATACTATGAATACCATGCTTTTAAGTTTGGGCTTGTCGAGTAACTTGTGGGTAAAAGCGGTTTTATCTGCATGTTATGTACTAAATAGAGTGTCCAATAAGAAACTTAACAAGACCTCATATGAATTTTAGAAGGGATACGGTCGTTATTTGAAAGTGTGGGGTTGTTTGGCAAAAGTTGCATTTCCAGATTCGGAAAGGACCACAATTAATTCTAAAACTTTTGATTGTGTTTTCATAGGGTATGTTCATGATAGTGCAGCTTATAGATTTATGTCTTTAAGTGGTTTTTTCTATTTGTGAATCTAGAGATGCAATATTTTTTGAGCATGTGTTTCCTTTAAATAAAATTTATTTGTCATCATCTGTTTATATGCCATATGTTGAGTCCATAGTTGACCATAGTCTCTCATCCTCATCTACAATTTTAGATGTGCATGAACCTAGGAGGAGTAAAAGGCGTAGAATTGAAACTTCTTTTGAGCCTGATTTTTTAACTACTTTTCTGGTAGAAGATTTTTGATGTAAATATATTAAATGATATTATTATTTCTCTTTTCCTTTTGGAGGAAGATCCTTTAACATATGATGAAACTATGAGGTCCATTGATACTACTTTTTGGCAAGATGCCATCAAAAGTGAACTAGATTCTATTTTATATAATCAAACTTGGGAGATTTGTGACTTACCAAAAGACTCTAAATTCGTCGATGGTAATGGATTTACTTTAAATACATTTGATTCGTGCTTGTACCATAAAATATTTGAGTCTTCTTGTGTCATTAATTGTCTCTTTGTTGATGATATGCTTATAGTTGGGTCTAATATAAGTGTTGTAAATGACACTAAAACATTCATCTCTAATATGTTTGAGATAAAGAATTTGGGAGAAGCTGATGAGATGTTTGTATTCGTTTAAGTAAATTTAATGGTGGCTATTCTTTGAGTCAATCTCATTATATGGAAAAAAAATTGAAATTTTTTTTGACTCTTTTGATGTTTTACCTTGTAAGACACCTTATGATGCTGGTGTGGAACTCGTCAAAAATAATGGGTCAAGTGTCTTCCAAGAGAAATATGCTAAAATTATTGGGAGTGTGATGTTTTTAATGCATTGTACTTGTTCAGACATTACATATCCAATTAGTAGACTCAGCAGGTATAATCATAATCCATGTAATTCTCATTGGAATGTTTTTCGTTGGTTGCTCGGGCATCTAAGAGGTACCATAAATGTTCATTTACATTTTTCTCTATTTCATAATATTTTGGGAGGTTATTGTGATGCAAATCGAGTAAGTAAAATTGATGAAATAAACTCCATTAGTGGTTACGTTTTATTTAGGATGGAGTTGGTGTATCATGAAAGTCTTAAAAGCAATCATGTATAGCTCACTCCACCATGAAATTTGAATTTTTTGCTCTTGAGTTGGCAGGACAAGAAGCGGAGTGGCTGGGAAATCTCTTGGCTAGAATTTCATTGTGGGGGATGTTTTTCTCCGGTATATTTGCATTGTAATTCTCAAGCAGCTCTTGGTCTTGCGACTAATATCAATTTTTATGATGATAAGAGGCACATTCGTATAAGGCATGGTGTGTTGAGACAATTACTTAGAAATGGAGTAATTTCTATAAATTATGTGAGGTCCGAGAAGAATTTAGCGGATCCTTTAATCAAAGTCTTGCTAAGTAGACAAGTTGTGGATATGTCGAGGGTGATGGGGCTCAAGCCCAAAGAATAAATATTTTGAGCATTACTATCGTCTCATCCCTATGACAATTTTGTAAAGAATGCTCAAGTGAGGTTGAGTTTTATTTTAACTCTTAATGGATTTATACCCACGAGGTAGGTGCCAATAAAAGCATTTTGTGAAATCCACCGTTATGATTGCTTAGGTTGAGTTTTATATGACTCTTAATGAATCAGTAATATTTTTTGTGTTATTGAGAAGCACATAAGTGATTCACCTATGTGGATGTGGAGACTAGTCATCTTCTATGGAAAATTTTGGGCAATTTTTCTAGAGCATCCATGAGACCTAAGGTTGGCGCTTGGCTTTAAAATAGCGCTGGATACTAATTCGGAGCCTATACAAATTTTAGAGTATTGTATGTGTTGTGGGGGTCTCAATCTAAATCTTTGAGTTTAATATTAGTCTACTCTTTGATCAAGAGTCTTATGGGTTTCAAGACTAGTTCACCCTTAAGACTTGTAGATTGTTGCCTCATTTCACTAAACAAAAGATTTCAATTATATCATTTGTTAAGTACACATCTCCTCTTGTGCCTAAAAGTTTGTATTTTTTATTGATGTTTATTTTTCAAAATCATTAGTGGGGGATTGTTGGTATAATGATATTTCAAAAATAATGTGACCAATATTTTATATTGGTAGATATATATTATTCCCCACTTAAATGAATATTTTATATTATATATTTATTGGTTTTATAATATTATATATTATACATATATATATAGGGGAATGCTCAAAAGAAAACTAATATTTTGGAGAAAACTAAGGTACTTTTATCAACCGTTGATTTCTAATTGATCTGATGGTTCATATTAAATTAGACTATTAAATTATAATATTAGTTTCTTTTTCAGTTGTTTGATATTTATTTACATATATTTGGAAACTATTACAATTTTATTAATTATATAATGAACAGTGTAGATGATAGTCTCTAAGTTTCCTATCTAAAAAATTTTCTCTAGATCCCTACTATATATATATATATATATATATATATATATATATATATATATATATATATATATATATATATATATATATATATATATATATATTGGGAGTTACATATGTTAGAGATTTAATTTTAATTTTAATTATTTATGTTAATTATTCATAATGTGACTTTATATATGAGGAGTTACAATTGAGATTACTTCATCTTCTTCCTTGAGAGCTATATATACAGATATATTATATATATATATTGAGGAGAGACACCATTGGAAAAAGAGATAAGTTTTTCTTTCTTTTGATTTTTTTTTGGGCACAAGCTTGTATAGGCACCAAACTCTCCCCCCAAGAGTGCACTTGTGTGAGAGTGTTGAGTTAACCTTAGGGAACAGATCGGCGATATGATTTAGCACCTCGGTCACGCCATATATCGTTTTCAAGGCATTGAATTTCTTGTCACGGCTCAACGATTTCTTGTTCATCGATTTTGTTGATTTCAATATTTTGTAGCCATCAAATCTATTTATCCTACACACTCTTCGATAAGCTCGATGATGCTCTTATTTTGTTTAGTAAAATGCTCAAAATGAAACCTCTGCTTCATGTTATTAACTTGGCTCAACTCTTAACCGCACTTGTTCGAATGAAAGACTACTCCTTAGTTGTCTCTATGTTTAGAGATATGCGACTCTTAAGCATTCCCGCTATTATAATTACATTTGGTATTGTCACATACAACTGAGTCCTTGCTTTGATTTAGATCCGATGCTTTTGTAGGCCAGCTCTAAATTTAGTAAAATTAGACCAATGCATGTTCCTCTTGCCTTTTGGGATATACATTACACACCTACAGAAGTTCAAAATAAATATTACATCCATTTGTCTCAAGATGAACTCACCACCAATCTTGATTACATTTACCCCTCCTTATATCACTCTATACCACCTAATATTTTCCCCACAAAATTTATTAGTCTCTGTGGAGGCAATGTTGGAACCCTTTGTTCCTTCATACCAATTGAACCAGATTAGCTGTTTTTATCAGCTAATTTTCTGATCTCCATTTTCCAAACTACTCTAGTAGCTAGTTTGGCTAAAAACCGTTGATCAAAATGCGATAAAAAGTCATAGTGTATATAAATTTCTTCTCCATCATTGTTAATTTGTACCGAGCAAACAAAAAATGGAGAAGAAAGGAACCATATTGATGCATAAATACGAGCTCGGAAGAATGCTAGGGCAAGGTACATTTGCAAAAGTGTATCATGCCCGACATCTCAAAACTGGCCAGAGCATTGCTCTCAAGATCATTGACAAAGAAAGAGTCCTCAAGGCCGGTTTAATAGATCAAATTAAAAGAGAAATATCCATTATGAGACTTGTTAAACACCCAAATGTTGTGCAGCTATATGAAGTCATGGCAACAAAAACAAAGATATATTTGGCCTTGGAGCATGTCAAAGGTGGAGAACTCTTCAATAAGGTTGCTAAAGGTAGGTTAAAAGAAGCCTCTGCTAGGAAATATTTTCAACAATTGATAGCAGCCGTTGATTATTGTCATAGCCGTGGTGTGTACCATCGTGACTTAAAACCTGAAAACCTACTTCTTGATGATATCGGCAACCTAAAAGTTTCAGATTTTGGATTGAGTGCATTGCTTGAATCCAAAAGGCAAGACGGCCTTCTCCACACAACATGTGGAACTCCGGCTTATGTTGCACCAGAGGTTCTCCTTCAGAAGGGCTACGATGGAGAGAAGGCAGATATTTGGTCATGTGGTGTTATATTATATGTTCTTCTCACTGGTTATCTTCCATTTCATGATTCAAATCTCATGGTAATGTATAGAAAAATTAGTCGAGCCGACTTTAAATGTCCCCGTTGGTTTCCTTCTAATGTTAAAAGGCTTCTACATAAAATCCTTGATCCAAACCCGGTTACAAGAATGACTGTTGACAAGTTACGAGAAAACTGCTGGTTTATAAAGGAAAACAGCAAGATAGAGATCCCAGAGAAAAATTTAGAAGATAGCCTTGATCCAAATGCTAACGAGTCTCCACGCAGTGTTCTAGATAACAATGGTGAGATAGACTTGGAGGGTAATAGTGATGATGATACTTGTGAACTTGATCGAAAAGAAATTTGTTCTTCAGTGAAGCCTACTGTGTTAAATGCATTTGACATAATCAACTCACTTTCACGTGGTTTTGATTTGTCTGGACTGTTTGAAAATAATATGGCCGACGCTCATAGATTTACTACTCAAAAGCCAGCATCAGTAGTCATGTCCAAGCTTGAAGAAGTTGCGATGACAGAGAGTTTTAATGTGAAGAAAACTCAAGATGGGAAGGTGATATTACAAGGGTGCAAACAAGGACGAAAAGGACAATTAGCTATTGATGCAGAAATTTTCGAAGTAACACCTTCGTTTCACTTGGTGGAGATGAAGAAAACATCTGGTGACACCTTAGAATATCATAAATTTTGTAATCAAGATTTGAGGCCTTCTCTAAAGGATATTGTATGGACTTGGCAAAGTGATAAACACCAGGTGCAAGAATAGGACATTTAATTTATCAGATTGTTCACCAGGTGCAAAATTAAAGCATCTATCAGATGACAGGTTGAGTACAAGGTAATAAAGCACGTTTTCATGTAGTGTTATGTTTAAGCAATATATATGTTATAACTTAAAACAGGGCTTCTTGACAAATTCATGGACCGGAACGCCCTGGATGATTATGGCTACTTTGTTGTCCTGTTGAGCAATTTCTATTAGATAAATAATTACAAAATTATTAGTACACATTCATTTTATTGCTGACAGTCTCATTAACAACAATTTGTTTTAGTCGCATTGCACCATAGAGAAGCGGCCATAAATTATAAAGTACTGACATATTTGAAGGACAGCAGGAGTCCGAGAAGTTCTGGCTGCCTGCACTGAAGAATGAGTGGTCTTCGTCGTCTTCCGAAAAGAGATACGGCTGTGATGAAAAATTCACGGGATTCAGTTGTCACTCGTGTCTTTTAACCTCAAAATATAGGTTTCCATGAATCTATTTTTTTTCATTCGGGCAGCATATAGTAAATCTTCAAGAGGAGATCCCAAAGGAGAGGGGCTCTCAGGACCAGTTTAACATATAAATGTTTTTTTTTATCAATATAATCAATTAATTTCATAATGAGAAAATTTTGCTTGATTGTCTTCCTGCCTCTGAATCTTACGATCTAGTGTTCCTGGTAAGACCGTTTCCTAACACCTTGAGGTTTGGTTACTTAGAATCTTTATAAGAGCATGCCTTCTTGGTAAGAAAATTTACTGCGAATTGTGTAATGTAGTTACTTCACATATGTACTTTTAAAATGATAAATTTCACTGGAGATGTTTCAAATCCAATACCATAGAAAAGATTTATCTTAAATGTAAGCAGTCAAAATCAAATAACTTCATTAATATAAGATTTTTGGAAGGATTCGAAAAATAAATCACTACGACTCGGACACGATCCAAAACTCAAAATCAAATAACTCCATTAATATAAGAATTTTGGACCCGTGACCAAGCCCGTAGTGATTTATTTTTCGAATCCTTCCAAAACAGACAATAATTGAATTAATTAGACTTGGTAATTCGGATAAATATTTCGGTTTCGAATCGAATCAATTTCGAAACGTATTAGTTTTCAATTATTTTATAGTTCGGATCGAACCAGATTTGATTCGGTTCAGATCTCATTTCGATTTTACATAAATTGAATCGGTTTCGGTTCAAATCGGGACGATTTCAATTTGGATCAAAATTAAATTAAAATCGAATAAATTTCACATAGAAAACGGATTAAATTCGATTCAGATCAATTCTTATTTCGAATTAGATTTATTTAGGTTCAAAAATTTGATTCAAATTAATGTTGGATTAATTTGAATTATTGTTAAATTTAAATAAAGATCGTTAAATAAATTTGTCAAATTATAATTAAAACTCAATAAAAAAAAATATCACAGTAAAGTTCCAACTGAAGTTTAGTTGCTTATAGTTGACGCCTAAGACGACTGCTTTGATCAGTATATAGATTATAGAAGAGGGGCCAACTTTCATTGCACAAAAAGATGATATTGAATTATTGATCTATTTTAACTTCCCTAATCTTAATAATTTTACTATAAACAATCAAATCATCACATCAAAGTATTATTCTAAATACATAATACAAAAAGTTAGTGAGTGTATTCAGAAAATATATAACTTATATCATTCCAACCCATTAGACGACTGTAAGGTCGAGCAACTATACGCTTAATACGGGGGGTTTGGGGGAACTTTTTTCCAGAATAAGTTAACTTATTTTAAGACAAAGTTAGAGATTCCTAACTTTTTTTAGAAAAAAGTTAACTTTTTTTTGCAACTTATAGAATCTCAAATATACATTAAATACTTGTATAAAAAACATTTATCAAAATATGAAATTTTTACCCGAAAATAAGTCCAAAATGACTTATTTTAAGGCAGGTCAAACAGGCCAATAATCTTAAAAGATCCCTTCTACGGTTGGATATCTTTTATATCCGACCAACTCATATCTCATTATTAAAAAATTAAATCAATAGTCGTGATTAAAAAAATAAAATAGACGTTTGCTCTATTATAGAGCGTAATACGCTCTATAATAGAGTGTATGTTATATTTTTTTTATTTTTTTATGCCCTTAATTTTGTCGCATGTAAATTTTTTTAAAAATAAAAATCACATCCACTTTATTATAGAACGTAATCATAGAGCTGGATCCAGAAGAGCTACTGCTACTAGTAGTAACTTTTGTTCGTAATGGAGTAACGGTTGAACACAGATCGAGTTTATTTTAAAGGGTGACTATAATTATGATAAAAATATTCTATTATAATAATTGTTTTTTTAGAGATGGTAAGTAAATATTAATGTTTTGTTTAGGATTATTCAAAAGTCTATTCATTTTCATAAATATCATAACCATATAAATTCAAATTCAAACTTTCAATTTAATTTCCTAAGAAATATATAATTAACCACCAAAATCATCATTTTTACATTTTCTATTATAATAAATTTGCACACGTTAGTTTTTTTTTTCAAATCTTTCCATTAACCTTTATTTTTCCATTTAATTTTATTCTTTCTAACTAAATGTAACATAAGTAAAAAATCATCATTTAAAACATATTTTTATATTTTGATTAAAAATAATATAATATAAAATTATTGAGTTAATTAATTAATTAAACAAAAATCTGATTTAATCAAACTAACAATGGTAAAAAATTCTATGATTAATTATTTTAATATAGATGTGAGAGCTAAAATAATAGACACTAGCTTTCTAAATATTATAAAATCTAAATTTATATTACGTAAATATCATTTATAAAAATTTATTATTATTTTATAAACTATATAATTATTATTTTTAGAGAGCTCACTTAAATTTCTAAAAATTGGTATTATAAAAGAATTAGTGTTTCTGGGGAGATACAAGGGTGAGTATTGGTTAGAGACATACAATAGAGCGTATGCTTTAAAGGGTAAAATAGAAAATAAAAAATATTTACGTACGCTCTGTAATAGAACGTTTGGTCATTTCTTTTCTCCTTATCTCGGTCATTGATTTATTTTTTTAACGATATAAAATGAGTTGGTCGGATATATGGCTGTGAACATTTTCCAATCTTAAAATGATTAATCATAGTTAAGGATTATTATTTAGACATCCGGTGTCTAGAAAAGGTTGAAACAATAGTCAATATATTGATTATGCATGCCAGGAGTTTAAAAAATATTAATCAAACAACTTCCAACACCAGATTAGCTAGCTGCAGAAAATATTTTATACATATTAATTTGAACTTGCCAGCTTGATAATCGCTTTCACATTTCATATCACATCCAGTGCTGTAAAAAGGGTGAACGGTACTTGGTCGCTGAAGGCACGAAACAGTATTTAATTGGATAAATCGAGAATTAATCGGAATGATTAATTGAATAATCAAAAATTTAATCAGCTCGATAAGTTACCAAACAGAAATTAATCAGTGATTAATCACCGATTTTTATAACAATAATTGTATCATTTTTATACAAATATAAATACACATATATATAAGAGGTGAAGGACAAGTGTATGTTAGAAACTAATAGCAGTAAGTAAATTTATTATATTAATTTAAATTTATTATATTAATTTATTGTGAATAGGTTAGAATTTAATATATTTAGTTAGTTACTAATTCTAATTTGATACTTCCTCCGTCCGTTATTAGTAGTCATTTATTGACTTTTCGTGGTCAAATTGACTAGTTTTTTTCGTGGTCAAATTGACTAGTTTTTGACTAACAATTAAAATTATTCTTTTATAATTTTAAAAAATTAAAAAAATACATTTTAAAGTAGATTATATATATTTTTAACAACATAAAATTTTAATTTTTTTAATTATATATTATATTTAAATTGCAGTCAAAGATGAGTTAGTTTGACAGTACTGAAAACAAAGTGGACAACTAAAAAGGGATGGAGGGAGTACAAATTTATATTTTTTGGGAAAGAACGTTTTTATAGAATATTTTTGCTTCTTATTTCGAATAATTAACAATAATTTTTGAATGAACTTCCGAGAATCTGTTTCTATAAGTAACATTTACCGTATATATTGTTGAAAACTTGTTAGCACATGACAACCGTTGAATAACAAGTTATTTATTTATAAAACAGTATAGCACTACGATGACATTCGATCTTTTAGTTCATATTAATAAAATATTGCAGATGATAAAATTTTAATGATTAAAGTTTAAATTAACGAGGGCCAATCATAATGTAGAGTGTTAGAAAGTCCACAAATTGACAAACTCAGTATTAGCATGCAATTATTCGTTTATGTGAGTTAAGAGTCAAATTCGTATACATTTATATTTGGACGCTTTCTAGAAAAATCTTATATTAATTGAATTATTTGATTACTTATATTTAAAATAATTTTTTTTAATTTTCTTTTTTTCTTAAATACGAGACTTTGGTTGAACACCATTTATAGATATGCTACTAGGTAGAAATGGAAAGAAACACAGAGACGAGGTAGGGCAGGACAAGGAGACAAGTATGTAATCAAACATTACCACTAAATACAACTGAGTTTGCCAACAAAATGCACAAGCCTCAATCAATATTTTCCACACAGCATTGCCAAGAACAGTACTAAAATCATTTGTAAGGTGTTACTACATCTTGGTAATGCGATAGCCGATAGGGACGTAAGAAGACTTGTTTGTATTTTCGTTATTATTATTATTATTTATATTTTTTTGAGAAGAAATGTTCGTATTTTCGTTATTAGAACTCAAAATTACTAACTAAAAAAAATTGTGTTACCAAAGCGCTAAGAGATGATCTTTTCGAAACAGTTTCTCTAGAAGTCTAAGGTAAAATTTAAGCGTCTTCAAATTCTACTCTGATGTTGTGTTTGGTTGAGGAGAATGGAATGAAATAAAGAAAAAAAGGAAGATAATGAAAGTAGAACGTACATTGACTAGATTTGTTTAATTCGATTTGAAACTTTGGGCTTAAGCACCCAGATTTATTATTTGTAGGGAAGAATCGGGGTGGAATCACTGCCTAAACGAAAGAGCTAAACTCAACCAAGAAGTTACCAATGCAAAAATATGACGTTTGAAAAACATACAAACGAAGAACGTATGTAGGGTGGAATCGGGGTGGAATCACTGTCTAGATGAAAAGAGCTAAAACTCAACCAAGAAATCGTTACTGCAAAATATGACATATGAAAAACATATAAACCTAATACATACCTACGAAGATTTATTGATAGATCAGTGGCAAGACCCTTCCCACTTTCTAATTTCCACTCGCATACTTAGTATACTTAACATACTAAGAAAAAGGCATCTTAACAGTTTGCACCAACGTAGTATAACTAAGAAAAAGGCATTTTAACAGTTTGCACCAACGTAGTATAACTAAAAATATCAAGCACGACTCCAGTTCTACAGCATCAACATCTAGTAAAGAGATTTAAAGCTAAAATCCAAAAGCAAAGTACAAAAATCATATCTTATAAATCTCCTTGGTAGGCCGAAAGATACCAACTACTAGTACAGGGGTCACAAACAATGACAAATCTCATAGCTCATTAGCTCAAAACTCTAAAATGGAATCAAACAAATAAACAAAAAAAGGATTATATAATAAGTTTCCACCAACTACTGTTCTTAAAAAATCTGTGCAGCTTACCTAATAGTAATACCTACCATATAAGAACAGACATTCAGCATAGACACTTATAACCTCAGTAATACATGCATGCACTTATTTGGGAACCCAATCTTTCAATCCTCGTTCCAATTCTCTTTTTAGAACTGAACGAGGTAGGGTAAGCATTTCCTATTTCGTGAATTTGAGAATGATGCAAAAACTGCTAGGGAATGTATAATTTATATTTAAAGGATTAAACTTAGGAATCAACACATCATTAAACTAAACTTTCAACAAATTTGATCAGAATTAAGACTCTTCTATGACTCCAAATCAGCTTATACATCTCAGCCAACTATCTACACTATTTAAACAGAAGAAACAAATTTATCCATTTCACAAGATGCTTTGCTCCACAGGTATGTGTATATCTGAATTCCTCGGCTAGTGATTTTGTTCAGGTACAAGAAGTTGTTAACAACAATTTAGTGCAGATGATGAGCAGATGCACACTCCCAGTCAACAAGTCTGATCTTGACCAAAAAAATCAGTAACATGAATCAATATCTTATTAACCTTGTTCCAGAGTAACAAATAATTAAAAAGACAAGACAAATAAGCCAATCACATTATACAAGTAAGATGGGCACATTCCACCCAAGCAATTGAATCCATTCATGACACCATCAACAGAGAATCCTACTGCAACTTACTTCTCTTTACCTAATTTGATGAATACTTCCTTCTTTATCTACCTCCCAATATTAGGTAGAAAAATTAGACAAGGACTTGTTACTTTCATTTACATAATAACTGGATTACCTAAAATACCATTTAAGATTCCAATTCGCTTGAATCAGAAAGATCCAACATTCAGAAACAAACACAGAAAACCCTTGACGCAAAATATCTTCAGAAGCTCTGAGCCACATAATAAATTTCAGAGACAAATATAGAAAACCCTTTACATTCTACGTTACTATCCTAACCTTTTAAATTCCAAGATGTGCATACGATTTATAGCAGTAATAATTATGCATAAAATTTTAAAACCCTATGTTTAGTTGTTATGACAATATTAATTTAGATATATGAAGCATAATAAATAGATACAAGAAAAGCATGCAATCTCCATATTTTGATTACCTAATCCGATTAGACTATCATACAAAAGCCTAAATACGGTGTTCCATTGTCTTCATAATTTAAGTGGTCTCTAGACTTCCTTACTCTCCCTTTAATATCTAGCTCGACAATAATAACAAATGCCAAGATAAATACTCGAATCCTTAAGAAATATGAGAATCACTAGGGATGCAGCTCCATATCATCAAAATTTTAACATTGTTTTATTAAAACAAATTTTTAACTTTTAAGAAATATAAATATGCCATTGTTGAAGAAGAAACTTCTTACAAGCGTCAAATAACACTTTAAAAATGATGAATGTGATATTGTTTGCACATAAAATCTAAAACTTTCCAACCTGCACGACTGTATTAGCACAGGCATATGATATAACACAATTAATCATACCCAATGTCTAATTGAATTGACGGCATATGATACAACTCAATGGATCATACTTAATGTCTGATTGAATTGACCATCTACATTATAAGTAATAACTACAGAAGAAACCACCAAAAAAATAGCCCTACCAACTATTGAATTATATGAACCAAATTGATTAGGGCACATGTATCATGGTAATCCTCTCCGGGATTTTAATCTTGATTCCTTTCTTGTTTCTTAATATTTTCAAATTGATTAACAAACTCTTCTAGCCTAACTGGCTGTTACTTTTTCCATATGCAGCACCAAACTTTTGTTGCTAAAACTTACATGCCATTTATCCCTTCACTTGCCAAGTTGGTATTTGAGTAAATTTCTGTCATTTGGTAGCATAAATTATCACTTTTATACCCACATAATACTGCAAAAGAAGAAAACATTATATCCGTAGTATCATAAAAGAAGAAAAGTAGTCACCAACTATCTATGAGACCAGTATTAGTATAAACAAGTTTACACATTCAAAGTGAACTAGTTACAAGCAAGCTAAAGGCACTTACAAAGCTCAAACTAAGCAGAACGATAGAAGAAGCATAGATAGATAATCAACATAGCAAAGCAACTAAACAAGAACCAAAGGGAAGAGAAAAGACCATACCATTCATCTTCCCACTATTCAGTATCAGAAGGCAAATTTGAAGATTCGGCGGACTCCATCAGCATAAGGTTCTTCAATCCAGGCCTCAACTCGCGGTTAACAAATTCATCATACTCTCCCCGATCCCCAGCCTTCTTCTTCACCTCTACAACCTTCAATGACGGCGTCAATTCAAATATCTCCACAGCTATCGTCAACGGCCCCTTAACACCTTCCCTCGACCCTTCCAAACTCACACTACAATCCTTCTTCCTCACATTAAAACTAACCACCTTTGCAATCTCCTCCAACTTGGAAATAATACTCGACACCGGTGCCCGTGACACAAACCTCGAATGATCCCCTCTCTCCTCAAACAACCCCGACAAATCAAACCCCGACGACATTGAAATAATATCAAAAGCATTCAAACTAGCGGGTCTAGGCAAACTCGATTGCCTCCTCCTAATCTCCATCTCACTCTCACTCTCCGACACGGACGTATCCGACGAATAATCAATATCATCCTCCCCCTCATCCTTAACACTACAAACCCTATCATCCTCCACATAAAACTTAATATGCTTAAAACCTTTCTTAAACCATCTATTACTCATAATCTCAGGAATAGTAATCCTCGTACTCGGATTCGTATCAAGCAACCTACTCAACAACTTAGTCAATTCAGGCGAAAACCACCTAGGACACCTAAATTCCCCTTTATAAATCTTCTTATACATAACCATAATATTCTGATCATGAAAAGGTAAATAACCAGCCATCAAAACAAATAATATAATCCCACAAGACCATAAATCTACCTTAGCCGCATCGTATCCCTTCCTCCCCAACACCTCGGGCGCCACATAAGCAGGCGTTCCGCAAAATGTATGAAACAATCCATCTCCCCTAATCTGCTCCGATATCGCACTCAACCCAAAATCCGAAACCTTCAAGTCCCCATCCTCATCAAGCAATATATTTTCCGGCTTCAAATCGCGATGAAACACGCCTCTCGCGTGACAAAACCCAACTGCAGAAATCAATTGCTGAAAATACTTCCTAGCAATCTCCTCTTTCAACCTCCCTTTGGCAACCTTACTAAAAAGCTCCCCGCCTTTCACATACTCCATGACGAAGAAAATCTTGGATTTCGTCGCCATAACTTCAAATAATTGGACTATATTAGGGTGTCTCACGCGTCTAAGAATCGAGATCTCGCGTTTAATATGATGAATCAAACCACCCTTAAGTATCTGTTCCTTGTCGATCACTTTAATAGCAACATTCTCGTTGGTTTTTATGTTACGAGCCACGTACACTTTGGCGAAGCTGCCGTGCCCGAGAAGCTTGCCGATCTCGAATCGGTTCAGTAAGAGGCCTTGGGATTCTTTTCTAGTGCTCGTTATCTTTGTTGTAGCCATTGATTGTGTGTGTGTGTAAATGTTGAGGGGTTGTGTGTATAGATTAGATTAGGGATTTGAGGTGTGGGTTTGAGGTGCCATTAAAAAGGGGGTTTCAGCTGTAATCTTGTGTTGAAAAATGATGACACTTCGATGAGCTTGGGATATTTATAACTATACTCACGTTATACGCGTTCTGTGCTTTCTCCGTCAATATTTTTTTTATGGGATGGTTTATATTAAAAAATATATATTGTTTTTTTTATAGTTTTTAAAATTATATGTTAAAATTAGTTAGATATAAATTTTAAAATATGATTTTTAATTAAATGATGGTATAAATTTTAGGGCTTTTTTGAAAAATATGACATTTTTTACTCTTTTTTTATTATAAAAATATGACTTTGCAACCGGATACAACTAAAATTAACTAGAAATGCAACACGAGCAACTTTAATTTTTTTTCAAAAAATAGTTGCATTCAGTTACAATCTAGCACCAAATCATAAGTTTTCAAATCTTCATGGCCCAACTACTTGCTCTAGGACCCGGTTCGGGGGATCGATGGGCTGACTTCAGGTCGCCGGATTCGGATACCTGAAATGGAATGCCTAACGGAGTGGTTTGCTCTGTAAACATCTCTGGCGTGAAAGTAAGTTTTCGGCCGAGCACTTAGAGAGAGAAAGTAGTGAAAAGGTCGAGTTTATCTAAAATGTATAATGTGTATATTAGAGTGTAAAAAGTAGAACATGTATCTTGGAGTTGGAGGTGGGTATTTATAGGCTTCTTCCATGTGCAACTCACGTGCGTCGTACGCTTACCCGTACGGTACACGTGGTGGTGCTACGGTATTAACTAGCTGGTGATGTTCATGGGCCTATTGGGCTTGCGAGAGGATTGGGCCTATTGGGCTTGTCCTATCATTTGCCCCCCGCTCCCTCATTCAATAAGTTGGATGGGGGAGTAGAGCGGTTGATCTGGCGGCCGAGGATCGTGGGAGTTAAGTTAAAGGGGAACCCCCAAAAGTGCTCGGCCTTATGGCCGAGGACTATTGATTGTTTTAAGCTTATTTGAAAGGTAGCCCCCAAGAGTAGTCGCCCTTCCGTTGGGCATAAACTTGTATGCGTACACCGCCCTGTGATTCATAAAAGAGGTTTTAGGGATGTCTTCGGGGGCCATTCAGACCTGGTTGTATCTTGAGAATGCATCCATAAAACTTAACATAACATGGTCGGAAGTGGCGTCGATCAACTGGTCTATCGTTGGTAGAGGGTAGAAGTCCTTCGGGCAGGCTTTGTTAAGGTCCGCGTAGTCTACACAAATCTGCCACTTCTTATTGGGTTTCTTGACCATGATAACATTGGTCAACCACTCGGGGAACTAAATCTCAAAGATTATGTCTGCGGCCAATAATTTGTTGACTTATTAATGAATGTCCACTTGTCTTTCTGGTGCAAAGTTTCTGCATTTCTGCTTGATGGGCTATCGGTTTGGATCCACGTTTCGGCAATGCATGGTTATTGGAGCTTGGCTGCTTTGCGCTTGTTCTTTCGGCACGTCTCTCCCAGGGCGATGGCCGCACTGTAGCAATCTCTAGAGGTCCCCTTATCGGTTTTGAGTACTCTGACACCTCAGGGTGTGTGGAATTTGACTTTGAGATGAGGGGTTGAGGTGATGGCGCATAGCTTCGAGAGGGATGGTCAGCTTAGGATAATGTTATATGATGAGGGTATGTCGATGACGTAGAATTTTATCATATGGCAAACTTGCTTTAGTTCGGTTCTAAAGGTGACGGGTATTCAAATGGTTCCATGAACAGGGACAGCGTTGTGGCCGAACACATATAACGGCATCTCATCGCAAGCGTCCGGTTTTAAAGGCCCGAGTTTCATGTGGTTTAAAGTGTGGAGGATGTTATTTGTCCCTGAACAATGTCAATATTTATAGAAGGGGGTTGAATACAAATATCAAAACTTTTTATATACTTTTAAAGTTTTGTATTTGTTATATTCTGTTTATGGTGTTTGAGAAGTAATATTGAAACTGATAAATAAGAAACTGATATTTTGAATACAGATATAAAAAATTATTGGTGGGTTTTGTATTCCACCAGTGAATTGATTGCTCAAATATCCTAGGTTGAAAAACCCAACTGCTTTTACAAAGTTAGAATTGAATCAACTGTTCTTTCAAGTGCTTTTAACTTGAACAATTGATACTAAGGAAATATTTTAACTCTTACTTTTCTAAAAATGCTTGTTTATATATTACAAAAGTGTTTACAATTTCGAGAATAGATTAAAACAAAAGTATCTATTCTTAGAATGTTACTAAACTATCTTTCATATTTGTCTTTTGCTATTTTGAGTAAGTTCTTTAACCTACGAAAGACAGCTTCATTTGAGTCTTCACAGTCAAAGTAGACTGTCTTCCATAACTGTACTTTTGTCTGAATATTTCTGACATTTTTTCCTATGTGGTATCCCTATCAATTAATAATTTGATGTTAAGCATATTAATTGATTCTTCGTTATATCCTTCAACTGATGTTCTTCTTCAATTGATCTTGGCATCCATCGATTGATAATAGCAATTGATAGATGTTATCAATCGATGGGTCTTCTTATCAGTTGATGGTATTCAATCTTTGACTTGGCTTGATATCAATTGATTCTTCAATATCAATTGATCATCATTCACTTGTATATTTTTCCTTCCTTCAAACATTTATAATTTGGCAGTCTAAGATATACATCAATTGATGACATTTATCAATCGACTTCAGTATCAATTGATGAGTTAAACACTATCAATTGATTTAGCCTTATCGATTGAAAAGACTAAGTGCAACCATGCTACGTACATTCCATTTTATCAGTTGATTGTTATAGACATTTCAACTGATAAATTGGTTTTCTAATCAATTGATATTTATAAACATCATATCAATTGATCAGTTATAATAAGTTAAATTTCTATGATTCTAAGGTTGAGTTTATCATCAAGACTACATAGATTCCTAACAATCTCCTCCTATTAATATATGTGAGACTAACAGGCATAAATCTACTTGATGATAACAAAATCCAAAAGATACATAATTATTCAAATAGAATCATGAAATTAAAAGCACTTTCTAAGTTTCAGAAATACCAAATATTTAGCATTTGGATTCTGCAAGATGCTTCACTTCTTCAAAGATCCACTCATTTCTTCTTCTTTTTCTTTTCTGCATTCTCCTTTAATTGTCTCAAGAATGATCCTCTCAAAATCTTCTCATCCTTGTTAGTATCTCCAAGTTTCCTTAAAAGATATTGAATTTCTCTATCTATGATTTTGTCCAAATACTTGCAGATGTCAAAGTACTTTTGTTTTCCTTCCACATCTGTTAAGATCATTGCATATATTAGTTCCAACATCACTTTCTTTGGTTTGAATTTGATATTAAAAAATATTAACCAGCTCTGATGCCAATTGTTGGTCCTTGATATTGTAGAAGGGGGGTTGAATACAATATCTAAAAATTATCACAGAATTTCTAATTTAAAATATTATTTTAATTAATCACAAAATATTAATATTTATGAAATACTGTTCAAGTAGAAGATATTATTTTTAACTTGAAAAGTATTACAACAATTAATCTGATGAAAAGTTTATAATTGATAAAGTGATCTAGAACGAATTCGACATGAAGTGTTCGGGTTAATCAATTATATTCCAAACTTGCACAGAAATCTGTGAATATTACAATGCATACAAATTTCTGAAATTTGAATGTTTTTTATCTTTTCAAACTGCAAATAATGAAGACAATCTTTTCATATTTATAGAGAAAAAAGCTAACAAGACTTTTGAATAAAACTTATTTAAAAAATCAAAAAAAAATTATAAATTAACCTATAAGATTTTTTAAATAAGCTGGACAAGACTTTTAAAAGACTCGGTAAGACTTTTCAGAAACTCGGTAAGACTTTTGAAAAGTCTTGCCGAGACGAATGTAAACTCGGTAAGACTTTTTAAAGATCTTATCGTGTTATCTCGGTAAGACTTTTAAAATGTCTTACCGAAATAATTCGGTAAGACTTTCTAAAGGTCTTACTGATTTAATTCGGTAAGACTTTTAAAAAGTCTTACCGAAATAATTCGGTAGAACTTTTTATTTCAGTGCAGCAAGACTTTCTTAAAATGTAAAATTAAATCTTCTTTTAACTTAATTAATTCCACAAATTATTAATTAAATAATTTATCAATTAAATTAATTCAAGGTGAATTAATTTAAGTGGATAAATTAAATAATTAATTAATTTTTAATAGTAAAATTAATTTAGTTTCTTCACTGCACAACCCTTGTAGATTTGATTTGTGTCTTCTTGTCTTCTGTTTGAAAATCACTTTAGCCAGGTGATAAATATTTGTTTAATTAGTTGACACACAAATGTACTGTCTAGTTCATTTGTGTCATACTAAATAAATATCTTTCACCTTTTAACTTTAAAAGCTGTGATTTTCTGTCTTGTTCTTGCTTCTCGCTTTGTCTTCAATATCTTCTTTTCTTGGAATCTTTCTATAGTATCCACTTGAAATCTTCTGAACTCTTCTGAAATACTACTTCTTTATTTTTCACCGACGCTTGAACATATTAATGAACTTCTTCCGGTGAAAAGTATCAGCTTCAATTGAACACTTCTGATTCCTAGGATTCTTTGTGATTAGTCAACTTTGTTTGTCTTGATTCCTGTTATCATATTTATTATTTATTTCTGTTTCTTATTTGAGTTGAGTTGTCATTTAATTATTATAAATAGGCCTAGTCATATGCCTTTCAACTGGTCTAAATCCTCATATATGCAGAATTAAGTAAGAATGGACATCTTGAAAAAGCAAGAATTTATTTTGAGATCCTTCCTTTAAAAAGTTTGCAACCTAATTTTAGGAGGATATCTATAATGATGATCCATAATTTTGCCAAGAGGGACTAGTTGATGAAGCCAAATGAATTAATTATTTGTGAAAATGGAAGCGAATGATTGTTTTCATTATTTTCATAGTAAAAAGTGTTGGAATTTATATATTTTATTATTTCAAATAAATAAAATATTATTCCAATTTTATAGTTTGTTTCAAAAAAAATTATATATATTATTTTATGTGTGAGACTTTTTGGTTTTAAGACTTTAAAAGGAGACCTTTTATTTTTTGGATTTCTTCCGTTATATTTTTTTGGTGACAGATAACTCTCTAGAAAGTTTGATGGACCTGGAAAAAATGGGTCTCCGTAGTTTTGATTACACAACTCAAAAATACTCTCATACATATATGTTTATGGGCAATGATCAAAAGAATTTTCAATATGTTTCCCTGTAATATATCAGATAGATGTCGTGTAATGCTGGAGGTTGATTGTCATGAGTCTGTGTGTAACGGGGCAAATTCAACTTTAATACCGTGATTAAGTTCACGTCACGACTTTTATTCAGATAAATTGTCTTCATCTTCATATAAAAAAATTTGATTTGTTCCCTGTTTCTATTTTAATAACATGAGATATTGTCTAGCCGTTGTTATTTCATACGTATCCCCAGCAAGAAGTACAGTGAAGCAAGTGGACTCATCAATGAGATGAGTGCTCGACGTTTCCCAACTGACGCATCTATCACCTCCGTGTTACCAGACTTGAATCAAAAGAACAGGTTCCTGCTCTTCTTGCTTTTGCATAAATGAATTATTGTTTTCAATTTGAATCTTCATATTATGCATATGCTGTCTCTATTCTCAGTAATTAGCCAAAGGGAGTAGTATCAAAGTTAAAGAGATAATTTGAAGAGTGTGAACCAAGACAATGGCTTTGGCTTTATAACTTTATTTTAGATTTTTATCGCGAGAACAAGCTTTCCTCTTCTCTCTCTGTTATTAGCATCTGTCATTTTATTCTTCTCTTTACTATATAATAATCTCATCGACATGTAGAACAATAGCTCCTTGATAAATGAAAATCTGGACTTTATCTTAAGTTATTAGAAATATAGTAACCAAACACCTTTCAAACCAAAAACGCTTTTCCAAATTAGCAAAAAAAAAAAGAAGAATACGGTTTTCCAAATTAGCAAAAACAAAAGAAGAATGCGCTTTTCCAGATGTTGTTTTTAGGTTAATATGACCAATTTCTGGGCTACAGGATTCTGTCAGCTGTACCTTCTGGTTGTTCCCATGAAAATTTAAATACCATCCAAGGCATTAATGTTAAATTGTTAAGGGAACACCTGCTCTTTCATCTGTTGGAATAGTCCGATACACAATTGATGGAAGTTTGAGCATTGAAGTATAGTGTTTGGGCATTTAAGGACATTTTTTAGGATATATATCATAAATGGGGTTCGGATCATATTGCTCAGAAGTCATTCAGATCATTTTCGTTTTGGCAATAAAAATGGGAGGATTCGATGCACATATTTGATTGGCCACACAATTTTGTCTGTGTTGTTTTTATGTTGGAGGTGTGCATCGCAGCAGCAGTATGGTGGTAACTGGTAACTTGGTTGGTTGTTCTAATGGCAAACCTAGAGAGTAGAGATACTTATATTTGCATTCTTAGATTGTTGAATCCTTTCCCCCTGGCTTATTGTAATAGTGCTTGAACTGATACCTTGGTAGCTTAAACTGATATCAATTTTTTTTTTTCTGAAATGCTGAATCATCAACCTAAGGATTAATTTCCTAGGTCTCTCATTCATGTTCAACTGATGATGTTCTTGTTTACTTTAACTTGGGATTACTTGTTACCGTATTGGTTCAATGGGGAACCTGAGGTTTCCATTCCATATTAATTATACTTCCTAGTTGAAGAGTATTACTTTGAGTGATTTTTCTTATCACGGATGGGTTGAAACAGAACAAACAAGTGACCTGGTCTCCGCTATTCCTGCACGAGTTTCAGGAACAACATTAGCGGCTTCACTTTAGATGGATGAAGTGTATGTTACCTGCACGAGTTTCAGTAACAGCATTAGCAACTTCACTTTAGATGGCTAAAGTGTATGTTTCCTTTCTTCCTTAATTTATATATTCCTTATGAGAAATAAATATTCAGAAGGTGTTGATGGTGGTTGTCGCATGGCTGCTGTTGTGATCCCAGATCTGGGGAGTAGAGTCCTCCAAGATGGTATACATGTCTGTCAGTGGCATGAACTCAAGAGTCCTCCAAGATGGTATACTTGTCTGTCAGTGGTATGAACTCGACAAGTTTTTGTCATTGTTTATAGGGCATCCTTATCTTTAATCTTTTGTTATCATGTCATCCGTAGCTAGCTGAAACGTATGCCAAATACTAAGCTGTTGACGTTTTAAGGCATGAATGGGGTAGGAAGGTGCCACTGGACAGAATATTGATTATTCTGCAGGCTAGTATTAACCAATGATTTCACAGGGAAAACACAAGAGAATCACCCAAAAACACAGTGAAAACGAATTTAAATAACTGCCAAAAATTTATATCAGAATGATCCTCATACATGTCCACAAGCCAGATTTTTACAAAAACTGACTTCCTGACTGAAATGTTACTATAATTGAAAAAACAAGCGGATTGTTGGTCTTTCGAAATAATGACTTGTGATATTTTTTGGGTTATAAGAATTATGGAGGTTTGTCCCTCTCTGTTATGTGAATTAAGGGGACCTTTGGTAGTGGTAGACGATTGCAATATCTTTTTCTTATGTTACATTGGACTGGCATTGTTCTTTTTCACACTAATATCTACTGAAAGGTTTGTTATCCTTTTTTGTGCAATACGAGATTCAATCGACCTTATAGTATATTGCACAAAATGACCAGCATCTAGTCAAAGCTGCTGGTTCTGGAATAATAACTCTACTTCAATTGCTTTGTGTCCCTATCATTGTTTCTAACTAAAGCCTTGTTAGTAGTATATATAAACAGGAATAATGTCACTCATGTTGCATTTGTTTGGATTCATTTTGATATTTTGGCTGTGGATATGTAATGTGTATGATAAATTAGACAACATGCAGATCGATCTTTTATTATTTGTTGATGAAATGGTGAAGAATTCAGAAGCCTTTGTGAAACTTTTTTAATTCTTTTTGCCTCTTGGTCAATTCTTAAGTAGCTCTCTCCCTTGAATATATTTTGATACTCTATCATAATCAGATTTCTGATGACTCTGGAATGCACTAAAATAGGAAATCATCCTTCAATTTTTCCTCAACCTTCCTATTCAGAATTTAGAATTTTGTCATAGAGCATGGACTACGTCCATTCTTCTAATTAAAGAAATATCAATTGAGTTGATATGTATTGTACTGCAATGCACTGTGGTGCTAAGATCAAAGTATATTTGTACATCATCTTTGCGAGGGAACATGGCAGCTTAGTGGAAGCTAGCTTATTCTGCAGTTAACCAAAAATTGCAACATTTCCTTTCAGAACAACTAATTTACCGAAATCAATCCTTGATTTGAAGGTTTATGCATGTAACTTTAGCATATATTTCTCTCTTTCTTTCTGGCATTAGTTCGTTTATTCGTGCATGTTATCGCATGCTGATTCCAATATGAGTGTGATTATGTTGTTTCTGGAAAGGAAACTGGTTAGTTTGTGAAGTTATAGATGTTCTTTGGATCAATTCTGTAATTGCTTAGCAGTAGATATAATAAGAAGGTGAGGAGAAGTAATTACAGCAAAAATCCTACATTCCTAAAAAGAACCATAGCAGAAAGATAAATTAAATATATTACACATTTTGTAATTGCAATGCTAGTTTTAATTGCATACCCTATTTTATTCAGTTGTCAAACAAGCCTTTGATACCGATTCCTACTTGTTTAACAAATTAAGGAACAAACTGCTGCATACAAGTGACAAGATTTATATATATTTTATACTTCTCCGATAAATACATTATTGGATCACCTTTCAGGTGAGGTTTGGTATTTCTTAAAGCTTACTAAGATCTTAGTTGCCACTCTTTGGAAATTTTAGTTTGGATTCATATAGAGTTAGGTGAAGTGATTGGTCATGCCATAACCTGTGCTAAATGTCGATCAGTTTCCTAAACATTACTAAAAACAAAAAGTTGTATATGCATCGATGTTAAGTCTTAATTTAATCGTGTCCTACCAAACTCTAATATCATGTTAAGTCGTCAATTCTCTTAAAAACTTAAAGATGATTTTGTTCGAACAATTACCCGTGACAATATATGAGGAGAATTAAGAAGTATCGGACATATGGTAGATGCGCTTTTATGCTAGAAGAGATTTACGGAAAAACCGAAAAAGTACATTTGTTATCGGAGAATACTGTTGAAATTATAACACATGTTTAAATTTGTGAATTCAAGGATTACAACGTAAACCGTTTTGGGGGAGGATTATAAACATTAAACAAGAATGTACCACACGATTAAACAAAGATGAATGGCATTTGGGGCAGGTAAAACAGTCTTAATGAATCTGTAAATTATGGATTAAGTTGCCTACTAGCCTCCAAATCCATTGATATGTTTACATGAATATACGCGTAAGGTCACTAGAAACTAGGGATGGCAAAATTATTCGACCTGACGGATAACCGATCCGAAACCCGATTTTTTGGATTTGGATATGGATATGGATTTAAATTTTAAACCCGAAAGATTTTGGATATGGATATGGATTTCATGTATACCGAGCTGAAACCCGAACCAAACCCGAGGCAAACCCGAAACCCGAAAAAACCCTAATTATATTTATTATATTTTATATTTCATATATTGTATATCATATGTTGTTTCTTGTATATTATACATTATAATATATACTTTATATGGAGTATGTATTATTTGTTAGTAAATTATTAATAACAAAAGTAGAAGTGGAATTAGGGTTATTGACTAAATTAGTCGGACTAAGTTCATAAAATATTTTTTTTTAAATTTACAATGAATTGATTTTATTTTAAAAATTAAATAAAATATTTTATGAAAAATAATAATATTTAATTGAAATTACTAAAAACTTTTATCATAAAAAATAAAAGTTTATAATAATTATAGATTATTAAAAGTTAGCTAATATAATAAAGTTATTATAATAATTTTAAAATCAACAATTCTTTTTTAAAAAAATACTATTTTTAAAAACATTTTCGGGTTTCGGGTATCCGTTGGATTCGGGTATCCGTTGGATTCGGATATGGATATTAATTTTCGGGTATTTTTCGGGTATGGATCGGATTCGGGTATGGCTCGGATTTTCGGGTATGGATATGGATATTACCATATCCGAGCCTATCCGACCCGAATGCCACCCCTACTAGAAACAAAAGTATGAGTTTCATTGTAATTGTGCCTCGAATCATTATCATTTATGAAAACTTTGGCATAAAAAATGTAAAAAAAATCCAAGTAGAAGATGGCAAAACAATATCGGGATCATGTGCTCTACATTTGCATATCGTGACAATATTTACAATATTGTCAGCTATCTTATGGCATTGGCATGTAACAGTTCTTCTCAAGACCTGCAAGAATGATTTCTTTTATATGAAGATTCCAAGTATTTAACTGCTTATTCTGTTCTCGTTTACTTATTATTTTTTGAATTGAAATTTTTTTTTAGCACGGAATTGAATTTCGTATGTGAAACAGAAACATCATTATTAACTGTAACATCACCTTTGTATACTTGAAGAATCTTGACTAAGCTGTTTGGTCAAAGTCTTTGTATAATTACAAAAGGGGTTAATTATCAAACTCATCACTGAAGTCGTTCAATGATATCAAGTAGGTCATTGAAGTCCACGGGGTCTCACTTCAATCACTATAGTGTTTTAATGATATCATTATCATCATTGCCGTTAATTCCTTCAATTTGTTTGACAGAAACCGTAACGGAAGGACAGGTGTCGAGTGACATGGCGCTGACATTGATATTATATAAGAAAAAACAAAAAAAAAGAGAGAAATTGATATTAAATCAGATAAAAACATATTTGATACATATGTGTCGATACATACAGCCTAAAACAAAATACCTATCTCAAGAGCTGTGGCGACTGGCGATCAAGGAAGCTCAATCGATCAAACACTAAAACATAGAGCCCTGAAGTATCAATCGATCGGTAATTGATCATGAAGTAAATCAATTAAAGTTATATATCATGTATGAAAAACTCAAACTTTTTCTGCATGTGGTCATGATATGTGATAGTCGTGAATGATACATACATAGATGGTCGTAATCATTCATATATGTTAGTAATTTATGTGTAATTAGTCTCTTATATGCTCGTAATCATATATGCTCATATGTGATTTTAGTTTGATTTTTGTGTTGAAAACCCTAATTACTGTTCATGTTTTTGTCCAGAATGTCTTTGTTTAGTGTTAACATCACCCTGCACCATCATGATTATTTTGCATCACCCAGTCCATCAACATTTAGTTATGTGAATGAAATATGTGAGGTTATTGAAGATGTTGACCCTGATTTGTTCTCCTTTTGGGATTTAGAGGATTATGCTAAACAATATGGGTATGAACCTGAGTGTAAAGTTTATTTCAAAGCTGATGGTCATAGTTTTAAAAAAGGTTTTAGGATATTGTTTGATGATGCTTCTGTCAGGGACATGATAAATTTATGCCTACTTTATGGAATGATTGATTTGTTTGTTGACCATACAACTACTGAGATCAGATCACTTGAAATTCCAAAAACCCCACAGCAGACAACAAAAAATAGTGATGATGAGCAGTTAGGATATGACAGTGATGATGAGAGTGAAGACTCTGATTATGAATTTGATGGAGAGTATAGTGAGACTGATAGTGATGATATGCAGATGAGTGAGGGTTTTGAGAATTCTGATGATGAATTAGTTGATTGTAGGAAAATGTATAAGAGTGTTAAGGATGATATGTCAAAAGGAACACAAAGGGGAACACAGGGGGTACCAGAGCATGTTGAGAATAACATGTCAGAATGTTTTAATGCTTGGATCATTAATGAGAGGTACCTTCCACTATTAACCATGATGCAGGAAATTCATCATAAGCTCATGCTCAGAATAAGACAGAAAAGGGATGAGATTATGAACAATGATTACCAAGTTTGTCCAATGATAATGAAGAAGGTGGATCAAGCTGTCACAGCCTCAAGGGAATGGAGAGCTATTTGGGATGGTGAAAGAAAATATGTTGTAAGTATAAAATGCATGACATTCCCTTGAATTGTTTCATTTGTTTTTAATATATTGTTGTTAAAACAGGTCAAGCAAGGCACAAGGGCTGTCACAGTGGATTTAGTGGCAAGGACATGTGATTGTAGGGGCTTTGACCTTACTGGAATCCCTTGTTGCCATGATGTGGCAGCCATCCATGACAGCAGGCAACAATCAATTGATTTTGTTTCAGATTATTACAAGAGAGATAGGTATCTTGAGACATACAAATACTCATTGGGAGCTCTTAAAGGACAGGATTACTGGCAAGTGCATTCCACTGATGAGATGCTACCACCAGATATTCCAACTAAATTGAGGGGCGGGCCCAAGAAGTTGAGAAGAAGAGAGGAATGGAAGGGTGGTTCCAGAAGTAGAAGCACTCAATAGCAACAAAATGGACAGAGTTCTAGTATGCAGAGATTCAATAGTAGAAGGATAATGCACTGCAGCATATGTGGGAAAAGTGGACACAGAAAGAACAAGTGTGCGCAAAAAAAAGTGGACAAGAAGGTGGCACAACAAGTGGTCAAGCAAACAAGAATGTCAAAGTATTTTCAAGAAGAAATATACACTCAACAGGTGCAATCAGCTTGGCTGATGATGATGATGGCCCTCACTGAGATGTTATTTGTTAAGTTAAAATCTTTTATTTAGCATTTGAACTATGTTTGTCTACTTTTGGAACAATGTGGGGTTCTACTTTTGGAACAATGTGGGGTTCTACTTTTGGAACAAGGTCTATGTCTAATTTTAGGAACAATGAAATTTGTTTGGATGATTATGTTTATGAACAAGGTTTATGTTTAATTAGTTCATCTCATTTTTTGGGTTATACAGTAGTCTGCCAAAACATAAATTAAATTAAAAATTAAATTTCATAAATTAAAATAATAAACAATCATAAATTAAATTTCAGCTATTATTATTTTTAAATTTAAAAATTCAATTATTACAAAACAATCAATGTAAACAATCAACAGGAGACACGTCAGCCACATGAGACAGACTGGCTTGGCAATGTCAGCAACAAAGTCCACGTGGGAAACGGTTTCTGTCAAACAAATTGAAGGAATTAACGGCAATGATGATAATGATATCATTAAAACATTATAGTGATTGAAGTGAGACCCCGTGGACTTCAGTGACCTACTTAATATCATTGAACGACTTCAGTGATGAGTTTGATAATTAACCCATTACAAAATTGATTGTAACTCAATCAATAACTTGATCCGAGTTTTATAAGTGATCAGTTGAAACTCAATTCGAAATTGACTCGCACTCAATTTAAATTCGTTAAATTTTAACTCGACTCGATAGTTATAATATATATATTTATTTTTATTAATTTTTTTATTCTTTTAATCTTTTGTTTTGGTTAGTCTGGTACTTAGTACAGTCAGTTGGCAGTTTGCACATTTGCATTATTAAAACAAAACTCAAAATTTACAAAAGTGAAACTGGAAATTAATAAATTATTTTTTATAGAAAGAAAAAATTAATTATTTAAATCAATATAGACTTAAAAGTTAAAACAATGCAGTAAACTAGTAATTACATTTGTTAGAAAAATGCTAAAATTCTTAAATAGTTATATAATAAACTTTTTATCGTAGTTTTTTGAATTAATAATTCTTCATTTGTTTAATTCAGATATTTAATTTTAAGTCTAGTAATTTTTAGATCTAAATTCCAAACTCATCATTTCATTATTCAATATATTTTGATTTAGGCTTATCTTGATTTAGTATAACTTAATAAAACTCAAAATTAAAATAAAATTAAAATTTTAGTACTGATCAACTCAATTCGAAAATTTGAGAACAAATATTTGGATTTAAAAATTTATGAATAATTTGAACTCCACTTATTCGTTAATAAGCTTGAATTCAAATAGAAGAAATAATTTAAGGTAATTGAATTTGACTCGACTGGATAGAAAAATTTTATTCTTCATTCACTTAAATCAATTCAGCTGTTAAAAAAAAAAAATCAATTCAATTGTTATCTCCCATCTCTCTTTCTTTTTTCCCCTTTCTTTTTTCTCCTCTCCCATCTCCCATCTCTCACCTCCTCTCTTTCTTTTTTTATGTTTTTCTCTAAAACCTAATTTCAAATATACTCCTTTTCTATTTTTCTATTATTCTCTAAACCCTAATTTCAAATACATCCACTTTCGTGTTAAACCTTAAATTATACAAAAATATATTATTTCATCCAAATCGTTATTGTCTATATTTTTTGAATTTTTAACCCTTTTAAATATTCATATCCGTTTTCATATACTTCATATCTGTCTTGTATTATCTAGATCTATTTTCATATACTTCGGATCTAAGATTTTGAAAGATTTTAGTGACGTATGTGATTTTTTTCTGTACCCATGAGGCAGAGCTTTTTATAACGTTTTGATCATATTTGGCGGTGGTTATATGTCATTTATGACGATTTTGTGTCATGTTAGATGATTTTTTATCATAAATTGAGAATTTTATACTATAATCATATATCATATTTAGTCTTATATTTTTGTTACTTTCATCAACTTATTTGTCTTTTTCGATTTGTTTTGTTATTCTTTTTTTATTATGGAAACCCGCAGCCGCTACCCTTTTTGGGTGCGCACCGGGTAAACTCACGGGTTCACGCAATAGACTACAAACCACGTGAAACAGGTAAACCGCACAGGATGACATAATCACACATTCTCCTCCCGTGGGATTCGAACATGTGACCAAGAAGATGATATTCCTCTCTTTAACCAACTGAGTCAACCTTTGGATGGAAAATTAGTTACGGATGGAAGATGAGTCAACCCTTGGATGGAAAATTAGTTGCGGATGGAAGATGAAAGGAAAGAGAATTTTGGTGTACATGTATTTGTTGCGTTTATGTAACTTATTATATAAAGGTGTTATCTTTTCTAGTCTAAAGGTTGTATTGTCTAAAATTTCAGAGGAATCTCTTTCTTATGATATTCGTAATTTAAATTACGACCCATGAGATTGATTAACCATAACTTTCGTTAGATGATAAGATTTTATGGATGAAAAAAATACTCACAATTCTCAAATTTATGGAATATGTATTTCGAATTATCTATCAATGAAACGTTTGTCGTTTTCGCAAAAAAAAAATTCAATTCAATTGTTCATTTACTACTTTCGTATGTGAAACTTCCTTTGTTTTCGCTTATATTGGCCATGTTTGGAAGTTAAAGATTTGTGAAAATATTAGAGGTTTGAGCCATATTAGAGGTTTGACCATGTGAATCATTTATAATTGGTATTTGATAGTTAGAGGATTGAAATAGCTATTTGAACTCAAAAAGCTAATTTTTAAAAAGTTACTTTGAGGAGTTTTTTCAATTAGAGGATTGACATGTACCTAGTTAAAGTACAAAAAACTATTCAAACAACTATTTACCAAATAGTGTCGTACGAAACAGCTAATTCAATCCCGTAGTTAAAATAGTTACATCAATCAGCTAGTCAAAACAACTAATTTAATCTGTTAACCACTAATTGCATATCATCTCATGTGATTATCGATGTGATTATCAGAAGAGTAATGCTATGGGTACAAAATTGGGTACAAAAAATTTGTCTCAAATGTTGTAGCACAGGTAATGTGTCAATTTAGAAAATTTTAATTGATGAAATTTGTGTGAATACATTGAGATCTATTATATTAAATAAAATTACAATCAATCACAATCTGTCATGTGATATTTGAGAAATATTTTTATACATCATTTTGTACCCCTAACATTACTCTAGTTAGAAATATTGATAAATTTATTAATCATGTTTTGGATATTTTTAATGGTAATATATTGCACATTTGGTGAGTGTATAACTTTTGATGAATTGATACACCTAACGTTTTGTCTGTATTTTTTATATTGATAAATTTTTAATAATTATTTATTAAATTTTATTTTTTGTATATTAAATATTTTAGTTATCTTATAATTTATATCAGAAAAAATTTACAACCTGCAAGATTAATAGTTCTTCAATATCAGTTCATAATTTTTAAAGATATTAATTAATTGAGATGGGTGACACTTGAAAGACTCACGGGGCAAGCAGAGTCCAGAGTCCACAGTTGAGTTAAGACTTGAGAGTTGAGACTCAGGGGCTGTTTGGCTGTAGCTTTTTTCTGAAAAAAATAAAATAAAATAAATTATTTATTTTAAGTTTAAGAAATCCCAAATGACCACTCAGTTTAGAGGCCGTTTGGGATTACTTAAAATAAGTTACTTTTGACTTAATGGAGGTGTTTTTAATTTAATGGAGAAAGTAAAGTTTTTTACTTTAAGTTGAATGAATGTGTTTGGGTAATGGAACTTAAAGTTAAATGGGGGGTTTAATAATTTTGACTTTAAGTGAAATTTGATTTTAAAAAATTTTAAATTCATATTATTTATACTTTACAAGAGTCATGGAAGCAAAAAAAAAAAAATCAAAAAATCAAAAAGTCATAAGCAAAAGTACCTTTTAGGTACTTTTTACTTAATGAAACTTTTCTTCTAAAAGCTAGCTTAAAGCCGGAGTACACAAACACGTCAAAAGCTCCTAGAAATCATTTTTTACTTAAAGCCATGTTACACAAATAGGCTCTTAGTCACTTTTACTCGCATACCAGATACAAATACCACTTCAACTCCATATTATCTAATCTTCCAACCCCCTCTCTAACCCACTTTCTCTTCTAAACACACCACACACACACATATATGCATATATAACCACTTTATTTCTCCATCTATTTCAGCTGAAACTCTTATGGGAGGCAACACAATTTGCAAGAGATGAAAAAACAAGACACTAATTACATGATGAAGATGTTGTACAAACTAATCATTTTTGTGTCACTTGTAGCATTTGTAGAATCTTCATGCAACACGAAAGACCAAGAATTAGTAACCAAAGCCTTCAGTTCAGTCCATGGATTCAACTCCTCTTGGTTCAAATCCATGGATTTCAACTGCACAAACCCTCATATAACTAACATAAATCTCTCCTCAAGAAACCTCACTGGCACACTTTCTTGGATATTTTTCAGGAACTTATCTCAACTTCACACCATCAATCTCTCCAATAACTCCCTCAAAGGTTCTGTTCCAGGTTGGTTTTGGTCCATTCCTACACTTGTTCAACTCAATCTCTCCAACAACAGGTTAGGAGGCACCATCGGGTCGGGTCCGGGTCAATTTTCATCAATCCAAGTCATGAATTTGGCACAAAACAGGTTCACAAGCTTAGCTCATCTATCTGTTTTTCCAAACCTCACAACTCTTGACCTTTCCAGTAATGACCTCAAAATCTTGCCTCTTGGTTTCGAAAATGTGACCAAACTTCAATATCTTGACATTTCAAGATGTAGCATAGTAGGAAATGCAAAGGCCATTTCAGCTCTTTATGGTTTGAAATATTTAGATGTTTCAAGAAACTATATGAATGGTACATTTCCATCTGACTTTCCTTCACTTCATGGCCTCAAATTCTTGAATATCTCATTCAATAATTTCAGTGGTTACTTATCCAAAGATAATGTTCAAAACTTTGGTCATTTAGCTTTCATTCATGCTGGAAACTTCAACAACACTTCTACAAACAATCAAAATCTCCATGTGAAACCTCATTTAATTTCAACCCCATCTATCAAAAAGCCTCAAATTCAAAAACCCATGAAAAGAAAACACAAAATCATGAACAACCATCTCATTTTAGCCACAACACTGGCATCATCAGTTCTTGGTTTGGCCATGTTTGTATGTATATGTTGTATGTGCAGGAAGAGAAAACTAGCCAAAATGAACAAATGGGCCATCTCTAAACCTATTCAAATACCATTCAAGATAGAAAAATCAGGGCCATTTTCATTTGAAACAGAGTCTGGAACTTCTTGGGTTGCTGATTTAAAAGAACCATCTTCAGCACCAGTAGTAATGTTTGAGAAGCCATTAATGAATTACCTCACATTCAAAGACTTGATAGCTACCACGTCACACTTTGGAAAAGAGTCATTGCTTGCAGAAGGGAGGTGTGGGCCAGTCTACAGAGCAGTCTTGCCAGGTGACCTCCACGTGGCAATAAAAGTCCTTGAAAATGCCAGAAACATTGATCATGATAAAGCTAAAATCATGTTTGAAGATATCTCAAAGCTTAAACACCCCAATCTATTGCCTATTTCTGGCTACTGCATTGCAGGTAATTTAAATTTCTGCCTATACACAGATTTTCGTACTCCGTTTTTAAACAACTGTCGTTTTAATTTTTAACGCCAAGTAAAAAAATATACGGAATTATACTCTTTGTCAAATTTAAAATTTTATTTCACCGATTTTGGATAAATTTTACTGTATTAGTCAGTAGTTGACCCCTACCATATTAATGTGGTTCACGGGGTACTATGCATGAGAGTGACACCTTGTCGTAAATTCTTGTCACGTAAATCTGTAGACTATAGTACCACGTCTGATCATTTTTTAGGCTTTCATGATTATTTGGAACTATTAGCATTTTAAACTTCAATTTTTCATCATGAGTTTTTGGTTTTCTATCAAGTCAAAACTGTCTACTACTCAGCTACTCTGCTACATAGTCTGATTCAAATTTGTTAAATGTGAGCACACACTGGTCTTGGTTACTTGTTCAAAAAATTTTGATATTTTTGTTGTATATATTAAGGTGAGACTCGGAAGGATTTAAACCTGTCAGAGCATCTCCGATGATATTGATTATAATGGTTGGCTAAAATAATATAACATAATAGTTGGCTAAAATTTACTGAATCCATGAGGTGTTAGTGATCCAATGGGATTGACTATAATGATTTATAATGATTGACTATATTTTGAAAAGTGTTTTTTATATTATTTTTTTTGTAATTTTTCAATTAAAATGACATTTTAATATATTAATATTAGCATTAATTGATTTTAAACAGGTGATTATATATTTAAAATTAAAATTTGATAAATTTTAATAAATAATATTGACACCATATTGCACTAAGACAACTATATATACACACACAGATATATATATATATACACGATGATATAATATAAAAATGTAGGTGATGAATATAAAAAAACAGTGAAAGAGAAAATAAAAGAGCAAAACTTGGTGTAGGGCTTTGTTACAGTTTTCGTGAGATTCAACATATATAGCCAACTTGACGAGTTTGGCTAATTTTTTTTTATAACAGTTGAGCCCGTTGGAGTGCTGCAATGGAGACACATTTTGTATAATACATGGCACATAGGATTTTTAGCTAAGAGTTATGCAAGGTTGGAGATGCTCTTAGTAAAAACAGGAATGAGACTAATACAATTTTGTATTGACATTGCATTCTCATTTCTATTAATTGGGTTGATATTCTATTAATTGGGTTGAAATATCGTAATTCAAGTGGCATATAAATCATGAGATAATATAAGAATCAGGTGGTGTATAAGTTTCAGCCTTCGCAGAATGTTACATGTTTATATAGACACATTAAAAAAGAAATATTAGGTAATGTGATGAAATTATAAATTAAGGTTGTGTTCTTTAAATTAGCTTATAAACATTGTTAGCATATCATGTTGTTCTACTTTGTTACATACCGTGTTTGTTAGTAAAGTTTTATTATAAATACTATTGCAACAACTTATTTGTAGTGAATTTAATTGAACTTGAATTTTTTTTAATGCAGGCAAGGAAAAGTTAGCATTGTACGAGTTTATGGCAAACGGTGATCTCCATCAATGGCTTCACGAGGAGTTACCAACAGGGAGACTTGACGTGGAGGATTGGAGCACTGATACATGGGAGCATCGCAATGATATCGAAAACCGGTCCCATATTTTATCACCCGAAATAACTGCGTGGCGGACGCGTCATCGCATTGCAGTTGGGATTGCCCGTGGGCTCGCATATTTGCACCACGGGCAGTCTAAGCCCGTGGTGCATGGCCATTTTGTATCATCGAATATATTATTGTCAGATGAATTGGACCCCCGAGTCACTGATTTTGGATTCAGTGAAGACCGGGTTAGTGGCTTAACGGAGGATGACGTGTACAGTTTTGGCACCGTGTTGGTCGAGTTGTTGACGGGTCAACCAGGCTCCGAGGAGACAATTGAGTGGATGAGGAGGTTAGTCAGGGAGGGAAGAGGGGTTGATGCATTGGACTCGAGGTTAAAACTCGGTGATTACTCAACAAGTGAGATGGTTGAGTGTCTCCGAGTTGGGTACTTGTGTACAGCAGAGTCACCTAGGAAAAGACCTACAATGCAACAAGTTGTGGGTCTGCTGAAAGACATTCATCCTGTAATGGATGTGTTGAATACTTGACTTGAATATGGTTTTAGTCTATCATTTAATTTTAAGGGTTCCCTCCCATTTTTTACTAGTTTTTGAATATTCAAAGTACATAATGTGGCTACTGTTTGTCTCGTTTTAGAAATGCAATGTTCACATACATTGCTTGTCTAGTTGTTGAATTTCATACTCATCTAGTGGTAGATTGTTTCAAATAGTTTTCTGGATTAACATAAAAAATTACGTAATAATTTTATCCGCGATAAAAAATCGTTTATCAGAAACCGGACTCAATTTTAACTCAATATTTAAAATGTTTGTTCCCGATGTAAGTAGTAATTTTTTTTCTTACACCACGCAATAACGTTGTGGCCTACATTTCAATTCTAAAACACGCAATAACGCAATAACGTGTATATAAAATCTTTTGATTTGTAGACTTGGTTGAGTATTTCTACACGAGAGCTGAAGTGTAAAATGTAGAAAAATACACCACTATATTAAATTAAGTAGATACGGAATTGGTGGAGTAGTTGTCATTTGAGAAAAAAGAACAAAGCAGAGAATCCCACTAATTGCTTGTCTTTTGTGAGGTTTTCCATCACAAACTCCCAGGCTCATCTTTACAGTCTAAAAGGAAAAAAATATACCAACTATTTTATACATGTGAATAAATTTATATAAATAAATAATAAAACTCCAAATATTATATGTATAGTGCTGTAATATATTTACAACATGTTCAAAAAAAAATACTAATTATTTATATAATTAATAAGCATAAAATTTTAGGGCCATTGCATATTTGGGGTCCTGTGCACTAGGGTTATTTCATCTATCTACTGCCTTTATTTTTCTTTCTTTAATTTAATTAGTTTGCTTTATTAACTTTATCCCTGGTTTTCTTCTTTGGCCGTAAATTGTAAATCGAATATTCGATTATAATAAGAAAGCTGACAAGAAGTATCAAATATTTTATAAGAGCATCTCCAATGATGGTAGTCATAATCATTAGTTAAAATGATGCAAAATAAATGTTATATAAAATTTAATCCACCTGTAAAGAATTGTACTGTATTAACTATAATGAATAACTATATTCAAAAAATAATTTATTATTATTATTTTAAAATTCAATAATTATATTATAACAATTATATTCTATCAGTTATATAGTGATTAATTATATATATACATAAAAGGAAATATTATAAATTAAATTAAAGTTAGTTATTTTTTTTATTCAATACAAATTAAAATATAAAGTATAATTAATATAAAAATATTTATTGATAATACTATAACATTTTTATAGATATTTATGAATTTTAAAATAAAAATAAATAATTAGTATAATATACAATAAAATATTTAAAGATAAGAAAAAATAATTAACAAAAAATACTTTTATACATCATAGAACATATACTAAAATTATATTTTATTATATTAGTATATCAGTTTTTTATAAATATCTTATATCTATTAAAATAATGATATTAATAGTTAATAAATTTGTTTAATAATAAAACACTATTTTTATATTTAATATTATATAAAAATAATAATATAAAAAATAAAAATTATAATACATCAAATAAATTGATATATGTATATATTAAATATTTAAAAAGTGCCTTATATATTTTAAATAATTATATAAGTAATTAATAAATTTGGTTGATAATAAAAAAATATTTTTACATTTAATATTATATAAAATGAAAAATATTAAACATAAATAAATATTATAAACATATATATTACATATAATATACATGTGTATGTGTATGTGTAAGATTATGTTTAAATAATGCAGAGTTAGGTACAAATGTTGACGTGGATATTTTTAGATAACAGGTAGAGAAGACGAAACCATGAAATCTAAAATTATACCGTAACAGTAACTAGCCATTGGAGTGACATATATTTTACATATTATGTATAATTGATTGTCACATAGACTTTGTTGCTAACATGTGACTAGCGCTAGAGATGCTCTAAATTGGTAGAATTTAGCAGGAAATTCTGGGAAGGATCAATGGCACTAACAAGCATTAGTGTTAAAGATTAATGTTAAATCGATTAGACAATATATAAATTGTCCCTTTGCATTTTATCTTGTCATCGATTTAATTTATAAAGGTGGTTGCATTTTATCTTGTCGTTGTAATAAATCTATGAAGTTCTTCTGATTCGAAATGTATTCCGATCATCTTTATATCAAATTAATTTGGTCTTATTATCAATTTTTCTCCAGTATTGTCACATGTCTAGTATTATTGTTGATATTATGTTGAATAGATTGGAGCAAGTAGCTTGATTGAAATTGATGAATACAAATGGACAAATGGTTCAAGTAACTTAAAAACTGGACCTGCAAAAGAGTGACAGTGGTATGCCCTATGTTGAAAGATGTTGAAGCTATTTGATTTTGTGTTTTTGGCACTTAACATTAGAAATTGAGATGCACTGTAACTACAAGACAACTTACTGAAATAAAACTATGGATAACTTTAGTGCGAGTTTGTGTGGAATGCTAAGTTAGTGGGAGTGGAATTAGTAAAGGTGTGCGAAAATTGACTCGAACACCTGGTATAACTAAAAAAAAGATGTAATAGTGAAAAATATCAAAAGAATATGAAATTTTATGTGATAAAAATTAGCCGAATATATAATTATACAACATAATATAAAATTTTATGACATTACATCCGTTCGTTATTTTAAAACTAAATTCAGACGATATTATCAAAGTGAAAATATTAAAAATGTAATAATCAGTCATTATCAATATTTGAACCGAGTTAATTAGTTGATAATCCGATCTAACTTTTAAATATATAAAAACTTTATTTCTTTTAAATATAAATAAAATGAATAAAAATATATAATATAATTAAACAAAATGAAAATATTTAGATTATTTAATACGGTTTTCGATTAATTGAACCGAATAAGCACCGCATAAAGCATAAAGTCTAACAAATTTTTTTGTAGTCCAGTAATGTGTGGATTGGAGCGGCTTGGCTATCCCATGCAGATATCTGAAATTTGGGCCAAGATCTAATTACAGATTTACAACCATACATGAAAGTCATGACTGGGCCAATATGCAAACTTTTGAAATTTTCAGCTAAGCAACTAAGCAAACTTGTTGCTTTCAAAAAACAAAAAATATCTAATCAAACCTGTTCAGCCACACAAGACTTTTGATACCAACAAGTTGACCGGGATTCCATCTGATCCTGAAGCTGAATTTAAAGTCCTCGGCTAGACTTACAGAGAATAGTAAGAGAAAGAGAGAATAATTTAGGTAAGAAAACAAGTTTATCAATTCGCTTGTTATTCTCAGTTTCCAGCCTTCATTTAACTAGGGTTGTACTCTACAAAAGAGAACATATTTCAGCCATACACCAGTACTCATACATACGTGGCAGTTAAACATCATTACGATAAAAACTAATAAATTATATAATTTACTTAAGCAATTATCTAGTTTCTACTTTTCCATTCTTGCCCTTGATAAATTCTTTCATCCATGTTGGCTCTTTGACATTCCTCCTTGACTTTCTTAGTTTGTCTAATGTTAGCATATCTTCCAACTCAGTAGCTTCATTTTCATTTTCATTATCCACTTCATTCTTTGAAGAAATCAACTCATCTCTTTCTTGTCCAGCTTCCACATTCATTTCTACCTCATTATTCACTACATTACCCACCTCTTCAACAAGCACCTTGTCCACAAGGTGTAAACAAGGGTATAGCTTTTTGAATTCTGCTTCATCAATCCATGTAGCCTCTTCTATTGGCAAACATTCCCACTGAATAAGCAACTGAGGAACCCAATGATTATTTACCAATTTTTTTCTTGTTAAAAGAACAACAGTTGGTTTAAACACGGGCTGATTATCAACACTGTTAATAGGAAGCTCAGTAGGACATACCAAAATATCACCGTGGAGTTTTTTTAACAATGACACGTGAAATACTGGATGGATTTTTGAGAATTCTAGAAGTAGAAGTTTATATGCAACCTTACCAATTTTGGCCATGATAGGGAAAGGTCTAAAATACCGTTTACTGAGTTTTTGAAACGATCTTTTCCCTACAGTCTGTTCACAAGCATTAGATCACCCACTGCCAATGAAAAATCTATCCTACGTTTATCTGATTGATGCTTCATTCATTTTTGTGATGCTTCCAAAGTCTTCTGCAAGATTTTCAATTTTGCATCTCTAGCAGCTAAAGTGACATCAAGAGCTTCAACTTGAGATGTTCCTGGTATATAATTCGCAAGAACTGGTGGAGGCACCCAAACATAATTTCATAAGGAGTCTTTCCGATTGAAGTATGGTAAGAAGAATTATAATTCCATTCAGCAAGTCCTAGATACTTATGCCATAAACGAGGTTCACTCGAAACAAAGTACCTCAAATACTGCTATGTACACTTATTAACAATTTCTGATTGACCATCCGTCTGTGGGTGATATACAGAAGACATTTATAGAGTTATTCCCTGCAGTAGAAAGAGTTATTAACAATTGCTTTTGGAATACCATAAAACTTCCCAACAATTTCCCAAAATAAATCAGCAACTTTAGATGCAGTAAAACTAGTAGGCAAGGCACCAAAATGAGATGCTTTCGACAATCTATCAACTACTACAAAAATAGTGGTACAGCCTTACGAAACAGGAAGGTGAGTAATAAAGTCCATACTTACGTCCTCCCAAATTTGTTGAGGTATCTCCAATGGTTGTAAAAGGTCATACGGGCTGGTATTCAAAGCTTTAACTTGCTGACATATAACACACTTTTTTATAAAGTTACTCATATCATCCTTCATACTTTGCCAATAGAAATTTGCACTCAGCCTCATATATGTTTTATGGATGCCTCCATGACCTCCAATTGGTGAGCAATGAAATTCTTTTATTAATGCCTCCTTCAACAAAGAATTTCTTGAAATATAAACCTTCCCATGAAACAAATATAGCTCATTAGCCATTGTCCAATACTCAACATTATCCAAATCCATATCTTTAAGTTCAAGAGCTTCCGCTTTCTCTTTCTTAATATCATCTACAAACATGAAATTTGGCATAGTGATGGCCATGAACTGTTCACCCTGATCCACCATGTGATCTGGCCGACGAGAAAGGGCATATGCAACTGCATTATTATCTCCTGGTTTGTAGATTATCTCATAATCATAGCCCAACATTTTTGTCAAGTAATATTATTGTTCAGGTTTTTGAATGACTTGATGCATCAAGCTCCTTAAACTTTGTTGAGATCAGTGTATATAAGAAATTTACCCCCCAATAAATAATGCCTCCACTTTGCTATTGTTGTTGTAATTGTGTAGAGCTCTCTTAAATAGGCTGAAGCTTTCTGCATTCTTGGGCATAATTTTTTGCTGAAATAAGCTATAAGGTGTTTATCTTGAAGCAAGATCGCTCCAACAGCCACTATTGATGCATCAGTTTTTATAGTAAATTGTTTGGTAAAGTCAAGAAGTGAGAGTACTGGAACTTGTATCAGGGCCGCTTTTAAGATTTGAAAAGCTTCTTCGGCTTATCACTCCATTTAAATGACTCTGTTTTGAGTAAATCAGTTAGCGGAGCAGCAATCGAGGCATGTCTTTTAATGAATCTGCGATAATAGCCAGATAGTCCAAGAAAACTTTCTCAATTGTTTCAAGTTATTCGGTTGCGGCCACGAAACCATGACTTCAATTTTTGAAAAATCAGGTTGCACGCCCTTGTTACTGATTATATATCCCAGATAATCAATGGTAGTTGCTTCAAATGTACATTTTCACAATTTGGCGAAAAATGAATTTTCTTGTAGGCATTTTAAGACTAGTTGTTGATGAAGAACATGAGAATCCAAATCTTTGCTGTAAATTAATGTCATCGAAAAAGACAATCACAAATTTTCTGAGAAATTTCTTAAATATGGTATTCATAGCAGCTTGAAAAGTAAAAGGTGCATTCGACAAACCGAAAGGCAACACGATGAACTCAAAATGAGTCTGGAACGCTGTTTTGTGAATATCGCATTCAGCCATTCTAATTTGGTGGTAACCTGATCGGAGGTCAATTTTAGTGAAATAAGTAGCTCCTTTTAACTCATCCAGAAGTTCATCAACGATTGGGATAGGAAATTTGTGTTTAAGAGTCATGGCATTCAGACCTCTATAATCAATACAGAGCTGCCAAGTGTCGTCTTTCTTCTTAACAAGTAAAACAGGGGAACTATATGGGCTAGTGCTGGGTTTTATAATTCCTGATTCAAGCATTTCATTCACTTGTCTTTCAATCTCATTCTTTTGAAAGTGTGGAAATCTATAAGGTCTAACATTAACTGGTTTCGAATGAGGCTCCAGGGGTATATGATGGTCAAAAATTCTTTGAGGCGGTAATTTTTGTAGTTCCGAAAAGACATGCTCAAACTGCCTAAGGATCTTATCAATAACAGGTATAGTGTGAAAAGATGAAGAGCTTGGCGGGAGTAGAGAGGGTGTGGTTTGTTTTGTATATAAAGAGTGTAAATTAAGGTTGTCGGTAAATTGAGATTCATACATGTCCACAAGAGACAGAATATATCATTCAGCTACTTCATTTCTTTTCTTCAGTTTGTGCAATTGTGCGGCACAAATGAGTTCGGATCCCAAACTATCTTGAGCACCTTGTAGAGTTACCTCTTTACCTCCATGTAAAAACTTAATATAAGATTGTTTGTAGTTGATTTTTATTTCTCCAAAACTCTCTTGCCAAGTCACCCCTAGCACCATGTAGATCAATAACATAAAAAATCAATTTTAAACTCGTGTCCTTGGATTTCTCAGGGAACTTGTTTTGCACTGACCAACACATATAAGATTTTCTCCATTGCCGACAATTACTGAGAAATAAGAATTTGAAGTAATGTCCAGCCCCAAGAATTTGGCAACCCCCGCTTGTAAAAAGTTATGACTACTGCCACCATCAACTAATATTTACATTTTTTTCCATTTACACATCCATGCAGCCTCAAACAACGCGAAGTTAAGTTGTTAATCAGTGCATACAATTTGCCAGTAGCAGGTTCGTCTAATAAATGTTCTTTTCTTATCTCTTGATTATCCATCAACTCTAAATATGCCTTAATATCCTCATTACTACATTCTAGGACCATTCCATCTAATAACATCAAAGACATCTGCCCTTTACATCGGTGTCCTTTGTGCCACTTCTCTTCACAATTGAAACATTGACCCTTCTCCATTTTAATTTGTCTCTCCGCAGCTGATAATAGTTTGATTGGCAATTTATGATAAAGAAGATCTTTATTATTGACAACTATTTTTCCAGAGCCATCAAGAGGTGAATAAGGCATCAAAGCAGTTTTAGTTATAGGAGAATACCCAACTTGTGGTCTAGGACCTAACAGAGAAGTACTTTCATGTGTCTTGGTTAGAAAGTTTGAGTTTCTACTAGTCTTAAATTTCTCATCATATAATTTAGATAACCCAATTGCATGTTACAAGCTATAAGGTTGAGCATAAATAACCTCACATTGTATATCATATCTAAGCCCAATAATATAACAACCCTTAAGATAAGATTCTAGTAACCCATAAATTTTATTAGATATAGCTTGAAACCTCACCTCATATTCAGCAACCGAACCTGTTTATGTAAGTTTTGAAAGCTGAGTGTTTGGATCATCATAAGGAGAAGGTCTGAACCTTATTTGTAGCTGCATAGTGAAATCTGCCCATGATCGTATTTGGTGATTTATTTCCATCCATTGATACCAAGTTGAAGTGGCTCCATCCAAATGCAACGCCACCAAAGAGAGTTTGTTATTTTCTAAAATAAGATGATACTCAAAGTACGTATTCACCTTGTAAATCCATTCGGCAGGGTCTCTAGATTCGAATCTGGGAAAATCAATCTTCGTTTTATGATAATAATCACCCGCATATCCATTGGTCACTTTTGATAATGGATTTGAGCTTGATGGGTTTGTTGAATTTGGTGGGTTTGATGGGTCTGCTCCTGCATCATGGTACTGAAGGTATCCTTGAATTGTTGTGTAAAATCATGAGTAAATTGTGTTAATTGTTGAGAAAATTACTCAAAACTTTTCTCCATATGATTAGGATATGCCATGGTTGCTCTCAATGAAAGCACCAATGAAGCTAAATTTAAAGTCCTCAGTTAAACTTATAGAGAATAGTAAGAGAAAGAGAGAAGAATTTAGGTAAAAAAACAAGTTTATCAATTCGCTTGCTATTCTCAGTTTTCAGCCTTCATTTAACTAGGGTTGTACTCTACAAAGGAGAACATATCTCAGCCATATACCAGTACTCATACATACGTGGCAGTTAAACATCATTACGATAAAAACTAATAAATTATATAATTTACTTAAGCAATTATCTAGTTTTTCCTTTTCCATTATTGGCCTTGATAAAGTCTTTCATCCATGTTGGCTCTTTGACTTTCTTAGTTTGTATAATGTTAGCATATCTTCCAACTCAGTAGTTTCATTTTCATTCTCCACTTCATTCTTTGAAGAAATCAACTCATCTCTTTCTTGTTCAGCTTCCACATTCATTTCTACCTCATTATTCACTACAGATCCCAAAAACAATCACTCAAATTATTAACTAAAGTCTAGTTTCCATCATCTTGCCTCTGAAAGTCTTCAAGCCTGTAAAATTATTAGAAATATATACATTGAAGAATTAGACTTGAGACTAGGCATTAAAATAAAAACAAAAATAAAATATGACTGATGTGCGCATTTGTAACTGATCATGCTAGTGGACTGGTTTTTAAACTTGTTTCACTTGCAACTGAAGAAGTAATTCTAGCTTGGAATCTTCATGAAGATCTCGTAACATTGAGCAAAAGGTTGGAATCAATTGATGCTCTCTTGTCCGATGCTAATGTGAAAAAACTAACCATGTCTTCTGTCCAAACCTGGTTCAACAAACTTGTGGCAGTTGCTCATGTAGTTAATGTTTTTTTCGATCAACTTGCGTACCAAGTTACTCCATAAAAGGTGGAAAATAGACAAAAGGTACAGGACTTCCTCATTCCTTCTAGAAATAAGATATTATATCATTTTAAAGTAGCTGATAAGATCAAGTCTATTCATACTTCCTTTGACAAATTTTTTAAATGGGCGAGAGATCTTGGAATTCAGCCTGTAGCACATTTAAGTTCAATTGTGAAGTTGAGAGAGATCCACCAGACCCCGCCCTTTGAAGACGAGTCACTAATAGTTGGGAGAGATGTGGATATCTTAGTTTTAGTGCAAACTGTATGTGAATATCATGAAGAGGCTTTACCTGTTATTGTTGTAGTAGGGATGGGAGGTTAAGGCAAGACGACTCTTGCTCGTATGGTTTATAATAATGATGCTGTAACGAAAATGGTTCCAAAGAGGATGTGGGTTACTGTATCAGATGATTTTGATTTCATGAAAATTTTAAACCAAATGGCAGTATCACTCACTTCAACCGCTTCAGTGTTGGAAAATACAGAATGACTTGTAAAAGTTCTTCGAAAATTCCTTAAGGGTGTAAAGTTTTTACTCGTACTAGATGATGTGTGGAATGAGAAACCAAAGGAATGGGATAATCTGAGAAATTCTTTGCTCGCAGTGTTGGGAATAATAGTAATCTAAACACAACAATGGGCAGTTATATGATAAGTATTAACAAGAATAGGCAGAGACCAATTACGAAACAAACACGAAGGCAAACAAGAAATGAATCAGTGACTGTAAATGCGAGAGAAAAGATAGAAAACTTAGTTTTAACAGAAGCTTTATGCATACACTGATAGAACCAATTGAACAGCTGAGTCGTCAAACCTTATAAGAAGTCTTGACTGTTCTTGAAGAGATAATTGCCCCACTACGCTGTGTTGGGTTGCAGTAATATCACTTTTTGGATAAAACAACACAGAGTGCTTCGTCCACAGATACGTAGCACTCAACAGCGACATGCACCTCAGTTCGCCCAGAAAACCTATGTATAAATTGTATGTCTATGTGTGTAGGAGAGATACAGAGTATGGCTGCTAGTGTTTTTAGACTTGTGTAAAACTTCGTTCTTCTTTATCTATAATGTTTTTATGTATATATAATACAATAAAACGTAACAGCAGATAAAATGTTAATTAAAATAATTATTCTGACTTAAACTGCATTTAATAGAATATATTACAGAATCAGCAAACTCGTAACATCCCTCAGAGTTTAGTAAATCTTGATCAGGCCCATCGGAGTTTATAAATCCTGATCCACTAGAGTTTGGCTAAATTCTGATCAGGACAGTTCCATCAGAGTTTACAGTTAAACTCTGACCATCAGATTTTGTTAAACTAAACTCTGATAAGCTGGTTCATCGGAGTTTAATAAACTCTGACCCAACTCTTTGCTAAACTCTGATGAGCTGGTCCATCAGAGTCTAATAAACACTGACCCGGCTAAGTCACCAGAATATATACTCTAACAGTTACATAATGACTCAATATTTATATTAAAATAATATTTAAAGTTATAATTAAATTAATTAATCATGTAATAAAACTCCTCGCCCAGGTCGCCTCACGTACGCGAGACGTCGAGACATTCGCCCTTCGACCCGACCCGAGTCGAGTTGAGTCGCGATGCGGCGAGGCGAGCCGGCGGCGCACGTATGTGTGCTCGAGGGCACGCAATTACACCATGCATACTCACATGCCTTAGTAGTTGAAACTACACTTGCACATATATCCATATAAAGCACCCGCACTCATATTACATTCTCTATGTGGGACAAACTCATTTACCCATTTCAAGAAAGTAACTTCTACTCAATTTATTTATGGATTACACTAAGAAAATGTCTTAGATCCAAACATGAAATTTTAAGTCCTCATAGCAAGGAACAACTTTCATTAGTTGGTTTCTGGAAATTACATCAAAAACATATATAAAATATGTCTTAAACTTTCCATTTTCTAATAATCCCCCACAAATCCATACAGAAATGCATATCAGGCTCTACTCATGACTTGCTTTTCAAAGTCGGTACCCGTCAAGGTTTGAACCCTCCTAAGTCCTCTACTTCGATGGATACCGGATATAGATAGAATGTTTCACCTTGATTCTACAATTTGAATAACCATACTTCTCAAGTATAGATTTTTCTATATAATGAGATTGTGACAAGGTTATTCCGTCAGCTGACTAAGTTAGCTTGATAACAAGAATCACGTTAGCCTCACCTATATCCTTCATTTCAAAGTGCCTTTTCAAGAAACTTTTAGTCTCATTAATAATCTTAAAATTGGTTCCAAATAACAATATGTTATCCACATACAGACACAAAATCACTTTTTCATTTCTTTTAACTTTATAGTAGACACACGTGTCACTTTCATTAACCAAAAAATCTGAAGTCAAAACAGTCTCATCAAACTTTTTGTGCCAGTCTCTGGGAGCTTATTTCAAGCCATATATAGATTTGACTAATTTACAAACTTTCATCTCATTCCCAGAAGCAACAAATCCCTCAGGTTGATCCACATAAATCTATTCTTCAAGATCACCATGAAGAAAAGTTATCTTTACATCCATCTGATGGATGATAAGACCGTGTACGGAAGCCAATGCTGTAAGCATTCGAATTGTTGTCATTCTTGCAACAGGAGAGTATGTATCAAAATAATCAATGCCTTCCCTTTGTCTAAAACCCTTAGCTACCAGCCTAGCCTTATACTTATCTATTGAGCCATCCGGGTTAATTTTTCTTTTGAAAATCCACTTACATCCTATAGTAGTACACCCTGGAGGGAGATCAACCAACTCCCATGTTCTATTAGAAACAATAGAGTTGATCTCACTCTTTACAGCGCCTTTCCAGTGCCTTGACTCCGCAGAATCCATGGTTTGTCAAAAAGTTAAAGGTTCGTCCTCGACATTGTAAGTGAAAAAATCACTTCCAAATTCCTTGACCACCTTTGCACGCTTACTCCTTCTAGGTTCCTCTACTTCGTTAAGATTAGAGCTACTCTCAGGATCCACCCCCACATTTGTCATCTTTTCCACATGATCAGGAATGGAACTCAATGTGCGAGTGAGATCATCATCAGAAATACCCTGAGGTATACCAGTCTTCATAGAGAACACATTTTCAAAAAATGTTGCATCACGAAACTCAACTATAGTGTTTGACACTATACCATCTATGTCAGATTTTAACACTAAAAATCTCATAGCGGTATTGGTTTCAATATAGCCCAGAAAGATGCAATCAATAGTTTTCGGCCCCAGTTTTTTTCTCTTGTGTTTAGGGATATGTACCTTTGCAAGGCATCCACACTCACGAAGATACTTTAAACTAGTCTTTTTGTCTTTCCATAATTCATAAGGTGTCTTGTCCATATGTTTCAGAGGGACTCTGTTAAGAATATGGCAAGTTGTATTCAGAGCCTCTCCCCACATGTACTTAGGCAACCCAGAATTAATCAGCATACTGTTAATCATATCTTTAAATGTTCTGTTCTTTCATTCAGTCATCCCATTAGACTCTGGAGTGTATGGTGGAGTCACCTCATGAACTATATCATTGCTTTTACAAAATTCATTAAACGAGGTACCCGTGTACTCTTCACCTCTATCAGACCTCAAACGTTTAAGTACTTTGCCAGTTTGTGTTTCAGCTTCATTTTTATACATAATGAATTTAACAAATGCTTCATCTTTATGTTTAAGTAAATAAACATGGCAATATCTACTACAATCATCAATAAAGGTAATGAAATATCTTTTATTATCCTTAGTCAAAACACCACCAAATTCATATATGTTTGTGTGTATTAATTCTAATACTTTTGAATCCCTAACAACATTATGAAAGGGTTCCTAATTAGTTTAGCAGTCACACATACTTGACAGTTAGTTTTCTTTTCAATAGCATACTTTGGAATCAACTCTAAATTCATCATATTCTTTATAGCACCAAAATTTAGATGACCAAGATGTGAGTGCCATAAATCGGATGATTTAAAACAATTAATAGAAGGATCACCATTATCATTAATAAAACTTCCCAAAACAGGTTCCACGTTTATTAAAAACAATCCATCAGACAAGTAACATTTGCCAAAAAAATACACCAGTAATGACTACTTTACTACACTTCAAAGAAAGTTCGAAACTATTTCTAACTAAACAACTTCCGCTTATTATGTTTCTACGAATGTCAAGAACATGATGCACTCTAGTAAGGGATAGAACACTGCTAGAAGCAAACTTCAGGTTCACGTTTCCTACTCCAAGTACTTGAGCAGTACTAACATTCCCCATCGTCACTGTCATGTCTTGAATCTGTTGATAAGATACAAACAGAGTAATATCAGTACAAATATGTATATTAGCTCCAGTATCAATCAATCATTCATTTGACAGATAAGTGGAAAGTAGTGTAGGATTGTAGATAACATATTCGTCATTGGTTTTAGAAGCAATAGCTTCACCAACAACCATGTTAACCATAGGCCCATCAGTGGTTCCAAGCACAGTATTAGCTTGTGCTACCACATCAGATTTCTTCGCTTTCTTTACAAGACAGTCCTTGCTCCAATGACCAACCTGTCCAGAAGACTAACATAGTTTGTTTACCTTTGGTTTCTTAGCCTTGTTCATGTCATTTTTAGGCTTGGTATTTTTCTTCTTAGTGACAGACTTTCTTTTCTGTCCAACAGTCACTACGTTCACCTTTGAACTCCCATGTTCAGCAGGTATCACATGTCCATGTTTGGACTTGTGTTTTTCCTGCACAGAGATGTCCAACATCAGGTTAGTCCAGGTGATCTCTCATTTCTGTCTTTTCAGGGAGAGAGCAAACTCTTCCTAAGACTTTAGGAGATTTTCAATCACTGATATAACTTGAAACTTCTCAGGAAGGTCCATTCCGGACTCCTTCAAAACATGAACTAACATCTCAAATTCATGCACCTGCTCAGTCATGGATTTTGTATCCACCAGCTTGAAATCAAGAAACCTTGCCATATTTTGTATCTCTCCTACACACATAGACATACTAGCAGTTTGACTAACTAATCCTTAAAATCCATGACTAAATCCCCAATCAATGGCAGTAGCAGTAACCCCAAACCCAGAACTAGTAGCACCAACAACATGATTTTCAGTTTCGTTAACCATTTTGTTAATTAACAATCAATAACTGTTATCTCTTCAAGATTGTTGGGAATAATAGTAATCTAAACACAACAATGTGCAGTTATATGGTAAGCATTAACAAGAACAGGCAGAGACCAATTACGAAACAAACTCGAAGGCAAACAAGAAATGAATCAGTGACTGTAAATACGAGAGAAAAGATAGAAAACTTAGCTCTAAGTGAAGCTTTATGCATACACTGATAGAACCAATTGAACAGCTGAGTCGCCAAGCCTTACAAGAAGTCTTGACTGTTCTTGAAGAGATAATTACCCCACTACACTGTGTTGGGTTGTAGTAATATCACTTCCAAGATAAAACAGCACAGAGTACTTCGTCCACAGATACGTAGCACTCAACAACGACCTGCACCTCAGTTCGCCCAGAAAACCTATATATAAACTGTATGTCTATGTGTGTAGGAGAGATACAGAGTATGGTTGCTAGGGTTTTTAGACTTGTGTAAAACTTAATAGAATAATTATTAAACTGCATTAGTTAATTAACATTATTAAACATTAATTTCAAGCTGGTGGATACAAAATCCATGACTAAATCAATATTAATTAAACTAACTAATGGAAGTTGTTCCTTGCTATGAGGACATAAACATACAAAATCCTTAAAATGTTAATTAAAATAATTATTCTGACTTAAACTGCATTTAATAGAATATATTACAGAATCAGCAAACTCGTAACAGCCCTATCAGAGTTTGACTAAATTCTGATCAGGAATCAGGACAGTTCCATTAGAGTCTAATAAAACTCTGTTCTGACCCATCAGAGTCTAATAAAACTCTGACCTAGCTCAGTCACCAGAATATATACTCTGACAGTTACATAGTGACTCAATATTCATATTAAAATAATATTTAAAGTCATAATTAAATTAATTAATCATGTAATAAGACCCATCAGAGTCTAATAAAACTCTGACCCAGCTCAGTCACCAGAATATATACTCTGACAGTTACATAGTGACTCAATATTCATGTTAAAATAATATTTAAAGTCATAATTAAATTAATTAATCATGTAATAAAAATACTCTGACAGTTGCATAGTGACTCAATATTCATATTAAAATAATATTTAAAGTCATAATTAAATTAATTAATCATGTAATAAAAATCATCGCTCGGGTCACCTCACGTACACGAGACACCGAGACATTCGCCCTCAAGACACAAAGACATTCGGTCTTCGAGTCGCGACGCGGCTGGCGGCGCGCGAGGGCACACAATTACACCATGCACACTCACATGCCTTAGTACTTGAAACTACCCTTGCACATATATGCATATAAAGCACTCACGCCCATGTTACATTCTCTATGTGGGACAAACTCATTTACCCATTTCAAGGAAGCAACTTCTACTCAATTTATCTATGAATTACATTATGAAAATGTCTTATATCCAAACATAAAAGTATAAGTCCATTAGTTAGTTTCCGGAAATTACATCAAGAACATATATAAGATATGTCTTAAACTTTCCATTTTCTAACACGGAGTTGGCGGTGATAGAGGAAGCAATATCTTAATTACAACTCGTAAGCAAGAAGTTGTTGATGCCACAAGATGTTCTTTTTCTTATCGGTTGGAAAAATTATCAGAGGAAGATAGTTGGTCATTGTTCAAGAATAGAGCATTTTCACATGGAGGAGTTTTAGAGACAGAGGCATTTGCAGCCATGGGAAGAACAATGGTTGGAAAGTGTGGCGGACTGCCTCTGGCGATAAAAACACTAGGGGGGTTATTGTACTCAAAGAAATCTGAGCAAGAGTGGTTGCTGATTCAAAATAGTGAAATGTGGAAATCAAAAGGTGTACTATCTTCCTTGAGGTTCTCGTACGATAACTTACCTGATTCATCGTTGAAACGATGTTTTGCATTTTGCTCTATTATGCCAAAGGATTCTGTCATTCATATAAATGAGCTGGTACAGATATGGATGGCATTAGGATTCCTTATCCCTCCTAAAGATAGCAATGCATCGATGGAAGATTTGGTAAATGAGTACTTTAACATTCTCTTGTGGAATTGTCTGTTGCAAGACGTAGAAAGGGATGAATTCGGAATTATAACCAGTTGCAAGATGCATGATCTTGCATTAGATCTATCTAAACATCACTTGGTAACTGTGAATGCAAATCATGAAGTGAATCATATTTCTGGGGCTATGTATTTGCGGTTAATAAAGGGGCTACAGCTATAAATCAAATACTGCTAAAGAAGAACTTTGAGAGTACAAATTCTGTATATAGGGGCTCATATCATTACTGATAAGTTACCTTACCTCAAACACTTGACTGTCCTGATTTTGAATAGTAATGAAGTTATTAATGAGTTTCCAAGTGCTTTGTGCAAGATGAAATATCTTAAGCATCTTGATATATCTTTTGTCTATAGATTGCCTAGTTACATCACTAAACTCTACAATTTGCAGACACTGAGAGTTAGGTCTTTACAAGAGCTTCCAAGAAATTTTTGCAACTTAATTAACTTGAGACATTTGTACATTGGAAATCCATATGCAAGATGAATGTTTACCGGGATAGAGAGGTTAACTTGTCTGCAAACACTGCCTCATTTGATTGTAAGTAGAGATCACAATTGTCACCTTGGACAACTAGAAGAGCTCAACAATCTTAGTGGTAAACTTGATCTTTATGGCCTTAGTGACGTGGAAAGTATTGAAGAAGCAAGCAAGGTAAATCTGTGTAGAAAGTCTAATATTCAGCGACTACTGTTGGACTGGAGCAACAATGAAGAAGAAAGGGCAGACAGAGAATACAACGATGAGGATGTAATTGAAGAACTAAGACCTCACATAAATCTAAAAGAACTGACTATTGACTACTTTAAGGGGAAGAATTTTGCATCATGGTTCACAATGATGACAAACTTGGTAAAAATCACATTGAGAGATTGCAGAAGATGTGAAAGATTTCCACCACTAGGTCACCTTCCTAAACTAAGGGAGATAAAGGTAATAAGGATGGATAGTGTCAAGGTTATCGGGAGTAAAGTCTGTAGTGGTCTAGGTAGCTATAGAAATCAGTTTAGTGAACATGTGGCCACGAAAACAGTTACAGCACATCCGTCACTGACAAAAATTCATTTGTGGGGTTTGCTGAAGCTAGAAGAATGGCTAGAACCAATGTGTGCAGACAATGAAGATCAAAGTACTACTTTATCATTTCCTAAACTTGAGGTGTTAACAATCAAGGATTGTTTTAAGTTGAAAAGGATCCCCGTTAGTTGTTTTCCGTCCTTAACAAAGTTGGAAATCACAAACTTGGACAATGGCGTGATCCTAGCAACTATGAGCAGAAATACATATCTACGACTGTGGAATATTAGTGGTGGAGAAGGTGACTGTACTAATATAGACTCTATCATTAACGAGCTCTTGAGCAACAAATCTCTGTCTTTAACAACTTTGGACCTATATGATTGTCGGGGTTTGACATATCTCAACCTTGGTGTCGCTGTTGAGGAAATACAAGTGAGTAATTGCCTGATCTAACTTGTATAAGTGTTATTGATGAGTCAGCTTGTCTAAAAGATCTTATGGTTGAAAGATGCCCTTCCTTTTCAGATTGGGTATTTGGCCAGAGTCTGAGTTCAACACTTGTAGAATTAAAATTAGGTCCGTTCTTGGAGGAATCAGATGAATTTGCATGGCCCATCACTTCTTCTTCTTCATCTGTAGTTTCATTTCCGAATCTAGTCTTGCTAGCACTACACGGGTGGGAAAAACTGAAGTCAATACTGCCTGCAAGGGAACTTGTTGATCGTCTCTACGTTACCTTCCCTGCCTTGACTGAACTGAATATTTTTAATTTCAACGGAGTGAAAGCTCTCCCGGACTCACTAGCAAGACTACCATCTCTCAAGGAGTTATTTATTGAGAACTGTCGAATCTTGGAAAGTTTACCCACATTTGCCGAAACACATAGCCTTCAGTACCTGAGGATATATGGTTGCCCTGTTCTGACTGAAAGATATATGGAAGGGAGTAGTCCGGAATGGTTCAAGATTCAACATATTCCATATGTATATCTGGTATAATTAATTTGAGGAGTTCGACCAGTTTGTTAAGCCATTTAGATGCAGTTATGTGCTTCTATCAAGTCCTTTGAACGGAAACAACCTATGTATATAAATTTATTGGAGAAAGAACTAGTGTAACATTGTTCTTATTGGTGTTTTTTATGTGTTTTGAGTTTTTGAATGCAAAATCAAAGATGCTGACATCTAAGTATAATAAAATTTTGTTAACAATGTTTGACAGAATATGTATGAAACATTTAAATGACTTTAAGTTTGCTTGACATTTTATCCTTCATTCTTTCCCACATTCGGGTTGATTGATATTTGAGGAAACCTTTTTTATAAAAATTTCTTTCCTCTTTTTAATTGTAGCTCAGTTGCAAATATCTAGTAAGCAACTGAGGTATATGCCGATTTTTTTTCTTTGCTTAATATAGGTGTATCATCCTGGTGGTAAGTTACTTTGATTCCTGCTTGCATTTACTTTCTCCTCTAATTCGTGCAAGGAAGTACTGTTGTAACCATACGATTTTGCCCAGGAATCACTAGTCATAAGTTTGATACTAGAAATTGGATATGATTCATGTTAAATGATCATATGATATGATCTCTTTGGATCACCAACACATTTTATGATGCGATCAGTGGTGGGGTGGTTCGATGTTTCTTACACCTGGGATTTACTTTTCTTCGCATTCTAAGTATTGGAAACAGGTTCTAGCAGAGAAGATGGAAAAAATGAAAAAGAAAGCGAAGATGTGAAGTGTGTAAGTGTGTAACACTGCAGTTGGCCATTTGGAGGCAAGGTTTACATACGACAATGTTGGCATTGTAGAGGGGGATACACTGTTTTTGCGCAAGTTCTTTCTTACACAAATAATCTTTCCCTTTTCGTTTAGTACCCTTGTAGTGAACTCCTCACACCAAGCATGCAACTCCTGCATATTAACACAAAGATAGACTGCCTCCCACAAATATCCAGAAAACTATTTCGCGCAGAAAGTAACAAATGATTGTCTAACCAATGCACAACAAAAATTCACAATTCAATGGTGAATTTTCGTATGATTCTACTGGATAACGAACTTGGTTTTGTTTATTTCTAGGCAAAAAGCCAATCTGTTTTACATTGTTTTTGCCAAGGAATCTTTCGAAACTTGACATTATCACTACCTTGTATACTTTATAAAGTTTTACATTCATCTGAAATATTTTTCAAGTTGGTACTATTGATTCTTCAATATGAATATGCAAAAGGGTATTGCATGTTTTAGCGTTGTTACCCTGCATATCCTTATTCTCTTGTGATTTGTCAAGAGCATGTGTTTTCAGTACCAAAAATTTAATCGTGAACCTAAACTCCGGTTTTTATCTCTATTTGAAGCGTGTTTTCTTGTTAAAATAGAATTTGGACTCCATTTTAATTTATTCTGTATGAACAATTACAGTTAGTTTTTAATATTGAACCTAATCATCATCTGTGTTATTTTCGACTGGGATCTAAATTATTTCATTCGTTAACTATAACGTCAATCATATTGTACTGGATTTACTCATAATGTTCCTACCAAAAGTACAGGGCAAAATATTTATAAATAGTAACATTTGTTGTCAGTTTTTAATGTCCTTTTTAGCTGTAACTTTGACTCCTGTCTCTCTGTAAAGCCAAAGCAAAAACATTCTTGTGTCACTACAAAACAATTTTTACTTAAAAAGAAAGTAATAGTAATTTTTAGCAATTTTGTTGATTCTAGTCAATATCCATCCCTACCCAAATTCACAGATGACAGATCCCAGCTGAAAGCTAATCATAAAGTAGAGATATTGGGGCTTATTTATCTGCTTTTTCTTTTATATATATATATATATATATATATGTGTGTGTGTGTAAAATTGTGACTTATGACTTAAAATGATAAGTCGGGAGTTTAAAATATATGTTTGGGTAATTTTGACTTATAAGTGACTTATGAGTTTGAAAAAATATAAATAAAAGTGACTTGTGACTAATTTATAACATATAAATAACTTTTATCAAAATAGAAAAATAAAAAAATAAGTCACTGAAAAAAGTACATAATATGTACTTCTGGTTTTAAGTAAGTTAAGTCAGCTTCTGACTTATTACACATTTATCACATAAACAAACATTTTTCAGTTTAAAGTCAAAATAAGTTATAAGCTCTGTTCGCTCGGCAAGATACCATTTTACACGTTGAAAAAAGTATATTCCTCTTGGTACTTTTCTTCTTCCCATGTAATTTAGATGCTAATTCTTCTTGATTTATTCCTCAATGCCTCCACTCTCCACTCACTCTGTCCAAGTCATGTTCTTGATCACTATTTTTTTTTCTTTTTAGTTATTAAAGAAAAACTCATGGCAATCTAGAATTTTTATTATTCTCAATTACAGTTCGATTTTGGTTCATCCCTAATTTACGAGACATGGGACTATGCAAAGGAACCTATGTGGTATTTCAAGTCATCTTTATTAACAAGAACAAACCGACATCAACATGGTAGAAGCATAAAAAATTTAAGGGGTCGGTTCATAACAAGTATATGCCCAGTTACCATTATCGCACTTAGGGTTAAGATTTTAGTGTATTTTATTTCACCGTGATTATTAAACCCGATAAATATGCATACATTTGAGAGGCAAATTGTGAGTGTCTTTGTATTATGGGTCACCACCTCTTCTGAGTCATCTTGACAGTTTCACATCCTTTTCTGAGTCATCTTGGCAGGTGGAACTGAGCAAATTAACAATTGTGAGGCCCATAATATTTATAGAGGTTGCATGAAGAAAGTGAAAATTTTGAATTTCAGTTTATTTGTCATATTTTTACCTTTCTTTGTTACCTTGTCAATACGAACCCATTTTTTGACACAGATAGCACATAAAACTAATTAAACGTTGTATAAATATAAACTGTAAGCACACCCCTGTGCATACCAAACTACCAATAAGTATAATAAAATACATGATTTATTTTTTGCTAAATAAAAATCACACCTTGAAGCTAAGGCCCATATTAATACGAATAGAATTTAAAGGAATTTAAAGGATATAAGTTAGAGTATGAAAATGTTTATTTCTTCTAAACCATATCGGATAGCCTAACTAGTGAAGTGTTTATTCTATGTCGTTCCAAGTCGTGATTGAAAAATAACATCCATCACATAGCGATAAGCCGATAACCAACATCATCTTTAATTTATTTTGCGATAAAATTGTAAAACTCAAAACGCTTCTAAATTTGTCTAGTAAATCTGCATTCTCAAAATACATGAACAATCTATTATCTTTGAAACTTAAAAAAATGATAATAATTTAAGGTCTGCATATCTCTTTGCTCCAGGATGCAGAGCAGCCAGCCTTTGCAAAAATTTAAGAAAAAATAATAATAATTTCGGAATTAATAGTGTTTTTTGTACAAAAATCCAAGTTGGTTTCGTTGCTTTGAAATAGAGACGTTAGAGGTTGGTTTGTATTGATTCACGTGGAAATAAACCCAAATGACTCAGCTATTACAGAGTACTATTTCCCTTTTTCTCGCTTACTAAATTTTTGCAGCAGACTGCATAGACAAGTACAGTACAAAAAATACAATTATTTATTGATATCCAACAAATATCGTTTCAGGTGTTCTCAAATATATCTCGTGTATGGGCACTATATAAAATAAGATTAAAATTTACAAAAGATTTTCATAGCTTACCATTCAGCTAAAACCCTTCAATCTAAGTTTAATTCGGGGTTTAGGATCAATATTTGGGATAGTATATATGGGTTTTTTTCTAATTCTATCACAAATCTTTTCTAAAATATTTTTTCCAATGAATTTTACACACTTATAACTAGAAAATTATATTGTTGTTTTATTTTTTATCGGCTACGCCTCCTTACCTGTCAACTCGATTAATTACCTGCGTTTTTGGAACTCGCGGGGTGGATAACAATTGTGATGACAATTAGTAATCCTAAAACTATTACAGTATAATTTTTGCAAAAAAAAAAACTATTACAGGATAATGATCCTAAAACTTCAGAAACACATGAAGAGCTAGCTAATACAATTGAGGCAAGGGCTGTTTTCCTCAATATCATAGCTGGAAAAATAAAGTCTCTCTTCCGACCAGAAATACACATTTTTAGATAGTTACTCATAAATTTAAAATAAAATATATTTTTTAATTAATAAATCATTTATTAAATGAATCAAATACACCCATAAATCAGAAAAAATATAATGTACGAAAGTCGAAAGATAAGCTGACTAGTGAAAACAACAAATTCCAGCAAACATTAAGCATGTCAACTTCTCAACTATAGGTGATAGGGAAAAAAAGAGTAAATTAAACTGTTTTTTTTAATATACTCATAACTTTACCTCTCTCTATTTTTAAGATCAAATGTTCAAAACTAACCGAACCATAAATGTTAATTATTTCCTTATAAATTTGGTTATTTGTGAAAACCAAAACAAACAAAAAAACACAGTTCCACCCCATGTAGATTCTGTGGTTCCTACATTTATGTCCCCAAATATTAGTACTTGATAAATTAACTAAGGTTGAACTGTACTACAAACTAAATAAACTAAAGTGACATTCAGTACAATATATATTTTTTTGGACAACGGGTCCTAATAAGTGATTATTGTCACAAAGCAATCTATCTGTCATAAAAAATTGTGAATAGAAAAAAATCTTAGAAAACTCTCCAAAAATGCTAATAGATTAACGTAACTCCTAAATTTACATCAAAAAACCAATTCTAATCTTCTTCGATATAAAAAATCGTGAATAGATGAATGCATAATTCATTCATTTATACGGTGTGTGTGACTGTGTGTTTGTATACATATAATAAAAAAATAGCTGTGGATGTAACGGTAACATCTGGTTTTGGAGGTTATTAAGGGGCACTTTGGGAATTCACAGAAGTTAACGGCAAACTTACAATCAAAAAAGAGTAGGAAATAAACTAAACTAAAGACTTGGACAGTGGGAAGCAAGCAAGTGAAAATATATATATGCATACACATATACATACATGTATAAATTAAAATTCCACTCCCACCTTCACTTACTCTTTCTTTCTTTCAACCCCTTTTTTTCTTTTTCTACTTTTTCCCCCATTCTTTGATTCTTTAGCTTTAATTTTTCTTGGCATTATATATCTTTTTTATCTCATTGATTCACTAAAGTTCCAATCTTTATTCTTCCCTGTTGATCAATTTGTGATCTTTGATTCATTTCTTGGTACCCCATTTGAGTAAGAAGAAAGAAAAGTGGTTTAGTAAGGGTTTTAATAGCTATGGAAGCTCCAAAAGTAGAAGAGATTAGCCATCCTCCAATGGACCAACTTCAAGGATTGGAGTATTGTATTGATTCTAATCCTTCATGGGGTATGTTAAAGTTTCAATCTTTATGTTCAAAACCCATGTCTCTGATTATCAAGTAGAAGTTTATAACTTCAATGTATGTGTGTGTGTAAAGATTTCACTTTTATGACATTTTCTTGATGAAATAGGGGAAGCAATAGCTTTGGGTTTCCAGCATTATATACTGGCTTTAGGGACTGCAGTGATGATCCCTACATTTCTTGTTCCTTTGATGGGTGGATCTGATGTGAGTAAATTGTTAAAAAAGAAAATTTTAAAGTTTTTAGAATAATCTTGGTGACATCTTGGATGATGTTAATGTGATTTTGTTGTTTTGTGGTTAGAATGATAAAGTGAGGGTAATACAAACTCTACTATTTGTTGGAGGAATTAATACACTCATACAAACGCTATTCGGGACACGATTACCTACTGTCATTGGAGGTTCTTGGGCATTCATGGTCCCCATTATGTCAATTATTCATGACAGATCCTTAACTGCAATCCTTGATCCTCACTTGGTACGTGTATTAAAGTTCATGATGTATTTTTATTGGTTTCAACAATGTGTGCATTGCTACGTGTAATATCTAATTTAGTTCATTAACTTGTATGTACTACTAAATTGAACACCAGAACTTGGAGCATAAAAATTTTATATTTTTGATTGACAATGTCAATGTGACTGCTGAGTTTCTTTTTCAAAAACCAGCAGCTTGTATGATCAATTATTTTATACTTTAAGACTGTACTACAGTAGTTTCCGGATCATAACCCAGGGGTTGGGTAAATCATTTTACGAGAAAAGTTAGACATTGACTTGTTGAATGGTTAGACTCTTTGCAGATAATAGGCTACAATTTTCATCTTCTCCTCTTGTTGTGAAGTTTGGTCCCTTTTGTTTGACACATTGTAGATAATATGTCTTTTGTTTATTTAATTCACATACTTTACCAAGTTATCAGCATGTTACAAATTCTCTGAAACAATGGGTAATTTCACCAAAATATCTTCACTATTTTGTTCATGACCTGGAGTTGATCATTTTACTGCTGCACATAGCAAGTTGTAGATGGTACAAGGGCAATTAAAACTGCTGCTCAGTAAGGTTGATAAGTTATTATTTTTACTTTTTATTAACCAAGACAGAAAGACATTGGAGTACAATAAATATGTTTAATATGTTGATGTATGGAACATGGAAGTGGTAGGTCTAATTAAATGTATTATGCTTAGATTATTATTCCATCATGTAAGACATTGCAATACAAGTATTTTAATCGTTAGAAATAACAGTATGTGTTTGTCTTTTTTTGTTCTCAAGAATTTTAGGAGCATCATTAAATAAAATTTAATATGTAATTTGCACTTGCAGAGATTTCTAAGTACCATGAGAGCAATACAAGGCGCTCTAATAGTAGGATCAAGCGTGCAGATAATTTTGGGTTACAGTCAGCTTTGGGCTATATTTTCAAGGTACAAATTTAACTTTCATTTAAAGAATTTCATTGACAAATATAAAACAATTTCTTAACTGTATGGTGGTTAATCAGATTTTTCAGTCCACTTGGGATGGTTCCTGTTGTGGCATTGGTCGGTTTTGGTTTGTTTGACAGAGGCTTCCCTGTGGTATAGTGAAAGTTCTGATATATTTTACATCAAATCTTTTTTTGTAGAGACTTAACATCAGATCACAACAAATTTTACAGATGTTATTTTGACCATTTATCAGGTTGGACAATGTGTGGAAATAGGTGTTCCAATGCTTATCCTATTTGTTGCCTTCTCCCAGGTGCTGCATTTGTTCTTTGCTTTCATTAGCCTTAGCATAATCTCAGTGACCTAATAATAAATATAAATTTCATTCAGGAATACTCTAGGATTTGCTTCCTGGTACTAATGATGCTTATATATATAATATTGAGAGAGAGAGAGATGCATGTCGCTGCATGGATATTATTTAAGCTGGCTTTCAAAAGATAATATGTTATCCTCGACTGTGCATGTTTGAGGACTCGGAAATAGTGAATCCTTAAAAGGATATTTGTTCTGATTATACTCTTTTTTGTGTTGTACAGTATCTGAAACACTTTCAAACAAAACAAGTTCCGATATTGGAGCGCTTCGCTCTTCTTATATCAGTAGCATTTATATGGGCATACGCACACCTACTGACAGCCAGCGGTGCATACAAAAATCATCCAGAGGAAACTCAAATGCACTGCCGCACTGATAAAGCAAATCTCATTTCTTCTTCGCCATGGTTAGAGAGCGTCTTTAGTTTTTAATACTGATGACAAGTGTTTTATGCAATTGTTATGCATGCAAAATTACTGCCAGCTCAAGTTGTGCCTTTTGAATATTAACTGCTATAGAGTCATTTCAATAATGCATTGCACATTTTACAATTACAATATTTATTTATCATCATTAAATTCATATAAATATTTTAACAGTTTGAGGTATCACGAAGTTCTGGTCATATAATATAATTTGGGATAGAATGAACTTACTAAACAGTATCAAAATTGTTTTAGAGCATTACTTATATTAAAATTGTATTTCCATTTAGGATAAAAATTCCTTACCCGCTTCAGTGGGGTGCTCCTACTTTTGATGCTGGCCATGCGTTTGGAATGATGGCTGCTGTAATAGTCTCCCTCATAGAGGTAGAAACTCACAACTAGAATGATTAATAAATTTTTAATCAAGGGTCTAATTATGCAAAGCTTCCGACTTAATTATTGTTTCTTTGACAGTCAACAGGAGCATATAAGGCAGCATCTCGTCTGGCCAGTGCTACACCACCTCCAGCTCATGTTCTCAGTCGTGGGATTGGATGGCAGGTCTGTTAAAATTATATATTGTTCGATTCACGTTTGTTAATAAACCAAAATCCACATTCTAAGACATGCTAAGGACAGTTTTCAAACTAGTGTGAATAATATGCTTATATTTATGAAATCATATATTCATATATATATATATAGGGAATTGGAATCCTTTTGGATGGACTCTTCGGAACACTAACCGGTTCTACTGTCTCGGTGTATGTATTCTTACAACTGTCTTTAACTTTCAGTTGTTTTTTAAAAATATAACTTAACAAATAGATTGACATACAGGGAAAATGTTGGCCTCCTTGGGAGTACAAGAGTTGGTAGTCGCAGAGTTATTCAAATATCAGCTGGTTTTATGATATTCTTTGCTATATTAGGTGAGAGATACGAGCTTTATAAAGCTTCAACTCTTCCTAAGAAATGTATTGCCCCACATGAAATATAACCTTTAAAAATCATTAATTATAGGTAAATTTGGAGCCCTGTTTGCATCAATCCCCTTCACAATATTTGCTGCTGTATACTGCGTCCTATTTGGTCTAGTTGGTAAGTTCCTAGAATTCATGATTTGACATTCGGTACATACTTTTTATAAAGCATATAGCCAAAAGGCCTCGATTAATAATGTGTTGGCAACAATTTTCAGCTTCAGTGGGATTGTCATTTTTACAATTCACAAACATGAACTCTATGAGAAGCTTGTTCATTGTTGGTGTTTCCTTCTACCTTGGGTTGTCGATACCTGAGTACTTCAGGCAGTACACCGCTGGTGCTCTTCATGGTCCTTCACATACCAATGCTGAATGGGTAACTTTTTTATCAATCCACAAAAAATAAAGATATCTTTTTCTCTATTCATATGCATTTTTGTTTCATGTAAATTAAATTTTAATCTGTTTAAATTGTCCATAAATGCAGTTCAATGATTTTCTAAACACGATATTCGGATCATCGCCAACTGTTGCATTAATTGTTGCTGTGTTTCTTGACAATACACTTGAATTCAAAGAAAGTGCAAAAGACAGAGGAATGTCATGGTGGGCCAAATTTAGAAGTTTTAAAGGTGATAATCGCAACGAAGAGTTTTACACTCTTCCTTTCAATCTCAACCGCTTCTTTCCTCCCTCGTGATTGATTAAAGAATCGGGACTGATGTTGAAAACACCAAATCTTAAAATACAACCAAGAAGCATCGAGGATGCCATAGGCGCAATATGGTTGCGAGGAGGAGTGACAATAGAGATGGCCAGATGAGTATGTTTGAAGGATGAGTGAATGATATCTCTATCACTCTTTTTTCTTAGTAGGATTTCATTTATTTTTAGCTCGAGTTATTAGGTGAATCAAATAAAACAGTGATTTTTTTCTTATTGCTGCATTTTGCTCGGTGAAGTAGAGAATGCACCCAAGCGTCAATCTTAGTCTTCATCAAAAAAAAATTAATGGTCACTAATCCTAACAAAATCAAAACCTCAAAAAAAATGAAATAAAGGTAGTTCTCCATCACAAGTCCAAGATTCCCCCTAAGTACCCGCCAGAAAAAGGAATACGGCATGAGTCAAATGCCCAGTACGGATTAGAATACAGTTTATAAAACACAAACAAGATATATAGTTTGACAGTTATAAATAAACATTAATTTTTAAAACAAGGCTGAAGCAAAGAGGGGTTATGATATTTCATACCGATACAAAAAAGATAATACATACACATATTCATAGGGTACCTAATGCGTGCAACAAACCGAACAACGTGTATGGCATATACAACGTCACCGTCAAATATCAAATCACAAATCAAATCAGACTGGTACACCCCTGTATCCTCAAACAAATATCATAATTGTCAAAGCTCGCCTCATGGGCTAACAGAAGGATACGACGTGACTAATCACACTGTCACGGAAGTGTCATGTCACTGGTGCCGCAATGACATGGATGTAGTACTCCTACAGCTGGCTAACTCGGTATACCCTATATCATTCTAATGGTTCAAATACAATAATTTTTACAATTTTAAAATCACCTAAACAGATATTTCAAATATTCTACGCAGATATGTAACATACATAATTTTTTAAAATCGCAGAGACAAATATTTAAATATTTTGAAACAGACTTTAAAATAACTTTCGGAGAATCAAAACAGTTAAAATAAATAATAATGGAAGGAACAGATTTACGAACGGAACGAATTAAATATAACTAATCTTAAAAAGAATAGCGCTGAAGAGAAAGGGGACAAAATCCGTACCTCGAAAATAGTAATCTCAAACACTACCCAATTTCACAAAATCCGAAATCGACCCGCTAAACTCTTGTCTCCTGATCTAAACACATAAATATAATTTAATATTATCATATAATACATCATTTATTATATTAATATCTTCATATTATACCCACGACATCATTAGTTTAATATTTTAATACATATGTATAGCCTATAATCTCACAAAAGTCAGTGAGCAAACTCATGTTCATGTAACACCCCAGTCTCACATCGAGTAGATTGGGATAATTTGTTCAGTATATAAGCAAGAGTACTACTACTAAGTGCACCAACAAATCATGATCTTTTGGGGGCCTGTGGTGGGCTTGTGGATTACCCAAGTTGTTGCATTTGGGTCAGTTTACTTTGCGCCTATTTCGGATTCGGAAGTCGGGACTTGACCCGATTTTCGAAAAAGACTCGGGATTTGACCCGGGTTGTCACATATGGTATCAGAGCCAACTCTCGAAAGCTTGATTCGTCAAGTTGCCGGATGTGGGGACACGAAGGCTGGTGGTATTATCCCACAAAGGACAGAGGTCCAGAGGTGGGGACACGAAACTAGCCGGTATTATCCCACAATGGCTAGAGAGGTACGATCAGGGCCTATGGGCTATCTGTTCGGCCTGACGAGGATGTCAGGAATTTAAGTGAGGGAGTTTGTAACACCCCAGTCCCACATCGAGTAGATTGGGATAATTTGTTCAGTATATAAGCAAGAGTACTACTACTAAGTGCACCAACAAATCATGATCTTTTGGGGGCCTGTGGTGGGCTTGTGGATTACCCAAGTTGTTGCATTTGGGTCAGTTTACTTTGCGCCTATTTCGGATTCGGAAGTCGGGACTTGACCCGATTTTCGAAAAAGACTCGGGATTTGACCCGGGTTGTCACAGGTCATATAGAGGGACAATTTAACATGATTGACCGATGACACATTAGCATGCTTTAATAATATTTATGACATGTACTCATGCATTAATGTCTCACAAAATTCATGCGAACCTATATGTGTTATTATAATTATAAAAATATGGCTAAAAATGACTACTTGAATTAGGCATAAACAACCGCACGAGTTCCAAGGCGTAACACTAGACTATCCGGGTGAACTAAAATTGAAACATAGACTACGTGAATTAACATAAAGTGGGTAAAAGGTTATACTTATTATAATCTTTTGTGCTTACCGTAGTTATAAGATCTAATCGGTTGCTTTTTCACTATCCGGCGCCACTTTCTACAACAACTCCCTCGCAACTTATTATTCCTTGGAACAATGTCAATATTTGTAAGGGGGGTTGAATACAAATATCAAAACTTTTTACTGTTTTAATATTTGTTCTTAGTGTTTGAGAAGTAAGAGAACATGTATGAACAACAAAAATACTGAAAAATAATTTGAACAAAGAGATTTAAAATTACTGATTGATTGATTTTTCCATTAGTGTATATTTTTGCTCAATGTTTCTAGGTTAAAATAAACCTAGCTTCATTTTTTTTTTATAAAGTTAGAAGATAAATCAATTGTTCTTACAAAGTGCTCTAAGGCTGAACAGTTTATTCTTTAAGAAATGCTCTAACTTGTTATCCTCTAATAATGTTACCACAATTGTTTTTATAATTCAAGTATGTTTTACAATTCATATTTTAGTATTGTTTCTATCTACCTTTCTTTTACCTTTTTCCTTTTTAGGAAAACAGGCTTGAAAGACAGCTACAGATTGAGTCTTCACGGTCATCATTGACTGTCTTCCATAGGTTTACTTTTGTCCTCTGGATCTACAACAGATAGTCCTTCTGTGTTGTCACAATCAATTGATAATTTGCTGTTAAGCATATCAATTGATCCATCCTTTAATCCATCAATTGATATTCTTCTTCGATTGATCTTTATATCCATCGATTGATAAATAATGACTCATCGATTGATAGATGTTATCAATCGATATATCAATCGATGGGTCTTCACATCAGTTGATGGTCTTCAATACTTGACTTGGCTTCTTCGATTGATCTCCTATCTATCGATGCTTCAATATCAATCGACCATCATTCACTTGTGTAATTTCCTGTCTTCAAATAATTATAATTTGACAGTTTAATTTACACATCAATTGATGATCTATATCAATCGATTCTAACATCAATTAATAAGAATAATATCAATTGATTTACACATTATCGATTAAAATAGACTAAGTACACCTATGCTACAGTCCAAATTATCAGTTGATTCATATAAACACTTCAACTGATAAATGGTTTCCTGATCAATTGATATTTATAATTTTCATATCAATTGATCAGTTACATCAAATAAAATTTCTATGATTCTAATATTAATGTTATCATCAAATTACATGTAGATTCCTAACACAGCTCCTCTTAGGATTTTTAATAATAATATAACATATGTATATTTTAAAACGTAAACCCCTTATATAGATTTTAGAATTATTATTCTATTCCTAATCAAATTGCTAGTTTAATACTCAATTTTATTTCTAATCAAATTAAATAAAATAGATACTTATTATTAAAATAATCTCACAATCCAATCCTAATTATTATTATTAACTAAATAAATGATTACGGATATTACATATATTCCCCCTTAAAAAGGATTCCGTTCCCGGAATCTAACGAAAACTAAAACTCATACATGAATCAAATAAATGTGGATATTTCTCACAGATAGATTCTTCTAACTCTCAAGTAGCCTCTTTCTCAGAATAGTTTCCCCCCAAAATTTTAACAAACGGAATAGTCCTCTTTCTCATAATTCGTTTCTCTCGAGCTAAAATAACTTCACCTTCTTCCTCACAAGAAAGATTTTCCCTAATCTTATGTAACGGATATTGAACTACGGGCAACGGATGATACTTATAGCCTCTTAGAACAGACAAATGGAACAAATTATGCACATGAGATAATTGTGGTGATAATGCTACTCTATAAGTAACTTCCCCCACTCTCTCTATAACATCGAAAGGGCCAACATATCTTGTACTAAGCTTCCCTTTCATACCAAAACGTTTAACACCCTTCCAAGGAAATACTTTTAAAAACATATGATCACCAGACTCAAATCCGTCAAACTTCCTCTTTTGATCTGCTTAGCTCTTTTTGATGCGATTGAACTTCCTTTAAGTTTTCTTTAGCCTGTTCTACCTTCTCGTTAGTTACCCGAACCAACCTGGTCCTTCAATGACACTCTTTCCAACCTCATTCATATTTTTCAGATCATATTTTTCAAGAAATTGATATAAAACTCTAATGGGCTAACCCTACACCACTAATAATTTTAAATTGTATCTCTTGTTCATTTAGTTTACTGTGTGTTATGTTTATTTCAGTTTTATTTAAATTATTTAAATTTTATATATTTGTCTGTTGTTAAATTTATCAAAATAATACCTTCTTCATTATTTATTTATTTTTTAATATCTGATATTTTAAAAAATTATTCTGAAATATAAATATTTTTAATGTAAAATAATGTAATTCTTTTTAATAACTTTGATAAAACTATTTCAAATATAAATTTTTCTTATACAAACAAAAACATGTATAAACAAATTAAGTATCATCAATCATCAATATATATAAAGAGGGAGACGGAAATGGTTAGGTGGCGCTCCCAAATCGTCTCAATGTATTTTTCTAATTTTCTTGAATTTTTGAATTAGTAAATATTAAAAATTATAAAAAAATCTAAGTTACTTTATATTCTCCTAAACTTTCTCAAAATTATTAAAAATTTAAGTTATGTTATATTCTCCTAAACTTTCTCCTCAAGTCAAATAAATTATTATTATCCATAAGATAAGTTTCGAAATTTTAGAAAAGACATTATTATACGTAAGGTAATTAGAAATTTTAAAAAATACATTAAATTATTAAAAATCGGAACTATTTTGATTTTTCAAAAGACACTATCTATAATAAAAAAAGTTAATTTATTTTTTTTACCTAAATTGAATGTGTTTCTATCTAAAAAATAATAGACCGTGACTTATATAAATTAAAGATCAAGTATCAAAAAATAAATCACCACAAATTTATCACATAATTATTTACATTCAACGTCTAATACATCATGGATTACACTCTCTTCAATATTTTGAATAGCAATAGAGATGATTGGATGATAAGAATGATTGGATGATAAGAGTGAGAGTATGCATGATGTGGGGGATGCAATCAATACACAAACAGACGATCAATTTAGTCTTGACATAATTTTAATTGATGAGAATGTTAATAAATTTTTGTTATTTATTAATTTATTACAATTATACATTCGTACTAACTTTTTGATGCTTTAATTTATGATAGAAAAATCTTATCCATTCGACGATTCAAAAGTATCTACTTTTTCGATTCAAACATATTTTGGAAAAAAATGTTTTTATATAGCATTAAAAACTTAAAATTAGTTGCAAGTACCGGCAGATATATACCATGAATTTAAATAAATGTTTCTACGTACAAGGATCCCAAAAAAGTTGGAAGAAACAATCATCAACATACCACTATATGGATTTGAGTTCATATGTCCCGATAGAATTGAAACACGTGTTAATGACACTAATATACTGTCAAATATTTTACTAAAATAAGATATTATAAGTCACACACACATATAATTTTAAATTATATTATTTAATATTTACATAATGTTACTAATACTTATCTAGATGTCGTGGGCTGCTTAACATATATTGGTGGTATTGATATTGTTAGCGACGGATGGGAAAAAAGAGATCTTAAAATCATAAAAAATTAGTAAGTTGTGTGAATTATAATACACAAATATATTTTAAAATTATTATTTGATTTTAGAGAATAATGTTTATTAAATTAACCTCTTATAAGCTAGCCTTTAGGTCAGGTTAAATGATATTTAAATTGTCGTTTAACTCTATAAATAGTATCAACATCACTTTCAGGAGAAAAATAAAAACTACTTTCGGATGAAAAATAAAAACTAGATGAAAAAAAATTAACAATTAATAGATATCTCAATCTTTCTTATTTCTCTGTCTTCCAATCATCCCAACTTCTCCCGATCTCATAAGTACACCACAAGAACCAATTGAATTGACGGATGCCGCTTACACTAGTTTCTGTATAAAATTCTCTGTTTGGCATTTGCGATTCTGGAAAATAGTGAAACTTATTTACTGTGAGTCTGTGACATATAAAGATATAAACTACCTAGAAATATTATGTTTTTGTGTATATGCATATAATATGCACATAGAAATCCATGGCATAGTGAACGTGATGAACGAGGATGATAATGTTGATAAAGGTAAAAATAGGAATGGGTGGTTTAAATATATAACATAGTTTAGAATGTTTTTAACCTGATATAACTTGATCAGGTTAATCTTATATCCATTAATCTCTTGATTTTATAATATTTATAAATTTAATACTATTATTTTGGTTTAATATAATTTTATTATATCAAATTTTATCATGTACAATTCAGTTATCAGTAATGTAATTTTGTGATTTTTTTTTAATAAATTTAAAATTTATTATGAGATTGCCGCGAAACGCGATTTTTTTCATTAGTTAAATTCTAATTTTCTTATACAAGTGAAATATGACATGAAGACTAAAGCATATTATTAATGATGGAGGAAAATAGTTAAGATTTGATGTTAACCTTTAACAGTCCAAAATTTATAATAAAAAGTCGTGAAATAAAGGTTTAAAATACTTTGTATCACAAATTTTTTATTATTTACATTTTATATTCCAAAATAGAAATTCATGAAATTTTATTTTTTTCAACTATAATACGGATGTAGTTAGAGAAAGAAACCAAATTCAACCTCTATAATATTATTTTATTGAATAATTCTCAATTAGAGTATTTTTATTTCAGATTAATATCGGATTCACTATTTTGAGTCATATTCAGTTTGAATAATTTTTTATTCGGATTTAATCGGTTTCAGATCATTATTGAATCTAGTACTTCAGATTATTTTAATTAAATTTTTTATTCTTAGATCATTTTTAAATGGTATCAAATCGATTTTCATATCAAATTTGAATATATTAAAATGATTTCGAATTCGATTAAATTTCAATTATATAATTGGAATAAAAAAATTAAATTTGGTACAATATTTGTCTAGGCTCAATTTTTTAGGTTCGCACTCTCATGTCTAGCTGTGAGTACGCAAAAAAATGGATCTAAATATCACATTTTATAATTAAATGACCCCAAATATCACGGTCTAAAAGTAAGACTCTTTTCATCACAATAAAACGAGAGTTTGAATTACGTTTCTAGTTCATCTTTCTAACCCTACTAAAGCATGAGTCCTTATTTCCTTGGTGCTATTTGAAAAAATGTAGAGCAATCATAAAATAAGATGGGAAATTGTTTTGGGAATCTTCATATTACCACTCCAATGGGGACTCTAAATCAAATCTTCCTAATTTAAATGGGTTTCGTATATATATGTATGTATGATTGTGTGTATGTGAGTTCTTGTTTATAATATATATTGATTTATAAGGAATTATAAGTAAAATTTTCATTATTCAGTATGTATAGAGTTTTGGTATTAAATATAAAAATATAGAAAGTGAGATATTATAAATAGAGAGAAGGAAAACGGGGGAAGAAGTTCCGTTTCCAATATATATGTTTAATTAACACGCGTTTTATACATTTTTTCAGAAGATTTCTATTGGATTAAGTTTGTTCTACAAACTTTATTCTGAGTCACGTTTTTTTGTGATAGTAAGCGCTATTTTATAGATTTATGATATTTTAGGTATTTATTGTACAAATTGTGATAAATAGGCTCAAGGATAACACTCCACTGTAAATTTTTTAGCGTGAGAACCATGAAAACTTTTATTAAATTTTGCAGAACCATAATAAAAAATAAAAAAATAGTGCAGAACCATAATTTTATTTGCAAAAATATAATAAAAAGTTAATCTAAATATTTATTTTACATTTTTTATTATAATTCTACAAAATTTAATGAAAATTTTCACGATTTTCACGCTAATTTTTTTTCACATGCTTATTACTCATAGGGTCAAAATCCTTTTTAATTTGATACATTCCAATATATTAACTACGAATTGGATCTGATATCTAATCCTGATTAAGAGACCTACATGAGTCCATGAGTCGATCTAGTCTACTAATATTACTTGAAATTCTCGGAAAGTACGCTGCATACTAGAGCAAGTCTCATACTGATGTTAAAATATATGTAATTATTGCCATAATAGAAAATACATTTTTGTGTTAAAATAGATTTCGTACTTCAATGTATGGTTTTAAAATAGAACCAATAAATGTAAAATTAAGTAATTTTTCAATAAACAATGTAAGGTATAACATTGAATTTACTAAAATAAATATTTTTGTATTCATTTTCCTCCAAGTATAACATTTTTCTATTTTATCATCTCCTATATCATTGCATTAGAGTGTTATATTATATAATTGATGTTATATTATAAAAATAGCACCCCCAATATAGGGGTGACAATTTCCCACCCGACACGAACTCAATCCGAAAAAAATATGAATTTGGGTCAATAAATATTTAACCTGAAATAACCAGGTACAATTAGACACGAACCCGAAACCCGAAAATGACCCAAAAATTAATGAATCCTCTATTTATAACCCTATTTTTGAAATATTTTATATTTAAAATAACTAGATTTAAGTACAATAAACTAACTTTCATAATTATTTAATAGTAATAACAATATTTTATACATGTCATGCTTTTTTTTAACCTAACAAAGTGGGTACAGTACGTATTATACATTTGAACTTTAACTTTCACGTGCAATGAAAGAGAAATGAACGGTTTTTTCTTAAAATTTGTGCAAAAACAATCCGTTCATATAATTCAATACAAATCAGATGGAGTATATAATATAATAATATAATTTCAGTCACTTTAAAAAAATTGAGGTGGTGAAACCCGAATGACCCGAAACACGACATGAACCTGATATATAGGATTAGGGTTAAGAAAAAATCAAACCGAAATAACTAATATAATCCGAACCAACACGAACCCGACCCAAAATCCGAAATTGACACCACTATCCAATAACATTATCAGCGTATTGATTTGTGTGAGAAGACTACTCGTTGTTCCACAAGTTTCCTATTTTCATGACCTTTTTAAGAAGAAAAAGAAGAAACTTTGTGATGTATGTATAATGACAATACAAAAGAAAATAAAAGTTGGAAAAAAGAGCAGCTGAGTAGCAAAATTAATATGCTATATCTCATTTCTCATACCTAATAACATTTCCAACAAACTCCTAGTTATGTTTCTAAATATAATATAAAATATTAGATTCCTAGTGATTTAATATATATATATAGGAGTGTCAACTTCTACCATACTTTTTATACTGACTTCTCTATTTATATTTTATTTAGAGAAGCTCTAGGAGTTTGTTGGAGTTCTAATACATGATACTTTATTTTTTATTTAAGAGGTAGCATAACGAGCGTATTGAAGATGCTGAGCTATATAAACTTTTCTGAATCCCAGAGAAAAAATGAACTTTAACTTATTTTAATCCACATTCATTACATCTTTATCAAAACCAATACCTAACATTGACTTAATTTCCCATTTTACCCCTACTGCAAACCAAACCAAATGGGGATATGACCGGATCATTCCACTTGTTCAGAGTTGAACAGAAAAAGTCAACAAGTCAATCATTCCATCTTGTGAATAAATGCAGCGGTAGGGGTAAAATGGTAATTAATTATTTTAAGACAGAGAGACAAGGAAAGGGAGAGAGAGAAAGACCAAAAGAGAGAGAGCTGGAATCACATGGGAGTTGTTTGGCTAATGGGCCCTTTTCATCTGTCCCAATCTCTCCCTGCTTTCTCCTCTCAACAGTTATGAGCTGAACCAGGAAAGTCTTTCTTTTTTCTTTTAATTTTTTCCCATTTCTAGAAAACCAAAAAAAATAAATAAAAATACAATCTTTGGGAAAAAGATTCAATCTTTCACCCTTCTCATAGCTCTCACTGGAGAGATTCATCATGGCCGATAATAAGGTGACATGTTTTCACTTTTCTTTATATATGTATATGTATGTGTATATGTGTGTGTTTTTGTAGTTCTTGATCTAGTGTTTTTTAGTTTTGGTACCTTGTATGTAATCTTGAACTGTAAAGACATGGGCTTTCTTGAAAATAAGTGTAATTGTGGATCTTGAAAGCATGACCCGTCATCTAAAGTCTCAATATTTATGATTTTTGATATTTTTAGCTGTTGTTTAACAATTGTAGTAGTAAAATTATTGGATTGAGTTAATTTGATGAGCTAATTGGAATCTTTAGTGAGTAATATAAACAGCAAACTTTCCTATAGGCTGATACTAGTAGATCTTTGTAAGATATTGGGTCAGGGTTTTATACATAGCAAGTAGATTTGTGCAATCTTGCTTCAAGTTTGCTACTTTTGTGTTGTTCTCTATCTCAACCATCATTTATGTGGACAGTTTCAGCTGAATATAGGTGTTTTTCGACAATTTAGAACACTGAATTATCCTTTATGTAAATCATTTCTTTTTTAATTACCTTTTTGTGTTCAAGTTTGGTGTTAATTATCTGAGTTTTACTTGCGATTTGTAGTTGAAACTTTGATGGTTCCAGTGACTAACTCGAGTTGTTTGTAATCTTTTATATATGAATGAACTAGTAGTTGATGAAATCGAGTTGTTTGCAGGAGATGTCTGCTCATGTAGTTGATGGAAATAATGAAGTCACAGGTCATATTATATCCACAACCATTGGAGGAAAAAATGGTGAACCCAAACAGGTATACTGTTACCGTGTTAAACTTGCAAATATTAAATGAACTGAAATTTTTTGCATTAGAAATAGCAATATCAAATTTATATTTTCTCTTTTTCTAATTTCAGTAATTTGTGTTCTGATGCTTTATGTAGACTGTCAGTTACATGGCAGAACGTGTTGTGGGGACTGGATCATTTGGAGTTGTTTTTCAGGTATGCTGTTTATACTAATCTTACTTGTATTCTGATATTATTAATGCATCGAAATCTTCTGCTGATAGTGGTCTTTACTTTAGGCAAAATGCCTGGAAACTGGAGAAACAGTTGCTATAAAGAAAGTTCTGCAAGACAGGAGATATAAAAATCGTGAATTGCAATTGATGCGCACAATGAATCATCCGAATGTAGTGGGTCTTAAGCACTGTTTCTTTTCAACAACCAGCAATAACGAGCTATTTCTTAACTTAGTGATGGAATATGTTCCGGAGACCATGTATAGAGTGTTGAAGCACTATAGCAACGCAAACCAGCAAATGCCACTTATATATGTGAAACTTTACACATACCAGGTGTGTGTTGCGCTTTAAATAATGTATGTGATTCAATTATTGTCTTCACTCTTTCTACTTGCCTTTATTGATAATTAGTTTTCCAGATTTTCAGGGGGTTGGCATATATGCATGCTGTTCCTGGAGTATGCCATAGGGACCTGAAGCCACAAAATGTTCTTGTATGTATTTTTTATAGTTGTAGAACTCAATCAAAATCTTTACTATTGCATTTCTGTATGAACTGTAGTCCTTTACTGTTTCTGGAGTATGCAATATGACTCTTGCTTTTTCCACAGGTTGATCCTCTTACCCACCAGGTCAAAATTTGTGACTTCGGAAGTGCGAAAATGCTGGTATGCTTTCTATTTGTTTTGGTAGCCAACAACTGGATGACCAGCTATATTGCATCAATCATATTACAGTATATTATGGTTGCACATATTTATGTCATTGCCTGTTCAAGTAATCAAGTTACTGTGACAAGAAACCATAAGAATTTTTTGTTGTAATCAATTTTTTATGCTGAACAACTCAATTCAGTAAATCGAACTCTCAAACTGTTTTACTCAAACTGTAATCTGTAAGTTGCCCTCGGATAACTCTCAAACTGTTTCTTATTTGATATTGCAAAGTGAGATGTGATATTTCAGTTATTTTCTTATAAATTTACCATGATATACCATACAGGTAAAGGGTGAAGCAAATATTTCATACATATGCTCAAGATTCTATCGTGCCCCAGAACTTATCTTTGGTGCAACAGAGTATACCACTTCAATTGACATATGGTCAGCTGGTTGTGTTTTGGCTGAGCTGCTCTTGGGCCAGGTGAACACTCCTTAGTTATCTCCACTTTGTTGTTATCCTCAATTTTTTGGTACATTTCATATGACTATGATTTGTATCTCACTCTTTATCATTTTAAAACTATTTTAGCCATTGTTTCCTGGTGAGAATGCTGTCGGGCAGCTTGTGGAGATTATCAAGGTATGACAGCTAAAATTAGAATAGTTTGTAGTTTGATTTTTTTAGTTGCAGTTTTAATGTTTCATCTTGCAGGTTCTTGGGACACCAACTCGAGAAGAAATTCGATGTATGAATCCAAATTATACGGATTTTAGATTTCCACAGATCAAGGCACACCCGTGGCACAAGGTATGCTTCTAATATACAGAGACCCGGTATCTCAAAAATTTGCTTCTATTTACACTAACAAATACTAGGACTTCAACTTTTACTGATTGGCACCGGATAACTGTCTAGAGCAAACTACATATTCTTTAACAGTACTAAAGCCTGACCAATTAATTATGCCAGGTCATAAGTAGGTTCCAATCAACATTATGTACATAAAGAAATGTCATATTAAAACTTTTGGACTAGAGTCATTATATATTTATTCTCGATCATGGCAAATCCTTTTATCATGCTCATGCATTGTCTCACATTTCATGGCTGTACATTTAATTGTTTCAATTTTATGATTCTAGGTTTTTCACAAACGAATGCCACCAGAAGCAATTGATCTTGCTTCCCGACTTCTGCAATATTCGCCTAGTCTTCGTTGCAGTGCTGTAAGTTTCATTATGCTTTGTTATGTATACATCACATATATCTGTAGTAGGAATAAATATTGTGATGTAATTGTATTAGGATTTGTTGTCTTTAGTCTGTCCTGAAATATGGATCAAGTGCGAGAGCTGATTATTTATGCATTCTATTTGGAGCTATGCTTTGTAGTAGTTCCTTATTACCATGATTGTTCCTGTTGCAGTTGGACGCATGTTCACACCCTTTCTTTGATGAGCTCCGTGAGCCCAATGCTCGCCTACCAAATGGTCGTCCACTACCTCCACTTTTCGACTTTAAGCAAGAGGTGTGCCACCTAACCTTCCCATACACAATAAAAGGATGTGACACGCTGCTTAAACTATATTGTTCTTCCGTTTCTTGAGCATATTTCATGTTCTCAAATTACTGATACTCATTGCTTTAAGAAAAAAAATCAAGCTGATCAAGACGTTTAGTCTTTTTTGGAAGATGCATGGCTTGATATTTGTGGTAGCCTGCAGGAATAAATCTATTTTTCATAGTATTTGTGCTAGCTTGCATATTTCATAGTCAGGTTACTGATTTTGTTGAGTGAGGTTAGATGTGTACGGTACATACAGTTCCTGAACTTTGCACAGTTTTCAGTATGTGATATATATTTAATAGAAATAGATTGTTCCAACTCAGTAATTGTATAGGTACATAGCGATCCATGCCCAGCTATAATACAAAATGTAGGCATTATAGGAGGCATTCCCCAAGTATGACTTCTCAATATTTTAGGTTAATGTTCTTACTAATTTAAGCTAAAAATGTGGATATCACATTCTTCGGACAATTTTCTTCATAATTCATGTTTACTGTACTGAAATTTTTTAACTATTAATTGTAAGTTTCGGAATATAGGCTGTGTCAAGTTTTAAGTTTCTAAATGATCATATCTACAGCCTGTCTATTTTCCTTGGGCAAGTATATACTGAGTTTTTTGTGGTTACAGCTGTCAGGAGCATCCGCCGATCTTGTTAACAGATTGATACCTGACCATGTGAAACGGCAAATGGGTCTACAGTTTTTGCATCCAACGGGAACAGGAACATAAAATGCAGGGGAAGGAAAATTTGAGTTCAGCTTATTAAGTTAAACCGGGAGGAATCTTTATTATAATCTCTGTTTAAAGGACATCTGGAGCAGCATCATATTATAGTTTACCTGGACTAGTACAGATTACTGTGCCTGGATAACTGCCCCTGCCTGCTTTTTAGTTGCTATTTCTTCCACTCAACACATCTCCCCCTCGAACAACAATGGTTGCCATCAAGAAAGAACAGAAAGTGAGTTCTTTTTGTATATTATGTTTGTACTAGTCGGAAAGTTTTTTTTCTTTTTCTTTTTTTGCTCAAAGTAAAAATTTGTAGGAAGTTAAGAGGAGAAATTGCTCCGAAGTTGAACCAAAATGTGAGTGGTGGCTAAGGTTATTATAATTTTGTATCAGTTATGTTCTACGTCTATGTGCTGTTTGTTATTTCCCCAACTTCTGTTCTTCATTGCAAAAGAATGTTATTTGTTGTACTCAAAGTTACTTGCATCAATAACATTTTTGGGTCTTCTCATATGTATGTACAGTATAGGGTCACATTCAAGTGAGAACTTGTTAGTGTGAAAATTTTCATTAAATTTTGGAGAATTATAATAAAAAATGCAAATAAAATATTTAAATAAATTTTTAATTATGGTTTTTTAAATAAAATTATGGTTTATTTGTTTCCATTTTTTGTTATGATTCTTGATGAAAGTTTTCATAGTTTACGTGCTAAAAAGTTTTAGCATGAATATTACCTCCTGTATGTATATACACCGTTGGTGTTCATGAATTGTGTAAAATATAAAATTTGTGTATATACACAGTTGGTGTTCATGAATTGTGTAGAATTTAAAATTTGTGTATAGACACTGATTTATGAATTTAAAATTTGTGTATAGACACTGATTTATGTCTGTCCAGGATTACTTTACCAGGGTAATTTCAATTAAGTTATGAAAACATGTTAAGAAACATTAATTTGAATATTTAAAAGGGACTTAAAAAGATATTAGAAAAACCGGAATTTAAAATTTTTAATTGAAATATACTATGGTCATTCTCCACCGAATTTGTATAATTGAGATATTAGATAGACGGTCAAGATTAAAGAAGACTAAGAAACGAATGATAGTTTAACAAAGGATGTGAAAAGAAGTTGGTTGAACACAACTAGTGTGATAATTAGGTTAAATTCCAAGGCGTAATCCAAATCTAGTTTTAACAACGAATGCGGAAGGAGGTTGGTTGATCACCTCCGTCAATGAATAGGGTTCGGATTGGATTGGATCGGTCATAATTCATATTCTAATTCATTTATTTTTTCTGCATTCAAGTTGGATCATGGTCGGATTTTTCAAAATCCGATCCATATCCGGATCCATTAGGATCTCGGAGTTTCGGATCAGAGTTTCGATCCATTTATGTTTAAAGAAATTTCAAAAACTTGAAAATGTAAACACGTATAACCGATAACAAATAGTTTTATAATGACAATTTTATATTCATTGAAAAATTTTAAACTCTAAAATGTAAATTTTAAACATCAAAATTTTCAAATAAATCTCATAACAATACATAAAAATTATGAAGAAATCGAATGTAACACAACTACGCTGGAATTTCTAAAATGTCATTTTCAGTAAGCAAACAAAACCTAGATACTAGCATATAACTTTTAGTGCAAGTAGATTAAATCACATGGATCGTAGGCTTTTTTAGTTATATGTACATATGTATTATACTCCTTCTGTTTTTTTATATTTGTCAGTTGATTTTTTTGCACGTAATTTAAAGTACTTTGACCGTATAGTTAAAATAATTATTTTTAAAAAATTCTTTTTGTGAATTTTAGTATAAGTTATATATTTTATTGAGAAGTTTTTTTTAAAAAATAATTATTTTAACTATACGGTCAAAGCACTTTAAGATATGTGCAGAAAAGTCAAACGTCAAATACAAAAAAAACAGAGGGAGTATATAATATTATATATACAAATAATCGGATCGAGTTGTTAACGGATTAGATCTTATTAAATCCATATCCGATCTGTTTCGGATCGAGTTATTTTCGGAACAGGTTTTTTTAGAGTGATCCATATCTGATCCATTAGTTCTTGGATTGGATCTCCGCTCCATTGACGGGCCTAATCACATGTAATGATAATTAAATTAAATTTAAAGTCTGTAATCAAAATCGAGTCGAGTTTTAAATTTGACTCACACGTAAATCCAAGTTAAAATTTTAGAAAAATTGATAATTTAAAATAGTATCCGACCTCCGGTCAAGAGAGGTCTTATGTTCTATTTCAGGTCATCCCTTGTATTCTCGCAAGAGAAAAATTATTACCCAAGAAATGGGGGTTAGGTGTCAAGATCCTAGATATTAGGTTGGGTTCATTTGGATAAAATGAAATAAAATTTATACTCTTATTTGTGAACGAGATTAAAGAAATTATTTATAATTTGCATTCCTTCCTTCATTTTATTCCAAATTATTTGAATTAGACTAACCCTCATGTTTTAGGGGAAAAAAATGTTCCATTACATTTTTTCATCACTTTCCCTACAATCCTCAATCATAAAAAATTTAAACTCCCATGTTCATTCATGATTTCACTCATTTTTTTTTGTTCATAAAATTTATTTATAATTTTTCAGTTCATTACTTACTCATTCCATTTCGGTAAAGTAAGCGCAACTTTAAATTAAAATTTTAGGAAACCTAATAACTTAAAATGTTCTCGGAAGGACAAATTATTATCCAAAAAATAAACACCAAGATTTTGATAAATCTTTTCCTAATATCTTAAAATTTTAAGGAAACTTGATAACTTAACCTAATATTACACTATCACAATATTTGAATTTCTAATCGTTTAAAAATAATCAAAACTCATGCAAATCTAAATAATATGCTTTAAATGTTTGTTTAACTGTAACATGAGTGTTATGTTTTGAAAATTTCCATTTAGCAGTCCTATAAAAGAACAATTTTTTTTCACTTCAATATATTTTGTACTCCAAATTTATTTATTTATTTTTTCAGGGATTTTGTACTCCAATTTGAATAAGTAATCTATCTATTATTATTATTATATTATATAGCTAATAGGACAACATGAGCAAATTTAATCATAAATACAATTATTAATATCTATTAAATACTGTCTTCCATCCATTAATATTTATTATTTTCTTTTCACCATTAATATCTATAAATTATTATATATTTAATTATTTATAATTATCTCTAAATTGTATATATTTTATTGTATTAAAATTTTTATAATCTGTTGATAATCGATTTACGGTAAAGGATCGATGAGATAAAATATTTACGATAAAATCACAATTATAATTTTTAAATTGTAAAATAACATTTACCGCAATATAAATTAAGAAAATATGTATCTTAAAATAACATTTACATTTTTAATGATATTCTAACCAGATCCTAAATTAATACCGTCTTAATTACATATTTATATATAATCTTTAAAATATTATATACTTGAGTATATTATAATTCATACTTTTAGGATATTTTAATTATACTTTTAAATGTAAAGATTTAATAATTATATATTATTTAAATATGTATATTATTATTTGTTATTTTTAGGTAATTTAACGAAAGAAATCCTCCTTGTTTAGATAATTATTTGGTAATGATTGATAATATTTTAAAAATCATTGGACAATATTTATTGAGATAGTTTTTTTTTGTTTGTTACTCTCATGTTTTTCATGTACACAGAAAAAACACTTACATTGAAGTGGGGTGTGAGACACAATTTCAGGTACACAGAAAAAACACTTAAACTGAAGTAGGGTATGAGACACAATTAGACGTATTAAGAAAACTGTACATATTTCGACTATTTTACTTGTAATTATAGTTTGATATTTATCTTAGTTTTCTAATAGACTTTCAATTTTTATTTTTTTTAAACGTCCGAAAATGTCTTATGTATATTTTTCAGTTAGATGATAAAGTTTATTAAATGAAAAAATTCTTTCAATCAAAATTGTATTTTGATATACTTTATTTATGGACTGATTTTCTTTTGACAAAAAAATATACCAGTAACTCGGCTACATTTAATGCAATTATTATGAGTAGTCAAAAAAAACAAATTATTTACCTTTTTTTTAAATTGCGGGATTTTTTTCAAAATGACATGTAAAATGTAATAAAGATAAGTATTATATTATCTCACCCTTATTTAAATAGTATTATTTTGATAATATATTAACTCATGAATGACCGCAATTTAATTAACAAACATTCGTATACATGGTGCAATTATGTTAACAAGTATATTTGATATGTTATCGTACATATAATACTTTTTTGAAATATTTTATATATACTATAAATTTAATAAGTATAAATTAGTATAAAATATATAAAAATAAATATTTTTAATAACATTTTTTTCTTAAAAATTGAAGTATAGAACAAAACCGTGCATCTAGTTACTCGGTAAAAACACATCAATGCGGAGAAATTCACATAGGATTTGGAGGCAAAGGCCCAAGCCGCGAGGATTATCACATGGTGTGGGACCCCTGCTATATTTTTCAGATAAACATTAATGTTATTTTGACTATATTCCTTCCTTCTAAATTAGTGGATATATATATATATATAGTGAGCAGGGATCTAGGGAAAACTTTTTTGATAGAAAACTTAGAGTACCCATCTCAGCCATTGATTCATGTAATTAATATTGTTATTAATTCTATTACAAACCGGAAAGTATATTATGTCTAGATAACATACCAAAATTAGAAAGATATTATGTCTATTACAAACCGGAAAGTATATTATGTCTAGATAACATACCAAAATAATTGATTCAGTCAATATCAACCGTTTGATTATTTACAAATCAATGGCTGACAAAAGTACCTTAAGTTTTCTCCAAAATATGGTTTTCTTTTGAGTATTCCCATATATATATATATATATATATATATAGACTAATTTGACTTATAACCTTACAAATTAGTATTTTAAATGAAAGTTTCACTAATTAATTTTTTGGATTTTTTCTCTAAAAACAAATTTAATACTTAAGTTTTTATTATAAAATAGAAATTCAAAAAATAATTGGCGAAAATTTTATTTGTCATTTTTTAACATTTTTATTTATAAATCATTTTTAAAACATTCGATTCTATATCTGGAATTAATTTTCTTTTTACAGTCGTCTCTGGATTCTGAAGATAAATCGTGTTTAATTAATTATATTGAAATTAAAAACTATTAGATTAATAAAAATATTGTGAAATTCTAAGAAATATATCAGGACCTATAATTTCGATAATTTTTAAAATATATACTCCCTGCATTCTAAAATAAGTGTTAATTTGACTTCTGACACATATTTTAAGGCGTTAAAAAAAGTTACTTACACAACTCATTTTTCTATTTTTTTAGATAAAAACATATAATTAAAATTGAAAAAATAAGTTATGGAAATAGCTTTTTTTTATACCTTAAAATACGTGCAGAAAGTCAAAGCTAGTATTATTTTATTAGATATTCTATCTATTTAAAAATAATTAATGGTTAATATTTGTTTAAACTAAAATTTTTATTCACAATTTTAGTTATATAATTAAAAAATTTAAAAATATGTTATGTGTGCCAAAAAATCAAATATCAATTATTTCAAAACTGGGAAGGTATTAAAAATTGAAGAACAAAAATTAAGATGCAAATCGAAAACTGAACAATAATAAGAATACTAATATCACCTAAATCTCTTTGAGGACTCGTTTAACTTATTACTCTCTTCGTCCCAAATTAACGGTCTCGTTTGATTTTTTTGGAGTCAAATTGGCTAAAGTTTGACTGGAAATTATATATAATATATAATATAAAAAATATATCATTAAAAAGTATAATTAATTTATTTTAAAATGTATTTTTCAGTTTTTAAAAATTATAAAAGAATAAATTTTAATTTTCAGTCAAAATTGAGTCAAATTGACCACAAAAAAGTTAATTAAGACAGTTAATTAGGGACGGAGGGAGTACTGATCTAATAAATAATTTATATTTTATTTACACATGAGTTAATATTTAAATTATATACGAGTATTAAAAATAAATGATAACAAAATATCAAAAATCTAGTTAAATTATAAATGCTATCAGTCGAAATAGAATGATCATACTCGGTTCTAAATAATAGGAACTCCGTCAATTATACAAATCACTTTTGAAAAAATAACGCATATTAAAAATTTTTATTATAAAATTATTTTCTATTTGTATCCACATTGCATTAATTGAGATAGTTTCGATGCGTAATTTGAATAATAATTTCATTTCATTAATTATCAGTACAAGTACCAATATTTTAGTCAATGATTATTTTAGAAATTTATCTATAAAATAACATTGAAAGTATAATAGTGGACATGTATTATGTGACAATTTTTTTTTAATCAAAAGTGACTACTAATTTGGGACGGGAAGTAACTTTTTGACTTTCTGGCACGCGGAGTGAAAAACACATAGTTATAATTAATGTTAATTTAAATTTTTTATATCAAATAAAAATTTAAATTCTAAATTTTGATTTGATATAAAAATTTATAATTATTATTTAATATATGTATATATTATTTATTCCTAAACATATTGACCAAAAAGTCAAAACACTATTATACGAGAGGATGAGTAATATTTTTATTTAAATATCCTCAACGCAAGACAAGGGGACAGTCTCTGTCATATTTGCAAATCTCCACAAATTTCCCGCCTTTCTATTCTCTCACACACACACACTCCCCTTAATTTTCTTTACATTTATGCAATTTGAGCTACCCAATGTTAAGTAGATTCCAATATTAAATTCACATTTTTCAAGAAAGTCTCACCATCTGCAGTCCAAGATGCAAACTTTACAACACTTTCTGAATCTTGACACAGCCAAAAAGAAAATAAAAAATCTGTCTTTTTCTTGATTTGATTGTGTCTTTTTGGTTCTTGTTTCATATGGTAGTTAATGATGATACATAATCATATACTTTTAAGGTTTCTTCTTTTATCTTGTTTAGCTGTTGTTGCTTTAGCTGCTGATACTCTCCTTTCTCCAAAGGGTGTTAACTATGAAGGTCAGCATTTCAACATTCATTTGCTAATACGTTTTTATCTTGTTTGTGTGCATTTATATGAAAGTTTGTAAATTTGGGTTGTTCAGTGGCTGCTTTAATGTCTGTGAAAAATAAAATGAAAGATGAATATCATGTTCTTGATGGATGGGATATTAATTCTGTTGATCCTTGTACTTGGAATTTGGTGGGTTGCTCTTCAGAAGGATTTGTTGTTTCTTTGTGAGTATTGTTAAAATTTGTGTTTTTTAAGTACTCTTTTTGAATTATTATTAGGGTTTACAATTTTATAGATTCATGTCTGAGTAATGTGTTGGGTGGTTTTGTGTTTGGTTGTAGAGAAATGGCTAGTACTGGATTGGCAGGTGTACTTTCACCAAGTATTGGAAATTTGAGTCACCTTAAGACCATGTGAGTTATTCCACTAGACTATATCGTAAATTCTCTAATCTCCTTGTTTTATATGCTTGCCTAGCATCCGATCATCGATTTAAAAGGTAGTGTTTTCGAAAATACTTGTCTTGGCACAACCAAGTAATGGTTCCTAATTATATTAGTGTGTTGTAGGTTATTGCAGAATAATCACTTGTGTGGTCCTGTTCCAGCTGCCATTGGCAATCTTTTACAATTGCAAACTCTTGACTTGTCCGGTAATCAGTTTACTGGTGAAATTCCAAGCTCATTGGGTTACTTGAGTCGTCTTAGTTACCTGTGAGTTTGCTTTGACCTGTAGTCCATGTTCATTGATCATTATCCTCTTTTGTTTTTTGCTAAGCGATCTGTATCCTTTTGATATTGGTTTTGATTTAATTGTTTGCTTTATAAGTTTATGTCCCCCTGCAAAATTTTCAGGAGGCTTAACAGAAACAATTTGTCCGGACAAATTCCTAGACCTGTGGCAAAGCTTACAGGTCTTTCATTCTTGTACGTCATCCATTTTTATGTGGTATACTTTATTTGGTTTTTCTCGAAAGATTGTTAATTAATAGTTATTCTGACTATGTTTTACAGGGACTTGTCTTTCAATAATCTTAGTGGTTCAACTCCAAGAATATTAGCCAAGGGCTACAGGTAAGGGATGTTATTCCATAATTGAGTAGCAATCCTGGATTTTCTAGTGAATATCATTTAGAACCACATCACAATATCACATCTAAGCTCTAAATGATACTCTCTGTGCCTTTAGTTGTTCAAATAGGGCTTACTCTGATTAGGCAAATTACAGCATATTTGGTCACAAGAATGGCAAATTGTGGTTGTTGATATGTACTAGCTCTCTTCCAACGTCTCTGTGCTTAGTATAATACAGAGATAATACAGAAGGCAAATGGTCCACAGCAGGTGTCTGCTGTGGCATACTTACCGCGCCTAATTCTAACGGCAAGGAAAAGTACACTAAACCCTAACCCTAAGCGTGGTAAGGATAAGTGGGCCCATGTATTCACAAAAGGTTCACCTTACCGCTACTAATTCCCGTGTTAAGGTATGCTGCAGCATAAACTTGCCAGGGATCGGCCCCCAATACAGAAATAGACATTAAGGAATCATGCCTGTAGTTTTTTTTTCTACCTACAGCCATGTTCCAGCCAACTAACTAACCTTATTGCAGTATTGCTGGAAACAACTTTCTATGCTCTTCGACATCTACAGAAATATGCACGGGTGTTCCAAATACAGTAAATGGTAATAAATGTTGCCTGGTAACTGTTTGTAGAAGAACTTCCAATGTTCCAGTAAAATAATACAGTATATTTTGGTTTACTGCAGGAACAAATTCGTACAAACAGGTCAGCAGCCATCATCGGTGGATTGTCTCTGTTATTATAGGTGTCAGCTGTACATTTGTGGTTTCTGTGTTGCTGCTTGTTTGTTGGTTGCATTGGTACAGATCTAATATTCTAGCCACATCATACGGTATGCCTAATTTTAGTGCATCTTCTAGTATCGCTTTGAGCCAATCCCAGTAGATACTGGTAAATTCTAATTATTGCATGTGCAGTGCAGCAAGATTGTGAATTTGATATCGGCCATATAAAGAGGTTTTCATTTCGTGAACTGCAAACTGCTACCAGTAATTTTAGTTCCAAAAATATCCTAGGACAAGGTGGATTTGGGGTCGTCTACAAAGGCTATCTTGCGAATAGGACAATAGTAGCAGTCAAGAGGCTCAAAGATCCAAATTTCTCCGGGGAAGTGCAGTTTCAAACTGAAGTTGAAATGATAAGCCTTGCTCTTCACAGGAACCTTTTACGCTTATATGGATTTTGTTTGACTTCGGATGAAAGGTTACTTGTATATCCTTACATGCCAAATGGCAGTGTTGCTGACCGCTTAAGAGGTTTGTCTTAAGCACTTTTTGTAGTTTACATGCCTGATTGTAACAGTTGTTTCATTAATTACACGTGCTTCATATTTGTATGTTACAAAAAACTATCTTTTTTTTCCATCTCTAAGAGCAAGTCCAATACAATGCTATTGGAGGTGCTATTTCTATAATATAACATCAGTTATAGAACATAGCACTCCAATGCAATGCTATAGGAGGTGCTAAAATAGAAAAGTTCTATACTTGATTCTATAATTAGAAAATATAGAATCAAATATAGATGTAGCTATAATTGCCACATAAGCATGCAAGTGAGAAATTGGAGGGAAATTTCATATTATAGCAATAACTACATTTATTTTAACATTAGCATTGGACTTGCTAAGAAACTATAATGAGTTTTATTTTCTTGAAATTAGACGTGCACGGTCTTATAAAAGATGAATAATCTATTGATACATCAGTCAATTTTATCAGTGGTGATACAGGAGTATAAACTTAGCATGTAGAATGTGCATTCGTCTTAAATTTATATTTTATCTTTTGTTTTGAGTACATATTTTACTACAAGTATTTTTTTGTAGAGAACTGCTGGTTTCCTTCCCTACGCTATCTTTTCTAATTTGAATTGACTCTTTTTAGACACCAATCGAGGAACTCCATCTTTGGACTGGAATAAACGTATGCACATTGCCCTTGGAGCTGCCCGTGGACTTTACTACTTACACGAACAATGCAATCCAAAAATAATACACAGAGATGTCAAAGCGGCAAACATTTTGCTTGATGAAAGTTTCGAAGCAGTTGTTGGGGATTTTGGTCTTGCTAAGTTATTAGATCGCACAGATTCACATGTCACAACAGCAGTTCGTGGTACTGTTGGGCACATTGCCCCTGAGTATCTTTCGACTGGACAATCTTCTGAGAAAACTGATGTATTTGGATTTGGCATACTTCTTTTGGAACTTATAACAGGCCAAAAGGCATTAGATGCTGGAAATGGACAAGTTCAGAAGGGTATGATTCTTGATTGGGTAAGTAAACTACAATGTTATATGCGGTGAGATTGTTATAATTCGTTGGTAGAAACTGGTATGGAACACGAATTTCATTCAGATCCTTGTGTTAAAGTCTTGGACCGACAGACTTTGCTAATGTTCTTTTATAGTTATTCCCTGAACTCTATCATTTGTTTTAACTATATTATTATTTTACACAGGTTAAAACTTTGAATGAAGATAAAAGACTTGAAGTGCTTGTAGATAGAGATCTCAATGGTTGTTACAGTGCAGATGAGTTAGAAAGAACTGTAGAAGTGGCTTTGCTTTGTACCCAATCACAGCCAAATTTAAGACCAAAAATGTATGAAGTCTTGAAAGTCCTGGAAAGCATCACTGGACAGCCAGCAGCTATCGAGGAACCACAAGCTGCAGTGAGCCCATGCGAAGGAAGAACATATAGCTTTGCTAGGAATTACAGTGATGTTCATGAAGAATATTCATTTGTCATTGAAGCAATGGAGCTTTCTGGACCTCGGTGATAAATTTTGTCATTACAAGGCTTCGAGATTTTTCATATTTATTTTGTAGCACGGTTGATACATTTCATAATGTGTATTGATATTTCTCATCTATGATATACTACTAAAATGTATAGAGTTCATGCTTTGTAGGCATATGTGCCATTTAAGAAAAATAAAAACTAGCATGTTGACCTGTTCCTTTCTTTTTCTTTGGCTTTCCTGGCGGCAGAACTACATGATGGTGTTCCTGTTCGCTGTTCGAATTCCGACGAGTAAAACATAGAGGCTTGAGAGTAGCGTAACCTCTTTCTCAGAGTCTCTGTTTCATTCTTTTATTAGTCAAGTTATGATAGACACTACAATCTGCATTTCATCTGCTCACACTACAAAGTTTTTTAAGCAAGGGAATGTGTCTTGCAATATCTTCCTCTGTTCCTCATTAAACTCCGGTCTTCTGCCTTCGCCAAGAGGGCACGAGTGAATCGTTTCTACTAAAAAAAAGATATTTATAGAAAGGTAAATGTTTATCTAGCTTACTGGTTTTAAAGTATACTAAGAGCATCTTCAACAGTGTCTTTATTTAAGTCTCTGAACTAAAATTTAAGGAATGAGGCTGAAATAGTGAAATATGTGCTCCAACAGTGTCATAGTAATTCCTTATATCATTAGGATTCACTATGATCCACTTGTAAAATAGGTAACCACCCATTCTTCCTAAGCATGTCTTAACTTATATTTTATAATAAAATATTATAAACTCTATTGTATAGTACATCTTTAATGATGAAAATTGTTTTTAATAATAAAATATAAGATGAGGAAGGGGTATAAGTAACACTGTTGGAGTGTAAGTTACCTATCTATATCCTAAATTACTAAGATTCAATATTCTATATTCAATTTAAGGAATGAACTAGCATTCTGTTGGAGTTGCTCCAAGACTGTATTTATTCCGTTAAAAGAGATGCAATAAGCTAACTTCACGTTAGTTAAACCACTTTATAAACTACTGGTATAATAAACAGAGTCTAAGTTTTCAAATTGCACCAATGGTGGATGCAGAAAATGTGGTGGTTGGCACTTGGCAGCACTAGTATATCCTAGACGTGAAGGGATGATGAGGATGATGATAGAGCCATGGAGGTGCAAGAAGCTGATTGATGAGCTAGTGCTGGTCCAGGAAATGGGGGCAGCAGTGATGGAGGTGGAGAAGATGATGGCAGCAGTAGTGATGCTGCAGGATGGAATGCAGGCAGTGGAATAGATGCTGCAGAGGAGGACAGACACTACCACCAGAGGTGCCCCAAAATCGGTAATAATTCCTTCATAATACAGTTTACCATGAACTTTAAAAAGACTAAAAGCCCTAGCTGACCCCCAACCCAGCGACCCCCGCTCATTACTCGATCTTGTATCCCTAGCACCATGCTGTGATGTAGTGTACCTCTAGAAATTCTGATAGACCAGTGACCACTACTACAGCTTTTAGAAACAAGGCAGGCTAGCAATAGATATCCAAAACACAAGTACAATATGAATCATGAAATATTAAAGTGAAACAAAAACAACTAAAGCAAGTGGCCACATAACATGATAAATATGCCAAACACAAATAAATAAACTCCACCAAGAATCGTGAAATAATGATCAACTGCGTAAAATCTTTTTATCATTCAGAAGGGAAGGGGGGCCCTAGGAACTAGAAAAGTAAAATCTGAAGTGAGATAAAAAACCTTACTACAAACACTTTTATCCAGTTTAATTACTTCTCTCAAGTCTCAACTAAGCCTAATACACAATCCTACATGCCACAAGCCACTGAAAACCAAGTGGTATAATAGCAAGAGGAACATTTTTCAATCTGGAAACAAGCATTCAGTTCAATTTATTTTCATCTGTAACTACTCACAACTCTTGCTTATGCTAGATCATAAACATATGACATATCAAAGAGAGATCAGTCCTTTGATCCACCGCAATTCACAAAGGCCAAAACAACGCTTAGTTAGCTAGGTATGCATTTACACATTACACAAGTATACAATATAGACCATGGATTATGTAATCTAGCTCCAAGCTTAACTGTGCAGAAAAACATATCAACAATAGCTACCAGCGACTGTTATAATGTGGGAAAAAGTACAAATCTTACATACGAAGAAAATAGATACACTACAAAAAATAATGGTAGTATCAGCTTAGACCACTGCCTAGTGCCTAATCACTTGACACTCTTACTTATGGATACATAACAATGTATGATCAATAAAAGACGAATTCATCAATGATATCAATTTCCTAATCTAAATAAACAAACAATTCACTTGTCATTCTTATCTTCTACAACATTTAGATAGCAAAATGAAGAAAATAACAAGAAATACAATTGACGAGAGTCCAACAGCTACACCAATAACAACCTTACTTGGACCATGATGATCATCATTGTTTCGATCAGAGCCATCTTCATCACTATCATCCTCATAACTTTTACCACTAGATGAATCCTCCTTAGCTGGAGGAGGCGGAATTGGCAAACCATGTTTGTCACAAGCAGCAATCCCAAGCTTCAATTTTTTCGAAATCGATGTATGATTATAACAAAGATCACTATTCCCACCTATCTTAAACACACTGAGACTCTTAATAAATGAAGCATTAAATGGCATTACCCCATGGAAATTGTTTTTCTCAAGATTCAAGAACTTCAAGCTCTTAATCTCAGAAATAAACTTAGGGATTGTCCCATTCAGCTTATTCGAGCCGAGATCGAGATGTAATAAACCTGAGATCTCTGACATTGAATCAGGGATTACCCCGGACATCGAATTCGATGCAAAAGAAATGTTTTGGAGATAAATTAAGTTCCCAACTGAAGAGGGTATTTTTCCAGTGAAGGAATTGTTAGAAAGATTCAAGCTTTTTAAATTTTCAAGATGAGTAAGTGAAGAGGGTATAGTACCAGTAAGATTATTAGATGATAAATCAATGTGGGTAAGATTTAAATGCCAATGTTTAGGTAAAGTACCATGTAGATTAGTGTTAGATATAGTGACAGATTGTAAATATTTCATGGGCCCAAGAATGATGGTGGGGCCACTAGCTTTGATAGTGAGTCCAGTTAGGGTAAGTTGAGTGAGGTTCTTGAACCTGCCAAGAAAGACCCCAGTGAGTTTTTGAAGACTGTTGATGCAAGAAAAAGAGTGGAGATTTGAAGTGAGAAGAGGAGGGAAATGAGGAGGTGAAGTGATGGGGCAGTTGGTGAAAGAGAGTGAGGTGAGAGTGGAGAGAGTGGTGAGTGCAGTGGTGGAGATTTCTAGGTCATTTGAGCAGTTTGTGAGGTGGAGAGAGAGGAGGTGGTGAAATGGGGTGGAAGAGTCACATGTAGTGGTGGTGGTTGAGTTGGGGGAGCATGGGTCTTTTGATGTGGGGATGTTGAGGGATTGGAGGGCTCTAATTTGCTTTGGGTCTAGGGTTGATGTTGCTGTGGTGGTGGTGGTGGTGAAGAGGAGGATGAAGAGGAATGGGAGTGGGTTTTGGTTCATTTTTGCAGAAGTGTGTGTGTTTGTGTGTGAGAAACAAGGGTTGAGAATGGAGTTTGGGAGTGTCAGTGACCGAGTGAAAGTAAAGTGTTGGGGTTTGTGTTGATAGTGAAGCTAAAGCAAATAATATAAAAGGTACACTATTTATGTCTATTTGTGTTTGAGAGCTGTCCTGATGCTGTTACTAAAAATGTATATCATAGTTGCTCCTCAGCCGCTCGTTTAAACAAGACTTTATTCAAACGGAGTAATTAAAATGTACATGTATATCATATCATTAACGAATATTTACAGTTTGATAAAAATATTAAATTTTTTATTATAAATTAAAGGCTCTTATTCCTGACATGTTCCCACCTGTTGTATCCATGTTCCAATAATTTTTTGAACTTAGTGTTTTACCCTTCCAACTAGAGCTGTAAACGAACCGGACATGTTCGGTAAGCTCGGTATGTTCGTCCGTGTTCGAGTTCGTTAAGCTCGTCCGATAAGCTTAACGAACTCGAGTTCGAACAATAAAATATGTTCGGTAAGGTTACCGAACATTGTTCGGTTCGTTAGGATTTTCGTCCGAGTTCGTTAAGAGTTCGTCCGAGTTCGTTCGAGTTCGGTAAGCTCGAGTTCGTTCGATAAAAAATAATAATATTTACAATTTTTTTATTTTTTTTATTTTTCAAATTATTATATTTATTTTTTTTACAATATTATATATATAATTACCGAACTGTTCGTGTTCGGTTCGTGTTCGGTTCGGTTCGGTATGTTCGCGAACTGTTCGTGTTCGTTCGGTTCGTTACCGAACTCGAGTTCGGACAAGAAAAATTGTCCGATAAGCTTACCGAACATTGTTCGGTTCGTTAAGAATTTGTTCGTGTTCGTTAAAAGTTCGTCCGAGTTCGTCCGAGTTCGGTTCGTTTACAGCTCTACTTCCAACTCTTTATCCTTTCTTGATGCATCTATTGGATATAAATACATAGTATAAACACATATTATCTTATGCAATACTATCAAGACTACAATGTAAAATTATAATACCTGATTCCATGACAATAAATATGAATACGGATTATGACCTTACGTTATTGATTATGAGACTTGATCTTTCACAGACTTATTCGCTTCTAATCGTATCTTTCTCCAACGGATGAAAATGGATAAATAGAGGTTATGAATAGATTTGGGACAAAAACCCTATTATTTTATTTATATAATAATCTAATTAAATCCCATTAAAGCCTAACAAGGCTTACTATGGGTATTACACATTATACAACCCATACCAAATAATATGCTATTATTGAACTCTTTATTTTTGACTATTTAAATTAGTCCAAATATAGAATAAATAATTAAATATAATTGTTTTAATTTGTAAGTTCATAATATGTAGATTATAAAAAATAATCTAACAGTACCTAATTGCTGAATGATACAACATGGATGCAACGTAAATAAATATGTCAAAAATAGAGCTATTGATTTATAATCCAACATAAATTTTATTGTATCTGCGCCTCTGCGATGAAGTTCAGGTGCTAACATGAACTCATGTGTACAAATGCAGGATTCTCCATGTTTAGGGTGATCTAAATGTTCAAATAAAATGACACATTAAAAAAAAATGTTACTCCATATGTTAAATTCTCCATTCGTTTTATTAAAATATTTTACTTCACTCACCATTCTTAAGACGGATTCATTTAAATCATTTAAGATATTATATATATATCATTTAATTAAATTTATATATACATAATGTAATGAAAAAGTTAACGGAATACTAATGTGATGATTTATTTGTCACATGAATATCTCAAAATATGGTGGCAATCTCGAAATAAGTTAGATTCCGTTAACTTTTCTGTTAATTAGAGCTTGTTGTTCCTGAGGATGATCTCAGGTTGTTAACCGAGGTTAAGACAAATGATAGTGTTATTTTAGGAGTATTTTTGTAAATATAAGAGGTGAACATCATTATTACAAAATTGTCATTGAGAAATTGTATTGAAAATTAGTGATCTCAGGCCCCTTTTTGTCTTGATAAAATGAGTGACTATTTAATAATCACTTGAACTAAATCAGAATCGGATCGAATAGGATTTTGTGCTTTGAGAATATCTCTAGCCCAGAAGTAATGAACTAATGACTATATAATGGGCTCGGATGAGGGTATACATGTTGGCATGTTGCCCACTTGCCCCAGCTTACAACCCTTAAAAAGGCCCCAAAGATGAACACAAGTGTCTAAAGATTACAATTTACAATGGGTGAAATGAGTATCAACTTATGGGGCTGGTGTTGCTAATGGCCGAAAATAATGGTATTAGACCCAAGTCACGCTCCTAACTGCTCCAACAGTCTCTTCATGATTTTTTCAAATCACCGTAAGACTTTTTCTTATAATTTATTTTTAATTTTAAATATTCTCTCCCTTCTCTAAGAATTTCCTAATTACTCTATCTGTCTAATATTAATAGTCTCTTTTGGAAAAATAACGCGTATTAAGAAAAGTTAGTTGTATAATAATTTTCTGTGCGTATCATATTTATTATGACTATTTTATATTAAATAAAGTATGTTTTATATTGGAAATGACAAAAAAGAGGGTAAATTTGAATTTTTTTTACATTGAAAATAGAAATTAACAATTATTATGGGACAATTTCCCCCCCAAACGAGACTAATATTATGGAACGGATGAAGCATTTATTTTCTCTCTTTCTTTTTATTATACATTTTACTTTTAATATATAAAATATTTTTAATATTAAAATATTAAATAATAAGACATAAATATATATAAGAGATGTTAAAGATGAAAATATTTATTCATGTTCTAATAATGCAACCCACGTCCCGATTCCTATGATTGCATACAACCATACACGTCCTTTTCCGTTCCCTTATTCCCAATCCTCGGCTTTTCAACACCATATATAAATATAAATCCTTCCCCTGCATTCATACATTTTTGTCTCCCAACCCATTCTCAATATTACATATTCATCACAATTCCAACAATTCTATATAAATATATCACACACAAGCTGTACACAACACATCTTTCTGTTCTTTCTTTGAAACTTATTATTATTGTTTTGAATATATTTAAATGTCCATCTCTGATTCTTCTCCTCTTAGAGTCCAAAGGGTGTCCTCATCTGTATCAAACAGACTGTTGATCAAATTTTGTGATTTATCAGAATGCGGTTTCGATTATTCGCAAAGCGGATTATGGTCACCTCCAGTCCGACGCAATGTGTTCTTGAGCTCACCCGGAATCATTATGTCAGAACATGAAATGCTTGACAAGTTACACAATGTTATGGAAGCGCGACAAAAGAAACGATACAGAGTTTGCTTTAATGTAATGCGATAAGCAGTTGAGATTTTAATTTTCTTTTACATGACTATATTTTACTGGACTTGCTGATGGTTTTTAATATTTCAGGCATTTTGGTGTTCTCCAAAGAGAAGCTAATGGAAATTTCGATAATGTTATCTCCTTCTTCAAATCGACAAGATTATTATGACTGTGCGGAGCTCAATGAAGCCACGTACATTTTGATGGATAGAAGAATATATTGATATACCAACAATCAGTTGATGATATTGTGGTTGAGATCACAGCATGGAATTTAGGTCGAGAATGTGTACATTTCGACAAAAAGAGGTCCCAATATGCCATTGCTAGATATTTTACGTGATCACCTTTTGAAAATTTTCGGATTTTATGCTAGCCTGTTATGTTTATTGATATAATTATGTTCATGTATTTACTACTGACCTAAATGAATTGAGTTGTCACGGCAAATTCTTAAATTTATACTAACATTTGAGTTTGAAATGAAATCTAAATTCAAAATTTTATATTTATCCAAACATGTCATTTGTTTAAAGTTAAAATTTCAAATGAAATTCAAGTTTCCAAACATACCATAAATGATTATAAACATAATTTGAATTATGCTACTTATCTTCGTTAATGACAGAAAAAATGCTCCTATATACAATATTTTATTTTGTCTATTATGAACTTTATATTATTAATTAAAACTTTCAATAGCAAACAATTTTAATAGCTGTTACTATACTTCTCCCGATGAGTCGATGGTGATGTTGCCTTACATGGACAGCAAAACTTTCTGGTGCAAAAAAGCAACTTCAAGCTGAGCAGACAATTTAAATGGTCACGCCAACTCCGGTTGTAGTTGCTCTTTCGTCACTGGTAGTGTTTTTCTGTCACCAACATATATTCGACATACATATTTTATTATTGATTTAAAACCCAAAAATATAGGGGGGGAAATGAGGTTCAAAGACAGAAGAACCGCGAAAAAGTTTGGACATTTTTAGTATGCATTTTTAACATTCGGTATTTATGGTGTGCTCAAAATTTCACATAAGCTGAATCAATATTTTGGGAGGTTTTGAAGTTCAATTCATCTAATTTACGAAAATAAAGAGTAATCGAAGAGATTGCACGGTGGTAGGATGGTGCATGAAAACTAGACTTGGTAAATTTGTCTAGATTTGAAAAATCTAATCAGAAGGTAAGGAATTGAGATGCGATTTTTTATCTGAATTTAATAATCTAAAAATATAAGTGAATTTGATATCGGTTCAAATTTAATAATATAAATCAATTTGATTAAAAAATGATCCAAACTTGAAAACTTAATAAAAAATAATTCAAAAATACTAGATCCGATAATGACATGAAACTGATCAAATTTGAATAAAAATTTATATGACCCGAATATGATTCAAAAATACTGATTCAATATTAATCTCTGAAACTGAAAATTATCTGATAAAATAATATTCCATCTAATCCTTTTTATAGGTCCCGAACTTTTTATACGTAACTTTAGGTGATTTAATTGCATAGTTAAAATTAATATTTTTTTAAATTTTGTTTATCTAGATAAAAATATGAATATTGTATTTCTATTCAGAAAAAGAAATTTTTAAAAACATTAATTCTAACTAGATGATCAAAGCATCTAAAATTATATGCAAAATGTCCACAAACATATTAAAAGGACCAGAATGAATATTATAGAATTAGACACGGTTGAAAATTTATTTTTTCTCTAATTATAGAGAAAATTTTATTTTAAAATCTAAAAAATGAATAATAAAAAGTTTGTAATTCAAAGAAAGAAAATAATTTATTCTGAAAAATTAAATACAATCAATGTCAATGATATGAGCTAAAAATAAACCATAAAGACACAATTAATGTGTCATTAATTAGATCTAATTTGGTCCAAAGGGGAGACTCATTTAATGAGGTCCGAAACCCTAATTATTAAATAAAATCGTAATTAATTAATTAGCTAAATATACAACTAATTAATTGTGTCCAACTATAAGGAAACTACTCCAAGAAGTAGCCTCCAAGACACTTCATTCAATAAGAAAACATCATTTATCTATTATATATATAATGCTGCAACACATACTTTGTGTGAGCCATTTTAATCTTTAATGCTGTTATTAGGAATTATGAGTCCCAGAAGTTTACATGGGAGGGTGAATGTATACTTCACAAACTATTGCCTTTTTTAACTTTAATGAACTGTTTGTTGGTTTGAATGAGGATCTATTAAAACAAACTAAGTGTTTACAAGAGCATAAAGCAATAAGTAAAGTAAACACAAAGTGTAACTTTCAATCTAATTGTATTAGAATTGAACTTTGCTACAATCTGAAATTCAAAGTAAATTTCAACTTCTTGTTCTTGGAAGATACAATGTATGAATACACCTGATAATATTCAAAGATACTGACTAATGAGGCTGTGCATAAAATATATAGACAATATGTCCTTTGTCACATGCTATTATAAGACAATTTAGCTAAAACTAGAAATAGATAAGAAATACTTTACATTTGACTACTATCTATTTCTAGCTAACACTTTGTTAGACAGAATGAGTGTTGTAGAAGGGGGGGGGGGGTTGAATGCAACTTAATAGATTTTAAAACTTTTGCTAACAACAATAGAAAAGCAAATGTATTAAGTAACAAAACAACAAACAAGTAAGCTTGGGACACATAGTGTTTTACTTCAAAAATTAATTTTATTAATTTTTTTGCTACAACTGATTGGAAAGGATTTCCAGCTTCAATAGATACAATAACAAGAGATTGCTATGGTTTCTATGCTTGAGAAAAGTTAAGCTCAGTTGTGTGTGTTAAGAAAGTGCTTGTGAGATGTGTGTATTTAAACTACAACACATATCTCACTTACAAGTACACTTTCTCTTGTTTACTGGACAATACTCGAAATGGTAATCTCACTTTTTCTTCATGAGTCTTGTCTTCATTCCAAATATAGATAAAGATACTCTGAGAGGATTTGACATTCTTGACACCATGAGCACGCTTCACCTTTTTGCTTACTTTATCTCAAGTTGCAATTGTAGACTTGACAGACTAGGTAGAAATGTCAAGATCAATCTGTGAATGACTTAACCTAGTCTGCTACTTGAAACAGACTGTCAGCTTCCATGAAAGTTACTGTCAACCTTCAGCTTCACTTTGGTGATAACATCTTTATTACCGCAAACTTTACTGTCAGGAACACCAGTCTTCTAAAACATGCTGTCATCCAAAGGTACTGTCAACTACTCCGCCAAACATGCTGTCGATCATTTCGCCAAACATGCTGTCAACTCTCCCCGCCAAAGCTATTGTCAGAAAAATTGCTGTCTTGAATCTTCAGTCTCCGCCAAGTTTACTGTCAGGGGATAGTTGCTGTCAATAAAACTTGCTGTCATAGAATCTTCATTCTCCGCCAAGTTTACTGTCAAGGAATAGTTGCTATCGTCTGTTTCCAAAAGGTGTTGTCACTCGAACATGCTGTCATAGGATCCATAATGTAGAATGTTACTGTCAGAAGTTTGATCTATGTTGTGCATGAACACTTTGTGAACTTCTACCTCATTGATCATTTATTCTAATTACATATGACAGTAACTGTTGATACTTACTGTCACCTAATTGACTATTTGAGCATCTTTATTACAAGTGACATTTTAAGCATACTGTCAAACTATATATGACAGTATATTTTTACTTAGTTAATTATTAATTAATCTAAGTAAACATTAGTTGATTACATTGATAGAACCACAATCCCTAACACACTTGTTTTGATAGTCTACTGTATTCAGCCTTATATCTTTTGTCTTTTGTCTTGCTTATCTTCCCAGTTTCATTGTAAACTTGTCTCTATCTTCACAAGCTTGCCTTATCCTGTAAAGACATAGCTGCAAATTATATTTCTTGTTCTTCTGTAATTCTCCTTGAAAATAGCTCTTTAGAACAGTTGAGTACTCTGTTAAAATTGCTTCGAGAAGTCATGGTGATTGACTTCTCGATTGAGTACAAGTTGTGACTTCTCGATTAGTCATTGAACGGCTTACTTCTCGAATGTCTAAACTTCTCGATTGCATACTTCATTTGACGACTTCTCGATTAGACTAGATTTCTCGAATGGTCACTTGAAACTAAGACTTCTTGATTGGTTCAACTCTAACACTTCTCGAATGCTCCTTTGGCTGACTTCTCGAATTGTTTTACTGGACTTCTCGAATGTGTACTTTTTCACACTACTCGATTGACTTCAATATCCTGACTTCTCGAATGGGCATTTCTCAATCGAATACTGAACCAATGAGTATATTGAGACTTCTCGACCAGTTGCATATTTATGACTTCTCGGATGAGGTGACGTCTCGAATGTGCATTTACCTTAGTCAAATTCTCAGACTGCATTTCTTATTCTTCAAATAGCCTTCTTTGACTTGTTACATGATTCAACTTGAATCTTCTAACATACTTTATTTTTGGCTTTAAATTACAACTTAGGAATACAATTTGATCACACTTCTAACTGCAAATATACATAGAATTTACTAAGTCACTAGTCTGATACAGAAGTACAAAACATGTTACAACAAGATGTTATTCCTTAGAACAATGTCAATATTTGTAGAAGGTGGGGGGGGGGGGTTGAATACAAATATTAAAACTTTTTATGTGTTCTAATATTTGTTCTTGATATTTGATAGAATAAGAGAATAAGTTCGAACAAATTAATGTTGAAAAATAAAACTGAACAAAGAGATTTAAAATTATTGATGGATTGGTTTTTCCATCAATATATATTTTTGCTCAATGCTCCTAGGTTAAAAGAAACCTAGCTGCGTTTACAAGATTAGAAAACAAATCAACTGTTCTTACACATGTGCTCTCAAGCTTGAACAGTTGATTAAGAAATATGTCTAACTTGTATGTTTTCTAATAATGCTACTACACTTGTTTATATACCACAAGTGTTCTTTTACGATTCCTATTCTAGGATTGTTTCTACCTGCCTTCCTTTTACATTTTTCTATTTTACAAAAAGGTTTGAAAGACAGCTTCTGATTAAGTCTTCACAGTCACTCTAGACTGTCTTCCATAGGTGTGCTTTTTGTTCTCTGGATCTTCAACAGATATTCTTTCTGTGTTGTCACACTCAATTGATAATTTGCTGTTAAGCATATCAATTGATCCATTCTTTAATCCATCAACTGATGTACTACTTCGATTGATCTTTATATCCATCGACTGATAAAAGATGTCTTATCGATTGATAGATGTTATCAATCGATATATCAGTCGATGGGTCTTCACATCAGTTGATGGTCTTCAATGCTTGACTTGGCTTCTTCGATTGATCCTTCATCCATCGATGCTTCAATATCAATTGATCATCCTTCACTTGTGCAATTTCCTGTCTTCACATAATTACAATTTAACAGTTTAATTTACACATCAATTGATGATCCATATCAATCGACTCTAACATCAATTGATGAACAAAATATCAATTGATTTACACCTTATCGATTGAAATAGACTAAGTACACCTATGCTACAATCCAAATTATCAGTTGATTCATATAAACACTTCAACTGATAAATGGTTTCCTGATCAATTGATATTTATAACTTTCATATCAATTGATCAGTTACAACAAATAAAATTTCTATGATTCTAAGATTAATGTTATCATCAAATTACATGTAGATTCCTAACACAAGATAAATAATTACATAGAGTAGACTTGATTTGATCCAACAATCTCCCCTAATTTGGAAAAAGATAATTTTACAAATTAATACAAGATATCAAGCCTGCCTATTTTGTTGTTGTTGGTGATTGACATGATCATATTTTTCTTTCCTTTCTTTCTCTTGCCTTATGTTGATTTCTTCAATTGCCTGAAGAATCTGTTGTCTTGCCATGACTTCTTCAATTAGAATTGCATCATTTAACATGCCAGCATCAATTTTTAGGGTGTGCATAGGGTAATCACGAATAAACTTAAATTTGATTTTGATTGTTGCTCCATTTCTTAGCTTGAATTCAACTCTATCAGGATCCTTGAATACTCTGCACTTTCCCTGCCTTCTCAGTTCTTCAGACAACCTTTCTATTCTTTCTTCTTCCTTTCTCTTCTTTTCTACCATCTCCTCTAAGTACTTGACCTTGTCAATTTTCTTTTGGTACTTCTTAGCCAAGTACTTAGTCATCTCCATCAGTTTCAGTTTGTCAATCATGCATCTTTTGTCACACAGATTGATCACTCTTTTAATGTCATGAGTGGTTGAATTTGAGTTATCATGATGAAAACCTCTTTCTTCTCCATCAACAGTAGTTGCAAACATTCTCTTGTCCCTGATCTCTGCCCTAATGATTCTGTTTGCCTTCCATTGTTTGATCTTTACTTTATCAATTTCAGCAATTTCCTGGATATGCTTAATTTGTAGACCTTTACCAGGAACAATGAGCTTCTTTCTCCATTTAGGACATCTAACTAGTAATGAGTTAGTAGATTTCTTGAATCTTGTTGTTGTAGCAGTGTTGACCTTTATCTGTTGGCATGGCTTCAATTTCTTGATGTGATTCTTCTCAACTTCCTTCCTTATCACTCCATGTGCAATCACTTTCACAAACAGTCTTCTAGGAGATTTGGATTTAAGGATCATAGCAGTTTCAGAAACTGTTGAGACCACACTAGTACCCTGAAGTTTGGTGGGTGTACTAGAATGAACACCAACAACTTGCTGCTTGGAAGGCTTCTTTATTTGATATTTCTTTTCTCTTTCAAAATCCTCTATCTTCTTCTTGTCCACATTTTCCTTTTTCTTGTCCTCTTTCTTTCCACCCTTATCACTCCTGGACTCAGGCTTCTTATCATTCTTGTCCTGATCCTTGTCTTCATAATCATCTCTCTTTTATCTCTTCAACTCCTCATTTGCAAAGTCAGAAACTTAATCATTGATAAATTTCTTCATCTTCTCCAGAATCAACTTATCCTCTACTTGCTTGACCTTTTTCTTTTCAATCAGCTCAATGAGATTTATGATTTGACTTATGTTTCTTGAATTAAGATGTTGAAGAATTTTGAAGTGAGCAAGTTTATCTCCTCTTGACATATACATTACACCATCTGGATTGCAGTATGTCTCAGGAAGAGCATTTGGTAGAAGAGGACCCAATATCTGATTTTTCAATTCTTCATCCTCCTGAGTAACTAACTACTTTGTGCAGGCACTCCAGCTCAGTGAATGACAGAGTCTGAAATAACCCAACAAAAACCTTGAAATAGCCTGATTCCATATGCACTATTGGTTCTTTAAACATCCTGCCATCTTTTTCAAACTTGACTCCCCTTATTGAAACTAAGTTAATTATTAATGAATAAATATTAACAAATTTGAAAAATTATTAAGTTTGATGAAAATATGCGATAATGATAATATTTTACGAATAATATATATATATATATATATATATATATATATAATTTTCAATATCTTCAATTAAATAATAATCTTTATAAAAAATTATCTAGAAAATAAATATGTGCAACCTTTGACAGTCTGACAAGGTCTAAAAAGGACGATTCTTGTAACACCCCCTTCCCAAAATGAGACAGACGAAGGGTTACTTATCAAACCAATTCCAAGCGATAAATGCGAATTAATCCAATATCTCTAATAATAAACAATGTCTAAAAAAATGCCAGAAGCTCAAACGTCCTAATAAATGTAAATAAGAGAGCTCCCCATCACACAGCCCAAGATCCCCCTAAGTACCTGCCAGAAGAAAGAATACGACATGAGCCAAATGCCCAGTACGGATTAGAATACAGTTTATAAAACAAGAAGTAAGATATATAATTTGATAATAATAAATAAACTTTAATTTTTAAAGACAAGGCTGAAGCAAAGAGGGATTATGATATTTCATACCGATACAGAACAGATAACAGATACACACATCATAGGGTACCTAATGCGTGCAACAAACCGGACAACGTGTACGGCATATATAACGTCACCGTCAAATATCAAATCAAAAATCAAATCAGATTCTGGGTGCACTCGCGTATCCTCAAACAAATATCAAAATGCGCAAAGCTCACCACCTGAGCTATCAGAAAGATACGCCGTGACTAATCACACTGTCACGGAAGTTTCATGCCACTGGTGCCGCAATGACATGGCTGTAGTACACCTACAGCTGGTTAAATCGGTATATCCTATATCACTCTAAGGGTTCAAATAAAATAATTTTCACAATTTTAAAATCACCTAAACAGATATTTCAAATTTTCTACGCAGATATGTAACATACATAATTTTTGAAAATCACAGAGACAAATATTTAAATATTTCGAAACAGACTTTAAAATAACTTTTGGAGAATTAAAACAGTTAAAACGAATAATAACGGAAGGAACAGATTTACGAATGGAACGAATTAAATATAATTAATCCTAAAAAGAGTAGAGCTGAAAAGAAAGGGGACCAAATCCGTACCTCGAAATAGCAATCTCAGACACTAACGAAAACTCGAACTAGCAATTTTAGACACTAACGAAAACTGCATAGACCCACAAAATTTCTGGTTCACGATCTGTTCTTCTTGATCAAGACAATTCAATGCGTCCAAGGTACCAAATAGCGCATCTGTATTTCTTTCTTACGCGGACTCCACTTTAAGGTTTAATAAAACTCACGGTTGTGTTATACATGGGTCTTGTATATATACTGAATAAAATAATCCTTAACACCCAATCGAAAATATCACATCTCAAACGTCTCAAACGTCGAACTTTTTCATAACTCCAATTCTGCCCAGATTTGTATTTTACCTTTTTGACCCTCTAAACGATGTTTTCTGAAAAAACTTAAAACACAACAATCGTAGTGAACGAAAAGATCTTTCTAAAAAGTCCAGAATCAATGAATTCCGACTTACGATGAATTTATTACGAATTTTACAAGACAACTGATTTTTGTATGAATAATCCTACGAATTTTACAAACAAAGATGAAGAAAAAGAATAAGGATTTGTGTATCGAGAGAGATTTACATCTGTTTAGTCATGGTGGCTAGAAAAGAATATGAAAGAATGAGGAGATCTTAATCTATATATAGAGTTTTAAAATCCTACAACAAAACCTACTACGATTCAAATACCAATATTCGAAAACCCGTTATTCTAATCCAATTTTAATTCCTAATCTTTATCTAATTTTAATCCTGTTTTATTATTATTAATCGATTTTATTACAAATTCTATTTCTAATCAAATTCAATATAATGAATATTATGGTTAAAGAAAATAATCTTACAAATTCTAATTCTAATTACTAATATCTAAATAAATAAATTACGGATATTACAATTCTGGTATTTCTCCTTTTTAGGTACTTTTAAGATTAATACTTCTCTTCCAATTATTCACAAATATATCTTGTTACAACTTTGTCTTCTCATGATAAAAACGAAAACTGCCCGGGAGTCGGGGAATGATATCAACACTGACCCCGGCATGCAGTATGCAATTTTGTCCTATAACATGATTTTAGGATTCCTGAAGTTTCTATACGTGCCTAGATATATATTTAAAATCGAACTAATGATAATAATTTTTAACATTGGACAATTTAGATACAAAATCTCACCTATAATCATAATATATTTTGTTGATATAATAGGGTTATGCAATGTAAGTAGAAGTAGCATTCCTTAAAATATAACACAATTTTTTTCAAAAATAAACTAGAATTGTACGAATTATATCAAACTTGAAAAGATTCTGAGATACAAATGTTTGATTTAATAATTTGTGTTTAAAATATTATTTTTATAATACTATGATTGTTATTGTTTTTAACCCTAGCAAGAAGTATATTTATTATAAAAAAGAGATATTGTTTTTCTTCTTTTTTAAAACGTTTTTTCTTTGAAATATGTAGTTGGTAGGTTATAACTAAATTAAAAATTATATGTATTTTTAGATTTAAGTAAGTAAAATAAACGGGGCTTATATAGAAAAAAATAAACGGGACTAATATATGTACTAAACTTAGGCTTCGTTTGAGATTTTTGTTGAATGCTGTTGTGTTGCGAGAAAAAATGTTGGTGGAGAAAGTGTGTTAAGAAAATCAAATTAGTGTTTGGTAAATTTTTTGATTTGTACCTATTTGAAGATATAATATATAAAAATAATATTTTTGGGGAGGTTTGATACTGAAACTTGTATTACTTCCTGCAAATAAAAAGTATTTTTTTTCTAAAAGTATGTAGGTACATGACAATAGCTTTCGGACTAAAAGCGCTTTTACTACTGCTTTTAATTTAACCAAATATTTTCCCACAGTTTTTCAACAACAAAAAACTTGTGCAATAGTAATATCAAAAAGAGCCTTAAACTTCAACAAAAATGAGATAAATAATCGCGAGGCGGCTACATTAATATCAAAAATCGATTTTTTGTCCTCTTTCTTTCTATAAATATAGTTAGCTCTAATGAGTTGGGACCTTCAATTCATACATTCATAGTCCAAGGAACCCCTTTTTAGGCTAGACCGGATATTATGGCCAGTACTTGAGGGGCTGTTTTGTTGGTATTTCTTCTCACAACTTTTGCCTTTTCTTCTTTATCAACACATTGCAGGAAGATATTGAGCATGCATGGAATGCAATTAGAAAGTGTCTACGTACATGCCCTTTCCAAGGAGCCTGCTGCAACTTTAATTGAAATTTAACAAATATCATCGTTTCTAAAAATCTTTTGTTATCGCTAATATATTTATAACATCGATTTCAATACTCAAAACATCTCCAACGCTCTCACTTTCATTCTCTAAATCTGACATGGTTGAGGTTTTCACATACACATAACGGTAAGTAGATCGAGATGAATATATATGTTATTGAACTTTTTGTGACATCTGTATGCTTGATTGTTAGTTTGATGAAATTACTCAAAGATTAAAAGGAGCCCTTCCAAAGGAGCGTGTGGCAACGTTTTCAAGGCCTAGCAAAGGATTGAGGTCATGTCCCCATTGGTATCGATAAGTAGCTCGTGCCTTGGTGCTGTCACTGGTCTTTTATTACATTATTATGCTCTTTAAAATAGTTGATAAGGTTTCAATATATATTACAATATTTTATAAATAATACATATATTACTTTCAATATCTCCGGTTAAATAATAATTTTTATAAATCCACCTATATATACAATTTTTTGTCAAGAAAATGTGCTAGGTCTAAAGGACAATTCTGGTCTTAATTCTTTTTTTTTGGTACTTTTGAGATTAATATCTCGATCTTACATATCCTACAACATATTGACAATTCTTAAGTCCAATGAACATATCTCTTTTGCAACCAGTCTAGTGCTAATAGGTTAAGACGACAACTTCAAATGATGTTCCTTGACCAATGATAATTCAACACAAACAGCAACAGTTACAGGTACCCACAGTATTATTCAGTATACTATTTGTTGGGCCTCAGGCCCATAATTAAAGAATATTAGTATTCTATCCTACTATGTAAGCCCACCAACGATAAGGACATTTGGGTAATTACGTACAACCTAAAAAGGGCTTATAAATGGAAGAAAGAACAAACTTGAAAGGGTGTTAATTTTTACATCAGAGATAAACTCTTAAAAGATGTAATACATTTATATTAATAAAAGTCTATTCCCATTATCATTATACTTGTAATGATCTACCCCAACACTATGATTTTAGGATTTTTTTTTACTAAATTCGCTTCTTATAGTCTTATCTGTTCTAACAAATCTCAAATCTCGCGGTGAGTCAGAGCCGAACTCAAGACCTGGGACAACAACAGAGTATAAGCATCTTACCACTAGTGCTATCCAATCGTGCTCTGATTTTAGGATTTTGATGCTTCTATGTGCATGTAATTGATGATAGCCACTCAACTTTTACTATATTTTACAGTGCTAATTTATATTCAATAATTTTAATTTGACTATTTTTTGAATTTCTACGAATCAACAAAATTTTCTATCAAGCTCAAAAAAAAATTCTTTGTTTTATGTCTTACATGTATATAATTTACAATTTACTTATTTTTCGTATAGTGTTCATGTTGTTTTTCTACAAATTAATTTTTCCAAGTTAAATTTTGAGAGATTTTCTATGACAAATAAATCATAATAAATTTAAAATATATAGTAGAGCTTATGCAATGTACAAGGAGGATTCCTCAATATATTAAATTTAGGACATTACAAAATTTTAATATATTATTGTTCAGTTTTGAACCTTACATATATTAAATTTTAATATTTAATATATTTTAATATACTAAATCAATTTTGTAGAGTTTGTACATTTAGGCTATACTATAAATGTTAAAATTTAATATATTGTTGTTCATGTTTGAACCTTGCCCTATATTACTAATTTTAGGACTATAAATATTAAATATAAACATGTTATCAATGAGTAGCAAAATCCTTTTATAGTGTGCTCTCGAGTTAGTAAATGAGTGGGAAAAAAAAGGAAAATAAAATTTTAAAATATTCTTCTAAATTTATCCTCTGAGTTTTTCAGGAAGAAAAGTAAGAAAAAACAAGGAGAGAATTCTCACAAATTTCTTTTAAAAAAATGAAATGATCGAAAGAAAACTCCCACGTTTCTTCTTAAATAATACCTGACTTTTTTTTATGATAATACTCAATATTATCTTTTTTCTCAAAATTTACTTTCCCTTTCTACTATACACTCGAGAGCGTATTAAAAAATTGTTTCTTCTATTTCATTTTCTCTTTTTTTTAAAACAAAAAATTTTGGATTATAGTGTTAAATTAATTATATATAAAATATTCAATTCAAATATATCATTTTTATGAGTCCCTTGACATACGATAATAATTCACACAATTTTTTTATACTTAGTATATATTGAATATAATAATATAGATATATATTTTATAGACTTATATAAAAAGAAATTTTTTATTTTTATACCTTAAAATTTTTGCAAGTCCTCGCTTGGAGCCAAAAAAACTGTGGAAAGTTGGGTGAATGCAGGCGGGGCCTTGAGCATATTACAAGCTAAGTGTCCCTCACCGGCAGACAAGCATTTGCAGGCCAACTCATTCACGCCTGTACACGCGCCACCGTCATTATATAGTCTTTAATAATGTAATATTGGTGGCACACATTATTATCCGTTTATATAATGAACAATGATCAAAATCTATATTCTTAGAATAAACCCTTTATATTTTATGTGGATTTTAAATGTTTAGATATAAAAATAGAAGATAATTATTTTATCGAGTTGATTAACTATTTGAACCAAAAACAAAATTTCTACTAACATTGTATCTACAATTTGTAACAAGAAAATAGAAACAAAATTTCTACAAACACTGATTAAAACAAAATACATGTAAAATCGAAACAATGACATTCTATAGCATCATAACACTATCAATACCCTACTTACTATACAAAATTCTAACGTTTAGCCGGTGACAAAAACACTTGACTTTGTACCACCGTTTTACCGATCTTGAACCCCGGAACCACTGTAAACGCCACTGTGAAACCACCGTCACCGGCCAAGCATGACTCATTAGTAACAACATTCTCCATATACACTTCCGAAAATCTACATTTTTTGCCTATTTGAAAAACACTCAATTCTATGTCATTGCCGAATGAGAATGCCAAACAATGCAAAATCCAAACCCTCCTAGCCATTTCAGCAAACAAATCGAAAAACGGAGTCTCCGGAAACTCCCATGCATTTATCATTTTCCTTTGTTTCAAATTTCCATAAAATGAGGCCTCCATTTTCGGATGAACAAGACGTAAATATTTTGATCTTGTGAATTTTGCAAACGAAGAATTGGGATTATTTTTCAAGAAATTAACTGAATTAACTGACTTTAGTTTCTTGAATTGGTCTATATGGTACGGTAGGAATGAGTCACAAGACTGGTCATTTTGTAAAGAAAATGTAGGGTTTTCGAAACCTTGAAACATTTCTTGGCACACAAATGATTCAAGAACGAAACATTTGTGATTCTTGTTTGAAAAAATCAAGTTGGGGTGGATTGAATCAAGAGCAACATCGATATTCCAACTCGAAGACTCCATTTCTTGAACCAAAAGCTTTACAAAGTTTCTAACAGATCTTATTGTATATTGCAAAACCAATATGAAATCTTTAGTGTTTGAAGCAGAAAGATTGATATTTTCAAGTATTGAAAAACAACCACTCGAGTTTAGTTTCTTTTCGAGTGATCTGTTTTTCAACATTGTTTCTTTAAGCTCACCTTGAAGATTCAAAAGTTTGTGTTTTTTAGCTTCAATCTCATCTTCCATTTTCTTGATTGTAATCTCATACATCTTCATAAGACTCTGTTGTTCTTGAATCTCAGTGAGTAAAAGAGTGACATGGGGTGGTGAAGAATCAAATTGTTTCTTCAAGAAGCTCTGTTTTAGCTCAGATACTTTTCTAAGTTGATCAACAACACTTTGATCAGCTAATTGTATAGCTTGACCATTGTACTTTGGAAACTGAGCCATTTGTAACTCAGCATAAGAGGCTTTGATTGTAGAAACAGTAGCAAAAAGCTTGGCCACAAAAGCTTCCATTGCTGCCTTGTTTTTGGACTTGGCCTCATCATTTTTCTTGAGTTTTTGGTCACCATTTTTGGTTTTTTCTTGGGGAATGAGCAAGCAAAAGGGATTGTTGGAGAGGGTTTTTGTAGTTGTTTTGAGGTGCATTACTTTGAAGAATGATTTGGTAAATTTGCTTTTGGTTGAGGATGAGGAATGGGATTTGATTGAATCCATAATAGTGTTTAAGACAGAAGAGTTTGTGTGAGATGAGGCTTAAGAAATATACGAGGGCTTAATAAATTAAAAGGGTTTTGAAAAAAAGAGAAAGACGAAAATAAAGTGTGGGGGGCATTGACAGGATATTAAGATGGAAAATGAGTCATTTTTCTTCTTTTTGGCTCTTTGAGAATTCGAGGTGGAGATGGATGTTTGTTGTTAAAAGCATAGATTGAACTTTAAAGCGCGGGAACCAAAGTTAAATAGCTCAGTGTGTGTGTGACGGTGATACGCGTATAAACGGATTTATGTACTACATTGAATTTTATCGTACGATGAATTTAAAAATTATGTTTGAACTCAACTCGTATATTAAATGTTTGTTTATTTGATAATAGGAAGTCGTTTTTTATGTAAGTTATATTTTTTATGGAATAAAAAGTAAAAAAGTGTGTTTACTTGATATATGTAAATTAATTTGCATAAAAAGTGTGAATTACAAAGAAGGTTTAAGTTATATAATATGGGTATTGAAACTTTCGGAAACTTCTACTTCATTTATTAATGTTAATTAAATATCCTTTTAAAATGTATTTCCTAGATATTTACATTTTCTATATATTTGAAGGTAACCAAACAAACCCCAAAAATTGAGTATGAGTCGGTTGACAATAGTATTTTGTGTCCCGGGCCCAACATTAGCAACAGAGTGTTCTGGTTGTCAAAATTTATGATAAACTAAACAGTTTACATTAATTTGATATGCTTGTCCCTCAATAATTTATTATTATTTGTTCGATTCTGATTGACATATACGGTACTGTGTTTGTTGTTACCTAATAATAGAGGATATATTCAGTTTTTAGGCTTATTTAAAGTTGTAAATATGTCAAAAAGAAAGTTGTAAATGAGCAGATTTTCTGTTTGTAGGTATATTTTAAATGAGCTGCGCCACAGCTTGATGCTTTGTTTGGTCGAGATTGTTCAAAAGTTAACAAATCAGATCCTGAGTGTATATTTTGAACCTTGAAACAATTGATCCAGCCAAATTTTTTTAAGAGCATGCGCATTTCTTTAATCATGACCCTTGCCAATACCAAAATTTGACAAAGTTGTTGAGATAATTAAATACCCTGATAACTTGTAAAAGAAAAAATATAACAAAGCCTGAAAAACAAAGGACAAGTAGCATAATTATATATATATATATAGGTCCCGATCTCTAATAATCGTCTGCCCTAATAATTTATCCGCACTTTTTTTATCGCGGATAACAATAACACTTGATTTTTTTTAAATTCAAGAGGACCACGTCGCTTATCCGCGCTTTTTGAGAGAATTTTATGATTTTTGCTACCCGCGTTTTTTTATAACGGATAGATGGTTGTCTGACAAAACCAATTCCATATATATATATAATTATAGTTGACCTCCGGAGTTTAGTCCCGTTGCTATTACTAATACTGTAATACATATATGGAGCGGTAATTTTGTGAATATAATTTTGTGAATATAAAGTTTATATCTACGATTGACAATTGTATTCCTATATACTGTATTATTTTAGAATTTTTTACTACTTGAGACAGCTACCTAAGATCATTTCGGAGGAGTATTAAACTCATAATTATATGTATGAACCATATGCAGGGTACGAAACTTTTAGTGAAAGTTGTTAGTTGCTAAGGTTGTCTAATCTCAAGGGCCACAGACTCTCCAAAAGCTGAAGCAAGGCTCTCCACTACAGCCTACAGACAATAGAACCGTTAAGCTTACAATACAATATGTTTTGATTTTGTGAGTACTCAAACACCAAAGTGAAGAAGGCCACTGATTATGTAGCTTCATTAAAAAGCTAGGTAGGACTGTAGGAGTGTAATTTATTTGCAAGAAGATTAGTAAAAATAATATTAGAGGATAAATAAACAAAAATACCATCAGCCATACTTTATCATGACATGCAATAATTAGTTTTACTAGTAAAGAGTTACTACTACTATCACTTAACACAAGGCAGGATTAGAATTGTTCACTTTAAGTTATGATGATTAGCGTGAAGAGTTCCGGATTGATTGAGTTTGATTCGGTTGGAACGAAAGAGTTGAGTTTGAACGTAAAGTTTATGCGATTAAATTTTTGTTAATTTAATTTAATTCAATTCAATCAGCTAAATTACAATAAGAAGCATTCTAAACTCGACTCAGCTTATTATGTAAGAAATAGAAAAATGAGAGATTACATTTAATTATTAAAAAATTATTTATTTGATAAGAAATTTTGTGACTATTTATTATAGTAATCGGCATGAAACTTGATCGTCATGCTAGAAAATAAAGATTTTCAAGAAATTTTGTCCAAATCGAATTAAAACTCGAATTACAAGTTACAACCCAAGCGAAAAGCAAAAATAAATATTATTTCTCTATCGTTCCAGATTCTGAGTTCGATTCTCGTTATTCGAAATTTATTAAAACAAATACTCCCTCTATCCCATATTAATAGTCTCTTTTGTAAAAATAACGCATATTAAGAAAAGTTAGTTGTACAATAATTTTCTGTGCATATCATATTTATTATGACTATTTTATACTAAATAAAGTAAGTTTTATATTGAAAATGACAAAAAAGAGGATAAGTTTGAATTTTTTTACATTAAAAGTAGAAATGGATAATTATTATGGAACAATTTTTTCTTCTAAAAGAGACTATTATTATGGGACAGATGAGTACTCATTTGTAAGGTTATAAACTTACTTATTTTAAAAAAAAAGAAGATAAAATGTATTACCTATACTAATCACTAATCAGCATGAAACTTGAACGTCATGCTAGAAAATGGAACAGTCACTCTAATCATTTTCAAGATTTTTACTTTTTATACAGTGATCAATAATGGAAAAAAAATAAATGTAATGAGACGGCTTAAGATGCGGGACTTGTAACACACAGAAGTTTTCAATATTCTCATGATAAAAGAGGATTAAAGTTTTGTCATATGAGATGACATTACAATATTACAGAGGGATCCAATGCCCCAAAAGGGGACAACTTACTTCAACTTATGCCTCCAATACCTCCTAGCCTGTTTGTCAATATATAAGGGACAAGTAGCCCTTATAACAAGGGTTCATTCAAGCTTTTGATATCATAAACGACTCTCGTGACCAGCTAGTTGTGTCTCAATCTTACAATGTTGACGAGGATTTATTATAATCTCTTTGTTACAAGCACAGATGTCTAGTCAAATCTGCATTATATCTGTGAGTAAATTTGAAACTAGGTCCCATATTATATTATGGGCAACAGCATGTCCATATCCATCAAAAGATCATGCACTACCAATTCTCAGTGGATGATACAATTAGCAAAGCTTGTTTGTGAGCTAAAGTTCCATATAGGATAATATATATATATATATATATATATATATATATATATATATATATATATATATATATTACGATGTGAAGATAAGAAGTTAATCAAAATAATGTAGCCGAAACATGACATGATATATTCGATTGGCAACAGAACGATTTAAGCCATCACAATGAGATGCATACCAGAGATGTTTAGACCTGACAATATGAATTCAAAGAATTGAACCGAAATACATGAAACCGAGATCTGATTTGGTATTTGAATTTGATAATTTAAAATTTAACTCAATTCGAACGATCTGATCCAAACTGATATTGATTCAGTACAAGTCAAATCTGATAATGAAAAAAATTATAAATACCCTTGACGTAATAGACGGAGTTGGACAAATTTGATAAAAATGCACATGATAAAAAAATTTGAATCTTTCAAGTCTAGTATCTCAAACAGTTTGACAATCCAAGTGTAAAGTGCAAATATATGAAATGCACTTTACTAAAAGAAAAAAGAACCTTGCAAATGAAGCCTATGTACACAACTCTTATCTTATGATTAACTTAGAAATACATACCATACATGACTGAAATGCAAATACAATTATACAAGTAACAAGGACTTGGGGAGCATTTAACTTTTATTCTCTTGCAAAAAGTGTTGGCCTTCTCAAGAAGGCTGCCAGGCCCTCGACTAAAGATATAAAATATTAACCTCGTTTCAAATAGAAAACTATTTCATCTGACCTTTATCCAATAAAAGAAAAAGGCCTGGATATTAGCTTAAACTAAGCATAAAGATAAAAATAAACATTTTGAGCTTTTAATAGTATTCTTACATGTTATAAGGTTTGACCCAGACAACTCTACCTATCTAATATTATAACCATGGGTATTTAATCTAAGTTACTACCAGCGAAGGTAAGTTTCATGTGTGCTCAAAAGTCAAAAGTAATCTTTACCCACCTATTGTATCACTGAGATTACAACACCATAAAACATCAATACAACCAATTTGAATGCATGTCAGAAAATGGTAAGATTGTAGGACTTGGTTGAAAAACTGGTTCACTACAAAAGTTGAGCTTTCATCGCACCCTTTCTCATCTTAAGCTGGCAGTTGAAGCTTGGCATTGTTTTTCCAACTGCAAAAGTATATCTTGCTAAGGTTTATTTGCAAAACGACTAACGATATATTGATACTAATTATTGGTATAAATTAATTACCTGATATAGTAATAGTAGAAGAAATCAGCATATAGAGCAGTTTGGACAAGACCGGAAATGCAAGCTGAGGAAAAGATGCAAGATATTTATTTAAGTTTCAATAAGAAAGATTGATAATCATACACTGATACACAATAATCTACCCGACTTACATATCCAAAGCCTGAAATGTGCCTCAGTAAGGTAACGGTAAATCCAGTTAAGAATGTACAATGCTCGATAGGCCCTGCAATTGACAAGACCGACCAATAACAATGCCTTAGTGACTTTCACTTCAATTATTATGAGTTATCAATCCCGATCTATATAAAAATGGAAATCTCCCATAGTCTTCATACATGTTCTCCTTAAATATATCATTTCGCAAATACTCTATAGAATTGCTTACGGTTTTCCGAGGACAGCAATTTAGACGACAAGTTAACAGTAACAATGTAATATCCTTTGCCAAAACCTACCTATAATAGACGGGAAAGAAGTTAATTTAGTTACTGTCAACAAGTTTGACGCAAGTTCCCACCGAATGAGATATCTACCTACAATTTTGAACAAGGTTGAGACAGGTCGATGTTCCAACAAGTTCAAGCAATGTGGTCTATCTTGGCATCTCAATTTAACTTAATTATTGCTATGTGAATTTCAGCTAACTTTCTATACAATACTGTTGATTTCTATGTGATCTATCATTATAGTATATAGAATATAGAGCCTTCTCCAATATAATTTTTATTTTTGGGCATGAATGAGATTGTCCTTTCCAGTGCTCAGTTCATTATATATATGCAATATTTTCTAACTTAATAAAGTTTCCTATTGTGTCACAAAAAATAAAAGTATCATCATATACAGTTGACTAAATGCACACCATGACATGGTCTCATCTAATTATACTCAGATAAACAGTATCAACAGATAAGAATACTACAAGTTCAGTGGTGATAAAAATCTTCATGTTCAGAAAATACTGTTGCAGAAGAACTAGGGGCATTAAAGTGATCTATCATAAATAGCTTGTGGTCTGTAGAGGTGCTCACAAATAGGCATGATTCGACAAAAAGAGGCATGAAAGCATGAAATTATACTCAACTATAAATCAAAACTAAAAACAAAATAAAAATTATATGAGATAAAACTTGCTGCTGGCAGTAGCAACTAGCAAATGTACTCGTACACAACAATATATGGCCAAAGAATATATCCTGATAAAGACAGAAGTGACACACATAACTAAAGCTGGCGGAAAGAAGAAGGCATGGACATGTGTTGATCAACTTTAACCTATACTACTTTGTACTTATTTTTACAATAGCATAGCACGTCAAAAGGTAATGTGAAGATACCCAAGAAAGAACACATATTGGACAGTCAAGTTGTCCACATTTCCACTTCTTTGCAGAAGAACAAGCTGCGGAAGGATAGCCACCGCCTCCAAGTAGATAGAAAATGCCCAAAAGACCTGCAAAATTTTATCAAGAATTAGCAGTACATCTTAAGCAACAATGAATACCAAAACTGTATTCAGAAGAACAAATGCTGAATGTAATTTACCAAGATATCATATAGACACTATTTCCCCGATAAATCAGCAAATTAAAAAGAAAAAATTAGCTAAGTTAATCCCAACTCATTATTTCACATTGAGCACCGATGCCAAACCCTCGGACATGGGCATGGATAACAGACAATTCATTTTGGGCAAACCATATGCTGGACATATCAGCCAAGTCCAGGTAAAATAGAGAAAATGGCTAACCAGATTACCTTTGTGTCTACTTCTAATAAATGTTACAGCAAAAAACGATACTGAAACAAGTCTACAACCATGTCAACACTCATCCGTAGAAATAAGGAATGAGCTGAGTGTCCTAACTTTTTATAGAACCACTAGGACAATGTTGGAGCATTAGTTTATACCAAATTCCCTAAATTCAAGTAAGGAGCTCATATAGCTAATCTGTTGGATTTGCTCTCCCAGGTCAATTTTCAAGAAATCACACATTTCAAATTTGTTAAACTATTCGATGTCCACAATGCCCAATTATTCTCCTTATTCCTTTATTCTAAAGTGATTCACATTCCTCTATTATTTTTTTACATCTGCCTACCAGAATTGTGTATATTTAACAACAAACATTGCACATTGTCCATAAGTGGTATGAAACGATAACAAAGCTTAAAAACTAGGAATATATCATTTATTTCTATAGATATATTTTAGGGAGCCCCAATTATTGGGTTCCTAAAACGAATGACCGTAAACATACTAAAGAGTCATGGGAGTTGCAATATGAAATCAAGAAAAACATTCAAACAATAAATTTCATAGCTGTCAGCAACCAATGCTACAAGCCTCAGTAATCCTGTGACTCATTTCCTATAAAAGAAAAAATTGAATAGTTAAAGCAGATCAAGGTATTAAACCCAATATAATCAAGACTAACTAGCCTTATGCAGAGATTAAATAAAAGTCTGCATAATCGCAAGATGGTCAATCTTTAAGGCATACAAAATGAGTCTTTTAGGCCTATGAAATATTAAATTTGTAATTCATTGAAATGTGAGCAAGGGAGAAAAAACCGCAAGCCAAATGAATAGAACAAGATGCAAACAAATAAGAAATTATCATTAAACTTTGAAGTTTCAGCGGTAAATTTTTTAAAATAAATTTTGTATGACATATTTTGTTTTGGTAAAATATCAAAGAAATATTACTGAACAACACACAGTTATTCCACTTCACTTATATTACATAGTAGCTTCTAGTTATGTTCAAACACCAGAACTATCAATACCATCAACCAGCTTCAGGAATCGGGATTGGGCTTGTATATAGCAACTAGACTCGAAAATATGGCATATAACCTTATAATACTGTGTACCCCCCACCCACCCACCCACCCACCCACCCAAAATTCCATGTTGGGAGTTATATTTTACCTTTATGGTGGAACATCCTTGAATATACTTAAACTAATTCCTGTGATATTTAACTATATAAATTACTTGAGAACTTCAACAAAATACCAACTCAACTAGAATGTGCCTTTTATTTTACATCAAATACTAATATCACTCTTTAATAAACCTGATCTACTTTCATCTCTATTTTTTTTTCTTTTAACAAATAGATATAACTTGTGCCCCAACTAAGATAAATCCTACCTCGGCCAATGAGTCGAATGAAGAAAAATGCAACTCACCTCCAGAAAAGTGAATTTGTCGTGAACTATTAATGCCAACACCAAGCATCCCAACACCAGAAACAAATGGCGAAACGTGTCTAGTGCCTGATCATAGGACCTCCTAACAATTCGATGCCGCCTCATGCACCAAACAATGGCCAATGTGGTTCCAATAAACACGACTTTCATCACAGTATTATACACTGAAATAAAATCCGTGAACAAATTGAAATACCGAGTCACGAACACCAAAGCATACAATTCTTGCGTCTTCAATGAAATCCCTAATCACATTCAATCACTATATACATTCAGTACAAACCTTCAATCACTTTATTAATATCTCAATGAAAAACAAAAACACAAACATATATCTGTAAGTTTGTATGTACAGCTCTTGCATAATGCATCTTTACTGAAGCCCCTAATCACATTTAATTCCTAAATAATCACTATAATAATTCAAATTCATATAAACCTTATAACATTCACAACGCAACACGAATACACAATCAATAGTGTGTGCATACATCGCTTGAAACTTTCGTAAAATCCCTAATCACATTCAGTTGCTATATACTCCTTCTAATTCAAAATACACATCTGCTTAACTTTTTAGCACGCATTTTAAAGAGCTTTAACCAAATAAGATAATTTTATTCATAAAAAGAAAATTTTAAAAATAATACCTCTAACTATGCAACGAGTGCGTCTAAAAGTCAAACAGACATGTATTTGGAAACCGAGTAGTACAATACTTGAAATAAACCTAATTACAATAACAATAAAAAATAAAAACACAAACACATAGCTACAAGTGCATAATCACAGTTACGATTGTGTTTGGGAACACGAAATTCATTACGAAATCACATTTATCTATTTTATTGCCTGTAGGCTGTAGAGCTCTTGCATCTTCAGTGAAATCGCTAATCACATATAATCAACAAACATTTATCACAAAAACTTCAAATAAACATCATAAAAATCGAAAAAAATAAAAACACGAATATGTAAATTAGTGTGTGTGTGTGTGTGTGTGAGGACCTGCGCATGATTTGGTGGCGTAGATTTTGAGGAGAAGAACGAGAATACTGATTAAATGAGTCATATCACCGGCGAATCGGAAGATATTCATGGCTAGTTGAGTAAATTTGATGAGTTTATGTGCCCTAGATATGTATGTATGTATGTATGTATGTATGTATGTATATTGAATGTAAAAAACAGGGAAAGAATGAAAGGGAGGGGGGTTTATTCTGGACAGGACCAGAGAAATGCTGACTTGTCAAACTTGACACGTCTAAGCCTCCCGCGTGCCTTCTTATCAAGCTATTGGTCCCACCAATTATGTGATGGTTTGTGATTCCTTAAACTTAAAATAAATAATTTATTTTATTTTTTTACATATTTTTATATTTTTTTTAAAGATAAATATTTATTTTAGAATTTTAAAATCAAATATTATCTTCAAAATAAAAAATAAGTTACTTATTTTCAGAAAAAGTACATACATACTTACTTTTTTCCGGAATAAGCTACGAGTGATTTTAGGGGCTGCCCTTTTGCCGGAAATAATTTATTTATTTTCAGAAAAAGTATGTATATATGTACTTTTTCTGAAAATAAATAACTTATTTTTTATTTTGAAAATAAGATTTGGTTTTAAAATTTTAAACTAATTTTTAATATTTAAAAAAATGTCAAAATATGTATTTAAAAATAAATAAATAACTTATTACTTATTTTTAAGGAATCCCAAACGGGGTTTATCGTTTTATTTTCTTTGAAAAGTCGAAAGGTTGGAAGGTATACTTGGTCAAGATTTAAATATAGAGAAATTAAAAAAATACTCATTTTTTTATAAATTTATTCATATATTTTCTATATTTATTAAAATATTTTAAAAAATATGATTTGTAATTAAATATGTCAACTTTCTCAACCTCCCGAGAAAACGAGATCAACACTTATAGTAGTTGTTTTGATTTACGATTATAGTGGAGAGAAACATATTTGTATCGATTTTATTGGAATTTCTCCCTTAAACAGGATTTAGTACTAAAATATTTATAAATGATCAAGCAGAAGTACATAAACAAGATCAAGCGTGTAGGGATAACTAATATATGTTTATGTCATTTGCTTTTGAAATTTCAGATTCTTAGTTTTTTGACGCTATTAAATATTTTCTAGAATTCATAAAATTATGAATAAAAATGTTTTACTTATTGGTTCAGCTGAATATCTTTTAAGTATCTATTTCAACGGATAGAATTTACACTTTAACGAGGTCTTGCAGCACAGTTTGTTACCCGTTTATCTTGTACATATGTAACTTAAACTTTTATTATCATTTATTAAATAGAACAAAAAATAATATCTATTTTATTTGTTTGTTCAATTTACGATAATAGTTAAATTTTAATTAGCCTTTATACCATTGTTATAACCAAAATTCTAACATGGATATTTCTATTGGGTCTCACCATGGATTGGGTCTGACTTAGAAGTGGTTGGCATTTTATAAAGGAGGAGTGGGTTTGCCCTTTACCAAAGAGGTAGCACCCTCGACTACCTCCGGGACGCGTCCTCTCTTTGGCAAAGGAAGTTTGGGCTCGTCCTGTTCACACAATACTGATCTATTCAATTGCTTGGAAGGATATCTTGTATCGAAAAATATGTTCTTGTAATATGAAGACCCTTCATCTCTACTGATGTATATTTTTCTCTGTAGATCAGATTCACAGCGGAAAAGTAATTTTAGATTGCTTCTATAAAGAATTTAATCACCAAGAAACAAAACTAAAGGATCGATTTGCTTAGATTGCTTAAAGAAATTAATCACCCACAAACTAAACGAAATCTGGATAAGAAAGTTTAAAGGAATTAACCACCAACTCTCTAGGGTTTTGCAAGTATAAAACTCACGATTTTATTCATCAAATTCTTCTCTCTTAAAAGATTACAATATATGGGTATATATAGGCAAGGAATATAACCTTAACCTAAAACAATTAGGATTCTCAATTAGATTCAAAATCAGCTAGGAATTTGCTAATACTTGAACCCAAATTGGAAACCAATCAAAAGCCCAATCCAAATAGGAATTACATCAAAACCATATTCAACTAGAAAAATAAATCCTAAGTGCTTAAAACAAGAAAAACCCTTTCAAGTGAAAGGTAAAAACTTGCAAGCCAAAATTTACTTAATATAATTATCTAATAATAACCCCAACATAATAAATCAACCAATGTTGGTAATTAAACTAATTATTGGCTTCACAATAGATTCCCATGAGATCAAATAGATCAGCCATAATGCTCCTGCATCATACTCCTCTTCTTCGAAAACAATTGTCCTCAATTGTACAATAGATACATATGAATATCTTAATGTCATACTCCGCATCATCTAGTCCACGAGTTATCCTCGATGAGGAGTTATGGAACGTTGTCAACCTTAACTTCAAAGATCAGTTCTCTGTACTCAGACGAGTTACCCTTGTGTGGGAGCTTGTGACATGTCACGCGTCTGAGGTGGATATAGTGATAACCTCTAGTCAAGGTTCCCCAGAAATAGTTATAGTGAGTCGACTTGATCTCACGAAATCCGAGTCAAAGTCATATTTATGAAGTATGTGGACTTTCTATTGGGTTTTGGACTATCCGAATGAGTCTCGATGTAGAGACTTCTTCCAAGTAGGTTTCGATTTCGACTTTGAATTGAAAAAGAAAACCTTTTTATATCGAGACTCTACTTACAGTAAGAACTACGTAAACTTGAATCCCCATAAATATGGATAAGTAGGCACATTGTAAGGGTTTTGAATAGAATTACTCATTGAAGGCCATATATGATGCCTTGTGGTGTACTCTTACGGAATAATTTTGGGTGATGATTGATGACTGATATGTATGGAGTTGTATTGTGCTTTTAAGAGTTAATATTACACCATTTATGATGGCTGGCCCATATCATATAAGAAGCTCTATTTTTTAATATTCAGTTACGTTACAAATTCATTAAATGAGTTAATAATAGTGATCATTTCGGTGGTTATATTTTGTTATGTTTAAATTTATTAGCTAATGTTTAACCTTGATTTAAATTTATTATCATTATTTTTATTTTTTTAAATGCTTTTATGAGTATAAGTTATGTTTTATAATTAGTATTAATGTTGATAGTTAGCACTTTAAAATATAAGTACTCATATTATTTTAATATTTTAGTATTATCATTTACTCATGTGTCTATCTAACGGGATCGCTTTATATTTACTAGTTTAATTGTAATAATATTTTGAATGATTTTTGGACGATTTCGAAATAAAATCCATAATTTTCACAAAAAAGACTAGTTTTACCCAACACGTCTTTTTTATGCAGTAAGATATATCTCAATCTTCTAAAAGCTTTCATATATTCAGTCCATTTAAGTAAGTAGGACATCTTATGAAGGTGATTGATTTCATCATAGTTTTCAACCCAATCGAATAAATCTTAATATAGTTTTTACCCCGACTACAGTCCAATATAAGGAAAAGGGTCAAGAGATGAAAAATACTTGCCCTAGTTAAATCATGAATTTCCTTAAAATAAATCGAGTTATTTAGTAAGATGTTCTCAGTTATTGGAAATAATTTGAAACGTGATCAAGCAAAAGAATATCCATTACAAAGAGGTAGAGATTACTTTGACCAAGGGCATGCACATTTTCACAAATATATTTCTCACATACAACATTAATCAAACAAATCATGTATAATGATTGCAACAAGAGTACTTCAAGCCAATACAAAACAGTGCTAAAAGCGCCATTACTTTTCGACATAAGGATAAAGGAGCACATATCTCACTCATAAACCAATAAAATCAACAAACTTCATGTGCAACTCATTAATAACACTAGAGTAACAAAATTTTCATATTAAATTCAATTGTTGAAGGAGGTTTATTTGAGACGTAACTAAGACATGCCCATTTTCCATCAAAACAGAATCAAGGCAAACATTCATATTCTTCCTAAAACTATCAAGACCATCATTTGCAGCATAACTAGATGCATTGTTAAATTCAAAAGTGTTGGAGTAAAGAGTAAAGTGACAAAATAAAACTTGTTTACCCTTTCCTTTAAAGGCACATCGGTCTCTCTGCCCCTTTATATTCATATTTGATTTGCCCAAATCATTAATGGTTTTCTTTATAGATAAACCTGCAATTTTATGTTGTATTCTCTTTTCAAGACCATTAAAGTTTAAAAGTTGAATGTAGGAAATGAGGGTTTAAGGAGAGATTTCGTGTGTGGAAGTAACTTTGTTTGTAATTCTTCATATTCAAAACATGCATTATCATTAATACTATATAAGTATCCAAATTTAAATATGGTTTAAGAAAAACATCCTAATAAGAAGATTTAAAAACTTTAGAAGATGATGTGGAGGCGTGAACAGAAAAGAGATAATAAGAAAAAGTAAGGGGAAAAGAAACACAAGCGAAGATTTTAAAAGAAGGGTGGTTAAAGTTAGAAAACAGAAAAAATGGTAAGAAAGTCGACTCTCATTTGATTTTTAGTAACTTACATTTATAAAATTAGTTCTTTCAAACCCGTTAATTAGACTTCATGTTCAAATCAAATTAAATCTATTAAAATTGACATTAAACATGTGTTTAGAACTTTTGGATTGTATTTTAGTTTACATCAGACCTTTAAAAAACTGAAATTCTAAAAAATTAAAATTGATGTAAGTATTTTATTGAGTCTAAACATTTATTGAAACTCAAACATCAAAATAAATTATTTCTTTAAATCTAATGCGAAATTTGGCCACTTTTTTCCAATTTCAGAATAAATTATCTACTAATTTGAAATTCGATTTAAATTTTGACCCCACCAATATTTTTATTTTTTAACTAAGGCCTTGCTCCCAAAATTTTTAGAGGTGGAAAGCTGAGAAATGTAAAACAAAAGTAAACGGAAGTAAGTGTAACAAGTTTCACTAACTTGCTCCCGAATTCAAAAATTAAAGAATGAAACTAGTTTAATTAGTGTGCTCCCGAGTTGGAAGGAAAGTATATAATAATCAAATTATAACTTTATCCTTAGATTTAAAAAGTAAGAATTAGGTAATAAAGGTAAATTGGTAATATCAAGTCTTTTTTAATTTACATCCCCAACTTTTCCCTTCATGTCATTTTTGGAGTGAAAGTTTTGTAAGAAAAGTATATTATAAAATTTTCATTAATTTATACTTGCTTTCTTTCTTAAAAAATATTTGGGTACATGAATAGGAATACAAATTATATTAGTTGTTTTTCTCTTTATATGTTTTCCTCCCTTTTTAAAACTCAAAAGTAAGGTGTACAAAATATGGTGCTTAGAGCATGTTATATTTTTAATTAACAAATATGACATTGGAGCACGTTAGAACAAGTCCAATGCATAACTATATTTAGTCCTAAAGATATAATATAGAACCAAAATTATAAAATTCAACTTCAATGCATAACTAGTCTTAGTTAGATAAATGCATAAATGGATATTTTGGTCTCATATTTAGAAATAAAGATAGCTATAACTATCATTGCCACATCATTAATTAATTAAAAATGGAGTGTAAAGATTTCCACTTTAAATGAAAGTTGATGAATTGGATAAAATGTATTAGGAATATATTCATTTGATGATGTACAAAATACTAGAAAATGGTCTATCATACTTTATCGGTAATAAGTCTTTCTAGTCTCTGAAATTTTTTATAAACAGAGTCTAGATAGTCAACATTTATTTATAGATGTCATTTATACTATGAAGATTTTTAGAAGAAAATGAAACTAGAGTCTGGATGCAAATCAGAGTCTGGAAGTCGATCAAACTCTATAGACAATCAGAGACTGTAGATCATCAGAGTCTGAAGGTTTTCAGAGTCTGTAAAGATGAATCTGAATTTGGAAGGTGATCACAGTAATGGAAAGTCTTCGAAGAAAGGCAAATATATTGCAGATATGATACGGGAAGGAAAGGAAATTACAGAAGGAAACTGTTAGCTAATAATTAGGAATTCTATTCTTATTGTAATTTGATTTTCTGTTATTAGTTGATAGGCAGCTCTCTATATAAACATTCTATATAACCTAATTTATTTTGTCGAAGTTTTTGAGAGCATAGAGTTAGAGAGAGTTGTTGTGATAAAATACAGAGAAGCTGCTAGGATTTGTGTACACCCTATGATAGTTTGTATTCATACATCAATAATACAAATAATATTCATTCATATCTTTGTGTTTGTTCTTTGTTTTTGATTCAAAGTTTTAATTTACATTAAGTTTATTTTAATCAGACAAAAATATCACACAAGTATTCAACCCCCCCTTCTACTTGTGGAACTGGGAAAACAAAATGTTAGTTAAAATTAGAATTATTTAGTTATAAAATGCAACTAACATTGCAGTGTAATACAATTTTATCACCAAAAAATACTTTTTAGTGTCATATCATAACAATTGACTACAATAATTTTACATCTGAATTTGCTCTTATAAACTATTTAGATACCAGTTTTGCGTTTTGCCAATAGATCTGGATCCCATGAGACAAAACTAATGTACCTAGCAAGAATTTTTTGTATCGCAAGACAAAGCAAATGAGTTTTATATTTTTATTGATACTTTTACATGCAGTGAGTACTACGGCTGAGTAAAAAACCGAAATAAAATTGAAACCGAACCGAAATCGGTTAAAATCGATAAAAACTGATCCGCATAAAATCAAAACCAAAACCGAAACCGAAAAACTAAAAACTGAGGTTCAATCGGTTCTGATTATAGGTTAAAACCGAACTGAACCGATTATTAAAATAATTTAATTTATTATATATATATATAAATTTTAAAATTTTAAATATATTTATAAGTAAATAACTATATATATATATATATAAAAGCTTGGGCCCGAGAATATGTTGGACTCTTGTAGTCTAGTTGGGCTTAACTTAAGAATAGTGGACTGGGCTTTTATAAGTTATACGTTATACATGCACTCTTATCAGTTGTTCATCTCTCCACATTCTGTGATTTGCGAACTCCACCGAGTCTCTGACTTGCTTGCTATTAGACACTCCTCTGGTCCATTATATAAGGCATTTAGAGAGTTTTGTTTGGTACATAATAAAAGTCATTTCACACTAAACAAGACTTGTGTGTATTGATAACAGTATACGATGTTTGATTCCAACAAAACTATAAATACATGTATGTTGATAAACTCAAATATTTTTCCACAATACTCAGTACTATCATTTCATTTTTGCAAAGATTTATTGTTTCACTTTATAAAACATGTTCTTTCAACAGAGTATACATTAAAAAAAACAATATCACAATATTTATAATTAAAAAATATAATATTCTTCTAAATTTAATATAAACAATGACACATATATTATTTAAATATTTAAATTTAATAATATAAAAAATTAACTAAAACAAATAAAAAAGAAAAGCACTGTACATAAAGTATAAAAAAAGAACTAAAACAATACAAATTGTATTTAGACTTTGGTCATAATTATGCTATAAATAAAAAGTTATACATTCTAAAATAAATAAAAAAGAAAGAGTATATATAAAGTATAAATAAATGAACTAAAATGATTATGTTTGTTTGTAAATAAATTCTCCAATTCAATTCTTTTAAATAATAAAAAATTCAGTTTTTAAACCTTTATTATTAGTTATAATCTACTCTATGTAGAATATTTTATATTTAAAATTTAACCTTAATTATAATAAAAATAAAATTTTTATACAAACATAAATAAAAAGAGAGACTATAAAATACTTCATAAAAAGAACTTGTTATACCCAATATTTGGACATGGGTTCTAGGCAGACCCAATGACATAAATTGGTCGGCCCACCTTGCATCCGGGTCGCATTGCTCTAAAGATGTTAAAATATTCTAAGACCCTTGGCCAATCGTGAGGTCGTCGCTAGCTCACCAGCCTTAGACTCATTCAGCTGTAAAAAGGAAGAGAGAGGATAACCGGCCCCCGGTTCGCTTCTCATCATCACCTCTCCTCCAGGTCACGTAGATCTGACATAAAAGGAACCTCAGCCTGGGTCGTTCGGCCGGACCGCTCTATCCAGGTCGCTTCGCTAGCTCGAAGTACTTAACACGGATTTCTCATAAATCGCTGAAAAGCTCTTAGCCTCATGGGCTCACCTCACTTGATATTATTTGTTAATCTGAAGACTATAGAAGGCCCCCGGGATCCGCTCTCATCTCATCAAGGGATCCGCTCAGGGTCACCTCGATATACTACTCCCGCAAAGTCACATCGCGCACAACTCCCTACGGGGACCCCTTGCTCTACAACTCCATGACATCCCTCATAGCCGAATGGGCTTGGGTCATGACAGTTACATACATCTAGGAATCCTGCCCTCCACATCCGCACAGACATGGGCTAAAACCCTTCACGTCTGAGGATTTGAGCTTGATGAACCGGACCAATACCTAACCCATATAGGTAACTTGTATTCCAAGAACTACGTGTAGCTTAAACCCCTATAAATAGGGTATGTAGGCCTATTGTTTCAGTTGAATCGACAATTAGCAGCAAGAGAACCAACATTTTCTCTAGCCTTCTAACGAATCAAAAACAAGATCAACTACAAAAATCCTTCAATTTCCTCCCGTGTTCTTCGCGTTCTTCATCAAATTCATCAGCAAAATCATCATATTTTACTCGGTGATTCCAGCAAACCTCTAAATTACTGTTATACTAGTTTCTTCCTACAACAATTAGGGCTAGAAGGAGGCCAACTCTTGACATCTGAGGGAGAAAGATGTATAACACTGGGAGAACTGGAAATAACTCAGGAAGTGTGAGAGTTGGGGATGACATGACCCCAAAGAACACCAACGAGAACCCGCCTCAAACTGACACCAAGCTCTTGGAATTCTTGAATGAGATGGGCCAGCAGATGCTCGATTTCAACAAAAGAATGAGGTGGATAGAGAGGAAAAACGCCTCTAGGAAGGCTAGTATAAGCGTCTGACGAAGAATGGGGAGGTCCATTAAGTCTAAGCAGATCAAGTCGGCTATGAAGCCTCTTGACCTCATGAATGACTTTATGAAGGAAATGATGAATCTTTAGAATGGGATGAAGTGATCTCAGTCAGGCGCGGTAGGCCCATGAGACCCCTCCTAGGTCACTTCATGGCCCAACCCCCCCTAAGGCGAGGTCCACCAGTGTTTTCGATAGGGTCAGGAAAAGACTAACGGAGCATGACCTAAAGATGAAGCTGGAGAGAGCCCGAGATAAAAACACTAAGGCAAGGTCCTCGAGTCCGGCACGTGAAGCAGAAGGATCCCCTCACTGTCGTGAACGCGCTAGGTCCCCTCCTAGGGGAAGAGATGAATAAGCTCAATCTGCGATAAGTGGAGAAGGCGGAGGCCGAAGGCGTGATCATGCACCACCTCTATCACATAGAGCTGACAATGGAAACAATAACGATGAGAGGCTGGGAAACCTTCGTGTGGATGATCTCAGGCAGCTCTTGGAGCGGATGGAGATGGAAAAGAATGTTATGAATCCTCTCTCCACCCAGTCACCCTTCACTAATGAGATCCATGTCACTCATCTGCCCGTCATCTTCAGGAACAACCCAAACCTCACTTTCAGCGGTGAGATCGACTCAGTTGAATATCTGATCCGGTTCAACACTGAGATGGAGGTCTACCAGGTCTCTACGCTAGCCCACTGACAGCTCTTTGCCATTTCTCTCAGGGACAACGCCCAACAATAGTTCTCCAAGCTCGGTCCCATTATCATTGATTCTTGGGAGATACTGGCAGACATATTCATCAAGCATTTCCAGTCCTCTATGCTATATGCCACACTTGTGGCTACTCTTGCCAATGTTAAGCATAGAGAAGGAGAGACCTTGCAGGATTACTTCAAGAGGTTCAATGCCGAAGTACCCCGGGTCAGAGGAGCAACTGATGAGGCAGTAGAGGACTTCCTAATAGTGGGACTCAAGGATGGAATTGATTTCTAGAAGAGCCTCCAAGATAAGACACCTGAAATATTGTCTAAATTCTATAGGCAAGCCGAGCCCTTCAAGTGGGTCGAAAAATCTATGTTAGACTTGAAGAAAAGTAACAGCAGTTTAAGCCGGGAGAAGAATAACAAATGTAAGAGATCCTGGAACTCGGATAACAGAACTAGGGGTCGTAGAGACATGAGTCCTAACCCAAGAAAGTCTGACAGAAAGGAGAGGGATAATTCCCTTCGGAGCAACAGATCAGAAGATAGGAGGTCCTATTAGAAATATGATCGGCATACTCCTCTAGTGGCCCCAATTGAGCACATCTATGCCATCAATGCCACCGAAGGGATATTCAATAAGCCTTTACCCATGACAAATTATGGAAAAAAGGACTCTCAAAAGTTCTGTGCTTATCATGATCAGTCGGGCCATGATACTGCTGACTGCAGACATCTGAAGGATCAAATTGAGGACCTCATTAGGAGCAGGCACTCACTGAATGGGTAGTCAGAGAAGTGAAGAAGTACTAGGGGGTGACTATCATAACGTCCCGCCTGCTCCTTCTCGGGATAAGGCACCTCAGAATAAAAAGAGACCTGGGCTAGGCAACTAGAGAAGGCAACATCCATGTTATCATAGAAAGGTCCTCATATTGGTGGAAATAGTAAAAGGGAAATGGAACGGTACGCTCAAGAAGCTAAGGAACGTTCTCTCACTAACATCCACCACCTCTCGTAGAGACCTCCCAAGCTGTTTAAGGGAGAGGAGACTGATATTATGTTCACCGAAGATGATGCCAAATGGGTTCACCACCCTCATAGTGATGCCCTGGTAGTTACAATGAAGACCGGCTCATCAAATGTGTAGATAGTACTTGTTGATAATGGGAGTGTTGTTAATGTCCTCACTTATGACGTCTACCAGAAGATGGGTCTCCTTGACAAGGACCTCACACCTACTATCGGCCAGCTCTATGGGTTCATCAAAGGTCTCTTCAAACTCCCCATCACTCTAGGGGAGGAGCTCTGCATGACCACCCAAGTTGCCAATTTAATGGTGGTAGACCATCACTCTGCCTATAATGCCATCGTTGGCAGACCCATACTGAAGGAAATGAGAGTGGTGACCTCCATTTACCACCTCTCAATGAAGTTCTCCACTCCCAAGGGGGCATGATATGTTAAGGGCTACCAATATGACTCTTAGGAATGTTATAACAATGCCATCAGGTCAGCTGAAAAAGCAAGCATGGAGGTGGAAGCCATAAATGTAGAAGACTACAAGCCGAGGTCGGGTGATACCATGATCAAACCAAAAATAGAAGACGCTATGTGTAACATCATCACCATCGAAGAGTTCCTATAAGATTACTTTGAAAGCATGAGAATTCAAGTAGAGCCGGTACCGGGGGTACTCATGATGAAGCCCTCTCAGCTAGTTCAAAATTTTCTAGAAGGAATTGTGGATGAGGCTAGCGATGATGAGGAGACCCTAGAGTAGTTAGCAAGATGACTCAGTAAGGGGAAATGGGTTCGAAAGGAGACCTCAACATTGATAGATCTCCCCACCGGAATCACTCGTGAAGTCACGGTCACTTCTGAAAGATTAGTCAACCCAAGTGGACCCGGGGTACACATTGGAGAATCAAAGTAACAAAAAGCTCTTTATTGAAGAAGTAGAAGAAGTGAGCGACACTCAGGAGTTTGGGGTGGACATAGATCCACTTATTCCCTCTCACGTGGAAAGAGCTGGGGCAGTTGAAGATACTATCACAACTCTGGTGGAAGCACATGATCCTTATAAGTGGTTGAAGATTGACTCTAATCTTGGCCCATAAATGAGAGACTCTCTAGTCTCCTTCCTCAAAAGTAACCTGGATGTGTTTGCCTGGTCTCATGCCGATATGGTAGGAATCGACCTGAAAGTTATGTGTCACTGACTCAACATTGATCCAAATAAGAAGGGGGTGAGGCGGAAAAGGTGCCCCATTAGTGGAGGAAGAGCCGAAGCTCTCAAGGAAAAAGTAGATCGACTCCTCAATGTCAGCCTCATTAAAGAAGCTTTCTATCCCACGTGGCCATCCAATCCGGTTTTCATCAAAAAGCCTAATGAAAAGTGGAGGATTTGCATAGACTTCACTGATCTAAACAAGCATTGCCCTAAAGACAGCTTTCCTTTTCCAAGGATTGATAAGCCGGTAGACGCTACTACTGGTCACACACTACTTAGCTTCATGGATGCTTATTCAGAATACAATCAAATTCCCATGTATGAGCCCGATCAAGAGAACATAGCCTTCTTCACTGATAGGGGCCTCTATTACTATGTTAGAATGTCTTTCGGCCTGTTTAACGCCGGATCCACCTATCAAAGGCTGGTCAACATGATGTTCGAGAAACAAATTGGTAAAACTATAAAATTGTACGTGGATGATATGCTGGTTAAGTGTAAGGAGGCCTCAGATCACGTTGGCCACTTAACCGAGATGTTTGGCATCTTGAGGAAGTACTGGCTAAAGCTCAATCTCTAGATATGTGTGTTTGGGGTAGAATCTAAAACATTCCTAGGCTTCATTGTTAATCACCGGAGAATCGAGGCCAACCCCACCAAAATTAAAGCCCTAATGGAGATGAGGTCACCCAGAAGTGTTAAGGAGGTACAGAACTTAACTGGTCGAATAGTGGCTCTAAAGTGCTTTATCTCTAAATCATCTGACAAGTGCCAAGAGTTCTTTAAAGAAATCAAGAAGATAGAGAAGAAATTCGAGTGGACTCTTGAATGTGAAGAGGTCTTCCAAAAGATTAAGGAGCATCTAGGCAGCCCGCCTCTCCTATCTAAGCCTTTGGCAGGGGAGAGTTTAATTCTCTACCTCGTTGTCTCAGATTTCTTGGTTAGCGTTGTGTTGGTCAGAGAAGAAGGGGACACTCAATTCCCCGTGTATTATATGAGCAAGATAATGCTTGATGCAGAGACTCGGTACACTAATATGGAAAAGTTGGACTATGCTCTAATTCTAGCATCAAGGAAGCTTCGTCCCTACTTTCAGGCCCATAAGATTGAAGTGAGAACCGCCTACCCTCTAAGACAGGTAATGCATAAGCTAGAAACATCTGGCAGACTACTAAAACGGGCAGTTGAGCTAGGTTAGTGTCGTCTCCTACAAGCCCTGCAGTGCTATAAAGGGGGCAGGGTCTAGCTAACTTCATTCTGGAATTCCGGCCTCACATTGAGGAGAACTCGTAACCCTCATCGAGATCTTGGGTGCCCTGAAATCAAAAATCAGTGAGAATAACTCTCCATAGTGGACTTTATATGTTGATGGAGCTATGAATAATGAGGGAGATGGTGTATGAATAGAGCTCATCACACCAAAAGGGCACATACTCAACACAGCTATCCACTTCACTTTCCAGGCCACAAACAATGACGCTGAATATGAAGCCCTCATATCCGGCCTTAAACTAGCCTTGGAAATGAAGGTGGAAAACTTTAATATTTTCAGTGACTCCATACTAGTTATCTACCAGATTAAATGTGGGTTCAAAGCTAGAGGTCCTCGTACTGAGCTATACCTCAAGTGCTCACGAAGGCTCATTGGCCTCTTTAAGGAAGTTAAAATTGAACAACTCCCACATGAATAAAATGTTCGGGTAGATGCACTGGCCAAGCTCAACTCTCAATGAGAGGCCACTCTGTTGGGGGTCATCCCCTTCGAAATTCAGAGGAAGCCCAGTGTCCCCGAGGAATCAGATGAGAAGAAGCCCTCACCACTTGCGCTAATGGAGATTGAAGTTGAAAATCCATCCCCAACTTGGATGACCCAAATATGGGACTACATCAAAATGGGCTCACTACTTGAAAACAAGAATGAAGCCAGAAGAATCAAGAACAAGGCTGTGTGGTATGTTAATCACTAAACTTTGACTTCTTCTCCAACTTTGGCTTTCTGCATTCATTAGAAAAGTAATTAGCTAATCCACAGTTAAAACATTTGAATTGAGTCTTGTCAACAAGATTTTTGCCTTGTTGATTGTCTTTCTTAAACTGAGATCCAGGCCTTTGCATAGGATTTCTCTTGAATTTGAGTTTTGAAAATTTCCTTGATAGAAAAGCCAAATGCTCATTTATCTCGTCCATTTCATTATTGGTATCTCACTCATCATCTTTAACTATTTCTTTTATTATGCTAATTGAAGATTCATCATATCTAATACAACTTGCACTATTGCCATTATTTTATTTCTTCCCTTCCTTAATAGACACATCTTCACAAGATTCTGCAAATTGCTTATCCTTGACCACCAAGGCAAAAGACTTCTCTTTCTTTTGACTTTTCTCAATCTCCTCATCTTGCTGTAGTTCCAACTCATAGGTCTTCATGTTAGGTCCAAAGTGTTGTAGAGGGGGGGGGGGGTGAATACAACTGTTTCGAATAATGAGAGAATAAACTATATGTAGGTAATAAATGATGACACAGAATTTCAAGAATATATCATTATATTCATTGAAGGATTTGCTACAACATTCATAAAAGCATCATGATCAGTTGAACAATAAATACAGCAATTAAAGCTAGATTCAACTGATCCTCTCTCTCACTTTTTGTTTTACAGTAAATGCTCTCTCTTTTAAAAATATCGTTGAATAATAGAGATGATGAAAGTCTATCTACTAATAAAAACAAAGTGCTGCTTTTATAATGTCATGTAGTCTTGATCTTGTCCTTTTTGTGTACGTGGCCCAATCAGGACTTCGACAACAAAAAGTACTTTCCCAACAACTCTGGATCAACCGTTCACAATAAGCCACTTGTCCCTTGAACATTAAATGTTACATATCGACCCACATCTCGATCTCGGCCTGGACCCATCTCGATCTCGATCTGTGAGAATCTCGATCTCTATCTGTGAAAATCTCGATCTCGATCTCGATCTGTGAAAATCTCGATCTCGATCTCGATCTCGATCTGTGAGAATCTCGATCTCGATCTCGATCTGCCGTGGATCGAGATTTGCCTTGCAATGTTTTACTTCAATTATAAATCTCGACCCGCATCTCAATCTGCTGTGGATCGACATTTGCCTTAGCAAATATGCACTCATCCAATGTTAACCTTCTTTAGTGACTAATTGAGGATTAACCTTTATGAGCAAGTTTCCCTAGCTTCTTCAATTTCTTTTCCTCACTCAATTCAAATGAGATCTTCTATTACTGACATGAACTTGCCTCCAATGTCCTGACACTTGATGCAATGGTCTGGTTCATAAGTGACTAGTCTTGTAGGGTTCTTGCTTCTGAATGTCAGTTCTCATTTGTTGATTAACCTTTACATTATCCAGATGTTGATATACATTACATGAAATCACTTTGGTCTTCTTGATACTACTTTGACACTAATTTGATTCTCCATTAGATAAGTTAGGGCATGAGCAATACTGAGATTGAACTTCTTCTCACTTATGCATCCTTGATTAACCAAATTAGTTACTTGTAGTTACCAAGTATCATTACCATTTCTTCAGTTGATTGATTCCATGTGCTTCTTCAGTTTCTCTTGTTTTTGCTGTTGTTTTATCTTTTACCTAGTTGAGTTACATAGTAATTAAGTCTTACAAGTTAGTACACCTATGCCTTTCAATCTCCCCCTATTTGATTGTCTAACAATGACAACCAAATTCACAATGAGGATAACTCAACTAACCAGGGACTGAAAAAGATAAACTAACATTCATAAACGATCATGTCAACTTGCATAATGCTTGGCTTGATTAACTAGCTTCATGTCTATCACTGATACTTCAAGTGCCAAAATTGGACACCTGTTGGCTCGATCAAATGGCTTCATGCTCTTCTAGAGATTTTCTCTAAGTACTTAAGAGCACGGTCCACTCAATCTTCAATTATCCCTCTGAAGTCCTTTTAGCAGTATTACCACCGCCGAACTTCGCGAAATAATTGACGCCTAATATAAACCAGTTTCAAGACACTTAGCTAACTAACTTCTACCTTACACTACACAAGAAAACAGATAATGTACTTACAATGCAGGAAAACAAGAAAACAAATTACAACGCAAAGAAACATTACAAGCTTAATACATTAAAATCTCGATTTCTTGCGCTCCTCTTCCTCACGAGCTTTCTTCTTGGCTGCCTTTTCTTTCTTCATGAACTCAGGGTTGCAGACTTCATCCAATCTTTTCTTGAGAAGATTAAGTCCTTCTGCTTCCACATGATTTCTGATCTTATAATCTCGAAACAACCTCAACCACCTTTCAACCATGCTGCGAGTGGTAAGCTTCGTGGGAATGTCTTCAAATCTCAGCTTAGTGACTTTGTCAGGATACCCTTTTTCCCCTTTCTTCCTTATGACCAGCTGCTTAGGGTATCCAATGACAATAGCGGTGGTGCATTGCTGTAGCCTCTGAATATCAAGCTGTTGTCTTCTCTTACAGAAGTTATCAAACGTGACCCTTAGATAATCCTGATCAAACTCGTCAACATCATCCATCTCATCAATCAATTCCCTTATGATACACAGTGTTTCATGACTGTGTTCTGCAAAGATGTCGTACTTGAGCTCAATGACGGTTTCCACCTGATGCTTGTCTGTATAGATCAGCAGGTCATTCTCATTCTCAGCTTTGCTTTTGACAAACTTGACATTTGCACCAACCACTGCACTAGCTTCCTCCCTTATTTCTCCTTCTTCAGGAATGTCTAATCTTGGATCTCCGTATCTCTGCACATGCTCCTTTATTGCCTCTTCTTGCTGCTCGAATGCATAGTCTTCAGGCTCCTTCTTAACCACTGGTAGTTTGGCTTCAGGCAACTTGTATCTAACATCTTGCCTTCTTATCAATTTCTCCAAGTCCTTAGCCACCAGCTTCTTTTCCTTTGTTAGAAAACCCTTTGTGAGGACTAGCTTTGCAACTGCCTTCAGTACATTTTCGCTCGGGGTCAGTTTCGAGTCATGTAGATTTACGATCCTCAAGACTTTGTCATGGACGTATCTGATTTGGTAGGGATTTAAAATAATGTCAACCCCTCTGTCTTCAGCCATCTTCAATAGTTTCTCTTTAAACAGTACTCCAGTCTTGACAGAGGTGTCTACCTTGTGAGCATATTCTACCAGTTCATTAGCACCCCTTGCATGGAAGAATGCTTCATCAACCATACACGGCTCGATTCTTGTTATGGGTGCTCAAGTAATCATCAGACTCCATGCTTTCTCCTTGAATATAACTTGAATAGAGGTGCATCCCTGTCTTATACAGTTTAGATAGTTCAGAAGCCCAGGGTTTAGATTTTCTAGCTTGTGGAGAAGGAAACTCAATCTTTCTGAGTCAGGAGCATAGGCTCTTGGTCCAGCTAAGGCTTCTCTAGCCTTGTCCCACTCGGGACCTTCCCTCCTTATGTCAGCCTGGACCTTAGGATCTGTGATCTTTTTCATTTCATACTCATGCTGAGTTTTCTGAGCCGCTCTCTTCTCCTTTGCCATTAGTTCCTTTTCCACTATTCCTTGAAGCACTTCTTCATTCACTCTTTCTCTGGCTTCCCTGAAAATCTCTTCTTGCATCTCTGCTTCTTTCGCTATTTTATCAATTTCTTCTTCCGGCACATGCTCGTCAGCAACCGAGTGGTCTCCTGCATCACCTGCAACTCCTGCGCCAGATCCGCCAGGATTTAGACCTCTTTCTTGTTCCCACTCTCTTGCCCGTTGCTCGAGTCTCGACCTCTTTGCCACTAAGGCTTCTACATCCATCTCATCCTCATCAGAATCTTCAATAAAGTCTCCCATAAATGCATCGACGAGAGGTGTTTCTTTCTCAGCTTCTTCTTCAACTACCATCTTCTGCTTGCCTTTGTCCTTAAGAGCCGGTTGAGCCTCCTCCACCTTTTCACCAGATTTGTTTGAGGACTCGATCACCGGACCCTTACTAGTCAGCTTTTTCAGACCCTGATCCTCCTTCTCCCCTTTAGGTGGGTTATCCTCATCAGGAGCATCATCATCATTTTTATCGTCACCACCACCACCGGGTGAAGGACCACGTCCAGCCCTGTTACGTCCAAAGACAGCATCAAGTAGTTCATTCAGCTTCGTCTAGACCTGAGACATGCCATGAGTGACATCATCGACTGATCGCCCAACCTCCACCTGTACCAATCCAAGATTATTTATCTTGTCAATCATTTGATTTTGGATGGCAATCAGGTTCTCCATGAACTGTGCTCCAACCTCCAATCTTCCAGATTGAGAAGAGACAGCAGCAGTAACACCAGCAACTCCAGCCTCCAAAGCTTCCACCTTCTTCACTAGATCCTGCAATGTAAGGGACGGTGTTTGGCTTGGGTTAAACTGTTTACTCTCGCCGGGTTCTGTTTCACTCAAGATCCCTAAAGAGAAGGGATCTACTCTCCCTGTCTCTCTCTCGTGTTTAGAGCCTAACAATACTAGAGCCTCATCTACTAGTCGCTGGGGACTAGCGGTGAGTTGGTCGGCGATATCGGTCAGTGAGACTGAACCTTTAAGCGCTGTGTCTACGATAGGAGATGGCGTTATGACCATGTCATCCCCTTGTTCACTTAGAACCTTTTCTGGTTCGCTGGGCTGTTCTGGAGGCATAGACCCACCAGTCACCAGATGTCGTTGCTCTGCGAGCAACTTGTTTTCTGATTTAGATGAGGAAGAGTCATCCGTACTGGATTCGACAGACTCTTCCGCATTAAAACTTCCTGAGATCCTAGCATCAGAAGTGCTAGTCTCAGTTTGCCATTCCCCTTCCGAGAAATTGCTCAAAGAGCCCTGAGCGGACAACTCAGGGGAGGTAGGGCCAGCTCCTATTGGCTGTTGAGCTGTACCCCCTCCTTGACTCTCACCAACATGCCTAGGCCAGTGCGAATGTGTTGGAATGTTTTGGAGAGGTGAGCCACCAGCGTGAGGTGTGGTGGCTGTGAGAGGTGAACTATCTCTAACAGATTGTGCAGCTGCCACTGGAATAGAATCCACCTTTTGCTTCTTTGAGGGTGGCAGAGCTGCTGATGTGACTACTCTCTCAACTCCTACACTCCCTCCACTCGATTCACTCGACTCAGAGGGGCTTGCCTTCCTTTTATCACCAGTTTTAAGGCTGGCTGTAAGTTTATGAACAGAAGGGCATGCAGCCTGGGATAGAGCCTGGGGGTTTTCAGGCCCACGGCTGTAGAAAACAGGTTGAATTGATGATTGATCAAGATCAGCAAGAATAGGTACCTGACTCAGAAGATCGTCATCCTTGTCGGCTCCAGCTTCTGCAACATTTGCCTCGGCCATGTCAACATCCATACCTGCTTCTTCCAAATTTCTAGACACTTGAGTTCCACCTTCAGCTTCGTTACCGCTACTCTCAGCTTCTACTGCAGTAAACTGAGAAGCATGCCTCCTAGCATACTCATCTTGCAGATCCTGGAAGTACGGAGTCAGGCGCAACTCAAAAAGTCTGAACTTTTGCTGGGTTTCCATGGTGGAGATACTCTTTAAGGTCATATCAAAACATGCCATCCTTTCAGAGCCTTGAAATATTCTTCTGTGCTCCTCTGAAAGAACGTCATCCAGAACCATCTGAAGGAATCTTGGCATCCAGCATTTGACTGGTCCATCTTCCGGATTCCTAGATGCATTCTTTTCCAGTGCCCACCGCTCAAGCAACTGAATCAACAGATGTTTGCCCACATTCACTCTTCTGTTATTTGCCACTTCATATAGAATTACTCGACAGCTGTTGTTCATTGGCCTGTAGTCTTTGTCCTTTGGGAACATGCAGCGCTGAATGGCCTGAACTACATAATCCCACTCAGCTGGTAACATACCTGCGTGAACCTTTGTTACCTTGATAGGACCCGTGGGAGGACGACAACCTATCTCTGTGAATAATTGCAACATTTCTTCCATAGTGGGTTCCAGCGCAAAATTTTCTGAAAGAAGCCCAAGAATCTCATTGAACTTCTGCAGACTGACCTCATATTTTGCACCACTGATAGTGAAAGATAAGCCTGTTGGATTTGCTTTACCACCCTGAATCTCTAATGTTGAGTAAGCAGCTTGAAGGGCTTCGACATTCAGGATGGGAGAGGTGGTTAAGGCATGACTTATTATGGATGTGTTGTTGAGGGACTCAATCCAGAACTGATAGTGAATAAATCTACCAGTTCCTCGATCAGCAGAGAGATTAACAAAGTTGATTTTGGGAATTGTGAAATTTGGGTTTGCCATTTTAAATTTGTGTTTGAGAAAAGAAATGTTCTGAAATGGTTTTGCAATGGAAATTTTAGAGAACAAGTTCTAAATTTAAACAAAAAAAACGTACACAAACCCCACTAATTACCCCACGTAATTAGTGACACAAATTAAAACAAATTAACTTCTCCACTAATGACCACTTAACTCCCCACTAAAGATTGACGGTTGAGTTTTCGAAAATTAAAGTGAACAGCCGTTAAAAAAAATTATTTTTCCGGAAAAACACAAACACGGCGGTTAAGTTGCACTTTATGGATTAAACAGTAATACTCACAACTATTCTGCTCAAGAACACAAATTAAATAGAGAACAAGAAAGCGCGAACCAAAAAAAAAAACAAACTCACTCGAAAAAAAAATCTTGGCAGAGTTTCGTTTTAGTGATCAATGCTTTCAAGTAACAGTTAGTGATTTTTGTTTAAGAAAATCACAAGAAAACTTGGTGTAATGGCAGGGAAAAGGATGCTGTGAATGTATGTATATGCGTGTTAATTTGCTTCAGCTTTTTAAACTAGTGAGAGAGAAGGTTAAGTGAAATAATGAACAGTCTATATAATGCTATATTATATACTTGCACGCCTAAAAAGAAAGTAACTGAAAAGACAAGTCACATCTCGATCTCGAGATCCGCATCTCGATCCTCATCTAAATGTCGATCTCGATCCGCATCTCGATCTACATCTCGATGTCGATCTCGATCCGCATCTCGATCTACATCTCGATGTCGATCTCGATGTGGATAGATCGAGATGTACCTTGACAGTTTTTTAAGCAATTTTCGCAAGTCGTTCTCGATCTCGATCCAGAAACAGATCGAGATTTACCTTAGAAAATTTTAATGAAATTATGTGAATTAAACATTTATATGTAAAATTCACAAGATTTCACCACAAATTTTCACACCATTTTAGAAACTTACAATTTTGAAACGACAGAGAATTTAGCAAATAAATCATGCATTACAAAATTAAGTCTAGCATTAAATCCTATCACATTATTAGACATTAATCATTTAGATACACAGATCAACACAAGATTAATTTGATGAAACTTTCTAACTTCCCCTTATGACATGCAATACATACATTTTTGAAGTTAAGTACACATTATTAATTATGAATATTCATGAACAACAATAATATGTACACAAACTGAATTATAACAGATAGGTAGCAAAACTAACAGGTGTTAAGCATCCCCAATTCACCAACCAATCTAGAAAATGTTGATTCGTCTAGAGGTTTAGTGAATATATCTGCTATTTGACGTTCAGTAGACACAAAATGCAACGCTACAGTTCCATTTTCTACATGCTCTCTAATAAAATGATACCTTATATCAATATGCTTAGTCCTTGAGTGATCCACATGATTGTTGGTCATTGCAATAGCACTTGTGTTGTCACACATGATAGGAATCTTAGATACTTCCACACCGTAGTCCTTGAGTTGGTTCTTCATCCACAGTATCTGGGCCACACAGCTTCCAGCAGCAATATATTCTGCTTCAGCTGTCGAGGTAGAGACTGTGTGTTGTTTCTTGCTTTGCCAAGACACCAACCTTCTTCCAAGAAACTGACAGCTTCCTGAAGTGCTCTTCCTATCTATTCTACAACCTGCGTAATCTGAATCCGAATAGCCAACAAGATTAAACCCTGTATCTCTTGGGTACCAAATCCCAAGATTTGATGTTCCCTTGAGATACCTAAAAATACGCTTTACGGCTATGAGATGTGACTCTCTAGGATCCGCTTGGAACCTTGCACATAAGCATGTAGAGAACATAATATCAGGTCTGCTAGCAGTTAAATACAAAAGAGAGCCGATCATACCTCGATAGCTTGAGATGTCTACAGGTTTTCCCGCTTTATCCTCGTCAAGCTTCGTGGCTGTTGCCATAGGAGTCTTAGCTTGTGATACATCTTCGAGACCATACTTCTTTAATAGATCATGAATGTACTTAGTCTGGCAGATAAATATCCCGTCCTTCTTCTGACTAACTTGAATACCGAGAAAGAACGTCAGCTCTCCCATCATGCTCATCTCATACTTTGATTGCATTAACTTTGCGAATTTAGCACACAGCTTCTCATTTGCAGACCCAAAGATAATGTCATCCACATATACTTGCACCATTAATAGATCATCTTTGCATTTCTTGTAGAAAAGCGTCTTGTCGATTCCTCCTCTGGTGAAACCACTTTCTAGTAAGAAGTCTGACAGAGTTTCATACCACTTCCGCGGAGACTGCTTAAGGCCATATACTGATTTGAAGAGGCGATAAACATAATCATAGTATTTGTTGTCGACAAACCCAAGAGGTTGATCAACATACACTTCTTCATCCAGTTCACCGTTTAAGAATGCACTCTTGACATCCATCTGATAGACTTTAAAACCATGATGTGCTGCGAATGCTAAGAACATCCTTACGGCCTCTAGCCTCGCTACTGGTGCGTAGGTTTCATCATAATCAATTCCTTCTCTTTGAGTATAACCCTTAGCAACCAGGCGAGCTTTATTTCGTGTTACAAGTCCGTTTTCATCCATGAAAGGCATATGTTTAGAAGCCTATTTGTTTAGCGAGATGACAACTCAACTCAAACATAGATAATTTGTAAGTAAATATATTATCTGTCACAGGAATCTTCAGCAGGTATTATTTGACAAGAAAAAGAAGAACAAAGTCAATCTACAGACTTGAAGCAGTACTACATTGAAAGAAGCTCAATTTAATTGATCATGCCTTAGTGGAGTATTTAAGTTTGAAGAAGCTACAATGTCAGAAGATTTCATCTTTGTGTGACATCAGAAATAGTCAAATCAGAAGGAACAGAAGTGAACCATTATAAAAGTCAAGTGAAGAATTCTATTTGTTGTGAATCACTCGTGAACCAGACAGTACACGGAGTGTTGGCAAAATACAGAGAAAATTCTTTATTACAGAAGAAATGGTCAGCTACAGACATTGGTGTGAAGACAGAAGACTTGGAATTATGTCATCAAGAGTTCTGGAGTCAAGACTTTAAATTTAATTCTCTATTAATTGATTAAATTATTTAGTTAATTTAATTGGTAAATTAATTCAATCAGAATTAAATTTATTTCTTAAATTTATTAAGAAATTAATTAATTTAGAATTATTTTAGAATGGAGAAGAATTTAATTTAATTCTATTATCAAAAAGTTAATTTATTATGTATCCTATTTACTTAGATTAATTCACAAAGAATTAATTTAATGAATAAGATATATAATAAAACAAATAGAATTTAATTCAAATGAAATCAGAAATCAAAATAAAGTCAGAAGATTCAAATCAAATGAATCACTTGAAAAATAAATGATATACATCTCATTTATCATTCAGGTCGGCAATTGATTTCTCGGGAAGACTTTTGAAAAGTCTCCCGGAGACTTTTCAAAAGTCTCCCCGAATCTTATTTGAAAAGTCTCCCCGAGCTATAATAGTCTCCCCGAGCTATTAAAGTCTTCCCCGTCAATTTAAATGATTTTTCATTTAATTCAAGAAGTCTATGCGAGCTGTGATAGTCTTCCTGGAAAGTCTCCCCGAGCTCAGAAAGTCTCCGCGGAGTCAAGAAGTCTTCCCGAATGCATCAGAGAGACTTTTAAGTGTTTCTCTATATATATGAGATCAGTAGTTAACATTCAACAACTTCTATTAACATTCTATTCGAGCTAAAAGAAAAAATACAGAGCATTCATGTTAAATATTCTGTAGAAATTCTAAAGAGCTATTAGTATTTATTCGAACTGATCTTGTAACACCCATCAAGTTTAATACAAGTATTTTCCTTGAACTGTGTTCCTTTGATTATTATTTCGTGATAATAATTAAATTGTTTAATCAAAAATTATCCGAAACAGATATTAATATTTAATAGAGATTGTATTCACCCCCCCCCCTCTACAATCATTTGGACCTAACAATTGGTATCCGAGCCATTTGATTGACATAAAAATCAAGATCATAATATTTTTATTTATTAAAAATTTCAAAATTTTTAATTTCTTAAAAATTCGAAATCTCTTTAATTCCTAAAAATCTCAAATCTTTTTAATCTTCTATTATTTTAAAATGAGTACTCAAAGAGTGAGTAGCATTAAAATTCCTCCATTTAATAAAGATAATTATAATCTTTGGAAGAGGAAGATGACACTATTTCTTCGAACTGCAAACCCTAAGTATAAAGATATTTTGAAGACCGGTGTTGTTGTTCCAATAACAATCATTCCTGAGCATATGATAAATGGTGTACTTATTCCGCACAGACAATTTGATAAAGAAATTTCGGAGTACACTGATACTGAAAAGGAACTGGATTCTTTGGACACCAGCCTGCAGTTAATTTTGGTAGAATCTCTTGATCCCGGAATGTACAATCATGTTGTTAATTGCAAAAATGCTAAACACATCTGGGAAACAATAGAGATACTGAATGAAGGAACAGAAGAAGTGAGGGAGAATAGATTGGAAATCTTAACGTCTCAATATGAGCATTTTAGATCAAATCCTGGAGAAGGTATCTCTGATGTTTTTGAGAGATACAATAAACTGATAAATGATCTAAATCTCAATGGCAAACACTATACGAAGAAGGAGATCAATAGAAAGTTTTTGCTGACAATGCCAATTCACTTAGAGCATAGGATTACGGCCATCAGGGAGTCAAGGGACATGAATGAAATTTCATTAGAAAGACTTTATGGCGTTCTAAAGACCTATGAGCTAGAGCAGATTCAACAGAAAGAAATATATGGTACAGGCAAGGTGGTCAGCAAGTCTACAGCTCTTGTAGCAGAAGTACCAGAATACAAAGAATCTATGACTAAATCTTCTTCAGTCAAAGTCATTGATCATGGTATTGTTGCAGAAGTTGGTGCAACTCAAATGAATTCATCTGAAAGTGAATTCTACTCAATGGAAGAACTTGATCAACTTGAGGATGAATCTCTGGCACTGATTGCTAGAAAATTTGGAAATACAAGATTCAGGAGAAACCCTAGTTTCAAATTCAAGCCTATGGCTAACAGATCTCAGAGAGGTGGTTCTTCTAGCTCATCAACTACAAGAGGTGGATATAAGACAGGGATGGTAGACAGAAGCAAGATCCGTTGCTTCAACTGCAATGAAATGGGACACTTTGCTACAGATTGTAGAAAGCCCAAGCAGGAAAGAAAGAAGGATTCATATGACGAGTTAAACCAGAAATATGAAGCTCTATTGAAGAAGCATCAGGGAAGATCATACTTAGCAGCAGGAAAAAGCTGGGATGATTCTGACAATGATGAAGAAGAAGATATGGGAAATCTTGCTCTAATGGCATCTTCTTCTGAAGGATCACAATCCCCACCTCGACAAGGAATTGAGGTAAACCCTAGCTGTCCTAAAATGTTTAAATTGCTAGGTGAGGATTTAACTAATGCTAGAGATCGAATAAAAGTCTTAATTCTCAAAAACCAAGTTTTATCAGATGAGAATTCTGAATTGAAAAAGCTGAAACTTATAAATGAGAAATTAACTGAAGATGTTGCATTTCAAGTTAATAGAGTCAACTGCTATGTTGAAATTGAAGCTTTTCTAAAGAATAAGATTGAACAAGAGAAGGTCAGGTGTCAAGCCTATAGAAATGCTTCATTTGTTATGAAAGACCTAATTGACCAACCAGAGATTAAACGGAAAGTTGGGATAGGTTTTGAATATAATAAATCTGTAGGGAAGCCAAGCAACATAACCCCTTTTAAAAAGAGTGCTGAAGAAAGGGGTATTCCTCATATTATTAAGGACACTAAGAAACCTCTGTTCATAACTCCTAGTGCAGAACCAGTTCTTGATAGTTGTGTAATAGTGGATTATGAACTTAAACTTGAAGACCTTAAAGAGGAAGAGAAAGAACAGGAAAAACCGGTTAGGGACATAAAAGGAATAAATGTCCAGAAAGCTAAATATGTACCTAAAAGGCCAATAGAAAATGTGAACACTGCTGGTTCATCCACTCCTGGTTTAGGTGCTAAAGAGCTTAAGAAAAATCATAACAGACCTAATAAGTTTGTTAATAGTATGAATAGTAACGACAGATTCCATGCTACTGAGAACTTTAAAAATGTTAATAAAGTTAAGGTAGAAACTGTTAAGACTCCTGCTACTGTGAATAAAATGCCTACTATTGATGCATGTCATAAACCCTGTGGTGTAGATAACTGTATGGCATGTGCTTTCAATGTTATGTCTGCATATTTTAAAAGCATGCATGCTATGAATGTCAATACTACACCTAGACAACATATAAATCACAGGCATGCTAGATCAAAGACTGTCAGTCCTCCTGTTTCACAGAAGGAGACATTCTCTCCTAGGCCAGCATACAAAAATGTTAAGGTTGTTTACAAGGAGAAGTGTTCAGTCAAAGCAGTAGATGAGTTTGTCAAGTTGGGTTCTGTTGTTAAACCTGATAAAGGACAATTTTTCAAATATGCCGGGCCCAATCAATGTTGGGTTCCGAAGAAGGCCTAACTCAATTGATAATTGCAGGGTGTAAAACAGGTAAACCGGGTTATATGGATTCTCGACAGTGGATCCTCACGACACATGACCGGAGATAGAGCCCTGCTATCAAATGTTGTTGAGAGAGCTGGCCCAGTAGTTACCTTTGGAGATGACAGCAAGGGTATGACTAAGGGATTTGGCTATTTAGAAGCTGGCAATGTCGTCATTGATAATGTATCTTTCGTGGAAGGTCTCAAACACAATCTTCTGAGTATCAGTCAGTTTTGTGACAAGGGATACACAGTGACCTTTGTGAAAGAGAAGTGTTTGATTTCTCACAAGGATGAAAAGCTTGCTCTTCAGGGAGTAAGAAAAGGAAACTTGTTCGTAGCCGATCTGAACTCAGGTTGCAGAGATGAAGTCAATTGTTTTTATGCTAAAGCTTCGTCAGATGAAAGTTGGCTATGGCACAAGAAGCTCTCACACCTTAATTTCAAATCTATGAATTCTCTAGTCAAAAGAGAATTAGTGAGAGGACTGCCTAAATTGGAATTCACACAAGAAGGACTGTGTGAGGCATGTCAGAAAGGGAAAGCAAAGAAAGCATCACATCCAAGCACTGACACATCTAGTATTACTGAACCACTGCAATTAATTCACATGGATTTATTTGGTCCAGTCAATGTTATGTCAATATCACATAAAAGATATGCCTTGGTGATTGTTGATGACTATTCAAAGTATACATGGGTTTTATTCCTGCACTCAAAGGATGAAACTCCTCAAATGGTGATTGATCATATCAAGATGATTGAGTTAGATTCAAAGCTTCCAGTTAGAGCTATAAGGTCAGACAATGGAACTGAATTCAAGAATGCAGTTCTGGATGACTTTTGTGCTGAAAAGGGAATAACAAGACAATTCTCAGCACCTAGAACTCCGCAACAGAATGGAGTTGTAGAAAGGAAGAATCGTACATTAATTGAAGCTGCAAGGTCTATGCTGAGTGAATCAAGGCTTCCAATGTACTTTTGGGCTGAAGCTGTAAATACTGCATGTTATACCCAGAATCGGATTCTGATCAACAAGGACTTAATGAAGACACCCTACGAAATAATGACTAACAAGAAACCAACGCTCAAGTACTTTCATGTATTTGGTGCTAAATGCTTTGTACTTAAAGATGGAGAAGAACGTATTGGAAAGTTCGAGGCTAAAGCTCTAGAAGCTATTTTTGTTGGTTATTCTAGAAGATCTTATAGGGTGTATATTATTGATCAACATCATGTCAAAGAAAGTGTCAATGTAACTTTTGATGACACAAAATTCCCTAACATCCAAAATGATGATCCATCTGAAGCTCTTAAGTTCAACAATATGTCAGACTCACACTCAGATGATGAAAACGAACCTGAGGCTGCAACAAGAAACAACAATGTTAATAATGTTAATGATCCAAGTGGTAGTGGTGGAAACAGTGAAAACTCTGGAGATACCACTAACACACAAGGAAATTCATCAAGAGATCCTAGCAGCAACTCAGGGGGAGGAGATGAAGGATCAGCAAATCAAACACAACATCACAATGAAATTCAAGGCGAATCATCAAGATCTAATCTGCCAAGTCAGAGAATTTGGAGTAGAGCTCATCCTTTTGAGCTGATCATTGGTGATCCAGATGTTGGTGTTAGAACAAGAGGTGCTACACAGAATCAATGCAATTATTCTGGGTTTCTATCTGAAATGGAACCTAAGAAAGTAGAAGAAGCACTGTCTGATCCTGATTGGGTGATTGCTATGCAAGATGAACTCAATCAATTTGAATCTCAAGATGTTTGGAAACTGGTACCCAGACCAAAAGATAAGACTGTAATTGGCACACGATGGGTATTCAGAAACAAGTTAGATGAAAATGGCATTGTAATAAGGAACAAGGCCAGACTGGTTGCAAAAGGTTATTCCCAAGCTGAAGGAATTGATTATGATGAAACCTACGCTCCAGTTGCAAGACTTGAGGCTATCAGGATGTTTCTGGCATTCGCAGCTCACTCCAATTTTAAAGTTTATCAAATGGACGTGAAGAGTGCATTCCTGAACGGAAAGTTAGCTGAAGAGGTTTATGTACAACAGCCACCAGGCTTTGAAGATCCAGATTCCTTGGACTTTGTATATTTTCTTTTCAAAGCTATTTATGGTCTCAAACAAGCACCCAGAACATGGTATGACACTCTTTCTGAATTCCTTCTTGAAAATGGTTTTGTTAGAGGGGTCATAGACAAAACTTTATTTTATAAGAAACACAATAATGATCTGATAATGGTACAAGTATATGTTGATGACATAATATTTGGGTCTACTAATGATAACTTGTGCAAGAGGTTTGCTAAGTTAATGCAGAGTAGGTATGAGATGAGCTTAATGGGAGAGCTGAAATTCTTCCTTGGACTTCAAGTGAGTCAAAGAATAGATGGAATATTCATTTGTCAGTCCAAGTACCTTAAAGAACTTTTGAAGAAGTATCACATGGAAGATTCAGCATCTGCAAGAACTCCCTCATCTACAACTGTCAAGCTTGGATTATGTGAAAACTCAATAAAGGTAGACATCACAAGCTACAGAGGTATGATTGGATCTCTACTTTACCTAACTGCAAGCCGACCAGATATTATGTATGCCACTTGTATATTTGCAAGGTTCCAAGCGGATCCTAGAGATATTCATCTTGTTGCTGTGAAAAGAATCTTAAGATATCTTAAGGGTACACCTAATCTTGGTATCTGGTACCCTAAAGAATCTGGTTTTAATCTAATAGGATATACAGATTCTGATTATGCAGGTAGTGTTGTTGATAGGAAGAGCACCTCAGGGAGCTGTCAATTCCTAGGGAGAAGATTGATTTCCTGGTACAGCAAGAAACAGCAAATAGTTTCCAATTCTACAGCAGAGGCTGAGTACATTGCTGCAGGAAGCTGTTGCGCTCAGATCTTATGGATAAGAAATCAACTCAGAGATTATGGCTTTGTGTTAAATAAAATTCCTATTTTATGTGATAACACAAGTGCCATTGCGATCTCCAACAACCCTGTACAGCACACGAGGACAAAGCACATAGATATCAGGTATCATTTTATTCGAGAACATGTTATGAATGGTACTGTGGAGTTACACTTTGTACCCACAGAAGAACAGACTGCAGATATTTTTACTAAGCCACTTGATGAATCCACATTCACCAGGTTGGTTGGTGAACTTGGGATGTTGAATAGTTTTTCATCTTAAATCCCAGTTCACATCTGCATTATGTTCTTAAATAAAATTTCAAGTGTTTGTTATGTGAATATTTGTTATAACACTTGTAAATTTATTTTTACTACATTCTAGTTCTCGAATGTGTGTTTAATATAAATTTTTATAATATTTTATTTTATCTATTTTTTGGTTGTATACTACTATATTTTAATCTTAGATTATTATCTTTAAAATAATTTAATCAAAATTTTACAAGTTAGAATTTTGGTAAAAATTATTTTTATGAGAAAATAATCAAATATTAAAGTATAGTTATTATTAGTATAATTCAATATTTTGTGTTATTATATTTTAGTATATTATTAAATATATTTCGGATTATATATATATATATATATATATATTTATATTGTATAAATAAATAGACTTTAAACTGTTTTTGATTCATACATATATGATATTCGGGAAGACTTTTGATTCTCTGCTTAAAATTAAAAGTCTCTCCGAGATTTTAAATTGTCTCCCCGTATTTTCTTGTTGTTATTTAATGTTTATTTTTATTTTTATTTTTATTTTTCTGATTATTTAATAAGTCTCTGCGAGATTTTGAAAGGTCTTCCCTACCTTCAAAAGTCTCCCCGAGATTTTTGAAAGGTCTCCCCGGACTTAAAAAGTCTCCCCGAGACTTTTCCTATATATATGATCAGTTTTCATTCTAAGAATCTATTCTATCCTATTCTATTCTGTTATAAACTTCCAAACACAACCAAACTCTTGCAAAATTTTGTTTTCTCTCCATTAATCAGTTTTTCATGTAAGTGTTTAAACAATTGCTTAAAGCTATATTGTTTTCCTTTCGTTCTTTTTTATTATTTCTTTTTATTATTATTCGAATTTTGCAATAATCATTAGTTAGTTCACAAGTTTTAATAAAAAGTTGTTATTATAAGGAGATATTAGTTAATAAAATACATTGTCTGTTATGCAGAGAAACTTTAATGGCTGCTGTCTTTGAAATCTGCAAGACTAACTATGTAGGATACTTTGATCCTACAAGATGTCCTGAACCCAGATTCGTTCCATGGATTCGATTTCTCAATGAGCATCCTATGATCGGAACTTCAATAGCCCTGGACCCTGTTCTGAAGATTGATCCACTGAAGGCTCTCTACTCTACAGCTGTAAATTGCTCAACCAGCACGACATCTCGTTTCGCATTCAAAGTAAGAGGAAGAGATTACTGGGTGACAGATAATGATGTAAACAGAATTCTAGGCTTCCCAACAGACAACTTTGATCCACTACCAACACCTCAGGAGCTGATAGAATTCTTTCAAACCATCCAGTATCAAGGTGAATTTAACATGGTTAGACTGTCCAAGACTCATCTTGTAAGTGAGTGGGACTTCATCTTTGATACACTGGCCAAGGTATTTTCTCCATGTCTGAAGAATAGTTTTCACAACATTCCTCTGCTTTTACAAAACATAGGATTTGCTGTGACACATAACCGGAGAATAAATTTTGGCAAATTAATTTTGAAAGAGATAATTAGGAAAATGAGTACTTTTTCAAGCAGAAGTCTTACAGAGGATCATACAGTTCATTGCTACTATCCAAGATTTCTGACCTTGTTTTTGAATGACAAGCTAACTAATGAACACAAAGTATTATTTAACAATTCACCTATAGTAAGATCGCTTTCCACACAAAGAAATCTTTTTACAAGGTTGTCGAAGGCAAACAAACTCCCAGGTGTTCCTGTAATTTATACACCATACATGGCTCAATTCATTCATCAATAACAAAATCAAGCACCAACACCAGTGTTTGATGAAGGACCTCTACAAATGATTCCTGCTCCTCCAAGTGAAGATGAAGATGAACAAGTTCAACCAGAACAAGTTGAACAACTTGAAGAACATCATGTTCAAGCAGAACCAATTGCATCTGCTTCAGTAAGTACTCAGGTAAGGAATTCTTCTATTGTGAATTTTGACTTAAATTTTGACTTAAAGTATATCAGTGTTAAGCCCCCAGTGGCTATTAGGATAGATCATGAGTCTGAAATCCAACAGTCTCTGACACAGGTCTTAGATCCATACACTGCTACTTCGTCATCACAATCTCTCTCCCAAACACAGAAGAGAAAACATATACAGTTAGGGAGTGAAGAAGACTTGATTCCTGCTCCACAGAAGAAGCAAATGCTTGGTACTTCATCTACCCTAGTAATGGTAGAACATGATGCTTCACAACATCAAGTGTCTTCACAGGCTTTAGGAGGAAACTTGGATCTCTCGCTGATTCCTAGATCCTTGCCTACCTCCCCGGATGGATCATATCCGGAATCTGAAAAGATCTACTTATCGTCTCAAGATGATCAGCAACTCTTTAAGTCTTACCCTGAGGCAACTCAGTTTTCTATTCCAAAAGGAACGCAAGACTTTATAGAGGATTGGAACTTGCAAAGTTCCATTGCACCACCAGTGACCTCTCATGCAGGGGCTTTGGTGATCTTTAATGCAGGTACATCTGGAGGCTCGGATTTTGAGTTAAACACGAGCGAAGAAAGGCAAACACTGTGTGATACACCTACACGTGAGGTGAGTGAAACTCTCTTACAAATAGGAAATATGAGTGCACACACAGGCACAGAAAGTGAGATGCAAAATATGTTACTGTCCTTTCAACAACAGATTGATGCACTGAAAGCAGAAAATGCACAACTTCGAGCTCAAGTCAATGCTCAAAATTCTTCAGATCCAGTTTCAAATCAGTTTTCTCTTATTAGAAATGATCTTGAAGAAGTAAAGACAACTGTGCTTCTCAAGACAAGTGATGTGAATCAAACACAAGGTGTTATAGCAGCTGATATCAAGGACTTAAGACAGAGTCAAATTCAAATTGCTGATAATCTAACAGAGATAAATAAGATCTCAAATCGTATCGATGTTCTAGAAAATGATTATCATCAGTACAATGCTCTTAATTCCTCGAAATTTGCAATAATTGAAAGAGGCATAGATTAGCTGAATGAAGGTTTGAGGCACGTCTACAACATGGTCAAGTCTGGAACTAAACCTATCCCAGAACAACAACAATTCTTTGAAGGGACTTCAGTCAAGGATCCCTCAACTAAGGGGGAGAAGGTACAAGAAAAAGCTCCAACTCCAGACAAAGGGAAAATACATGACACGGTACAAGAAGCTGCTACAGATCAACTCAAGTCAGATCAATCTTACTATGCAGCAGAACAAGATTTTTCATTCTTTGAACCAGAACAACAAACTCCTGTAAAATCAAATTTTGGTGATGCTGAAATAGGTGAGTTTGACAGAGAATTTCTTTTCTCTGATGAAATAGAAAGAAATGCTGAGCTAGATGAAGAACTTAGAAGATTTCAAGAAGAATCCATAGAGAAGAACTTTGAGTTAGATGCAAGGATTCTTGAAATGCAAAATGAAGCTCAAGCAAGAAAAGACAAGCTTGATAAGCTTAAGGCTCTCCTACAAGTTAAATCCAAGGAGAAAAAGGAAGCAGCTGCACAAAAGCAAAAGCTATGGGATGCTGCAATCACTGCCAAGAGGGAAGACATTAAAAGAAAGTTTGGACCAAAATGGGATCAAGCTAGAATGATCATGGATCAACCTCAGATTGGCATATATCAAGACAGAGAGGTATCCTGCATGATAGGTGAACTATTCACTGCTAATACAACTGTAGATCTTTACATGGCTGCATTAAAGCTAGAGATCAGGTATATCACAGTTGAAGTAAATGTAGATGGCTGGCATATCATAATTCATCTTGATAATTGTGGTTTCTACAAAGTTTCGTTGGACTTCTTCAGAACAAGAACACCCTCTGAGTTATGGGTTATGCTGTGTAAAGTAAAAAGAAGTTCAGAGATGAATGAAATACTCCGAGATCACATTCGAGACTTTGCTACTCTAAGGAGTCCAGAAATCATACCTAAACCTTATGAAGTAAGGTTTGTGAAAAATAATCGATATCAAATAATTCGTTTTAATTCAGAGTCTATGACTGGATATCCTTTGAACTACTTAATAGACGTAGAGAAAATGCTACGGTCTGAAGGATTTCAAAGTCAAGCTAAATCAGTTGCTGCTGATTATATCCAAGACTACTGTATGTCTAAAGATATTGATTTTTACAAGCAATGGAAAGGACTAGAAGAGTTCAAGCAACCAGCGTCAATTCCACATGATCCTCTTGATAATGAAGTTTTGTATAGACTTTCTATATCAGAACAAAACAAGGCGTATGGGGTTTCTGGAAGCTCTCAGGCAGTACCTGAACCAGAACCACGCACACCTATTGTTGGTGTTGAAGAAGCAAAAGAAGAAGGTGAAATACAGAGTGAAGATGATCAGAATTGAAGAAATGTTAACATCTTTTGTTGCTAAAACTAGGATAGATCAAGATAGAAATTTATACTATTTGTTCTGTCTAGAGGAACAACTATCTTGTATTTATCATTAATGTTTGAATCTGGCAATGTGTTATATGAACCAGAACTAAGTTTGTTTATTTACAAGTTTTATTGTTATATCTTTTTCTTGTTTGTTAGTTGAGTTATCCTCTAGTGATTTGCTTGTTATTGTTTAAACAAACAAATAGGGGGAGATTGAAAGGCATATGTTTAGAAGCCTATTTGTTTAGCGAGATGACAACTCAACTCAAACATAGATAATTTGTAAGTAAATATATTATCTGTCACAGGAATCTTCAGCAGGTATTATTTGACAAGAAAAAGAAGAACAAAGTCAATCTACAGACTTGAAGCAGTACTACATTGAAAGAAGCTCAATTTAATTGATCATGCCTTAGTGGAGTATTTAAGTTTGAAGAAGCTACAATGTCAGAAGATTTCATCTTTGTGTGACATCAGAAATAGTCAAATAAGAAGGAACAGAAGTGAACCATTATAAAAGTCAAGTGAAGAATTCTATTTGTTGTGAATCACTCGTGAACCAGACAGTACACGGAGTGTTGGCAAAATACAGAGAAGATTCTTTATTACAGAAGAAATGGTCAGCTACAGACATTGGTGTGAAGACAGAAGACTTGGAATTATGTCATCAAGAGTTCTAGAGTCAAGACTTTAAATTTAATTCTCTATTAATTGATTAAATTATTTAGTTAATTTAATTGGTAAATTAATTCAATCAGAATTAAATTTATTTCTTAAATTTATTAAGAAATTAATTAATTTAGAATTATTTTAGAATGGAGAAGAATTTAATTTAATTCTATTATCAAAAAGTTAATTTATTATGTATCCTATTTACTTAGATTAATTCACAAAGAATTAATTTAATGAATAAGATATATAATAAAACAAATAGAATTTAATTCAAATGAAATCAGAAATCAAAATAAAGTCAGAAGATTCAAATCAAATGAATCACTTGAAAAATAAATGATATACATCTCATTTATCATTCAGGTCGGCAATTGATTTCTCGGGAAGACTTTTGAAAAGTCTCCCGGAGACTTTTCAAAAGTCTCCCCGAATCTTATTTGAAAAGTCTCCCCGAGCTATAATAGTCTCCCCGAGCTATTAAAGTCTTCCCCGTCAATTTAAATGATTTTTCATTTAATTCAAGAAGTCTCTGCGAGCTGTGATAGTCTTCCTGGAAAGTCTCCCCGAGCTCAGAAAGTCTCCCCGGAGTCAAGAAGTCTTCCCGAATGCATCAGAGAGACTTTTAAATGTTTCTCTATATATATGAGATCAGTAGTTAACATTCAACAACTTCTATTAACATTCTATTCGAGCTAAAAGAAAAAAAACAGAGCATTCATGTTAAATATTCTGTAGAAATTCTAAAGAGCTATTAGTGTTTATTCGAACTGATCTTGTAACACCCATCAAGTTTAATACAAGTATTTTACTTGAACTGTGATCCTTTGATTATTATTTCGTGATAATAATTAAATTGTTTAATCAAAAATTATCCGAAACAGATATTAATATTTAATAGAGATTGTATTCAACCCCCCCTTCTACAATCATTTGGACCTAACAATCCAGCTTGTTTCTGAATACCCATTTTGTTCCAATAACAGATCTATTCTTTGGTCTGGGTACCAGCTTCCACACCTTCTGCCTTTCAAACTGATTGAGTTCTTCTTGCATAGCAATCACCCAATCAGCGTCATCTAGGGCTTCTTCCACCACTTTAGGTTCCAATTGAGAAAGGAATACTGAGTATAGACATTCATTCTCAGTGGCAATTTCAGCTCTAGCTTTTCCTCTAGTAGTCACTCCGGCAACTGGATCACCAATAATTAGCTCAAACGGATGGTCCTTGCTCCAAGTACGATCCCTAGCAAATGTTCTTGATGACTCAACTTGATCTTGTAAGTGAAGGTGACTTAGTCTAGAGGCACTTCCACTAGCTCCTCCTGAGCCAGTACTAGCTCCCCCTGAGTGAGCTGCTCCCCCTGAGTGCATACTTACTCCCCCTGAGTTAGTACCAGGTCTAATGGAAGGTGATCCCTCAGCCCTAGTGTTTTGTATTGGCGAAACACTAGACTCTTGATTAATTACATTATTTATCTTCGGATCACTACCCTGCACTATAGACTCAGGAACTGTATCCACTTCATCAATATCCATATTTTCAAATCTTAGGGAAGTGGGCTCACTATCTTCTTTTTGTATAGAAGGGAGCTTTGAGTCGTCGAATGTGACATTAAGGCTTTCAACCACCTTGCGATCATTAAGCACAAACACCCTGTACGCTGCTACTACTTCAAGAGAATATCCAATGAAAACCCCTTCATCTGCTTTGGCATCAAACTTTCCAAGTTGTGCATTGTCTCTTAACACAAAGCATTTGGCACCAAACACGTGGAAGTAGTTGATAGATGGTTTTCGTTTATTCATCAGATAGTAAGGCGTCTCATTATAGTCTTTTGTAATCAGGGTTCTGTTCTGTGTATAACACGCCGCGCTGACTGCTTCAGCCCAAAAATACAAAGGAAGTCTTGACTCATACAGCATTGTCCTAGCTGCTTCAACCAGTGTCCTATTCTTCCTTTCTACCACCCCATTCTGCTGCGGTGTTCTCGGTGCTGAATACTGTCGTCTGATCCCTTTAGATATGCAGAAATCCATTAACACTGAGTTCTTGAATTCTGTCCCGTTGTCGGATATGATAGTCTTCACAGTCAGACTTGCTACGTTTTCAATTACCAGTACATGCCTAATGATCTCATGTGGCACTTCATCTTTCGATGTCACAAACTTTACCCATGTGTATTTGGAAAAGTCATCGACTATCACCAGCGCGTATCTTTCCCTTGACATTGACATAACATTGACGGGTCCAAACAAATCCATGTGAAGAAGTTGTAGGGGCTCGGTAATGCTATTCACTTGTTTATCCTTATGCGAGGCTCTTTTTGATTTTCCCATCTCACATGCTTCGCAGAGTCCATCTGGAGTAAACTCCATCTGCGGCAGCCCTCTCACCAATTCTCTCCTTACGAGATTATTCATTGCTTTAAAATTCAGGTGAGATAATCTTTTATGCCATAGCCAACTTTCATCAGCAGAAGCCTTGTTGTAGAAACACGTGACTTCAGACTGATCAGCAGAATTCATGTCGGCTATGAATAAATTTGACTTCCTTACTCCTTTGAGAGCAAGGCTTCCATTCTTTTTGCTTCGAATCGAACAATCATGCTTCCCAAAGTTGACGTCAAAACCCCTGTCGGTGAACTGACTAACGCTGAGGAGATTATGTCGCAATCCTTCCACAAAAGACACGTCCTCAATGATAACATTTCCACAAACAATCTTGCCATATCCCCGAGTGTAACCTTTGCTGTTATCTCCAAAAGTAACCACGGAGCCGGCTCTCAACACCAAATCTGTTAACAGGGACTTATTGCCGGTCATATGCCTCGATGCTCCACTGTCTAGCACCCATATGACTTTACTCTTTTCCTGTTCACTGCCCTGCAAATCCAGAAAGGTTAGGTGTTCTTCGGAACCCAATGATGTTTGGGCACGGCATCAATAATTTCCTTTTTCTTTTCAGATACAGAAGGCTTTGCCTTGTTGCCATCAGGGGCATTCATCTTGACTTTGTCTTTTCCCTTGTCAACCTTGACTGGATTGTCAGGTTTGGGAGTAGACTGGTCACTCCTAACTTTAGGAGGACTTGAAGTCTTAGCCTTTGACCCCGCATGCTTTTTCTTACTACTACTAGATGTATGTTCAACAGATGCACTAGCAGTATTCATTAAATTAAAATAAGCATGCATGATGTTTACAGCACATGGCATACAATTAGGATTATTGCATTTGGCATGATTTGCATACATGTTAGGCAAAGCAGTAGTTGCAGGCATGGTATTACCACCAACAGGTTTTTCTCCCTCTACATAGAACGGGCAATAGTAAGACAAATGATCAGTTTGATTACAAATATAGCATGCCTTCCTAGCTCGTGTAGATGTAGATACAGATACAGGTTCAGTTTTAATTACCTCTACAGGTGTTTTCATTTGGTCTGACCCTGCTACCCATTGTTTATATGACACCGTCTTAGCCTCCTTGGTTCCTACACCTCTCTTAGCATAAGCAATCTTACTTGCTCTCTTAGAAGTTGTAGGTCCTACTACTTGTTCTTCCAACTCTTTTTCCATTTTAATCTCATGTTCAATTTTAACAGCAACAGGATCTATTGTCCTAGGCTCAAACTGCTTAAAGATAGGTTTTCTAACATCCCCTAAAACCTCAGGCACATTTTCTTTGACTAACACTGGCTCTAACAACTCAGCAGCCCTATTTTTCTTTTTCTGTGTGTAGTCAAGTCCTATGTTTACTTTTTCATTTTTACTCTTGCCTGCCAGTTTCATGTACATGTCCCTTTCTACGAAAACTTTATTAGCGGCTTCTTTAAAAGATTGACATGTTATTTTAAGCTCAGCTAATTCATTTTTAAGTTCTTCGTTAAGGTCTTCCCTAATCTTAAGCTTGTGTTCTAAAACGTCTACCTGATTCATTAACTGCCTTTCTTTACTTTCTCCTGATTCTAATTCCTCTACCCTGGCCCCGAGAAGTCTATTCTTAAGGGAGAGTTTAGCATTTTCCTCATTAACAGCAATTAGATTTAGTTGGAGATTGTACATGTCTTTAGTCATGGCAGCTAATTCATTTTGGTACTCAGAAATAGACATTTCATTTACGGTTAGAATTGGTACCTCTGATTGTTCTGAAGATTTTGCCATTAAAGCGAAGTTGCATAGCTCCTGATCTTCATCTTCATCAGACTCGTCCCAACCCTTCCCTTCAGTCACAACATAAGCCTGGCTTCCCTTCTGTTGCTTGCTAACCAAGGCATCATATTTCTTTTTCAGATCAGCATAGGATTCCTTGGGATGAACGTATTTGGGTTTCTTGCACTCTGTTGCAGAGTGTCCCAATTCATTGCAGTTAAAGCATCTGAACTTGTTCTTGTCTACCAGGTTAGGTCTGTAGCCACTACTAGATGTGCTACTTCGACCGCTGTAATTTCCCCGGCCACTTACACTACTACCTATGCTGCTACTGCTGCTTCTTCGGCTGAAAGAACTACCAAATCGTCCTTTACCTTTTCTTGGCTTCCTGAAGCTGATATGAGCAAATTCTCGAGCAATACAAGCATATGACTTGTCTTCTAATTTGTCCAGCTCTTCAAGGGTATAATATTCATTCTCACTTTCTTCGGATGGATCTTCAATATCTAATATCACCCTTTCAGGATTAACAGTTTTCAATGAGACAGCTGCAAGTGCCTTTGCAGTAGACTCTTCAGCTACAAGTCCAGATTCACTTACCGCTTTGTATTCTCCACTATTGTAGGATCTTCTTTTGTCATTTTGTTTTTGCTCCAGCTCGTAGGTCTTTAAAACACCATACAGCTTTTCGAGAGAGGTATTTTTCAAGTCTCTTGACTCTCGAATGGCAGTGATCCTGTGTTCCAGATGTTTAGGCAAATTCAAAAGAAACTTGATATTTGAATCTGCCAGTGGATAGACTTTATCTCTTATACTCAGCTCGATAAGCAATTTACTGTAACGTTTGTAAACATCCGCTACACTTTCTCCTCGTTCACATCTGAACGATTCATATTCAGAAATCAGAATGCGCTTGTGATTATCTCTAACTTCCTCGGTCCCCTCCATCACTACAGCCAGTTTATCCCACATGGCTTTAGCTGTTTTTAATCCCTTTATTTGAACATAGTACTCTGAGTTTAGGGATTCAATTATAACGTTGCGTAACGACGCATCCATACCAACCAATTCTTTAACTGCGTCTGAAAACTCCATTTCCTCTTTAGGAACAGACCGGGATGGTATTAGTATCCCTCCTTCTATTCGCTCTGGCTCAATTCTCATGGGTATGTATGGACCGTTCTCCAATATTCTCAAGTATACCTTGTTTATTGATTCAAGGTAGGCTTTCATCCTTCCTGTCCATTCGTCATAATGTTGTGCATCAAACGGAGGTATCTTAAATCTGTGTGCGGCGGCCATTTTAATAAAGTTTAAAATTAAGATAATACACTTTTCAAATTACAATAAATTGTATTTACTTGAAAAATTAATTATCTCACTTTAAATATCCAACACTTAATATCCAACGGATTTTGCACTTAAGATTCAAACAAGTTAGTTCTAATCACAGGAACAGTAGCAGAGTCTACCACTTTCTCAAGTCCAAATAAAAAGTTGTCCACTTCCTAGTTGGCAGAAGTTCGAAAATGTCCTTTTTGTTTAGTCAATCAGTTGATTCCAGTTTTGACCACAGGAAAACCCACAAAGCTCTAAAGTACAATGTTTTGGAATTTTGTACAAATATTCCTTACACCATGACTCAGAACTTTTTAGATCTATGACTTTTTCAAGAAGAAACAAAAAAACTTTCGGCACAAACTTCAAGAAAAAAATGGATCTGGGATTTTCAAGAACCAACTCAAACAACACAATAGGATCTCTGTTAGATGTGTTTAACAGGAGCTTTGATACCAATTGTTAGGTCCAAAGTGTTGTAGAGGGGGGGGGGGGGTGAATACAACTGTTTCGAATAATGAGAGAATAAACTATATGCAGGTAATAAATGATGACACAGAATTTCAAGAATATATCATTATATTCGTTGAAGGATTTGCTACAACATTCATAAAAGCATCATGATCAGTTGAACAATAAATACAACAATTAAAGCTAGATTCAACTGATCCTCTCTCTCACTTTTTGTTTTACAGTAAATGCTCTCTCTTTTAAAAATATCGTTGAATAATAGAGATGATGAAAGTCTATCTACTAATAAAAACAAAGTGCTGCTTTTATAATGTCATGTAGTCTTGATCTTGTCCTTTTTGTGTACGTGGCCCAATCAGGACTTCGACAACAAAAAGTACTTTCCCAACAACTCTGGATCAACCGTTCACAATAAGCCACTTGTCCCTTGAACATTAAATGTTACATATCGACCCGCATCTCGATCTCGGCCCGGACCCATCTCGATTTCGATCTGTGAGAATCTCGATCTCTATCTGTGAAAATCTCGATCTCGATCTCGATCTCGATCTGTGAAAATCTCGATCTCGATCTCGATCTGCCGTGGATCGAGATTTGCCTTGCAATGTTTTACTTCAATTATAAATCTCGACCCGCATCTCGATCTGCTGTGGATCGACATTTGCCTTAGCAAATATGCACTCATCCAATGTTAACCTTCTTTAGTGACTAATTGAGGATTAACCTTTATGAGCAAGTTTCCCTAGCTTCTTCAATTTCTTTTCCTCACTCAATTCAAATGAGATCTTCTATTACTGACATGAACTTGCCTCCAATGTCCTGACACTTGATGCAATGGTCTGGTTCATAAGTGACTAGTCTTGTAGGGGTTCTTGCTTCTGAATGTCAGTTCTCATTTGTTGATTAACCTTTACATTATCCAGATGTTGATATACATTACATGAAATCACTTTGCTCTTCTTGATACTTCTTTAACACTAATTTGATTCTCCATTAGATAAGTTAGGGCATGAGCAATACTGAGATTGAACTTCTTCTCACTTATGCATCCTTGATTAACCAAATTAGTTACTTGTAGTTACCAAGTATCATTACCATTTCTTCAGTTGATTGATTCCATGTGCTTCTTCAGTTTCTCTTGTTTTTGCTGTTGTTTTATCTTTTACCTAGTTGAGTTACATAGTAATTAAGTCTTACAAGTTAGTACACCTATGCCTTTCACTTCAGAATTCCATACAGCTTATCAAGAGTATACTCTTTGAAGTCAAGAGACTGTCTTATAGAAACAATCATTGGTTTCCATTCCTTGGGTACGGCTCTCAAGAATTTGAGGTTTGTATCTTCAACAACATATACTCTTCCATATAGTTTTAGCTCATTCAACAGCTTTTGAAACCTACTATATGTGTCATTAATTGCTTCACCACATTTGAAGTGAAAGGCCTCATATTTCTGAATCAAGAGTTGCATCTTGTTCTTCCTTACTTGCTCAGTGCCCTCACATAGAGTTTGAAGAGTATCCCATACTTCCTTGGAGGTTGTACAGTTGATAACATTATCAAACATATCCTTGTAAAGACTATTAAACAAAATGTTCAAAGCCTTTTTATCCTTGTGTACTTCCTTTTCATCCTCATCTGTGCATTCACTTACATATTTTGGAATAAGTTTGTCTGGTACCTGAGTACCATCTACATTCACACTTGTAACTATCTTCATAGGCACATGTGGACCTTTCTCTATGCAGTTGACATATGAAGGATCAATGGATAGCAAATGCAAGTGCATTTTGACTTTCCAAGTAAAATACTCATCTTTCTCTAGAACTGGAATCTTCACTCCTGTGTCCTTTTGACTCATACTTGATATAATTAGATCTTAACTTTCTGTATGTTGAAAGCTAGGCTCTGATACCAATTTTTATTTTCCCTTAAGTCCAATAAGTTTGTAGAATGGGGGATGAATACAAACTTAAGATTTTTTGAAATTCTCGCTGATACAAGTTTAAACTTTTAGTTATTTTTGTGTTTGGAAATATCTATTGAAGAGAGCTATTAGAACAATTGATTGATGGTTTGATATATTGAAAACATAACACAACAATTTAAAAATTACTAGTGAATTGATTTTTCCAATAGTGTATTTTTACTTTCAAATAACCTTGGTAAAGATAACAAGCTGCTTACAAAGATGTAGTTTTTGAACTAAGAAAAGTACTACAAACATCTTCTAGTTTTTCTACTGTATTTTTCTTGAGTTCTTGATTTTTCTACTTACAATGCTACAATGGACTACTACTTAATATATAGTAGTTCACATTCTACTTCTATTTTCTATCCTTCGATGTATAACAATGTGAATTACAAATTATAGTTTACAATGTATTCCCTAAAATAGATTGTAGCTACTTTTCACAGTCGCCTTTGCATTTGTCTTGTTCTGGAAAAATCTTTGTCTAGATCTTTTCTTTGAAGACTGTGTTGCCTTGAAAGTCTTCACAATCCTGATATGACTATCTTCCATTGATTCAGTTTCTACAAAGATCTCATTCCTTTTGTTTGTAACCAATTTGGGAAACCTTGATCAATTGATAATTGTTGTCAAGTTTATCAGTCGATCCTCCTTTGCTCATCCATCGATGGATAGGTGATCCATCGATCAATTGATGTATCGATGGATAGTTAGATTATCCATCGACTCCTTATCCATTGATGGTTCTTTATCCGTTGATTGCCTTTATCTGTTGAAAGCCTTTATTCATCGAGTAGTATCTTTATCCATCGTCTCTAATATCAGTTGATCACTTCATTTGTGAGAATTCTGACTGAGAACATTTACAGTTGATCAGTCATTCTTCACATCCGTTGAGAAACTATAAATTGAAGTCAATAACATCAGTCAACTACATCACAACATTCATCGAGACAATAAAATCAATTGATAATGAAATATAAATCAAATGTTACAATCTAATTTATCAGTTGATTAACAAGATTCAACTGATAACTGGTTTCCTAGTCAATGGATATTTATAGATCACATATCCATTGACCAGTTATAATGAAATTTAAATCCCTATTGTAATTCTAAGTGATTTGTTATCATCAAATCTCATAATTCCTAACACACAATATAAAGTACAAAACATACAGCACATAATGCAGTACACACAGTGTAGAACATATTGCACATTATGTAGTACACAATATTTTGCTTGCAGAATGTCAAAACATAATGTTATAATACAATTTTTTACTCGTATAATGTTATAATAACACTTGAGTGTAATAAAAATTAATTTTTTAATAAATTATTTTTTGTGAAGTCATAAAATATATTTAATCGTTCAATAAAGATATAAAAATTACATTGCAAAACATAATGAATATAATGGAGAATACAATATTTCACTTATATATAAGATATTTTTTTACTGCATATATAAGATAGTTTTTAATAAAACTAAAACATAAAAAATTAATTTTGCAATAGATTATTTTGCGTGTTGGGCTGTAGAACATGCTTATTTTTAAAATGTATCACCAATGTAATTACAAATCAAATCATCTAAATTAATATTGAATAGATATATAAAATCATAAAAATAAATTATTGGAGTAGTTGCCATTTATATATGTATATAACTATACAATTTTAATTTTGGTATATATAAGCATTTATTAGACAATTATATCTTTTGATTAATTAAGTTATATGTAAGAACAAAATAAATACAGGCCAATGGATGGTGTGTATTAAGTCTCCGAGTCACCAACTAAAAACATGTCTCCATATAAATTTTACATATATATTTATATATGAACATGATAACATAAAGTTTTTAGTAAGAAGTAGTTACTAGTGATTTAATTGTTGCAGGGTTAAAGACATGAAGCTGCAAATCTACAATCATATCTGGGCCATTGAATAATCAAATTTCTCAAGAAGAAACAATTCAAAAAGAAATAGATGAAGTGAAAGCGATATGATATTATAAAATCCATATATCAATGTGTTTGTAGTATGTAGTATGTAGTATGTACTCTGTATTATGTATATATTGACTATATTTAACTGGATACGATGCTTTTTTTGGATTGATTTGATTTTTACTTTTCTAAAAAATGAGGGCTTTGTTGTTAAATTTGTTATATTTTTAGTAATAAATTATTTACTTTCTAGTTTCTATAGGTTTCAATTGTTTTTTTAATTATTTGCTTTCTATTTGCAAATACATGTGAATCTAGAAGATGATGAAGTAAAAATGGTGATAAACAGGAGAAACAATTTGATAACAAGGGCAAAAAGATTTCACTGACATGGGATTATTTCGAAAAAGTTAAGGGTTGCCCAGATAGTAAGAAAAAAGCCAAATACAAGTTATGTAAAGTGTTATTCATATGTAACACTCGTAATGATACATCTATAATGATGAATCATTAGAAAATTGTATGTCCTAAATCACCACTTGGTAATAATCTTGATCAATTGCAGAAGACATTGCGATTTGAAAAAATATTAATAGAACACAAATTTCACACACTTAAAACACACTTTTAATCAAGAGAGGTTAAGGAAAAAAGTAGCCATAATATGTATCAAAGAAAATCAACCCTTTAGGACTATAGAACATGAAGGTTTTAGGGATAACATGGATAATACAAATTTCTTATTATATGTGGCGGTCGTGTTAGATTCTAGATATAAAATGAGTTACATAAAATTTTGTTTCGCTAGAATTTATGGGAAAAGGTTTTTTTAAAGTTTTATAATATGCAATACTGTAATGAATACATTGCAAGAACTTTTTGATTTCTACATGAACTTAAAAGGGCATGAAGATCCGTGTTCTCAATTTAACACAAATAAGTCAAATGATACATGGAAGATGATTTTGTGAAGTATATGGAAGATTGGGATCAAGGGGGAATAAGAAAATCAGAACTTGATGTATACTTGGTTGATGCAAGAAAAAGAAAAGGTGAAGTTTTTGATATATTATAATGGTGGTAGAGGCATTCCACAAAATATCCGGTACTGACCGAAATTGCTAAGCATGTTTTACGTATGCCAATTTGTTTTGTTGCCTCAGAAGCTGCTTTTAGCACCGGTGGAAGGACCATTGGTCCCTACCGAAGCTCATTTTCACCAAAGACAACAGAAGCACTGGTTTGTACTCAAGATTGGCTGAGAAATTTTGGTGATGTTACAGATCTTAGAGGAGAACTAAAAGAGTATCTGCAACTAGAAAAATTAGAGAATAGTAATATCTACTAGTCTTCTGTCTACTACTGGTTTTATTATTTACTACTGCTTCATTCCCTTTTCTGTTTACCGATAATTCTTGACCTTATATTGTTTGTTATTTGTTCATAGATGAACTAAAAGCTGTTAGAGTTTCACTTGACTACATAGACATCGATGACTAGATATTAGTACTACTTCTGTAGTTTTGTACTTGGTAATTATATATTTCCTGGATCCACTTGTTTTGTTATAAATTTGTATACTTCCAACTGATTGCATGTGTAATTATTTGTGTAGTTTTGTTATAGTCTTAACAATACTGATTAAACATGTCTTTTTTTTTCTGATAGACCATACTATTTAAGTCTGCGTAATTAAATACAATCGAGTTGTTAAAGCACTAGAATATCAACTTGGTAGTTGTGTTGTTTGTAGGTTTATTTCTGCAGTTGTTGTTAAACACAATTGAGTTGTTGTTTACAGGTTTATTTTATTGAATGATTACATGTGGTTTAAAATGTTATTAAACAGGTGATTTATATTGAGGATTTTCACCTGACGACCAGATACCTGACCTCGGATTTGGGGGTGTTATAAAACCGATTTACATGTTTGTCTTTGTTTCTGGGTCTGTATCTTTTTATCCACTTTTCAACACATAGTAGTGCATTTTAAAATCATGTACCTTTGGCATAGTGATTTATGATAAGTCCGCAGCTCTAGGGCCAGTGATGTTGACTGCATTGTGGTCCCTGTTACACTTCGAATGTTTAATTCATTTTAATGTATTGCAGATTTGAGTCATATCAATGTATTGTAGCTTTGAGTCATTTTAATGAATGTTTAGTCCTCTGTTATATTTTGAATTTTTGAATTGTTATTACAAAGTGACTACTGACTACTAAATAACAACCGACTTCTCTTATTCATTTCAATGTATTGCAGATTTGATTTATTTGATAGATGATTTAGAGTTTGGACTGGTGACATACATTTCCACTTCAGGAGCAGGAGGCTAGGAGCACACAAACACTAGTTTTCCTTTTAAGCAAGTAGTAATGTAGTATGATATTATGATTTATATTATGTTGTGAGCCTTTGACTTAAATATGATTTTAAATTTTATGATATATTGCGAATGTTTACCGGCTTTTAATTATAATAAATGGTTCTTATTTGTCGACCTTGGTTATTTAAATTATAATTTATTTTTTGTATTATTTTTAATTTATTCGGTTTTAGTTGAATCGAACCAACATTTTTAAAACTTAAATCGGAAACGACAATTCAATTACATTTTTTTCCAAAAACCGCACCGAACCGATGCATACTCTACTCTATTCTAGTTACTCTATTCTAGTGAGTTCATAGTTAGGGATGGATATCGGGTCAATTCGGGGTCGGAGAGTGCTATCCCTGCCCGATCCCCGAACCCTAACCCTATCCCCGAACCGGAATTGTTTTGCTCCCCGATCTCCACCCCGAATCGAAGAAATTTTATTATTTTTAATTTTTTTAATAAAATATAAAATATTTTTTCAAAACAAATATTAACATGATAAATTATAATATTTCATATGCATTTTTAATTTAATACTATATTTTAATCCCGAATTCAAATTAACATTTATTTACAATATATATATATATATATATATAAGATTAAAATTATATTATAGTATAGTATAAAATTTTAAAATAATAATATGGAATTAAAAATTAAATAAAAAATATATATAAATTATATATATATATATATTGTTAATAATTTATTTGATAATTTTTCCCGGTAAAAATTTTATGATTTTTTTTACTGTAAAAACCCGCAACCGCTATCATTTAGATGCGAACTGGGTAAACTCACGAATTTCTTAGGAAAGTAGCTCAAATGAAAAAATTTCCAATTTCCCAATCTGAACGGGGCGGGAATCGGATCGGGATGGGGTGAGTTTGAATGTCGGTCCCTACTCGTAGTTGGATAATTTAGTGGATATATATTGGAGTTTGCAGTACGTCCACATCTAGTAAAAAGGTCGCTTATATATGTGCCGTGATAGTATGATACTTACGGCCACCTCAGATTTCCATAAATACCCTGTTTTTTTTGTTTGTTAGAAACTCGTAAATCACCGAAATTCCTGTATTTTCATCCGCAAACGGAAATCATGAAATCGCCGTAATTATCCCATTTTCGTAGATTTATTAATATTTTTAAAATATATCTAACTAGTCAAAAAAACCGCGATTCGCGGTTGGCTCATAATAAATTTTAAATTTATTAAAATTAATTTTGATATTTAAAATATTTAAAAAATATATAATTGTAATATATTATAGAAATTTATTTAAAAATACTTATTAATTTTATTTTTAAAAGAATAAATATTAATTAATTTATTAAAAGCCAGCTACACTTATATTGGTCAATTGGTAGATTTAAATAAATTGGAACATAAATCAAATAATTAATAAAATTATTAAGAACATTAAACAACAATAATAACAAATATTAAAAATAACATTATGTATTTGTAAATTTTCAAATTGCAAATTATAAGAACATATTAATAAGATTATTACCTTTGAACTTTTTAAGCTGCACAGACGATCAATATATAAGGTTCACCATCTTCCTTGTATAGATTTTGATCAAACAACTAAACAAATTTTTCTCACAAAATTACAATACTGGTAATTGAATTACATATGAAAAAATTTGATATAACAAAATTATATTAAACCAAAATAGTAGTATTAAATTTATAAATATTATAAAATTAAATAATAATTTCAAAATATATATATGTATTATAATTCGCAAGTTACTAATTTGTTATGATCCTAAAATCTATTTTTCTCCGTACCCTGCTAACAATATCGACATTTCTTCCAAAATATGTTTGAATTGAAAAAGTAGATGCTTTTAAATCGTTTTATGGATAAGATTTTCCTATCATAAATTAAAATATCAAAAAGTTAGTACAAATGCATAATTGTAATAAATTAATAAATAACAAAAATTTATTAACCTTCTCATCAATTAAAATCATGTCAAGACTAAATTGATCGTCTGTTTCTGTATTGATTGTCTCTCACATCTTGCATACTGTCACTCTTATCATCCAATCGTTTCTCTTATTATTAAAAACATTCAAGAGAGTGTAATTCATGATATATTAGACGTTGAATGAAAATAGTTTTGTGATAAATTTATTGTGATTTATTTTTTGATGCTTGATTTTTAATTTATATACATGATGGTCTATTATTTTTTAGATGAAAATACATTCAATTTAGGTAAAAGAATAAAATTAACTTTTTATTATAGATATTGTCTTTTTGAAAAATCAAAATACTTTTGATTTTTAATAATTTAATGCCTTTTCTAAAATTTCTAATTACCTTATTTATAATAATGTCTATTCTAAAATTTTGAAACTTATTTTATGGATACTAATAATGTACTTTACTAGAAAATTTATGAGAATATAACGTAATTTAGATTTTTTTATTTATAATTTGGAGCAAGTTTAGGATAATGTAAAATAATTTAGATTTTTTTATAAGTTTTAATATCTACCATTTCAAAAATTAGAAAAATACATTAGGACAGATTGAGCGCTATCTAACCGCCTCCGTCTTCTTCTTTACATATATATATTGATATTGATATTGATTTATTTATTAAGATTAAATATATAATTAAAAAAAAGAAAAATTTGTCAGCACTACAAATTAAAACACGATATTTTGACATTTAAATGTTATATTATAAAATAAAAAATTGACCTTAACAATTATTTATCAGTAATTATTTAGCCATATTAATATTTTTTATAAAGAATATAAGAAATGTGAATAAAATATTATTCACGTAAAATATAAAATTAATTTCATACAAACAAGTGGTAGTGTGTTGAGGGGCACTATGCCCCCTCTTTGGCCTTTACACACAGTCAGTCTCACACACACACACACTCTCTTTCTTGGAAAACAGAAAAAGACCCCTTTCTCTCTCCTCTCTGGTAAGAAACTCTTTTCGAGCAACGCAACGAAATTCCCAATTATTACTCACTATTATTGTTATATACATATATACATATATCTCTCTCTTGTCTCTGTTGTATGTAGAGAGAGAAACCAGGTGAGATCGAAAGTTACGAAGACGATAGAGTTCAATTACTCTCACTCACTCACTCCTGCTATGGGATGTTGTGGATCGTCGATCGCTAAAGGCGATGGTTATATTCTCATCTCTCTCACTCTATCTGTGTATCTATCTCTCTGTGTGTGCGTGTGAATTTTTGTTTTTTGTTTAATTGATGTTTGATTCACGTGTTTATGTTTAATGCGAGCGATGGACTGTGAATTATTGTTTTTTTGGTTCAATTGAAGTTTATTTTGTGAATTTACGTGTTCAGGTTTAATGCGAGTGATGAACTGTGGATTAGGTTTTGATGCGAGTGATGAGCTGAATTCTTTTTTTTTTGTTCAATTGATGTTCATTTTGTGAGTTTACGTGTGTTTAGGTTTAATGCGAGTGATGAAATGTGAATTTCTTGTTTCTTTAGTTCAGTTGATGTTTATTTTGTGAATTTATGTGTTTATGTTTAATGCGAGTGATGAACTGTGAAATTTGTGTTTGTTTTGATGTTTGAATTGTGCTTTGGTGATTTCGAGGCTTCATTTGGCTATTTAGTGTAAATGAAGTTGTTTTATTGTATTCAATATGAAAGGTTTACATCAATATATATACTACTGGTAGAGTGGTAGCTACATTACATATAAGTATAAATACATGATATCTATCTACAGGACAACTACACACATGAATTATGTGATAACATATGTCACCATACTAACTATCAGAGGCCACTGCTATAGGTTATGATTGAGTTGAAAGAAGATAGAATTTCAAGAAAGTAATAAGTTGTGTCAGTGTAATCTTCTCGGAGTTGTGTTGATTTCAAGGCGATTACTTGGAATGCTATTGATAATGTTTAATTAGGATATTAATTTGGCAGAAGATAAAATTTCGAAATATATGTCCTATTAGTGTAGTGTACTGTTTTTGTGTATGAGTTGGTTGATTTAGTGTGATTTATAATGCGTGATTAAGTTGAGAGGAGATAAATTTTCAAAAAAAGTAAGTTCTGTTAGTGTTATTGTACCATTTATGTGTAGTTTTATCAGATTTGTTGAATTTGGAAGCAGTTCTTGGCAATTGATTGATAATGTGTAATTTACTACTCTTTTTCAGCTCTTTCTGTTTCATATTATATATATTTTCGATCAATTCGTTATAAGGATTTTAAGTCTCTGGTAAGTACATCTATAATTTACAGTGCACATGTATAAGTGTAAAACAATGTTTGTAAAGTAAGTAGATAATTGTGCTTTTATTGTCATGTTTATGTTTAATTATGTAGTGCCTTTTCATACATAATTCCAGTTTGATTATGAATGTGCACATACTATAGTAGTAGAAGTCGAAACTAAAAAATAATGCTAAAACACCCAATGGTTTTCATTCTGAAATATGTATTATGGAAAATAAAGCGTATTCGTTTATCACTAATAGTAATAGTACTATGGTAATACAGAAATTTAATTAGACCAGCTCTGCTTTTTAATATTTAAACTGCAGTTTAAAGATTCGAAGCTTACGAGAAATTGTAAAACCTAAAGAAAAGTGAGTGCCATATTGCAATTCGGATCAAAGAAATGCTAATTCCCACACTTTGTCTTTGTGAGAAGTAGACCACTAGAAGGCGTTGAAAAAACACTATTAAGAAGATAGAGAATCCCTGAAATGAACCAATTTTTATGTAGAAAGACATACTGTAATCTTGATTGACAAGATAAATGGCATAATTATTTGTTTTAGATATATCCTCCTTTTACATACCATAGTGTGTCGTAAGATGTGGTGTGCCATGTCATAAGTGATATAGCTCACTTTTAGGAACCACAATGCTGTACTTGGTTTGGCCTTGGCTTGTAAGTTCAAATATTTATCATCCTTCCCATTTACCCTCAAGAGAGATTGAGCTTTTATATGGGAAGATGAACATCATAATCTTGGTGTCATATAACTCTTCATCTGCAGACTTCAACATGAATCTTAATGATCTTTTTAAATCGATAACTTGATATTGTGGCACCTATTTTTAGCAATAAAAGAGATGCACAAGTTACTCAATTTTTAATTTTTGTGACTTATGCATGATCCCTTAACATATGTTAATCTTCTAAATGCCATGACGTGATAGCTGAGATTATACATCTTCCTAGTAGATATAATATCTGTATTTCATTACTCAATAGAATAATTGGCATCTACATTTTTTCTTATTGCTAAACTTCGATAAGAATTTTTGCTTTATGTTTGTTATATAACAAGGTTCCCTCTAGAAAGTTAAGTCAACTGTCTGTCTAAACCCAAATAGCCTCTATTGACACCGAGAAATAATTAATATTTTACATTTAGGCATTCACATGTAAGTGATTGCAAAAATAAAACACCGGAGTATTGATGCACTATTTATGTGAAAGAAATGATACATTAGCAGTCTGTAGGAGGATGTTAACATGTTGCTCATTTTGATTTTAATATTTTAGTAAGTAATCAATGCTAGTTCAGTTATTTCTTCTTTCCCACAAAAATGTAATTCCTAGTTACTAATGTCTGCATAGTTAGAAGAGGTACTTAAAAGGATTGAGTGAATGGTCTTGGATATTTCAAATCGCAGACTAGAAACCTTCTTACAGTCATATCTGATCTATTATTTTTTTTTTTTTGAACTTGTAAATTCGAGTCAAGCTCATTGCACAGATGAAATTTTATAGTTGTGGAGATAAAGAACCTTAAGGAAGAATGCGTGCTACTAGAAACTTTTAGAAAATTCTGTTCACATCTTATCCCTAGTGAATACAGAAATCTTCCTGAAAAGTATAATAGCATGGGCTCTCACATCTAATCCGAACATAATTTGGAAGAAACAAAAGGAACAAAAGAAAAGTGTTGGCATGACTTTGTATCCCTGTGCGTGAAATCTTTTGAATTAATGTTCCAACTCTTTGACTTTTTCCTGTATTGATTTCCTCTTCATAAGTAGTTTCACCAAGTTCATTATTGAAATTATTTTAGATATCCTAGACTTATTAGGGTTCAAGTTACATAAACAGAACAAAAAGAAATGTGTCGGGTTAACTTTGTGTATGTCTGTGCGTGAAATCTTTTGAAATTATGTTCCAACTCTTTTATTTTTGCTAGTACTGATTTCCTTATAATCAGTAGTCTGACTACTAACTTTATTATTGAACTTTAGATATCCTAGACTTGTTGGGGTTCGAGCTACTTATATTTGAAATTGTTTAATCTTCGTGAAGTTGTAGTTTTTCAAGGTTTTACCAAGGTTTCTTTTGCATTCGATTGGCAGGTAGTCAATCCTACAATATGATTTATCACAATCACACAATATGTCCCTAGATATCTTTTGCCATGAGCCATTAACCATTGGTATACAAAATCAGGGTCCAATTTGACTAGAGATGTTGTCTTCTCAGTTATACAATACTTTCCAAACAAATATATTGGGCCTGTTTGGCAACTACTTATTTCTGGAAATAAGCCCTTATTTCCGGAAAAAAGTAGGTATGTATGTACTTTTTCTGAAAATAAGTAGCTTATTTTTTATTTTGAAAATAATATTTGATTTTAAAATTCTAAAATAAATATTTATCTTTAAAAAAAATATGAAAATATGTTAAAAAATATGAAATAAGTAACTTATTTTAAGTTTAAGGAACCCCAAACGGTCACAATATGTTATTTAAGGTGCACATCTGTTGCTAGATCTGACAATTTTGTACACGACACGGAAATTTAGTGTTTCGGTTTCAATTTCTGGTACACGAGTACAAAAATACACGAACACAAAAGTACATAAGGATTTAGTGTCGATTTTGGTTTTTCATCTCAGGTACACGATACAACACAAAAGTGCACGAGATAAATAAATAAGTAATTTTTTAATATTATATGTTATTAATAATTATATTTTTTTGGACTGAAAATCTTATTATAGTAAAAATAATAGATAATTAAACTTTAGAAGTGAAATTATTATATTGGAAGTGTTTAAAAATCTAGAAGAGCAATATTTTACTAATAAAAATGATATTTTATAAGGAAATTATAATATTAAAATTTTAAACTTTATATTATGAATACAACACGAAACACGACATGAAACGACACGAACTCGCGTGTACCATGGCATGACACAAATTCATTTAGTGTCGGGTTTGGGTTAGCTTTTCGGTACACGAAACACGAAAACTCGCCAGGTCTATCTGTTGTTGAGGTTATACGAGTAAGTAATAAAATTGTTATCCCTGTTGTATACCTGGTTTGTTTGCAAAAGTCAACAAGGATAATATCATAATAGATAAATAATATGTTCAAAGTATCCCCCTCTCTGTATACAATATACATATGTGTGTGTGTCTAATTATACACCTGTTTAATGTACACCAATCACCAATGTCTATCTATGAATACATTTAGTGTATGTTTTCCTGACATATGTTTCTGTTGATTTTTTGTATGTTATATTGTTTCCACCTAGTCCAGAATCTGGAGTTTTGAAAATTTATGCCTCAAGTTCTGAATTTTGATATGAACTAGCCAGGGATATTTTTATGGCTTTTTATGGTTGATATCAAATTGCAGAAGCTGCCAAGAAAATAAGAAAACCAAAACCTTGGAAGCATTCTGAGGCAATCACTAGGGCACAACTAAAACAGATGCGAGAGGAGTTCTGGGATACTGCTCCACATTATGGTGGTCGTAAAGGTACTATTGTTAAATTCATGATTCAATCTTATTAAGTCCCGTTTAATTCTTCCTAGAAGATCTTCAGTATGTATAAAATGTTTTTGCGATAGTATAGTCTTGTAGAGATTGTATGGTTTTTCGCTAATAAAACACTAAATCCTCTCCTATATGCAGCAAATCTTTTGTATATATATATACATATATATACACACACATATATAACTTGGCAGCTTTAAAAGATAGTAATAAATCAGAAAATTGGCATTATAATAGTCACTTTATGCCTTTTTTCATAGCTGAATGTGTCAAATGGGTAACACGTTTAGAACTGATGATAACCATTAATTGTACTGTAATCTTGACTTTCAGTACTCAAATGCCATGGATGCCCTTAACAGAACATGATACCTTTGTCTCTTTTATTTATTTATTTGATATGAAATGCACATTTACGGAGCAGAACCTTACTTTCGCCTCATTATTGTCTATATCTTAATCATGCTCTAAAGATTCGTCTGGGATGATTGTCGGACACTGACATTTTTGCCCCTTTTCCTTTCTCTATTAAGTCTTGGAACAACATATCTCTTAATGGTGTATCAGAGAGAAAGAAACGTCATGGTCCTCATGGATCATGTTCTTGCTTTGGTCTGCCCTTTAATCATTTTTGCTTTGTATTCTTTTTCTTTTTCAAAAATTATATTGAAAATTTGAAACTGTACACATGTTAACATTATGAAAGGAACATTTTGATGATCCTTGGCTCTCACCAATAGGAATAAGGTTGTATTTGACATATTCACTGTATTTCCTTTATTTTGTGCACATTAAAATTTTATTGGGTTATCCTGTTGAAATAAGATAAGAACATCTGAATGACAAATATTGAATTTCAGAGATATGGGATGCACTCCAAGCTGCAGCTGAGGCCGACTTAACTCTTGCACAAGCAATTGTGGATAGTGCTGGTGTTATTGTCCAAAGTACCGACTTAACAATCTGCTATGATGAAAGAGGTATGCAACCTATTGCAATTTGACATCTTCAAATTTTTAAAGAAATGTCTAATTCTCTCTATGAATGTTTTTTGCAGGCGCAAAATATGAATTGCCTAAATATGTTTTGAGCGAACCAACTAATATAATCAGTGATAGTTGATCCCTGGAGAGGAGGCGATTAAGTTCAATGCTTTACTGAATCTGTAAATCATGTAAATTGGTCTCCTTGCTATTTGTTTTGTTTAAAATTTAGTTTTACTACTTGTTCCTACTTTCTTCATCCATCTCCAAAGGCTCATGCCAACTTATTGCACTTTACATGGGCCCCGACTATATACATAATATTATGAATTTAGTTTCTTGCTGTTTCATATATCGAAATATATGATAATTTTTTTTTATATTAATGGGTATTTATTAGTTAAATTATACACCTGTGCTGGAATTTCTGGAAACTTAAGAAGGTTGAGGGAAGCATTGGGAGGTTGTAGGTAGCTAAGAATCTGTTCCGTCGGATATATCAGTTCTCATATGCGTACCAGTTATCAGAAAATGTATAATTTGTTCTCATATGCGTACCAGTTACCAGAAATGTATAATTTGTTTCAACATACGATCGTGGAACCTTAAGTATTATATATTTATATGTACTTTTAATTTTTAGTGGGTTTTACAGTTCTATAATTTATCGGCAGAATTACTTACTCAGCATAGTTACATGACTAATATGAGCAACCATTTTCGTAAGTTTTTTAATCTATATCTGAGATCATTGCAATTGATCCCCCAGTGTTTCTTTTTTGTTTACCTATTGCAATGAATTTCGAAGTATTGGCTTTATCGAATAAGATAACATTTTGTTGTCAGTTATCGATGAGAATTGACAGCAGTCTGGAAACGGAAAATAATTTTAAATACAGGTATAAAACTATATAGTAAAGAGAATATGTTACATAAGTCATTATTTTATTATTTTAAAGAACCCTCTTATATACAGTAATGTTTATTTACATTTTGTTAAACGATCTGCTAGTCGAATTGCGTATTATTTTGGTAGAAATGCTTGATGTTATGCTTTTCGTGATATCATTTTGAGCGATTTGCTCTAAGTTATAAGATTGAAACTGATTCAAAAAAAAAAACGAACCATACTTATACTTTACGAGATAAAAAATTGTATAATTTTTTTAGCATTTTAAGTAAAATGTTTGATTTTAAATTAGAATTATTTTGGACCATTCCCTAAATTTGATTATAAAATAATCAACTTGATTCTTATATAAAATATTAACTATAAAATTTAAGTAAAAAAATTGATTTTAAATTTAATTCTATTGTAGAATTATTGTAAAATATTTCTTTACTGTTATGAGTTGTATTCGGTTAACAGAAACCAAACCAAACCGATATATATATTTTTCGGTTAAAACTGAAAATCGGTAAAACTGAAAATCGGTATAAAAACTGAAATTTACTGAAAAGTATTAGAAAATATTTAAAAAATAAACAAAAAATGACATTTAAAAACTAAAAACACATGACAAAATTATAAATATTAAAGAACTTGCAATGTAAATCTAAGTATAATATAGTATCTGGTAATTATAAATATAAAAAAAATCGAATATGTAAGAATGTATATAATTTTTTTAAATTATGAATATAGTTATTTTTTGGATTAAATCTAGTTGAAATGAGAGGTTAGTATCAATTTGGTTACTCTAGTTTTTTTTGGTGTCGTTTGTACCATTGTAATTCTGAGCAATGACAAAAGCGTTGGATTGACCAGTTTAACCTGACGAAAAACAGCTGAACCTTAGATTGTCCAGTCTGCTGATTAATTTCTTGAAGAAACTAATATATAAGCATCTCGAAAAATACTCGTGTTTTCACTGATGAAGTTGCTGTGCAACAAGCCTGGAGACATTGGGATAATGAGCGGCACTTGTACCAGGATGATCCATAATAAGAACATAATAGAAAGTGTTTAAGATAATCACTATATTTCCATTCTATTGTGCACATGACATTTTCCGTCTCTTGAAATAAGACGAGGACAGTACCCATCTTTAACGACAGTGATTGAATTTCAGGGATATGAGATGCACTCCAAGCAGAAGCCGAGTCGGGCTTAACTCTTGCACAAGTAATCTTGGATAGTGATACGCGGACTTAACAATGCTATGATGAAAGTCGTATGCAGTTTATTTGCAACTTGACATCTTCAACATCCTTACAGGAGAATTATTAAATTCTGTCTGAGAACCTTTCTTGCAGGTGCAAAATATGAACTGCCTTGATATGTTTTAAGTGAACCAACTAATATGATCAGTGACAGATGATCACTGAAGAGGAGGCGACTGGGTTGAATGCTTCTTTAAACTATGTAAATTGGTCTCCTCACCATTTGTTCCGTTCAAAACTTAGTTTCGCCACTGGTTCCTGCACACTTTCCTTCGTCCTTCTCCGAAGGCACTTTGTTCTTGTTGAATCTTCAAGTCCTCTGAGTAGTTGGTTAGGTGCAGTGCATTTCCTGATTCTTATAGGAATACTTAAGTTGCATTTTCACAAGTTGGAATGTTGGATACACGATAATGTATACTATGTTCTTATAGCAAATTGTATGGTCGCATTTCAGAACCTCTGCTCTGAACACAATATTCGTGATAGTCGAGGACTTGCTGCAGGTCATGCTATTAAGCATGCTATTGCTAAACCAATTCAAGGAAAGAAATGTTGAGGATTTGCGAGCCATAAGCCTTTTTTTTACTTGTAAAGCTGAATTGGAAGATTCAGTAATACATTTTCATAGGATATATTTTAAATAAAACCCCTGTTTTTACCCCATTTCTCCCCTATTTTGTTCATTATCTACAAATGTCATATTTCAGCTTTTAGTTATAAGTTTTACCAATTAAATATAGTGACAAGTCTCTAGCAACCAAATAATGTATTGATAAAAAAACAACTCATATCACTCGGATGCAGCTTCTATTTAAATAACAGTTGGATCTTCTCAGTCATCCTCTGTACTAATAAGAAATTACAAAACCATAAAACCATTACACAGTGACAGAGTGGTATATGCATAACAGCAAGTCAGTAATAGGCACCTACTATCAGACTCAGAGTACACCCAAGATTAAACAAGCCCTGCTCGTGCATGCAAAAATGTCAATGGTAAAGTGATCAGGCATAGACACGTACAACCCCTAATCATTAACGTTTGTACGGAGTGTGTGTTTAAGGAAACTAAGTTTATATAAATAACATCTACCATCCAAATTATATTGTCTTACTTAGGTGATTATGTATATATATATACACATCATGTATATGGAACCAAAACTTTGAAATTGTAGAGTATAAAAAATTATTTATAATTTTTGGAGACGGATGGAATTTAAAATAATTTCTTTTATTAATTTTTAAATAAATATCGAGATTTATAAAAAAAATAATTAATTTTTGAAGTTCGGTCCGGATGTATTGGTTCAGCCGTTGAGGTAGATACCATGATATATATCTGCTGTGACTTGACAATATACAGCCCATACATGTTGAAAAATACTGATCAAACTATTCACTAGACTCATTTTCTAAAGAGAATCTAGTAATCAAATTTTGACTCCTGTTTCTCTCCGCATGCAAAAGACATGCATTAGTGAAGAAAATACGAATTATATATATAATGTTTAAATATCATTATGTAATTCGATTCCATCTATAAATAACATAACTAGATGTTTCACCTCTTTCAAGTTCGAGGTCACTTTGAGGTCAGTGTAGTAGAATTTACAGTAACAATATTGCCATGTATGTGAAAATGGCTTTGTTCTACACTTTACCATCATCCACTCTCCTTGTTATCATCTTGGTATTTTTATTATTCACTTCTGTCATCAATTGTAAAACAGGGTCACGTCCACCAACACTACCAAGTTTAACAAGAATACCATTGCAACCCGAAACACCAACACTTCAGGTTCCACCACTTTTACCTGTAACACCACCTTCTTTACCACAAACACCAACACTAAATTTTCCACCATTTTTACCTGTAGCACCACCCTCCTCACTAGAAACACCAACACTTCAGGGCCCATTTTTACCCGTAACACCTCCTTCTATACCAGAAACACCAACACTTAACTTTCCACCAATTTTACCCGTAACAACACCCTCCTTACCCGAAACACCAACACCGCATGTACAAGCACCACCAGCATTTCCATTTCCACCAAAACAAGATAACAAGAATGCATGCCCTAAAGATGTATTGAAATTAGGAGTTTGTATAGATATGCTTGGCAAATCAATAGGAGACACTATCGGAAGCCCACCGAAGATGCCATACTGCAAAATCATTGACGGTCTTTTAGATTTTGAGGCTGCAGTTTGTCTTTGCACTGCAATGAGAGCTAATGTAATGGGGACTGTCTTAGACTTCCCTATTGCCATAAACAATGTCTTTAATAACTGCCAAAAGGACCTTCCTTCTGGTTTTCAATGCGAATAAATCTATCACCATTTTTTTAATTCTCCGAGAGATTATTCAATACGTTTTCTGTAATAATTAATATTGTTTAGTTCATATCTACCTAAGATGACTAGATCCTGCAGTTATATTCATCGAATATTATTTGCAGTTTGTCGTCTATGTTCAAGGCCTCGTTTGTTTCGATGTAACCCAGCTATGTAACTTGAAGTACCTTGAACTTTAATTAGCTAGATTACCATGTTTAGTTGGTTAATTTTTAAATTCCACAATAAAACTTCTAGTTCCAAGGTATTTAAAGTTACACACCAAAACATGGGAACTTAGTTACCTTGCCAGCACATGATTTTTTCAAGTTACATAGTAATTACATTATAAGTTAATTCAATTTATCAAAAATAAGTATGTAACTAATAGTTACATAGTGATGAACCAAACATGTATATTTTATATTCCTTGGATTTATAAAATGTAATTTAGTTCCGCGATAGTTGACCAACCATTTATTCGCGATTTTTTTCCGCGGACAGGAAAAAACTCTAGCTAGCCCTGCAAAAGTGCGGATAGATGACGTGGCCACCTGGATTTTGTTGGATTCACAAAAGTTTCACGTGTGTTATGCCCAAATTTCAGCATGTGTTATTTGTGATGAACTTGTATCTATTGGGCTGAATTTATAGTTGTTCAGGTTGATTATTATTGATGTTATTGAATGCCCTGTGCTTCTAGGATTGATTTGATGGTTATCCGCCATCTATGTTTGTGAATGTCAATTGAAGGCCATAACTCCATATTTCTCGGGTTGCCCTCGTAGAGGAGTTATGGTGTACTGCTAACCTTGTCTTGGAAGATCCGTTTCCTGTACTCAGGCGAGTTGCCCTCGTCTGGGGGCTTAGGACGCATCCTACATTCGAGGTGGGTCTAGTGCTGACATCTAGTCAAGGTATTCGGGAAATAGCTGTAGTGGACCGACTAGAGCCCACAGTTTCCGAGTCAATGTCGGATTCATGAAGTCTTTGGACCTTATATTGAGTTTTGACCTACCCAAACAAGCCTTAATGTGGAGACCTCTTCGAAGTAGGTTTCTCTTGTCTTTTCCTATCGGGCCTCTACTTGCAAGAACTATGTGGGCCTGATTCCCTATAAATAGGGGTACGTAGACACATTGTTGGGGGTACAATGTTGAGAGCCCCCACTAACTAAAAAACCATAACAATCTTAGCCCAAATATTCAACAACCACCACACTCCGACGACTTTTCTGGTAAAAAACACCACCTTAGATCTTGATTATGGCGATGGACCTCAAATTTTGTTGTTATCAAATTCCTTCATCAACAAATTGTCACTAGAAGGAGGGAAAATCCACATATTATGAGGAAAGATGTTACATCAAATCTAGGGTTTTAAAGGTTTTAATGGTGGATATCACGGGCGGCTACGAGAGACATCAAAGGGGAAGATATTGAAAAAGATTTGTATGGGTTATTGGCATTCAATGGGTTATGGTTCTCATCATGATTTGAAGTATATGGTCTCAAGTATGACTTAATGGTTGAGGAGTAATCGATTTTGGAGTCAAAATAGAAGAAAATTCGTATGTATTGTGCTACACGCGCTACATACACTGTTTGAGTCATATCTTGAGTTCTACAATTCGGATTTGGACGATTTTACAGCCCACTCGAAGCTTATTGAATTCTATTTAATTCAGAGGTGATAAAATAAGAAGAATCCATCTGGTATCAGTTCGAAACTAGAGAGAAAAGACATCTGCGAATTTCCATCAAGTAATTCTACTCGGTTTAGAAAATCTGTCGGTAATTGGTTTACAACGTTCAATCAAAATCCATGTATATGAAGGAGGTTACGGTTAATTGAAGAACAAACACATAGAGAGGGAGACTTTCAGATATGGGATACAATTATCAAGAGTTGCATCTCCATATCACAAAGCGCGTCGATCAGGTAAACCCTAACATTTTAATATTTTCTGTTGTTGATTGGATTTTTACAGGTAGAAAGTCACATGAAGACAAATATTTGAAGATCATTAGATGGAGGAAAAAATTGATCCTATTTTGGCTTGAATCAGACGAAAATTCAGATTTGTGTGAGAGATTGCGCAACAATCACTGTTTCAGCTATAACTTGAATTTCAGAAGTCAAAATTGGATGATTTTACAGCCCACACGAAGATAAAAATTTCCTATAATTTGAAGATGGTCTAATATTCTATTTTAAAGTGGAGAAACCCAGAAAAAGTTCTGGACATATGAGTTTTATGAGGAACTGCATCTCTATCTCCATCTCCCAAGGCACGCCTTCTAGGTAAAAATCTAACTTTATTAATATATTATTGTTGTTAGTTGTGTTATTGTACATTTTAATTTTTCCAGGTTGAAACAGACGAATAGGGGGTATGAATAATTCTGATGATAAATTTTTGATGATGTTTATAATAGCTCTTATGCTCATAAAATGGAGTTTCTAAAAACGGAGGTTGCTTTTAACAATACTATTTGGATCGACGCCAAAGCCAATCCTCTCACCGTAAAAGAAGGGAAGAACTTCTTAGGCGTAAAATTTTATTGAAGACTCCCAACGCCTCATGGGAGTAAAATTTTATTGAAGGTGTAAAATTTTATTGAAGGCTCCCAATGCCTCATCTGAGTAAAATTTTATTGAAGGCTCCCAAGTAAAATTTTATTGAAGGCTCTCAACGCCTCATGGAGTAAAATTTTATTGAAGGCTCCCAATGCATATAAAATTTTATTGAAGGCTCCCAAGGCGTAAAATTTTATTGAAGGCCCCCAATGCCTCATGGGAGTAAAATTTTATTGAAGCTTCCCAACGCCTCATGGGAGTAAATTTTAGTGAAGGTTCCCAAGGCGTAAAATTTTATTGAAGGCTCCCAAGACGGAGTAAAATTTTAGTGAAGGATCTCAATACGTAAAATTTTATTGAATTGAAGGCTCCCAAGGCATAAACTTTTATTGAAAGCTCTCAACGCCTCATGGGAGTGAAATTTTATTGAAGGTTCCCATTGCGTAAAATTGTAGTGAAGGCTCCTAACGACTCATGAGAGTAAAATTTTATTGAAGGGTCCCAACGCCTCATGGGAGTAAAATTTTATTGAAGATTCCTAACGCCTCATGGGATTAAAATTTTAGTGAAGGCTCCCAACGCCTCATGGGAGTAAAATTTTATCGAAGGTTCCCAACGCCTCATGGGAGTAGAATTTTAGAGAAGGCTCCTAACGCCTCATGGGAGTAAAATTTTAGTGAAGGCTCTCAACGCTAGGCTCCCAACGACTCATGGGATGATGGGGGTGTGCAGATTTTTAAGGCATTCATGGGTTAATTTTTATTGAAGAGATTCAAAGATTAATGTTATTGAAGACGTTCGGAGATCAATTTTATTGAAGACATCCAGGAGGTTAATTTTTATTGGAGAGATTCATAGATTAATTTTATTGAAGACCTTTTGAGGACATTTTTTATTGAAGACGATTAGGGATGTTGTTGATTTTGAAGCCACTCAGAGGAAATTTTGTTTTTACATGGCACATCATAAAAGTTATTATTATGCGAGAGATATTTGAAGAGTGTGTGGAACCCATAATTTTGAAAGAAGTGAAGAAAGAAGCAGGAATATGCGTGGTAACTATGAAATTTGATGAAGATTTAATTTCTCTTATATTTACAATATTGCAAGGAATTGGGGGGGTAATTGTTATGCCTAAATTTCAGCATGTGTTATTTGTGATGAACTGATATCTATTGGGCTGAATTTATAGTTGTTCGGGTTAATTATTGTTGCTGTTATTGAAGGCCCTGTGCCTCCATGATTGATTTGAAGGTTCTCCACCATCTATGTTTGTCAAGGCCAATTGAAGGCCATAGATCCATATTTCTCAGATTTCCCTCGTAGGGAAGTTATGGTGTGTTGCTAACCTTGTCTTGGAACATCATTTCCCTGTACTCAGGCGGGTTACCCTCGTCTCGGAGCTTAGGGCGCGTCCTACATTCGAGGTGGGTCTAGTGCTGGCCTCTAGTCAAGGTATCCGGGAAATAGCTGTAGTGGGCCGACTAGAGCCCACAGGGTCAATGCCGGATTCATGAAGTGTTTGGGCTTTATACTGGGCTTTGACCTACCCAAATAAGTCTTAACGTGAAGACCTCTTCCAAGTAGGTTTCTCTTGCCTTTTCCTATCGGGCCTCTACTTCAGCAAGAACTACATGAGCTTGATCCTCTATAAATAGGGGTACGTAGACACATTATTGGGGGTTGAACGTTGAGAGCCCCCACCAACTCAAAAACCCTAACAATCTCAACCCCCAATATTCAACAACCACCACACTCTGACGACTTTTCTGGTAAAAAACACCACCCTAGATCTTGATTATGACGATGGACCTCAAATTTTATTATTACCAAATTCCTCCATCAACAATGTGTTTATGCTATCCACGAAAAAAAACTGTGGACTGATGATTCAGTCAATGACCAGGACCTACCCATTAAAAATTGTACTGATTTGTTAGAAGAAAAACACGTTCAAATTTCAAAAAGGTATGACGGCCCGGACAACTAATTATTAAGCATGTCATTGTCATAATAAATTATTTTTATATTTAAAAAAATGGTTAATTATCAAAAAATTGTGAATAAATTTTATTTTTTTCTGAAAAATTAAAGTAAACTTTAATCATCAAATCGTAAATTTAAAGTTTCAATCATTAAAATTTTATAGCAGTTAAATTTCACCTACCATTCTATAATAGTATTTTTTAATACATTAGAATCCGTTTGAGAAAATTTTAAAATGCAAAATGCATATTACAGATACTTAGGTCTTGTTTGATATTTGTTATTACAGCAGATATAATTCAAAAACAGGTATTTAGAGAAAGATTATCCATATTTTTAGAAAAAATAAATTTTTAATTTTTGTAGGAATAATTACATGTTTAATTAATAATTTTTTAAAAAAATATTATTTTTTTATATTATATTTCAAAACTTGTAAAAATAAAATAACAATATCAAATAATTATCTAATTTTTCTGACTAACACTTTTTACGAGCTTCCTTAATCAAATTAACAGAATAATAATGTGAAACACACATTATTCTAAAAATCGGTGATTAATCACTGATTAATCCCTGTTCGGTAGCTCACCAAACTGATTAAATTCCCGATTATTCAATTAATCATTTTGATTAATCCCCGATTTATCTGATTAATCTATATTCTGTGCCTTCATCGACTAAGTCCAACTAGTTATGTGCTACCATAGGACTGGTTGTCCACCGGATCTCCCCTACTTTGTATATATGTATGCACAAATTAAAATATCATTATTAAAGGTTGTAACGGGGCTAAGGTACAAGGTAGGAAATCAAAGAAAAAGGCTAACAAGTGGCTAACCTGACAAACTAATAGAGCATAATGTTCATTTTTAATTAAAGAAATCAACATGAAATTTTGATCATGTAAAAGGTGATCAGGTTTCACAAGCATTAAACCCCAAAGCACAATTCATGTACTTTCCCACATTCATATTGTAATAAAAATGAACAGAAACTCTACTTGATCTTTTTCTTCTCTTTTTTTTTATATTTTTTTTCATACTCATGTGATTCTCCAGTAATTAAGGGCAGTGAAAAGTTACCAAGAAATAAAATATAAAAGATACCCTCTTTCTTAATTTCTAGTACGATTGCACTTAATACCAACACATGTATATGGATCCTCTCTTTCATATGACATTGCACTTGCCACCCATTGATCTTAAATGAGCACTTTTTTATACTCTTTTTTTTCTTTTGAGAAGATCTTTTTTTTCCTTGTCAATTCCCACCAAATAATCACACTCTAACAAAGAAATCCCCACCAAACTAAATATTCTCCAACCCTCAAACGAATCAAAATGTTCTACTAATAAATCATGACAAGAATAAATAAGTAGACTCAAGAATTTTAGAGTGATGATATTTGAATAAAATGGATATAAGCTCAAAGGGGCTCACTAGGGATATAACTCATGGGTAATGTTTAGATAAATGAGATTAATCCTAGTGTCCTTACAATTTTCATGCATACAAATATCACGTAATTTCAAAAAGGTTTAAAACATGTTCTAGAGCAATATGTTATATGATTAACAACACATAAGAAAAAAAATTGATTGATATACTGATGTATCAATCACATATTAGGCTCAAGATCTCACAAGGTAAAAGCATGCTTCAGTATACTTATTAAAATTAACAAAGATGAATTTCAAGTTTAAGAATTTTCACAAGTACATACAATGAATTATCATATATCAAATGAATTTAAGAAATTGACATATCAACTAATTATGTAAAATAAATTTACAAGATGTGTACTTATCATTGCTTACACAATTTGAGACAAGACAATATATAAAAGCTTTTTAAAATTTTCTAATATTTTTGGATTTTATAACGTTAAGAACACCTACCCACATTTAAACGGTTTATTGTTCTCAATGAATAATATATATATATATATAACTAAAAAATCTTAAAAATAAAATATAAAAAAAATTATACAAAGAAAGGTTAGAAATATTCTCCAAAATATATGAACTGCGGCTTGAAAATTAATTAAAAAGTGCGGTCACCAATTTAAGCAAATTTCTGGTGCCGGATCACCACACATATTAAATTCAGGGCACTTTGCAGGTGATGTCGCAGGTTGGGCATTAGGCTTGGAAGCTGACTGGGTTTGGGATGCTCAAAACACAATCTTCTTCCACCCAGAGATGCCAAAATGATTCGATCCGATTCGATGGGTATCAGATCCATTCCGACCCGATTAGATTTTACCTATTTGGATTTGGATTTGAATTTCAGGTGTACCGAACCAATACCCGACCCAAAATCCGAAACTCAAACCAAATCTGAAACCCGATAAAACCCCGATATATTTATATATATAATATTATAAATATAACTTATTATATATAATAATATAAGATAAATAATTTATATATGTCCATTTTATTATTTTATTTTTACTCAATAGTCAATACTTATTTAGTGAACTAGTTTTTCATTTAACAACGTATAATAAATTTTTAATTGTATATTAATGATAAATTAATATCACAATTCGTATAATATATTATATTTAACTATTTTGTGAGATTTAATCACTTATAATTTTATAAATGTGGTTATTATGTTTTTTTAACTATCTTTTGAGATTTAATCACTTATAATTTTATAAATTTGGTTATTGTTGTCCGCTTGTGTCGAAGATATTGAACTTATTATATTTTTTAATAAAATTTTGGATACCTGAAAAAACTCGATCAGATCCGAAACCCGATGAATTTGGATTTGAATAATTCAAAATATTTGGATTTGAATTTAAATTTCACTAAAACTCGATCGAACTCGACTCGTTGTCATCCCTACTTATACCGCGGGAAGAGATAGCGCACCGCAACACCGTGGAGATTACTACTACCCGTGCATGTTAACATAATATATACACTGAAAATTGGATACATAATATAAAGAATATAATTATAACATTTACAAATATTTTTTTAATAAAATACAAAACTACAAATTGAAAGTATGAAAGATATGTTACATAAGTCTAGATTTTTAATAAAAAAACTGTATACATATGTTTAAATAATAATATACATATTAATAAAAAAAGTAATAATCATAATATACATATAAAAAATAATTTTAAACATATATATATATATATATATATATATATATATATATATATACATATATATTGAAAATAAATATAATGAGAGTAATATATACATAGATATAATAATAAGATATATTTATAACATAAATACATTTTATTAAAACTATGAAATAAACAAACTATATAATAAATAATATAAATAAGTATACATGTTAATGATGTAAAATACGTCACTGCCTGTCTGGAAACATGGATTTCATTTGAAATTCTGAATTTGATCAAATGACATATTTGGGTAATAATAAGAATTTGGATTTGGATTTAATTTGAATTCCAAGTCATTCAAATGATAGTACAAATATGAGAATTTGAAATGACAACTCAAGTTCTAGCATTTAAAATCTATCATTTGAAATGAAATCCAAGTTCTCAAACACAATCTTAATATGTTTGAAAATCAACATGGGTACCGCAGGCCTCAGCGCCATGGGGCCATATCTGCACCGCGGGTAGTTGATTTGTATAACATTGACAGAACTTGATGTACCCAATGTTAATCCTTTTCAACACTCATCACTTTTGCAGGAGTCATATGAACATCTTGGCTTATCACATCATTGATTAAGGAGATACTTACATCTTCTCCATATTCTTGAGCTTGAAACGTAAGAGCCACTTTGAATGCATTATCAAGCAAGTTTTGAGAAAGATCATCTTGGGCAAGTCTTTCCATCATGTCAACTTTGAGATATGTACTTGCAAGCATATAAGTCTTAGAGTAAAGGTTAAAGCAAAAGAAAATTTAAAAATACTAAAGGGTTGATCCATATAGGCTATATTTCGATTGAAGAATGGTTCCTTAAGCACAAGTTGTGGAGAAACAATAACCATATCAATATTGCTTTCTTTTTTTACCTCATCTTTATTCATAATGTCTTCAACAATAATATCATCAATCAAATTATCAGTGTTATACTCCTTATCTTTTACAATAGTCGCAACATCATCTGACATCGACAAATTTTCATAATCGAGATTATTTTCAAGAGTGATGGCACTCTCGTCCTCTTCTTGTTGGATATGCTGTGATTATAAAAAGTCATGTTCATTTGTGGTGGAAGAGCTAGCTCATTGTACAATTTGAGTCACTAGCGTCATATTTTGAGTTTTTAATTCATTGATCTCCTGCATCAGTTATTTCAACATCTCATTTGTCTGTTCAGCTTGCACATCTACATCAGATAGAGAAACTTGTGGCTCTTGTTGTATTGAAGAATATAGATATTATTGCAGTGGTGGTGACTCATATTGTTGTTGATAATATTGTTGCTGAAATTGGTGTTGATCATGATATGAAAAATTTTGTACATCATTGCCCATGTATGAGAAATCATATTGATCCACCCATTCTTGATCACGAGTTTTAGAATACTGGTTATACCCATATCCTTCTTCTTGAAAATCATTCAATTGTCCAAACTGAGTATCATGAGAATTATAGGCATTGTAGGAGCATTCGATGTTAGTAATTGTGCTCTAGAGACAATACTTTTTATATTTTAAGAAAAATATTTATTATTAAGGATTATGTTTTATTGATTATTATTTATTTATTATGTTTTATTTACTGCGTAATAAATTGAAAGCATAATAAATGTCCTTGGAATTTTGATACGTATTATATATCTTTAAGTATGTGACTTAAAAATGAGATTATATGAATAGTATCTTATTCCTAAAATTCCCTAGTCGAGTATTATTATTTAAGGACAATAATAATGCACAAAGATTAGTATGTTTCTTGACAGATGACCACATCTCATTGCTCATAGGTATAGTGATACCAAAGTAAAGAACATAAGTGCATGTCTCAATGCATGGCACTGGAATGACCCGCCGTGAGATACTACATGTTAAATAAGTGTCATAAGTAATTCTTACTGTGATAATGATGTAATGATCCTTAGACCTGAAATCATTATATTTCTATACGAGAATTAATATACTTTGATTACATTAAAAGTTACCTTTGATCGGGTGATGATCAAAGTGGACATTGTGTATATTATGAATCGTATGAGAAATATGAATGATCTAGATGAGATTTAATCCTCCTAATTTTAGGAGTGATATTATTGGCTTCTTGTTTGAGTGAAACTATGAAATGCACGGCCGTGCTCAAATATTGATTTGATTTTAATAGTCTACTCATCGATCAAGAAAATAAAGATTAAATTATGAAGAGGATGACACGAGACATGCCTTAAGTTTAATCTATAATATCAAGATTAAAGGGATTATATTACATGGAACATTATTCACGAAAGGCTTAATCGAATCACCGATTTATTATTATTACTTGGGTAGCAATGATGTATTACTAGATGCCGCTCATTGTTTACAAAATGTAATTAGATATTAAAATTGTTGCCAACGTAATAATAACCTACATGATCACACACAAAGAACGCTTGAAGTAGAAATAATTTAAATTATGAAATTAAATTAAATAAGTAATTTATTTTATTTATGATATTAATTAAGTATGACTTAATTAATTATATTAATAGAATAAATGAATTATTTAAACTAATTCCAAAATTAATAATTAATTAATTAAGTGAGACTTAATTAAATAATTTAGAATTTTGGATTAGTATTAATTATAATTAGATTATAATTAGAAAACTTATTCATCTCTCTATATAATCTCTTTATGGGCTGATTTAATTCATGAGACATATTTTACTAAAACCCTAGCCGTTTTGAGAAAAGAGGAAGATAGAGAGAGAGAAGCAGTTTTCAGGTGCTAGTACACATCAATCCTTCATGAAAAGTGTTCGTGTGGATACCGTAGAGCGTAGATCGCGAGAGCGGGATACGTGGTGATTAAACAAGCTTTGGACCTCCATTAATCTTCCATTAATGAACTGTTAAAGCTTCTAAAGGTATTTATTCTTTATCTCCGAATTAAATATTTTGTTTTCGCATGGATCCTGCGGAGGGTTTCGCTATTTTGATTTATTTTTCACGTTTATTCCGCTGCGTTTGTGCCTCAAAACCCTTCAATGACATCAGAGCTACTTGCGAAACGTTTTAATTCGGTTATGTGCTTAATAATTTTCGATATGTAAGCATGTATGCGATCTATCATGATTGTGTATTGATGTATGTATATGATACATGTTTGTTCTTATTATGGGAATCGTATTCGATACGAATTCTGAAACGGCTGTCCTAGATTTTCTGAAATCTGTGTCCGTTGTCCAATTTTCGCAAACGATATGTGTTTTCTGACTGGAATCGGGTTACTGAGCAATACTGACAAATTCAGCTCTGCGTCTATAAGCCATTAGATGTCGTTACAGGCCCCAAAATGGTGATTTATTATTTTCTGAAAATTATTTGATTTTCTAAAATTTTGAGTATATGTATGTATATATTATGAATATATGATATTCATGTGATGTATAATCATGTGATGATTGTATGTATCACTGTGTATGTATATATGATATATTCTTGTTCTTGTTATGGGGATTGTATATGATACAATTTCCGAAATATCGTCAGATTTGGTGAAATCTGATTGCCGAATCCGATTTTCACAAACGATATGTGTTTTCTGACTGAAATCGGACCAATGAACAAAACAGATAGCTATGCTATCATCGACAACTCTGTAAGGCGTTTGACGTCGTTAAGGGCCTCGAAACAGCAATTTATTGTCTTCAGAAATCTGTTTTTAATTTTCTGAAATTTTGAAATTTGTTATATATGATTATATGATATGTTTATATAATCTTAGATATATTATATATGTTATGTGATAGCATGGTGGATGGTTATGGCCTAAAGACCCATAGTATAGTGGTTTTGATTTATGGTTTTGGTTTCTAAATACGACTTGCATGTCATTTATTCATTGTAATTTAATTATCTCGAATGTAACTCGAGTTCTTCTTGTAATTTTATTAGAATAGTTTTATTTTTATTATTCAATGTAATTATCAATGAAGACTTGCAAGCAAGGAGGCAATCCAAAAGGGGATGATGGAGCAATGAAGAAAGAAGACATGTAATAGATAATATTTTAAAACCACCATAGACTGACCTTGATATTTCCATTAACTTGGAAAGATTACATAGGATGGGGCCATAACCAAACACGTTTAATTTATGCACATTACATATATGTATATGATTGCATGTGTTAGTATGTATGCGTAGATATAATCAAGATGCATGCTTAATATTGATTAATCATGTATGTATTAGATACGACACCCATGCCATGTTTGCTTAAGAAAGATAAAATCTGTAACGATTTAAGATTTTAAAATTGAACAAACGATCATGAGATTCTTGTGTTTATGAACACGGTATTAAATATGAATTTTTTTTCTGATATGGGGAGATTTTGTCAAAATCGGATTATTAGTTTAATTCGTAAGGAAGTTGTGTTTTAAGTGAGACCGCTTGTGACTTCTCCGACGACCTGGAAATCAATCCATTGACGAATATTGAAATGAATTATTTGATCAAGGAAAAATTGAGAATCTCTTTATGATGGGATCATGATCGTTAAAATAAACAATAAAAATCCATAAATACATATTAAGTTAATCGGATGCCTTCCAATGTTTAATACTCGTCAAAATCTAGATTGAGAAGGAGTGGGTTTGCCAAAGCAAGGTACTTTTATCAATCATGGGAAGACGTGATAAGTAAGTGTACTTAGTTTATTGACACATTGGGTCTAACTTAACTAAATCATCATAATAGGATTGTGGGTTTAGAGGCATAGAGTTTGGTGAGATTTATTGGATAAATGTGTACAAAGGGTTGTTCCTCCAAACTTTCCAAGAGTTATATTTGATATAATCGACAAATGTTGTCTACCTAAATAGTCATGTTTTAAGTGTATTAGCCAACGCTATCTTAAAACATGGATGAAATATGGATCTTGGCTCACTAGAAAGATTTAAAGAAATGTTTTCCGAATTAATAGTTAGGGCTATTAGTTTGATAAAAATAGTGGGAGGTATATGGTGATATACCATAATCACTTAAACATAATTAATATTAAATTTGCAATCTAGTTTATTTTATACACTTTAATATTGTAGATATCAAATGATAAACACAAACAACTTCTCTATGCGATCAGTTCTTGAGAAGGACAAGTTGACGAGAATATATTTCCTTGACTGACATAGGAGCTTGAGGATCGTCCTCGAACACCATGATGTTAGTCAAATCTCTTCCCCTGCTCTTAAAGTTGAGAATGTAACATGTGCAAATCATAGTGCTTATTGGAAGCAAATTGATGTTGCGACTGATGTTTCATGTCTCATGCTCGCAAATATGTGCGTTGAGCTTAAGAAACAACATGAGCATATAGATGCTTATGAGACAATTGAGCACAAGATATATTTAAAAATAAAAGGGCACTATACACTTACAAGTAGGGAGAGTGAGACCCGGTTACACCACATGTTCTAAAGATTATAGGGTATAATGAGTACCTTTGATATTTTGGGTTTCCAGATTGGTCTGGAGACTTAGTTAGATTTGATCTTACAATCTTTGGACAAATATTATTCTTAGTTTGTTATGAACAATAAAATGAATAACATTGGTAAAACACCCATTGAGTTGCTAAGCATGTTGAGAACTGTTGAAAGCAATATGATAAATGCATGAACTACTACTATATTGATGGTAAACATAGGGAATGCAAAAGGGAAAGGAAAATGGAAAGGCAAGGGGGAGATTTGATCTAGTTCCGTTGTCAAACCAAAGTCCAATACCTAAAGCAAACTTTAAAGTCTGAATGAGGTGTTGATAAAGAAGACGATTGTCACTTCTGTGGAAAATTGGGAGACTGGAAATTAAACTATCATTCTTATTTGGAAGATCTGATAAAGATAATCAATAAGGGTCAAGCTTCAGGTTTTGGGTTGGAATTGGAGTAAAAGTAGTTGCTCTGGTTAGAGGAATTCGTTACTTAACTTTTAGCCTATAAGGAAAATTTAGAACTTGATAATTGTTATAACGTGCTTGCAATTGGCAGAGACATTATATCAGTTTCTTGTTTGAACAAGAAAGGTTTTTTCATTTTAATTAAATAACAATAGTTGTTTATTCTATTTTGATGATGAGGCTTATAATGTTGAACAACTAATTAACAATTTATATGTTCTAAAGTGACTCAAATCAAATATTACCTTTGGCACTGTTGTTGAGTCCATATTAATGAGAAACACATTTCCAGAATACATAAGGATGCATTCATGGATAAGTTTGATTATGAATTATACAAAAGGATGCAAATCTTGGTTTATTTGGCAAAATGACTAAAACTCCTTTTACCGGACATGGTGAAGGGGTCATTGAACGGGTATGACTTATACATAGTGATGTATGTGGTCATATGTATACGATGACAAAAGGTAGATTTTATTAACTTCATAAAATTTACTAATTATTTTAGTAGATACGGATATATGTATCTTTTGAAGAACTAATCCGAATCATTTAAAAAGTTCAAAGACTATAAAGATGAAGTAGAAAATATAAAAAAAAAAAAAAAATTGATAGGAGGATCACACCTTGTTGGACATGGTGCGATCAATGTTGAGTCAAGGAATCTTCCAATTAGTTTCTGGGGTTGCACCCTGGAAACGGCTCCACATACACTTAACCATGTTCCTACTAAAACGGTTCAAAAGACTCCTTATGAGATAAGGATTGAGAAACGTCACAACATGTCATTTATGAAAATTTAGGGATGTGAAGCGTTTGTGAAACGTCTAATCTCTGACAAGCTAGGACCAAAATCTGACAAATGTAATTTTGTGGGATACCCAACTGAAACAAGGGGTTATTCTTTCTATAATCCTTCCGAGAACAAAGTGCTTGTTGCTTGAACTGCTATGTTCCTTGAGAGAGATGCTCTCTAAGAAAGACAGTGGGAGGATAATAGATCTCGATGAAGTTCGAGACCCACATGATAACATTGAACCAATGGAGGAACCTAAGCAGAATGTACAAGAAAACAATACTGCTCAAGAAACACAGGTTGTTCGTAGGTCTGGTAGGATTCGCCATGAGCCCGAGAGATATTATGGATTTCTCTTGACTCAAGATGGTGATGTGATGCTTATGGATGAAGATGAGCCTCCCACCTACCAAGACGCTATGAACACTCCAGATTTGAGGAGATGGAAGATTCATTTTGATGAAATAGTCAAAAAGAGTTTGACTTTATTCAGAATGAAGATGAAACTTGTGTTTACAAGAAGTTTAGTGGGAGCCATGTGGCATTCCTAGTAATATATATTGATGATATATTACTAATAGGGAATGACATTCCTTCTCTATAGACTGTGAAGACTTGGTTGAGAAATAATTTTTCAATGAAAGACTTAGGCGATGCGACCTATATATTAGGGATCATGATCTATAGAGATAGATCAAGGAGATTGATCGGCCTAAGTTAGAGTACATACATTGACAAAGTTTTACATCGATTTTGAATGCAAAGAGACTAAAATGGATATGTCCCAATGTCTCATGGGATAGTAATCTCAAAATAAAATTTGTCCTAAATCATTGGATGATAAGGACCGCATGAGTAAAGTTCCATATGCGTCAACAATTGGATTTATAATGTATGCAATGATATGTACTCGTCTTGATGTCTCGTATGCTTTAAGCATGACTAGTAGATACCGGTCTAATCCAAGTGAAGGTCACTGGACGGCAGTCAAGAATATTCTTAAGTACTTGAAGAGGACTAAAGATTCATTCTTGTTATATGGAGGATATGAGAAGCTAGTTGTAAGAGGTTTCAGTGATGTTGGTTTCTAGACAGATAACGATGATTTAATGTTTCTGTCTGGCTTTGTGTTTTATCTATCTTTTATTGAGATGTTGTATGCTGGAATGGTTCATAGCAGAGACAGTTGTTGATTCTACAATAGAGCCTGAGTATATTGATGCTTGCGAAGCAGTCAAAGAGGCTGTTTGGGCATGTACTTAGGAGATATCACCTAATTAATGAGATTAATGATCAAGGAGATATACATATATGTAAAGTGCATACTAATAATAATATTGCAGACCCACTGACTAAGGGTTTGTCGCAACAGAAGCACGAAAGTCACACTAGTTCCATGAGTATTGGATACTTGGGTAATTGGCTCTAGTGCAAGTGGGAGATTGTTAGTAATTGTGCTCTAGAGACAATACTTTTTATATTTTAAGGAAAATATTTATTATTAAGGATTATGTTTTATTGATTATTATTTATTTATTATGTTTTATTTACTGCGTAATAAATTGAAAACATAATAAATGTCCTTGGAATTTTGATACGTATTATATATCTTTAAGTATGTGACTTAAAAATGAGATTATATGAATAGTATCTTATTCCTAAAATTCCCTAGTCGAGTATTATTATTTAAGGACAATAATAATGCACAAAGACTAGTATGTTTCTTGACAGATGACCACATCTCATTGGTCATAGGTATAGTGATACCAAAGTCAAGAACATAAGTGCATGTCTCAATGCATGGCACTGGAAAGACCCGCCGTGAGATTCTACTTGTTAAATAAGTGTCATAAGTAATTCTCACTGTGATAATGGTGTAATGATCCTTAGACCTGAAATCATTATATTTCTATACGAGAATTAATATACTTTGATTACATTAAAAGTTACCTTTGACCGGGTGATGATAAAAGTGGACATTGTGTATATTATGAATCGTATGAGAAATATGAATGATCTAGATGAGATTTAATCCTCCTAATTTTAGGAGTGATATTATTGGCTTCTTTTTTGAGTGAGACTATGAAATGCACAGCCGTGCTCAAATGTTGATTTGATTTTAATAGTCTACTCATCGATTAAGAAAATAAAAATTAAATTATGAAGAGGATGACACGAGACATGCCTTGAGTTTAATCTATAATATCAAGATTAAAGGTATTATATTACATGGAACATTATTCACGAAAGGCTTAATCGAATCACCGATTTATTATTATTACTTGGGTAACAATGATGTATTACTAGATGCCGCTCATTGTTTATAATTTTAATTAGATATTAAAATTGTTGCCAACGTAATAATAACCTACAGGGTCACACACAAAGAACGCTTGAAGGAGAAATAATTTAAATTGTGAATTTAAATTAAATAAATAATTTATTTTATTTATGATATTAATTAAGTATGACTTAATTAATTATATAAATAGAATAAATGAATTATTTAAACTAATTCCAAAATTAATAATTAATTAATTAAGTGAGACTTAATTAAATAATTTAGAATTTTGTATTAGTATTAATTATAATTAGATTATAATTAGAAAACTTATTCCTCTATCTATATAATCTCTTTATGGGCTGATTTAATTCATGAGACATATTTTACTAAAACCCTAGCCGTTTTGAGAAAAGAGGAAGATAGAGAGAGAGAAGCAGTTTTCAGGTGCTAGTACACATCAATCCTTCATGAAAAGTGTTCGTGTGGATACCGTAGAGCGTAGATCGCGAGAGCGGGATACGTGGTGATTAAACAAGCTTTGGACCTCCATTAATCTTCCATTAATGAACTGTTAAAGCTTCTAAATGTATTTATTCTTTATCTCCGAATTAAATCTTTTGTTTTCGCATAGATCCTGCGGAGGGTTTCGCTATTTTAATTTATTTTTCGCGTTTATGCCTCGAAACCCTTCATTCGAAACCATAGTGACCCTGAACACCACAAATTCAAAAAAAGTGTATATTTTAGGGACAACTTGTGACATCTCATTGATACTCATGGGACGCATATTGGGCTATGTAGTACTCAACGAGACAATTTCTTGAGTTCGTGCATCTAGTAGAAAGGGAAAAAATGCAGAATTATCAACTTCATCCATTGTATACCTGAAAACACTCAACAAAGCCAAGAAGTAAAATACGCCTCAATTGGAACAAAAGTCCCAATGATACAATGGAAACAATCTAAATAACCAAATCAAAATCAATAAAAACTATGACGTCTCCCCGGCAGCGGCGCCAAAAACTTGATGCGTTTTATTTTATCTATTACCGCAAGAGCACGGTGTCTGTTGTTAACAGAGATTGGCAAACGGGTCATCTCCACAAGGAGAAATGTTTTATCGATTTCAATCTAATTATCACAATTATTTCAAGAGTAAAAGCGAGAATATGAGAATATTAATTAACTAATAATTAAAACTAAACTAACACTAATAAATATATTAAAAACCTAGGGCAATCAAGTCCACCATACTTACACGATAACTGGCTTCTAAGCTATTAAAGCCCTCAGAAATCCGATGATGCTCTCGCACTCAAATTCAATTCTATTAATCGTATATGTGCCTCTAGTAAGTAAATCTCTCGATCTATACCCCTATTAGCATAGAATTAATTCATGATATCGGTCAATTACATAAATTAAACAGTCAAACATAATCAATTAAAATTACTATAACCAATCAAACCACTGTGAAAATCATGTCAGTATTATAGTGCATACATGACTTCCCCTTGGGCTCTAGAAACAATTACTCAGTAATAATTAAACAAGTAAAACAACAAATACAATAAAGAAACATAATTATACTAATAAGAATAAAGAAATGAATTGGATAAGAAAACCTTTAATTCTCCATGTCACATGGAAAAATCATGATTTCCCTCCATCTCCTTCTAATCCTAATATTATCTCTACTCTAATTTAATAATAATAATATGTCTAATAATAATATCTAATATGTCACTATATGTCTCTAATATAAAAAGTATTTTAATGCTTTAAACCAATTACAATAAGGTTTTCAAAACCGAATAGAATTTTTCACGTAAAATTCATAGATGTCTTTTCTGTCCAGTTTCTAGGCTGATCTAGTTGGCTTTTGCCTATTGGACCACTTCTAAATTAAATAGAATTCCATAAGTTTTGTGTATGCTGTAAAATCGTCCAATTCTGCCTTGTGGAACTCAAGATATGACTCAAACAGTATATGGAGCGCGTGCAGCCCAATAAATATGAATTTTCTTCTATTTTGTCTCCAAAATAGGTTTTTAAGTCCAAATTATTCAAAGTTTAGAATTTCCATCTTTTTTTGTGCAATAAAACATTAAAATCCATTAAATAAATATCTAATTAATGAAAAATATAATTAAATATGAGAATAAAATCATATAATATATATATATATATATATATATTCTATCACTTCACCGAGTAAGTGCGATTCTTGATTTTCATAACATTGGAAACATATATTATTTGATGATAGACTAATAGTAAAAATATAGAATATTATTCTCTCACACACCGTATTCGACTAGCGTCTTGTTATACATAAATAGTGGCGGAACGAGAATTTGTAAATAGCAAAGTTTTGGAGATCAACCTCGCCTCGGAACTAAGTTTTTACCAATATTTAATTAAAATTATAACTTTAAAAACAAATTCTCTACAGATTCTCGAAGATTAACGAACCTAGGCTGACCCCCTTGATTCCACCATGTACACAAATATATATTTATTAATTTAATTATTAAATTAAAATTTATACAACTTTATAGTGTAAATCCTTACTAAATAGAAATATCTAACGTCTGACTTTAGTACGAGAGTAAGAGTCTTTATAGGTTTATAAACATGCATTTTTGAATTTATTTGATCCATTGTTATTTGTTAACCATAAGATTTATAATGTATTTGCTCCTACACTTGTAACACATATTTTTTTTTATCTCTTAATTCATATTATTATATTAGAGTCGAACTAAATGTTTTATTGGCATTTGGAGGCCTAAAAGTTTACCAAATAAATTATTGCATAAATATACAAAATTTTAAAATATTAAAACAAATATGTGCATCAAATAATATTTTGATAATTATTCATCTGCATATATAACAATTTTTTCATTTACAATTTATGTAATGTAACTGTCGCTCTTCCTTTTTATTCCCACTTTATTCACTTCTCATTCTCGTTACCGTCTTCCGATCACCGCCGTTCGCCGGCGCCGGAAAAACTCCCGAATCCGGCGATTCAACATCTCGCAACCTTTTATCAACTCAACGGAAAATCGACCGGCCGGTGCCGAACTGTACGGAGCTAGCTTCGAAGGTGCAATGTTTGAAGAACAGTAAGTGTCGGTGGTGCCGGAGCGAAGTTATCGACGATATGTGTTTTGCGAAACGCGAAGCTTTCCGATTGCCTTCTCAGGTTTTCTCTTGCGAGTGATCTGTGATATATTATTTGTTTGATTTTGATATTTATTTGAATTTTATGAGATATTATGTCAGATTTGATTCGTATAGTTATCGATTTGAATTGCTAATCAGATGGATTGATTGATTGAATTTGTTGTTATTGTTAGTGTTAGTTTTATGAAAAAGGCGTGAGACCCAAAAAATTATCTCAAAATTTATCTCAAATGCGGATTTGTCATCCGTGTAATTGATAACTTTCATATAATAATATGAAACCCCGCATGCATATATATCTACCCACGAATTAAAACAAGCTATATGTCATGTCACGTCATTTGGAAAAAAAATTAGTATAAATTTTGATATAATTTGAGTATGAATTATCGAATGATTTTGTTATTTTTTGTTGCTTTTAGGAAATTACGATATGTTTAGATACTCTTTGTCCCAAAATAATACCCAATGCCTGCTGGTAAACCTGACTGGAATAGAGATCTGAAGAATAAGGATTTAGACACCCTCTATGGATTTATTGAGGCTTAGGTGAAATGCCCAGATTCTATCAAGAAACCATTTCTACCTTATAGGGAAAAACTCTTTGATTTTTTGCACGTAATTTGAGGCGTAAAAATTACGTTATGTTTATATAAGAATAGGCGCAAATTAGGATATGATGAGTTGCCGTCTCATATATGAGAAGTTGATTATGAGAAGTTGATTGAGTAATTTTTGAAGTAATTACAATGGAGTAGGATTTAGTGAGCATATAACGTGAATGTGGTATATAGGCTATGTTGCACGGAGACGGGTACATGAACATATACGGGGACGGGGACGGGGACATGAAACTATAATTTTAAAATTAAAGGGTACGGAGACGACGAATATATATATTAATAAATTTTTTTATATAAATAGGATAAATACAATATTCTCAAATATTAACATCATCGGATATAAATTCATTCTCCATTTCAGGCTCATCAAGGGAAAGTTCTGCAAACTCTAAGAATCCAACATCTTCTAGAGAATCAAAATGATCTCCACCAACATCCCACATCTTGTTCTTCTCTATTTCATATTGTTCAGAATTCTTGGATAAAAGACGGAGGTTGTTGTGGATGAAAACTAAATTTTCAGCACAACTAGGATTCAACTTATTTCTCCTAAGTGAATGAATGAAAGCGTAGGTACTCCAATGCCTTTCACAGCAAGAGGAAGAAGCAGGTTGTCCAAGCAATTTCAAAGCCAAAGATTGAAGCAAAGGAGTTTCAGCACCAAAATTAACCCACCAGTTTCTAGGATCAGAAGAATATCTCTTTGTAAGGGACATTATATCGTCAAAAGGACCTGTCATAAGTGAGAATTGAGCATACTCATCATACACTTTATCGAAATCATCAATGTCCGGAAATAATCTGCGAAAACACTTCATTCTTTCACGAGATATTTCAGCATCTTTATGTGGAGCAACTCTAGTGGAATCCTCGTGAAACCATCCATCACTATAATACGTTTAATAAATATTTAAAAAGGAAAAGCATCAATGCATCGCATGTATGTCAAAAAATGAAGAATACAAAAAAAATAACATGAACTTAAAGTCTTAAAGAATGCAGTAAGGTAACCTTGGATTGAGAGAGTGAGCCAAACAATAAAGAGGAGTACAACTCTTTGTCCAACGAGCTATTAAAATATCATATATTGAATCAAAGAAGAGACACTGCTCCGTAAGAGAAAGTTTTTCTTTCTTGTAGACCTCAAGCTTCACCTTTTCTATCATGGAATCCCACATCTCATACACTAAATGAAGATATGGTTTATCAGTGTCACAAAGTCGAATCATATCATAGATTGGTCTAGTAAAATCAATGATATGTTCTACTTTGTCCCACTAATCATCATTGACAACCTTTTCCTTTACAAAGTTTGCCTTCATAGGATCATCGTCTCTATACGAACTCCACTCATCACTAATGACCATCGCTTGAAGAGCACGCTTAATAAGTTTAAACCTCTTTAGCATCACTATAATTGAGGCAAAACGAGTATCAGCAACAACAAACAATTTAAGATGGGAGAACCTGCTAAAAAGTGCTAATCTCGTGTTATGATTCATGATGAAGTTCTTTATTTGTATTGCATCTCTATGAATCTCAGTGATCCAGCTACACAATTCATAAGTCTGCTCATTCCGATCAACATTTTTTGCAGCCCATATATTTTTTAAAGCAAGGTTAAGGGTGTGAACAACACATGGTGTCCAATAAATGTGAGGATACTGACTTTCAATGATCTCCCCTGCCCCCTTACAATTTGCAGCATTATCGATTATAATTTGAACCACATTTTGATGACCTACTTCTTGTATGACTTCTTTCATCAGATTAGCAATGAAGTATTTGTCTTTCACTTCACCAAAGCAATTAACAGCCTTAAGAAACATGAGACCTTTTCCACAAGTAGCCATAAAATTTATTAGAGGATTTCGTGTTGGATCACTCCAACCATCACTCACAAGTGTCAATCCTTTCTCTGGCCAGGTTGCTTTAACAGGTTCTAATAACCTTTCAACATTAGCTTTTTCTTGATAGAGTAATGACGTTCTTAATTTTGTATAACCAGGAGGAATATAACCACTTAAGTTATGATTGGCAGCAAATGTATAAGACCACTAATAGTATGTATTTCTTGTTAGATTAAATGACAACCACCCGTATAAAACATCCTTGCAATTTCTTGATCTAATTGGGCTCTAGTACACATATCAAATGATTTAGTAAGGGGATTCAAAAGATCAGGTTTTCTTTTTCTTTGAAGAAGAATTCAAACCTGAATCGCAAGGCAGTGGAACATCTCTTGGCCTTGAGTTCTTATTTTTTTCTCCTACTCTTCTTCCAGCCTTGTCATTTTAAGCTTCTCTTTCCTGGTGACCTTCTTACAAACAACAACTCCTAAATTTTTTATTTGAAGTAGATGGGCCTTCACTCTTGAATAGCTTCCAGATCGAATTTCACCACGATAATGGCACTGATAACTCCAAGTCCCTCCCGTTTCTCCTTTCTTCTCCAATTTCGTCGTAAAGTCCCATAAATGAGGTTGTTTTTCAGACACACTTCCACTCCCACTTTCAATTCCTCCGCCAGTGCCACTACTTCCATGTTGAGATTTCATTGAAAGTGAAGAGAGATTTGTTTGAGAGATTTAGAGAAAGGCAGAAAACTGAATGTGTGTGTATATATTTGTATGTATATATATGAAAGGTGTAGGGTTAATATATTTGTTTGAATGTCTTTTTTTTTAATTGGGTACCGTGTTTTTTTTGTCTTTTTGTCCAGGAAACGTCCCCATTTTGAACCCGCTGTCCCCCAGCCTTTTGGGGACGTCCCCCAGCCTTTTGGGGACGTCCCCCAGCCGTCCCCAGCCATCCTCGTGCCGTCCCCATCCCGGAAACGTCCCCAAACTTGAATTCTTCGGATGTTTGGCGTCCCCGTGCAACATAGTATATAGGTATTGAAGAATCTACATTACGGTGCTTACATCAGCTGTGACTTTTTACGTTTAGGTAGGAATGCAAAGTATATTACGGTTGGGGTTTGTGAGGTAGAAATATTGGGCTAGTTTTTGGTGATAAAGTGAAAAATTCGTAAGAATTTTTCTGGTTGAGTCAGCTGTCTTGGTTTTGCGATTCCCGGAATTCCAATGGTCGGATCGTCTTGAATTTTGGACAACATGTTCCTTACTCCGATATTTAAATTCTGAACGGTAGAGATCGGATTTGGAGATCCAGAAGGTCAGTTTATTAGGTGGCTGGACAGCGGTTTGTCACTGCGGTAACAGGTTATGTTCACCGTGGTGATTTATTTTATCCTTCGGTCAAGGGTTGACTTGGACCGGGTATTTTTGGCCCAGATGTATTTTTTGGGTTAATTCTTAGACTAGTCCCATGGTTTCTATGATATGTAAACATGAGTGAATTAGATAGGTTTAATACCTAGGGTGTGATATGTTGTATACATATAAAATATATACGTATCGATATACACGGAAAAAGGCTCTTTCAATTGGCCAACAAAATACTTCTTTGTGTTTCTCGTTTTACTTATTACTTTGTTTATTGTTTATGTTGAAGCTTATAACTTGTGGTGGTAGAACTTGGTGGGAGTTCTAGACATAAAAGTTTCTTCTTCAGATGTTATTCCGCTGCGTAACAGTTTGTCCCTGGCTTGGGACTCAACAGGGTTAGATTACACAGACTTTAGCTATTTCACCCGTTACGAATGATATTCTTTTCGAAATTGATGTAGTAGACTTATCTTTGCCTCTGCACAAAACTGTCTGGAAAGCTTAGAAAAATCACTATCTTTAGACATCGTGGTATCTTTACTAAGTTTTAGGAATTCGTGCCTAATATTTGTGCTAATTGTTACCTACACAGTGTTTTCCTCATGTCGATATTCTATGACTCTTCTGTCAGACTTCAGTGGAACAGAGGGGGAGTACTTATGTCTTATCTAATGTTTGAAAGATGGTTAAAGTTTCATTAGACAGTCATTGAATAGCCCGAGATAAATTAGAGCACACAATTTAAATTTTTAAAGAAAAAAGAAAAGAAAGTTAAAAATGGGCAGTAACATGAGCTGAATGGCAATAAAAGATGTGTAATCTACTTGCTTATATACTATGTATTATTTATCAGGTCTAGGGGAAAGTGAGAGATTTTAAAAGAGAGATAAATTTGCAAGATATCTCGATGGAGATCATGATGTGCTGCCAAGAAGCATTCTTGTGCAAGTTGTATGAACATCACAGATAGATATCAACTCAATTTATGCTAGAGACAGAATGAATTAGTATAATTGGTTGGCTCATAGTCCCAGAAATCACCATAAAGCAGTATTAAAGACAAGTTTAACGATTAGAAGGTATTCGCTTAATGGAAACAAGTTCATAAGAGATATGTCATTCAGTTTGTCTATCTGTTGAATCTCCTTAATAAATTGTCTAAAGCTGAAGCTATTATTTGCGTCTTACAAAGACATAATCCTCCTTTGTTCCTCTTCTATCTTTTGTGTATGTGAGGAGACAAACATTAGCATTTGTAGTATGTAATGGCCAAATTATATGCTATGAGCTGAGTTTGAGCCAGCATAGTGCAAGGCCCCAAATTCAATCAATATAACCTAAACATGAGCTTTCACGGTGACCGGGTAATCTCTACCGATTGAAATACACTAGTTTAGGATATATTAGTTGACTCTACCAATTGGAATATACTAATTGACAGAGGGTTCTAGTCCCTGACAATCGCTTGTCATAACCATCTATTCGTTATAATTTTCCACGGATAGCATAAACACTAAAAAAATTTGTGAATCTAAGGGCCCACGTCGTCATCTATCCGCACTTCTGAAGGGCTAGCTAGGATTTTTTTTGTTTCCGGAGGGCTAGATGGTTGGTCAACCATCGCATGTTCTGGACCAAAACCCGTTACAGAATATTACACACAACAATAATATGACAGTTTACTTTAAATGCCCCAGCTCCATTGTACAATTACATTGAAATATGTTCTCTTCTTACTACACCCCATACACACCACCTACTCCACCTATTTTTACACCGTATATTTACAAAAGAACTGATATAGCTTCAAACAATGATAAAAAAAAAAAAGAACAATAAAAAGTTTATGTTGTACAAACACAGCAGAAAAATTGAGCAAAGTTCCAAATAGTATTAGTGGTTCATCCAAAATTAAATTAGGGGGGAAAAACCAAGAGCAAAACAAATTAAAAATGTAGTGCAAAAATTCAAGTGCATTATACATTCCTAAAAAGCAAGAACGAATTGATATATGTATGAAAATATGTGTTTCTTTAGAAAGAGCAAAGTGACTCTATCTATCTGATTCTCATGCTAGACGAAATTGAACACAATGATATGGTGATGTGCAGTTCTGAATCTTATCACTACGAACAAAAGAAGCAACAAACAATGATGCAGCTAAGAGTAAAAGAAATATATCTATGTTTTGCTACTTTGAATGGGTTTTTTTTGTTTGTTAGCAGACTTTGCATTCTGTTGAAACTCTTGTTTTTCCTTGCTATCTTGCAATATTTGAACCCCCTCTTGCTGCAGTATTTAGGTATATATTTTCAGTTTTCATCTCCTCTCTTTTATAAAAATATTCATAACATGTTATCAATAACCACTTGCTCTTCCTGCAGAACCAATTTTGTTATACAAAAATCAATCTATTCTTGCTTTCTGGGAATGTATAAAGCACATAGATTTTTTCTCTACATTTATAATTTGTTCTTGTTTTTGATTTTTTTCTAATATAATTTTGGATGAACCTTTAATATCAGTATGGAATTTTGCTCAATTATTTTAAGCGTTTGTGATAAAATCTGATTTTGGACTTCCCTTCTAATAACCAGAAGATTAACACAAAATAAGAAAGACTTTTTTTGAATCTCTTTATACAGAAGCCCACAAAAATCAACTTATTTTGCTTTCTAGGAATGTATCAAGAGAGCTGTGTTTGTGTACCATAAACACTTATTTGTTTATTATTATTATTATTATTATTATTATTATTATTATTATTATATTTTTATGAAATACTTATTTGTTTATTTCTTTAGCCAGAAGATCAACGGAAAAAAGAGTAGACCTCTTGGCTTTCATGAAGGTGTATCCATAATCCACGAAATTTTTCAGCATGAGTTCAAAAACAATTTTGATTCAGCAGGTGTCCAAAAAAAGTACTTTTTTCGTGAAGTTATCTCTTATTAGTTAGGTTTTTGAAACAATATAAATATTATTTAGCAATAACAAAACAATATAAATATTCTATTATATTTAGATTAATTTCATTGAAGTGAATTTGTAGAGATTAAGAGTTCTCTTGGTTTAACAAAAAATAGTGTGTACATCCGAGAAAATTATGAACTTTTGAGAAACAAAGTTGTGTACATCCGAGAAAATTATGAACTTTTGAGAAACAAAGTTGTGAACTATTGAGAGACTGTGTCTATTAAAAAAAGAATTCGCCGAACTTTTGAATATATTTTCTTGACAATGGTACTTTTCTCACAAAAAGCAAATCTCTTTATAGCAGCGAAAAAGAAAGGATTATTCACCAGGTTTTAATATAAGAACTAATATGTATTACAGTAATTTATATATGCACTTATTTTTATAACTAGATTATTTGTTCGTACATGGGTAATTTATAATTTATATATTAATAAATATTATTATAATAATATAATATAATAATTATATATAAATAATTATTTTAAAATATTTTAAATTTAAAACTTTAATGTAATAAGTTTACATTTATTTATTTATTTTAATTTCTTCTTTATTATAATTTATAATATTTATATGTGTTAATTTTTATTTAGGATTTACTTTTATAATAATATTTTATGTACAGTAATTCATAAATAATTTTTATTTTAAATTCTGTATATCTTAAATTTTATTCAAAATTACTTTTTTAAACTACTTATAATATTGTATATATATATATTTTTAATAATTTACTCATATTATATTATTTCTTTACATTCAAATATTAATTATATTTAAAATTTATTATTTAATTATGTATATACCAATTTTCACGTAAAAACATGTATTATGTTATATCAATATTTGATATGGGCATTGGATACCAAATTAAGATTATGAATTTAACATATATATGGATATCAAACTTATATATATTATATGATATAATTTACATTAATAAACTTATCATAATATTTCAAATTTTGATAAATTAAGATTACCATAAATATTATATATCACAATAATGATAATTATTAAAATAAGTTAATTTATAATATGGATATTGTCTGAACCTAAAATGAATTATCTAATAGATCAAACTAAAGTTATAAATTTTATCCAAACCTAAGAAATGGATTATCCAGCAATTTATAATATATAGATAAGATAAATAATTTATAAATTAAAATTTTTATATATTTTTCAACTTATAAATAGCTAATAGCTTAGATGCGTATTCAATCCAGATTTTAAAGTATTATTTATAATCCATTGATTTTTATTGATTGTATTTTATTCAAAATATCACGCAGAGTTGATACATTTATATACATAATTTATAGAGTCCGCGTTGAATCCAGTAAAATCTCTCGAATATCTCGTACTGGGGAAAGATTTTATAACATCAAAAAAATATAGGAAAATTTAACATAATTCGTGTATATTTAAAATTCATCGGTGTTAATAAGTTTTTGAATACTCCTAAATTTTAATTGATCAATAATAATTCATATTGAATACTCCGGGATTTTAAATAATTGATTAAAATCCTGATTGAATACCCCCAGATTTTAAATACTTTAAAATCCTGATTAAATATCCCAAATTTTAAAGTATTATTTAAAATTCTAACTAAATACCTCAAATATTTAAAATAAAAAAAATATTGCAGAATGAATACACCCCCGATTACATTCCAAATATGCTCAATTATCCATATATAGTCAATGGTTATAACTTAATACTCCGTACTATATATAAGTGGGTAGCAGATTCTTGCAATACTTAAATATAAAATACAACCTCATAAGAATATTTATACCTTTCTTAACACTGATTCTAGAAGTAGAAAATTCAACAAATTAAAGATCGTGATTAGTGGCAAACAATCTTAAATTTTTATTGACCTCCAAACAAATTGAGAATCGGGGGTGGAGCCACAAGATCAAAAGATCGGACGTACTTAAGTAATAATAATGTAGTATTTTTTTATATGAAAAATGCTTGATAACCCAAAGATTGTCTCACACATATAATTAGTAATTTTTCTAATAATATGAGATCTGACGCGTATATATATACACGTTCACGAATAAAAATAAGTCATATATCATGTTACGTTATTTAAGAAAAAATTGGTATTATTTTTGAAAACCAAACAGGGCTCTTTTTATATTGTGATGGCGTCTGACAGAAAATTTGGTTCAAATAATTAGGGCTTTGTTTATGGTAAATTTAAATTAGCTGTAGGTATTGTCTGATTTATAACCCTCGTGAATGGGATATATATTATACCGGAAAGATGGATAAAAACCACGAGAATCTTATCTAATTTAACCACTTAAAAGTAAAAATAATACAGTACTCATCAGAGCAGCAACCAATCATCAATATTATTACCTTTATTGAATATGAACATGCTTTCCATGATTCATGGGATATTAATCCCCCTCGTCAGTTCATGTGTTTCTTTCTTCATCTTTTTATCTTTTCAAACTTGATCATGCATGTATATGTACACACACTCTTTCCCCATAAAACAGAAACACTTCATGCACATTTAGTCAAATACAGTATAATTAATGTACTTTGTATATAGATTATGCACACATTAGTACTTTAATCTTTATTTACATATTTTGCTTATAATTTTACTTAAATATGTATGCATGTATAATCTTTTTGACTTGGTATTTGCAGGCGTGTTGAATTTACATATATAGCTTCATGCATGCGCACCAGCCTATAACATAGTTTGTGGGTCGGTTGGACTGGGAGTCCTCTTTATAAATTTCAAACACTAATGAACATTTAGCTCCATAACGTACTCCATTAATATGGTGATATAATTGACTAGCAACAGAGCGTTTACTCCAATCTTGAAATATTCAACTTCAACTTCAGCCTAGCTTAGTAGTTACTCGATCAGTTGACACTTTGATATACAACAGTATATACGGTTGAGTATAGACATAGTTATGAGCTTCTGGACGGGGGTCAACTATAAAATTAGTTAACCGATTAAATAACTCATGTTTTCAACCCAAAAATCTTAACTAACTCGAAAATTGCCTTTTTTTGTTCCCATTTGATTATTCTATGGGATACATGTTATTCATTATTATAAAATCAAAATTACAAACTACGTCTATTTGAGCCTATAAACTTGTTACAATTGAGCACGATTGAATATTTCAAGTGAGAATAAGTTTATTTGTCCCAGGTCCCCAACCACAGATCCCATACTATCCCCACATAAACTGAAAATTCAGAACCCCAAGTGCTATGGGAATACCATTTGTTCAACTCTGGTTCACAGAGAATTTTTTACAACATATATTCATTTTTAAGACTATAAGTCTAAATATTCAAAAATTAAACTTATCACAATTCATAATTATGGATACGAGATAATATTAAAAATAATTGCAAAATATTTAAAATTTTGAAAACTAATAATATTATATTTATAATATATAATATTTATTAATGTTTTAACTACGATACAATATTGGTTTATATGATACATAAATTTATAATTTACTAGATTTTAACCCGTGTGAAACACGGACTTTTTTATATGTATTCATTAATTTAATATAAATATGAATATTTATTTATTAAATTTATGTTTTTTAATTATTTAAATAATATTATATATCTTTATTAATAATTTAAAACAAATAATATGAATATTAAAATTTTTATTAACCAGGTTGGAATATCATTATCTAAACCGATAAATATTACTTTAAAAATTATCTACAAAAATTCTATAATATAATAAATATTTTAATAGTTGGAAGGAATTGATACTTTAACCATTAATAGTATTTTAATAAGGCGTCTTATATATATACTTCTATATTATATTATTATATCTAAAAAATTAAAATTTTTGGTTGAACCTGATCCAATTTTAAATGAATCAAGGAAACGATCTTAACCTTTCAATTTTCTATCTTAACCAAGGAAATCTAATTAAAAAAAATATATATCATACATACAACTCTAAACCTCTGTAATCCTCTTTTTATACAACTTCTCAGGGATAATATTATATTATATTTAAATTATATTCTATATTTTCTATTTTAAGAACCTACTTATCCTATAATTTTTATTTAATATATCATTAAATTTTATGAATATTAATATATAAATATCATTATATAATAACATACAACTCTAACCCCGATAGTCCTCATTTTATACAACTTCTTACGGATAATATTATATTATATTAACATAAGTCATCAACGTTATAAAATTTTATAGTAAATATCAATAAAATATAATATAAAAAATAAATTTACCTAAATATTAGTTATTCATTACATGGTTCGCATAAGTTATAAGCTTGTATTATATATGTGATATAATATATATATATACACGTTAATTTTATTATAAAATTAAAATATATACAAACCTATTTGTATTATTCAATAAATTTAAATATAAAAAAAATATAAAAATTTGATACATTTATTTATATTTTTAAAATAATAATAAACTAGCATATTCAGAATAACAAATATTATATTTAAATATTTTAGTAGTAAGTATTGAACTCTCGTCTCTTATTAATATTTTGGATAAAATCTCTCTCATACTTATTATATATAGGATATAATTAGATGAAAATACATTATGAATAGAATTTGAACTTTAAATTTATGTTATATATTATATATTCATAAATATTATATTTAAATAAGTTGTTAGTAAATATCTAACACTTAATATTTAATAGTATTTGAATATGGTTTTTTTTGTATTTTTTATTATTAAAATTGAAAACCAATTCACACATGTAATTTTCAAGCCGCTCTGGCACTACATAGATTTAGAGCATTACATAGATCTCAAAAGGCGGGTGGTTTGTACCTATTGTAAACTGAATAAATATCTAAATATATCTTCAATCAAATATTAATAAATAAATTATTAAACTTGACACAATAAATTAAAATTTTAAATATGTGAGAATGTTGAAGTAATTACTTTTGTTTGTTTCTCTGTTTAATTATTTGCGCCCAGAAGCATGAAGTTACTGAAACAAAATTTATTTAATATTCTAGTTAATGTCTGACGATAGTTTAGGGTGTATGATAATATGTAATAAAACCGATTTAGCTATTTTAAGTAGTTTTATTAAATAATTATGCGTCTTAACAGACGCGAAGACAAATGAATTTTTAATAAATAAGGCAATAATATGTTATTAATAGAATCTGAAATTTATAGTATATGTTAATATATTTATACTTATAAATATTGTATTTAAATAAGTTGATGAAAATTGAACTCTGGGGAAAATATAGGAGCTCTTCAATTTGCATTATGAGCAGTATAGTTAAATTACATGTCTCTTTTATAGCTTCTGATTTAATAATGACACTGATGATATTGGTTCAATTACACTACAAAGAGAAGAGAGTCCATCGTGACCGCTATGTCATAGATGGCCTATCGCAACGAAATTGCATGGTGTTGCATTCTTAGATGTTGCAATAGTTATGAAAATTTTGCCCTATCGCAACGCTGTGATTTTGCTGTTATTAGACTTTATTCTTTAAAATGCGAACATGGAATCACTGAGGCCGCATTTGGAGATTTTTTATAGTTGATAAAGGAGGCATTTCCACATGTCCATATACCTTTATCTTTCAAAGCTGCCAAAAAATGTTATTAAGGACTTAGGTCTAGATTATTAAAGAATACACGCATGTCCAAATGATTGCATGCTATATTGGGAAGAAAATGAAAAGGAAAATGTATGCAAAGCTTTGTGGTGTTTCAAGGTAGGTTAAAGTGGAAAATAAAGCGGCTGGTGATAATGATCTGGGAAAACTGATTCATAAAGTACCGACAAAGTGATGTGTTATTTTTCACTAAAACCAAGGCTGCAAAGGATGTTTATGTCGAAGGAGTATTCAGAACTAATGATATGACATGCAGTTGGACGAAAAACTAATGGGAAACTTAGACATTCAGCCGATGGCGAGGCTTGGAAGATGATGGATTCTAAATATCCTCATTTTTCATTTGAAAATAGAAATATTAGATTAGGATTAGCGGCAAATGGATTCAGTCCTTTTCGTACAATGAATACACTTCACAGCACATGACCAATTGTGTTGGTAAACTATAACCTTCCACCTTGGTTATGCATGAAGCCAGAAAATTTGATACTTTCAACACTTATCTCTGGTCCCGAGTCTCCTAAGAATAACAGTGATGTATATATGCAGCCTCTTATCGTTGAATTGAAGGAATTATGGGATCTAGGTATAGAAACTTATGATGCCTTCACTAATGAAAATTTCACGTTACATGCAAGTGTGTTATGGACGATTAGCGACTTCCCGGGGTATGCAATGCTATCAGGTTGGAACACCAATGATTATTTAGGTTGTCCCGTATACCACTACGAGATTTCTTCTAAATACTTGAAACACAGTAAAAAATGTGTTACATGAATCATAAAAAATTTCTAGATTCTGAACACAAGTGGAGGGTTGACAAGAAAAGGTTTAATGGTGAAATTGAAATGGGAACAACTCCAGGAATTTTATCAGGGACTGACATTGAAGAATTGTTGGCTGACTATGAAAATAATTTTGGGAAGAAAAAGAACAAGAAGCGTAAAAATGATTCCCCTTTCAAAAAGAAGTCCATATTTTTTTGATTTACCGTATTGGAGTCATAATCTATGTCAACATAATATTGATGTCATGCACATAGAGAAAAATATTTGTGACAACATACTTGGTACATTACTAAATATTGGTGGGAAGTTGAAAGACCATTTGAATGCTCGGTTGGATTTACAAGAAATGGGCATCAGTGAAGTCTTTCATCCGGTTTTATCAACTGATGGAAGATACCTTGAGATTAAGGATGTCATATTTGACATGACGAATAACGAGAAATAAATATTTTGTTATGTATTGGAGAATGCTAAATTGCCTTATGGTTCTGCATCAAATGTCAATCGGTATGTGAATAAGAAGGAGAGACAAGCCACAAGGTATAAGAGCCACGATGCTCATTTTAAACTTCACTACTTTTTGCAATTTGCCGTGAAGAAAGTGCTAAAACTCGAGGTTGCAGTACTATGATAAGACTAGGTGCATTTTTAAGAGGTCTTTGGAGCAAAGTTGTCAATTTATATGACATCAAGAGGCTACAAAAGGAAATTATGGAAATTCTTTGTCAATTTGAAATGATTTTTCCATATTCTTTCTTCGATATAATGGTGAACTTGCTGGTTCATTTATGCAATGATGTAGAATACGGTGGACCGGTAAATGTTCGTTCTATGTTTCCTATCGAGCGATATCTTTGTAAATTAAAATCATATGTTCGTAACAAGAGTAAACCTGAGGCTTCCATTGCTGATGGTTATCTCGCGGAAGAATGCGTGATATTCTGTTCGAGATTCTTAGGTATTGACGGAGCAGGAAGAACAAAAGTTGAAAGTTGTCCACAAAATTCTGAATATCCTATTGTGGCAAGAAGAAACAGAGATGGAAAAGCTATTCATCTAAAAGATTCTCAATGGCAGACATATCATCGATACATTTTATTCAACTGCGGTAACAAGGAAATTGAGAGTTTTATTGAGTAAGCTTTTAAGTTTTAATTTCATTACAGTTAGTATTTATGAATTAGGAACTTTTCTTCTTGATTTTATTAAGTAGTTCATTATTGTAGGGAAGATAGAGCTTTAATTGATGGTCATGCAAAATCAAAAAGATATAAAAAAGAGAGAGTGCATACATAAGAATTTTAGAAATGGTTGAAGGAAGAAGTTGGGAAAAAAGGAGACATGTCAAAAGAAGTGGAATTGCTTTCCATGGACCCTAATCCAGTAGCCAAGAGGTTTACTGGATACGTTATTAATGGTTACCAATTTCATACAAGGTTTAGAGATGCTAAGTGTACAACACAAAATAGTGGGGGTATTCCTGACTGACGTAACTACTAGCTTTGCGAGTTTAAAAGATCAGAATCCATTAGTTAGTGAAGTCAATTACTATGGATCGATTGAAGAAATATTAGAACTGGATTATTGGGGAAAACTTACTGTGATTTTATTTAAATGTTATTGGTACCAGGAAGAGAAAGACTTGTATGGGCTGACTCGTGTTAATTTTAATAAATTGTATCAAAAAATCGATCTGTATGTTATGGCTTCACAAGTACAATAATTGTTTTATGTAGAAGATCCAGTTGATAAGATGTGCCATAATGTTATTAAGAAATTGCCAAGGGATTGATGTGATGTTGAAATTGCACATGCAAATGAAGATTTGAATGATTCGGTTATAAATGATATTCATGGTTATGAAATAGGAAATCAAGTTACTGATGTTCGTTGGTGTAGAGATGATGTCCCAATAAGACGTATCCGCATTCCGCCAAGCAAAGTCAAAGAAACTGCTTCTTAATTTTTATGTATCAAATTTAATTAAGTGACTACTATTTAATGTACTGCTTCTTAATTGACTATAACTTAAGTCAAGTGACTATACTTTTAATTATTTTCTTCCTAATGAAGTGGTTGTTTAATTTTAATTATATGCTTCATAATTAAGTGGTTGCTTTATAATGTCACATCTATCTATTATCCACCTTAGTACAGTATAGTATCCAATTTATCTGTTATTTGTGCAATTTGTTTCTTGCTTGCATATATTATCCATATTATATTTATTACTTTATGTCTCTGCATAATCTGTTGAAATAATTATATGTATTCTCATTCAATAGTTAACTGGCTCCTATCATCTCATTCAATAGTGTCATTCTAATATCAATTTCTCCATTTTATATAGGATGGAAGATAAATTCGTACATCTCAGATTCTACCACAAGGGAAAATTCCAGAATAGTGGATATGTTGGTGGACAACAGACTATTGTTATGGGTGTTGATCTGGACTTGTTTCTTATACAGTACTGATGGAACATGTCAAGAATGACCTTGAATACACTGAAATTTGAGGAATATATTCAAGTAACGGTAAGATGGGTGGGTGGAAATTAGTTGCAAATGATGCAGATCTGTCTAAATTGGTTAAAGGCATCGGCAATGGTGAACACATCAATTTTTATATCGACAACATGGTCGATAAAAAAATTGAGCTCCTGAAACAAATGCAACCTCATGTTGTCATGCGCCCAAGGAAGAATCTATTTGCAAGTAAATTATCAGTTATTTCATGTGTAAAATATGAAACCCGACTGTTTTGATTCCTTGTTATAATTCTCTGCAATATTACAAATTTGATGTTTAGGTAACAAAAAAAAGGTTTCTGTAGTAATTCGATTATTAAATGGATATGACTTCTATAAATAATATAAATTATTGATTACTATACATACTATAAGTAATTTGATTGCTATAAATAATATATTGTAAAGTTGGATGGGTCTAGAAATCATTATTTGTATTAATTTGAATTCTAATTTTAATATCATGTGTAGAAATTATCTGATGTCATATATGTATGTATATATATATATATGTTGCAGCTATGAAACAACAGAAGTGTATGTTTGTCACCACTCATCAACTACAAAAAAAAAAGAAGTCAAGTGAAGTCTACAGCCCTAGGAAGTCTGCACGGCTATATAATCCATAAGTGATTAGCGATGCTGCTATTGAAGTCAGTAGTTCTCGAAAGTCACCACAGATAAAAAATCCACAAGAAGTCAGCGATGCATTAATTGTGAATTCTCAATTAGCAAGTGTTAGGAGGAAATTGGATTTATATAATCAACTAAATGAAGAAGAAAATATGGATGAAAATGACATTATGGTTTGGACACTACAATCTGATCTTATTCGAATGTGATGTTCCAAAACTTTTTCCAATAACCACTATAACTTATTGTACATTACTTGCAGGAATCTGATCTACCACCTCCACCACCACTAATAGATTACGAAAGGAAGAGAGCTATACAGGTCTCGGAGAACAATGTCGTTTATCAAGCTCTTGGGTTGCCTACAATGGCGATTGGACTGAGAAATGAGTTTCGAAAAAATAAAGGAAAAGAGAATATGCACGAAGAAAGTGAGGAATATATTCCAGAACAGGAGGAACATAGTGAAGATGATACTTCAAAATTTCCATTAAAGGTGCGTCAATAACTATAATTTGAAAATGAATTTTCAGTTACTACATAAATCAAATTACTAATATAAATATCAACTTATAACATTGAGTTTCAATTTTTAACTATTTTTATATTAATTAATCATACTCATTAATCATAAATCATGCTCTCCCTCACATTCTAAAAATTAATAAAAGAGATTTTCCGGTACGTGTTCAATCTTTATTTTTATCTGCATAATTAAATGATTTTATCTGAGCACCTCAACAAATTTTATTTACGTGCATTATCAGTACTTGAAATTTTAAAAAGTATTTAGGTGCCTTATGGGGGCGATTTAAATTTATGGAATGATAATTGGGTAACGGAAATAAGACCCTAAATAATATATTAGTCTAACATTGCATCACTTATCTTACTAATTATACAGTAACTTAATTGTTTTTAATTTTTTTACTTTTTTGTGTGCACCTTAGAAAATCAAAAAAGTTAATAGCAGAAAGCATGATGTTGGACCAACAACTTGGTCACGAGCCAATGTTGTGACTACAACTGCTAAGGATGCAACTCAAAAGGAAGAGCTGAACAAGAAGAATAATGTGGAGCCGATTGCACCACCATGTGATATTCAGTTGCCACATAACGAAGGAATAAGAACAATGGATGCTTATATTTTCCTACAGGATCGCTAAAAGAAGAATGTTGCAAATGCTAGTGCAACTGAAACTGGAACTAAGAAGGCTGTTGTGGAAAATATCTCAGAAATTATTGAAAATGAAGTAGTTGAAGAAGGTATTAATTTTCTTAATAAGGCATGGTTTCTTATTTTACTAAATTATGTTCTTGTTTAGGCTTCTCATTAATATTGTATGTACTTCATAATTATAGTTGAAGTTCCTAAAAGATTCAGAGGAAAAACAAAGATGGAGAATGTTCATAAAAGGTCACTTGACAAAAGAAGTGTAATTCAAATGAACGATTGGGGGCAACCTATTTCAAATGATGATGAAGTAATAACTGAACTAAGTTTATTCTTTGAAACACTAAAGAGGAATGTGTCACTTAATTTTAAATCTTGGCCTGATGTTCCTGGAAACACAAATAAAACGCTATGGAAATATGTCACGGTAATCTATAAAATTAGCTGAATTTTACTTAAATAAAACATGCCTACTAGCATGACTTATTTATTCTTTTTTATGTTTGTTTGTATTTTAAGAACCAGTATATTATGCCCGACCAATGTGAAAAGTGGGTTTTAAAAACAATTTGTGATTCATGGAGGGGGTATAAGAGTCGCATTAAAAAGGCACATTATGTGGCTTATACAACTGATGAGGAGAAGCTTGAAAATAGGCCGGAGGAAATACCACTTGAAGATTTTAAAGTACTCTTAATGTTTTGGGGAGAAGAGAAAGTTAAGGTATAATTATAATTTTACTCTCATAACTTTGTCCATTTATCATGTATTCAAATTCAGTTAGATAAATAGTACTCTTTATTTCACATTTTTGTAGACGATGGCCAAGACAAATTCTGAAAGTCGTAGATCGTAACAGACACACACACTACTAGTCCAAAATTTTTGCGCAAATTTGACACAAGATGGTAAATGGTTTGCTAATTTTTTCTAGTTGGGTGGAGGTATGTATATGTATATATGTTAATACTTGATATTTTAGTTATGGTGTGAATATACTAATCCATTTTTTTATATCGGTTGTTTCTTTTTATTTGTTAATGAAATTGTCAAGATAATAATATAACTTCTTTTGAATTTAATTTCTTTTCATTCAGTCCATCTCCCCGTAATAATTGATACATCATCTAGTTACCTTTGCTTCATTCTTAATTTCACTAAAACCTCTGTATTCGATCGATTATTAATAGATAGTTAAATTCTATATAAACCTGAAGAGAAATCAACAGACCCTATATACAATTATAAATGTATTTCATTAATAGAAATGATAAAATTTTATTTTTACATTTATATAGCTTGTATTGTTTATTTGTTTATGAAATTTAGGGTTTTCATTTTTTTTAAATCGGCTTGCTCTATTTTTGTATTTATATAAATTTATAATTTATATTGTACTTACACTGATCATGTATTGTTTTAATTAAATTGAAATATTATATTTATTTTTATTAGAATCTGGGAATTTACAATTGAAGTCTTCATGCTTTATTTTTGTATTTAAATAAATTTATAATTTATATTGTAGTGGCACTGATCCAATATTGTTTTAATTAAATGGGAATATTGTAGTTATTTTGATTAGAATTCTGGGACTGATTATATGTTAAGGTCTAGAGTTATTTTCCCGGAATGATCATATGCTTATATATTTTCCCGAAATGTTCATATGCTTATAACTGATAGTTCATCCATTTGAATGTTCTATATACTGTCGCATTAATGGAGTAATTTGATGTCTTTAATGAATTTGTATCAGGACGTACAATGTGATGGAGAAGTTTTTGTTAAAACTCGCAAGCGAAAAGAAGGAAAAAAGTACAAGACCGATACTGCTGTAATGAATTACAGAATTATAAGAATTTATTTTCTCGTCAATCATATGCCAAGATAATGCTTCAACTGATATTTAATGTAATATTTTGATTTGGCATTATTTTGTAGGAGAAGATTGAAAAAGCTATGGCTGCATCAGGAGGCAGTGATGGAGTTGTTCAAGAACTTGTTTCAGATGGTAAATCACATGGCCCTTCATGGCTTATAGGGCAGCATGTAAAATCTGCAAAAGTGTCGGACAATGCTCTCACAAACACATACAACAAAGATAAGAGAAAACCTAGTGGACGAAGTGGAAGCAAAGATGTGCAAGAAGGTCCAAGATGAAGTAGATGCCCAGATGAATCAAAAGGTCCAAGAGAAGTTGACTCGGATGCTTAAGAAGTTAGGCGAATCAAACCCTGAAATGAAGATTGGTTTAGAGACTCTTTTTACGACCATATCTAGTGACACTGAAGAGGGTACGCCAATGATTGAAGAGGGTACGCCAATGACTGGAGGCACGAGCTCTTAGTGAGTTAGATGTTGACTTCATGTTTAAAGTATCATATGATCTTCTACTACTAGTATTAAGGTGGAATTCAGTATTAAGTTTTAATTTGGTACTAGTTTTAAGGTGAATTTTAAGCTTGTTATGCATTTTGTGATGTGATTTGTTAAGTACTAGCAGGATGTTGTTTTATTTTCTATGTACTGAATTGAGAGTCTTCATTTTGGGTTGGTGATTGTGAAATGAAAAAAATAGGTTTTAAGTACTTTGTTGTACTGGGAAATGCAATATATAAAGTGTACATTTTTTTTACAATTGAACAAGTGTTGCAGTAGCCACAGTAAAGTGTTGCAGAATTTGGACAATAATAATGTTATAATAGACTAACAAGGTGTTACCATAGGCATGTTGCAGTACACTTTAAAGTGTTACCATAGGAGAGGGTGGGGTCACCTGTGGGGCCCACAATATTTTACCAGAAAAGACTATCTATTGCAACCTATGTTGGATGATACAACATGGGTACATAAGATGTTGCCTTATAATTTTATTACAACAAAATAAATCATGTTGCCCTAGCTTAGAGTGATGTTGCCTTTGACACCTATGCTAACATCGAAAAACCTAACACCACTCAAGTGTTGCCTTTGACCTGAGGCAATAATTGTTGGACCTGAGGCAACATTATTTGGGGATCGCAATAGGCCATCTATTGCGTAGTGTATTTTAATAAAATATATTTAGATATATAAATATTAAAATTAAATACGTTGATAATAAGGATCGAACTCTTGATTTTTGGTATTATTTGGATAATATTTCTTTTACTCTTATTATATATAAAATATAATATAATATAATAGTTGTTTGTAGGTAGACATCAGATAAAATCCATTTTATTCTTTATTATATACTAGTCTATAACGCGTGCAAAGCACGGGAGGAGAGTAATAAATAATATATTATATATTTTAAATGAATTAAATATTTAATTTAATTATTTATGTTATTAATATTTTTTATGTAATGTTGTACATGAGATATTTTTTTTTTGAATCATATTTATATTATATGTTTAAATTCTCATTAAAATATTGTTATATATTTAGATTAATTAACATAGATTAATAACTTGTGCAAAACATTAATAAATTTTTATTAATAAAAAGAGTTTCGAATATATTATAAAATATTTTAATTAAAATTTAAATAAAGGAGTATGTTTTAACATATATAAAATATTAATATAATTTTAATATTCAAAAAAATTTATTATAAAATTGCAATTTTAAATAAATTAAAGTGTTTGAGCGATGAGAAAATTGAAACATGCTATTAGATATGAGTACATCTCTATATTCTAATTAAAAAAAACAAGTTCGTTTAGAGTAATATAATATAAGTATATATAATATAGATAGAGCACAATAATAAAATTTAATTAATATAAATAAAATAATAATAATATTTTAATATTCATAAAATTTAGTTAATAAATTATGATATTAAATAAATTAAAGAGTTTGGCTAATGAGAAAATTAAAACATGATTATTTATTGATTAAAAAAATGTGTTTGAAATTGAGTAGGAGACACAGGTGTATTTGAAGTTGAGTGGGACACAAAAGGACCAGACCGACGACGGACCAAACATTTGCCTTGCAGCTTTAATAATATAGTATAGATATGATATAATATAATTAATATAAACAATATTATTGTTTTTTATATTTTCAAAATATTTTATGAATATATGCATCTTGTGTCATTATTGTCTATGCTACGTTCTATATCGTTATAGTAATGTCTGTGAATGTGTGCATGACGGGGAAATGAGATCAGTCTGTATAAATCATAAAAAAGAGTTTGTTAATGACTTGTGAAATGTGTCAATATCAGTCGACCCCAGATCATTAATCATATAGGAGGAGTATTTCATAATTTGACAATTCAGGATGCAATTAAGAGCTCCGAATTATATATTGCTATATATATTCCGTTCATGGCCATTTAAGAAGACTTTTATTGTGGCTAGGGACTAGCAGGAATATTAAAACTCATCATTTTTGACCAGCGAAATTATACATCCTTCAACTAGCTAAGGAGGTTAAATTCTCAACGGTCTGTTCACATTGTTTTGTTTTGTTATTCTGGCTGTCCATTCCAGGAGTGACTACGGACTAGTTCAACATCCCATCGTCAAAACCACACAACCTCGCAATTGTCCTTACCACTTTGAGTTATTCCGGGATGAGTTCTGTTCACATTGTTTTTTTCACGTATAGGGAATAACAATTTTTTATTTTCTTGAGTTCAGGACGAATTTCAGTTCGATTCGTTAACAATTATAACGTGATCTGCTCAAATTAAATTGGGTCGGATTCGAGTTAAGTTGGACGTGATCTTGATTGATAGTACTAGCTTTTTATCAAGTTTAGTTTCAGTTTGTTTGAGATGTTTGCTTTTCGGAGGCTATTATATTGAATCAAAGACTTTTTCAACATTCTATTCCTTTGTAATGTTGACAAAGATGTCCATATATAGCTATTAATTGCAATATATATATATATAACAAAAATGTAATGTTAATATTGATTTAAACTTTGTTAAATATGATATAGTAGTATGTCATAAACCTCGCCTAAACATCTATCAAACCATATGATGAAATCTAATATACTTGTAAAGAACTTCAAATTAAGAGCTGATCTAGCAGTTTTTGAATGTAAAATAAAATTAAAAATTTTGAATAGTTTGAAGTTAAAGGGTTCGATTTGCATGCATAAAATTACAATTTACAAATAGGATGTTGCCAAGAATGGACATTGATAATGACAATGACAAGCGTGAGAACGAGAAGGAAATTATATTTATATTTATATGCAAATCAGCATGATTTATTTAATGTACAATGCGATAATTTGATTAAAACTTGTAGCGGATAAAAAAAAGGGGACACATTATATCCACCGCTGGTAGATATGATCAATAAGTAGAAAACTGTAATTCCGGTGTGGGTTGCTGGGATCAAATCCAATTTAATGCATCATGTTCAACGCCATCTTACGTTGTTATTACTCCGGTGGGTTATTCACTCTTTTCAACGACATCTAGTGTGAGATCAGGTTTCATATTTACTCCTACATTTGACAATATCATATCGACCATTAAAATACACGATATGGACTAGTATGTTGTTTTTTCCCAGGGCAAATTGGTTTTTAATGTTTTGAAAATATTTACTGCTATGGTTTTTACTAAAACATATTTGGGCCGAATCCAACTTGAACCCTCCATTTATCTCACTCGTGTTATAAAAACCGGTAATTAATATGAATCGATGATTCATTTTTTCTAAATAATGGGGAAGACGACCCAAGTCTAATTTTTATTTTTTTTTAACTACGTGCTCAAAGTTAAAGCTATACTTATTTTATTTTAAGACAGAAGGATAGTATACAACAAGATCTTCCGGGTTTGATTCAGAAATTTAGAAGGGAATAGTTTATTTCACTTAATATTTGTCCAAGTTTCAAATAAATCAAAAAAGAGTGAGTGTATATGTATATATCTTTAGAGCATTTTCAAGATATTCTTAGAAAACTCCTAAATATAGTGGTCGTTTGGGGTTCCTTAAACTTAAAATAAGTAATTTATTTTATTTTCATTTTTTACATATTTTCATTTTTTTTAAAGATAAATATTTATTTTAGAATTTTAAAACCAAATATTATTTTCAAAATAAAAAATAAATTATTTATTTTCAGAAAAAGTACATAAATCCCTACTTTTTTTCGAAAATAATGACTTATTTCCGGAAAAAAGTTGCAGCCAAACAGCCCCATAATACTCCATACGTCCCATTTTCTTTTATTCAATCACATTAAATAGATTGATAACTTCCTAAAATACAATTTAATTTCCAGCATTACCCTTTATTTATAAGAGTAATTAATTTTTTTTAATCATACAAGTGTGTAATTGTCAAGGGGTATAAGAGGAATACAGTTTATTAATTTACCATAATTATTAGATATGCACATTTGTTTTGGGACAAGTAAAATAGGAAATGTGGCAAAGAAAAATGGGACGGAGAGGGTATAAAAAATTAGACTCGTGACAACTTAGCATAATAGTCTCAACTCCAACAATATTTTTTATACTGTAGTGGAGAAATTGAAAGTATATTATTATTTTATTAATTACCAACAAGTTAAGAGCACCTAATGTTTCTTTAAATTCTTTAAAACCGAGGAGAGAGAGGACTCTTAAATTTTTAAAGTGCCTCTAGGAGCCTTTAAATACTAATAATTTAGAAGTTTTTTAGAGCACTAATTTAATTTAAGACATGTTTTTTATATTTCAACTTAAACTTGAGAACTTGTTTACTTCTAAAAAGAAAAATGGGATGAGTAACAATTGATAACAAGAAGAGGTGGTAGTCAAATGATGACATCTCCTCATTTATGTCTAAAGGTCAAAACAATCTCAACTTTCCCCCTGTCCCTCTTATCAAATCCCCATTTTTGGCTTTCTTTCTTTATTATAAACATGTATAAATACATCACTTCTCATTTTATATTTTCTTCATCCCATTCTTCTCAAATCTCTCTCCCTCTCTCTCTATTCACACTCATATACATATATAACGAGGGGAAACAAGAGTGATGGCAGAAGGAAGTGCAAATGGAAACCATGAAGGACTATCTTTACCTGTACAAGATGGTGACACAAATCACCAACCTTCATCCTCTTATTTAACAGTACAATTTATGCAGAAGGTTAGTTTTTTTTTACTTTCTCTGCTTCTCTGTTTGTATCTATTATGTTGACTATTGTATACTTTTTACATTGTGAATTGATGATCTTTATCCATTCCATATCTCTTACATACACAATGATTTAAGCCAGCAAAAGTCTTGAATGTCTATCTAGCCGATATTAAGATATTACATAAATATTGTCCTTTCGAAACATCATCTCAATGCTAAAAGTTAAAGAATAAGTTGACATGCAAAAGATGATCTAGTACTAGTCCTGTAATCATCCGTGAATCATTTCGGTAATCATTTACCAATTGTCATTATGTATCACCAAACCACCGGAACAAAATGATAGTTGGGATATTTATGTTTATATTTGCATACACAGGTGATTGCAGAGATGCTGGGAACATATTTTGTAATATTCGCCGGGGAGGCAGCGGTGACAGTTAATTTGGCGGAGGGCAAGGTGGTGACTCTTCCCGGAATTTCGATAGTATGGGGACTTGCAGTTATGGTTATGGTTTACTCGGTTGGTCATATTTCTGGAGCTCATTTCAATCCTGCTGTCACCATTGCTTTTGCCACTTGCAAAAGATTTCCATGGAAAGAGGTGATAACTATATATGTGCATATATAATATACCTACTATATACCTGTTTTTGGACAGTAAGGCTAGAGGATTTAGTCATTTTGTTTGTTAAGAACTGTTTTCACTGAAATTTTATGTATTTTACTTGATTTTTACTTGAATTTGGTAAGCTGATTAGTTGTAGCATAATTTTCAAACCTAGGTACCACCTTATATCTTTGCTCAAGTAGCTGGATCAACTTTAGCTAGCGGAACTCTGCGCCTGATATTCAACGGCAAACAAGATGAATTTCCGGGCACCCTGCCATCAGGGTCTGATCTCCAATCCTTTGTCTTGGAGTTTGTCATCACATTCTACCTAATGTTTGTCATATCTGGTGTAGCCACAGATAATCGAGCCGTAAGTCCATTTCTTTAACCTCGAAATGACCACTGAATCGAGTACTAGCTAAATGTGTTCACGGACATTCTTTTGTGTGTCCATCATTTATGTTCTTTAAAATAATAATTTTTAAATTCTAAATTTTAAAATTTGTTTTAAAGCCTAGTGTTAGTCAACCATTCTATATTGTGGTTTCTTCTAAGCTTTTAAAATGTTATCCGTAATGACAGAGACATGTTTAGACCATTACATGTAAACATATTGGTTTTATAATTGTTAATGCAGATTGGTGAACTAGCCGGGCTTGCTGTTGGAGCTACTATTCTGGTTAATGTCATGATTGCAGGGTATCAGTCCCCACCATCTATCTTTCTTTTTCTAATATATATATACACAGACACACACATAAACATCACTATAATTATTTAGACATAAACACGACTAGTGCATTGATATGATATTAAGAGGGCTGTTATATATTGTTGACAGGCCAATATCAGGGGCATCAATGAATCCAGCAAGGAGCTTGGGGCCAGCAATAGTAGCCAGCAGATACAGGGGAATATGGGTTTACATGGTTGGTCCTATAGCAGGGGCCATAGCAGGTGCTTGGGTCTACAATATTATTAGATTTACAAACAAGCCCTTGCGTGAGATTACCAAGAGTGCCTCTTTTCTTAGATCCTCACCCCGCAAGTGATCTGCTTGTATTACTATAACTTTACAAAGATAATTATTCTACTACTTGGCTTTACAATTTAGATGTAGTGAAACTCGCATGAAACTAGTGTAAAATACAGTTCAAGTAATACGATTGAATCCTATCTGTCAAAGAAATGAAATGCGGCAAAAAAATATTTAAACTACACATTCAGAAACAAGCGTAGAACAACCACCAAGATTTCTGGTCTCATAAGCTCATGCTGCACTTTGTCTATTATAAATGTAAGACAACACCGAACCTTACAATTGATCTGTATAATAATTAATTACATAGTTGAATACATGTAAAATAAGCATAATAGACTTTCTACTATTACGATTATAAAATCATGCATAAAACACAATCAGAGGGAAACCAAATGAAATCCCTCCCAATTTTACAATTTTCTTGATATCTCGTCTTGTTTGAAAAGCATGCCAAGCATATACCTTCGGAAGGTATTCTATGTCATATATACAGAAATCAATAAGCTTCCATATACTTACATTGTGGAACAGCAGACAATGACTGACCCGTGTTCAGCTGCGAACAGTTCACCAAGAGGTGGTAAAGTTCAATTAATGAAAACCATATGAACTCTCCATACCTGTGAATAAATTTAAGAAATAATCATAACATTTAATCAATCAAATAAATCAATATTGCCAATAATATGGTAAGAGTATATAATCATAACATTTAATCAAATAAATATATCCCTATTGCCAATAATGTGTGTTTATAATCAAATCCTAAAATGTTGTTTTTCACAATTATTATAGTTAATCAAATCCTAAAATGTTGTTTTTCACAATTATAAATTCTATTTGGCTACACCTAGGCATTTAATTAAGTCACAGGTGGTCCCTACCCGTGTCTCTTTCTTTTAGACTTGATACTATTTGCTACAAGGTGATATTACTAGACTGGATAAGAAAACAGTTTGATTGATATATATATATATATATATATATATATATATATATATATATATATATATATATAATTTAGTAACAAATTCAGTGATACCTGGATGATTATTATATTAATGTCTATTATTCATTAATTTGTTAAGCTCTGCATTTTATATAAAATATCTGTGAGAATGATAATAATAAACAGAAGAGTGCTAGAAATAATTGGAGGTAACTCAGACATCAAACACCAATAACTGCAGTACAGATATATATAGTAACCGCAGTACTACACCATGCATTATGTATATGCATGAACAGAACATAGCAGTTCATTAAAAAGAAAATTTCCAGCCCCCACATTGGTGATATATCAGAACCAGTGTCTTGTAGGTAGCTGGCAAGGCATCATGACATAAATATTAATTTACAAAATTCTTCAAGTCTGCGATGAAACAATCCCTATGGCTTAAATGTGATAATCTTGACATTGCTTTAACTTCTGCAACTATAATCCCAGATAATACTTATGGCCAGTTACCTACTTGCTTCTCACCGACGTAGTGGCTGATAACATTAACTTGATTGATTATAAAATTATTGAGTCATTTATAACTCAAACAGATGGAAATATGCATCCACAAGTGTAACAACCATTTGAAAACCTTATACAATATATCTATATGCTGACATGTACTTCATATAAATACTGGAAAATTAGAATACTAGAGTTGTATAACCTGATAGTGTTGAATATGTTGATCAACCATTAGAAGTAATAAAAACCACTTCTATCATAAAAATATGCTCAGCTACATTTGAACAGGCCTGGCGTTTTGTGGAGCACCAATATTACCATTATTACCCCTTCGTGTTTTTCTTGGAAGAATTAAAGGACTGCAGCAGAGTAGAGAAAATAGCAATTCTATCGTAAAAACAGTCATGCTAAGCCATATAAATATTGTTTTCTTCCAATACCACATAAACTTCCTTAGCAGAGGAAGTTCGGACTGAAGACTTAGAGACGCATCATATACTTCCGGTATACCAGCTCCTGATTTAAATTCTGCACGTTGCTCCATAATCACCTTGATGCAGGAAGTGGCATTATCTTTCTCGATAAAACCTCTAAATCTTATGTTTAATACCTGGGTTTCTGAATAAAAGCCAGCAAGAAGGGGAGCAATCTTAAAGAAAGTCAACAGAAGACGGACAGGCTCGCTTCTGAAATGCAGCATAGAATGTTGCCTCAAACTTGACAAGGTAAAACCATCTGCAGAAAGGAGATCTACCCTGACCTTCAGATGACAACAAATGATTCATAAGCCACGATTTTCTTCAATGCATTGAAACTTTTAACATCTTATAAACAAAAAGGGCTAAAAAATATCTGAACGTTGCAAGTTTGGTATGTAGTACTTGATATTAGAACAAATGAATTAAGAGGGAATGAAATGAACATACAAAAAGAAATGACAAGAAGTATAAAACACCACACAACAGGGCCTTTAAAACATTTAACAATATTCGCATAATGCTGGAGATTTTCGTAATTGGTCCAAATCTTTTTTACTAAATTTCACCAATCATACAATTTTCATCACAGTACTTGTACATTTGAGAAAACAGATAGACAAGCACTAAACTTAAATGGCTTACCTGAAATATCCCGAGGTTTCTGTTATAATCAGATTCCGGCAAAGTTAATGAAACAGTAACCTGCATTTTGTGCTTGGGAGGGATAACCCGTGATCCACCAAGCTTCCCAATTTCAATCTTCTCCCTACAATTTATACCACAAGAAACATCTGGACATGACATTACTGCCACCAAAGCAACCGGACTAGGTTTTGTGTAATCAAAGTTCAATGTCTCCTTGATGTGAACAGGCTCCTCCACCAAAACACTCACAAGCAAACCACTAATAACAAATGCAGATACGAAGATACTAACCAACACGAAACAAACATAAAACGACCACAACATTCCCCACCCAAATCGAAAACCCAATTTCAACACATACTTACGTTCCTTAAACCACTCATATATCATCGGCGAAACCCTACCATATATGCCACCAACTAATTTCACCACCCTTCTTATAAAAAAATCTTTACACCGCCTCGATATTCGAAACGGATCAACCACAAACATGTAAACCGAGTACACTAACCGTACTGGAAATGTAACCAACCTATATATCAAACTCACTTGAAATCCAATAGCACTAATTACAAAACTAGCTAACGAAAACAAAATACTTGAAGACGTATCCTCCACTTCACCAACTCGATTCAACTCATCACTCCTCCCATTATTTACATATCTCTCATTATTCGATACACTTGGCATTACATTATTATCTCCAGTAACAACAGAATTCTCTTTAATTCCTTCACTAACATCATCAACATTCCTCCCTAACTCAAATTCATCATTACGCAAACTTAAACTATCGCTATTGTCTTTATTCGCATTAAAATTCCGTAAAAATCTAAACTTTTTCGCAGAATCAGCTAATCTAGCATCATCAAAAAGAGAACTTACATCGCCTGAGTCCGAAACATCGCTGTGAGAGTACCGAGAGACCGTTCTCCGGTGCCGGAGCTTCGGTTTCAGCAAATCCGGGTCGGATTCGGATCCTCTAACCAAAACTGAACGTTCCGGCGAAATCGACCGATCAATTTCTTCGGAATCAGCGCAATCGTAGAACGGAAACTCGTCAAGAGCGTCTAAGAATCGATCGTCGCCGTTATTGCGGTCGGAATCACCGGCGGTGACGGTGACGTCAGAATTAGAATCATTAGAATCTTGCTCCATTGAGTGTGATTATAGATACAGAATGAGTGTATGTATAGATTTGGATAGGAATGTCGTAGTAGTTGTATGTATAGGTGTGTGTATAGATTGGAAGGATAAACGTGGAAGAGATGATTGCGTGAAAAGTTTGTTGAATTGGAGATCGCCGGAAGTGAACAAAGAATATTTGGGTTTCCGATGGGCTTCTCTACGTGTTGGCCTTTGTCTAAATGTGGATCGATATATGGGCTTTTGATTCTTTACTGTATATTTTTTAAAAAATAGTGTTTTAAAATACTGAAATCGGAATTAGACGATAAAATTACCGTTCAATCGGAAATAATTTAATTTAATAAATAATTATATATAATTATATTTAAACATTTTTAAATTATTATAAATTATAATGAAAAAAATATCATATATCATTAATCCATACATATTTTTTTTGTCAAATTAATCCATACATATTTAAATGTTAAAATTTATGAAAAAACCACTTATTATTAACATTTAAATGGTTTATACTTATCAACCATTATTTAATAATTAATTTTATTAGTTATTACATAATATACATATATATATATATATAATTATTAGAAATTTGAGAGAGTATTTTAAATTTATGAATGATTTATGTCCATACAACCCATATTTATTATAAATTTGTAATAAAAATATATTAGTTATTAATTTTTTTAAAAATTTTAACTTTAAAAAAATCAAATTTTTGAATTTTTGACCGATTTTTTCCATCTCGCCCGATTTTCGATTAATCGAGACGGGACCCGTCCGTCTATGCCATATTTTAGAACATTGAAAAAAATATTTAAAAATGTGATTTTTTTTAGATTTTAATTTTAAAAATACGATCTGCAAATGTAACTATTTTTCAAATTTAATTTGAATGGCAACCGAAAGTACAAATTAAAATAACATAAATCAAACTTAAAATTAAATTTTACAAAAAATAAAGCCCTGTTAGTTTGTTGTCAATTAGAATTAATTTGTGCGCCGCTGATGTGATGAAGTGATAAAAATATATGAAAATTAGAATAGATGCCAACATAACACAGAATTAGTGTATGGATTATCTGGTGGATAATTTTTTTCTTAAAACATAAAAAACGTCCATTTCTTTTCAAGCATTCCCGAAAAGTACTCATTTATTTTTATGGCAGGTTATGTTCCGTATTTCATACGTATATAAGCCTTTTCTTTTACTATTATTATATGTTAAATGGGACCACAAATACGAAATACCCATAAAAATTGTATATATCAGTAGAGGAAATAATGATGTGTAAAATAAGACAGGAATTCTATACAATGACATTGTAGAAGGATATAACACAGCTTGGTAGCGCGTTTGTTTTGGTTACAAAATGTCACAAGTTCAAATCTGAACCTAAAATCTTCTGAAACCCTAAGTAAAAATCATTCAACTCTCATAAAATCAATACATGTACATCTAGTTCTGTTCCCAAATAAGTAGCTTTTTTATAGTCAATTCAATACGTGTACATCTAGTTATATTCCCAAGTAAGCAGTTCTTGTATTGCCAATTTTTAACTAAGAGGACAAAGATACTAGAAGATGTAAGTAGAGGGCTTTTAAATCTAACCAACTCAAGATGCTATAGGTTCAAGGAATTAAAAAATATTAAAAATGAGAGAAAATTGGAGGTTGAATGTAAGAGCCCTAACTTCTATAATATATATGTTCACTACCATGTAAGGTACCTATAACGAGTGTTTCCAGAAGCATGTCTGTAGGCATGATTTTTGTCAAAAGACATACCCAAATGATTATATTCTTTTCTACTTGCCATTTTATTAATGTATTCTACCAAATGTGAGGGGATGTAAAAATAGTTTACCAGTTTTTTATTCACTTGAATTGATAACTTTAATAATTCCAGGAAATCTATATGAATCAATTGAAGTGGTTTGGTGATTGAAGTAAATTCCTTAATGTTGTGACTTGATCTCCCCATTTTCCCTTTTTGACATGCCTCACACAATCCTTCTATGCAGAATTCAAGTGAGGGAAGGTCATTCACTAGTTCTCTTTTGACTAGGGAATTAATGCTTTTGAGATTTAAGTGAGACAATCTCTTGTGCCAAAGCAGACTTTCATTTTTTGAGGCCTTGGTATAAAACAACAAATTTTCTCCTTGTTTGCAGAGTCCAAATCTGCTACAAACAAGCTTCATTTTCTCACTCCTTATAGAGCAACTTCTTTGGTCTTTCTGTAAGATATGAGACACAATTACTTGTCAAACTCACCTTTAAATCTTTATTGCAAAATTGAGTGATGTTGAGTAGATTGTGCTTTAAATCACTGACCAAAGCTACATCTTCAATGACAACATTTCCATGAATCAACTTGCAAGCAATAGGGAAACCGTGGATAGATGGTGTACATTACTAAAAAGTGACAAATTGCAAGCAGAGTCCTTTAAAATCTAACAGCCTAACATGACCACTACTAGGAGCTCCTAGTATAATTTTTCTTTCCTACCTTGAAACCCTCTGATATATTTGACCGACTCATTACTTTAACAACCGACACATCCACGTCTTTTAACCCTCCTTGCACAATCAAGTTAAGGATATGTGTACAACATCTAATGTGAAAAAACTCTCTTCTATTAAGCAAAGCATTCCTTAAGTTCAATTGTGTTTTTAAAATACCAACAAATGCATCGTTATTAGATGCATTATCTAAAGTGATACTAAACAATTTAAACTCAAGGTTCCATTTATACAATAACTTATATATTTTATCAAAAATTGTGATCCCCGTATATGGTGATAACATGTATGAAAATTTCAATAACTTTTTATGCAAAACCCAATCATCGGTGATAAAGTGAGCCGTAATTGTGATACATTCATTCGTTGCTACCGAGGTCCACAAATCCAAAGTTAAACATACTATACCACCATAATTTTTTAACATGTTTAATAACTTTCTTTTTTCAGATTGGTAACCTAGCAAGATATCATTTCTTAAATTATTCCTACTCACCAAAGTAGCTCTTGAATTATCATATAAAAAGGCTTCCTTAATGCCCTCATATTCAATAAATGAAAGAGGTAGATTGTGTCTTACCACCGCATCCGTGATCATTTCTCTGAAAATCTTAGGGTCAAATCCTCCTTTATACATCATCATTGATCCTTGACTGCTAGACATTAACATTTGCCTTATATCGGAAGAGCTTGTACAGATTTTTGATGTTTGAGCATGCTTCATGTCTCGAATGATGAATTATAACCAACTGTATAATTACACTTCATACATCTGACCATATTTCCATGTCCCTCGTCCTTTGAACCCTTTATTAATTCGAATGTATCACATCCTTTAGACCATGTTCTTTTTGTACCCTTTTCTGCCTAGACAGAACCTTCAGTTGGTCCGGTATTTTCGTTCTTGTTTTCCAGCCTATCTGCCTCGTCTTCACTAAGGGATTCATATTGCTGAAAAAACATCAAATTTGTCAAAATCTAACAATCTAATATTTTAAATCAACATCAAACTAATATTCTAAATGCAATATAAATACTCAACTAATACGATTACCCAAAGAATTAAGATTTGAACAAATATGAATCGAATCTAACAATTGAATCAAAATCTAACAAACTGAATCAAAACCTAAATAAAATACGATGAATATATTAGTATTGTTACCAGAATATTTGGATCTGGTTGCTCTTGTGCCACTTTGATACTCGATTTGTACTGTACTTTGGAAAGATATGGACTACGGAGTGAGAGATTGAGATGGAAGTTGCGGCTGTGAATTTTGAAGTGAGAGAATGGTTAACCCTAATTTATAAGAAGTGTAAAATGTAAAAAAGTGAGTGATATTAAGTTTGACTAATTGACTTAACTTTATTACTTGTTAATTATTATTTGTTATATTTCTATATTTGTATTATATATTTATATCCCGTATAAAATTAAAATTTATAATATACATGAAAAATGTTTTTATAAAATTGTATATGATATTTTGGCTTATGTTATAAAATATTATATATATTATAAATTATTATTTCATTTAATTAATTATGTCGTGTACTTTCCTGTCGTGTACTTAAAGGGTAAACCCAAACACGACACTAAATGAGGGTTGTGTACTTCGTTTTCGTGTACTTAAAACTTAAACACAAATACTAAATTTTTGTATCGTTTTCGTGTCATTTTGGCGTTTCTTGTACGAGATTGTCGGGTCTAGCTATAACTAAAATGGGGTGAGAAGCAAGTTGAAACATATCAAGGAAGTTGTTAACCGTTTGTTGTTAGGAATTATGTATAACTTGATGATAACTTTAACTTTAGAATCATAGAAATTTTAGTTGTTGTAACTGATCAATTGATATGATATTTATAAACATCAATTGATCAAGAAACCATTTATCAGTTGAAATGTTTATCTGAATCAACTGATAATATGGATTATAGCATATGCATACTTAGTCTATTTCAATTGATATGGCTTAAGTCAATTGATATTACTCTAATCAATTGATACTAGAGTCGATTGATATAGGTCATCAACTGATGTATAACTTAGACTGTCAAATTATAATTATTTGAAGACATGAAAATTATGCAAGTGAAGGGTGGTCAATTGATATGGAAGCATCAATTGATAAGAAATCAAGTCAAAGATTGAAGATCGTCAACTGATATGAAGACCCATCGATTGATATATTGATTGATAACATTTATCAATCGATAAGTCAACAGTTATTATCAATCGATGGATATCAAGATCAATCGAAGAAGAATATCAGTTGATGGATACAAGGAAGAATCAATTGATATGCTTAATGGCAAATTATCAATTGATAGGGACTGCATAAGAAGACAAATTATCAGGAATCTTCATACTAAAGCACACATATTGAAGATAGTCTACATTGACTATGAAGACTTAAACAAAAGCTGTCTTTCCAAGTCTCAAGACATTTCCCAAAATGGAAAAAGACAGAATGGAAAGATAGAATAGTAACATTCCTAGAATAAATATTTTTGTTTGTACTCTATTCTTGAGATTTTAAACACTCTTATAGTATATAAACAAGAGTTGTAGCATTGTTAGAAAGCATATACAAGTTAGAATATCATTCTGAATCAATTGTTCAGCCTTAGAGCACTTTGTAAGAATAGTTTGTTTATTTTTCTAACTTTGTAAAAAGCAGCTAGGTTGTAACAACCCGGATAATTTCTAAATTTTATTATTATTATTTAAATATTTTATTTGTTTTCTCAAAAGAGGAGGAATAAAATTTTTATATTTTATTCCAGTTGGATGTATTTCTATATTATTATTATTATTTTAGAAGTTATTTTCGGTTCAGTGGGGCTGAGTTCAGTTTAAATTTTTTATATTATTTTACTGATCGGGTCAGTATTTCGAGTCGATATTTTTATTCAGGTGAAAATTTTATTTGAGTAAATTATTTGAATATTCAAAATTTAGTTTTTATATTTTTAAATATTCGAAAATATTTAAATACTTTGAAAATTTAGTATTTTTAATTCGTTTTGTAAATAATAAAATTTATACTTTTTCCTAAAATATTTTTAAAGAAATTTTGGGGAATATTTAAAATTATTTAAAGATTAAACGTGATATTAAAAAGATTTTTATAAATATATTTTATTCTTTATAAAAGATTTTTAAAAAAATGTTTTATATATATATATATATAATCTATCTACCCGACCCACCCCCCATTTCCTAAAATCTACCCGAATTTCCCCAACCCCTCTCTGCCCTCCTGCCTTTTCTCTGCAATCGACTAACACCCCCCCCCCCCCCTCTTCTAAGACATGTGTTTGCCTTCTTCTTTGTCTCTTTTACGGTGCGTGTTTATATTTATTTAAATCTTTCAAAATTCATTACTTACAAACCATGCATCCAATATTTGATATGTATATATATAAATGATCAACGCTTTAAGGGCTACGCATATGTATAATTTTTGTTAAGTTTTGAGAAGATTATTTTTTGAGCAGGTTTTCTTTTTTAATTTATTTAGGAGGTATAAAAAGGGGATTTGATGATGGTGATCAAGCTAGGAAGCAGTACAACGCGTGTATATGCACGGGTATTAATCTAAGATTTTTATGGGCATATTTTCCGGTCTTCAGAAAAAACTTGTGGAGTGTCTGTAATTAATCTTTTGGTAAGGCTTTTAAGCTCCTGACTTGATGCTTGTAAATATTCGGGCATGTTAATTTATATATATTAATTTTATGATTTTTAGAGATTGTTTTTATGCTACAGATAGTTTACCTGTTAGCTGGATTTTGGGTTTAGATGATTGTGTTCTTCGTTTCTGGCAAGTTTATGTGTATATGTATAATTTATTTTGTGGGTTAAACTTGTTTACTTTATTTTAGTATAGTTGGATTGTATTGTTTGAGATGGATTTTGAGGGGCTGTGACCCCGGGAAAATTTCATTTTACAAAACCCTTATTTCGAAAATTTTCCTTGTAATAAAATATTTATTTTAAGTTTCAATTATTATTTGATTAAAAATATAAATAGTTAATTATTTTGAAAAATAATTTATTTGAGAATGATTAATAATTCATTAATTTGAATAATCAGTTGATTTAATTATTAATTAAAAATTAATTATTTATTTATATTCGAGTCTCGAGGATTAATTGTTATTTTATATTCCAGTCTCGAGGATTAATTGTTTATTTATATTCGAGTCTCGAGGATTAATTGTTTGTTTATATTCGAGTCTCGAGGATTAATTGTTTATTTATATTCGAGTTTCGAGGTTTAATTGATTATTTATATTCGAGTCTCGAGGATTAATTGTTATTCTATATTCTAGTCTCGAGGATTAATTGTTTATTTATATTCGAGTCTCGAGGATTAATTGTTTATTTATATACGAGTCTCGAGGATTACCTGTATATTTATATTCGAGTCTCGGGGATTAATTGTTTATTTATATACGAGTCTCGAGGATTACCTGTTTATTTATATTCGTGTCTCGAGGATTAACTGTTGTTTAATATTCAAGTCTCGAGGATTAATTGGTTGTTTGAGGACTAGTTAATAATTGAGTTTATATTTTATTTATTGGTTTGTTAGGTTTGATGTGAGTTTTCTTGTTAATAGGAATATGTCTGAAATAAGTATATAAATATAATTAAGTTATAAACGCTCGTAGAATATAGCAAGATACTTCAAGGACTAAATTATTGTATTATATTTGACTATAGATGTAGACGCACGGACTCGATCTCAATAGTTCAGACCCGTAGCAACCGCATGAGCGTCAGATTAAAGAATTATTAGAAGGTGATACTGTGAGACGGGGAATGTAGTCGACCCATTCTAGTTTTAGGACAGTTGTTATATGAGGCAAATATTTCTTCTTTGATCCTCTTAAACACTTTTGTTTTACTGTTTCAATTATTCGTATCATGATAAATAGTTATTGTTCAGAACTATTTATGATTCATGTTTTATTCTGTGCATCAGAGCTACTTATTATTCGTACTCTGAATATTAGAAGATGATTATGATAAACACATCATATCCAGTGTTATCGTAGTAAATAACGAGGATATGGTCTGTATTTGAAACTAAGCATACCTTGTTTTATTTGGGATTGTTCTATTGGATTGGAATTTATTTAGTGTAAGTGGCCGCGGAGTAAGTCCAGCGGAGTTTTATTGCGTAAGTGGCCGTGGAGTAGGTCCAGCAGAGTTTAAGGAGGATATGGTAACCATTTCATCTTCCTATAGGCTAACATTACTTGCATATGGTACCTAACTGAAATCTAGATTATGTGGTGTGACATAACTAGTCCTGTTGCTTTTGAACCTGATCAGGGGGCAATAGTGGTGTGTGTTGACTATCCAATCCATAGTGCCAGTTTGGCTATTATATATTGATTTTGAGCTGTTGATTCATTTTGATGACATACTGCATTGTTTCAGTTTTGATATAAACTGTGATTTATTTACTGTTCAGTTTTTATAATAAAATGTTTTATATTCTGTTCTCTATACAGATCTCATATCTTGATTTAATTTCAATTGTTTATATACTTGCTGAGCATTTCTTTGGCTCACTCTTGCTTTTTATAAAATTCTGCCAGATATCCAGTATGAGTCACAGCGGTAGCTCTAGCGGGCATAGAGAGCCTCAGGTGTTAGGGTGGCTCGCTTTTCGGGCTTCCCAGGTATTTAGTTATTTACAGTTTTGTTGTAGATAGAATGTGTAATAAAATGAATTTAGACTTAAAACTTATCTAAACTTATGGATTTGAGTTTTGGATTTAGTTTCTGGTTTGTAATAAAGTGATTTGGTTTACTTTTAGTATCAGCTGCTTAATTTCATACTATAACATGTTTGTGATCTTTGGTTTGGCGGGGTCAATGCGTACCTGATTCATATTATTTTATTATTGATTGGTTGGTGACCCCCAAATCTAGACCCCGGGTTTGGAGGGCGTCACATAGGTTTTCAAAACCTAGATTATTTGAGTAATATATACACTAATGAAAAACCAATCCATCAGTAATTTTTAAATATCTTGTTCAATTTAAATTTCAGTTTATATTGTTCGTTAAATCACTTATAAACTCTCAAGACTACAAGAACAAATACTCAAAACCAAAAAGTTTTAGGTAATTGTATTCAACCCCGTTCTACAAATACATATTGACATTGTTCTAGGAAATAACATTTTCTAGTATCTGTTGGTGTTAAATTTTGGGAGTTTCATCTTGGCATGCCCATGTTTTTGTGACATGCACTCTAGTGTCATGTCACTTAGTTTGGTTGATTGACCATTCAACATTCACCTACAAAAAAAAAGATGTTGTTTACCAATTTTGTGCATTGACTATTAAATCGATAATTGACTTTAATATTTTGTTCAAAAAAATTGAAATAAATGACATCAAATTTGCAAATAATGAGTTAAATGATACATTTGAATCCTATCAATCATAAAATTTATATTTATCCTAATTAAAAAACTATAATGAACATGATTGGATAGCTCAAGTAATAAAAGGTATATCATTTGTCGTCCTAGGTTCTGGGTTCGACTCTGCATCTATTAAACAAAATACAAGATTTAAAGAGATAATTAAGAATCCTTTCAATGTTTACGTAACAAATTCCTTTCTTAAACTTTCAAAAAATTATATTTTTTTCAAATTTAAATTATGTCTATTTATCAAGTAACAAGACTCAAAATATTGACTAGGTACAGATCAATTATCAAATATTTAAAATTTGATATATTATAATATATATATATATATATATATATATTATATAAATGAAAAATTAACTTGGACATAAAATTAGAATAATTATTATATAAATAGCACATTAAGGTCATGATCTATATATAATTTGTATATATACTTCCCGTGCTACAAGGCGAAAAAAATATTGCATCAAGTGAAAAGAGAAAAATTACCTCAAATGGAAAGACAAAAATTACCGTTTATTTAATAATTAAATCACAAGTATGCATACTATTATTATTAATGTTACCATTGACTTGGTGAAGTCTAAGTCTCTTTACTAAAACAAATGAAATACATCTCATATATATATATAATGGCTGAACAAGGGTTTTGGTGAGACATTTTATTCGCAAGTCATTTTATTCATGAATTGAAATGTCTAATTTGCCCTTTTTATTATTTATATTAAAAAATGTTGTTAAACTTGAGTCTACCAACAAACATAAAAGTCTTTTTATCACTATACCACTCTGTCACATGTGCTTAATATCATAATCATAATATGTGTACGCGTTATGTGTATGCGTGTGTATGAATCGTGTTGTGAAGATAAAAGAATCTCTTGTCTCTTCTCTATATATATACAAGCTTATAACCCATACGAAACACGGAATGACTAATATATTACCTGGTTTTATAAAAGTTAAGTACGATAAATAGTACTCTACTAAACATAAATTTATATATAATTTTTACCCGTATTATAATAAATATATTTAGTTTGGGTCTGAAATAAAAAATTTAATTAATATAGACATGTATATAGTTGGAGCTAGTATTATAATAAGTAAAATTGTATTTAATATAGACATGTATATTTTTTTATATTTAATATAAATATGTATATAATTTATACCCATGTTATAATAAATATATCCAAATTTGGACACGTATTATAATAAATATATTCAGTTTGGGCCAAAAATAAAAGTTTAGTTAATATAGATATGTATATAGGTGGAGCATATATTTTAAAAAGTAAAATTAGATATAATATAAACATGGATATTATTTATGCCCAGTACCGACCGACTAACCGACCAAAACTCTTGCACCCATATTATAATAAATATATTTAGTTTGGGACCAAAATAAAATTTTAGTTAATATAAATATTTATATAATTGGAGTACATATTATAAAAAATAAAATTAGATCTAATATAAACATGGATATTATTTAGGCCCACGGCCCGATACTGACTAACCGACCAAAACTTTTACACCCATATTATAATAAATATATTCAGTTTGAGCCCAAAATAAAATTTTAGTTAATATAAATATTTTAATTTGTGTACGTGAATGAAATTTTTTAAGCAAAAAACTATAAATTTAATTTAATATAGAGACTATAGTTGCGCTAAAAAAATAATTAATATATAATTACGTCATATAAATAATATTAAGAAAATTACATTTTAAATATTAAAATATATCTATGTAAGAATTTAGAATTAGTTATTGTAACACGTACCACAGTCTTAATCCCACATCGAAACATGTGTAAATTTTATTTCAGTATAAAAGATAAAATATTATTATCAAGTATACCAATAAATCATGATTTTGTAGGGTCATGTGATTGATTTGTGGATTATTTAAGTTGTTATATTCGGATCACGAACTCTGACCTTATGTGTGATACAAATTCAGAATTTGACATGATTTCAAAATGGATTTGAGATTTGACCCGAGTTATCACATATGGTATCAGAACTAACTCTCGAAAACTTGATGCGTTAAATTATCGGAAGTGGAGACGGAAATACAGGTGGTATTATCACATAATAATCAGAGATTCGTGTGTAAGGATATGAAAAAAGCCGATATTATCCCACATTAACTAGAATTTTGCCGGATTTATAGGCTATCAGTTCTGCTTGACATGAGCGACTGAAATTTAAGTTGGAGAGTTTGAAATATGTGTAGATTTTATTTTAGTATAAAAGATAAAGTACTACTATTAAATATATCAATAAATCATGGTTTTTTTTGAATTATTTAACATTAAAGAAGGCAGGACCACAAGCGCTTCTGTTGTTAGGTTCGAGTGGTGTTATGTTTAATTAAGATCAAGTCCAGCTTATTATTCCCTAAATAAAATGTTTCAGTATCGTATTTAGAATTTGTTGCTAAAATCACCAAACAGCGATTATTCAACGAATCCCGATTCACCACCGTTTATACAGGATCAGACAATGAAAATGAAAGCTGAAATGATGTAAAACGCGACCCGAACCTATCCTTGCATTAAATTAGGAACAAGATTTCTTTATTTATGTAGGTAAACAAAACAAACTTTGAAACAAACATTGCCCGGTCAACTCAGAATCCTCCTCTACACACACAAAAACGCGTTTTTCTTTATTTTCCATGAATAAAAATTTAATGCAAAAGTCTAAAAAAATATAAATAAATGTAAATAAATCACATCAATATCAGAACCGTTTTAGAGTCAACAAGACTTGCTCTTCCTTATTCAGACAAACAATCCCATAATAAAAGTCAAATCATCAAAGCCCCAACACCCTTTATCACTAAATGAAAATTTCAAGTTGTTTTCTTGAATAAACCCAAGAAAGTTACTGTTTTTTCATTTTTATGGATAATACAAAGAATATGAGTGACCAAGATGCTTTGATTACAACTTTATGTAACTCTATACAAGCTTTAGGTAGAGGTTTTGATGTTACTTCTGATATAAGACTTCTTTATTGCAAAGGTACTCCTGGGGCTCGTTTGGTTCAAGTTTATGATGATGGGGTGACTAAAGATCTTGTTTTTTCTCATGGGGTTGTTGTTCCTAATGTTCCTGTTGATATTGATTGTTCTCAAGGGCAAAGGGTTTTTGAGATCACTCCTGTGTTTAGCTTCAATAAGGTTTTTTTAAATTTTTGTTGAGTGTTTATTTTTTTGGATTGAGTTTGGCATTGTTATATATGTTAATTTGAATGTGGTGTGGTGCTGATAAGTAGTTTGATGACTGTGATTGGTATTTTTTTGAGTTCTTGTAAATTGTTAGTTTTAGGATAGTTGTATGGACCATTGTTAGTTACTCGGACGAAGTGGACATGGCAATATTTTGAAAAAAGTTGCATCTTTTTGGCCAAAAATAGAGTGCAGGTCTCCATTTTTATGTGGGGATAATGTAGGTGTGGGCTTGATTGTAATGTAATTTTGGCAGTCTTTTTGAGATTCGTGTTTCTTGACTTTGAGTCCTTTGGGTTAATAGTGGGTAGTGATGGGTTCTGACAGATGCTCAGCTTAGCTGCTAGAAATTTGTGACTGTTAAAAAAATTGCTAATTTTCAATACCGTTGTTTCGTTTTAGTTCCTTTGCAATCCTTTAGTTCCACAAATGCGATCGGTTGAGCTAGTGCACAAACCCCAAATAATCTTCATTTTGATATGGAGGACTTTATGATTCTTCTTAGTGATGAGAAATTATCAATATATGAACTTTACTGTTTCAACTTAATTGCAATTATTGTCTTGGTATCACGGTGAAGTTATGCTACTATTTTCTTTTGTTCCGTTAAGGCAATCACCGTATACCATGACAACCAAGCATTCTTTGCGTTTTATTTCCCGATTAGGGGTGGAGATCCTTATTCCACATTGGCTGGAAAACAATGTCCGATGACGAACAACTTGATGTAGTACACGCTAATTTAATGGAAAAGCCACCCAAGTGGGAGGAATCAGCTAAAAGGTGGTCTTAGACGAAACACCATATCTTGATAATAAAGATTAAAGGAAGTATAACCCAAACCCTACTAGTACTAGTAAAACAATTAAATATTTGGATTAAACTCAGAAAATTGCCTCATCAGCCTCTGCCAAACCTCAGTTTCTTCTCCGGTTCATGGTTAAATGTAATGGAACGGCGACCTTGCATGATATAGATTATGCTGAGTTGAGACACATATAAGACAAGCACATTAATTTTGTATTATTTTTCCAGATAAGGGTTTTTTAGAAAAGCAAATGATTCATCAAATCGAAAAGAACTGTTATTTTCTATAATATAGTTCTGGCGTTGATTATATAAACCCATTAGTATTGATATTTGAATAACGAGAGTATGCATTAATAGGCACCAGATGATCAATATACATAAACATGCAGTGACCATATATGAGTGGTTGCAAGTCCGGGGCCTTCCCTATCTACAATTTTACATATTTAATGCTCATTCAATGTTCATATGATCTGTTTCTTTGCACTATATGTTAATATACTATACGTATATGTTTATGTTAGAAGCTTAATTAGGATTTAATTGGTTACAATACTTGGTATTTCAGATGGCGATATACTTCAATCAGAAGTCCAATCTATTAGGAAATGTTCCACTGGGAAGCTTTAATGCCATGTTCAATTTGACTGGTTCTTGGCAACTTGACGAAACATCAACAAAATCTCTTGCAATGATTGGTTCTGTCATTCCGCTATACACAGTTGAATTGACAAATTTAGATCTGGCTTTGCATGAGGACGTCAAGCGTGCCATTCCGTACTCTTGGGATCCCGCGTCTTTGGCTAGGTAGATTGCTCTTAATTGTCCTGCTTTATCTGTTAATCCAATTCGCAATTGGGAATGCAATATTAATCATTGTGGTAGGCAAAAATCATTAGTAGGACAAAATTTATCCCCTTAATGCATGTCCTTCTCTTCTTTCAATACAAATTATCCTTCCCTTTTTTTGAAACAAATTTATGTGTTCCTGCAAAATCATCCTTATATTTACTATTTCCAAGGTTCTACTCTTTTAAAACTTATTGGTATTCTCATTTTTCAATGTAATAATGAAGGGTACATATAGGACAAAATTATCTAATATTTTCTTATTTCAAAAGAGAAATGTAAAAGGGGACGGATGGTGTATTTCTTTTGCTTTGTGATCGTCATAATTGCTCGGGTTTCACATACCATAACCAATCATACTGTATATAATTATTTAGAAATTGTCTGCGTATATGTTTTTTTATTTTTAGTGGTACTGGTACTCAAAAACTGCAAAAATAATTGCATAAATGTCGATGCCTAAATGACTTAATCATATAGCTCTAACATATCGAAAGCTTGATGCAATCTGGTTCCTGACAGAAATTTTCTCTTTACAGCTTCATCGAAAATTATGGAACACATATTGTCACCTCGGCAACAATTGGTGGCAGAGATGTAGTTTATATCAGACAGCATCAATCCTCACCGTTGTCAGTATCAGACATCGAGAACTATGTGCAAGACATTTTAGATCAGAGGTACTCGGAATCAGATTATCCAAGTACTGCCCCCCTAAAGTACAAGGATAAGGTTAGTATTATGGAATGGAATAATGACAATTTATGCTTAAAAAATGATATAGGCTTTTCTTGTTTGTATGGTCAGAGATTTGTTTATGGACCACACTATCTTGTCTCTTCCTGAGCGCTCCCTATCAAACAACTTGTTCCTTTCTGAGACATGCCTTTTTAGTTAAATGGTACTTAAAAACACTATACTTTCTTGCTGCAGGATGTCACAATAATCTTCAGAAGGCGAGGTGGTGATGATCTTGAGCAAAGTCACGTGGAATGGGCAGATACTGTAGAAACAGCCCCTGATGTGATCAACATGTCATTTACCCCAATTGTCTCATTGCTTGAGGGGGTGCCTGGGATAAAACACTTAGCACGTGCCATTGAATTATACTTACAGTGTAAGTTCTAGTAATGTGTTTAATGTTTTTTTTTACTTTAAAATTTATATTAGCATATATATGGTGCACCTGTACTGGTGACCCGATTGGGGACTGCTTAATATTAGCATACTTTGAGATGATTAGCAGATAACTGGTAGTCCAGAGTCAAGTTCATGAGATTATTGATGGCAGGATGGCTCCCTAGAGCTTGCTTAGATGTTCCGCAAGCAATTTCACCTCCTTTTATTGTAAACAATTTGTCCTACTTATAAAAACAGTTTTAGACTGTGTTTTGTTCTCTTATTTTTTACTCCATTGGTTCCACAAGAAAGAGTTTTATATTGACTATTTAAAGTCTGAAGGCGTATTAACCTTTAGAATTGATGTGATTCCTTGAACTTTAGAATTATTATCATATTTATTATTCTAAATTAGTATTACTTTCAAGGAACTACAGTATATGATTACAAATTTATATTATATGTATCTACTCAAATTAATGTTATTCATACTAATTTTGAACTTTAAATTGTTTTTATTTGACCTTATAAAGTCACAAGTCGACTTTTGTTGTGTGGAATGTACGAAACTAGGAGTATTATTTATGAGCTATAGAGGGATATGGAAATTGGTTCTATTTCTTTTCAGTCTTTTGTATTATACAAGCTATAAACGCGTACGACAATCGAGTCCTTTTCCTTTTCAGCAACTGGCATGACTATTACACACGTGAACTCAATTAATTTATTATAAGAATGTCAAATTAGGCAATATATTTGAGAATTTGCATGAAGAAACTTCCCCTTGGTTATCAAGCATTAAACATATCTGAGATTTGCCCTTTTTGCTTTGTTCTTGTTTCAGACAAACCTCCTATCGAGGATTTACAATATTTCTTGGAATTTCAAATTTCTCGAGTTTGGGCCCCTGAAGTAAGTAATCTTCAAGGAAAGGATCCTGTGTGCCAATCCCTTCATTTCAGTTTGATGGGACCCAAGCTTTATATAAGTCCAAATCAGGTAACACCATTAGCTCCTCATATTCTGTTTCTGAATTAATGTTATGCCTTTACGATGACACAAATAATATTTACTCCAATTCATTTGGAGCCCATCGTACATGCTGAAACACTCTCAAATACACAATTACACACACAACCATGTTAATTTGCTTAGTCAAAAATCTGATGATGAACTATCACAGGTCACAGTTGGAAGAAGGCCCGTAACTGGACTTAGACTTGCCCTAGAAGGCAGCAAGCAAAACCGTCTTGCAATCCATTTGCAGCACCTGGTCTCTCTTCCTAAAATTCTCCAACCCCACTGGGATTCACATATGGCCATAGGTGCACCGAAGTGGAAAGGTCCCGAGGAGCAAGACAGTCGTTGGTTTGAACCAATCAAGTGGAAGAACTTTTCCCACGTAAGTACTGCACCTATAGAACATACTGAGACATACATAGGAGATCTCTCTGGCGTTTACATTGTCACGGGGGCTCAGTTTGGTGTATGGGATTTTGGTGCCTCAAAAAGTGTGTTACACCTCAAACTACTCTTCTCCAAAGTACCTGGATGTACAATACGTCGATCTGTATGGGATCATAGTCCTTCCGATATCTCTAGTGCACTGAGGTCTGATGGTGCTTCGTCATCGTCACTCGTGAATGACCAAAATACGGATGATAAGAAGGTGGATGGTTCAGGGCAAGTTGGGAAACTTGCCAAAATAGTTGACACAACAGAAATGTCCAAGGGGCCTCAAGATATTCCAGGTCACTGGTTAGTTACGGGGGCTAAGCTTGGGGTAGACAAGGGAAAAATAGTTTTGCGCGTAAAATACTCTTTATTGAATTACTAATTAGGCTGTTCTATGACTGTACTTAACCATTTTTTTCATTTTATTAGAGAGCATAGCTAAGCATTCTTTGCACAGGTGGTTGAATCTTTGTTTTGCTATTGCAAGTTCTTCTTTTCATTATTTGTACACTTTCCATTATATATCTTTCAGTTGTCGATGTTTAAAAATTTGTATCTAATATCGCCATATAGTGTTTTATCGAAGTGGTTAAACATGTTTAAGTTGCTGTTTAGGTAATTAAAGCTTTAAGCATGTCTGTAACCCTTCCATGTGGATGTTTGCTATCTCAAACAATAAGGTTGTAATAAGTTGCAGAGTTACTAAGTGTTGGTAAATAACATGTGCTGGCTTGTTAAAATACACAATTATAAAGCTTAAGAAACTAGTACCTTGATAATTTCAGAGGATTATAAGTTATGACTTGTGATGCACCCATGTTCGAATTTGGTATTTGCTTTTGGTATTTGTACATGGTTTTTGGTATCATCTTTGAGTTAGCGTTTACGTCTCTGTTTAACTAGGATTTCATTTTTTGACTAATTAGGTCTGGTCTAACAAATCTCAAAGTGAGTGAGAATCGATATGATCGTACTTGTTGCATAATGCTCGTGTTTGTTGATAGATACCGATATATGCAGTCTTTGGTGTCCAAGACGCTCATATTTGTTGAGAGATTCCGATATATGCAGTCTTTCGATAGTTTTTTTGTAATTCGTTTTGAGCAAATTATTATCCCACGTGACTTTGCAAACAGGTTGGTTAATGTATAAACATTTTTGTGACGGCTTAGTGAAACACCAGCTAGGTATTTGACAATACCATACTGTAGTGTACAATTGTCACCTTTCGGCTGGGGGTGGCAATTTCGGGTTGTAGGTCGGGTCAGATTGTACTTGGTTGTTTTGGGTTGATTTTTTGCTTAATCTTAACCCGTACCTACCGGGTTCGTGTCGGGTTTCGGATAATTTCGGATTTCACCACCTCTACTATTTTTTATTAATTGAAAATATGTTCATATATTATATACTCCATCTGTCCCGATTTATAAGGACCGATTGCTTTTACACAAATATTAAGATAAAATAGTTCATTTCTCTTTCATTGCATGTGAAAGTTATTATTCAAATGTATAATATGTATTGTACTCACTTTGTCAGGTGTAAAAAAACGCAGAACATGAGCCTTTGTTTTTTCTGGAAAAAAAACATATTTTGGTTTTCGTCCAAATAAAAATATTAATTAATTTTAATTTGTAACGGTGTAATGGATTATATGATTAATGATTTTTTCAATTAAACATAAAATTGAACGATGATATATATAATATAATTAATTCATACCTATGATTGTATGATTAATTAATAGACTAAAGGAGTAAAGGTATTTAATTGAGATTTTAGTAGGTTTAAATTTAGCATTTGGCGATCAAGATTTTTAAAAATCCGCTGGTATCAAGAAATTGATTGACTTAAACATGGATTCTTTAAATTTTAAAATTTTGTGGACTTTGTTGGATTAGCAGGGGGTTTCATATTTTTCAAAACTTTGGATAATAATTTTTTGATAGTTTTTCAGCTCTTCTAAACTTAGAGTCTTAATGTTTTATGTAAATATTTGTGATTTGTAGTTTATTCTCTAAAATGTGTTATCTTTTCTGATATGAAGATATTATTGTCTAAATTTCCGGAAGAATTTATTTCTTATTTCTTATGGTAGTCGTAATTTAGATTACACCTATGAGATTGGTTAATGCTATCGGTTAGATGATAAAATTTTATGGATGAAAAAACCTCACAATTCCTAAATTTTTTGAAATAGGTTAAAAAAAACTGAGCCTTAATGACCTTTGGATAATAAATTATATTACTCCAAAATTTATGATTTGTAGACTAATATAATTTCTAGTGCAACAGTAACATGAGCCTTTGTTTATGTATGTATAATATACTCATATATTATATACTCCATCTGTCTCGATTTATAAGGACCGATTGCTTTTGCACAAATTTTAAGATGAAATAGTTCATTTCTTTTTCATTGCACGTGAAAGTTACTATTTAAATGTATAATATGTACCGTACCCACTTTGTCAGGTGTAAAAAAACGCAGAACATGTATAAAATATTGTTATTACTATTAAATAATTATGAATCAACTAATGAGTCTCTATCATTGTAAGTTATTTTATTGTACTTTAATTTAGTTATTTTAAACATAAAGTATTTTAAAAGTAGGATTATAAATAAATGGTTTATTAATTTTCGGTTCATTTTCAAATTTCGTGTTTGTGTCTGATTGTACCGGATTATTTCAGGTTGAATATTTACTGACCCAAATTTATACTTTTAAAAATCGGTTCGTGTCGGTTTCCGGTGATGCCGAATTTTGCCACCCTACTTTCGGCCAGCGCTCTTTCGAGTTATCAAAACAAGTCAGCTTTTTGTGCATGGCTTCATTTGCGTAAGCTTGCCTGGCTCCTCCAAATTTATGGAACTCCATTATGTTATATACTTCTTAAACTGACATGTGCACTAATTCTACATATATAAAAATATTATCTTACTTGGTGTGCTTGTCACTATATTTTAATTCTTTTTCATGATTGGAAGTGTTATTTATACTAGCATATAGCCCTGCATAGCGAGAGAGGAGAGTAATAAATAATATATTATATATTTTAAATGAATTAAATATTTAATTTGATTATTTATGTTATTAATGTTATTTATGTAATGTTGTACATGAGATAAATTATTTTTGAATCATATTTATATTATGTGTTTAAATTCTCATTAATATATTGTTATATATTTATATTAATTAACATTGATTAATAATCCGTACAAAGCATTAATAAATTTTTATTAATAAAAAGAGTTTCGAATATATTAGAAAATATTTTAATTAAATTTTAAATAAAAGAGTATATTTTAATATATATATATATATATAATTTTAATATTAATATAATTTTAATATTCAAAATTTTTTATTATAAAATTAAAATTTTAAATAAATTAAAGTATTTGAGCAATGAGAAAATTGAAACATACTATTAGATGTGAGTACAACTCTATATTCTGATTTAAAAAAAAGTTCATTTATATAATATAAAAGTATATATAATATAGATAGAACACAATAATAAAATTTAATTAATATAAATAAAATAATAATATTATTTTAATATTCATAAATTTTAATTAATAAATTATGATATTAAATAAATTAAAGTGGTTGACTAATGAGGAAATTAAAACATGGTTGTATATTGATTAAAAAATGTGTTTGAAATTGAGTAGGAGACACACATGAATTTGAAGTTGAATGGAACACAAAAAGACCAGACCGACGACGGACCAAATATTTGTCATTGCGGCATTAATAATATAACTCGTGCAAAGCACGTGAGGAGAGCAATAAATAATATATTATATATTTTAAATGAATTAAATATTTAATTTGATTATTTATGTTATTAATATTTTTTATGTAATGTTGTACATGTGATAAATTATTTTTGAATCATATTTATATTATGTGTTTAAATTCTCATTAATATATTGTTATATATTTATATTAATTAACATAGATTAATACTCCGTGCAAAGCATTAATAAATTTTTATTAATAAAAAGAGTATGTTTTAATATATATAAAATATTAATATAATTTTAATATTAAATTTTTTTATTATAAAATTGCAATTTTAAATAAATTAAAGTGTTTGAGCGATGATAAAATTGAAACATGTTATTAGATGCGAGTATAACTCTATATTCTAATTAAAAAAGAAGTTCGTTTAGAGTAATATAACATAGATGGAGCACAATAATAAATTTTAATAAATATAAATAAAATAATAGCAATAGTAATATTTTAATATTCATAAAATTTAATTAATAAATTATGATATTAAATAAATTAAAGAGGTTGACTAATGAGAAAATTAAAACATGGTTATTTATTGATTAAAAGAATGTGTTTGAAATTGAGTAGGAGATTTGAAGTTGAGTGTGATACAAAAGAATCAGACGAAGGACCAAATATTTGTCCTCCCGATTTTAATAATATAGTATAGATTAAGTAAATGTTTTGAAAATAATAATATTGAGGTGACATCTATGCATATGGCTGATATTGGATGTTTGTATGCAAACTGATATAAAGGCATCAAATTAATGGGCAAAAGATTTCCTATAGGAATATTAGGTTGACAATAATACAAATGTTTCTATTTATCATGATGTTGCTTTGCTACAACTTTAGAAACAATAATATTATATAAGGAAAAGTTCCAAAGTAACATCATAATCCTCCTCTATATAATATTATATACTTTGGAGTTCATTCTTAATTCTTGTGAGGAGATGACTTCCATACGACAAGTAACTTCTAATTTGAAAGATACATCATGAGAGTTGGGAGTTGGCCAATAAGGATAATGACATCCATATATGTGGGAAACACAAATAGAAGAATTATATGCAAACAGTTTTTATATATGTCAATGCAAGTTAAAGTTTTTTTCCTTTAATAAGTACGCTTATACAAACCGGCGCGATCTTTCATTATTTGAGCTATCCAATCGTGCTTCTTCGTACAAAAATATTGGTTGCGAAATTACCAACCAATATGAAACCGGCCAAAGTACATTTTTATTGGGATTTATAGGATGGGAATTTGGTACAACAATCTTTGTCTTTGGCCATAATTTTTTACATGGTTATAATTTTAGATTTCTGCAGCAAATGACTATTCTCAAATACTCGGGGAAAACCACACTGTTTATGACTTGTTTCTGCAGCGGGTGCAGTAATTCCAATAGTATAAATCACAATCTCATTAAAAAAAAACCTGTTGTGCATATTAAATTTCAACAAATCTTCAAATCATTGGCAAACTTTTGTCATAATCAATAATATTGTTCATTAGATTGAAATCTAAGGGCCTGTATTCAATCCAGATTTTGCAGTATTTTTTTAGGCTTAAATGTAATTTAAACCCTGTGTTATTAACAATATACAATTCAAACCCTCTTTTAATATATTTAGTAAATTTAATCATACGTTTTTTAACTATTTACAATTGAAACCTTTTTTAAAATAATTACTAAATTTAACCCTATGTTTTTAAACTATGTACAATTGAAACCTTTTTAAAAATAAATAGTAAATTTAACCCTACGTTTTAAAACATTTAGTAAATTTAACCTTGACTTTTTAATTTTGGAACAAAATAAATCTTACGACAAAATTTTGAATAAATATTCGTCAAATGCACTATTGATAATTTTTTTTCTATAGATATTATCTAAGCATAATAGATATTTGCAATTATTATGGTTTTTTCTTATAAAATGAATATTTAGATGTTCTTTTCTATATTAATATATCTATATGTATAATATATTATATATGTTTAATAAAATTTTAATATGTGTTTATATTATTCCATCTTGCCATCACACTTCCCGCTCAATATATTCATGAATGTTCATCACCGAATTTAATTTATTTTCAAAAATACTCTTCGGTGAATATATTCTCGAAAATACTTTTTCGATATAAAATTTATTTTATTCCGAAATTAAAAAGTCAAGGTTAAATTTACTAAATATTTTAAAACGTAGGGTTAAATTTACTATTTATTTTAAAAAAGGTTTCAATTGTACATAGTTAAAAAACATATGGTTAAATTTACTAATTATTTTAAAATTTTAGTAATTATTTTAAAAAAGGTTTCAATTGTAAATAGTTAAAAAACGTAGGGTTAAATTTACTAATTATATTAAAAGAGGGTTTGAATTGTATATTGTTAATAACACAGGGTTTAAATTGTAAATAAGCCATTTTTTTATTTTAAAAATATGAGGATATTCAATTAGAATTTTAAATAATACTTTAAAATCTGAGGGTATTCAATCAGGATTTTAAACTGTACTTTAAAATCCGGGATATTCAATCAGGATTTTAATCAATGATTTAAAATCTTGGGGTATTCAACATGGATTATTATTAATCAATTAAAATCTAGGGGTATTCAAAAACTTATTAACACTGATGGATTTTAAATATCATGGATTATGTTGGATTTTCCTATATATTTTTTATGTTTCAAAATCTTCTCTCAGTACGAGAGATTCTACTGGATTCAACACGGATTCTATGAATTATGTAAATAATTTATGACTCTGCGTGGAATCTTGAATCAAATAAAATCAATAAAAATCAATGGACTATAAATAATACTATAAAATCTGAATTGAATACACCCCCTAAGTGCTCGAGATGAAATGAAATTACTGGACGCTTTTAATTTAAAACACTAATGTTGAGAACTCCACCTAGAAAAATCTAAGTAGAAATGTTTACATCTTTTAGCCACTGTTGATATGCCGATTATGTCTCAAGAATCCTTCTGTTTAGTCGGCAGTATAGCAAGCTAGAGTACAATAACACTTTGACAGGATGATGCTATCTGCCTATCTATAATTTAAACGAAATTGTCAATATCATTAACAATTCACCTTAATTAGTATTTGACATTTACATGGCCTTCCTATATATATGCATGTCGATACAGAATCCGAATATGCAATACTTTTTCATGCATTAACTTTGTTCATTCTCACAACAGAGTTTATAGTAGAACGAAGATTTCATAGTTATGGTAAGGCAACTCTAGCTAATTTATCAATCATGTAAAAAGTATCGTCAAAGTATACATTGATGAGCTTTAGTTTCTAGTTTACACATGACAGTAAATCAGTAATGCATATCTTATGATCGTGTAGGATAAAGATGAGCAGCTTGTTGAAGGGAAGGTGGACTGGAAAGGAAAACCAGTTAATAGGAATAAGCATGGAGGAGCAAAAACTTCTTTTCTCGTACTAGGTGAAGCACTCTAAAAATCTGCAAAAATTTATTTTCAAATATGATTAGGTGTTAACGTGAATACGTGATCGATACAATGTCCTTCCAGGATTTCATGGCTAATGAGTTGTTTGTGTTGCAGCCACATTTGGTTTCGAAAATATGGCAACTTTGGCATTGGCTGTGAACTTGGTGACATACTTCAACTCAGTGATGCATTATAATATATCAGATGCAGCTAACCATCTCACCAATTTCATGGGGACTAGCTACATCCTCTCCATTATCGTGGCTTACCTAACGGATGGTTACTTGGGAAGATTCAAGGCTGTTCTTCTTTCCTTATCTATCGAGTTCTTGGTATATATGCAATTCATTATTCTTAATGAATAATATTATATGTAGTTTCGCTATTTAAATCAGCATACATATTATCGAATCTTTTTGGTTTTGATATAGGGAATTGGATTACTAACCATACAAGCTGCCTACACAAAACTCCAACCACCTATATGTAGCATCTTTGATCCAACTGCAAAGTGCGAGAGGGTCAGTGGAGGAAATGCTGCATTACTATTTGTGGCTCTATACTCGTTAGCTCTTGGCTCTGCTGGAGTAAAGGCATCACTACTGACACACGGTGCTGATCAGTTCGATGAGAAAGATCCTAAAGAGACAAAACAGATGTCAAGGTACTTCAACTGGATATTACTAATGATGTGCACTGGAGGTTCAGTTAGCTTAACCTTAATTGTGTGGGTTCAAGATAACAAAGGATGGAACTGGGGATTTTTTATTTCCACCATTGCCATTGTTATGGGGATTCTAGTGTTCTCTGGTGGATTGCCAAAGTACAGAGTACATGTTACTAAAGGAAATGGTCCAATGACTAAACTTATTCAGGTCAGCATACACAAAGTTAATATATTTATTTATTTATTTATTTATTCAACTTTATTTTTCATTAAAGCAAACTAAAGATTCGAAAAAGCAGTGAGACTCTCGTTTTAATACAGAGCTTGTATGAAACATCTACTTGGCTAGTATTCTTAGATTGTTTTTTTTCAAAATTTTGGGTGTACCTGCAGGTGTATGTAGCAGCTTTCCGGAACAGAAAGCTTCAACTTCCTGATAATGCTGCGGAATTATACGAGATCAATATGGACAAGGAAGCTGCACTGGAACTAGAATTTCTTCCACACAGAGAAGTTTTCAGGTGAGACTGTAACAACCTTTGTATATAACGAAGTATATAAGAAATTTATTTTCTCATGTGACTTGGCAAACTATACTGTTATTATAAATTCTTGTTAAATTAACCATTCCAGGTGCTTAGATAAAGCAGCAATACAAACATCAACATATATAAATGATCCAGAACAATTTCAAAGTCCATGGAAACTTTGTAGGGTGACACAAGTAGAGAATGCAAAAATCATACTAGGCATGGTCCCCATTTTCCTTTGTACCATTATAATGACCCTTTGTTTGGCTCAACTTCAAACATTCTCCATCCAACAAGGTGCTACAATGGACACAAGTTTGTCAAAATCTTTCAACATTCCACCGGCATCTCTCCCTATCTTTCCTCTTGTCTCCCTCATCTTCCTCATCCCAACTTATGATATATTCTTCGTTCCATTTGCACGTAAATTTACTGGACTTCCCACTGGAATAACTCATCTCCAACGAGTAGGTGTTGGTCTAGTCCTGTCCAGCTTATCCATGGCAGCAGCCGCTATATTTGAAGTGAAACGCAAAGGGGTTGCTAGAGACAACAACATGCTTGATGCAATCCCTGTACTTCAGCCATTGCCTATAAGTGTGTTTTGGTTAATAATTCAGTACTTCATATTTGGCATTGCTGACATGTTTACATTTGTTGGACTTCTTGAATTCTTCTACTCAGAGGCCCCGAAAGGACTCAAATCAATCTCAACTTGTTTTCTTTGGAGTTCCATGGCCCTTGGGTATTATTTGAGTACGATTCTTGTGCAGATTGTGAATGGTAGTACAAAGAAGATTACAGCAAGTGGAGGATGGTTAGCTGGGAACAACATTAACAGGAACCATTTGAATCTCTTCTACTGGTTACTTTCTTCGTTAAGTCTGATCAATTTTTTTGTATATCTATTTGTTGCCAAGAGGTACAAGTATAGGCCACAGATCTCCATTGATGAGGTTGATATTAAGGTACATGAAACCAATGATTCAGGGCCTGATATGGGAGATTTAAGCTCGTAAATCTATGATTCAGAAGGGCGACTATTAAAGGTCAATATGATTATTGATTAGTGTATTTTTTTTTCCTCCCAATTTGTAACTTTGTATTTATCAATATGAAATTTACCAATGCTAAGCAAAATCATTATTATGAAGGATAAGAATGAGTTGAGATGGGAATGAGTGAAAGGAATAGAATGGGTTGGGATAGAATGGGTTGGGATGAGAATGAGATGAGATAAGAATGTTTTTTTTGTTAGTTTAGTAATATTAATTTTAATGAGAATGGAATGATCATTTTTATTAATTTATTTGTTTAATATATAGATAAAATGAATTCTAAAAAAAAGTTTATTCAATAATAAATTTACTAAATAATAAAGAAAATACAAGGCAAAATTAATTTAAATGAGAAATAAGATTACATATATAATTTAAATTTTAAAAAAATAACAATTAAAAATTTTAAATAGCTAAATAAGTTTTTTTTTCATTAAATATATTGAATTACAAACATATTATATTTAAGAGCAAAAATAATAAAAAATTATTATAAGTAAAATAAAAATGGTTATCACATGTGGGAGGGTGGGATACAAAATTGACTTATTAGGAAGGATAGGAATGACACGAGAATGAGTGATTCAATTCTCAAATACTCAACTGAACAACTCTTTTTTAATTCACGACGTAATGGTCATTCCATTCCCATGAAAATTCATTCATATTCTCTAACCGAACATGCCCTCAGTAAATAAATTGAATGAACATAATTTTAAATAAAATACCAAAGAATAATTCAGATGATCTAAAAAATTATTTTTAGGTGTATATATAAAAGAGACTTCTGCTCGCAAATTACTGCAAGTAATTAATTTTAAAACAGTCCTTCGTTAGTACCATCTCCATGGCCTCCCTTGTTACAATTGCATCATTCGAATATATAGTTTGATGCATCATCTTTACCATTCTAACAATTACTCTAATGCCATATGTTCCGCAAAACTATCATTAGACCAGTACGGCAGTACATGCAGCAGTCGTTAGATACTTTAGTCTTCATTGTTTTGAATGTGTGCATGACATTTGGAGTAATTTTTGCTTGTGTTTGGCTTATGAACCATTCTTTCTTTACTTCAATGAAGTGCATTCGAACTTCTCCTAGAAAAGTTTCCGGTCAGCGGTAGAGTGTCACACCTTGACGCGGTGGAAGTCATCAGTTCGAGCCTCATTTTCCCTACTTCCACGTCCAGCAAAATAGGCTTTACAAATTTCTTTCTCTGTCTTTGGTACCGGCATGCCGATTCTTCCTCTCGTCTCTCTCGTCCTTTTCATAGACGATGCTGACTCTACTAAATCCGCTTCTTTGATCACTTAAAATAGGTATCCATCGGGCAAATAGAAGACATTCCAATACGATCTGGAACGACGCTTCTCTTCTTTCTCATTTCTTGTTGGAAATTTGTTTTCTGATTACAAATGAATGCAGGGATGTAACTATCTTTTCATGGATGTGGGGGAGATTTTTTTTTTTTAAACTTTCATAATAAAAATATATAAATTATATTAATATTTATATATTAATTTATTAACCAAACACTTAAAAAAGTAAGAATTTTTTAATATAATTTAATATGTTATATTTATAAAAAAACATCAAATATTAACAAAATAATCTCATAAATACATATTTTTGAGGGGGCAAAATTGAAATATTCTATAATTTTATCTTTAAATTACTAAAAATAATATATTTTATAACTAATTTTATATAAATTTTGGAGTTTGGGGTGGCAGCGGGCCCTGCCTCCGTCTCTGCATGAATGTGAGGTGTTTAATCGAACCCTAATCCTTAGTTATAGATGCTCGAGTACTTGAACAGATACAAGCTGCAAATTCTAACAAGACATCACACAAAGTTCACAATTCCATAGTCATAATTTCATAATGGCACTGCTTTTCATCATACTACCCGCAGACAAGACACTACAAAATACCTTGACCATCATAAAAATTGTGCCTATGGTTATGTTGTGGCTGACACAATATCATGACATTTCAGATTAGATGGCTTCATATGTAGCCTCTCTGTCATATAAAAGACAAGATATCCAATAACTTTTCACAACTATATTTTCACAATTTTTTTTTTGTGGCAACCCAATATTCTGCACTTACATGAATCAAAAGTGTATTTCAAATTAAATTTTAGTATTATGGAATTCAAATCATCAAAAATTATATAATTTATAACTTTTCAAATTATGCTAACAATCAAAATTATTAAATAAACAATAACTTCACAAAATGGATTCAAACTTGATATACAACTTGATTCAATTGTGAAAATTACTTCTATACATGGCTCAGCCAGTCAGCCTTGACTCTTCAATTTTATTTCCGTACAGAGTTGTTGACACTCGAACATGGGCATGTGTTAGGAACATTAGTATTAAGTAGTACCAAGTGTTTGTCAACGTGCAATTCAGTTCAAATGACATGAATTAAGTTATTTCAAATTCTCAAATTTATACTAGTATTAGAATGTTTTGGATTTCAAATGAAATCCAGATCTAAATTCTTTTGGTTATTCAAACATGTCATTTCACCAAATTCAAAATTTCAAATGAAATCCAAGTTCTCAAACAAGTCACGAGGGTATTTGTGCCATTACTGAGTTAGTTTGTACCAGAGTCTATATAAATAAATAGTTGTAATGGGTGTAGTTTCAGTTTATACTTGATGAAATAACAAAAAGGGACTTTGTTCCAACTGATCTCTCCCTTCTCTCTGGAAACATCAATCTTCTTCTCCAAGTTATCTCTATCTATCTCTCTCGGTCTCTACATTTCTATGCTAATATCTCTCTGATTCTATATCTCTTTTCCTGCTAAATCTCTACATTTCCCATCTCTGACTTCAATTACTATCATATAACTACATACAATCACAAAAACATTTAGAAAATCAACTCAAAAACCTAGAGTTCCTGACAGCATGGACAATCAACACTCCTATTTAGGCCAAAAATATGCACTATTTCCAGAACACTTGGACACTTCAACATAGCTCAGTTGACACAAAAAGATTATGAAATTGAGGTTGATCAAGGGAATCGAGGCTAAGACCTGCAACATAAACCCTTTCTCCAAATATATATAACACATGAACCTTCTACTCCAAAAGTATCCATAATAAAAATAATAATAATAAAGATCAAATACAGCAATATCAACTAGTTGGATCTCGGTAACAACTTATAAGACTACATATGAAAAAAGATAAATATACGCTGATGTTGAGATACCACAACAGAACATATAATTATACTTAACTGGTACTCAAGATATCCATAGTCTTAGGCTTACTTTAGTTAATAACTCATGACAAAACTGTATCATCAGCGCATGCACCAAAACATAGCATAGAATCTTCTGCATATAATATTGGTATACCTTTTATGTTAAACTCGAACAACAGAGTTATAATGCTCGCCAAGTCCAAATGCATGCCGATGGTATGACAACATAATGCTTGAACCAGATGAAGCAGTCCAATTATCAGATTTGTACTCCTTGCCCATCTCGACATCAGGGAATGATCCTGAAAATATCATAATATGTTTTTGAAGGCAATGAGTCAAAGCACCAAGCTCGAGTTGTCCTCCCCATGCTGCTGTTGATTCGACTTCTGTACAGTAGTTCTCAAACCTTCCTGCAAGAGCATCATCAGAATCTCCACTAGTCTCATTTTCTGACAGAAAAAAGGGGATAAAATCTGGTGCATGTTTCCTCATATAGGTAGCCACCATCTTGCGAAGTTCTTGGAACGAGTAAGGAGAAGAGCCTCCTGAGAGGACAGCTAACTGATTTTCAACAGCTCTATAGAGGCAGTGCCCATCTGGCTTTATTTCATTTACAGTCAAACCAAGGGGTTCAAGTTTTTTCTCCAACTTCTCATCTTCAATCATTCGATCACTAACAATGCTGCTCTGTTCTTCTTGTATTCTTTGCTCTCTAGCTGCTTCTTCTTGAGCTCTTTTTTCACGCCTCTTGACACTCTTACTGGGCTTTGAATGGTCAGCCTGATTGTTGACAGATACTCCAGCTATGGCCTTCACCAAAGTATCAAGGTTTCCTTTCTCCTTCCCATTGCTAGTGCTATAGCCTAGTAAAGCAAGTTCCTCTGCATGTTTTTCTTTGAGCTCCGTGGAAAGTCGAGCAATCTCTTCCTCCACCTGTTTTTTCTTAGCTTTCTGTTCAGCCTTGCTGCCTTTAGCAGCTGCCTTTTTCATTGAAATTTCCTTGTTTTGCAGCTGCAATATCTCTTTCCTGCGATTCATTAAATCAATTCAGTTTTAATCAGACTATAATAGTAGACTAACAATCACTTGTAATGGTAAATGGCATATATATTTCTTAGTTAACATATTTGCATAAATGTCATCATATTTTAAACAGTAGACATATAAGGAATCATAACTAGCACTTCAACTGACATGAGTACATGCTAAATCTGGTATACAATTTTATCTTCTTAAGAATTATTACTAAACCAAGTCACATGAAGATATCACGTTATACATGATGTGTTTTTCATATTCATTATCATACATTACTTATCAATTAATCACTAAAAAATTTGGTGCACTGTGCACACTAACATCTTCATCCTTACTTCTTGAAGCATTAGAAGAAACAGTAATTCTTCCGGTGTTGCCCAAACTAACAGGATCCATGTTCACATTCAACATTTATGATTCCAAGCTTTGATAATTGTAAAATAGGGAAACAGCAACTATGAAGCAACTATCAGAACGATATTCATGCAATTATCAGCCATTTATCCAGTGTTATCAAAAGCGCGCCTAGGCGAAAAGCAAAGCAAAGCACACCCTAAGCGCTTTGTTATTGCTGAAGCGAAGCAATTTCAAAGAAGCGCTCGCTTATGGTTGCAAAGCGCGAAGTGTGCAAAAGCGAGAAGCGATAATAAAGCGCGCTTTATTGAAGCTCATCAAAAATATATAGGGTTTTGTTATTGGGTCAGTTTTAAGGCCAACAAATATAGCCCAAAGCAAAATAAAATTTTAAAAGCCCAAGATAAGTAAACAAGCCGCTTTAAAAGGAAAAGAACCCTCGATTATTCAACACAATTCAAAGCCTAGATTGAGACGACGCTTTGAACTAAGAGATAAAATTGACCCTATCTCATTGCTTGATGTTAATGAAAGCAATGAGTGGCTGATTGGAAACCAAGATGGGGAATCAGATGAAGACAATGATCATGTCTTCTATGATGATGATGGATTAGGATGGACAGCAGTTGCAAAAGCTTCCGACGCTGGAGAGCCTCACTATAACTCTCGTTCACAATTAAAATCAGCCTCAAAATCGAAACGGAGTTAAAATCAATCGTTTGCTTCTAGTTCAAGTAAGAGTTATCGACGTTTAGTAGACGAGGACGAAGATGCGGAGGAAGAACAAGAGTTTGAATATGGAGGGACCACCTCAACACTTGAAGATAATTAGGATGAAGATTTTCAAGATGTTGATGAGTTGGATAAGGATTTTGATGAAGATGATGAATGAAACTTTTACCACGAAGTTGGAACTTGGATGAAGATGATGACTTGGATAGCCTGGAACTTAGTTTTAAACTTTAAATTTCGAATCTTGATGTTAAATCTCAAGATTTTTTGTGCTAGAAGTATAATTTAATATATTATAAAGTGTATATATTATGTTATTTTTGCTCTAGAAGTGTGATTTAATATATTATGAAGTATAAATTATATTACAAACCTAAATCAATATATGTATAGTCCTAATTAATATATTTTCGAATTTTTTATTAAATGTGCGCCTCTGCGCCTCGCTTTTGCGCCTAGACTCCACGAAGGGTTTGCGCTTCAGTGCGCTTAATGCTTTTGATAACACTGCATTTATCTTTGTGTTTCTCTTGTCTTATAATTCATTTATAAACAAACATTGCCTCCTTCCCCCAAAAAAAAGGCATGCATATTAAAAGGGAATAACAATAAATGACCAAATAACAATTTATAAAAATCACAAATTATCAACAACATCTGGTGAACATATAACCTGTGCCTAGAAAGCATCTCTTCACGAGTTTCTTGAATTTTCGAAGGTACAACCTCTGGTACCTCTCCCAAATGCTTGTCCTCCACATCTTGAGTCACCTCCATTGAAAACCTAAAAACATGATATATCAAAAACAGCTAAAACTGAATAAAAACAAGATTAAAATTGAACAAATAAAAAAAACTATAAAAAGTTCAAATCAGATAAATAGCTTGAAAAAATAACAAAAAAATACCACAACTTTATCCTGACACTCGCGCAAGCATATGAGATTTACCATTATATTGCTATCAACCATTATACAGTACATTCTTAATGTCACAATTAAACTATTAAAGTCACAAAACAATTACATAACATTATCATATACGCAATTCCATAAGTACCAATCATAATTATTACAAATCAAATCTCGAATGTAGTCTAAAACATAGGTATATAAACATATATATAGCCACTTGCAATTCTATTGATTCATATCATAATATCAATTACTCTGACATAAATATAAATAAAGATATATATTCTTAGTAAATCAGTTCACTGTACTAGCAAATTATACATACATATAGATATAGACCATATATATGATAGAGAGATGAGTTTATGTTTGGTCTTACCTTGGAACCCTAAGCTTGGGGTTTGAAGGGGGAACAAAGACGGAACAAAAAGAAAGCCCTGGATGCGCCTGTGTTTTTATATCACTTTAGTTTCATTGGTTTTGTTTTGTCTTAAATTTAATTTTATTACTATCAAATATATCATACAAATAATATTTATTGTTTTAATCTACTTTAAATAATTTTATAAAATTATTGATAAATCAATAAATTATAGATTGAGTTTTCCTGGATTGAAATTTTTGTGTTTATCATAAATTGTATAAATAAATATTAAGTTTTTTTACAAAAATACATTTTTTATTTAATATTTTGTAAAAATACGATCTTTAAATATTTCTTGTTCCAGTTGCGTATCTTCATCTTGAGTTACACATGATACAATTGGGTATTCCAGATACGTATTTGCTAGTTCGTTTTTTAATTTTTGAAGTATACGCATGTGTACTATGCGTGTCAGCAAGGAACACACAATTTCAGTATGGGATGAATACACGTACTGAAGATGCGTAGCCCGTGGGTATTTAAGGCTGTTGTTCTCACCCGTGGGTATTTTGGTTTCTCCTTTCCGAAAAAAGGGTATTTAAGGTCTTCACCCTCCAAAAAACCTGATCTGATCTGGTCTAGAGCCGCGTGCTAGAACGGATCACATATTTTTTAGAAAAATTTGGCCCAATCCGATTCAAAAAAATTTTGAATTTAAGTCCAGTGACTCCGGTTTGAAAAAATCTGAATTTAGGCCCAATCCGGATTAAACCCGGTTCGACCCATATTAGGACCGAATTTTATTTGGTTTTTCCAAAATTTTGGATAAAATTCATTTTTTTTAATTTTTTAATGAAATATCTATACTTTTATCCAATATTTCATTCAATATTTTTAAAAATAGATACAACTCAAATATATTTGGTAAAAAGTTTATTTATATATATATATATAACTTAAAATATTATTATTTAAATATTAAAAACAAATCCGGCCATACCTGACCTCATCTGCGAGCCTAAAATGTGCCTAATATTTTTCGAGAAAATCCGTTTTGATTTTTATAAAAGCTCGACCCGATTCAATTTAATACAAAATCTCCAATAATTTTAATATTTAAATAAATAAATTTTAAAATTTTATTAAAATTTACATATTTGATGTACTCTCATTTTTGTTATGTATTTTTCGTTCTTTTCCTTTTATCTTTGTCACACTTCTTATTTTTTGATAATAAAATCATCATTTTCAATAACCTTTTTTAATTAATAAATTCAATCACAACATTTAATGAATATTTCGAATAAATTCAATAACAAGATTTTTTTTTTTTTAATGTTGATAACGAATATAAAAATAAGTGACGGTGATATTCGGAGACTGAAAGTCTTCTAAATTAATGATGATAAATAAAGAATGTGGTGATGAAAATTTTGTATTGTAATTTTTGTAATGTAGTGATAATTATCTACCAATTTGATTTTTATTGGGATATTTATAAATTTTGATAAATAATATTTAAAATTTGATGATTTAAGATAAATTTTAGTGTTGGAGAGTTTTACAAAAAATATTAAAAAAAATTAAATTTAAACAAGTGCATCGCCTTAAAAGATATCACTACTACTATTCAATAATCCATGGTGGGCCATTTGTAAGTTAGTTGGTTGTAGACAAAAACAACCGCACAATTCAAACCAACCACCGCTCGTGAGTAGCACGCGCCACCGCCGGCTAAAACGCGTAAGTCTCACACGCTTTCCCCTTTTGTCAACGCTCAACCCAACAAGCCCCTTTATTCTTCCAGCTTCATATACTATTATTCCTTCATCATATTTATACACACACACACACCCATATATATCTATATGTATATTATGTGTGTGTATATATAGTATCACAAAGTACTATCAATCACGATACAGTTCATAAAAAGATTGAATTTTGACTAGTTATACTAATTCTTGGGTTTAAACTGTGACAAATTGAATAATTAGGGTTTGATTTTAGTTTAAAAGTTGTAACTTTTTCGCCTATTTGTCGAATTTTTGTTGTTGATGGATACGAAAACCATGTTTCCACTGCTAAGACAATCGTCGTTAGCTCCGAGAGATGATTCTGCAGTGAGAGGGGTGGATGAGAGTGATGAGGAAGATGGGGTTATTGAACCAGGAGTTAGGTTGATGTATATGGCAAATGAGGGTGATTTGGATGGGATTACGGAGTTGTTGGATTCGGGAACTGATGTTAATTTTAAAGATATTGATGATCGGACTCCGTTACATGTGGCTGCTTGTCAAGGGAAGAGTGATGTGGTGAAGTTGTTGCTTAATAGAGGGGCTCAAGTTGATCCCAAAGATCGGTGGGGTAGCACGGTGAGTGTTGTTTGTGTTTTAGTAATGTGGTTTATTTGATTGTGTTTGTTTATTATTATTGTTGTGAATTTGTTTGAAAGTTGCGATTTTTAAGATGTACTAGCCTCTGTGTAGGGTATGCAGATAATGTGAAGTTAGCAGCTCGATTATTTATTTGAGTTTTGTTTGAAAGGTCAGGTTTTTGTGTAGATGGTGTGTTTGCTTCTTTTTTATTTGGGTATATAGATAAAATAAAGTTAGCAGCTAGATTGTTATTTTTTGATTGTGTTGGTTGGTATAAATATTGTTTGAAAGCTGAGATTTAGTGTAAATACTGTACTTAGTACTTATTTTGTATAATGTGTAACTGACATGTTGTAGAATGTGAAGTTGGAGAGAGATCCTCATGTTATGGATGTGGATAATGACCAGGATTAGTTTGTTTTCAACAATAAGTATTGTTAGGGTTATTCATGTGTGTTAAGTTGTTATCTTTACAACTTGTCAATTATTTAAATTTCTTTGACATACTCAATTTAGATACAAATGACCTTTTCAGTTTTAAATGATTTAAACTGATAACTTGGGTATTAGGATTTCAAGTATTAATGGTAAGGTTCCCCCTCCCCAATCACACTACATGGATACATTACATTTATAATGATTCAATTGGCATAGGATTGTAAATTTGAAATTTTAGAATGATTTGATCTGTTGATTTTTAGAATTATTTTTCTATCACTTCTTTCCAATGTCTTGTCCTACATCAGTATGGTTTATTGTTTTTTATTTCATATTGACCATTGATTTAACAGCCTCTTGCAGATGCAATACACTATCAAAATCAAGATGTCATTAAACTTTTGGAGAAACATGGTGCTAAGCTTCTTGTAAGTCCTTTCCTTTTGTATTAAGTCATCTGGTGTGTATTACTCTGCTACTATACCCTTGAACTGAAATAACTTTAAGTTAATCTTTGCGACTTGCCTTGTCATATGGTTTTTAAAATTTAGGTGGCCCCAATGCATGTCAAAACTGCCCGCGAAGTCCCGGAATATGAAATCGATCCCAAAGAACTTGATTTTACAAACAGTGTTGAATTAACAAAGGTGACTATTTTGATCTCTATTTCATATGCATTTTATAGCTCATACATTTAGGGGAAAAGAAGACTGTTCAATTCTATAAAATTTGTTTTAACCTTTCTGTATGTTTAAGGAGATTGCCAAACCATAACTGATATCTTTTTAACTTCAGCTCTGCTAATCCTTTGACCTTTCATTCTTATCATTTCTTTGTGTCTGATGATGTGTATAATACAAGGGTACTTTTCGCATTGCCTCTTGGCGTGGAACACAAGTTGCCGTGAAGATTCTTAGGGAAGAAGTGATTACCGATGATGATAAAGTGTGAGTGCTCATATAGTGATAAATGCTCTCCTGTGTTATGCTGGGTGTTTGTATCCTGTTAATAGGCTTCTTGGTTTGTTCAGGAAGGCTTTCAGTGATGAACTTGCATTGCTTCAGAAGATCCGGCATCCTAATGTGGTTCAGTTTCTCGGTGCTGTAACTCAGAGTAGTCCAATGATGATTGTGACAGAATTTTTACCAAAGGTGTTTGTTTTTTAGCTCACTATTATCTATAACTTACAGGTGTCCCATAATGTTCTGATCACTATTACCTATTCCTTTGTTGTCGAAAATACCTAATGAAACCGGAAAATAAATTATACTGTAGCTAAATGCTCCTCCCTTTCCCTTCCCCTTCCCCTCCCTCCATTAGTCTGTTAAATAGTTCTCTCAATGTCTTTCTGATGTCTGATGCAGGGTGATCTATGTGCTTATATGAAAAGAAGAGGACCTCAAAAACCGAGGAAAGCTATTAGATTTGCAATGGACATCGCAAGGTCCGTAAATGTTTAAGAATCATGATATTTAGGGTGACTAGCACCAATTGTAATTACATGACATTTCAATTATAGATCCGATTTTTTTGCACGGCAGGAGACATTTTGATATTAATTGGAAGTGAAATTAACCATAACGAATCTCGATGCAATATAGTATCAGTTGTGATGGAAACTAGAAAAAAGCTTGAGTCTATCTATACTCTTTATTAATAAGGGAAACCCCCTTCTAATGATACACTATAGTTACAAATTTGGTTTCACTCTAATTTCGGGTTTGAGTCCCTAGAACTACATATTTAAATAATATTTGTTTATTATAACATCTCACCCCAATTTCGGGTTCAATTCTCTACAACTATAGAATTAAATAATAGTTATTAATTATTTCCATACTGAACTACATAGTTAAATAATATTTACTTAAATAATTCATTATTGCTATGGGTTCACACTACCCATACAAGAAATATTTTTTTTGTTCTTTTTATCTATTATTGTTGATTACAATCCTATTCATCCACTTGAACCATTCAAAATAACAAATCAAATTGATTGAAGTCAAAATTAATAAATACACATAAATGTTAATATCAACTATTTATCTATCTTTTAATGTAATAATAATTATTCCTTTCGTATCATTATAAATGCTTTTTTTAGGGAGTTGTTTCTCTTTCAAAAAAATTGGTTTTTTCTTAATTAAACGAGATAATAATGCTCACATTTAACTCTTCCTTTATTAGCAACACCTAATTTTTGGTTGATCTACACCATTATAAATAAGTTATACTACCTCCGTCCCACCCAATTGTTTACGTTTCGGAGAGAAGGTCCGACACGCATTTTAAGGTGCATATAAAGTATAGTTCCATAACTTATTTTTTATTTTTTTTTCTGAATAAAAATTTAAACATTAAATTTTTATTCAGATTTTTTTTTTAAAATAAGTTATGTAACTATACTTTATATGCACCTTAAAATGCATGTCGGACATTCTCTCCGAAACGTAAACAATTGGGTGGGACGGAGGGAGTATAATTTAATGTGTAATATAATAAATCATTTGCACCTATAATCTCAATTTTGATGAGTATTAGTCTGTGTAAAATTCTAAAAAAGGCCTTATAATAAAGTAGAGATAATAGATAGTCACATTTAATATCAAGATCGATTAATATTACTAATAATTTAATAAAAGTTATATATTGTAATCTCGGCCTGTACTTCGCATCGGTTACATGCTAGTAAACACTAAAGAGGGAGCTTTAATGTCAATTTAGCTTGTACAATGTAAATATATAAATCTGCTTGTTGTAATTGCTTGGGGTATCTTCCTTTCTTCCTGTAAAATTTCACTTAATTTGGGTTAACTTGCATGGTTTGTTGACAATCAAACTCAAAAACTTCTAGGAGTCATAAAATTGTGAACATTTACTAATATTAGCGAAACCTTCTAGGAGTTGTGATTGTGAACATGCAACATTGATTACAGTCTTTTTATGCCATGGGCCATTAAAAGTATAAAAAGTATCTGTTTGCCCTTTTCCTGTAAGCGTGTCAGTCATTGTCACTTTGGGGGAATTTGCAGGGGCCTGAACTATCTGCATGAGAATAAACCAGAGGCAATAATTCATCGCGATCTTGAGCCAGCGTAAGTTACTCATCATGATTATCTTCACCCTATACAATAACTTGAAATGTTTCATATAAGTTTCTAAACTTATTTATATATCATTTAAAGGCATTCTAATTTTACTTGTATAATAACAGGAATATATTGCGGGATGACACAGGTCATCTGAAAGTTGCAGACTTTGGAGTTAGCAAGCTGCTAAATGTTACCAGAAGAGTTAAGGAGGATAGACCTGTAACGTGGCAGAACACATCTTGTAAGTGAGTTGTTATTTATTTATGTTTTCATAAGGGAAGGGGGGATTTAATAGTTCTTATACCAGTGAATAGTTCTTAGTGAATTTGTTTTGTTACATGAATAGGTCGATATGTGGCTCCAGAGGTTTTTAGAAATGAAGAATATGATACAAAGGTTGACGTCTTTTCATTTGCATTAATTTTACAGGAGGTACAATTTCTATTTACAGTTTCTGGTTTATTTCTTTATTATTTTATTTTAAAACGAGATCTTTGGAAAAATCTAAGAAAGTATGGTTGCTTTATTTACTCCTTTTACGTCATAATTAACTTTTCCGTTTCTATATATTTATTAGTTATGTAAGTCGCACTTTATTTTTTGAGTTTTTCATCTGTTCTTACAGTTGTCATTCGAGTCAAGATAATTTTAATTCTATGGTAGGTCATAGGAGTTGTGCTTTTACAAGCACTAGTGTTATGAATACAGTGGTGTTATTCAAAGTGGGCTTATCTTGTGAGTTGTGAGTTCATTTTGCAATCATGGTGAACTTTCAATCAGTATCTGGTTCAATCATATTAAACATACACTACACGTTGCACGAAATTATGTCAAGGAGGCAGGAGCATCTTTTGGTACACTACACCTTGCACAAAATTATGTCAGGGAGCATCTTTTAGTCTTGCTGCTTGGGTTGGATAACATAAATTTTTAGTTGCACGTTTGAACGTAGATACCGAAAACACGTTTATGCTATATACACAAGGAAATTTAATTAGCAGCAATACAAAGTGATGATTTGCAGGCTAAGTTACATGAAGTCAGACACAGTATCTTACTATCTTTTTAGATACATGTACCTTGAGGAGTCGACATAAATACTCCTAGAAATTTCTTCTTAATGACACACTAAAATGTAACACCCCTAGTATTCTACTATTGCAATTATTAACTTGACATTGATCAATAGAAACCGTATACAGTTATTTCATGATGATTAATATTAATAGGAATAGTATATAGACATGGATTATAGTCTATGGAAAGCCTACAGTGTGTTCCTGAGTGTAAATTTAGAAAGAAAAGAATGAGATTTTTTTTTTTATAAAATATTTCGTGTTCCATGAGTAAAAAAAAAGTTACTTAAAATAAGATAAGAGAAAGGAACATGTTAGAAAATTATTTTGTTTTTCTTCAGGCTAAACCAATCTTTACCAAAAGTGGGAAGATGATTCAGAGAGAACCAAGCCAAACAAGCTTATAATATTTGGATAATTCTAGAAGTGTCTTTTACCATCTTTTAATGAACTTGTTATTCTTATTCTCTATATAACTGGGTAATACAAGGGAGAAAGTTTGTATAAGTTATTTTTTTCTTCTTATCTTCATTATCCCAAAAAACTCGCGAACTCTTATATTGTGTTTGGTTGGTGTAAATAAATTGAGAGGGAATTGGATGAAATTTGTACTATTTTAGGGGTAGATGCTTATAATATTATTCCTTCATTTCTATCCCTAAAATCTTATATTAGAACTTAAAACCCCCAAGAATGCTCCATTCTCCATCCAACTAATTGAGAATTTGCATACCTTCATTTCTTTCACTTTTCCTTGCCACCTCCATTAGTTCTCCTTTGATCTTTGCACACTCATTCCATTCATTCCTTCCCAACCAAATGGATAATTAGTACTTTTTTAATGGAAACAATTTATTAGGATGACAATTTTTCAGCTATCTCCCGGTCATATGACGTGTAATTGAAAAGGTTTGATAATGCAAACTTGAAAATGATTTAAGTTACCATTTCCCATGCCAGGTACATAAATTATTGTTAATCATTTTCTAAAAGTTAATATTCAGCTTTGATCCTTTGAGTTTGATCGCAAATGTAAATACCTGAATTCTCATTAAAAAGGACAATTTGGAATATTTATATTAGGGTTTATTCTGTTATAAACCGTGTCTCATGAACACCAAAAAAGAATTGTAATATAATTTTTTAAGAAAATCTAAAACTAGTAAAATGTCAATTACCACACATTGTAAAATTTCTATAGTGTGCATCGATAACTAATTGTATCGGTCTTAATAGACCTAGTAAGTTGATATTTGTGATGTCCTGTATTCTAGATGATTGAGGGCTTCCCTCCATTTTCTGCGAAGCCGGAAATTGAAGTTCCTAAAGCATATGCTGCTAAGTATCGTCCACCATTTAGAGCTCCTGCAAAGTACTATGCCCACGAACTTAGAGAGTAAGCTCTCATATTTTCTGGTGGAAGAATATTTGAAAGTTTATGCCTTTTTTTACTGTATTGTATTTTGTTGGATATCTGCATTTCTGCATTAACTGCAACTGTTCCCTGTTCTCTAAATGTTGTTCTACACAAGTAAAAAAATTTACGAAAATGCAAAGATTAACCCTAGAGATATACATATTAACAGTGTCCAGTGATATTGTTATCTATGGAGACACTGTTTGGGTCAGCTTAAATCTAAGCACTTAAATTGATTTTTGAAATTAAGTTAAAAAATATATGTGTGTGTAATAAGTCCGAAAATGACTTAAATTATAAAAAAACAGCTTAAATTCAAAAGTTGCTAGGAGATATTTTTTGGAACTTATTTTATTGTAATTCTATTTGATTAGGGTCAGTATCATCATTCAAATGTACAACTTACATATTTTATTTTTATTTATATATTGCTAATAACCCATAAGTTACCTATAACAATAAAATTAGACAAACTGATACTAACCTAAAATTTTCACTTTAAACTTTAAGTAAATTTAAGTCATAAGTAATTTTTTAAGTTTATCCAAACACAATCTAACTTCTACTCTTCATTTATGAACAATACTGCCTTTAAGTAGGCACCATTCAATGGTATCAAATCTTGTACTTAATGCTAGATATACAAAACTAATTACATATATTCTTGAATAAATCAATTAGTATCGGTTATCATTCTAGCATATATCAGTAAATTCCTAGAGATATGTACAATATCTTTTACACCCTCCCTCAAGATTTCACATGCCCATCTTGCAAACTAACTTGTTAACAACTGATAGTGGAATCTAGCAACAGGTGTAAAAGTCATATTGTGGTCCACTCCATATTTTTGTGTGAACTCCTTCGCAACTGATCTTGCTTTGAAACAATCTACGGTTTTATAAGCTCCATGTTGAACAGTAGATACCCATTTGCATCCTAACACATGTTTATTTACTGGGCTTTTTGACTATTGTTCATGTGGATTGTTTTCAAGTGCTCTAATTTTTTCATGGACTGTTTTCTTCCGCCCCTCTCTTTATCAAGCTTCTGTTGTATCTTTTTTGGAACCACATGTTGCTCAATTTTAATTAAAAAAGCTTTGTATTGAGGAGTGAGTTTACTACGACATACATATTGAGACATAGGATGTAGGGTGCAACTTCGAACTTCCTTTCTTTTCACAATAGGTAATTTGGCCTGAGGTTCTTCTCTGCTAGACTCAAATTTTAAATCTCATTGGGTAATGTAAAATTGGGAGGTGGGTACTTACATTAGGCGGAATCAAAGGTTCAGACTCATGAGGTGGAGGCCCAGTAATTGGTTGTATCACTTGATGATTCTTGTTTCTCCGTTGACATACTACTAGCAAGTACAACTGTAATTCGAGCCGAACCGAGCTGAGTTCGAGCTTTTTCTTATCGAGCCGAGCCGAGCCTAAAAATAATCGAGCCTGAAATGTTCGTTCGAGTTCGGCTCGTTTATTATACGAATCGAGTTAGAGCCGTTCGCGAGTTTTCGAGCTTATCGAGTTTTTTAACGAGTTTTCGAGCATAACGAGTTTTTTAATGAGTTATCAAGAATTTTTAACATGGTTTCGAGTTTTCGTGTTCTTATCGAGCTTTCGGGTTCTTATCGAGTTTTAGCTTAATATGCATAAAAATTATCCAATTATTTTTTTCCAACTTTAATCTAAAAATATTTTTTCTTCTATTAAAAATGATAAATAAAATTTTAAAATAATACACTTATATTATGTGAAATAACATATATTCAAATATAATTTGGTTGTATTTGTGACTTAATGTCAATAATATTTTGATAGTTAACTTTTTAAAAAATCTAAATAATTTTTTGAACTCGTATTATCATTTGTACATAGAGTCATACACTGATACACTCATACTTAATACTCCCTCAGTCCCACCCAATTGTTAACGTTTCGGAGAGAAGGTCAGGCACGCATTTTAACGTTTCAGAATTTTTTTTTAAAAATAAATTATGGAACTATACTTTATATACGCCTTAAAATGCGTGTCGGACCTTCTCTCCGAAACGTTAACAATTGGGTGGAACGGAGGTAGTATCAATTTATTTTTAGAAGTTGTATATCTTAAATATATGATAACAAATAAATAAATAATGATAATAATATGAGAATCTTTTTTTTTTGCTGGGGAAACTGGGAAAGAATCCAAAAAAAATATACGCAATAAGTACCAAATCATTAATAATTATAAAAATTTTAATTTTAATCTAATTGAAGTACAGCAAACTACGATTTTAATGTGTTGTTGACTTGGTGTATTTTAGAATATAATTGAATAAACTATATTATTGTAAAATTGGAAAGGTATCCACTATCAATTAATCACAAATTTATAGGGCTGCAAACGAATCGAACTGTTCGTTAATTCATCTGTGTCCGTCCGAGTTAGAGTTCGATAAGCTCGTTCGATAAGCTTAACGAATACGAGTTCGAACAACATTTTTTGTCCGATAATCTTAACAAACCGAACCGAACTTTTAAGGTGTTTGACTCGAGTTCGGTTCGAGTTCGGCTCGTTCGTTAAGTTCGTGTTCGTTTCGATAAAAATATGATATTTATAATATTATATGTATATATAATATATTTATTATTCATAATTTATATTTTAATTATTTTTTAAAAATTTTTAAAATTAATATTATATTGTTGAGTAATATTTAATTAATAATTTTTTCCAAAATTTTAAACTAAATAAAATTAAAAATAATTTTTTTAATAAATATGTATATAATGTTCACGAACAGTTCGTGTTCGGTTCGGTTCGCTATGTTCGCGAACAGTTCGGGTTCGGTTCGTACCTAACTCGAGTTCGGACAAGAAATTTTGTCCGATAAAATTACCGAACATTGTTCGGTTCGTTAAGATTTTGTTCGAGTTCGTTAAAAGTTCATCCGAGTTCGGTTCGTTTACAGCTCTACAAATTCTCAAGTGACAAGTATAAAGTATTAATCAAAATATTTAATGTATTTTTAATATTTTTTAATAATATAAATTATTAAATTATATTAGCGGCACCTGTATAACTGTATTTGTTGTACAATACATTCTTAAAGAATAATTTATAATGATCGTTTTTTAATTTACATTATTTTTTATTTGTCTTAGAATATGCTACATTGTAAGAGGAGGAATATACTGCAAATATTTATGTTATAAATTTTCTTTTATTAAAAAGTTATATAATAAAAATTCTAAAATAAATATAATATATAAAAAATATAAATATTAAAAAAATTAAAAATATAATCGAGCCGAGTTTGAGCCTTATCGAGTCGAGCCCGTAAAAACTCGACTCGAGTATTTAGTCGAGCCCAAAAACCTGTTCAAGTTCGAGCTCGATAACGAGTTCGAGCCGGGTTAATCGAGCCGAGCTCAAAAAAGCTCGACTCGAATTATAGCCCTACTAGCAAGTGTATAATGATGGTGGTTGCTGAGAAGATTGTTCAGATGAAGGATGAGTTTAAGAATCAAATTCCAATATAGCCTTTGGCAGACAAGTGTAATGCACCACCAAAAACTTCATTCAGTGTCCCTCCCTGAATTGAATTGATTGGATTGGAGTAGAAGGACCGCTCTCCATTGAAGGTAAAACATCGAATAAAACATACATGCTTGAATGAAACATACATACGATCAGCAGACAAGTGATAGCATTTATACCCATTTTTGGTGGAAGAGTGAAAAACACACTTAAGAGCACAAGGATCAAGTTTTGTGTAATTTGGACTTAAAACATGAACATAAGATACACAACCAAATGTTTTCAACAGAAGATTAGAAACAAGATGTGCATGTAGATAACTTTGAAGAAAGAGTCGAGTGAGGAGTATTATATTCTAATACTCATGAAGGCATACGGTTTTTGACATAAACAGCCACGAGAATAGCTTCTCCCCAAAATAATTTTAGGCAAGGAAGGGTGAACATGACTGCTCAACCAATTTCCAAGAGATGTCTATTTTTTGGCTCAGCAATCTCATTTTGTTGGGGGTGTGCCAATACAAGAACTTGTGGGAAGAATTCCTTGTGATAAAAAATAATCATTTTGTTTGATCATCAATAAACGTGATGAACCGACGGGTATATGTTATCTTAGATGGTCCCCATAGACCACTATGAATAAGAGTTAACAGGTTGAGATTCTTTAGATGGAACAGAACGAAAAACAGCAGGAGTATGTTAAGTACGTTGACAAATTTTGCATTTGAAATTGCTCACTTGTTTATTTTGAAATAATACAGGAAATAGATATATTAAATAATCAAAACTAGGGTGGGCTAGCGTGTATGTAGTGCCACCGCATGATGTCATTATCACTAAAAGAAATGAAACCAGAATGTTTACTGAAAGAGAGTAGATTGCGAGAGAGCCTGGGAACATGAAGAACATTACTAAGGCTAATTAAAGGAGATAAAGTAATAGACCGTTTACTTACTGGAGACAGAACAACCAGCTATTTTAATTTTTTGATGACCTGAATATGGTGTGACTGACCAGTCATAGGCATTTGAATCCCACAATTTAGGCCAAGTTATAGGCAGTGAGGGCAGTGGAAACACCTTGTTTTGTTTTTGAAGGATCAGGTGCAGTCGCTGGAGTTTAAGAAGCATTGAGTAATTGATGGAGTTGGTTTATCTGAGTGAGCGAAGGGAAAAAGTCAGTTGAGGTACAGGCCTGAGAAAGCAACGCTGAAATCTGAGGTGTTCTTGATGGCTGGCCATGAATAAACAAGAAGTCTGGGACTGAAAGATTTTCGAGATACTTATGTCTTATGTATAGCTCTGATCATGTGTGGAGGTTAAGACTTCTAGTCTTCTTTCATGAACAATATCGCCTTAATATAGGCACTATACAACTGTATCATATCTTATACTCAGACATACAAAATTAATTACATATAGTCTGGGCTATATCAATCAATATCAGTTAGCATTCTAGCATATATCAATTAACTCATCCAGATATGTACAATATCTTCTACATTATTTTCTATCTTCACTGGAAGATTTAGATTCACTTAGAAATTTATTACTGACACTGAGGAATACATGCATCAATAAGAAAAACACTGAGGATTATAATCTCATTCTCTCCGTATTGATGTCATGTTTGTGCATGCTGAAATTTCATCCATTACACTGATTATATATCCATTTCACATTATCTTTAATTATGTTGGAGTATTTAATAAATAAACTAAAGATGTGCCAAACATTAACTCTGTTATTATCCTATCTATTATGATAAAAAGCCATCAAATTTACTTTTGTGGATAGGTTAATTGAAGAGTGCTGGAATGAGAAGCCAGAAAACAGACCAACATTCAAGCAAATAATTGTACGGCTGGAGTCTATCTACATTACACTTCGTCAAAAGAAACGCTGGAAGGTCTCTCTCTCCCCCCCCCCCCCCCCCCCCCCCAATATATGTATGTGTGTGTGTTATCAGTTATGCAGTCTATCCATTGTCTATCTATATATGTTTGTATTGTGGTATTAACTGAATTACAAAGAATTACACCTTGATAATGCCCAAGTTGCATAATTGTGTAAAGTTTATTGATTATTACTTCGCTCACGTATTAATAATAAATTAGATAAGCACTATACTTGCAAAATCTATAAGATAAGTGGAAGTTTTTGAAACTTGCATCAACCTAGAATTTGGTAAAAGCAATGTGGACTGCTTATAAAACCAAATCGGGCATAAATTAATATGATGAACATTTTTGATATACAGATACAACCAAAAAATGTCTTCTTTGCGTTGCGCCATATAGTTACTGCTACATAGTTTAGCAATAAAGATGCAGAATGGATCATATTATGAACTGTTGACAAGGTCCTATGTTATACAGACTGGTGTCATGCTGGTTATCAATACTACTTGGGTGCATGTTCTCTTTCTTATTCTGATCACTATTAATGTGTGCAGGTTAGACCATTGAAATTTTTCCAAAATCTGGAGGCAATATGGAAAAAAGATTCAAGTTCCAGTAGCCGCGGCCGTTCATCTCACGCAAACAGCATATAAGTACTGGTGGTTATACGTTTGTCTCCACGCTTGTCTCCTCTTTGAGTTGCAGCTGCGGAATTGTATCATATCCAATTGAATGAAGACTGGTCCTCTTGTTTAGACCTTTATTAGATTTATCTTCTTCCTGTATGACTTGGTGGCGAGAAAGATTTGATAATGCAACGTCTTTCTCTACAGAAATCTGCATTTTATTTCGTATCCATTATGTTTAGTATACAGAGATGAAGGAAAGTGTATCATAGAATTGTCTTTTGTGTAATGGTGTATATTGTTTATTATTTTTTATCGAGCAAATTCTCATTGCAGGAGAAAAACTAGCTTGTTGGCAAGTTGTATGAAATATAATGCAAATCAAATTCGTTTCTAGCTATTTATATGTGAACAAATAAATTTGCATTCATGCAACTTTACCTGCAATCAAGTAAAATAACACTCATCCTTGTTTCTGGTTGCATGTACGATATGAAATACGTAAATGTTAAAGAAAAATAACTTATATAATTGGATGAGAAATAATAATTACTCCCTTTGTTCCTCTGTTCCACTTCAAGTGTCTGATTTTACTTTTTAATGATAAAAAAATTTAAAATTTGATCAAATATTACATATACTATATAGTTAAAAAAATTATAAAATATATCACATTGAAAAGTTTATATAATTTTCTTTAAAATGTGTTTTTCAAAATTTCAAAATTATAAATATATATATATTTTTAATTTTTGGTCAAAATTAATTAAATTTGATCGTTGAAAGGTCAAATGATACACTTGAAATGTGACGAATGGAGTACTGTATATTCAACAACTTCAACTTATATTCAAACCCATGTTTTTAATATTCTAATTCAACTAAATAAATAAATAATTTGACGAGAAATAATAATTTACTTATATTTTGTTAGGGTTAAAAAAATGTATTTATATTGTTCTATCTAACATCTTGTTTTAAATCGTTCTTATTTTTATTATCATAATCTTGTACAAAAAATTATTTTCCATGTTTCTATTATTATACTATCATTTTATTTTTTAAAATTTATGTTATTATTATATTAATCTAGTTCCGAAAAGTCGAAAACTAAATAATCTACATTGTTATTAATATTTTAAAAATAGGTCCAATGGTCTAATTACTAACTAAACTATCGAACAATGAAATAATTTTTTTAATAATATAATATAAATTCTTTTTATATATTCCTTCCTCGGATTTCAGTTTCTTCTCAGTTATATCTTTTTTACAAATTTGTATTTGCAATCAAGTTTAATTAAATATTTTGATAGAAGTGGTCGATTTTAATATTTGTATTTCTGAATATCGACAAGTTTACCTTACAAGCTATCAACATGTTGATTGGATATGACTTGTTTATGATAATATTTATATTTAATTTAATGGAAAACGTGATTATATATGAAAACAGTGGTGAAAATTTTTTTGAATGAGAAAAAATAGAAAAAAATAGTGAAATTTTTTCTATTTAGTTGGTAGGAATGAATATATTCCTACTATACTCTTTTCTTGGGTCTCATTTTCTTGTTATTTATATTTTTTCACAAAAATTATAATTAAAAAACTACCCTCACTTACAAAACTAATGAAAAAATATATGGAAGAGGAAATTGTTAATTTTTGTTCATTTTACTTTGCCTCTGACATGATCCATAACAAAAAACGACGCCACGAGGTTGCATTTGATAATGATAATTCCAAAAAATTGGGAGTTATTGCAACTCCAATTGAATCTCTTGGTAAAGAAGGAACTCGATATATGAATGATGATGAGCGACAATTAGCAGAAGAATGTGTTCTTTTAAACTCTCCAAAAGTTCAACCTTACTTAAGGTACCAATTATCCTTATTAATGATCATATTATTTATGTATTTAGAAGGTAACCATTATTGACATGTTTATATTATTTATATGTTGTAGAAGGTATCAAAATCGTGTTCTCCGACAACGTCCAACAACGCCTCAAAAAATAAATCATTTTGTCAAGACTCGATTTAAAGCTTGGTTTAAAAAAAGGTATTTTACTTGTTGAATTTTATCATTAGTTGCTTGCTTTTTTCTTGATAACAATTAAATTATTATAGGTTGAGAACGATGAGGTAGAAGAACCCGTTCCGAGTACTTGATTGACGGATCAGCACTTAAAGTCATGACATTTGAGACTTATTTATGGTCAATTACAAGATATTGTAAGACTTATTTATGAAGGAGGGAATCATGCATACTTGTTTAAATGTATATGGTTTGATAGTGCTGGTAACGGCGTAAAAATCGATAAAAATAGAGTCGTGACAATCGATATAACTTCAAGATTGAGGTCCAACGAGGTTTTTATTTTAGCTAGCCAAGCCTCTCACGTATATTATGCACCTAATGTATTGAATCCACAAAGTAAATTATATATAGCGGTGAAATCTAAAAGTCGTCCGCTAGATGAATCAACCAATGTGTCAAATGATATCGAGGATGCTTTTCAAGAAGAAAGATCTAATGCGGCGGAGAGCTCATTTTCTTTGTTCATTGATTTCGCCCAATATGGACAAATTCCATTTGTGCAACAATCTCATGAAGAAGAAGAAGATGATGATGATGGAGACGATAATGACAATGAAGAAGATAATGAAGAAGAAGATGATGATGATCACGAAGAAGAAGATGTTGACGGTTTTGACGAAGTCGATTGATGTTATTCAATTTGATAATGTAAGTGTAATTCAAGGGTGGATCTTTATTAAATTTAATGGTATTGTATGGGATTGATCAGATCTTTACAAATGTTTTTGATTATTAGATGTTGATTATGCTTATGATTATTAGTGTAATTTTTATGTTTATGTAATGCACATTGGTCGGTTTTCACTATAGATCATAACCGACCAAAAGGTCTCATAACTGACCGTTTATCTTTATTTAATTACTAAATATTTTTTTTAAATTATGTAAATTGTATATTAAATTATTAACTAGTAAATATTTAAAATATATTAGAAATGTAATTGAGTTGGGTATCTTTTACATAATTTTTTTATAAAATCATTTTTAATTTTTATTGTAAATGTTTTACTATTTTAATATTAAAAAAGTTATATCTTTAATTTAGCATATATTTATAAATTGAATAAAAATATAAAATCGACCTATTTATTTCTCGAGTGGTCGGTTTTAATTTGCCATTCAATCTTCCTTTCTTGGTAGTCTAACCATCACCTCTTGGCTTTCACATACATCTCTTGGCTTTTTCATGCACCTCTTGACTCTTCACTTGTTTTTGCATCTATAAATACCAAATCATCTCCATTTTATCATCACACAAAAACTCAAAAAACTACTACGAAATCCGTCAAAGATGAATACATCTCAAAAGGCTTCTTCCCCCCAAAATCTGTCAAAGAAGGAGCTCAAGGAAAAGATTAGGGAGTTGGAAGAAAAGATCGTCAAACTTGAAGTTCAAGTGGAAGAGTTAGAGCTAGTGGTTCAAGAGCTTAAGGAGGACAACTACCATCTCCGGCGTATGTACAACCATGACGGACCATTATCAAGTGAAAGATTGTTTTTGTTTATGTTAAAGTTTTTGTTGATGTTCGTGTTGGGATTCTGATGATGTAACCCCTTTGGGGATTTGCTTATAATATTTATATATATAAAAAAGTCTTTTGCTTCATTTTGCTTCATTTTGATTTTATTTTATTTGTCATGGTATAGTATGGGAATAATAATAACCGGTTGTTGCTTAATTGGTTGTTGTGATTGGACTGGACTGCAATGAAGCTGGTTTTTTTTGGCTAAAAACCCAGTAAAACCGACCGCATTAGGTCAAAACTGACCATGTTTTACCATATCCAAACCCAGTAAAACCGACCGATTTCTTGATAAGCACGGTCAGTTTTAAGTCGGTCGGTTATTACAATCCAATAAAATTTGGAAAACCCACTGTTAGAAAATCGACCGATGTGCACATGGATCGGTTATAATAGGCCCACTTTACATCTTATAACCGACTGATAGTGCTTATAACTGAGCGGCGTTTTATTTAATTAATAAATATTTAATTATGTAAACTGTATATTAACTAGTAAATATTTAAAATAAAATTGAAATGTAATTGACTAGGGTCCCTTGGTTATAAAATACTTTTATAAGATCATTTTTACATTGGATAGTAAATATTTAATATTTAAATATTAAAAAAATTATATATTTAATTTAAATTTTATTAATAATTTAAATAAAAATATCAAAATTAACTATATTTTCAAATTTATCTATATATTATATAACATATTAAAATTATAAATATGTATATATACATACATACATACATACATATATATATATATATATATATATATATATATTACAGTTTGTATGATGGATAGGTTTAGGAACAAAAACTAACGTTCTACACATATATTTTTATGTTAGGTTTATAACAATATTCAATTTAAATGATCCCGAAATTTAATGTTTTTTGCGATTCAACCTTACAAATGTTTAGATCATAGGAATAAAAGGCATATTTGGAAAATTTTCTTATTCCATAACACATTATTGTGTTTTTTCAAATAAAATATATTTTGCTAAGTTATAACTGACCACTAGGTTTTGAAAACCCAGTAAAATCGATCGACTTCTTATATGTTTGGTCGGTTTTATGTTTTGGCGGAAAATTAAAATTTTTGGTGAAAAATTAAAAAACCCGTCTTAATATAAAACGACGTCGTTTTATGCATGTACACAGAGTTCAAGGTTAAAATCGACCGACCGTCAATCGGTTTTAACTACTCTGTATATATACAAAATAGACCGTTCCTATTCACTTTTTATCTTACTCATAACATTCAAACTCTTTTTCTCTCTAAAATACACATTAACAATGGCGAAAAACACTCGATTCTAAGCTAAACGAAGGTCTAGCACTCGATTCCATGCAAGAAACAGTACCATCATCGATTCTTCATCAAATATGGTAATTTTCAACTCTAGATTCACTTGTTTTGCTTTGGTATACTCTATATATACACTCGATTATTGGTTTTTATGTTTTGTTATGCTATATATGCTCATGTGTTCTTCATTTAGGGATTTAATCATTCTTGTATGTTCATAATTAGGGTTTTAATCTTATACTCTTGTTTTAATGTTCAAACTCTTTAATGATAATGGTTTTAGAGTCTTAATTAAGAGTATATGTTATGATTTTTTGGGTTTGCAATGGGTTCAATGATTTACAACGGGTTCAAGGATTTGCATATATAGCCATATATTTTCATATATTTCCATGCACGTGTTAGTCAGTTATGAGTTTTTCCTTTATTTTACTTGCTTTATTTCACTACCTTTATTTGTTAATGTTTCATTCTAGCATAAACAAATAAATGTGCTTACATTTGGCTTTTGAATTGTGATTTTAGTATAATGTCAATGTGCTTATAATTATGTGCTTACATTTGGCTTTTGAATTGTGATTTTAGTATAATGTGTCAATGTGCTTATAATTATGTGCTTACATTTGGCTTTTGAATTGTGATTTTAGTATAATGTGTCAATGTGCTTATAATTATGTGCTTACATTTGGCTTTTGAATTGTGATTTTAGTATAATGTCAATGTGCTTACATTTGGCTTTTGAATTGTGATTTTTGTAGCGGTATGATTTTACCCTAACTTGTAAACTTTTTGGTTTATTTTTAGGGGTTCATTTGGTGGATCATTATTCTTGGGATCATTGTTATGGCCATGATGGCTAAGAAAGGGAAATGCAAGAAAACCGATAAGGGCAAGGGTAAGAAGACATTGGAAAAGATTAAGGGGAAGGGCAAGGCAAACGGGAAGAGTAAAGACAAGGGTAAGGGAAAAGAGAAAGAGACGGCGAAGGGCAAAATCACAAAGGGGAAGGGAAAGCAACCGGTGGATAGTACATTGGGATTGATTGACAAGTCTACCGAGTCGGATACCAATATGGATTAAAATCCGAACGACATGGAGGCTGGTGAGAAAAGGCGTGTGAGGAGACGCACACACATTCATCTAGTCAGTTTGGAGATAAGATTCCTAGTAGACCAAAACGCATCAATATCTCCGGTTGACAGTAAGTTTAATTATGTTGTCTTTTTAGTTTGCTTAATTGTGTGTTAAACATGTCTATTTAGGTAGATTAAATTTAATGTAATCAAATTAATCACTTTTTAAGTTTAATTGTGTTAAGCATGTCTATTTATTAGGTAGATTAAATTTAATATAATCAAATTAATATCTTTTTAAGTTTAATTGTATGTTAAGCATGACTATTTAATTAGGTAGATGACATTTAATATAATTGAATTATTCTCTTTTTAAGTTTAACTGTGTCTTAAGCATGTCTATTTAGGTAGATTACATTTAATATAATCGAATTAAGCTCTTTTTAAGTTTGTCATTTTATGTTACCATGTTAGTTAATATTTGTCAATGTATGTTACGTGTGTAGTATTGAAAATAATGAAGCTAAGAAGATTTTGCTTGCAATGGTTCGGGAAAGGTGGCCAATTGGCCAATACACATTCAGTGATATTGATTATCATCATCCTGAATGGTTGGGTGAACGAGTTAATAAGTTTAGGGTAAGTGACAATTAATTAGTTCTCAATTTCTAACTATATGACTTTATATTTATTTCTCGACCGTTCTTGATTGAGTTTATTTATTTTGTAGCCATATTACAAGCAAGAGAAATGACAAAGCCGATCTAAAGCAAGAGCTATAATTGAAAAACATATCAAGAATACGTGCAAGAGAATGACGAATGAAAATAAGAAGAGGGTGGAGCTCCAATCAAAGGAGAGAAGGGTTGATAAAAAACATTGAGTCCCGACTATTGGAGTACATATTTTTGGGATGATCTTTTGAAGTATTGGGAGACCAAAGGGCACTTGTATAGGTCTAAGGTGGCATCCTCCAACCGCAAAAAGTTGGAAAGGTTACGTAGTGCAGGTGCCCGATCTTTTAATAGTGTTGAAGAGGTATGCCGATATATTTTAATCTAAATGTATAAACACACACACACACACACACACACATATTTTAACTTAAAATGCTAATTTTAGTTAATCTTTTTTTTGAAAGAAAATGAAAAAAAAATTCAAAAAAGACCCCGAGTCGCCTTGAGGTGTGGAATGAAACTCATACGAGGGTTGGCTCCGATCCAAATCACCCTGTGTATACCACTCCGGCGATAATGCACATTGCGGTACACCTTTATCTAAGTATTGTATTTATATATATGTATTGTATTAGGAAGTAAGTAATTTTGGTTATAAACCTTCTTATTAAACTTGAATTTTTATTTATATGATAGGAACGATATGCCAATATATTGAAAATGATGTCGGCATCAGTTACCCAAACGGGTAATCGGGATGAGCCGTTAGAATGGTGGTTGCAAGCAACCGGGGTATTCGAAGGCGACAAACCAAAGAAGGATTATCTTGTCGGGTACCCCCATACTCGAGCTAGTGATCTTATACCCACACTTGCTACACGTTACAGGGACTCCCACAGAGGCGAAGCCGTATCATTATCTTCATCCGCTCCAAGATAACAACCAATCCTCCTCGACAATGTCTACTTCTTGGTGTTTAGGAATGTGCTTAATGAGGTTCGTGCTAATCTAACAGAATTTACTCGTCAATTATCGGATGATGAAATAACTAACTTTGCACGAACTGCTCTTGAGGCCTCTGATCCGTCCGTCGACTAAAGTAGTCGAATACAATGGAATAATCTCATATCCGGGGAAATGGTGCATATTGTAACTAGTTTGGTCGAAGATATCCTCCAAAAAAGTGAAGCGCAAGTTCAGCAAATGCGTGAGGTATTAACCTATATATTATATCCAAATTAACATATATAACTCTTTAATTTAGTATGGTTTCTAATTGATTGCTAAATGTGTGTAGTAAAATGAACCGAATGTTGATGAAAAGGATTATACGGACGGGAGGAGATGTCAGAGGATGTGGATGGCAATGACGAGGGTGATGGAGAGGGAGATGTTGATGTAGATGGTGATGAAAATGCCAGAAATGATGAAGATGAAGAGACATACTCGAGTGTTTCTTTGTCCGATCAATAATTAGTGTTTATCAAACATGTTTCAATGATGTTTAAAATGGTTGTAATTTGATTGCTTGTGATGGATTTATTTAGTTGATTTTTTGTGATGGATTTATAATTTGGTTGGTGGTTTGTGATGGATATTTAATTTGGTTGGTGGTTTGTGATGGATACTTAATTTGGAATGATTGGATTAATTTGGTATTTTGGTATGATTTTTACAAATGTTGTTTCTGTTTATGGTTACTTTAGGTGTTTGGTTTGTGACTGTATATGTGTAATAGGTGGACTGCAAAAACTGTAGAGAAACTGGGTTTTTTTTGCCAAAACCCCAGTAAAACCGACCGACGTTGCTCATAACCGACCTTTTTTACCATATCCAAACCCAGTAAAATCGACCGCACATGGACATAGCCGACTGATTTCTTAATAAGCACGGTCGATTTTAAGTCAGTCGGTTATGTCAATCGCATAAAATTTGGAAAACCCACTATTAGAAAACTGACCGATGTGCACATCGGTCGGTTTTAACTGGACCACTTTTAAGCATATAACCAACCATATATCGGTCAGTTTTAGGGAACTTATAACCGACCGGCGTCGGTCAATTTTAACTGGACCACTTTTTCGAATATAACTGACCACATGTCGGTCGATTTTACGAATCTTATAACCGACAGGCCTCAATCAGTGTTAAAAGGACCACTTTTAAGCCTATAATCGACCACAAGTCGGTCGGTTTTAAAGTACACATGGCAGACACGTGTCATTGTGGGTTCTATTTCTTACAAAAGTGGAAGGGACATAACCGACCGATGTTGTGGTCGGTTATGACTTATAAACTCGACCAAAGGTTATATAACCAACTAGGTTAAAACCGACTGTCTCTATCAATCGGTTTTAAGACTTAAACCGACCGAATTCGGTCATAACCGACCAATTTTGGAGGTCAGTTTTGACTCTTTTTCTTGTAGTATTATCGACGATTTTTGACCCTGCCTATTATGGATATGTGTATATATAAACGTGGGTACACATCACGAACTGAAATTTTATTTGTGTCTTACCGTAATTAAGTTCAATTTAAAAAAACATGATTAGCTAGGTAATTTAAATGATAAAGAGTTTATTATAGGGGTGCACAAATTTAACCCAACCTGAATAAACCGACCCAACCGAACCATTTTTTAGGCCGAACAAACCAACCCGTTCTAAACCAAAAATTAAATGGGTTAATTTTTTATAAGGCCAAATAAATTGGGTTAGTTTAGGGTTTAATAAATTTTAACTCGACCTAATCCAACTCAACCCGTTATGATATATATACATGTTAACATATATTTATTAGTCGTTTTAACTTACAAATAATAATTCTTTATTCTACTTTTATGTGTTAATTTGCTATTTATAACCTAAATATCTAATTTTTACATTAATTCTAACACACAACCGCCAAACTAATATTTTAATAATATAATACATTGTGTTCACTATAAGAAAATACGTGTATTTTCTACCCATTATATTTATTTCAAACCGATCAACTCAACCCAAACAGACCCAACCTGTAATGTCTGTAGAAATTATATTATTATTTATAAAGATCTTGTACTAATTTGATATGTCATATTTATTTGAACTTATGTGGACTCTGTTTTGATGATTCTATGAGCTGTGGTAAATGCCTGTATGTGCCTATATGTTTAATTGTGACTGTAAGTACTTTTATTGGGTTTTTAAAGCTATTTTATCGCACTTTTTGATTTTTATAAAACCTTTGAGGCATCTAAAAATTATGAAATCTTCTCTAAAGTGTTCTTTAAGTATTTAGAGATGTTTTAAAAATATAAGTTTATTTTATTCGAGTTCCAACGATTTTTAATGATGTTTCAATCTCTATTTTCATTTAAAATATGTTATCTTCGAAAAATCATATTTAATTATTCGTTCATCCAAAAATTATTTTAAAAATATGTACAAGCTTCCATGATCTTTATTTTAAAAATATTAAGTTTATTTTCCACTAGTTTTCCATTAAAATTCAATTTTTAGTGTTTAACTATTAGAATTTAGCAATTATGAAATTACCGAATTGCCCCTGCTTTTATAAAACACCACCGCCCACTTCTTCTTCCCTATTTTTCCCTTGTCTCCATTTCTGGAACTCCTGGTTAGTCTCTTCATGTAATTCTTCACAAAACTAGCTAGAATCTTTGTTTTGTACACGTTTTTAACTTGTATCTTTGATTTGGTTTGGATTCTTGTAGTTTTCATTATTTTGTATATATATATATATACATGCCGTGTATATATATGTTTAAAAACTGATCTATGCTTACATGCAAGGCTTGAAATTAGTTTGTCTTGATTTTTAGTAGCTATAGCAAGTTATTGGTAAATTTTAGAGGCTGCCCGATTGGGCCATTTTCATGTGCTGCCATCGCCGGTGATGAGCTCCGGCGAGCTGGCAACTTTGCTTTGCATTTTTATTTATGGTTCTTGATGATACTAGCTGCTATGAGTCTTGATTGTGGGTAACTGATGATTGCATGTTGTTTTCTTGGGATTAATTCAGAAATTTGAAATTATATACTTATTTTCTATTCAAAATTTTGATATAAATTGATTGGGTTCTTGTTTAATTTTAATAATTTCATGCTAGTGAAATTCGAAAATTGTGATTTTTTTAAAATGGGAACTGACTTTTGTTTTTGTAACTCGAAGTCTTTGTTGTATGATGTATAGTTATTCGAATGGTATAAAAGTTTGAATTTTAATTCTGGTTTACAAAATCTTTTAGTTTCTAAATTAAAATTTTGGATTTAAAAGTATATGAAGTTTGAATTCATTTTTTTGTATTGATTTTAGCTATTCGAAATATTGGTTTGATAAATGAATTTAAATGCTATTTGTTTAGTGATTTAAAGTACTTGGGAAATGAGATGATACAATTTGTGTTATCATTACGAAAGGAATGGATTGATTTAGTTGGATTATAATTGGTAGTAGTATATATGTTTGTTGGATTGGTATAAGTTTGGCTATGTTATGGTTATAGAGGAAACTCTGTCAAAATTTCGTTAGAATTTAATAGTAATTCTGACTTAATATTGATAAGAGATTGTTCTATAACTATTATGTGCTAATTGTTATTTGCTATATGATTAATTGCTATGTGATTTGAGTTTAAAAGTAGGCAATAGCTATCGAACAGGTAGATTTAGTTTAGATGTTCGTAGAAGAATGTCGAATGTTATATAGAATCTGAAGTAGTGTATTTACTTGTGTAGTGCAGATGAACGTAGATAGTAGAGATAAAGGTAAAGCAACGGAGGAAAGTTTGTGAAGTAGGATCTCCCTTAGCTCTTTTGGAAAGTTTTGTGAAGGCAAGTAATTTCTAAACCTTTTTGTATACCCTGCCTTGTATATACACCCTGTTGAACCTGTGCAAATATTAAATTCCTGATTCTTGTTTATTTATTACCAAAACTTCCTGTTATCCATCTAATATACCATGCCTATATAAATTGCTTTAGCCAGGTCTTGTATGTTCTAAACTAAAATACTGATCCCTTAATTACCTTAACTCTCTATCGTCACAAAACTATAGTACCTTTTTGCTTCAAAATCATTAAACTAGTTTTTAAACCAAAGCAAATGTTTTAACTTGCCTTTTTTTTCATTACTAATGTTTTGAAATGGTTTTATTGCCCTGAATGGGATAAAAGACTCATTTGAATAAAAGTGTTTTCCTGAAATGAAATGATTTCAGGTAAAGGATTTTGAAACGATTTATAAAGAATGTTTTGATAAATGGTTTAGGAATTCCGGCTTATGGTTTCTACGGATTCCTAAAGATTGGAGAGCATAAGAGGCCGAGACGTCGGTCCAAGACTTATATTTATTTAGCGTAAGAGGCTAGGGCGGTCTTAGTCCAGCATTATTAAAGGCCAGAGTGTGCCTAATTGGGAACCCAATTGTTAAAGTCCGGAGGGACCTTGTGTCCGGTATGAGGACAATACGTGGCTGATCACCCGTATTGTCTGCGCATTGGTGGAAAAACTCCAATCAAATTATATATTTTGTTTTAAAGTTATACTTTTACACAAATGAAATTGGTTTACCCCTTTGAACCGAAGCGTTGTTATAAAAGCTGAAGAGAGTTTTCTATAAAGTTATAACATTTCTTACTGCCTTTTTGGGTGAAGCTTTATTAATGTTGTTCACTATTGATGCATTGCTCAAAAACTCTGAATTCTGTCGCATTCAGAATTGTTACTATTTACTTATGGTTACTTGCTGAGCATTATTAGCTCATTCTTGCTATTATTCTCCTAACCCTTTTTCAGCTAAGAAGAATTATGGTTCGCCTTTGGAGGACAGCTAGGAAGAATTGTCGTCGTGATTTTCCTCGAGGTGTAGGTATCTCAGGGGTTGCCCAGGTAGAAGTTTGATGACCAGGGTTAGGAAACGAACAAGTGTTTTGGATTAGGCTTTTTTAGTTTGGTGTAAACTGAAATTTGGGTATGTAATATAAATTTTAGTTGCAACTTAAATTGGTAGTTAAATTGCTTATTTCATACCATCACCTATTTACGATCTAGGCTTGTACAGTGGGGTCATATGCTTTATATTTTATTAATATCTACTAAGGTGTTTACATCTAGATGTATAGTGACTCCTCGATATAGACCCCGGATTGGGAGGACGTCACGCACCCTGATATACAATATTTAATGGGTTGGGTTACATATAATTTTTTTGGTTGATGAAATATTTTATAAACTAAACTAATTGGATTGAGTCATTTTTTTGCTCCAACCCGACCAACCCAAGTCGTATGCAGCCCTAACTTATGGTATATATTGTTATGAGTTGGACTCTCACTCACTCTAAAATTTAGTAAATCAAGATTACACCACTTTCAAACCGTTTTTCTTTTTAAAAATATATGTAGCGATACAGTAGAGTCTTTAACTAAATTTTAAATGGTAATATTTTTGCCAATACCTGTGAACTTATTTAAGCTTAGTTATATAATTCATGCGATCGAGTAATTAACAAATCAATCAAAAAGATTATGAAAATGCCACTGAATAATGCATTGAAGTCCAATGCCACTAAAGATTATGAGCAAGTCCGATGCTAGATGCTAAATATCTATTGCTATTGTTATAAAATAGCATCAAAAACTATTTTTTGATGCTAAAATAAAAATTGCACTCCAATGCTAGTTTCATAAACTAATTTCAAATTAAGCTAACATTTTTAACTTTTACCCATTTTAATATACTTTTGATATTTTGTGATATACAATACAATAATTATTTAACTTTTACTTTCCATTTGCAATTATTGATGATGTGGCAAGGATGGATGGATCCATCATTGGTTTTAAATATAGAACCAATGATGCATTTATGCATAGATGCATCCAAATATGAAATCCCTTTGGAATTGAATTTTTTTGCATTTGATGTTATAATATAGCAATAGAACCAACTATAACATTGCATTGGACTTGCTCAAGCTAGATGCTAAATATCTACTGTTATTGCTATAATATAGCATCAAAAAGTATTTTTTGATGCTAAAATAAAAGTTACACTCCAATGCTAGTTTCATAACTAATTTTACATTTAGCTAACTTTTTTAACTTTTACTCATTTCAACATGCTTTTGATATTTGGTGATGTACAATAAAATAATTGTTTAATTCTTACCCTCCATTTGTAGTTATTAATGATGTGACAAGTATGGATGGATCCATCCTTGGTTTCAAATATAGAATCAAGAATGTATTTATGCATATATGCATCTAAATATGAAATCTTTTGGAATTGGATTTTTTTACATTTGATGCTATAATATAGCAATAGAACCAAATATTACATTGTATTGGACTTGGTCTTGCTCTTAGAGCAAGTCTAATGTAATGCTATTGGAGGTGCTATTTCTATAATATAGCATCAATTATAGAACATAACACTTCAATACAATGCTATATGATGTGCTAAAATTAGGAGTGTTCGCGGTGTGGGCGGTGCGATTTTTCTCTAAAACCACGGACCAACTCTTCTAAACCGTAACCGCACCGCACCGCGTGACTCAAAAATCGCGTAAATCACACCACATAAATGCGGTGCATTGCGGTTAATGCGATTTGTGTGGTCTAACGATGTTGATATAAAAGTTATAATAAATTGTAAAATTGAAAGTTACCATAATAATTATAAATTTTAAGTGAAAAAATAAAAGTTTGAGAATTTTTAGAAGTTAAATTATAAACATGAAAAACTAGAATGCGAAATATAAAGTTGAAAATACAAACGGAAATATATATGATTTTATATATAATAGTAAATACATGTATAAAAAATTAATATATAAATATATTATATATATAATTACGGTGTAGTGCGGTTTGAACCACACTACTTAAGTAACAAACCACAACCCACACCGCACCGCGCAGTTTATAAAAAATTCAAACCGCAACTGCACCGTACCACGAAAATTCAAAACCGCATTTTGTAGTGCGGTTTGGTGCGGTGTGAGCGGTTTATGCGGTGTGTGCGGTTCGATGAATACCCCTAGCTAAAATACAAAAATGGTATACTTTGTTCTATATTTAGAACGAAGTATAGATGTAGCTATAATTGTCACATAGGCATGCAAGTAGGAAATTGGAGGCAAATAAATATAAAAACATCTATTTTAGCAAATTCAATGCTATATTTTATATTGTTGGTTGAAAAATTACTTAATTTTACATATATTTGTTCTATTTTGAAAACATGTATTGGAGCATGAAATATATTTTAGTACCAAAATGTACTTTTTGATTTCGTATTATAGCAATAACTACATCTATCTTAACATTAGAATTACACTTGCTCCAATAATGCTAAATTTTAAATCAAATTTTGGACGAAACAAGAACTTATTAAGAACGTACCTAGAAAAAAACGTAGGGAGGTATCACATATAAAGACATGGAAAATTGTTTAGGAAAGCCAAATGTATAGTCTATTATATACAGCTATAAATGATTTACACCAATTAGGAAATAAGGGAAGATGGATATCACATGCAATCACTCTTCACTTTTGTCATAACCCATGTATATTCGATCTCCTATATATATTACTACTTGTGCATCTTAATTTGTGAGAGGCCAAGAGAGTGGGGCTCAGTTTTATATATTGAGGCTCAAGTTGAGCCGCTCAACTGTGGTTAGTTGTATTCTGATGGGATCAAAATGTCGTTACAACAAAACAAGTTATTTATGAAAAATATTTCTTAACAAATTTAGCGTGACATTTATTTTCGAAAAATATGAACATTAATCAGTAAATTTGATAGAGAATGGGGATGGTCAAAAGTTTATTAACAACATGTGATGTACGAACTGATTAATAATGTTCGATACTTATAGTCTAATCATCATTTTTCAAGTATAGAGCAAAAAATCTAGAAATTCATCAAAACAAACAAAATTTTGAGAGAATAACCAGAAATGAATGCCGTGAAATTGTTGCAAAGACTTACTCCATTTTTGTAACTATTTTTCTCACCCAACTGTTACATATATAACACATATATATAGTTTGATACCAAAAAAAAAAAGTTAACCTAGCTGGTCTTGTTTGAAGTCCTTGTTTTCACTTTTGCTGTCAAGAATTAAGTTTGAACCTTGAAACCTAGCTAGTTAAAAACTCCACTTCACTCTATAAAAATCACTATCAGAAGTCATTTTCTCCCCCACCCTCACTTACAATATTGCTCTGTCACATTAAAGCTTAAAAAGAAAAGGAAAAGACTAAGAAAAATAATAAATTGAATGGCCAAGAAAGAGTCTGATCTTGGTGAGTGATTTCCATTTTTAGCCTTCTGTCTAAGCTTCTTGATCTTGTATGCAAATCACTACCAACATTCTGAAACAATACATTATGTGTGTGTATAAATGTCCATAAGGTTACATGTTATGTTGTATTAACAAAAGACAAGAGATTAATTAGCTGCAAGCTTTTTTAACACTTATCATGAATAAAGGTCACTATTCACTTTATAAATACCTACCTTGCTTTCCATTTACTTCATCTTTTCTGTTGAGATTTTTAGAATTGCTGTGAAAAAACAAAGGTGGAAACTTTCTTTGTATTTCTATTTTAAGTTCTTGTATATATATATAGTTAGCTAGGATCATTAATATAATGAACTTATTTGTGTCTCTTGAAAACAGATCAAGCTATCATGTCATTTGTTGATGATCAATCTGGGGAGGTCTCACCACAGAGGAAATTAGGCAGAGGAAAGATTGAGATCAAGAGGATCGAAAACACGACAAATCGTCAAGTTACTTTCTGCAAACGCCGCAATGGTTTACTCAAGAAGGCCTATGAACTATCTGTTCTTTGTGATGCTGAAGTTGCACTGATTGTTTTCTCTAACAAAGGCCGCCTTTACGAGTATGCTAACAACAGGTATATATAAATCAAATTAAGTGTCACTTGTGTTATTCATATAATATTTTCACTCTTTGGCAAGTTCTTGATTTTCATACTCTTTTTCAAGATTTTTTTTTTTTGCATCATGAACAGTCTAGATTTTTCCCCTTTTCTGTCTTTCTAAAAGAAGTAGAAATAGCTACCCTTGCTGGTTATTTTAAATATAACACATACACACACACATATGACTTGTTGGGTAATTTGAGCACACAATTATGGAGTTGTGCAGCCAAGATCTTGGAGTTAATCTAAATAAATTGTCTCTTTTCTCTATTATTTCCTCTTTCTCTTTGTTCTTTTCTTTTAATGAAATTTGTTGGGGTTGTTTTTACCTTGTTCAATCTATGATCTCATTTTGGTAGATACACAGATCCGTATGTAGATTTTAGGAAGTTATGCAGATTTCTGAGATCATCCCCTTATGTTGGTGCTGTTAGCTTTGCCTCTTTCACATAAATATAGATATAAATATATACATAACTAAATCAAAGCTAGAATTAGGCCTACAGGGTCAAGGTGTCAAGCTTCCATTTGCCTATTTTACTATTATTTCATATAAAATCACAAACTAAAACAAAAGGACTCATCCAAGAAGTCTAGCTAGGTCACATATCTTACCCTAATTAAGAAAGAAAATTAGGGTTATGAAAATTGCAAATAAGTTTCACTTTTTAACAAGTCAATACAACTTTTTCAACAAATTAAATATGGGTTTATACTTTAAAAAGTTTTATATATTCACTTTTCCTTGAAATCAAAAATGCGGTTCGCGTGTCAGCACTTCTAACTATTTAAGCTCAAATTATCAGATTAGGGTTTCTTAATCAGCTGCATATAACCTAAATTTTGAAAATACAGTAGCATATTTCTTTAAACCAACCGAAACCCAGTCAGAATTTATTAATGTAATATATATATAGAGACATGTATGATGTAATATAATTTATTTCGGGTCATTCTTGTATAATCTAGTTAGCTGAAGGGTCACTTTAGGCGTGGAGTATTCTTTTGTTGTTTGGGTTACCAGAATCTTTGGTCACGTCAGATGATTTTTAGTTTCATTTTCTTGACTTGTGACTTGAAGAGTTATTTGTGTATAATAAACTTGGTGGTGTAAAAAATATATCATATTTTTGGACTTTGAGTAAGAAAGAGGGTGTAATGACAGAGAATGGATGCTTAATGTTGTAGTTCTCATAGTTAAGGCTTTTGCAAAGCTTCTGAAGGTGTTGAAGCTAAAATGGCAAAGAAACAGATGTGGAGAGATACGAGAGAGAGAAAGATTGATTCGGTCTTTGCTTCCATGTGATTATAGATCTTGGGTAGATAAGAGAGAGAGAGAGAGAGAGAGAGCCAATGGGAGTTGAGATTAGGTTTTGTTTGAATTCATGCTAGGGCAGAGAGTACTGCATGACTACTTGAAATGGATGGCTCTGATGTACTCACAAGTTACAGACAGACATGACTAAGGTTTTTCACTTTTTGACAGCATTAACTCGCTTTAACTCCGTAGGTTTTGACTTACCTATGCGGGTAAAAGAGTGAGTTGTGATAATATTATCCACCGGGTAAGTGGGTGTGTGCCACGTGGACAACATAAGAACCGTAGAAAGTCAGGACCAATCATATCTTGTGAGTTGAGACAGCATGGCAGTAGTACCCAATCACTAGGTCGAAGAAATTAAGGTATTTTTGACATGAGAGATTGATATGAAATGAAACTGACTGAATCTGACTAAATCAACATGTAGAATCCATTTTGTTTAAATTTTGGGATACATCTTGCTTGTAATCAGGTAATATATACACACACATGCACATGTATGTATATATGATCCTGAGGTTAAATGTAAGTGCATTGTTTTACCTTCTGTCTAAAGGAAAGACAGAGATCGAACACTTAGCTTTATATTGTTTCTTGACTTGACTATTTTTTGTCTTGATGATTAACCTTGACTTAAGTGTCTTGGCACTTAACCCTAGAACATTTGTTTAATTAAATTTTAAAAATGTAACTTGTTTATAAAGAAACAATAGTAAAATCAACACACACTCAGGGACATGCGAATTGTTATATACATCAAATTTTACTTCATACATTATTTCAAAATATACATGTAGCTAAATTTCAAATAAATCAATAAAATAATGTTGACTTGAAATTTGAAAACTGACAGTCTAAGAAAGCAAAACATTATGACTCGAATTCATGACTTCCTGTTTTATAATTTCATAATCTCTCACTGTTTTCTTTGTTAATTATCTTTCAGTGGTTTGATTAAGCCTGTATGTAATAACATGCACTGTTAAAGTTATATCTACATTTCATTGTATTGGGTACATAATTGCAGTGTTAAAGGAACAATCGAAAGGTACAAAAAGGCAAACTCAGATACCCCAAACACTGCGACGGTTTCTGAAGCCAACACTCAGGTTTAAACTCATCAATTTTTCGATAGATTCTGTAATCACGTTTAAGTAAATGCAAATTACTATATTTCTTTTTAATACTTGCATATATATGAGATGATATGAAATGTGAAATAGCTGACAGATGATGAACTCGAATTTGAGTGGTAAAATCATGAAACAGAAACAATACTGATAACAGTTATTTAAAATTACTAGTAATGATCTCGTATATTATTGATCCCACAGTATTACCAGAAAGAAGCTGCAAGGTTGCGCCAACAAATTTCCAACTTGCAAAACAGTAACAGGTGCTTTTAATTTACTCATGTCAAATCCCTATGGTTCTTCTATTCCGTGTTGAGTTGTATTGATCCTTATAGTTCTAAATTTAGATTTAGAAACATGTATATGTATGTATCTTATTAACATATAATACAGGCATCTGACGGGTGAAGCCATTGGGTCTTTACCCCCGAAGCAACTTAAAGACCTGGAAACTAAATTGCAGAATGGACTTAGCAGAATCCGCTCCAAAAAGGTAGTAATACATTCGTATTTTATGATGATTATCTCCTAATAAGAATTACTTGCCAAAATACTGATTTAAATATATGAACTGCAGAATGAACTTTTATTTGCTGAGATCGAATTCATGCGAAAGAGGGTAAGTGCTCATATAATATACCTTTATATATTTGTTTAATTTGTTTCCAAGGTGTCGTAAGATAGGATACACAAGGTATATTTGGATTGTAACGAGTTCCGAAGATGAAATAACTTAATCCACCAAAAGCACACCTAGCTATGAAGCTTCTAAATATCTTTTTCATTAAAGAGACTGATTTCTATTGCAGGAAATTGACTTGCATACCGATAATCAATACCTTAGAGCAAAGGTATATATATATATATCTGTCTCTAGCAATCTCATGGAACCATTTATATGTAATAAGTATAGTGGCACAGAGTAATGCTACCAGTTTTCTATATAAGCATGGACTTTAATTACTTGTCAGAAAATAACATTTCAATTTGTTGGAATAATTGTGAGTACTGTAGATATCTGAGAACGAGAGAGCACAGCAGCAGATGAGCTTGATGCCAGGAGCAGCTGGGAGTTCTGAGCAGTATCGTGAAGTAGGACAACCTCATGAGTCTTTTGATGCGCGGAACTACCTCCAAGTTAATGGCCTCCAACCTAACAATGCTAATTACTCATCTCACCAAGACCACCAAACTCAACATGTTCCTCTCCAGTTAGTGTAAGATTATTACTCATGTCATTTCTGCGTGTATGTCTGTGCAAGTGTGCAACTCTTTACATTATACACTGAATTATGAACTAAAACTAAAAAATGATTAGACAAGAGGGCCTAATTAAATTTTATAGCTATCTCTTCAAATACACATGTGATCATTTTACTTCCAATATAAGAACAATATGAATCATGATTTCACTACCAGCCTGTGATATATAGTGCCTACCGTAACAACATGATTCCTGCAAACAGAACTAGCTAGAGTGATATATGTGCTATAGGATTATGGCCGGCTTGTGCCTGTCTTCTATTCTGTATGTATATTAGAATGCCTACGTTGAACACTACTAATATAGCTGTCCAATTTTTTAATATTAAAAATATAACCTTTTTTCATAGTACATAACTACATATATAATATAATTATATATTAAACATGACGCTAAATTTAAACTTTATTTTTTTTAGTAAAAAAAAGTCTTTTATAATTATTAAACTTACAAGTCCAACATTAGAAATAATTTTAATATATACAATGCACACTTGATTTAATATCAAATTCTCAATTCACATATCATCATCCCAGGGTTATTTTAATATATATATATATATATATACAAATTATTTTAATTATATGCTTATCTTTATAAAAAGAGAAATAATTAAAAGTTTTAACTCTTATTCAATTATAGATAAATTTTGTTATTTAAATGAACGTAGAATTCTATTTCAAATTCTAATCCATTAAATATATAATTATGTAAATAATCGTGAAAAAATATAAAAAATTGGGTCCCTCTACAAATGTTTGCTTGATATTATATAAATAATTTGAGTAAAACAATCATTCTATCATAAATGAAGATTAAAATAAAAAATTTCAAAATATATCATAACAATTATTAGTATATATAATTAAGGAATTATAAAATAGAATTATCTGTATAATTTAATGGTTTTAAACTTATATATTAAAATTATTAAATTAAAATGTCATACATTCAATTCATCAATATAATAATGTATATTTTTAATATAGGATATAAATATTGAATAAAATGACACTATACATATATGGAGAAGTGGGTTGGGGGGTTTGGGTTGTGCATAGATATTGTAACAGTTTAGAAAAAACATTAGTTTTGATTGTTGGGTAAATCTTAATCAGTTTGTTTATCAAATGTGCATAATCAGCTTGACAGTTACAACTCAGAACATACTGTATCTAATTAATCTTTGTTCGTGTTTTGTGAATTCAGATAAAAAGTATGCTTATAGTGGAGGCTCTGTAGTTTCTAGCTAGCAACTGATCTCATTTCTATGGAGAACAACTGCCAGTACATTATTACTAAATGAATTAAGGCATGCACAGGAGTGCAGCTAGATCGAAGATAAGCAAGGTGAATGAGATCAACATGAAACAAGTAGAGCCTCTTTACTATGAATTATGATCATGACATTGTTGATTATAATCATGAATTATCAATGTTAACGTGTTTTAGTACTAGCTAGCAAAGATTTAATGTCTGTTTTTTGAAGTTTCATGCTTTGAACTTATAAGATACTTATTTTTGTGTTGTGATGTTTACTCAATGAATCAATTGTTCAATGTTAACCATGTAATCATGTGACAAATCTTTTAGTTCTTGTGCCTGCATGTAATATGCTAATTATTCTGCAGATATGTTGTCTGTTTAAAAGCCATTTTCTGTATGAATTTTCCTTCTATAGCTGACAAATTAAAGTGTTTTCTCCTTGCTACCTTACTAATAGAGTTAAAAAGTAAGATAAAAGAAACCCTATGAAGCTTCAATTTACCAAGGGACTGGAGTGGTTAAAGGTGAAGAGGGCCTCCTTTTCTGAGGAACTCACTCCTACACACAAAATTCCACTATATCTAGCTAATCTCACTCAACCGAATTGATTTTGAAAGCATTCTGTCATTTCTTTTGGCGACTTTTAACCCGATTTGCCACCTATGTGCCCCCGGCCCTTAATCTCAACCGACTTTCTTGTGTCATGCTTTTCTTGTGCATGTTTAATGGTGTGTACGTGGAGGATGGCAATTACTTAAGTATAAGATTCTATAAAGGGTCTTGGTCTCTGACAATCGCATGTCAGGACCAGTTATTTTCTGCTGTTAGATTGAACAATGGACGGCTTAGATTTAAAAATTTTATGTGCCTTTCCGCGCTTTTTAACCACGGAAAGGTTGTTTACATTAAACGACACCCGGAAAAAAAATAAAACGACATCATCCACGGTTTTTAACCGCGGAAAGGCGTCTCTCTCATAGTTTGCACTCAAAACTTGAAAAATCTAAGGCAGACCCGTTTCTCAATGGCCAAAAATAAGACGACCCATCAAGATAAACCTACCCAAAACGGTGAAAAACCCCATCAATCTGATGATGTTTCTGAGAAGCTTGAGAGCTTGAAATCACTCAATTCCATGCTTCTTAAAGAGACTGTTGAGCGCCGTCAACAGGTTGATTCACTAAAAGATTCAAATGGGTTGTTGGAAAGTGAGTTGAAAAGGGTTGAATTGGAGAGGAATGAGTTGTTGGGTAAGGTGGGTGAGTGTGATTTGATGGGTCAGATTGAGAGAGATTTGATGTTTGTGTTTGTTGGGGTTCAAGTGGGTGCATGTTTGGGGATTTTGAGAGAGAAAGGTGTGATTTTGAGGGGGAGATTGTGAGGGTTGTGAAGGAGAAGAGTGGTTGAGAAGTACCGCAGGAAGGGTGATGTCGTTTTATTCTTTTTCCGGGTGTCATTTATTAATGTAAACACTTTTTTCGCAGTTAAAAAGCGTGGAAAGGGCTCCTATCTGCGGCTTTTAAGCGCGGAAAGACACAGAAAATTTTTAAATCTAAGCCGTCCATTATTCAATTCAACAGCAGAGAGAGACACAGCATGTTAAATAACTAGTCCGTGATATGTGATTGTCAGGGACCACGACCCTTCTATAAAATATACAGTGTCATAGATATTATGTACACATGTTTACAAATTTCTACAAGAGTCTTTGTTTCGAAACACTGTGAGCTAGGCTGCTAGCTATCTACACATAGTAGATGTAATCTTTAAGACCTAACACAAGTATATAATTCTTAACTTCTAGGAAAACAACTCAAAATGAAATTTACAAACACTTGTAAATAATAGAGAAAAACAAAACAAAACACTATTAAGTTCAATGTAATAGTTAATCGGTACTATCATTTAGAGTGTGATCAAAGTGTGGATATCATAAGGGTATGCATCGGTGGGAATCTCTTTAATATATGATCTTTTGGCTCCGATTATATTTGTAGCTTCAGTGGGATGATATGCATCCCAAAATAAGTACTCATTTCTGTTCGGGCATGGAGTTTGTCCAGGAAGACATGTAATAAAACCATTGTTCTTCCCTAGACCACAGCACCCGTCAGTCGTAACCTTAAACCCTGAAAGAACATACATATTTGTATTTTTAGCCAAACTTATTCATACATGCACGCATGATGCATCAATGCATGTGTATTATATAGATATATAGGATATTGAGAACTAAAAGTTTGGCACACTTCGCTTTAATATTGTGATTCTGCAAATTTTATTCTGCAGAACCTTTGGTTCTCTACCTCAGTGACCCTGTCCAGGTAAACATATATATGTAGTGTGTGTGTGTGTGTGTGTGTTTTGAGAAGATATACCGTAAGTGGCAGCCTTGTCCTTTAGCTCCTGGAACAGCCCAAAAGAATTGACATAAGTAAATTTTGCATCAGGATGTTGTTTGTTGAGATTATCAACAAGTGTTCTAAGCCTGGTATTGAACATCTCATTTGCATCATTGATATGTTTGACACAAGTACCATCTGGGCTGCCTTGCGCCAGTGCATTTGGGCTGCACCCAACCTGGCTTACTCCTGTCAGCGCAATCTTTCTTGCTCCCAGATTGTATATGCCCTGTAGTCAATACAACATATATATACAGAAAGTACCATTTAAATCAGACAAATAAAAACATTGGTAAAAAAAGAATGAGACTAATGGCTATATATACCATAAGATGTGTTGTATACTGCTTTATAAGTTCATCAGCATATTGCTCAGGAGTTAATAGCTTGCTAGTCGGATAAATATTAGGGATAAAATAATTATTAAGGTAATCATTGCTGCCTAATCCAACTTGAAACAGACATTTTCCGAGATAATCTGTTGTATTTTCTGGACCACCAAGTAAAAGTGCCATTTCATCTACTTTCCTCTTGAAATTGTCTACCTGCTCCTTCATTGTAATTCGATCCCCCTGTAACAATTTTTAAAGCACAATTACATGATTTTTATAATGATTTGTTAATCTAATCTTTGATATATAAATAGATGATAATAAAAGCATATATGATAATGAAGAAATAGGAGAATAATGTACCAAATGCTGCGCAGTCTCTTCTCGAATTCCAGCAGCTGCAGAAGCAAAATTTAGTCCTTGAAGAATGGTTGCACCAAATGCTTGTTCTGAAGGTGGCATGTAATGGTCGAAACCCAAAAGCTCAGCTTTAGGATTGGAAAAACAGAAGAAAAGAAAAATTAGCCTTATTGCACACACACATAAAAAAAGTACACAAACAATGAGACTTGCATGAATTAGAAAAAGATGTTAATAACTTACTCATGACATCGACAACGGTTTTACCATTGCTAAACCTTCCGGTTGGTACTGCAGGTTTGAAATCAATCCCATAAGGACTGTAATCAGCCCTTGCCAAAGTTTTTAAAATGTTATTATTCCCGGCATCTACCAATGAGTCACCAAATATAAAATAACAAGGTACTTGAGGCGGACCAGTTTTATTCCCAGTGATGGGAATCAGAGGCGCAACAATTTTATATCCATTCCTTGGAACCTGAGCCCCCGTAGGCCCGTCAGTCTTATTCCCATTTATAGCCTGAGGCCCAACATCTGCAACTGAATTTTTCCCATTTCCAATTATATGAGGCTCAACACCTTTAGTCCCAATTTTAGGAACACTAGAGTCGCTAGGTTTTGATCCATTATCAGAATCCTGAGGCACGGGAGCTTTAGACCCATTTTCGGGAACCTCTTTAGAATCATTTTCCCCACTTTCGGGCTCCGCAGTTTTAGAATCATTTTTTAAAACTTGAGACTTAGGAGTCTTAGACCCGTTTTCGGGAGTCTCAGCACTAGATCCACTTTCTTTAGACCCATTTGTTGAAACTTGAGATTCGGGAGTTTTAGACCCACTTTCTTTAGATCCATCCTTAGTAATTATGGGATCTTTTTTCAAATCCTGAGACTCATGAGTTTTAGACCCACTATTAGAAACTTGAGACGCAGGAGCTTTGGAACCATTTTCGGGAGTCTCAGCTTTAGATCCACTTTCAGGAGTGGGCACTCCATCTTTAGGCTCAGCAGCTTCAATGCCATTTATATAATGATTCAACAATATCAGCATTACACACATCACCAAATATTTCGTTTTTTTCAACTCAAGTGCCATATTCAATTAATTATGAGACAAAATAAAGATGAAAAGGTGAGAAAGATAGTTATATATATATGTAATACATCTATGAGCAAGTTGACATTATTAGTAATCTATTACCAGAAAGAAAATTAAAGATGTACGAACATATATATGTAAACGGGTGTGTTTGAATTTCATTTATTCGAATGGTTGAGAAAGGTGCTCGAAACTGTGGAGGAAATAAGCATGGATGCATGGGAGTTGATCCTCAAAAAATGGTGCACCAGTTTATTTCACTGCTATATATAGATTTTAATGCAATGTTATTATCAACCAACTAAACTAGCTAGTTCCATTTACATTTCATTATGTTGGTTATATAATTACAATGTTAGAGGAACAATCGAAAGATACAAATAGGCAAGCTCAGATACCCCAAACACTGCTACGGTTTCTGAAGCCAACACTCAGGTTTAAACTCATCATTTTTTCGATAGAATCTATAATAGCGTTTAAGTATATGCAAATTACTATATTTCTTTTTAATACATGCATGTATATGTCTGTATGAGATGATAAGAAATGTGAAATAGCTAGCAGATGAACTCGAATTTGAGTGGTAAAATCATAACAGAAACAAAACTCATAACGGTTTTTCAAAAGTACTAGTAACGATCTCGTATTTTATTGATCACACAGTATTACCAGAAAGAAGCTGCAAGGTTGCGCCAACAAATTTCCAACTTGCAAAATAGTAACAGGTGCTTGTGCTTTTACTCATGTCAAATGCCTATGGTTTTTCTATTCCATATTTAGTGGTATTAATTTATGTAGTTCTAAATTCAGATTTAGAAACATATATATGTATGAATCTTATCAAAATATGATACAGGGCACCTGACAGGCGAAGCCATTGGAAACTAAATTGCAGAACGGACTTAGCAGAGTCCGCTCCAAAAAGGTAGTAATACATTCGTATTTTATGCTGATTATATCCTAATAAGAATTACTTGCCAAAGTACTGATTTGAATATATAAACTGCAGAATGAACTTTTATTTGCTGAAATCGAATATATGCGAAAGAGGGTAAGTGCTCATATAATATACCTTTATATATTTGTTAAATTTATTTCCAAGGTGTCGAAGGATTGGGATACACAAGGTATATTTGGATTGTAACGAGTTCCAAAGATGAAATTTCTTAATCGACCAAAAGCACAACTATGAAGCTTTTAAATTTCTTTTTCAGTAAAGATGCTTATTTGAATTGCAGGAAATTGACTTGTACACCGATAATCAATACCTTAGAGGAAAGGTACATATATCTGTCTCTAGCTAGCAATCACACGGAACCATTTATATCAAATAGTACAGTGGCACAGAGTAATGCTATCTGCTTTCTATATATGCATGGGCTTGACTTGTCAGAGAATGACATTTAAATTTTTAGGAATTGTAGTCTAGATCTTAGCACAGCAGCAGATGAGTTTGATGTCAGGAGTAGCTGGCAGTTCTGAGCATTATCGTGAAGTAGGACAACCTCATGACTCTTTTGATGCTCAGAACTAATCCAAGTTAATGGCCTCCAACCTAACAATGCTAATTACTCATCTCACCAAACTCAACATGTTCCTCCAAGTTAGTGCCATCTCCGCTTTGTTTTTCTGTTTCTGTGCAACTCTTTACATAAATTATACACTGAATTATGAACTAAACTGAAAAGATTAGACAACAGGGCCTAAATTTTATAGCTATATCTTCAAATACACATTTGATCATTCTACTTCCTATATAAGAGCAATATATAAGAATCATGATCACTACCTGTGAAATTGCTATCTTAAAAAAAAGCTATAGACTAGAGGAGGTCTAAACATCGATCACAAATTTTCCTCCCCGGATCCCCCCTATACTTAAAAATATAAACTATAAAAAGAAAACTTCTATAGGTTTACCTGGCTACCTTGATAAGATGGTTCCTGCAAACAGAACTACAAGTGACAATAGCTTAAAGTTTTTGATATATGTACCTAGTACCTTGCTTAGAATGTCTATGTTGAACACTACTAACAGCCTGTCCAATTATTATGATATATATGTGCATATATATAGGGTGGGGGGGGTGGATTTGGGCATAGAAATCTAACAGTTTAGAGAAAAAAAACATAACTTTTGATTTTTGGGTGAATCTTAGTTTGTTCATTAAATGCGCATAATCATATTGACAGTTACCTATTGGAATGGACCGTATCTAATTAATCTATGTTCCTGTTTTGTGAATTCAGATAAATGGTATGCTTATAGTGGAGGCTCTGTAGTTTGTAGCTAGCAACTGATCTCATTTCTATGGAGAAACAACTTTCAGTACATTATTACTAATGAATTAAGGCATGCACAGGAGTGTGGCTAGAAGATAAGCAAGGTGAATGAGATCAACATAACATGTAGAGCCTCTTTACTATGATCATGACAGTGTTGATTATAATCATGAATTATCGATGTTAACGTGTGTTAGTACCAGCTAGCAACGATTTAATGTCTGTGTTTTTTGAAGTTTCATGCTTTGAACTTGTCTACTTATTTTTGTGTTGTGGTGTTTACTCAATGAATTTTTCAATTTTAACCATGTAATCCTGTGACGAATCTTGCAGTTCTTGCTTTGCAATCTTGTGCGTGAATATAATGGGTCAGAGTCTCTAAATACTTCAAGTCTATGTTAATTTTTCGGCCAGATATGTTGTCTGTTTAGAAGTCATTTTTCTTTATGATTTGGCCTTTAAAGCCGACAAAAGTGTTTTATCCTTGTTACCTTACTAATTACAGTTTGAAAGTAATAAAGAAAAAAAACACTATGAAAACATACAAAATTCCAGAAGAAGGCCTTCTTCTGAGGAACTCACTCCTGCACACAAAATTCCACTATATATATCCAGCTATGTCACTCAACTGAATTGATTTTGAAAACATAATGCCATTTTTTCTAGCGACTTCCAACTCAATTCGCCACCGACGTGCCCCTTTATCTCAACTGACTTTCCTGTTTGATGGTTTGTGGAGGATGGAATTAATTAACTATAATATTTTATAAAATATACAGTGTCACAGATATTATATATAAATATTTACAAATTTCTACAAAGTCTTTGTTTTAAAACAATGTGAGCTAGGTTGCCAGCTATCTACAAAAAGCAGATGTAATCTCTAAGACCTAACACAAGTATATAGTTGTCAATTTCTAGGAAAACATCTCAAAACGAAATTTGCAAACACTTGCAAATAATAAATAAAAACAAAACAAAACATTATTAAGTTCAATGTAATGGTCGATTATGTAATGGTTAATCGGTACTCTCATTTAGAGTGTGATCAAAGTGTGGATATCATAAGGGTGTGCATCAGAGGGATTTTCTTTCATATATGCTCTTTTGGCTCCGATTATATTTGTAGCTTCAGTGGGATGATATGCGTCCCAAAATAAGTACTCATTTCTATTCTGGCATGGAGTTTGTCCAGGAAGACATGTAATAAGACCATTGTGTTTCCCTAGACCACAGCACCCGTCAGTTGTAACCTTGAAACCTGAAAGAACATACATATTTGTTTTTTTATGCACACGTGATGCAATCAATGCATGTGTTTTATATACATATACTCTACGATAAGTGAGAATTAGAAAATATTGAGAACTAATAGTTTTGCACACTTCGCTTTAATATTGTGGTTCTGCAAATTATATTCTGCAGAACCTTTGGTTCTCTACCTGTGTGACCCTGTCCCGGTAAACATATATAGTGTTTGTGTGTGTTTTCAGAATATATACCGTAAGTAGAAGCCTTGTCCTTTAGCTCCTGGAACAGCCCGAAAGAATTGACATAAGTAAATTTTGCATCAGGATGCTCTCTGTTGAGATTATCAACAAGTATTTTAAGCTTGGTATTGAACATATCATTTGCATCATTGATATCTTTGACACAAGTACCATCTGGGCTGTGTTGTGCCAGTGAATTTGGGCTGCATCCAACCTGGCTTACTCCAGTCAGCGCAATCTTTCTTGCTCCCAGATTATATATGGTCTGTAGTCAATACAACAAAATATATACAGAAAGTTTCATTTAAATTAGACAATTACAAGCATTAATTAAAAAAAAGAGTGGAACCAATGGCTATATATATATATATACCATAAGATGTGTTGTATACTCTTTTACAAGCTCCTCAGCATATTGCTGTGGAGTTAATAGCTTGCTGGTCGGATAAAGATAAGGGATAAAATAATTATTAAGGTAATCATTGCTGCCTAATCCAACTTGAAACAGGCATTTTCCGAGATAATCTGTTGTATTTTCTGGACCACCAAGTAAAAGTGCCATTTCATCTACTTTCTTCTTGAAATTGTCTACCTGCTCCTTCATTGTAATTCGATCCCCCTGTAACAATTTTTAAAGTACAATTACAAGTTTTTATAATGATTTTTTTAATCTAATCTTCGATATATAAATAGATAATAATAAAAGCATATATCATAATGGAAAAATAGGAGAATAATGTACCAAATGTTGGGCAGTCTCTTCTCGAATTCCAGCCGCTGCAGAAGCAAAATTTAGTCCTTGAAGAATGGTTGCACCAAATGCTTGTTCTGAAGGTGGAATGTAATGGTCGAACCCCAAAAGCTCAGCTTTAGGATTGGAAAAACAGAAGAAAAGAAAAATCAGCCTTATTGCACACTCACACACAAAAAAAAGTACACAAACAGTGAGACTTGCATGAATTAGAAACAGATATTAATAAGTAATAACTTACCCATGACATCGACAACGGTTTTACCGTTGCTAAATCTTCCGGTTGGTCCCGGAGGCTTGAAATCAATCCCATAAGGACTGTAATCAGACCTTGCCAAAGTTTGTAAAATGTTATTATTCCCGGCATCTATCAATGAGTCACCAAATATAAAATAACAAGGTACTTGAGGCGGACCAGTTTTATTCCCAGTTATGGGAATCAGAGTTGCAACAGTTTTGTTCCCATGCATAGGAACATGAGTCCCTGGAGGCCCCGCATTATCAGGATTCTCAGGCACCGGGCAAGAAGCTGTAGGCCCATTTTCGGGAGCCTCAGCTTGGGATCCATTTTCAGGAGCCTCGGCTATAGATCCACTTTCCGGAGCCTCAGCTTTAGGTCCACTTTCGGGAGCCTCAGCTTTAGGCTCATCAGCTTTAACGCCATTTATATAATTATTCAACAATATCAGCATTACACATAGCACCAAATATTTCATTTTTTTCAACTCAGGTGCCATTTTCAGAAATTTGAGACAAAATAAAGATGAAAAGCTGAGAAAGATAGGTATATATAATACGTCTATGAGCACGTTGACATTATCAGAAACAAAATTCAAGATGTAAACGGGTGTGTCTGAATTGCATCGATTTGCATGGTTGACAAAGGTGCCGGAAACTAAGGAAATAAGCATGGATGCATGGGAGTTGATCCTTAAAAAATGGTGCAACAGTTTATTTCACTGCTATATATAGATTTTACTGCTATTATCAACCTACTAAACTAGCTAGTACACAACATCTACATAATGTTTGAATATAAATTTGGTCTCTAAATATGAATATCGAAAGATTGTCAACTGTCAAGTGATAAAATATTTTTTATTAATTAGAATATTCGTGATGAAAAAAGGTGTCGAAAATGATAGGAGAGAAAATAGAGTTGCCACCATTAGAGGTGCACTTAGGTCTTCTATTGCAAATTGGGCAAGCGTAGAAGATAATCTTTCACTGAACTTCGAGAATAAGATACATGTAGAACTGTTTAAGTTCTTGATCTTTAAACCATGTGATTTTTACTACATTTTCAATCCGGCCTCTTAAACAACATAGAAACTTATTAATTCAGGACAGACTCACAAAGATACAAAATAGAATTACATGCATGATTAAGTATTTCATTGTACGAATGATCATGCATTTTTCAGCACTATGATCAGAGTTGAGCTAGACGACGAATATCATAGGGGTATGCGTCAGATGAAGACTCTGCTGCATATGATCTCCTCCCTATGATTACATTGGCAGCTTCAGTCGGATGAAATGCATCCCAAAAGACATACTCTTTCCTGTTCCTGCATGGATTTTGTAATGGAAGGCAAGTAATTTGGCCATTGTTTCTCCCTACACCACAACATCCTGCATTTGTAACTCTATAGCCTGCAAAAACATATACAATATAATTAGAAATCCAATTATATTTTAATATTTAGGCTTAAATACAATCATAGCCCTACGTTTTCAACAATATATAATTAAAATCATCTTTTAATATATTTAGTAAATTTAACCCTATATTTTTGAACTATATACAATTGAAACCTTTTTTAAAATAATTAATAAATTTAACCCTATGTTTTTAATTATTTACAATTAAAACCTTTTTAAAAACATTTAGTAAATTTAACCTTGACTTTTTAGTTTTGAAATAAAATAAACCTTACCCAAATATGGTTCAATTTATAGCAATTATAGAAGAGTATTTTTGAAAATAAATTAATTTCGGTGATGAACATTCATGAATATATTGAGCGGGAAGTGTGATGGCAACAGGGAATTTCGATGATGAACATATTAAAATTGTATTGAACATGTATAATATATATGTAGAAACGAACATCTAAATATCTATTTTATAAGAAAAAACCCTAATAATTGCATATATCTATTATGCTTAGATAATATCTATAGAAAAAATTGATAATAGTGCATTTGATGAATATTTATTCAAAATTTGGTTGTAAGGTTTATTTTATTCCGAAATTAAAAAATCAAGATTAAATTTATTAAATGTTTTAAAAAATGGTTTTAATTATAAATAGTTAAGAACATAGGGTTAAATTTACTAATTATTTTAAAAAAGGTTTCAATTGTATATAGTTAAAAAAACGTAGGGTTAAATTTACTAAATATATTAAAAAAGAGTTTTAATTGTATATTGTTAATAACATAGGGTTTAAATTGTATTTAAACCTAATATTTATTTAGACTTGTTCTGTTTTTATACTTTTACAATGAGAACATGTTATGGAGATAGATTTACCAAAATTTGAAGGACGGGTGACCGAGTCCTGGAAAATCACATAAGCATTGATGTATATAAATTTTGAGTCTGGTTGATTCCTGTTAAGGTCATCAACAAGAGACCTAAGCCTGTTGTTGAAAAGCTGATTTGCAGAATTGATTCTTTGTACACATGTTCTACCATCTGCACTCTGAGACAGAGCATTTGGGCTGCAACCAATTTGCCCTACTCCATTTAAGACAAATTTTCGTGCCCCGTAATTGTACAAGGCCTGAAGTCAATGAACCATAAATTTCACTATATACTTCCCTCAAAGTAACTGTATAAAAATGAAAGTAAGAAAATAAACTACTTGCATACCACTAGTTGTTGTCTATACTGTTGGATAAGAACATCAGCATATTGATCAGGGGTATATCTCCGGCTAGTAGAATAAACGGCAGGCATGAAATAGTTGTTAAGGTAGTCATTGCTGCCTAATCCAACAGAGTATATGCACTTGCTGAGATAATTTGCTGCAGCAGTCTCGTTACCTTGCAAATTTACCACTTGGGATATTGTGTTTTTGTAATTATTATCCTGTCCGCTCATACTAATCCGCTGGCCCTGTAACAGAAGAAAGAAAAAGATGCTCTGTTAGTATCATATTCGATATTCGATATATACCTAATTCTGCCTTCAGGTTGAGCATGCATACTGATAGAATTATGGGAAAATGAACTTGTGCAGACCAATTGCTGGCCAGTTTCATCTCGAATGCCAGCAGCTGCAGAGGCATAATGTACTCCTTTGAGTATTGCTTGACCTCTTGCTTGTGTATAAGCAGGAATGTAACTATCAAACCCTAATTGCTCACCTGTAGTCACATCAATAGCCAGAAATTAGTGTTAACAGGTCAAAAATTTTAATAAATTATTCAAATATGGTCGAAATCTTGCATAAAAAGATACAACTTGAACGAAACATTAAATTGTAGAAACAAGAGACAGATAGTGAACTTACAAACGACATCAACTGTCGTTTTACCATTGGAAAACCGTCCAGTCGGTCCTTGAGGAAAATCAATATCATAAGGCATGTAATTAGCTTTTGCCAAAGAAGTTATTTGGTTGTTGTTGCCATTGTCCACCAAAGAATCACCAAAGACAAAGTAACAAGGAACTTGAGGCTGCGCTTTAGCCCCATTCTTGTACAAACATAACAAAAAAAATGACACACAACTTGAACCATTTCATAAACTCAACACCCATCCTACACAATCTTTTAGGGTACCAAATAAAATGAAAAGGTTATCAGAGGTACGTACGAGGACGATATCTCTGAATACCTAGGAGTTTTGTTTGGTAAGTAATGAAAGCTAAGGAAGATCCAACATGTATTTATACATGCATATGATATATAAGAGACCAATGATTTGCAGAAAGAGTCTGAGATGAGTGACATTTATGTCGCTAGTAGACTATTATTTCACGGTTGAATTAGTTGGACTGTTGGAGGCATGCATATATGCATTCATTATACGCGGACATAATGTGAAGTGAAATTTTACAATATATTCTTGGAGTTCTTTCATATTGTGTCGTGCACATTTCCTTGCATCTGTAATAACTGATTGTCTGATTCATAAGTGTGTTCGGGTGTTTATGAAGCCAATGAAGTATTGATACATTAGTATATCATTAGAACATAAAAGGCAGAAATAAGAAAAAATAATAATTCTTCTCGTGAAATACAACAAAGATACTAAACTCAAATCAGTACAAAATACTTCATGCAAAGAAAGCATAGAAGGTAAGTAAACGAACTTTTCAGTACAGCTGTAGGGAAATGTAACTAAGCTGCGATCCATTTAATCCACGAAGCCAATTTGTTTTTTTAGCCAGTTATGAACCTGAAAGTTCATTAATTAACAGAGTAATTATAAACTAAACAAATAATTAAAGGCCATAAACAATAAACTCCAAAGATACAGGCCATGGAAATATAGACATGTGATTCCTTTGACATTGGAGCTCACAGAGATATGAATGCTCATTCTTTGGGCAAAATATATGGTCCCAATTCACAACAATTAATCAGATTTTTTACAAATCCACCCAACAACTTGATTTGGTCTGTCCGATCCAGCCTGTTTTATGAAACTATGTACATTTAAGCATTTCATCACTCCAAAGAAAAAAAAAAGAATCTCATCACAAACACATGAATTAGTAACATAGATATGATCTTGTGGTCCTGTTAGCACTTTTTCAAATCCTTCAAGTCTTAAAAGCTTTTTACTTGTTCCTCATTCAAAATGCAATTACAGAAAGAAAGTTGATTGAGGAACAGTGACTTGTTATAAAGATCTCCAAATGTTTGACTTCATTCTGATTGATATAAAGGTTGAAAATCAAGAACATAAATGGTCGGTGGTGCCTTTTTTCATCGGCAAGTGAAGTAGATGGTCGTACTAAAAAGATATTAATATGCCTGTGGACACATACAAATAACATAATCAAATGTGATATATTGTTTGGTTTTAACCCTGTTTCTTATAGCGTAATACGTTGTTAATCTTAACTTTCATGATCGGACAAAATAAAACAAAGAGATCGATTACTAACTTTACTAACCAAGTCAGCAATGTAGATTAAGTTTGCCATAGCTGTGAAGCTAAAGAAAAAAATACTACTATCATGTAGTATTGCAGTTTCATAGCTGTAAGATCAAGGCTTTGCGGGCTGCCATGCCATTGACAAATAGGTCATATATGTGAGCAGCTCCAGCAACAGTTTCACTGTATATATCACATATTAAAAAAATTTGATGGATTAACACAACTAACTAGCCCTAAAGCCGGTGCAAAGCACCGGCATTCTCTAGAAAAATATGCGATGGTCATGATTTTTAACATGTAATTTTTATGAATATGCTATAATTTTGTTGATTGCAAAAGGCTTATATATTTATAAATCATATCTAAATATATATATATATATATATACTTTTAATTTGTATCTTTAACAAATATACGTGTAACTTTTTAAAAAAAATTAGTATCATGCTCGAGTATTATAATTTCAGTAATACTTTTCACAGAAAAAGGCTAGAATTTTCTGCATAATACACGCAACAATTTAAGGGAAGAATATAAAAAAAAATTACATACCACAATGCCAATTAAAATCCTTGTCAGAATAAAACCGTCCTCATTCAAATAAACTAAACGAAAGGCTCACTACATTAAAGCCTGTAAAAGCTACCAATTTTGGTAACTAATGAACATATATGCTAATTATATTTTTACATTGGTAGAAGTACATATGATAACATTTCGAACAACTCCTTGAATCATTCACATGACCATCAATGTAGTACATAAAAACAAAAGAATTGGTTCAACTTTTGGCAAATACAATGGTATGCCTACAAAATGAAACAATCTTCAACTATTAAAATTCAAAATCTTTTCACCAAGGTTAACACATGTACGAAGATTTTTCTTCACTATTAGTGTACATACACATTAGAGCTACGTAAACTTCCGCTATAATTTACATGGCTATTCTAGAGCCTACTTTGCTCCCAGATCTGCAGAAGCTAAACAGACGCTCATGCTGCAGCGAATTATACTAATTTACCATGAAAATCACATTAAACGTTAGCATATGAATATATAGAAAGAAAGTATACCAGTATGCCTTAGTTAGCTATATCAGTTTAGCAGTCAATTAGAATACAGACTTGTGAACTTACTTTAGCTTTAAGGTGAAGACTGCTATCCTAAACGCAGAACACTCACCATAAAAACTCATCATGGGTGGATAGAAATTGACAAAAGATAAAACTGATTAGGCTCTTAAGAAGATTATGAGATAGAATCGAGATGAATTGCACTAAAAACTCATATATTTAAATTCAAGATATATATATACGAGATGGTATAAAGAAAAAGAGAAGAACAGGCATAACCTAAACAGTATTTGCTCCAAGAAGAATAAACTCAGCAGCATCACCACCTATTTCAACGCCACCAATAGCAGAAAGAGAATATTCCTTATCTGTAAAATCTGATTTCATCATTTGTGCAATGCTCATCACTTTTGCAAGTGCAATTAGATGAACTGCCTTGGCAGAATAACCTCCATGAGTTGAGTATCTAAGTATATATCAAAGTAAAACACGATTAAGCCATGACAATAGATCAATGCATAAAATCATATGGCTGAAACAGTATTTTTTATCACTAACCCCTCCACACAAGGTTCAGGACGTAGCGTGTTCAAATTAATTCCCATGACACACATTATTGTGTTTATAGCAGCTACGCCTTCACATCCTGATTCCAGAGCAACCCTTGCTGGCTACAACAAAAAGAAAAATTAATATATCTTAGATCAAATCTCAAATTCATTGACACAAATGTGACATATATTGGTGCATTTCATAAGACACATAAATACATTTATCCTCGTATATGTTTAAATAAGGAAAGTATTCAGCTACACATCTAGTAAAATTTTCATATATTCACCCTAACTAAACCATCATGGTGCTAAATAAAATTGTCAGCTTAGCAGAGAGGTTGAGATCAAACTACTTGTAACTTGACCAAACACAAGTAGTGACCAAAAAGTATTATATCTTTTATATGCATCACATGAATTATGCTGAGAGTTCTTTTTCCTCTCCCTATCTTAGTTCTTTCAGAACCTCTATTGCTGGTCGTTCTTTCAGAACGTCTCTCCTCTTCCAAGCATTTGAAGACCGTAGCAGGAGCAACTTTTAATTTATTATGAGCCCAAACGATGGATTTAATAAGTTATTGCCAATAACCACGTCCACTGAATAGAAACATTAAACGAAAGACCCACACAAAATGGGCACCTAGCAAGAAAAGCCGATCCAATATTTACCTAATCAGAAGCATTCAATTAGTAACTGAAATTGATACAATATTTTGGGAACTTGAATTCGAGCTTGAAAATTGTTTGTAAAGTCCCCTAACAGGTAATTAAAAGCACATACAAGTTAGGGTATGAAAATACCTCATAAATCTATATACACCACGAAGAACCACTAGACAAAATTAGAGCATTGAAATATCTCTTGAATCCATACCTAACTTGCTTAATTTCGAAGACAATAATTTCATCACATTATTTAATATTTTTTCCCTTATTTACTCCCTCTATAATAGTCTGAAACTTCTTTTACACGATCCTCCATTTCAAAATCAGCAACAAATTCATTTACTGAGTTAGCTGTATAATCAAAAATATTTCTGCATGTCTTGACAGAAATTACTAGACAGACATGGATTCAAATAAGAAAATTCTCTTTGTGAAATTGGGCCTTGCATTGATACTAAGAAAAGTGACGCTTCAGCCTTGAGGCTTGTCACCAAGTTCACTATTAATCAGCCCCACATGAGTCAGGGTATCACACCCTCTCCTTGGAGCTCGTAGAGACGTGGAAGGTCGAGATTTCACTTTGATAAAACAATTACAGTACTAGTGCTCGATCTAGTGTAACAATTAGCACTTGAATCTTGAAGAAACTTCACTTGACAGAGTCTAAGTAAACCACAGTGCAGGAACAACCCAACTTCCAAGACCAAATTCATCATTTATATACTATAACAATACGTGTTTCTAGAAACAGAGATAATTAATGCTCAACTTAAAAATACGCCCTAGTAACCATATATGTAATACAATATTAATTACTAGCAAGTAACCAGTGAGTTGACAGACTGTGTTTTGCAAAAGATGTTGATTTAATATGAGATCGATCGGGAGACAACAGGTTTCAAGCCCCCACAAGGCTAAGCCTCCGGATACCCATCAAGGAATAAGGATCAATCACAAGTGATTGTTGTATGTTGTTATGCCTCACATTGCTTCCAAATTTTGTTACTCAGTAATTTAGTTTTTCATACCACAATACAAGATCAGCATATATGGGACAACGAGCATTGATAAACTCGATCTCTGAGTTTGTAATTGTCCGGTGTTGTAAGCAGTCCCTGACACCATTTTGGAGGTTGTTTTTAAACTCATTAAATTTGATTTTTTGTTAGTTTTTTCCTTCATGGGGTTTGATGTTGAACACTAGTAATTATATCTACTAAGTATCTAACTGTGGTTGCTTTAAATTCTACAGTTCTTGTTTATGGTTAATTGTTTATACTCTTAATACTGTTGTTTATCTTGTATTATTAAAGTTGATTGTCAACATATGTTATAGATAGAAAAAATTACTGTTTGTAAAGTTCGAATTTTATACCAGTGTGACAGAGTCTAGTGTACTTTTATCGATAAATCATCGTAGTGTCCAAGTAGAATGAAAGTCACCTTTTTGATTGATGAGTTTAGAAGAGTGGTTTATGTATTGTTGATCTTTTCCTGATTGATATTTAGATTACATATCAAAAAGTTGCAGATAGAGACCTTTCTTGACAGGTAGTTGTACCACTTAATGAGTTTTCGATTTTTGAGACTTATATGATAACTTAAGTTTTTCGTTTTATGTAGTTCTGAACTGTAGTCTTATTGTTAACTTAATGTTTCTGTGGATTAATAGTCTATCACTTGCTTCCAAAGAGTGTTGTAACAAGTAGCATTGTACTCGATCCGAGCAATTCAGTACTAAGTATGTGACGAACTGTCTGTGGAGGCATTAGCTTAATCTGCAATCTATCACAATATGCAGGTGGAATTGCAGAACACAGATATGTCTTTTGTAGAGTATAATCACAATTCTGCCATACTGAGGACTGGACTGGATAGGCTTTGGAGAGAAAAAGAACACAATAATCCAACAGGTCACTTAATGCAAATGAGGAAGGGAAAGATTTTAAAGGGGATAATGGCAATGTTGAGGACGGCCAAAATTTAGCTGGTGGGGAGTGGCTCGATGTTGAACATTTATTGGATGGAATCATAAAGGCAACAGTTCTTAATGATTGTACAAAGAATACGCAAAAGGGGAGGCCTCCAAAACAACGTTTATTGCTGGTTTCAAACAGGTTGCCTGTATCTGCAACTAGGAAGGGGGAAGACTCATGGACACTAAAAGCAAGTGCAGGGGGACTAGTCAGTGCACTTCTGGGTAAGTGTTAATTCACTTCACTCTTGATTTGCATTTTGTTTGATCATAAAATTGTAGATCATTCCTCAAAGGGATGTTAATGATAGAATAGCATGGGTGGGCTCGTCTAACGGTCAATACAGTGTTAAGTCAGGCTATCACCTGTGGCAAGAGCAAAATATGGGCACGTTAAATATACCACAATCAGGTGGGTGGAAAAAAATCTGGAGGCTCCCTATCCCTCATAAAGTGAAAATCCTCCTAAGGCGTTTCTGCAGAAACAATGTTCCTGTTCGGAACCGGCTGAGGTCCAAAGGTGTGTCTCTCCCTATCATATGCCCTATGTGTCAGGTCGATATCGAACATCTGCTCCACGTTTTCTTTGATTGTCCTTTTGCTCGTCATTGCTGGCAATATACTGGAAGAATGTATGATATGCATGCCGTTGACTCTGCACCTGGGTGGCTGTTGGAGAAACTCAATAATGCAATGTCTGATGAGGTCGTCAAAATTGCAAAAGTCCTGTGGGGAGTGTGGTTCTGGAGAAATAAGAAAGTCTGGGAAGGACAATCTGTAAATCATGTCACTGCAATGGACTGGAGTGCAAAAATGTTTGCCGATTGGGGCGAAGCTAGACGCACTAGAGAGGTAGCAAAAAGTGCTCACTCAAATGGAGGTTTGAAAGCTTGTTTGAAGTGGAATGTAATATCCTCATTTTTTTCTATATATTAATTTTAGTTATTGAATATATATATTTAATTATATATGTATGGGTGTGATTTTGTATATTATATATAGTTAAAATATATGATTATAAAAGTATTAAAATAGTTATTTTTGTTTTAATTAGAATATATATATGGCTATCTTTTATTTCGGAAAGTTTTTGAAATTTGAATTGGTTATTATACTGATATTATGAGTATTAATTTTGACATCAATTAGGGATTGTGTTAAGGGTCAGGAATATTATAAATAGAGGTTTGAGTTAAAGAAAAAGACACACAAAGTTAGTCAGATAGTTTCACTCTAGGTAATGTCTTGTTTCTCTACCAATATTTTTATGTCCATAACAATTTCTTGATGTGATATATAATTCATATATATTACATTGAGTTTTTGTAAACAAATCTTAGTTATAGCATTTCGTTTTATGTTCTTAGCAATTTCTTGATGGGATATATAACTCATATATATTACATTGAGTTTTTGTAAACAAATCTTAGTTATAATATTTGGTGTATATATATATGTATGTATATTATGTTGATTCAATTACTCATCAGTTAGCCATGTTATTGATACTTATTCTCAAGATTTGATTATGTCAAGCTTTATTTAAAATGTAAAGATTGACGGATCCCTATTTGTATAGTTGTATTGTAATATTACGAATGGCTATGGTGCTACTACTGTATATTATATAGTAATTTTGACTTGTTTTAAGATTGAGTTATGTCAGACTTTATTTACAATGTAAAGTTTGACAGAACCTTAATTGTATAATTGTATCGTATAGGTTATAAATGGTTATGGTGCTACCTACTCTCCTGTATAGTATGTAGTATTTTAGCCATTTTGGGTCAAAACCCTTTTTGTAAATTTTAATAATGATTACATTTCTGCATCGGTACTATTTTATTATATCACCACCATTTTATTATATTGTCATTATGTTAGCACAAATTTTTGTATCAAACACCTCTTTTATATATTGTTATATTTATTATTTAGTTATAGTTTTGTAGCACATATATTTGTCAATGGATTTGATCAACAATATTAATATGTTATTTTTCGTTGTTGTTGTTGTTGAATATGTGATTAATTTAGGATCTCTTCGTGAATAGCTTGATTGTTGATTGAGGTAAGTTTCTCTCCGAACCTTTAGTTAGTTTTCGAAATGTATATTTATATGTTTAAACTCTGAAAATTATTGTTTATGTGCCATATTTTATTTTATCAAAATATGGTCAAGTGGTATTAATTTAATTTCGTTATCGTTAAAATGTAATATTTTAGTACCCCAGTTTAGTCTTTGTATTGGACCCGTTAGTACTTGCGTTATAGTTCCGGAACTAGCCTTCGATACCTTACTAGGGCGCACCACTTTTGGGCCCTTCGGGGATGTGCACTTTTATCGATACCTTAGTAAGGGGCGCAGTATTAGCAATTTTGTGTTAAGGACCGTGTCACCGGGTAAGTGGCCTGAGTATTAAACTGTGGGGATAAAAATGTTTTCGGATTTTGTATCGAAATTGTTATCGTATTGTATATCGAAAATTGTTTCAAATTGATATATTCAGTTTACTTGTTGTTACTGTACTTACTTGACCAGACTAGTGGCGAAGTTAGTTACTTGCTGAGCTTTGTAGCTCACTCCTTTCTAATATTTCAGGTTATATTTGGGATTAATAAAGACGCTTCAAGCATGCTATGGGACATTTTAATTTTATATCTAAGTTTTAGTATTGTTATTGTAAGAGCTGCGTCTCTTATTTGTGAACGTTATTTATTATTTGACCTTCAGTTGTACGTTGACTTGTCTTTTGTCATCAATAAATATGCAAATTTTTTTTCTTTTAGTGGCTGTTCGATATAAGTTTAATATCCCAAAAAGTCGGGATGTCACATGGAAACCTCCTGAAGAAGGCTGTTTTAAGTTGAATGTGGATGCTACTTTTCGTGTTGGAGCTGAGTCGTTTACTGTAGGCATGATGCTAAGAGATCACTCAGGGATGTTTGTTGCAGGGAAGACTCTTCGCTTGACAGGTGCAAGTACTGCGTTTGAAACAGAGGCAATTGGTGTGGATGAAGCTTTAAGATGGATGTTGTCCATGCCTTCTAACAGTTCAGGCCCTCCCTCGTTCATGTGTTAATCACCTTGAAGTTGGTCATGTTCTACAAAGCTGCCGCATTCGTCTTCAATCTAGAGCTAGTTTATCTGTGAGTTTTGTTAAAAGGCAAGCAAACAAAGTGGCTCATTCCCGTTTACCTTGTTTGCTAAATTGCCACAATGTAGTTAGGTCTTTTTCTAGTGTGTTGTTGGAGACCCTTTTGTATGATGTTTCTTCATAATGAATTCCACTTTTCTTTTAAAAATAAATAAATTAAACTTGCTCTTTTTATATATAGGTTAAATATCAAAGTGGTCATTGAAGTGAAAGTGTAATATCATTTTTGTCATCAATCTCAACAGAGTATCATTTTCATAATTTAAGTTGGTATAAATATCATATTAGTAACCCTTACATTAAAAAAATTAGGTATAAATATTTTTCAAAATTATTAAAATTTAAATAAATCATTAAAAATTATACTATGTATAAATTTACATTCATGGATTATATTTTACAAATAAAATGAGTTTTACTGTGTTTAATTATTTTTAAAATAATAAATCAAAAGAAAAAATTTATAAAAGTTAATAAAAATAGTAAAATAATTTTATAAATTTTGAAAATATTACAAAAAATACTAGAATTTATAAGTTTTCGTTTGGTTATTATAGCATGTAAAATAAATATGTAGAACTCGAAAAATTGACATTATCAATTCTCGAATACGTATTTAGAGTTACCAATATGATATTTATGAAAATTTAAATGATTCAAATGATATGCTGTTAAGATCAGTGATAAAAGTGATATTAGGTCTCGACTTTAGTGACCACTTTGATATTTAACCCTTTTATATATTTATCTCACATCTATACTATATTATTAAAGACGAAAGATTAAAAGTTTTGGTCGTCGGTTGGTTTGGTACTGGGTGAACTATAGAAAAGATCTTGACCGTCCAATTTTAAGTGAACCATAGAAATAATCTTAACCCTTAAATTTTAATAAAATATAATTTTAAAAGAATATAATCATACATACAATTCTAACACAAGTAATCCTCCTTTTATGCAAACAACTCATAAACATTATAATTCTAAAGAATATAAACATTACTACTAAAATACAATCTCATATTAATCTTCTAACTAAAATATCTCACATTAATCTCCTAAGTAAAATACATATCTATACAAAACAAACAAAAATTATCCTATTAAAATATAAATGCAAATAAATTATATAAAAACATATACATATAATATTAAATAAAATTTAAATTATAATTATATATACTATATTATTAAAGACGAAAGATTAAAAGTTTTGGTCGTCGGTTGGTTTGGTACTGGGTGAACCATAGAAAAGATCTTGACCGTCCAATTTTAAGTAAACCATAGAAATAATCTTAACCGTTAAATTTTAATAGAATATAATTTTAAAAGAATATAATCATACATACAATTCTAACACAAGTAATCCTCCTTTTATGCAAACACCTCATAAACATTATAATTCTAAAGAATATAAACATTACTACTAAAATACAATCTCATATTAATCTTCTAACTAAAATATTTCATATTAATCTCCTTAGTAAAATACATCTCTATACAAAACAAACAAAAATTATCCTATTAAAATATAAATGCAAATAAATTATATAAAAACATATACATCTAATATTAAATATAATTATAATTATACAAATACAAATAAATTCAAATCATTAAAAAATATTAAAATAAAAATATTAAAAAATTAACAAAATTCATCCGTGCATCGCACGGGATATAAGCTAGTTAAAAACATTATGTACAATAGATTGAATGAATTTCCTAAAAAATCTATATAATCTTAAATAAATAGATTGGTAAGAAATAAAAAAGATTTAGGGTAGCAAATAACTAGCAACTCCTAATAATTAGTGACTTTGCAATTTGCTGGTACTGTCGTCAAATAAAATACTCACAAATAAATATAAAATACTTACAAATAAATATAGCAATGCGTGCATGGCAACAAAGCATCTACATGGCAACAAATTGTTTCTCTCTATGAATACTTTCCTTTGTTTCTTGTAATATAATTATGGATAGCTAGATACTGGTCGGTCGGTCATTATGTGTATACTGCCATTTATTAATCTCGAATTTCCTTACATGGGTTCCTCTCAGTTTGCTATAAATATACTAATTATCACATCAAGGTCGGTCGAGTCTTGTGAAGATACCAGTATTTTACAAAAGGATTTGGTAATTTTTGTTTTTTTTTTATGATTTTAAGTGATCTTTTTGCTTTTAATTATCACCAATTTGATCATGGTACTGTATTTAATGGGGTTGTAATTTCTTTAAAGTGATCTGTTTTTGTTTTTAATTATATTTTGATTGTTTTATGCATGCATGGTACTATATTTGTTGTTTTTAAACTCATTAAGTTTGATTTTTTGTTAGTTTTTTCCTTCATGGGGTTTGATGTTGAATACTAGTAATATCCAAGTATGGTTGCTTTAGATTCAGTTCTTGTTTATGCATGTTTAATTGTTTCTACTTAATACTGTTGTTTATCTTGAATTATTAAAGTTAATGGTCAATACATGTTATAGATAAAAAAATTATAGTTTGTAAAGTTCGAATTTTTATAAAATATTTGGCTCGCCTGATAAGGATGCTGATCTACCAGTGTGACAGTGTCTAGTGTATTTTTATCGATAATCATCTTAATGTGCAAGTAGAATGAAAGTCACGATTGATGAGTTTAGAAAAGTGGTTTTATGTATTGTTGATCTTTTCCTGATTGATATTTAGATTACATGTCACAAAGTTGCAGATAGAGACCTTTCTTGACAGGTTGTTGTACCGTCGTAATGAGTTTTCGATTTTTGAGACATATATGATAACTTAAGTTTTCGTTTTATGTAGTTTTGAACTGTAGTCTTATTGTTAATTCTTAATGTTTCTGTGGATTAATAGTCTATCACTTGCTTCCAAAAAGTGTTGTTACAAGTAGCATTGTACTCGATACGAGCAATTCGGTATTATGTGACGAACTGTCTGTGGAGGCATTAGCTTAATATGCAGTCTATCACAGTATGCAGGTGGAATTGCAGACTGCAGATATGTCTTTTGTAGAGTATGATCACAATTCTGCCATACTGAGAACTGGATTAGAGAGGTTTTGGAGAGAAAAAGAACACAATAAATCCAACAGGTCACTTAATGCAGATGAGGAAAGGAAAGATTTTAAAGGGGATAATGGCAATGTTGAGGACGGCCAAAATTTAGTTGGTGGGGAGTGGCATGTTGAACATTTATTGGATGGAATCATAAAGGCAACAGTTCTTAATGATTGTAGAAAGAATACGCAAAAGGGGAGGCCTCCAAAACAACGTTTATTGGTAGTTTCAAACAGGCTGCCTGTATCTGCAACTAGGAAGGGGGAAGACTCATGGACACTAAAAGCAAGTGCAGGGGGACTAGTCAGTGCACTTCTGGGTAAGTGTTAATTCACTTCACTCTTGATTTGCATTTTGTTTGATCATAAAATTGTAGATCAGTTCTTTTTTGTCTATTTTACTACTGTTGTTACTTTATTATTTTCAACTTTAAGCTCAAAATTAATATTTGTGATACTATACTACAGTGTCATTATGTATATATTAACTATGCATGCATAAAAGTTTGAGCACCGAGCATACTAAGAGATGTTGCAACATTTTCTTGCAGGCATTGAAAAATTTGAAGCCAGATGGATTGGATGGGCTGGTGTGAATGTACCTGATGAGACTGGACAAAGATCACTTACTCATGCTCTAGAAAAGAAGGTTCATATCATCAAGTCTCATACCACTTTCATAATTGTCTATGAGTGTATTAATATTTACTATGTAATGTTACTGTTTTTGTAGCGGCTGATGTTATTTATCTACCTTAAAATTATCTTATATTGCAGAGATGTATCCCAGTTTTCCTTGATGAAGAGACTGGTGATCAATATTATAATGGCTACTGTAACAATATCTTATGGCCACTTTTTCATTATCTTGGCCTTCCACAAGAAGATCATCTTACCACGACCTGTAGTTTCCAGTCCCAGTTCGATGCATATAAAAGAGCCAACCAAATGTTTGCAGATGTGGTCAATGAACATTATGAGGATGGTGATATTGTCTGGTGCCATGATTACCATCTGATGCTTCTTCCCCAATGCCTTAAGGAGCATAACAGTAAAATGAAAGTTGGTTGGTTTCTCCACACACCTTTTCCTTCTTCTGAAATTCACAGGACACTGCCATCTCGGTCAGAGTTACTGAAATCAGTACTAGCTGCAGATTTAGTTGGGTATATCTCAAAACATCATGTTCATTTCTATTTTTTTCCCATGCAAATCTTTTACTTTTATAAACCGGAAAGGAGTCGGTACAAGACATACAGCGCTAGAGAAGCTTATGACTTTGTTGCCGGATATGTCATTACTCATGAGTCAGAAACTCAGTCTTGGTTATTTAAGTACGATTTCAAGGCTTTGAGTTAGGCCTTCTATTCATCAAGGGAAGAGTATAATATCATTGTTGATTTCGATTTATCTTCATCAAAAAAGTACTATCTCCTAGTTTCTTTTATAACAATGAAACAGTAAATCTGGATTAGTGATAGCTTACAGACACCAGAAATCATCATATCCTATGGTCATATTTACAATTTTAGATTTTTAACCATCATTCTTGCTAGATAATATGACTAAGAAAACTTTTAATAAGCTTGCAATATAACTTACAATTAGTTATAATTCTAGCTGCTTTTGTTAGTACATCGCATGATATATGATTTGACAAATCAGATACACCTCTGAGTCCTTGAGTTGCAAAAGAAGTTAATTTATTCTTTGCCTCCCAGCTTTCACACTTATGACTATGCAAGGCATTTTGTAAGTGCTTGTACTCGGATTCTTGGGCTTGAAGGCACACCTGATGGAGTGGCGGATCGAGGGAAGATTACTCGTGTGGCTGCGGTATGCACCTTTTTATTTGTAATGTACTTAATAGTTCTCTTGCATTTATTATATTAAGGAGCTAATTCAGTCTCCATTGTGATGTAATAAAACAATAACTATGGGATTTCAATTACAGTTTCCCATTGGGATAGATTCCGATCGATTCATTAAAGCCCTTGAACTCCCCGAAGTGAGGAGTCAGATTCAACAACTAAAAGAGAAATTCTCTGGTCGCAAGGTTAGTGATTAATCTTAGTTGGAAGGTTACCAATTTATTATATTCCAAATCGAGCTACATCATTTTCAACTTTTCAGAGAGTATCCTGCTTTAAAACTGTTTAGTATTTGTATATTGCTTTCTAATATCTGTCATACACTCATACCTGTGGAACTGTGACATAATATTGTTTAAATATATTTCAGTCTTTCACTGTTGCATTCTACTCTAATATTCTCTTTGTTGGATAAATTTTTCATTTAAACTTACTATGGAATATTCTTGTATTTTTTTTTTGTATATTTATGGGAAATTTATTTTGACAAATGTCCTCCAAAACAAACCTGAATGAGGGCCACTGTCTGGGAGGTGCTATATATACTAACAGAATATATGTTGTCACAGTCACGATAGTGGCATCTGAGATCTGTGTTTCTGTGTAGTGGCACTGGCTGTTTCAGTGGCATTGTTTATATTGCTAAAACGTATTTATAGCTTCTCGCTCCATCTCTTTTTCCTCTTCCTTTATTTATCCTACGCAGTTTGACCAAAAAATTTCCTCTACCTTACGTTCTCTTATTTTTTTATCTCTGGTATTTCAACTTCTTATGATTGTTCAAGGTACTTGTATCAATTATATGTGCACAGATATAAGATATTTCTTTCAGCGATGTTTTTAAACCAGGGCAGTCTAATCTATAGAATTTGTACTTGATTCAGAAATCAGTATAAGGGCACATAGGGTGAGGTGACTAATGGGGGGGGGGGGGGGGGGGGTCAGGTAGGCTGATGCAGGGAGGATTGATTTGTGTCAGGCATATAGGCAAATCCAGAAAAATATTTTAGGGGGGGGGGCACTAGATTAATTTTGGGAAAATACCCTTATAAATTTTATTTTTTTGGGAATTGTAATGGTAAATTTGGTTGTGGAACAAGCTTTCCAGGGCCTATCACACCCCCACACCGGTACATACAATATAAATAAAATCAAATGCAGTATTGTAGTAGTTACTCATTCCCTCAGAGCATTTAGTGTAGCACTTAACTCTCCAATTTGCAGGATTCTAGAGGCAATTCTTGCTCTCCATATGGGGTGGCATTTCCCCATGGGTTACGATTATGATCCCCCTTTAAACAACCCTACCCCGGAAAAATAAAAGTAAAATCATGTATATGCTTTTATTACGTTGAAGTGTCAGCCAATCTTTCTAACATTTTTTTTGGCTGTTTTCACGGTTGAATGAGAAATTTTTCAGTACCACATATTGATTTTCATGAACAGGTAATACTGGGAGTTGATCGTCTTGATATGATTAAAGGCATTCCTCAGAAGATTTTGGCATTTGAAAAGTTCCTGGAAGAAAATCCAATTTGGCGTAATGAAGTAGTTTTGATACAAATTGCTATTCCAACAAGGACAGATGTACCTGAGTGTAAGCTCTTGCATCATCCCTTGGTGTGTTTCTGTGTGTATTGATCATTTGTGTCTTACTAATTAGAACGTGGTACAATGTAAATTGCAAATTCATAAAATTAGTTCTTGATCGGAGTTCTCAACTTCTAGCTGGATAAAATCTACTAGGCTTACACTACATGTTCAGTGCAGCATTTGAGATTCATCTCTAAATGTGAAGAAATATATAAACATTTGCTGCATGCTGACTTAAATCATTATTGTCATACAACTATTTGATAGAGTACTTTATAATTCCTTCTTATGATGCTTTCAAGTCACTTCATAACCCTTTCCTTGTTTTCAACTTCTGTCTACAATATAAATACTCTTTTATTATCATGATTATCAAATTATTAAATAGAATCTTTGATGAATGTTAATATTCTAGAAAATTTCGAATTTGCATTTGTATAACGTTTGCTTGTTTATTTTTTTGTTTATTTATGAAAGCTTACTTATTTCGTGGTCATTGGTTTTGACAGATCAAAAGCTCACATCCCAAGTTCATGAAATTGTTGGACGCATTAATGGAAAATTTGGAACTCTTACGTCTCATCCGATTCATCACTTGGTTTGTCTCTTCACTCCTTGAAAATTTCCTTATGTCTAGCTTAAGTTATCATATCTTGCTTAACTCAGCACAACTTAAGTCTTTGCCTATAGTGGTGGTTCAGTACTTTAAATTCTTGTAAATAATATATCGGTTGTATCCACACAATGTTGCTATTGTGGCTTCAGATACTTATTTGACAAAGCTATAGTTTTTTAGGTTTAGATATTCTCTAGTGAATGTTTCACTGATCAATGTCAAACTAGATTGTATATATGGGTAAGATTTTCGTAGTACCAAGAGATAATGACAGGATTGACAGCTACCTCTCTACCATTTTCCTTAAAGTAGTGATAAGTCCTGCCTATTATATTAAAGGTCACATGTTTACTGGTATCTCATGAAAACATTAGGCTGTGCAGCTCAATTTTTTGTCAGTACCATTACAAGGATGCAAGTTTACTTTATGGCCAGCATGACATGCATTTTCAACTTATTACTGAGGAAATTAATAATGAAAATAGATAGTGCAATGACGTACAAAGTTATTTCTGGCTTATTTACAGGATACATCTCTCGACTTTAACGAATTATGCGCGCTCTATGCTGTAACTGGTAAGTGTTTTCATGCCTTCATCCTCATATTATAGATCATTATCATATATGAAAGTGTTTATTAATTGAGATCAAGTCTTGAATAGTTTAGACTTTAGTACAACTGAATTATGCCTGCGCTTAAAAGCATAATGCATTAAAGTACATATGTCAAGGTTGTCACCTGGTCATGGACTAGTCTAAAGTCTGGTAGGTACCTGAACTGTCTGACCATTTATTATGCTTTATCTATAAGCAAGTCGATTATATCTTATGTTGCACAGTATTCTGTTAAACTAACACTTGTATACATACAAAACTATCAAATTCATAAACCTTGCGTTATTTCAGAATTCAGATAGTGTCTTCTCAAGGATGTCTCCTTTCAAATTTCAAATGAGCTGTGGGCAAGGGCTGAAATTTCTCAAGGACGTGCTGTCTACACTAATCGATTTAGTAACCACCAGTTGAATTAGATAATTAAATAGGGCATGAAATGTGTTCAATTGTTTTCTTTAAAGAGGTATCTCTTTCCACACTGGAATAGGTTGGTAGCAAATTGCAACAGCTCAAAAGCATTTTGATCCTGGGTTATCCGTAGTGCTCTAGGTTGTTCTCTTTATTCAGTATCTTGTACCAATCAATCTTCACAACTTGGGTGCTAGCTGAAAGTTATTTGGTTACTACAAAGAGAAATATTGATATTGGATGTCAAGTGATATGCAAGGGTAATCTTTCGAGTCAGAATTTTTTTTAAAAAGAATTGAATTTGTTCAGATTTTTTTAGATTACTGCCATCAGTACATTTTCCTTTCGTTTGATCTTTTTGCACTGATAGCTGTCGACTGTTTAATGATATGTACTGTATCTACCTGCCAATTAAGAGTTCTATATTTCAGGTTGAATTTGATACTGTGTTATTGTCTAGCTTACTTTGTATAAATTTTCTGTTTAGACGTAGCACTCATTACATCCTTGCGAGATGGAATGAATCTTGTCAGCTATGAGTATGTTGCATGCCAAGCATCAAAGAAAGGTGTTTTAATTCTTAGTGAGGTACTTAAGTTTGTGCTCTCTCCTGACTATAATGTTATGATCATTTTATTGTTTGTAATGAGCATCAAATCAAGTTAATTATTTGATTGTGTTATTTAACAAAAAACAATATGAAAGGGATCTTAGAGCAACCTGTATCTAAGAAATACCTCTAAGAGCATCAATGATACTAGCCAAAGAAATACCATTACAGAAAATGATGGAAATACACTCATCGTAATTAATTACAGCCTTCCTCTGTGTATAGCCTTATAATTAATGGAGAGCATGGGCCACAGTCTTTGTATATTGCCATCTTTAGAATTGTGGAAACCACAATAATCATGCACGTGGCATATTTAAGACCCAAAACTGAGCTTCCACGTTGCATATTGAAGACACAAAACCAAGAATTATTGGTTATCCACCAATTGTCCAATTTGATATATTTCTTAAGCTGAATATATACGTTTGCCTGAGAGATGAACTGCCAAGGTGTGGCATGAGGTGTATTGTGAGTATAATTAGTATTGCTGGACGTAATTCATTGCCTTTGAGGTGTATATATGTAAAAAAAATTAGTAATAGAAAAGTAAACTTTCACTTTGTGACATTAGTGTGGTTCTATGGTACTCAGGACAGTGTTATCAGTGTTAGCTTTCGTTGTTATATTTATGAGTCCTAAAAACTTTAGCAACATAAACGGGGACAATATTACTAAAGTTATCTTTCTCATATGTTGTCTTCTTTGAAATTAGGACACAATTTACCTATCCTAGTTCTGTAGTTTGCAGGTGCAGCACAGTCTCTTGGTGCTGGAGCGATTTTGGTAAACCCATGGAACATTGCTGAAGTTGCTGATTCAATTAGGCGTGCTTTAGATATGAAAGTTGATGAAAGGGAGAAACGGCACCAACACAACTTCATGCATGTTACCACTCATACATCCCAAGAATGGGCTGAAATCTTTTTGAGGTACATGCACTTCATCTTTTAACTTTTCATAATAAAAAAAACTGGTCTGATTTACATTTCAATTATAAAAATATGATTTTTGTAATCTGCGTTATGTTCTTGATTCATTTGGAAGCTAAAATGAACAAAATTCTTTGTTATGTTATTCACTCCTGACAAGTAACATGTGACAAAGAAGCTGTCTTCACCTGGAGGTTTTGGAGTTGGTTATACAATAAATTGGAGGAATTCTCACACGTGAGGACTGTGTGAAATAATCTAGTGTAATATAAGATTATATTTTTATCAGATTATAAGTTTCTGATAAGCTGTCCTTTTAGAAATAATGCAGACTATGATAAACTAATCAACATACGTCCAACTGCAGTCAGATTCCAGCATTTCTTTCTCTGTATATATATTCTCTTAGTGTCAATGTGATGCTACTGTCTGGCTCAACTGCTGATGACCTAATTACTGTTGGCGTGTAACTCAAGTCCCAAATAGGGAAAGTAAGGAAGAATTAACTTAAATATAAGCTTCCTTTCCCCTACTTTATTCATCACTTTCCCAATTATTTCTGAGTAAGCATTTGTCTCCGACTCCTCCCTGTTTTTATTCCATTTTTGGCAATGTTCCTCCTCTTCAGTTCTCTGATTCTTACTAAAAGACAGAAATGGAAACTTTATCTCAGTGCATGCAAAATTAATTGAGACCAGTTGTGACCTAATGTTTAGATTATTTTATAGAAATATTGGAAGCAAACCCAAATTCATGCACCTATGGTCATTGAACTGCTCCAACACTAGGAAAGATGATATTATGTGCATGGTGCATCTGCTAGTAAATTTTGTGGCAGAGATATCTAATATGTCTGATCTAGAATTTCAGTGTCCTATTTATATAATCATATGAAATAGAAAGGAAAAGAGGTGTTATGTTAGCTGAAACTTGATGTGGAGTAGTTGTTTTGTTGATGGGGATATGTCATTCTTGAGATTACGTGAACCAGGAATGAAGAAAGAATGTGATTAAATGATGTTTGTTTTCTAGTCAGTAAGGTCTCTCCCAAAAAAAATTCCATATTACTGTCTGATAGCTTAAGTTACGGTAACATTGACATATATAGCAACTGATTTTAGTGATACAGTTTAAAACTTGAACTTGAAAAAAGGTCGCGTTTGTGTATGAAGATATTATATCATCAAATTTCTCTACAGATGCTCTTTTTCTTTTCATATTATGATAACTTTTCCCTTCGTTTATCTGATATGTGCCTTAATTATATTTTTCTTCTGTTTAGTGAACTCAATGATACTGTCCATGAAGCTCAGCTGAGAATAGAACAAATTCCACCGTCACTTCCAAGTAGTGATGTACTTGGAAGTTTTTCACAATCGAATAATCGATTACTGATCCTGGTATTCAATCTCTTTTTTTTAACTTTAAAAGAACCATGGATTTATTGTTTTGCATTGAAATGGTTGAAGCTCTATTGATTTTTTTTCCCGTTCACCCTCCATCCAAACACATTGTGGTTTGACCTTATTTAGTTGTATTACGAATTAAACTTTAATTGGTAATTATTCACAGAATCAGTGCACGTCTTGCTTTATTAAACTGTGGTCATTTCGTGTTGTCATGGTGCCTATGTCCGGATAGAGAGAACTCTGAATGTGTAGACATTTTCAACCGACTCAAGTTGTGGTGAAACTCATTAACAAACCAAGGTTTTCTAAAGATATCATAGTTTTAGAAATTTAGTAAACGTCATAAAGTGCCAAGGTGTTTCATATGAATCCTGCTCCTTCGATCATGGTAATAAATAGTGATCATTCCTGGGCTAATGTTGGAGAGAAGTATAATTATGTCATAATTAAGATGTATGGTAATGCATGCACAATTGACTCGCTAGTTCTACCCTTTAACACGCGATGTAGAATAACTGTAGTAAGCACAGAGGAAGTTGCTATCAAGATTTTAGAAAAAAGACATTTTGATTACACTTGGATTTGTTTGTTTTTTCTAATGTGCAACATGCTATATACAGGGGTTCAATGCAACACTTACTGAACCACTAGATGCTCATGGTAGAAGGATTGACCAATTTAAAGAAATGCAGCTTCAATTGCACCCAGATCTAAAAGATCTACTGAAGAAGCTTTGTAATGATCCGAGGACTACTGTTGTGGTTCTTAGTGGGAGTGAGAGGAGTGTCTTGGACAAGGTATTCTTATATTACCAAAACATCCCTAAGCTTAAGCAAACTCTACTTTCATATGTTGACTGATTTCTCCCACAGAACTTTGGCGAATTTAATATGTGGTTAGCAGCAGAGAATGGTATGTTTTTACGTTCTAGGCAGGGAGAATGGATAACAACAATGCCAGAAAATTTGCGCAAAGACTGGGTTGACAGTGTTAAGGTGCATTTTATGTACTTTACATATATGAATTTATCTATGTAAAAGTTCGTAAAACTAAAAGTCATGGTTCTTGTAAATCAATTCAGAATGTTTTTGAGTATTTCGCTGAGAGAACACCCCGTTCTCATTTGGAGCTTCGCGAGACTTCACTTGTTTGGAATTACAATTATGCAGGTAACAGTATCATATTATTAATTTTATTTTATTCTGAAGCAGTAATATATATTACCTATCACTCTGATCTAGTAATATTGTTTGCATTTCCCAATCTTGTGGCAACTGTAGATATTGAGTTTGGAAGTCTTCAATCAAAGGATATGTTGCAGCATTTGTGGACAGGTCCAATCTCTAAAGCTTCTGTTAAAGTTGTTCAAGGTGCCCGTTCTGTTGAGGTCCGAGCAGTTGGTCTGACTAAGGTGCATGTCCTTGTTGTTCATTAAAATATTTTCCTGTTCAGTAAATATGATAAAATTGCATGTTTATAAATTATACATCTCTATTTCATATATAATCAGGGTGCAGCAATTGATCGTATATTGAGAGAAATAGTTCATCAAAATGATGTCAATTCCCCCATCGACCATGTTCTGTGTGTCGGACACTTTTTGCCAAAGGTATATGTTCTCTTGCAAATATAGAATTTTTTTGTTCATTTGACTAAATTTAAGATATAACAAGCTCTTAAATAAGAAAAACTACAATGACAGTGAAATACATGCTTTGCATCTTGTCAACACATATAAAAAGTTTCTTTTCCTCCCCTTCTGTTTATATCTTCTCCATTCCTGCACATCTCAATTACATCAGAAAAAGAGGCGTCACATTATATGAGCCGCTATATATCTTTGAATCCTATGCACAAGTTACACCACTACAGCCATTTATTATGTCAGTCAATGATCTAGTACCACCGAACACGTTAACCCTTAGTCCAATGGTTGATTTGAACCAGCCGGTAAATATGCATTTGTGTAGTTGCAATGTTGAACCAGTGTTTTAGCAGTATAATCGATCCTTGCATATAGAAGGAATATAGATAAGTAAAGCTACACATGTGTTTGACATATACGAGGGAATATTTAGTAGTTAATTTGTGAAAATATGCCAGTCAAGCTGATTAATTGATTAACTAGTAAGGGATTGAATATAAGGGCTTGGGTATCTGCATGAATATGCACGGCAAGATAGTTTTTTATTTATTTTTATATTTTTTGTTCAGGATGAAGATATCTACACCTATTTTGAGCCAGAGCTTCCTGCTCTACCAGCAAGTACAGAAAGAATTTCAGCCCCTGGGAAGAAAATATGCAGCAACGGGAATGGGAATGGACCTGATGGGTGGTCTGCAATGCGTGAGACAACAGCAGCACACGAGGGTTCATCTGTTCTCGATCTTAAGAGTGAGAATTATTTCTCATGTACAGTTGGACGAAAGGACTCAAGTGCCCGATATCTTCTTGGTTCTTCAGCAGATGTCGTCTCTCTACTGGGGGAACTTGCAGACTCACTAAATAGCTAGTCATAATTTCTCTTTACTTCTCATAGTACTGCTAATTAATCCGAAGGTTAACAAGTCAAGAACGATCTTCTGCTAATTAATACTGGTGTTGCAATTTTGGTATCTGAGCCTGCATATCGCGTAAAATACATTATATTTTTGTTAAAAACAATCTGATTTAATCATTAGTACTTTCGGATTTCAGTTCTTTGGAAATTAATTAGCCACTCTAATTAAACGAAGATTACTGCTATAAACATGTAGACATATATAATATTGTGTAATCTGAATACTTGTACAAACTGAAACCGCTTGAAGTCGTATCATTTTAACTTAGCTCGTTGAGATAGGAAAAAGTTCAATGAGTACTAATTAATACAGGACATACAGTCTCCATTTAGTACTCCGTTTAAGAGTACGCCACTGAATAAATCCCCGTTGAGAAATGTATATTTATGGAAGTCCACTCTTAGCGGAAGCTGGTCATGAATTATTGAGTAATACGTTTTGATTTAGTGCATTAGAGCATCACCAAGGGTGATAGGTAAAAGGGTTGACTAAATGGTTGGCTAAATGTTGAAATTTAAAATTTTAACTAATGGGTGTAGTGTGTACTTCAATGGTGTTATTCAATGGTGTTATGTACAATTATCATAAGCTAAAATTATACTTAAGATTTTGCTGGTTCGACAAAAATAGTCAACCAAACATGGTTGTTTATATTTATTGCTAAGGGTTTGTATGGTTGGAGTGTTATGTTTTTTACATATTATCTAAATAGTGACACATAGACGCCACATAGACTAATTTAGCTAAGTGTTTTGTACCCTTGGAGATGCTCTTATATCTCAAAGTTTGAAAAAGGGACCAGAAGGCATGGGAAAAAAGATCCATTAGATATTGCAAGCCTATGTATTATCTGGGCTAGGTGATGAATAAACGTACTAATCTTATTCTAGAATTCACATGATAATACAAGTTGGTAGTGGAAGTAGTTTTCTACTTGACGTTTTACATTGTGCACTTTCAACTGTATCGTGTCCATCTATTTGTGTTTATCTGCATGGAATAAAGCTGAGTATACGAATAAAATGGAGAAGAAATGAGAAAATAAATTGAGCACGGGGAAGAATGGTATAATACTTTTTGTGAATCGAAGACCTCTTTTTGTTCAATCATTACAAATCAGTACTATATATATAAACTACAAAGAGAAAAGACAAGTAAGATAATTAAGAAGTTTGAAAATCTAGTATAAAAAGGTTTTCAACAAAGCTATATGATCCATGGGCTTGATGTACATGTAGAACAAATTAAATACTACCTAGCTAGGGAGTAGTAGACAATATGACTAAAGGCATGCATGAATATAATTACATGCCGGGTTGATTCTGATTTCTGTCTGAGCTATAGGGGAATAAGATTTTGGTTTAGAAGTCTCAAATTTTTTAAATTTTTTATACATGAATATGTAAAATATTCAATATATATTAGAACTTCGAAAACAAATTTTGATTAAAAGTTTCGTATATACAACAAGAAACGGAGTTAGAACCGACCGCTCAAACGGTAGGGCGGTTAGTTTTGCATAAATAAACTGAGGTCCCTTTATATATATGTTACCCATTTTAGGATCCGATTTGGCCTGGCAACATGCATGATATGATCTTAGATATAACTGATTTAGCAGTGTTCAAAGCCAACGAGACGAAAATTAATTTATGAAATTTTAATGTATGTATACGTAGCTCATGTTTTCTCCGCAAGGATCATCCCGAATATTAAAATTTTCGATAATTAACTAGACTTAAAATGTGGGTAAAATGTTTATTTAGTGACCATATTGTGCAGTATTAAAAGAAGTTGAGGGAGTAGAATATATTTTATGCACGCCTTGGAAGAACTGATTAACTGGTCCATTTCAATCAATCCCCATATCATTAGTGGACTTATGTATCACTAGATTGAGTTGTGAATCACCAATATTCCAAATACTTGATTTTGTTCACAATGCAAACTAGTTTTCATCAACTAGATTTATATAATTATATATATCTTGCTCACCTCTATTCAACCTTCGAACTGAGACCACCGGCAAAAGTGGTGGTCGTAGCTTGTTACAACAAATTTATATAGTCTCAATTTATATGTGCAATAACCATATTCTCCGTATAACTGGTACATTTATATAATTTTACGTGATTGGGTTATTATTATTATTATCATCATCATCATAATCAAATGTGTTATTTCTTTCAAGATACTGGAGTAATTAATGGATAAAAAATATTGTGACATTTCGTTTCTTACCATCCTTTCAAATGTATTATTTTTTATGCATGGTAATGGGCGATTCTATCATTTATAATCGAGAAGAAAGGCTTTAACACGACAGAACAAGAGGCACAATTATACAAGCGTTCTACATGTATTTATTTTATAATGATTTACGCAATCAAACTTGATAATGTATATTGTTTAATTAGGAAAAACAATCATAAATCAAAAACACTTAAAAACTAATCAACTCAAATTATTAGCTGTATCATTTTAAACAGCTAATTAATAAACATATCTTTTGAAATAAAAGTATGAAGATGTCTATATCAAGTACAGTACATTTTAACATTTATAATATAATACAATTAATTACTCAATTAAAAGCTTTTAAAAGTAAATAAAATTTTCTCAACGAAAGTGACAACTTATATAAGATAGTGATTAGTCAACTACAGAAAATTATTCCACCACATGCATCTTAATCATAGTATGCATGTATAATTAGGACTGTGTTATCTTGTTGAATTAATAATAGGAAGTAGATTGAATGTGTAAATAAAAACTGCAGAGAACATTGTAAAAACGAGATTTGTATCTAAATCAAGTCATCCCATGCATGTAAATATTTGGACCACAATACCCCTGGAGCTTCTAGTTAGTGTAACACTAGGAATATGGCTATATATTTGGTCCACTAGAAAAGTCTAACGTATGTAACCCTCAAGATATATACAAATTCTACATATATGTATATGGTAAAATTCAACTATAATACTGCAGAGGAATAAGATAATTACACACACATATAAATATACCTCTTGTATACTCAAAGTTCCATATATTATAACATGGACTATAATATGAAGTATATTATCTTTTTGCCACTACTACTACTTCTTCCTCTCTTAGCTTTTTCTGTTGAAACAAAGGTATTACATATGTTATGCTTTATATCTAGTTAATGAAGTGTGTGTAGATTTTGTGTGTGTTACATGTTGTAATTATTGATGTGCTTATGCTTGATACAATGATATTGTAACTCAGGTGTATATAGTTTATTTTGGAGAGCATAGGGGAGAGAAAGCTTTGCATGAGATTGAAGAAAATCATCACTCATACTTGTTTTCTGTCAAGAAAACAGAAGAAGAAGCCAGAGCTGCTCTTCTTTATAGTTACAAGAACATTTTCAATGGTTTCGCGGCATTGCTTACCCCTGAAGAAGCCTCCAAATTATCAGGTTTGTCACCCTTTAAATTTTTACAGAAATATAGAAACACCCCGCTAAAATTAAATTTTATAAGGGTGTCTTCCGAAAAATAATCTGGTGCCCTGCGTATTCAAATGCATGATATATATGTAGGTGTATATTTTGGTTTGAGTTGGTGATTGTGTTATGTTGTTGAACAGAAAAAGAACAAGTGGTATCGGTGATTGAGAGCCAGCCAGACAAGTACTCACTGCAGACTACAAGGTCATGGGAGTTTTTAGGGGTAGGAGAGCCAGGAGAGTTGAAATTTGAGAAGAACAAGAAAGACAACTTGTTATTCAAATCAAAATATGGGAAAGATGTTATTATTGGTGTTTTGGACTCTGGTATATATTAAAAAAATTCTTCTGATTATTTTATGAATTCCCAATCATTGAGTTTAATTATATGACACAACTATTCATTATTTAAGTTTTAAATAAATAAAACAGGAACCAGTTTTGGTTACATATGAGCTGCATGTTTGATCATTGATTGGTTGAAACTTTGTGTATGTGTGTGGTGAAAAATGAATGGACATGAGAATATTACACAAACACATGTATGTAAGATGATGAGTGTGTTATTGATCATCAGGTGTGTGGCCTGAGTCAAAGAGCTTCAGTGATGAAGGACTGGGACCTGTTCCAAACTCTTGGAAAGGAATCTGCCAAACTGGTGATAATTTTACCACTCACCATTGTAACAGGTGACTCCCTTATTTTCTTAATTGTGATGATAGGGATTTTAAGAGTATGCATGTTGAATATAGATAATCTTACAAGTGACAAGAACCTCTGTTACTTTATAATTGTTTAGAAATATAAAAAATAATAATGTATTTTCTAGAACCCTAGTTTGTTCTTACCTTGGACATAGAAAAATGTAGGACTTGAATTTTTAAAGCAAACAAACATTTGATCAACTGGTCATTCATGATGTGTCCTACACAGGCATCTCCTAGTTGGCTGATCAGTTTGTCTATTTCATGAAAAACAAAGATATGAGCTGACCATAGTGTTATTGTTTTTGGCCTTTTATCATCTTGTGACCTTTATTTATTATCTCTTCCAAGTTTCCAACTTTGTTTACACTCTGTACTCTGCTGTGTGATTACTGATGACTCTCTGCACTATAGCCTTGCATCCATTTCAAGGTTTTGGAAATGATAACTATTATCATGTTTATTTAATTATGAAAAAAAATCAATGGAAAGTTGTCTTAATATATAGATAGTGTGCCTGATAAAGATAATTCACTTTTATGTGTATGCAATTCTGTCAGTAGCACTTTCTTTTTTGATGGCTGGTTGGTCCTCAAGGTTTACATCAAGCCTGTCAGTCAAAGTTTACAATTATCATCTAGCTAGGTGCATCTTCAAAAGGCCATATAATGGTGGGGTATTTATATTTACTTAAAACAAAATTAAATAAATTTACATAACACTGTGAAACTGTGTATTTCTTATTGACAGCTTAGAATTATGTATACATGCATGGATATATCTATAGAAAACAGAAAATACATTTGGATTAAAAGTTGATGATGCCTAAGGACTACCTAATTGTTTTAAACTGAATAGTTAATCTTGTTGTTTTTTTTTCTGCAGAAAAATTATTGGAGCTAGGTACTACCTGAAAGGTTATCAAAGTATATATGGCACTCTGAACAGGACACTGGATTATCGATCACCGCGTGACAAGGATGGCCATGGAAGTCATACAGCATCAACTGCAGCAGGGCGGAGCGTCCCTAACGTCTCTGCACTTGGTGGATTTGCATATGGCACAGCCGTAGGTGGTGCACCCCTTGCCCGTTTAGCAATCTACAAAGTTTGCTGGGCAATACCTAAAAAGGGAAAAGAAGAAGGAAACACATGCTCGGAGGTAGACATGTTAGCAGCCATGGATGATGCTGTTGCAGATGGCGTTCATGTTTTAAGTATTTCCATTGGAACACAAAAACCTGTGCCTTATCAACAAGATGCTCTAGCCCTCGGAGGACTTCATGCTGTTAAAAAAAACATTGTGGTGTCGTTGAGTGCTGGCAATTTAGGCCCTTCCTCATCAACATTGTCTAATCCAGCTCCGTGGGTTATCACGGTCGGTGCAAGCAGCTTGGATCGGTCTTTCATTGCCCCAGTTATACTTGGAAATGGCATGAGAATTGAGGTGAATTTATATAAAGAATATCGCTAACAATTAATTATTGTTGAATTGAGAGAGTCTTTGTTAAGGATGTGGATGTTAAATGTCTAAAACTCTGTACTAAAATAACCAGGGAGAAACAGTGACTCCATACAAGCTGAAAAGAAAGATGTACCCATTAGTTCATGCAGCGCAAGTACTCGATCAAAACTTCGATCCGAAAAATTCTACAGCAATGTAATTCTCAGTATATACTTCCTACAATTCATCGTAGAACATACAAATCTTAAGTGATGAATCAGTAATACATTAATTATATCTTGCAGGCAATGCTTACCAGGATCTCTATCACCTCAGAAGGCCAGAGGGAAGATTGTCATTTGCATGAGAGGAAATGGAACAAGAGTTGGAAAAGGCCAGGAGGTGAAAAGGGCTGGCGGTGCTGGTTATATCTTGGGGAACAGCCTTGCGAATGGAGCAGAGTTGACTGTTGATCCTCATGTTCTTCCTGCCACAGGAGTCGCATACGAAGACTCCTTAAAAATTTTAAAGTATATTAATTCTACAAAGAAGCCAATGGCATATATTATGTATTCAGTGACAAAATTAAATAGTAAACCTGCACCTTACATGGCTGCCTTCACCAGCAGGGGGCCAAACGTGATTTCACCAGACATTCTCAAGGTAATTAGCAAGTATATCTTTTACTGGATTATTCAGTTGCCACAGTGCTTGCAGACAAGTGAATTCCACGTTCCGATAAATTAGAGGCCTTATTCCTGTTTTTCTTGATTCCATGACAGCCTGATATCACAGCTCCAGGTCTGAATATTTTGGCAGCATGGACAGAAGCCAATTCGCCTACGAAGCTGGAAAGTGATCCTCGAATTGTCAAATATAACATAATCTCTGGAACTTCTATGGCTTGCCCTCATGTGGCTGGCGTGGCTGCACTACTTAAAGCTGCCCACCCTAGTTGGAGCAATGCTGCCATAAGATCTGCTATTATGACCACAGGTATGCAGATTACTACATAAGCAGAATACCGTCCCAAATCCAGAATCAATCATTATTCTTGATTTTCTACGATTTAATTCATCAAAATATTATTGCCCGTAGATGAAGAAGGATAAGCAAATTGTAATCTATGACCTTCTAATCATTAGTATACACAATTTTGGTACATCTGTGCACTAAATTTTCTAACGTCTTACATATCTAACTTGCAGCTGGACTGCTGAACAACGAAGGTAGGCTTATAACTGATGCATCAAAAAGAACTCCAGCCGATCCCTTCCAGTATGGATCAGGCCATTTCAGGCCACAAAAGGCAGCAGATCCTGGACTCGTATATGATGCTACACACATGGATTATCTTCTGTTCATCTGCGCTTCTGGAATAAAAGTTGTCGATCCAGTCTTTAAGTGTCCTTTTAATCCACCCGCCACATACAATCTCAATTATCCTTCCATTGCTATTCCAAACCTCAATGGCACTAAAATTGTGAAGAGAACAGTCACAAATGTTGGCGGAAGCAAGAGCGTCTACTTTGTTAGAGTTAAACCGCCTACAGGATTCTCCGTAAAGGTCTTCCCACCTATCTTAGTTTTTAACCATGTTGGCCAGCAGAAGAGTTTCACCATAACAGTGCAAGCAAACAGGAAGACAGCTGAAAAGAGTAATAGCTACTCATTTGGATGGTATACATGGACTGATGGATTCCACATTGTCAGAAGTCCCATGGCTGTGTCAACAGCATAGTCGATCCTCTCGTGAACATTTTAACGAATATGATTTTAAGGTCAATTTTGTGTGCACATCTATGATCTAACAAGTAATAGATAAATGTCACAATGTGTACAATCTCGGTCAAAGTTTGTTTAAAATGTGTGATTAGTTGCACGGTCTTGATTTCGATTTCATACAAAAGTGAGTAACCCTCTCGAGTTTAAAATGGTTGGCATTAGTATACCTTCTCCTTTAAAAATAGAGTTTGATGGTCCTGAGGTCGTCTTCCTTCCTGTAGTTGCATGAGGTTATAAAAGTTTTTAGTGTAATACATAAAGTACAATAGTCAGATTCAAATAGAAGTTTAATATTCACAGAATTAATAGAAGTTTAATATTCACAAAATTGTCACTCCGCAATTGTATTAAAAAATAGTTTAACCTGAGGTAAGTTCGGTCATCCTCGGAAACATTTTTCTCTTAAAAATATTGCTACAAATATGTTTTATGTTTATAGTTGAAGAAAAATGCAACCCGACCGGTTAGACCAAAGCCACGTTACAAATGGGCAACCGTCATCTAAGCCCATGATCTCAACCCAATTGTTTATACAATTAAGCGAGGCCTTGTAGATTGTATCAGAACCGAATAGACCCAATCGCTAACATGTACATAATAATACCCTTCTGTTTTCAATTAGATCAAAATACAATTTTATCTCTCTCCAAGAAATTAAATATATTTCATGTAAATCCTACAAAAATAATATAGTAATACGTATTAAATAAACCAAAATCATGGAGGTGTTCGGAATAAATTTCTATCCGATTAATGAGAAGGAAACTTTAATTTATTTTCGATTAAAATCTCATTCTCATCAATGAAATCAAAATTTCATTATTTCAAAGTCAACTAAATAAATTTACTTGCATTAACAAAAAAGATAAAATTAATGGAACATAAGACAAGATTAAAGTCTTAATCATCGAAGTCTATAAAATTTGTAAAATATCTAAGAGGCTGAGCGATCAGCAACGCCAAGATATATGAACATGTTATTCAAGATAATAATGACAACTCTTAACCAGTAATCACAACAATGTCTGTCATATTCTTCATAAAGCATATCCATACAATATCCATCTCCGTTCACCCAATAACTACAACATAATAGATATATAAGAATATTAAAAAATTAAATACTGTAGATATTAATATTACTATTAAATCGATAAAATGTAGCACAAATAATATATAAAAATGAAATAATTATGAGATGGGTGCTGATTTTTTTTAAAATTTTTGCCATAAATAAATTATAAAATGGTTGTGTTTGACAAGTTATATGCATAGCTAATGTCTATGGACCACTAATCCATATGATAGATTGTTAAATTCCGGTACCTATTATTCATGCATATAAAATTCGGTTAATTTAAATCCTCGCTCAAACACAAAAGTACATGACTCGAACGTAAAATACGAATTTGAAAAAGAATTAAACGTCAAGATCATAAAATTCCATAAAAGTACGTTAGGTATTTTGTTTGCTTAGACGACATCGAAGTGGAAGTAAATGAAAGAGCGGCGGTTGACAACGTGGCATTGAAGACAAGTTGAGATTCTTCTTGCCAACATTTACGTACACGTGTTATATCTCCAAGTTAACAGCTTGTTTATGTAGGTGTACTGGATAAGTAGGTGTTTCTTCAAGAGGGGACGGCAACGACGCAGCTGCCGTTGGATGCGCCGAGTTGCATTGCATGCATATATATATACATATAACTTCATATCAACTCTTCAACCCTAATCATTACCTACCCAGTTAACTTTCACAGTTGATGTACTTAATTATTCATGTGTTACACTTACGGAATTTGATCCGATTAATTAAATATCTTATTTTCTGAATATTTTTTATTTTTAAAATATGTATGTTTTTGAAGAAAAGGTATTTATAATAATAAATTTTAATTTTAACACAACTAAAATTTTATAAATTTATATGTATTTGAATGTTGTAAACTTTTGACACTCCTAACCTGGATTCGTGGTTACGGCGCCCAGGGAGGGACGCAGAAAATTATTACCAGTGAGGTCGAAATAGATTATATGATTCATAGTCAGTTAAAACAGAGATCGTTCTAATACATTAAAATCGAGACCGTCGCTCTTTTAAGTCACGAAAATCATCTATAATTGCATCTATACTTATACTACGAGCGATTTCTTTCTCAATGTACAACATCAAACAATCTGAGAGATATTCATCTTCCATTTTGTTCCGAAGTCTATTTTTCCAAGGCTCATAGCTGAAAATGATCGCTCCGTTGTTGTCGTAGAAACTGGAAGAGTTAGAACAAGAGTCAGTACTTTATACACAAAAGAATATATGTCTACTTTTCTTGTTCTTACTAACCACTAACACAATTCAGAAATGGTAGATAATGATCCAAACATTTGATGTTGACGTTCATGACTAAAATGCTCAAATTGCATATTTAGTTGAATCATCTCATGTTCTGCAAAATCTTGTGGGTAGAACTTTCGTACCAACTTGTCAATATCATCAATCCTCATTGATATAAGCATATCTTTTGGATCTAAAGCCGAACTTAGCACAAGCAACTCCACTATTTTCTCATTGAACTTATTATTGAAATCTTGCAATTGACTGTCTATCACAGCAAGAAAAATATCAATCTTGTAATAATGTTCAACCGTAAACTGATCTTGTTGATGATGAGCCCTTCCTTTCCTTGAAACATACCTATCACTCATATTTGGTAATGGTATACTAACCTTTTCACAGAATGACTTTACATCCGAAAGTAGCCCATCCCATCCTTCATCTCGAAACTTCTGAATTAGTAGTTTAGTAGAAGAAACAAGTTGCATTGCATTTAAAATATCTTGAGATTTATGTTGTAGAGCTTGGCAAAGTAAATCACTAATCTCAAGAATTTTTTTCATAATATGCAGAATGAGAATAAATTCAAATGAAGTCATTGATTCATATGCAGCATCTGCATCTCCTCGCTGAACGGGTGTAACTCCATCATCAATAATTTTTAATAAAATTTCACATGTAGTGCTAAACATATTTAACAAACTTGAAACAGATTTTAAATAAGAACTCCATCGAGTATCTCTTGCACTTTGTAAATTACCAGTTTGATTTTTACATTTGTCACTGTCAAGCTCATCAATTGAAAGTAAATAGGCAATATTTGAAGCATGAGCATCTTTTAATTGGTCACTGCGCTTACATGAGGAGCCAACAATATTGATGATGACATTCAACTTGGAGAAGAATTGATGAATAGGAATAACTTCCATTGATGCAGCAACTAATGCCAATTGCAAACGATGAGCCATACAATGAACATAGTAAGCATATGGACATTCACGTAAAATCAAAGCTTGCAATCCATTCCATTCTCCTCTCATGTTACTTGCACCATCATAACCTTGTCCCCTAATATTTTGTATATCAAAATTGTGATGAGATAATATTGTACAAATCCCATCTTTCAATGTTAGTGCTGCAGTGTCTTTAACATGAACAAGGCCAAAGAATCGCTCTCGAATATAACCATTTTTATCAACAAATCTCAACACAATAGACATTTATTCTCTTTTAGACTCATCTCGTGCTTCATAAACCATCAAACAAAACTTTGCATCACCAATTTCATCATGGATAATATTTTTCACTTTAGTAGAAAAGACATGTAAAATTTCTTTTTGCACTCTTGGTGATGTGTATGTTGCATTTTTTTTAGCATTAGATATCACTCCTTCCACTTTGTCATTATAAGAGACTATGAAACTAAGTAATTCTCTGAAGTTTCCAGCATTCAACGAGACTTTTGTCTCATCGTGACCTCTAAAGGCACATCCTTGAAATGAAAGCCACCTAGCAATTTTAATTGAAACTTCCAACCGAAGTCGATTGTCTTGAATTTGTTGAGATGTGTATTTCTCTAACCTTTGAACAATATGAATAGATTGATTCATAAGATCGTCACATGCTCGTTCTGCATTGCGATGAGAAGAATTCATATATTTCCCGACATGAGTCAAAAATGCACAATTTTTTTCCATTTCTTACTTTCTTCCAAGATTGAAACCCATTAACCGAGAATACATCAAGTCCAAAAGGCCCACCTTCTGGACGAAACAAGTAACATGGCAGACAAAATGCAGCGTCCTTGCTAGGAGAGTATTCTAACCATGAAGGAAATAACTTAAACCATGACGATTGAAAACTTCGTGGATGCTTTTACTTGGATTTTGGATATTTTGAAAGAATAAATTGATATGGACGAGCCTTAATATAAGCTCTCCAAATTTCATCTCGCTTATCAACAGGATAATCCCATATCAACGGTCGCAATCCAGGATCTCGCTCTAAAGTGCTAGTGTCACAATTGATGTTTCTTTCAATTCTTGGAACTTTTCTAGATTCATTTTCACTAATAATAATATTGGGATTAATATGAGTATTTAAAGCTGGAGTTTCCTGATTATTAACCTCTACATTTTCTGAATTTTTTCTCTTAAAAAATGATTCAATTGTAGGTGATTTCCCCATTTATAACACTGATTTAACACCTGTTGTACAAATATAAAACTGATTTAACAAAGTAGAACCAAAGTATCAAATTATAAAATTAATATTCTAGCAAGTAGCAATCCAGGAAAATTCACTTCAATAAAAATATTAAATCAATTAATTAATCTCTAAATCAAACCCTAAAAATTATAGAAATCCCAATATTTAAACATCAAATTTATAAATTTTATAAATTTATATGTATTTGAATGTTGTAAACTTTTGACACTCCTAACCTGGATTCGTGGCTACGGCGCCCCTCAAGAAACTACATTCATGATGGGATGAGATAGGATAAAAGATTGAGGGGATAGGATGCATATGAACTGATGAAGAATCTAGCTAGGAATAAAATGTCGGTCTTGTGTTTGATATTGTCATAAAAAACTGCAGTTTTATTCTTGAATTGAACATTAGTAGCTCTAGAGTTGCCTAGTTATTAAGCTCAGGTCCCGTCAGGAAAAGCGTCTTTGGCTTAAAAACTGCTGTAACAAAAAAATATGTCTCTCAATATTTTTAGAAAAAGTTATTTTATGTGGCGGATCTAGGCCAAATTTTCAGTGGAGGTACCTTATAAATTTCAGAAACCGAACATCCTCTCACATTTCGTTAATATGTGTTCTTTTTTATAATTAAATTGAAAATTATGGCCGAAACTCAAAAAAAAAATCAATTATTCTTTATTTAACTTCTTGAATTAATTTTAAATTTTGAATTTTAAAAACTATGATTAACTTCTTTATTTAATAATTTTTGTTTAGATTAAATTTTTAGGGGGGCTTATATTATTTTTAGTGAGGACATAAATATAATATTAATGTATTTTGGTTCAATACGTAAAAACTCAGTGGGGGCCTGTGCACCCACTCACAGCAATCTGTATCCACCCTTGGCTGTTTTTCAGCTTTTGGAGTAAGTAACTACAAGTTTCATTATGAAACCACCCAAAAATATTATTTTTATATATTATATCTTAAAATATGAACAAATTAAAAAAATTACCAAACAATCATCTAATTTTCCTAACAACACTTTTTTCACCAGTGCTTTTTTTACAGCACAACAGTTTTCAATAGTAATACCAAACGAGGTCTAACACTATACAGTAGAATAATAAATTTTTTCGTCCCAATTCGAGCAAATGGGCTTGAAAGGCATATGATAAGGTCTATTTGTAATTATTAGATGACAACTCAACTCAGATTAAAAAGGGAAGTAAATAATAAATGTGATAACAGGAATCAAGTCGAAGAATGTCAACTAGACACGAAGAATTAGAATATCAGAAGAATTCTGACAAGACTGCTACTCTACACTGAAAGAAGTTCATTAATATGTCCAAGCGTCTGTGTAAAATAAAGGAATAGTATTTCAGAAGAGTTCAGAAGATACAGAAGGTTTTAAGTGCCTACTACAAAAAAATTCCAGAAGAAGAAAATTATAGAGGAAGAACAAAAAGAAGACAAGACAGGAAAAGACAAGATATAAATACCACTATATCAGAAATGAGAATCAACATTTTAGTTAGTCATCCGTGAACCAGACCAATGCACAGGGTATCATCAATGTCAGTGAAGATTCGTCATCAAAAAGTTCAAGTGGTTAGAAAGGTTATTGTTGAAGAATAGAAGAGTTTGATCTACATCAACAATGGTCTTACAGTCAAGACTTTAATTTAATTCTCTATTAATTAATTAATTTAATTAGTAAATTAATTCACTTAGAATTAATTTACTTCTTAAATTAATAAAAAGATTAATTAATTTAGAATTATTTTAGAATGAAGAAGACATAAGCTGGTATCTGAAAGGGATACAAGTTTATTTGGAATGTAGTGTACAAGAGTCAGAATTCAAGATTGAATATTTGACTGGGTACATGCAGTAATGAAAAAAAGTATTGTCTAGTTTAAAGAGTCAGATTATTTCAGTAACAGATGTACTTCTAATTGCAACTGTAGATACAACAAAACAGGCTTGACGATACTGACTTGAAGACAAGACGGAAAAAGAATTGATATGGAAGAAATGTATAGTCATATATTCGTAAAAGTGGAACCCCGGTTGAAATTGATTTATCATTTTCAAGTTAAAAGGAGTTCGGTTCGCAGCTTAGAGCGTAAGAATTTATTTTTATTAATAAATATTTTATTTATTTAGTAAATTATATTTATAAATATCTAAATAATATTAGATATTTATTTTTATAATTTATGAATTAAATTTATTATTTATTAATCAAAGATTATAAGTTGTGCGGGTCGAAAAGCATTTCTACGGAGCATGTTTATAATAAGACGAAATAGACCCCTTTTCTTTTTCAAATTAAATTGATAGGTGAATGAAAAGTCTTACCGAGAGCTATTCAATGGAAAGTCTTACCGAGAGCTATTTTTAAAAGTCTTACCGAATTATTTCTTTAAGACTATTAAAAAGTCTTACTGAATTATTTCTTTAAGATTTTTTAAAAGTCTTACCAAAAATACAAAAGAAAAAGGTTTTGCTGCAGTTAAAGAAAAAGCCTTACAGAATTTTTCAAAAGTCTTACCGAGCTATACAAAAGTCTGACCGAGTAAAAAAAAAATTGCTCAGCTTATTTAAAAAATCTTGAAGGCTAATTTATAAAGTCTTTAAGATTTTTTAATAAATTTTATTCAAAAGTCTTGTCAGCTTACACCTCTATAAATATGAGGCAATTGACTTCATTTTTCGAGAGTAGAAAACATTCAAATTTAGTAATTTGTCTATAACATTATATTCATAGACTTTTTGTATTGGTTTGAATTTTTAATTCCTTAAGTAGAACAGTTAATGTCAAATTTATTCTAAGGAATTAATAAATATTCTACAAAATATTATAACACCATTTCAAGTTTAATATACGTATTTAACTTGAATCTTGTTTAAATAATTTTAATTATTCTTGATAATTAAAATATTATTTTAAATCAGAATAATCCGTGAGAAAATCTTAAAATTGTATTCAACCCCCCTTCTACAATCTTATATAGGGACCAACATGGCTTAATGAATAGTATTGTTAAAATAAAAATGTAATTTTTATAGGCTCTATGTAAATATAAATGAATAATCATTATATTTCAAATAATATATTTTGATTTATATAATGTATAAATATATTTCATCCAATAATAATTTTCAAACATATTAATAAGTCATATCTTTTCGAAACATGCCGCTAAAATTGATTGTTTCTTCCCTCCACCAAAATACATCTTATCCTTAATTTTATGTAATACATGGTACTGTACACTTTATCTATTTCAATATGCACGCATGTACAGTACAACTAATCTAGAATTTAAAAAAAATGAATGTAATTAAAATTTACATAAAAGTTATACATTTGAACATAATATATATAACATAATATAATAAAAAAGTCTAAAAATATTATCTAAATGAATTATTATTCATTTATCAATAAATAAATATATTATTCATTTATCGATAAATAAATAATTTCTTTAAATGGATATATATTTTTTATCACAAAATTATTCGTTTATGAAGGTTCTACTGTACACAGCCGGATAGTCTAATACAGTAATACTCTAATAGTCTCGTCCACGATTTTCAACATATAGTAGTTTTCAACTAACCCTTTTATTTGGTCATGATAAACATGAAATGCATGAAAATTAAGACGCCTTTGCTACTTTTTTCTGGTCCAGTGCTATAAGTTTGGTATATATACTGAAAATTTTAATTTTTTTTTGAATTTAAAAAATAAATTAAAATTCAAAATTTAGAATTCAGTAAAATTCAATCGAATCAGAACAAATCATGTACAATTTAATAATTAATATATCATGTACAATTTAAAAGTACTCCTAACATTATTCTTTTATAATTAAAATCATAATATATCGTTAATGAAATCATGCGGAAATAATTAAGAGCACATATGTTCATTGTCCTTGCAGTCCTTATAATACATGCTCCATGTCACAATTATTATTTTTTTGATTAAATTAGTTTAGAGCCTTACAAATAAGTATTTATTCTAATAAATTTCGCGGTGAGTTAGAGTCAAACTCAAAATCTAAGACGACGGATGATAAAGCACATTACCACGTTATCCAATGGTGCTCTGATTTTAGGATTTTGATGCTTCTATATGCATGTCACAATTACTATAGTTAAAGTCGGGATTAATTTAATTAATCCATGCATGTGTGATGTGTTTGGTATTATATAAGTAATTCAGTACTGTAAATCGTAGAATAGAGACAAATTCCAAACAGGCAAGTCAATTATTAATACTGTACAACACAGGCACAAGTTAAACATTTACATAATATAATAATAGAGCCGTGAGATCCAAGTAACTATAATCTGTCCATTTTCTAATCTACCATTTATATTATCCTTAGGTTTCTTTCTTAATTAGCCTTCATTATCTCAAAATTAAATCAAAGATAAAAACAAATTTTATCTTTAATTTAATTTTAATGTGGATATGAATATTTATATATGAATATGGGATAGCGCTTTATGAAAAAACAAATTTTAATGTGGAAATACTAAGCATAATTATTACTATATTTTTAGGGGGGAAATGCAACAATTTTAGAGAAATCCTTAGCAAAATTAAGTGAGAATGTGAAATCAAGCCTCCTCAGAGCATGTGCAATGTAATGCCATAAGTGATAATATATGTATATAATATAATTTGGTATTAAAATGAAAATATATTATTTTAATGTAATGCTAAACATTATTAATATAAAATAGCATAATAATATATATATTTAGTATTATTTGGATAAGAATAGGTAAGCATAAAATATATATTAGGATAGTATAATTCCAAGAATATATTTTTAGTGATTCGCAGCATACTTAATTTGTGGTAATTAGATGTACAATTTAATAATTGTCATATTGCGAAGTATTTCAACACTAAAAATATATGACTGGGAAACTTTACAGAAAAACAGAAAGTGAGGTGACATAGAAAGCTAGGGCCACACTCAACACTTTTGTTTTATCTCTAGTTTCAAATAGTGACTAATCCACGCCATCTCATTACGACAAAAATAAATCACCTTCAATATTTCACTATAAATTTCAACCTATCTCCCCACCCTCTTCCAATTCTTTCTTCCTATATATAATCCATTCCTCTCTCTCACTCTTGCACACACACATTTTTATATTTATATAAATTTAAATTTAAATTATTCTACTATATATGGCTGATCAAGAATTTCAAGAATCCGAAATTATTTTCGAAGAAAATGCCGAAAAAGATCATTATGATCAAAGAGCTAGAGACATGGATCACTGGCAACAACATGTCAATTCCAAGAAGTTGATGAGGAACGAGAAAAATAAGAAGAATTCGAGGCCAATAAATGTACCGGAAAATGCATCTGCACCGGGAAAAAAGTCTTCTCGGTTATACAACAATGAAGAATTCTACGACGAAGACGAAGATGTTAGTATAACGCCGCCCCACGTGATATTGGGGCGGCGTATGAACGGAAAAATGGCCTTCTCGGTGAATACCGGAAGTGGAAGGACATTGAAAGGAAGAGAGTTAAGTTATGTCCGGAATTCTATTCTAAGGATGACTGGCTTTCTTGAATCGTAAAGCTATAATTCATTAGTATTATTATTATTACTAGTTATAATACGATTATTACTATTTTTTCCTCCTTGCCTTTGTATTTTTTTTTTATTGTCTTACCAAATTTGTATCGGCCCATAATTCTGGTGATATGTATTTCGTATGATTATTAAATATTAAATTCGTAAGAATTTATTAAAAATGGCTAAAAAATTCAAATTGTTCATAAAATAAATTTTAAATATCATGTATTATATTCAGTATTACGGAATTACTCGATCACATGCTTTAAAATAAATAAATTATGGTATTCGATTTAAATACAATGTCGTCGCCAGATTCATTCATAATGTTTTGGAACTCTATGGTAGGAACAGAATGAATCCAGAATCCATGTGCAAGTGATCGTAAGTAATAAATTTAATTATAGTTGCATCATATTACGAGTATATATATAGCTTATATACACAATAATCAATCGATATTGTACAGTTGGTGGTGGGTCTATATGTTTTAATTTGATTAGCGCTTGATGTAATGTGTTCCCGTTCACATTATTGTACTGTTTTTGCTTTATGGTTTTTTTTGTATTTATTAATTTTTATAATAATTTGTAACTTTTTTGCATTTTAAAATATATAAAAAATATTTTTATATTTAATGCCTTTTTGAAAAATTGTAAAAATGTTCAAAAAAACCTTTTTATAGAACTAAAAAAATTCAAAATATTACATATAAATATTAATATTAATATTTTCCGAGGGGTTTCTATCGTTTTCACCGGTGAAAAATCTCAATCATTTCTTATCTTTTCGTTTTTCTTAATGAAGCTTTTGTTTTCCTTCAATAAACTCCCAAATTTTTTAGGTTTTTGTTTAGTCTCTCCTCATTGTGAGAGTTTGGTTTTGTTTTGGTATATTTTATGAGTTCGCATCTATGGTCGATTTCTCAAAACAGTTGGATAACACCAAGTACATATATTCCTAACATCTTTAAAAACTCGTTTGGTTATCGATCTCTTGAAGAAAGAAGGATTCAACAGCGATATGTTGAAGCGTTTGTTCAATTTCGATTGTATTTGTAGATGTCGTATGACTTTTAATTATTCAATTGATTCCCTTGTTTAAAAAAAAAATATACAATATAAAGGAGGACTATCACTAATTACGAATAATTTTCGTTTTACATTATTTTTATACAATTTGATCAGAAATTAATATGTTGTCAGAAGAAAATTTTATATATTCATAAAATTAATTAACAATTGAATATTCCTTGTAAAATAATTTATATAATAAAATACAACAGTACCAGATCCATGTGCAAATTATAAAGAAAGTACCGAGTTCAAATTAACATATTATTATTATTAATTAATTAAAAAGAAAGTACGGGGTTCATTTAAATAGATATAATACTATATATATATATACAAACATATGATCGGTTTAATTAAAGTTAAGCGATGTTATTAGCTAATCAAAGTTGTACACTTACCTAACCATAATCATGTAATTACGGGTGCCTAATTATGATTAACAAAAATACAGCAAAGCCACGTGTAACATCAAACGTTATCTACACGTGTCAACGACAGAATGCTTCTGTATGAGGATGACGTGTACATGATCAGAAGTGAGCTGTACAATTAATTTAATAATAGGAGTAATTATTTAACTCCGCTTTCACACTTGCACGGTTGGTCTAATATTCTTTTACTTCTATACAAAGATTTATTTAAAATATTTTTGATTATTTTTTGTAAGTAATATAAAATGAAAATTACATTTAAGATAATTCAATGTATTTATAAAGAATGAAATAATATACTGTATAAAAGTTATTTAACGTTAAAATTACATCAAACTAGCTGGAATTAAATTCCGAAATCAAAAATTAAATACGTCGTATCTACGTTCTAACTTCTAAATTAACAAATAAATCTATTTCCTGATTTAAATTAGTAAAATTGATAAACAATTAAATAATTTAATCTAACTAATTAATTCCGGATTATTTGCTACAAGATGGTATCAGTTGAAAAATAAATGCGTCTAAGATAACATATAAAATTAAACCAACTTAATTATCTTTTCGTCTCAAACTAATCCGTATAGATTCCTTTTTAAGCTTCAGAAGAAAGATTGGATAGTTGCTAGGGCACATATATATTATCTGATTATTTAATTTCTTTTGACTAAGAATCTGATTTAAAATTGTAAAATATAGTGTATGCTGTTAGTTGAGTCAATGATTTACGATATTAAGAAATTTGATTATTTTAATACGCGTAGTATTGGTGTATTGTAGTTTTTTACTTGATGAATTAGCTTTTATTTAAACTAAACCGTAAGTCTAAAGGTCTAGTCTATGAGTCTATCCACAAAACATATTCTTATTATATCACTAAAAAAGTTTTTAGGACAACAACATATTATCCAAGACCAGAATATAACGTATACTTACTTTATTCATCAATCATGTAATATGGGTTATACAATTGAGCCGAATTTAAATTGAGTTCAAATCGAATGAATCGAATTGGAGTCGAGTTGAACTTGACTCGAATTCTTATTATATTTAAATATTTATTTAAATTTGAACTCGAATTCGAAATTGAGTCCGAACCAATTTGATTGAGATTACAACTCTATAATTTAAGGACAGATAAAAGTATTTAAATTTTTTACAATATACAGTACGCAAATAATAAGATTAAAATAATTATTTGAATACAGTATGTATTTGCTCTTGGGTCAGACGTAACGAACATTAATTAAAATCAGATAAAGTTAAACAAGAAATAATATATTGGTAAATGTAGTCGACGAAACTTGGTTTGCATTACATACACAGTTACACACACATACTAAAAGAAAGCAACATAAGAAAAGCTTGAAAGCCAAGTCCAAGAGATATTTACGTGTCAGTAACAATTTACTCTGTTCAGGAGCAACTACTTGCCATTGGATCACAAGTAGCAAGTTCTAAAACTACTTTAGGGTTTGGACTTGGATTTTGACACTTTTATTACTATATATATGCATTGATTTATAACTTAAACACAAATCATTAACACAACTTTAGTCTTAGCCAAAGTTCAGAATGTTTGGTTATCAACCTTATCTTCTGTAATTGTTTACACGTCAACATTTTAAATGTATATTTATAATTAGTAATAACTTGTTACTATCCAGATTCCAGGTCAATGATTATATTATATTAAATGCAAGATTGTAATACATAATGTACACTAAAAATGCAGTTGGGAGTTCAGAAATTCTCCCAATCATACAATTGATTAGACTAAACTGGAACAGATCCTCTTTGTCGATGACTTGAGCCCATAACAGAACATGTATGAGGTAATTGCAGCCGACGACCTAGAGCATCCAGGAGAAAGCTCGATTAGAATCATGAACTGAAATTGAGAGGAACTTGTTCAAGAATTAAGTTAAAAAGAAAAGGCTGAATGTGGGAATGATGTATAACTTAAACTAAACACAAACAGATGCTGAAACTATTTCAAAAATAAACATTCATAAATTCTGCTATAAGGGCCTTCAAGATTAAGAGAACGATGACTTGCCAGCTGCACCAAAATGGCACTGCATCCAGTACAGAGTTGTCGTAGAATATTATTATCTGCGAGATGCTGAAAATGGCTTCTGTTTAGTAGGTACATAAGCAAATTTGCTCAAATCTGCAGCTTCATTTGTTTTACTGTGGTTCCGCTTAGTAGGTACATAGGCAAATTTGCTCAAATCTGCAGCTTCATTTGTTCTACTGTGGGAAAACGTAAAGAGAAAGATAATGAAATATGGTTGGAGAGCATTTGTAACTCAAATGGCAGGCATCAAGGAGAATGACATTTACCTTTTAGTACAGGTGTTCCGGATATCTTTTAGAGGAGCACGGAGACCACTTGGACGAGAACCTGACGTGTATCTGAATGATGATATCATTGAGGCAAATTTTTCTATGGATTTCTCCGCTATGCCAGAATACCGATCTATATGGGAAATGTTACATCCAAACTTATCTTGTTCATCCTTAGTCTCCACTGAATCCTCTCGATCTGAGATGCATGTACCTAAATGTTAGCATATTTTATTAAACTTGTACACTGGCATCACCACTTATTGCATGAAAATTACTTGACAACAATAATATTGTATTTGATAATAAAATTTTCCCAGGTTAATGCAATTTAAAATGCAATAGTTACAAATAATTAAATCGATAAACACGTAAACAGCCTAGGGCTTTTAAGAGTTTTATACCAAGATTAAGTATAAAAAGTAGCCCAGGGATGAATAAAAAGGCCATTTTTAGGATATAAAACATGTACCAAAGACCTTCCAGTTAACTAGAGCGGTTTGAGTTAAATAAGTAGGCATATCAAACTAAAGTTTGACCCGCGATGCTTTTCAACTTTTAAAAAAAAACATTTCAACACCTAATAGCGGAGGTTGATACATACTTCGGATGGGAAGAGATCCATTTGCCCGCAAGCATTTACGAGCCGATATTTCCTGTAGTAGAAAATGATATTAAATAATAATAGATAAATAAATAAGTGGCTTTGTGACTTTGAAATTTTAAAAGCTATTATGAAAGAATACGGAAGATTGGGCAATATGCTCATTTTAAACAAAGACTTACTGTTTGAATATTCTCATCAAGTTTTCGTTTAACATTTGTGCCTTTGTAATACGTATTTCCTGTATCATGAACAGTATTCTCACATGTACTAGTGGCAACACCTTTTCCCTGGTCATTTTCCTTTTCTACCTTATGCTTGAAGTAGGAGCTCCTTACTACCACCTTTTTACTCGCTGCTCCAGTCTTGCACAGAGCTGCATTTTTAGCAGACTTACACTCATGCATTGGGGTTGTACTAGCTTGTGCATCAGCGGAAGCAACATTGATTAACAGTGTCTCATTTGTATCTTCGTGATCAGCTGTTATCACTGATTTGATAGGACTCTGAAGGATAGGGTCCCTGTCCTCAAATATTGTTTCACCCTCACTTCTGTCTAAGGCAGACTTAAATTGACATTCATGTATTGTACTCACAGACCTAGCAGTGGGATTACTGTCCTTGACAAATATCTCTTCATCCTTTTTTTCTGGACCATTTCCCTTCACAGACCTAGCAGTGGAATTACTGTCCCTGTCAAATATCTCTCCATCCTTGTTTTCTGGACCATTTCCCTTCACACTCTTCTTCTGGAAGTAAGAGCTTCTCACAATCACATTTTTTGGATCTACTCTCATTTTGCCCATAACTGTATCAGATTCCATGTGTCCTTGCTCGAATATTGTTTCACCCTCAAATTTGTCCAAGGCAAACTTATATTCACATTCATGTATGAGTTGTCCATCCATGTTTTCTAGACCATTTCCCTTCACACTCTTCTTCTGAAAGTAAGAGCTTCTCACAATCACATTTTTTGGCTCTACTCTCATTTTGCCCATAACTGTATCAGATTCCATGTTTCCTTGCTCGAATATTGTTTCACCCTCAAATTTGTCCAAGGCAGACTTATATTCACATTCATTCATGAGTTGTCCATCCATGTTTTCTAGACCATTTCCCTTCACACTCTTTTTCTGGAAGTAAGAGCTTCTAACAGTCACATTCTTTTGTTCAATTCTCATTTTTCCCATAACTGTATCTGATTCCATAGAGGGATATATAGGGGAGTGCCTGGGTTGATGGAGAAAAGAGCTTTGCACACTACTCATATCATTCACTCTGTCATTTTTTCCTATTTAAAAACATTAAAAGAGATAAGTAATATGTTGCACAGAATCATTAAGCCATTTACAGGATATGATCTCACCATGAGCCAATTCCGAAGATAAGGATGACTTTGCAGCCACATATTTCACCGCCTGTTAAATGAAATCATTATTCTAAAATGAAGTTCAAAAAAATCAATTACATTAATATATATTACCATAGGTACTGCCCGACATACTTTTAGAAATAAGACTTTTTTGTATATATAACTTACAGAATCTTCTATAGTGTCAACATTCTCCGGTTCCCCAGAGTATGCCTGGGCTGGACTTGAGGAATCCATACTATAAGAAAAAGCAGCCTCGTTATTATCTTCACCAGTGTGAAATTTACTTCTCATCTCTGGATGCTTGGATGTAATACGAGGGACCCGAAATTTTCTCTTTGCTTCAAGAGATGCAAAACCTATAATGTTAAGGGAACTTAGGTAACGATTAAAAGTAACACTTCAGAGATTTTAGAAGATCTTCATCAAATGCATTCCGTAAGCTTCATTGACCCATGATAATCACTTCACAGTTTGAAGAAATACCAAAACCACAGTTGCCACTGAATGAAGTGTAAACCAGCAAGCCAGTTGCACTAAATAGTGAAACTCATCAAAGCACATCAAATATTTACATCAGGTTCTTAATCGCAAAAATAAAATAAAAACTTTAATCTTGGTTACTTGTGTTTAAAAATATTTCAAAAGGAGTACATTACTATTACCAATTTCCCAAATGCAAAAAAATTAAAAAGTCATCAGAACAGAAAACATGCAGAAAACTAACAGAAGTTGGACCAAGTGGATACAAAAGTAATTAGTCAAAAGATTTTTCTGCACGGGCAAATCGATTTTTTTCCTTTCCCCGTCAAGCTTTGCATTGTTAGGTTGACTAGTTCCATCAAACACTGACAGAGTTGTAGCACACTTCCCCTGCTTCCAGAGAAAATAAAATTATCAGTTGAATAAACGAGAGAACATAAAACCAAAGCACTGACAGATTTTACGAGAATAGCGGGTCTCTTAAGGCCAAAAAATGAGTGATATCCCATCAGAATACCGATGAGGGAAAAGAGAATCTAAAGGTCACAACTCGCAATAGACATGTTCTTTATTAGTGCAGCTTATGATGATACTTAATAATCACTTTTCAATTATCCGACCATAAGGATGTGAAGATCATGTCAAAGTGTTATTGTATAATAATTTTTATGTAAATTTAAGTTGTAGAGTATTGGTTTTATAACGATATTGTTTTCTTATATAATGTTAACGGTAAATATTGAATTTACATTTTGTGTTACAAAATAATTGATCCACTAAATTATTTGAAAATTTACATATATGCAATTCACATCCATATGGTTGGATTTTTAATAAAATCATAAAATGACTAAATAAATTACATTTTGGGCGTGACAATAGAAAAGTTTTCTAGAGTGACCTCAGAAACTCAATGCCTGATGACCAAAACAATACATAAGCTAAGAAACATATTATCTGGATGAGTAATAACAAAAGTTTTCGTGTCATAAAGATTATAGTGAATTTTTTTATAATATCGGTGATATGTTAGAGATAAGTATTATAAATGAATTATAGGAAAACGGCCCTCGTAGAGATTTGTGACGCATCTCAATCAGAGATTTGGAGATATGAACAATGAAATCACAGAAAAGGTGCAATTTTCATATAAGAATCAACAAAGTAAGAGACTGCCAACAAAAATTCACTTATAGTATTTTGACTCTCATACTTCCTTGACTTGGCAATCGGGTCGTTTCATGTATTTTTGTGTCGTGTACCCTTTCATGTCGTGTACTTAAAACCTAAAACCAAACCCGACGCTAAATGAATCTATGTACTTTCGTGTCGTGCTTTCGTGTTTACTGAATAAATATATTAATTAAATTTTATTAAAAAAAAGTTATTAAAATATGTATATTACATCTCTGTTACCCGGGCTCTTCGATTTTGGCTTTATACCCGTGTCGACCGGACATGACATGGGTGTGGGTACAGGATCTGAGTCGGATCTTTCATATTGAAACCGGATACTTCATATTGTAACAACCAAAGTTCAGGATGATATAAAAGGCTTTATAACAACTTGTTCGTAAAGAGCAAGGTCCATATATGACTTTTTCTATGTTATCCTTTGACTTTATGATACGGATATGACACGACACATATAACGTGTATAAGTTTAATTGGTAGAAGACACTAGTCACACATACTTTTTAAGATGTAAAATGGATTAAGAACATATAAATTGTCCCTTATGTTAAGCTTAGATTTTGAATCCCCGCACCCGTGTCCGATTTCGAACTCACATCCAAGAATCTTAATTTTCAAAGAACTAAGGATACGCACCCGTGTCGGATAGCCATACCCGAGTCCGGGTAACTTAGTATTACATATATATATTTCATAATCCTATAAAAACTTGCAAATGTCTATATTATATATATAATATGTATATTAAATATAAAAATATATTTCGTGTTTGTGTACCTAATTTTCAAATCCAAACACTAAATTTCCGTGTCATGTTCGTGTTGTGTTTTCGTGTACCAAATTGTCAGGTCTACTCTAAGCATCTTGATAATTAATTAATTATGTACCAAGAATCAGCATCATTCTTCTAATTACACTTCCATTGGTAGAGTTCCAAATTCAGACAAGGGGTCAAGGGAATGATTGCATACTACGGAGGAAAAGTTTTTAGATACATTATCTGAAATATAGAGAAGCAAAGGTTTTAGGACACATTTATAAACAGAGAAGCAAAGGTTTTTGGACACATTTATAAACTAAAATTTAGAGTGATAATTTTGGGGTGGGGGGGGTTAAAGTACCTTAAATGGCATTTTAGTAAAAGGATCAAGCTCGCCTATTGCAATGCCCTTAGCTGTATGCTGAGATATCGATGTGCACATGGTTGAGGAATAACGCCAACACTTAAAGATTAGTATTATTATTAACAAAAGATTATATACATTATCAAATAATCTATAAAGACATTTAAGATTTAGGCCGGCAAGATAGATGTCTTTCAAGGATATGGGCCTAAGAAATCCGTGTCATCCCCATCATTGTCAGAGATGTCAGATAAATATACAATATCTTCTTTGATCAGGTCATAAACTCTTTGATGTTGAAATGTTAATAGTGCTTTCCTGAACGATTCTTCATACAGAGGAGGAACTGTAACATTACTATACTTCAGATGCTTAATTACCTGGATTTCATAGCATATATAGAATCATTTAGGATACAGTAGTACATTATAAGACTTAGCAAACAACAGAAAGAAAATCTCCACTGAACTAACGAGGTTAAGATGGTGCCAAAATAAACAAAATGTCACTATCTTCTCAACATCAGTTTTTTTTACACAAATTGCTAATGTATGTACAAGTGATTTATTAATAACACTTACCTTGTCATAGCTTTTGAATTTCGTGATAAGAGCATGGGCCTTTTTCAGGCCCATTCCAGGCAAAGACTGCAAATAGTCACAACCACTCAAAATGCACATCTCTAGAAACATCTGCTTGGTGAAACCTGTAAGATTTAGATCCTTGTTCTGTTGTAGAAGGGAAGACTGAAACTCAACACCTTGTCCAAACTTGTCCATCTTGTAGATGATCTGGATTTACAACAATATTAGAGTTTCTCACATATAATACAAAGATAAATAAGTAACCTTTTGCTAAGCATGCATTATAACAGCCACAAATTAAAATATCAAAGAGATGCTAAAGTACATAGCCCATAAAAGACATACTCTCGGACAACCAAATGGTATCAAATCTGAGTCCTCAGTTATGACTGCAACAACCAGTTTGCTGACAGCCAAAAAGGTCATTTGGGCATCTGCCTCGTAAGGAGCGACAACATAAGCAACATTCTCCTGTTTTAAGACCTTCCAAACAAAGATGCATACAAGAATTGCCACATATCAATGGGATGAAACAGAAATCACCTTAAAAACTTTGAGTTTGACTTGTGATGAGCCTCTACAAAATCTTACAATATAAACTTAACATTGCATTAGCACAGAACAGTGGAACACAATTATATCGTAAAACTCATACAATACCTGAATAAGATCATATGCAATAGAGGGTGTAATATCAACAGCTTTTGAATAGCACTCATAGGCAGCAGATCGATTTCCACTTGTTTCGTGCTCAACTGCGCGTGCAAAATTTTCTTTTCTTGACCTGTGATCAGCAAATTATATTTTCTTTAAATACCATAATATTTGTGATGAATAATCACATGAAATCATTGACATGAAAACTATCCACAACTACAACAGATAAAATTGAGCAAAGCTATTAATTTTGAAATAATGACAAAAGATTAATAAAAAAAACCAACTCTAGTGCCTCAAAATGCATTGTCCCCGTAGATCTGACATTTTGGAATTTATGATACCACGTGACAAAATTCTCAAACATGCATGTCTGTCTAGATGCAGAAAATTAGTGCAACACTGCAACCCAAGGACGAATTCAGCTAATGACAGATCAGGGAGATTACAATGATGGAGATAGAGCTTGTGTAATTTTATAAGTACACAAAACTTCTAGTAGTCTTAATCTCTTATTATTAGAGAATGTTTGGACCAACACAGCTAATCATATTATGCTGAGAAACAAAAATAGTGTGGCAGTATATCTTTTGAGCATCTGGGCATCCTTTCATGACATTTTAACTATTTTCTACCATCTGCATTCAATACCGCTAGCACTCTTATAATAAATCATATATGTACAGTGTAGCAACCTACCACCTTATTCGATGCAAAATGAATTTAGGTGGTAGGATCCAAACTAGCACTTGTCTTTACTAAACAGAAAAACCACAAAAATATACATCTGTCCAATTCCCAGCAGATCAAATCTTTAACAAGTGAATTTGGATACCTTGCTCGCTTGTTCTCTTGCTCACTCTTCATTGGTAGATGACCTCCGTCAAAGACAAGAATTGGTTTAATACCGTGATGCCGCAACATATTAACTCTATGCATACAATAGCCAATATGCCTGTGATTTCAAACAAAATTTACAACCACAAATTACATTCCATTCAAATCAATTTTGTAAGGAAAATAAAGCTATTATTCTCTAACCCAAACTCAATCATACACCAGAACAATGTGAAAAATTCTTTAAAAAATTACAGTTCACTGTGAACTTATTATGAGCATCACAATCTAATAAGACAAAGGGACAACTTTAAGTATAGGGGAAGGGGAGGGGAGAATCGAACTATAGATCTCAGCAATAGGACCACCTTTACCACCGGTCAGGTACCTTGATCTTTCAATGGGACAAATTTACTGTGCCCTAAATCAAAATCCAAAAGCACCTTATACAAAAACTAGCCTTCACATTACTTCATTCTTTCTACCAAAATTCAATTAAAATTAGTACAATCCCCAATCACAAAAATGCAGTGCAATGAGCAATTTTCAAACATTATAAAAAATGTAACACCTTTTTAAAACCCTAATCAAGAAATGACATAATCAATCATGAAATGCCATAATCAAACAGAAATGACTAAAATAAGCCAAACCCATTATTCCTCTACCTAATAAAAGCCCAATACAAACACAAAACACCTTAAATCACAAAATTATACATACACAACCATCTGGGTACATTACATATAGAGTTCAAATACAAAAGTGATAGAGAAAAAAGAGTACTTGGTAGTGGGCTGGGCTAAACAAAGATCTTTGCTACAAGAAAGTGCCCCTTTGTGAAGCCAAGAATAAGTGTCAACAGCAACACAACACCCCTCTAAATCCTTGATATGTATAGGCACCATTATTGATTTTAACAGAGGTAAAAGCCCTTGTATCCCCATTTTGTTTATATGGGTTCTTGAAATTGAAGCTAAATCAAAATGGGGTTTAGCTATAATGCTAATCAAGCTTGCCCCATGTGTATATAAGCCCTAGCTTTATATCATCGGCGCATTTTAGTGTGTGTTATGGCGGGAAAGATTGGTAAAGTATGCTTAAAAGATTTGACATTTGAGAGGGGTGATTTTAAATTTTTTGGGTTTTTTTAGATATTACGACAGAAATGAGAAATGTGATTAATGCTAATATTGCAAATTAATTATATAGTTCAGTTCGTTTCCATGTTCTGGTTTCGACTCTCATAATTTACTAAGATAAATATCAATTCTTTTACTTCATGTAATATATTGTTTTGAGATAAATAAAATGAGCAATTATAATTATTTTAATATTAATATATATTAAAGTAAGTTTGTTTTATGTAAAAATATTTAACTATTTGTGTAATAAATAAAAGTGATTTATAAGTGACTTAAAGAGTTTAATTCTGTTAAGTACAAAATTTGTATTTTTTCTAGCTTTATAAAAATAAATATTATCTCTTTTAAAATAATTTATAATATTGTATTTTATTATTTTACATATTATAAAATTATCTAACTTAATATCATCTTATAAGTTAAAATTATTTTATATTTATGTATATCGTTCTTATATATTTAATATATATAAATTTTATAGTATAATTTATACAAACATCGACAAGAAAAGAGTATTAAATAATACAAATTTGTGTCTGTTATAAAAAATAAAAATTAATGATTAATCGCAATTAATCACCAATTATTCGTTGTTTAGTGACTCTCCGAAATGATTTTGCATTAATCGAGTAAAAATTTTTTAAAAAATCAATCAAAAATCGTAATTAATCGGTCACAATTATACATATATATATATATATATATGTATAAATTATTTTAAAATAAAATTAATTATTTAACTTGCAAACTTATCCTTTCTTATTTTAAATTTTTATTCAATAGTTATTTAAATTTATATTATATATTAAATAATTATATATAAAATAATAATATTAAATTGATCTCAATTAATCATTACATATACTATATATACACGGATTCAAACATAATATAATACCTGCAACTCCGGCTGCATCCGGTGAACTAGTATGTTATGTCCTTTCATAACCGTATTCTATAAACATTTTTTCACTATTTTTTTTTCAAATGCATACTTTAGTCTTCTGGTTGTGTTTTTATTTACAGAACACATTTGTTCTTGTGAAAAATGTGATATTTTTAACGAAATGAGAAGTGTAGTACTAGTATATTTTGTAAATCATATGCATGTATTCCGTAAACATTTTCATTATTTTTTTAAGAATTCAAAGAATTTTCTTATATAATTGTGTTTGTATTTACATAACACATGTATTTTAAACAAAAAGTGTGATAATTTATTAATAAAATATTCTAATATAATAAAATATATTTTATAATATATCTAATTAATGTTTGTTAATTTATTTTTACCATATTTAAATATTTTATTATATTTTCAATTGTAATAATTATTATTTTTGTTTTATAATTTTTACTTTAAAATCCCTTCCTTAGATTAGATTCGAGAGTAGGCATGCAATTGAGATTGTGGAGTATTTTTTTGGATTTTAAAAATCTGGTATATTCAACTTGAATTAAAAAATATCCATTAAAATCTACGGATATTTAATTAAAATTTTAAATAATGTAAGAAAATTAATCATTAAGAAGATTTTATATAATATCTAAATAATCTTGATAAATTTAATCATTCAAATAAGCCCATTAAGAATGATTAAGAAGAAAATAAATGACCCTAAGTGATAAGAATAATAATATTTAAAATTTTGATCAAAAATATTGGTGAGAGACGCAGATCTCACATTTTTTTTATTTTTTTAAAATTATTTTTTTATTTTTTATTTGATACTCATTTATAAAATATATATTAAAAATATTTATTTATCAAATACGTAAAATTAATATTTTTATTAAAAAACTGATATTTTTGACCATCAGATACAATTATAAGCCAAATCGAAATAAATAAAAAAATATTCCCAAATATTGGTGGCCTTTTCTCCTCCACCCTTTCCTATATATCAAAAAACTTTACTCTAATTCGATTCCCCTTTGAAACATGGCCGCCAAGCTAATCACCACCGCCCTCCGCCGCAAACCCACCAATCTCCGCCCCTTTTCCACCGCTGCCGCCACCATCCCCGAACCCTACGATGACCCATCTTCCATCACCGTCAAAGGGGTCAAAATCTCCGGCAGACCCTTGTACCTCGATATGCAAGCCACTTCTCCGGTGGACCCACGTGTCTTAGATGCCATGCTTCCCTTTTATCTGTCTCGTTTTGGAAACCCCCATTCTCGTACTCATCTCTACGGTTGGGAATCTGATGAAGCTGTTGAAATTGCTCGTGCTCAAGTTGCGGGGTTGATTAATGCGTCACCCAAAGAGATTGTGTTCACTAGTGGTGCTACTGAGTCGAATAATATATCTGTTAAGGGTACTTTGCATTTTTATAAGGAAAAAAAGAAGCATGTGATTACGACTCAAACGGAGCATAAGTGTGTGCTTGATTCTTGTAGGCATTTGCAACAAGAGGGGTTTGATGTTACGTATTTGCCCGTTAAGTCGGATGGGTTGGTTGATGTTGGTAAGTTGAGGGAGGCGATTAGGCCCGATACGGGCCTTGTTTCTGTGATGGCTGTGAATAATGAGATTGGTGTGATTCAACCTATGGAGGAAATTGGGGAGGTTTGTAAGGAGTTTAAGATTCCGTTTCATACGGATGCTGCACAGGCATTGGGGAAAATTGATGTGGATGTGGACAAGTGGAATGTGAGTTTGATGTCGTTGAGTGGGCATAAGATTTATGGGCCTAAAGGGATTGGTGCTTTGTATATGAGACGTAGGCCGAGGATTAGGGTGGAGACGCAGATGAATGGGGGTGGACAGGAGAGGGGGATTAGGAGTGGGACTGTTCCTACGCCGTTGGTTGTTGGAATGGGTGCTGCGTGTGAGTTGGCGAGGAAGGAGATGAAATATGATGAGAAGAGGATTAGTATGTTGCAGGAGAGAATGCTTAGTGGAATTAGGTCTAAGCTTGATGGAGTGGTGGTGAATGGGAGTGAGGAGAGGAGGTATGTTGGGAATTTGAATTTGTCGTTTGCGTATGTTGAGGGGGAGAGTTTGTTGATGGGGTTAAAGGAAGTGGCTGTGTCTAGTGGAAGTGCGTGTACTAGTGCTAGTTTGGAGCCCTCTTATGTGTTGAGGGCTTTGGGAGTAGACGAGGATATGGCGCATACTTCCATTCGGTTTGGAATCGGGAGGTTTACTACTGAGGAAGAGATTGATCGCGCCATTGACCTCACGGTGAAGCAGGTTGACAAGTTGAGAGAAATGAGTCCACTTTATGAGATGGTAAAGGAGGGGATTGATATTAAGAGTATACAGTGGGCACAACATTGATCGGTGGGGTCAGATGCTGGATACTAGTGATTGCGACACGACTAGCAATAGCTGGATTGCGACAATACTATACTGGTGATTGCTAGATGCTTAAGCGAAACATGAAAGCTCAATGATATCAATAGCTTAGAGGACTTTTACGTCAGGTTTGAATGTAGTTGTTCTAAGTTAAGTTTTGCTTACAAATGACATTACTAAAGCTTACACTATGCTACCCTAATATGTATTGTATTCTCTTGTTGTGGATATAAATAATTTACATTCAGAATGGGAATAATGAGCTCTTTCGATTGTCAATTTCATCATGTAGTTTTTGTGCAACAGATTTGTGCTATAAGTTTATGCTTGTATGTTTTGGTGAATAATGCGAGTGAATGAAGAGGCAGAAATCCCTAGTTATTGGTTGGTTCTCTTCTCAACTTTGAATGTACTCATCATGTACTTGGGAAAGTTTCAGAGGCAAATACATTGATTCTGGTGGTGTGCCATCGAGCTAGCTCCTTAAAGTCTAGCTATAGTCGTCAAATAGATTAGTTTAAAAGAGTTGTTAATAGTTTTTTGTTACAGTATTATTTAGGAATGAAGTTACTTGTATTTTATGATGATATATAATTATATAGATAGGTAGGTAAATATCATTAAAATGATTACCCTTCTTGATTTGACGGCACCAAAACGATTACCCATATTGATTTGACGGTAACGAGTAGCACGGCTTAGCTGTTTCGGATCAATACCCAAAAATCATGATCGATAACATCCAACAAGTAGACCAGAACTCCTGAAGCTTTTCTAGATGCTGCAATACATAGCAGGAGTGTTAAGATCCTTTTAAATTATGTAATTAAATACATATAAAAGCTCATGGTACTAGTAGATCACTCTTCCCTCTCGAGTAAGGGAGTTGGGTTTAAAAAAGTTTGTAAGAACAAGGCTTAATAAATTAATAGAAGTACCTCCTGGAGTTGTTTTACAACATCCTCAAGTCTAATATATTAGCCACTCCATAGTAAGAATATAAGGCACATCCTGAACAATAAAAAAACTTTCTGTTCATTAAGGAGTCCTTAAGGAGTTGCTGGACCTATGGGGAGCAGCTGACAGAGTTGGGTATGGCCAGAACTAAAAAAACATCAAGGTTTCTTCTGGGACCAAGAAGAACAAGTTTCACACTCAAAAAATAGTTTGATAAAATTCTCACAGTACACTGGCGAGTATAACCCCCATCATGCCTTTGTGAATATTGATCATGATGACAATGTTTTTGTACATTACTATATCAAACATGTGTTTCCTAATATCACTTAATACCAACAAAGTAAACATTGTGTTTCTCTCCAATAATGTAAAAACACAAGACAATGTTCTTATTACAATATCATCCACCTTAGAAATCTCAATGAACAGATGTATTATGTCATTTGAGTGTCTAGAATCAATGCAAGAAAATAATCGTTGTAAAATTAACAATGCATTAAGGAATCTCACCTAATGTAAAAGTTTAAATTACCCTCACATACTTGTTCCTTAATATTTTCACTATTCAATTATCTTAGATGCATCAAATGTCTTGCAAACAACTGTAATTATCTAGAAGAATTTCTTGTTGAGGGCTCTAATAGGGATAGCAGTTGATTATACACATAATCAACCCAACCCATTGTGGTTACGGAATTGCCAAGAAATATCACGTGACGTTCTACATCATGTTATGTATCAGAGAAAGAAACAAACACGTGTACAGGGATATCAGTTGATTGAACTGTTTAATTTGCTTATGGTATGGCCTGCCTTGTGTAACTCCAGGCATCATACTGGTTGCCACGGTTAATTCAATCGGAGCAATCTTTCAGTTAGTGTACATTGTTATCTTCATTGCATGTGCAGAGAAAACTAGAAAGGTAATATAACAACTTGTCTTTATAACGTATGTGGTCAATTACCTATTGCTACAATCTCCATTTAAGGAAGAGAAAGAGCTTACGGAAATTGTTTAGGATGTACAGTCTTTAACTTAATTTTCTTGTTACTTGCAGCTAAAAATGTTGGGCCTGCTGCTAGGGGTATTTGCTCGCATAGTACTTAATAGCATCAATCAATGTATTTGACCCTCTTCGCGGCAACTTTTCGTTGGATATTTGAGTGTGGCTTCTCTCATATCCATGTTTGCTTCTCCCCTGTTCATTATATAAACAAGTACATAAATTGAATAAGTGTGTAATTACTAGTAAACAAATCAAACTTGTTCAAGCACCAAAAATGATTAAATTAACATATAAAAGTATATTATTTTTAAAAAAATATTGAGGTATCACAATTAAATAGAGTAAGATATTTTTAAAGTCATTTTAAATAATTTACCTAAAGTTACTAAAATTTTGAGTATAAAACATGAATAATATTTTTGGATATATTTTATTATTTCTTTATATTATTTGAATATATTTTATTTTTATAATAATAATTTAAATTTTATTTAATGTTATATGCATATATATTTAAAATTTGATATAACAAAATTATATTAAACCAAAATAGTAGTAGTAAATTTATAAATATTATAAAATTAAATAATAATTTTAAAATATATATGTGTATTATAATTCACAACTTACTAATTTGTTATGATTTTAAGATCTCTTTTTTTCTCATCCGCCGATAACAATATCAATGCCACCAATGTAGGTCAAGCAGCCCACGATATCTACATAAGTATTAGTAACATTATGTAAATATTAAAGAATATAATTTAAAATTATATATGTGTGTCTGACTTATAATATATTATTTTAGAAAAATACTTGACAGTATATTAGTGTCATTAACACGTGATTCAATTATATCGGGACATATGAACTCAAATTCATGTAGTGGTATGTTGATGATTCTTTCTTCCAACTTTTTTGGGACCGTTGTACGTATAAACATCACTTTAAACTTACATGATAGTGGTCTATATCGGCCGATACTTGCAACTACTTTTAAGTTTTTAATGCTTGTTAGGAATTAAAGTTAACAGAAGTTTACAGAGGGGGGGGGGGTGAATGTATAACTTCAAATTCCTTTTCAAACTCTTTTAGTTATACTAAATTATAAACTGTTTAGTTTTGATTTATAGCTTTAGCAATTCAAGTATTTACATAAACATAATGCGGAAAATAAAGTAAATACAAAATTTAACTTTCAATCTAATTTGTATTAGAATTGAACTTTGCTACAATCTGAAATTCAAAGTGAATTTCAGTTTCTTGTTCTTGGAGATAACAAGGTGTGTATTTTAAAGATCTTCATAACACTTAACTAATGAGGTTGTGCAGTACTATATAGACAACATGTCATATGCCACATGCACTCACTAATCAATTAAACTAAAACTAGAAATAGACAGAAACAACTTTATATTTGACTATTATCTATTTCTAGCTAACACACATTATGACAGTCCTTTGCTTCCAGCCTTATCCATTCTATCATTTGTCTTGTTTATCTTCTAAGCTTCATTGTAGACTTGTCTCTATCATCACATGTTTGACTGATCCTATAATGACAGAGCTTCAACATGTTTGTCTTGTTCTTCTGCAAGTTTCCTAGAAATTAGCTCATTTAAAACATTTGAATACTCATAGATGATATCACTCGAGAACTCTTGAAGTAGATTACTTGGTCGAATACTCAAGAGACTTCTCGATCAGTCCTTTGCTTTGATCACTTCTCGATTGGCTTAGACTTCTCGAATGCATACACTTCTTTGATGACATCTCGATTAGACTAGACTTCTCGATTGACTTGATTTCCTTGACTTCTTGATTGACTCATGACCTTCACTTCTCGAATTACCTCAGTGATGTGACTTCTCGATTAGTATCAATTGGCTTACTTCTCGACTTATTTCTCTGGACTTCTCTAATCATTCATTCTGTGACTTCTCTATCAGTTGATCACTTCTGACTTCTCTAATAGGCTAACTTATCGAATGGTTTCTTGACTTAGAATAATTTCATTCTGCAACTTTTTTATTCTGCCAAAGTCTTCTTGATTTGGTGCATGATTCACCAACTTGAATCTTCTACCATTTATTCTTGACTACATATTTTACAGTAGAAACATGTTTCTAACTGCAATAATACATGAGATATAATAAGTCATTTGCCCTAGAACAAGAAATCTAGAAATGCTTAAACAAGACAAGCATTTAATACATAGTAGGTTTGATTTGTTCCAACAATCTTCCCCAGTTTGGAAAAAAGATAGTTTTACAAATTAATAAAAAGATATCAAGTCTACCTTTGATTTTGTTTGTACTTTTCATATTCATCCTTTTTCTTCTTTTCTACTTCTTCTTCAATTTCATCAATGACCTTAAGAATTTCGAGTCTTGCCATGATTTCTTCAATGAGAATAGAATCCTTCAATGCATCAGCCACAATCTTGAGGGTTAGGGCTGGATAGTCCTTGACAAACTTAAGTCTTACCTTGGTAGTTACTCTTCTACTGAATTTGATCTCAACCCTGTCAGGATCCTTGAAAACTCTTCACTTTCCCATTCTTCTTAACTCCTCGGATCTCCTTTCAATTTCAGCATCCTCCCTTAGCTTCTTTTCAATCATCTCTTTCTTGTAAATTTCCTTGTCAATTTTTGCTTGATATTTCATTACCAGATACTCAGCAATGGCAACCATCTTTAATTTGTTCTCCATACAACTCTTATCATAAAGGCTAATTACCCTTTTTATGTCATGTATAGTAGAGGCTGAGTTATCATAATAGAAAGGTCTTTCTTCACCATCAACAGTAGTTACAAACACTTTTCTGTCTCTTATTTCCACCTTGCAAAAAAAATTTGCTCTCTATTGCTTGATTTTTATTTTGTCTACTTCAACAATTTCCTGGATAGTGTTGGGTCCCGGAAGTATCGTAGAAGGGGGGTTGAATGCGATACTGACAACAATATAAAATTCTTTTCAGAATTTGCAGAATTAAATTATTACTTTAGCTGAGGGTTCGAGTCCTTGTAGTGTTTAGGAGACTGACTTACTAGCTTTCTATTTTCATGATTAAACATTTAAGATATAAAAAATTAGTAAGTAAGTAAATAAGATTTAAGTTAAATATGTATATTAAACTTGAATGGGTGTTACAATATTCGGTAGAATAAACATTTAATTCCTAGAACAAATTTGACATGAATTGTTCTACTTAAGGAATTAAACTCAAACTAGCACAGAAAGTCTGTGAATATAACTTTGCAGACAAATTACTGAATTTGAAAGTTTTTCTACTCCTGAAAAATGAAGCAAAGACCTCATATTTATAGAGGTTGAAAAGCTAGCATGACTCTTCCAATATGACTTAATTTAACAAGAAATAAGCCTTGTATGACTTATTAAAAAGCTGGGCATGACTTTTAGAATTCGGTATGACTTTTAGAATTTTTGGTATGACTTTTCTAAAGTCATATTCAGATTTTCTTTAATTAAAAAAATCGGTATGACTTATTTTAATTAAATAAAATCTGCTCGGTATGACTTATTTTAATTAAATAAATCGGTATGACTTATTTTAATTAAATAAAATCAACTCGGTATGACTTTCCAGAATTCCTTCGGTATGACTCTTGAATTTCTTCTCGGTATGATACTTTTCTCCTGCCAATTCAATTTTCTTTTCCACTTTGTTTGGACACTTGGCATGCTCCCATTAGTTTCTTTATTAAACTTGACCTGTCATTTCAATTCAAAAACCAAAGGGGTCTATTTCGTCTTTTAGTGGATAGGTTCCGTATAAATATTTTTCGACCCACACAGCTTATAATCTTTGATTAATAAATAATAAATTTAATTCAGAAATTATAAAAATAAATATCTAATATTATTTAGATATTTATAAATATAATTTACTAAATAAATAAAATATTTATTAATTAAAATAAATCATTATACTCTAAACTGCGGTCTCCTAAACGTCTGGAACCGAACTCCTTTTGACTTGGAAATGATAAATCAATTACAACCGGGGTTCCACCTTTACGAATATATGAATTTGCATTTCTTCCGTGTCAATTCTTTTTCCGTCTTTTCTTCAAGTCAATACTGTCAGGCATGTTTGACTGTTTCTATAGTTGCAATTAGAAGTACCTCTGTTACTGAAAAAATCTGACTCTTTAAACTAGACAATACTTCTTTTTACCACTGCATGTACCCAGTCAAATATTCAATCTTGGATTCTGACTCTTGTACACTGTATTCCAAACAAACATGTATCCCTTTGAGCTTCCAACTTCTGTCTTATATCATTCTAAAATAATTCTAAATTAATTAATCCTTTAATTAATTTAAGAAATAAACTAATTATGAGTGAATTAATTTACTAATTAAATTAAATATTTAATTTAATTAATTAATAGAGAATTAAATTAAAGTCTTGATTGTAGGATTATTTTGATGTAGATAAAACTCTTCTGTTCTTCAACAATAACCTTTTTAACCACTTGAACTTTTTGATGACGAATCTTCACTAACATTGTTGACATCCTGTGCACTGATCTGGTTCACGGATGACTAACTACAATGTTGATTCTCATTTCTACTGTAGTGGTCTTTGTGTCTTGTCTTGTCATGTCTTGGCTTCTTTTTGTTCTTCCTCTATATTCAATATTTACTATTTACTTCACTTTCTTATCTGCGTTGAGTTGTCATCTACTTATTATAAATTGGACTAGTCATATGACTTTCAGATAGGCTTGATGGGAAGACCTTTGTTAGGCACAATAATCTATTTCCTCTATTTGGGACACCTCACTAGTAGATAATTAGTAGGCTTCTTGAAATTTACTCTAGTAACAGTATTGACCTTTAATTATTGACAAGGCTTCAACTTCTTGATTTGATTCTTCTTCAATTCTTTCCTTATAACTCCATTTGCAGTAACTTTGACTAGAAGTCTTTTTGACTCTTTGATTTTTGAAATCATAGCAGTTTCAGAAACTGTTGGAGCCACACTAGCACCCTGAATTTTGGTAGGTGTGCTTGTATGAATACCAACAGCTTGCTGCTTGGATGGTTTCTTCTTTTCATATTTCTTCTCTTTGATAGAATCCTCTCTCTTTTTCTTGTCATCACTTTCCTTCTTCTTGTCATCTTTCTTTCCTCTCTTATCACTCCTTGAATTTGACTTGTCTTCATTTTCCTTTTTATTCTTGTCTTCATCATCCTTCCTTTTCTTTTTGAGCTCATCATTGGCAAATTTAGAGACTTGACCACTAATGAAGGCTTTTAGCTTCTCAAGAATTTTCATGTCATATTCTGATTTTATACCCTTCTTGTTTTCTAACAGGTCAATCAAGGAAATGATTTGACTCATGTTCCCTTCATTCAGATGCTTTTCTAGCATAAAATGTGCAAGTTTATCTCTCTTGGCTAAATACATAACTCCTTCAGGATCGGTGAATGCCCCAGGAAGTGACTGTGATAGAAGTGGTCTAATGCCTCAGGATTGGTATAGGCTTGATGGGAAGACCTTTGTTAGGCACAATAATCTGATTCCTCCATTTTGGACACCTCACTAGTAGATAACTAGTAGGCTTCTTGAAATTTACTCTAGTGGCAGTATTGACCTTTAGTTGCTGACAAGGCTTCAGCTTATTGATTTGATTCTTCTTCAATACTTTCCTTATAACTCCATTTGCAGTATCATTGATGAGAAGTCTTTTTAGCTCTTTGGTTTTTGAAATCATAGCAATTTCAGAAACTGTTGGAGCCACACTAGATTTTTTTATAATTTTTAATATCTACTAATTCAAAAATTCGAGAAAATTAGAAAAATATATTGGGACGATTTAGGAGCGCCACATAACCGTCTATGTCTTCTCATTTATATATATATATATATATTGATTAGAGATTAATGTGAGATGTATTTTAATTAGGAGATTAATGTTTAAAAATTAGGTTCAATAATAACTATCGGTCCCAAATACCGATCAAGCACCATTGACTACCAAACTTTTAATTTTTCCACTTTAATAATATAGTATAGATTGTTACTTATATTTACAAAAATAAGCTTAATATTGTATTATATTATGTTTTTAATTTTAGGTAATTATTTAAAGAGAAATTATAGAAAATACGTTGTTTTAGAATCTTATTTGCATTTATACAATTTTTTTAAAATAATTGCAATCATACGATTTTTATTACTTTTTCTATACATTTCTACTCTTTTCTTATTCTCATCTTTCATCTTCTTTGTTTTATTCCTTCTTTATTCTTTTTATCTCTTCTCAAACAATATATACATATTGATATGTATAGTACCTGTGGATTGATCTTATCAATGACGAATCATAATTATTTTTTCAGCACCTCTCTATATATTAGGACTTCATAATAACAAAAGTTGATAACTCTCTTTCTATTGATCTTAATTTCTCGTACATAAAGTGAATATCAAGATTTTTACATGCATACATTACAATGATTTTGGAATAAAATTTTTGATTTACTTATTGTTGGTGATGTAACAAAGTTAATAAATTTGGTGAGTTATTTTAATATTATTATGATTGTATACTAACTGTTTGAGGAAATGTCACAAAGAGGCGTGCATTTGCATTTGGTTGATTTAAGTTGCATTTCGTTCTTAAGATATGTAACTGATTCAACCTTTTGATTTTGGTTGTAGAATAAGTTTATTTTGATTAGATTGCAAAAAAGTTGCAACTTGATTTGTTGTGAAAGATATATTTAAAATGGTAGAATTGCAGTAGGCAATCGGTGCAATTTGTTACAAATATTATACTGTATTTAATTATTTTAGAATTCAAAGTTGCATTTGTGGTTGATTTAATATAGTCGCATTTGAGGTTACATTTGATTTAACCAGTGCAACGTGTTATGCAACGCATTATGCAAACAAATATGATTATAACTACCAAATTTAAAGTTGTATTTGTGGTTGCATTTTAATCGTGCAACTTGTTAAGAAACCTATTATGCAACCAAAAAATAATTATTTTGACAAAATTTTAAAGTTTCATTTATGGTTGATTTCGGTTTATTCCAGTTGCAAAACCGTATTTTTGCAATTTTTTTTTGAAAAAACGTATTTTTACAAATTTTTTAAAAAAATCGTATTTTTGTAAAATATTTTTAAAAAGTCAGTATTTTTGCAAAAAATAAATAAATTACTCTTAGGTAATTTTCAAAAATCCCTTATTTAAAAGTAAATTTAGGTCTATTAAACCCTATTGAATATATTAGATATAAAGAATATGGATCATGGGTTAACTTTGAAATGTTTTTTCTAAAATCATAATAAATATATGTAAATAGATAAATTTAATCATTTAATATTAAATGTATAATACACTCAAGTTAATCACTATGAGAAAAGCTTTCCTGCCATTTATTTGATGATCCTTATTCTCTTAAAATATAGGAGAGAAATCAGAAATGTGATTTATACTAATCTTGCAAACCTAAATCAGTGTTCTTCTTTCTTCTGTGTAATATATTTTTCTCAGAATAAATAAAATGAGCAATTATAATTATTTTGATATTTATATACTAATGACATTAGTGTAAGTTTATTTTATGTAAAAACATTTAACTATTTGTGTAATATATAAAAATGATTTATATGTTACTTAAGACTTTAATTTTGATGAGTACATATATTTTAATTTTTGCAATCTAATTTTATAAAAATAATTTTTAGTATTTTATTTTATTATTTTATATATTATAAACTACTGATATAATTATTTAACTTAATATCACCTTAAAAGATAAAAAGTATTTTATATTTATAAATATCGTTCTTATATATTTAATAAAAATAAATTTTTATAATATAATTTATAACAGAAAAAAGAGTAGAGTATCAAATAATACAAATTTGTATGTGTTAAAGAACTTTTCCACCACCTAACTTGTTGGTTGAGTCACGACTCATGAGTGATATGCTCGCAACTCGCAAGTAAGCCGTCTATAAATCTACAATTGAAAATTTAAAGACGACAATTATTTTTTAATATAATAAAAGAGGTTTAAATTTACATACACTATTAATAATAAATAAATAAAGAGTGAAGATCCGTAAGTTTACTTGTTAACAATTTATTTGCGGGTTATTTACGATGAATAGATGTAAATTCGAAAAAAGTTACTTAAAATTCATCTAAATATATAGTGTAATCGAATGAAAATAATTGGATAATTTAAGTAGTAAGCTTTTATGCTTTGTTATAAAATAAATACGGTAAATATATTATTTATTCTCTGTCATTTCAGATTTGAATTTTGTTGTTGCTTACTCCAAAATTTATTAAAATATATAATTATTTGTAAGGTTATAAATCAATTTATTTAAATAAAAATAAATCATATATGAAGGGCTATTTAATTTATTTAATAATTTTTTATGTTTTATAAATAAAGTATATATATATATATATATATATATATATATATTTTATTCGTATAAAATTCTTGTCGAGAACCCAACCAGTCAGGAAAAGTCGTGTAAGAAAAGGACAGAGAATGAGAGAAACAACTCAAATCACAAATCTACAAATCGAACACGTTTTTATATATTCCTCGTCCCTGTTTACAGTCATTTATTTTTTTTATTATAATTTAAAAATAATATATAATTAAAAAAATTAAACTTTTATATTATTAAAAAGTATATATATAATCTATTTTAAAATATATTTTTTAGTTTCTTAAATTTATAAAAAAAATAATTTTTATTTTTTAATCAAAAATTAATCAATTTCACTCAAAAAAATTTAAATAAACATGTAAATAGAAAACAAACGAGTATAAAAAAAACATTTTCTTTTGCTAAATATCAAGAAATTGTATCTAGTAGATTGTAATTTGTATAGCTTATCAACTACTCCTGCCACCTCACAAAGATAAGCTTTGAAACACTTTGATACCCCACATGCATTATTATAATATTTTAATTTTTAATACCATGTTGCAAAATTAAAATTTTCATATGCATCAGGTCTTAAAAGCTTCTTCCTTTTTTTATTTTCTTGTGTTCATGTAACAAAAATAAATAAATTATATGTTGGTGATGAGTGAGTAGTCCTGAATTGCAGAAGGATTGCAAAGACAATGGATTCAAATGGGTTGTTCTCAACTTATTCTCTGTGCAGTGATGCAGCTGGAGTTGCAGGTATTATATTTTAGTGTACCCTTCTCTTTGGTTTACAAGTCAGCTACTTGTTAGGAGTTTATGTTTGGATCCCTGTATATATATGTGTATGCATAATGTTGGGATTTTATATGGTCATATTTCTATAATTCTGTGATTTGCTTTAGAAGTTCAAGAAAGAAAGTAGTGTGTGTGTGTGTGTGTGGTAGAGAAGAGGGATCATACTTTATGTTTGCTTACAAAGAAAATGAAATTTGGATCCTTTTTTATCACTAACAAAGAAAATGACCTCTTTTTTTCATACCGCAATTTATGTTTGCCTACATTGACTGCCTGCCCAGGTAACCTTTGTAAAGTTCACATCTTTTAATACTATCTGAAAATTATCTTGACATGAGAAGAAGAATTTATATTCAAGGAAATTTGGGGAGTTTGTTTATACTTGCACAATAGGTGCACCCTTTGACTAAAACATCTCATGATTTCAAGTTTTAGTTTGACCTAGAACGATTCCTGCATTTAGTGCAAGATAATCAGATTTGCGTTTTGTGATATTGCAGGAAACATCTTTGCTATTGTGCTGTTTGTATCACCAATGTAAGTAGTCTTAGAAGCCTTTCCGGAACTCTATGCAACATTGATATTATATGCAACCTTTATAGATTCATTATTTTCTAAATCTATTTCAGACCAACATTTAGAAGAATTATCAGAAACCGTTCCACGGAGCAGTTTTCAGGGCTGCCCTATGTATATTCTCTCTTGAACTGTTTAATTTGCCTCTGGTATGGCCTGCCTTATGTAACTCCGGGCATCATACTGGTTGCCACGGTTAATTCAATCGGAGCAATCTTTCAGTTAGTGTACATTGTTATCTTCATTGCATGTGCAGAGAAAACTAGAAAGGTAATATAACAACTTGTCTTTATAACGTATGTGGTCAATTACCTATTGCTACAATCTCCATTTAAGGAAGAGAAAGAGCTTACGGAAATTGTTTAGGATGTACAGTCTTTAACTTAATTTTCTTGTTGCTTGCAGCTAAAAATGTTGGGCCTGCTGCTAGGGGTATTTGTTCTGTTTATTGGCATAGTACTTGTTAGCATCAAAGTATTTGACCCTCCATCGCGGCAACATTTCGTTGGATATTTGAGTGTCGCTTCTCTCATATCCATGTTTGCTTCTCCCCTATTCATTATAGTATGTTGATTTTGAAACTGAACTTATCCTCTTATATATTTCACATGCTTTCCGCCACTACCTACCTCCTAATCTTTTCCTTATTGCAGAATTTGGTGATCAAAACAAAGAGTGTTGAATACATGCCATTTTATCTTTCACTTACGACCTTCTTGATGAGTCTATCCTTCTTCGCTTATGGAATGTTTAAGCATGATCCATTCATTACTGTAAGTGTATAGATATTGCTTAAGCCACTTGCACGTTTAATATTCATTAGTCATAGTACTTACTACATTAATCTGAATGTTTTTTCCCTTATTTGTTGGTGATAAGTGTAAGCAAACAATGTAATGATGATGCACCTTTCTTAGTTATGGATTCAAGAATAAGCTTTGGGGATCTTCACAATGAAATGAGATCAGATTATACTAAACTGAATCTGTAATGGACCATTATCTTTAAGGCTTTCTAAAATGGAACTTGAACTTATTTGTTGACTGCTGTACTTTGCTTTAAAGAGCTAGTGCTCATGCACACCGCTCTTAAGCTCAACTTGTGTTTGGATAACAATACAAATACTGATAATTAAAAGGGAAAGTATCAATTGAAATACATTGGTCCCCTCTTAGGCTGTTAACGCGATATGTTCTGTCTCTAGAATGTACCGTAACATTCAAAGATCTTTTACAGATGACCAAAATTGTTTTCTGGTTTAATAGAATATGATATATTAGCTATACAAATATATTGAATTGTTCTACTAACAATTATAGGCAGACAAAAAGATTCAGAGTGTACTATATGATCAAGACATATTACTTGACAATTTAAAGTACAAGATATTTATGAACTGTACTACTACAAGTAGGGATAGAGTATGCTTCCAATGAACCCGGCCACCCCAAACCTTACTCCCTAATGGGACATACTCTGGCTGTCTAGCATGGTCGGTTCGGTTTATAAATTATGGAATTATTAACGAATTCGTATCCCCATATCCTGCTCTAAGAGGAGGATACACCGGGTATGTCTAGTTTGGTTCGGTTATACAATTTTATGGAACGCTTCTTTTGATTTTTAATCAGGTGCCTAATGGAGTTGGAGGTCTTCTTGGGATTATACAATTAGCATTGTATACATACTACAGCAGAATTTCTAGTGAAGGATCAAGAGAGCCCTTGTTAGTTTCTTATGCATAAAATTGGTTGTGGAGTTTCAGCAGAGACCAGAGATTATGAAGTTCTTAGTCAGGACTCCGGGACCAAAATGAAAATATCTAGTTTTCTGGTTGAGTAAAAAGAAGTTCTTTAAGTATTTTTTTTCTTTTTAAAGTTTTCTAAACATCTTTTTTTGCCCCTTAATTGGTTTGCTAGTGGCTGTATGAACACGGTCATGTAATATAATAAACTTTTAATGAAAATTGTTATTGATATTTAAGTTAAAATCAAGTTAAATATCCTAATAATTTTAAATTTAAATTGCAATTAAACCGATCTCAAGTATTGGTTTGTCTGTATGTGTAATTGTCACCACGCACAACTGCACAAAAAAAGAAGCCAGAATCGGATATTCTCTTTTAGGTTCTTGCGTTAGGTAATCTTGGTCAGAATATTCTTGTATAGTTATTGTATACTCCTCCCTTTCGCATATATTAATTTTATTTTTTAATATATATTCTTTTAAAATATTGTCCACATATAAATAATAAAATAAATTAAATATTTTTTTGAATAATTTTATAAGTTTATAATTATAGTAATATCTATTTTCAATAATTCTTGAGGTGAGTAAGAACCCAAATCAAGATTTGAGGCTACAAAAGATAAGCAAATTAGCATGATACTATAGGGGTGTTTGGCTTAGCTTATAAGTAATAAGTTACTCCCTCTGTCCCAACCAATTGTTATCACTTTTTTTTCACTTTCTGGCACGCATTTTAAGGTGGATTTTAAGAATAGTTCCATAACTTATTTTTAAAAAATTCTTTTTTTGTATAAAAATAGGATTGTTCTATATTTATACAAAAAAGGAAAATTTCAAAAATAAATTATGGAACTATCCTTAAAATTCACCTTAAAATGCGTGCCAGACACCCCATTTTGAAATGATAACAACTGGCCGGGACGGAGGGAGTATCTTTTTTTAAAAGTATTTTCAGATTTTTTTTGAAAATTAATATTTATTTTAGAAATTTAAGACCAAATCTTATTTCCAAATTTGAAAATAAGTTACTTATTTTCAGAAAAAGTATATATATACCAACTTTTTCAGCTTATAAGCTGCTTATAAGTTTAGACAAACGGAGCTATTTCATCTTGTTCAATAATGTATATTAAAAATATTTTTAATCAAACACTTTAATAAATTAATATAAAAAATTAGGCAAACGTGCAAACTACCTTATCGTGAAAACTTAATATTCTTTCTCTTTTTTTATGAAATATAATAAAAATATAATATATTTGCATAACCAAAATATAATAAATTTTTCAAAATAAAAAAAATAAACATAATTGAAAAAGTGATTTTTTTTATTTGCTGAACCCATATATAATAAATAAATTTTGCAAAACTTAAAAAAAGACATAATTAAAAAAATAAAATTTTTATTTGCAGAACCCATATATAATAAATTTGACTTTAATTTTTTTTTTTGCAGAACTTTAAAAAATAAACATAATTTAAAGAATAATTATTTTCATTTGCAAAGCCTAAAAAAATAAACATAATTCAAAGAATAATTATTTTCATTTGCAGAATCCGTGTACAATAAATTTGGTTTGCATTATATATTCTTTTTAAAATAAATTTGGTTCTGTAAACATAAATTTAAAAAAAATTAATATTACATTTTTATAATAAAATTATCGATTTTATACATAATCAAATTATTTATATATATATTTAATTATAATTATTATATAATATTTTAATATAAATAATTTGCAGGTCTCTCAGTAACATGGTTTGCACTTTGCACTAGAGTGTTACTCTTAAAAATAAAATCAATTACTTTTTTAAAAAATAATTTAAAAAAGAAAACCAAGAATAATGTATGGAATAATAGGAGAGACCCTACACAAGTGATGATCCAATAAAGGAATGAGCAAGTTAGAATCCTAGGCTTTCCTCATAATTAGCATTAGCACAAACAATTCTCGATACCTTGGCCGCCAAGTTCGTATATATATTATTAATACTCCTCCTAAGTTTATTTTGCTTAGATTTTCTTCTTCATAGTATACTCCGAATAATTTATATTACATTTTATTTATAGGAATAATATTTAAAAAAAATTATATACAAATAAAAAAACATTCAAACAAATAATCAATATATATTGAGCACACTGTTAAATTTTTGGATCCCTGCAATTGGTTTCATAGCAATTAGAAAACATGTGGTTAAAGAAGAAAACGAATATGACAGTAAAGGAAATGAAATATCTTCGGAAAACCTTGAAAGAAGAATTATTACGATCTCGTGAAGGACATGAAGACGATGGTGAATAAAATCACCCATACAAATTGAATAACATGTTTTCAGTTTGGTGATTCATTTCATTTATTCGTCAATTCTCGTGTCTCCGTGTAAGTCTCATGTGAAGAAAACTATGAGTTCAGGTATTTTACTCAATTTCATAAGTTATGTGATCAAATGTATGTTTGTTTCAAAATTTTACCATGTTTTTTTTATGTATTTGATGCAAATCTTGTATTTGTACATATATTTATCACTCACTAATTTGTAATGCACTAACTCGGGGGTTTTTACGAAAATAACCTCCCTATTATAATTAATAGGGCATGGTCTGCGTACATCTTACCCTTCTCAAACTCTGTTCTGAGCGGAATATACTTGAGTATGTTATGATGATGATGATATTGAGCACCATCGGATATTTATATGATAAAAGGTTTATCCTAGATCCATGTCTTAATTCGATTTTGGCTACTTAATTATTTTTAAAAAAAACCTACTTATATATTAATATTAATATTAAATAAATAAATAATAAATATAATAAATACCCCATGCCCCGCGGACTCATGTAAAAAGTCACATCTAGAAACAAATCACACTTTACTTGTCTCGCTAAAACACTCTCCCCCCCCCCCCCCCCCCCCCCAATCCCCCAAAACCCTAGCCTACCACTCTGCTTCTTCCCCCAAATCATCCATCAATTAGCCCTAATTTCTCCAATTAATCAATATTAAGCTTCATTGATCGATCAATCCAGGCGTTTGGGTGCTTCGATTTGGTTCCCGTAAGTTTTCTTCGCCTTTTTTTTAAATTTTTTAGCCAATCTAGTGATTTTACATGATTTTATTCAGTTTTTTCATCTGGGTTTGTGTTATTTGTTGTTATATGTGTGTATATTTATTGGGTTTTGAGTGTTAGTTGATTTGATTCATGTGGGTTGTGTTTACTGTTTGATTTGTGTTTTTTGGATGGTGGGTTTGGTAGAGTTGTGATTTTGTGTTGAATTTTGTATCTGGGGTTTGTTCTAATTGTTGTGTGTATGTATATGTGTGTGTGTATATATTGGGTTTTGTGGAACCCTTGATTTATTTTGATGAGATTGATTTGCTGTGTTGATTGTGGTTTTAGGGAGCTGTTGTTGAATTGAATTGTTGTGTTTGTGATATTGTTTCGAATTGAAACATAATTATAGCTTACTAGTTTGTTGGGTTTAAGGATTATACTTTTGGGCTTCATATAATTTTTTCGGAGTGATGTGACTTGGTGTTAGCAACACACAGTAATTTAAAATAGTTTTTATAAGTTGGTGATACTTCATTAATAAGCGCAGCTTGATATAGTTGTATGAATTTTTTTGTAAAGATCATCATGTATTTATTCTATCTAGTGGTTGTGATATCTTTTTTTGGGATCCTGTTTTTATATTTACATTCCTATTATGTGGCTGGTTTTGAATTTTTATGTTATTACTTGAAGAGCTTGACTGCTCGAGACTGAAATTTATGTTTTATTTGATGTCTCTGCAGTGGCACATCCCATTGTTTTGCTGTATGTTGGTTTATTATAAGCTGCGATAGTGAGAAGTATTCTCTCAGCAGTCCCCTCGTTGCTTGCAGTTTCCATCATGACTGTATCGGATAGTTTACCTAAACCGAAGTTGAAGATCAAGTTCTCCTCTAAAACAACTGAAGTTGTGCTAAAAACTGGGTCTTGTGAAGCTAGTAAGCAGCTGTGGCTAAATGAGGATTGTGTTGGGAACATTTCTTTTAATGGAAACAAGGAATCCACGAGGAAGGAATCACGAAAAGCTGCTTCTCACTCTTCAGACAGTTTAAAATTGTATGGTGCTGATAGCCTAAAAGGTGGATCTCCTGCGCAAAGCTCTCTGAAGCGTGGACCATCTGGGGTTATAGATCCTGTTTTAAATAAAAGACAAAAGATGGACCGTAGTTTGAAGCGCAATTGTGGCAACATTCTGGAAGCACTGATTAAGCATCCTGCTGCGTTTGGTTTTTGTGAACCGGTTGATCCTGTCAAGTTGAATATTCCTGATTATTTCTCAGTTATTCCTAAACCTATGGATTTGGGAACAGTGAGGACCAAATTGCAGAATAATATCTACTTCACTATTGCGGAATTTAAGGATGATGTCAAGCTGACCTTCTCTAATGCTATGCTTTTTAATCCTTCTGAAAACTTTTTTCATAAAAATGCGAAGAAACTAGATAGCATCTTCAATATTAAATGGAAAGCTCTGGAGGCTAGATTGAAGCGTGAGAGCCTAATTCGTGAAGAGAGTTGCCTTGCAAGTTTCGGGGAAAGGAAAACCACAGAAGCAATGCATCTCGGCCTTAGAGAATCTCCATTGACGGGAGGATTAGCTCCTATGATGTCTATGCCTTTTGAAGAAAAGAAAAAGCTGACAACAGAACCGGGGGAAGCAAAGATGATAAAAATTACCAATAATCTGAAGATTTCATATGCAAGGCCTGCAAATGTAAGTTTTTTATATAGATAAATGCTCAAACTTTCAGGAGGTTTTTTGTGGATTGTTGATTGCTGCAATTCAGATATCTGCCGTTATGCTTGTAAAAGCTGGTCATTATTTATTAATATATACTTTATTCTTTTTATGCATAGGAAGGCTTTTATAAATTTTGTTCTATGGTTTGTATCCCAACGCTGAGATTTACTTTTTGTGGCATTTTTTAATTGATTTGTATCTATTTCTTCCACAGGAGGAACCTGTACAAAATAGCAGGTACTCAGGAAAGGTCTTACAAAAAGGTATGAAGTGCCATATACATTTCTACTTCATGCCTGTTTATAGGCACTAACTGAAATGTGTCTTATAGGCACAGTCAATGGTAATAAGAGTACTTGTGGTTCTGTTAAAACCATAGCCTCTTTGAACGTGGTTGCTACTAGACGCCGTTCATGTGGCAGTTTGAAATGCCAGTGCAGCCCTCAGAATGGTTATGCCTATGAATCCTGCAAGAGTAAGTTTAAAATGCCTTGTGCTGTCTCTCTTTTAGTTTTTAAGGTTGAAGGGTTAACCTTTTATTTTTATATTCAGAATTGCCTTCTGCAAGATATACGGGACAACATTGTGTTGCTTCCAAAGCGGTAAGTTTACTAATATTTTTTGTTTTGGTTGTGTGACAAACATAACGCTCTTTTCTATTTTTTTTTTCTTTTTATATTCTAAATGCATTTTATATGGTCCAGGAGCATGAAAGCAGTTTAAAATCAAATACCTGTAAATCAGATCCAGAATCTGATGGTGAGGATGATTTGTTTTGTCTTCTGATGTTTTATCCTTTTCACTGTAACTAAATTTTTGGCATGCTGATGGAGTTGGATTTACAAATTGTGATATGATTTGAAGTGTCTGTAAGTGCATTGGATGAGGAAAATAACTGTTCTAGTCCTCAACCATCTAGCCTTGGTACAACTGCTGCTTCTGCTGACGGTTAGTTGCTTTTTATCACAAGAATGTCAACAACTTGAGCCTTCTCTTTTCTACAATTTAATTGTATTAAATATAATAAATTGCATCTATTGTTTAACACTTTAACTATCCAACAGGCTGGACTCCTGCTATTGATCTTCAGTTGTCTCCAAAGAAAGCCCTACGTGCTGCGATGCTAAAAAGCCGCTTTGCTGACACTATATTAAAGGCAAAACAGAAGACACTTCTTGATCATGTAATATAATTTTTACTTCTTGGTATATATATGGTGTACATGTGTAGATTATTAACTACAAAGTAATTGCCTGAGGCAGTATATAACTTGCTGCAAGCCTTTTCTTACTGAGGTTATTATTTATATCCAGGTTGATAAGGTTGATCCCATAAAATTGCAGCAGGAAAAAGAAAAATTGGAGAGGCAACAACAAGAGGGTGAGATGGATCAACTTAAACTACAGCTCATCTATTTATATCCAAGCATATCATCTATACTTTATGTTTGTTAAGCTTCGGCATGACTTTTTTTTGGTGTATGAGAAGTGTCGAACTAAAATCTATCCATAAACTTGGAATTTTGTTAACAGAGAAAACCAGAATTGAGGACCAAATCAGAGCTGCTAAAGTTGCCTCATCGTTGAAGGCTCAGGAAGAACTGAGACTACGGCGGGAGAGAGAACGAGAAGCAGCTCGTATTGCACTACAGAAGGTTTATTGGTTTCCTTATACATTCAACTTTGATATTATATTGATGTGTTGCTTGTCACCAAGTCACTGACATAACTAACTCTCACTTTCCAGATGGAAAAGACTGTTGAGATAGAGGACAATATGAAGGTTTTGAAGGAACTTAAAGTACTCTTCGAAGCAAGTCAGGGTAATAAAATTGGAAATGTTATGGAACAGATTGGCCTTTCCATAAAGAATGATTGCATGGATTACGAAGACGAGGAAGATGGACTATTTTTGCATGACTGGGAGGAGGGACAAATATGCAACTAGCAGCTGATCCCTGTAAATTTTTTTGGTTGTTTTGGGGATAATACTGGACATAAAAGAGGTTTTGTATTTTGAATACAAGGAATTTATATTTCTATAAATATAAATATTCCATCTCAAGAAAAGACAGTTGACAGTCGAAGATAACGGTGTCTGAGCACTGTTCTCTAATAATACATGATGCCGGATATATCTGACCAAGACCCAGGATATCAATAGCTCATAACCTTCTTTGTACATGTCAATGTTCCTGTATATATTTTATGTTGTAATGTAATATGTATATTAGATTATTAGGTAGTTCATCTTTGCAGTGAGTAGTTAAAACATAAAAGAGCTCAGTTAGATATACAATATTTAATGGAGTTGCGACTGTGTTGTATCTGTAGCTTGTTGGGCGGCAAATTTGACTTTAAATATTGGATGTATGTATGTGAACTATTCACATTTAAAGTGAAATATACTTGTAGCCTAGAGGATCAAGATGCTTGCAGCCCATGTTCCGATGGCTAATATATGTAATGTTAAAACTGTTATTTCTATAATATAACATTAATTATAGATACTTTGTAAGGCTATAAGCTTAATTATTCAAAAAATAAAATAAAATTATAGAGTGCAATGTTGAAGGAGGTGCTATTTCTATAATATATGCAATGTTAAAGGTGGTGCTATTTATGTAATATAGCATTAATTATAAAAAATAGCACTCCAATGCAATGTTAAATGAGGTGTTAATTTATTATTATAATATAACATAGAAAAATGTTATACTTAATTTTATATTTAGAACCAAAGTATAGATGTAGATAGCCATGCAAGTGGGAAATTGGAGGGAAATTAATATAAAAATAAGTTTTATTGTTAGTTTTATTTTAAAATAAGGTATTGGAGTAACTGTTGTATTGTATAAATATATGGCGTACCAATCAGGCGAAAACTTTTTAGTGTGGGAACCGTAAAAACTTTTATTAAATTTTGCAGAATCATAAAAGAAAATGCAAGAAAAATGTTTAGATAAACTTTTTATTATAGCTTTGCAAATAAAATTATGGTTCTGCACTATTTTTTTCCATTTTTTATTGTCTCTGCAGAATTTAGTAAAGTTTTTCACGGGCAGCGGAGGGTTACCCATCAATATGTATATAACATTGTATACAAAAGTTGATATTTTATATTGCGTCTCCAATGTTTTATATTTCGTTTTAAAACAATTGTCATTTTGACCTTTTATATAATTTTACAATTTTTTAAAAGAAATTTTCAAATAAAATTTAATACTAAATTTTTTTTTAAAATAATTAAAAAACAATATATAAAATTACTTTTTTATGTGCATTAAAATATATGTAAAAACTCAAAGGAACATATATCAAACGGAGGAAGTGCTCCATTTCTTTTACAATAAGGATTTCAAGGGACAAACTTCACAATACATATTAGCTCAAATTAATATTCTTGCTAATGCTCAAATTAATTTTTGCCTTTTAAATTACAGAAGTGAACAAAAATTATTCTTTTTGTAGAACGTAGACATGTTTGTCTAATTATTTTTGTATATTGGGAGTATTTTAGATTTTATTTTAAAAAAATTTCTCACCATAAAAACAAAGCAAAATCAAATGATGATTATTTCTATATTTTGTTGATAATCATACACAAAAGTATCCCATTATTTCGAAGTGTTTTAACTTTATATCTTTTTTAAATAATTATAATACTCTTTAGTAATTTAAAAAGAATTATAATTATAAAATCAAAATAGTTTGAGATATGAAGTTAAATTAGTTCAAGGTGGGTAGGTTGATGTGTAGTTGTCCGGTTGCATGAAATTTATGTTAAATATTTAATACTGTGGTGCCGAGTTTGAAAAATGAGAGAAGAGAAAAGAAAATTTTAAAATTTTTTTCACGAGTTGTTCTCCCGAGTTTTTCGAAAGAGAAGAGAAAAGAAGTAGAGAGAAACTTTCCACAAGTTTCTTCTCAAAAATGGGATGATTGAGAGAGAAATTCTCACACTTCTTTTTAAATAATACCCAACATATTTTTTTCCAAAATTTTCTCTCCCTTTACAACTATAAACTCGGGAGCACATTAAAGAAATTTTTTATGCTTCTTGTTAAAGAATAGTATAATATTCATTTGGGTCTCTCTCTAACACCTTAAGATTTTAGATGAGCTGGTTACTCAACATGGTATTAGAGCCAGGTTGGCAAGGATCACATGTTCGACTCCCTGTCTCCCCCAATATTTTCATAATTTATGAGGGACACAAGGACAAAAACTATGCCCAAAAATTCAAAAAAATGGGATTTCGAGTGAGGGAAAATATTAAAAAATAGTATAAAATCCATTTGGTTCTCTCTCTAACTTCTCAAGATTTTCGATGGTTACAAGTTCGACTCTCTATCACCCCCAATATTCTCACAATTTATGAGGGACATGAAGGCAAAAACATGCAAAAAATGGGTGACCGTGATTTACTCTTCTACCAAAAAATGAGATTTCGAGTGAGGGAAATATTAAACAATAATATAAAACTCAACACTTCTTTTCTCTCCCATTCTCTTCTCTTTTGTTCTTTTCTTCAATAAAAAAACTCATGATAAACCCGAAAAGAAGACTACTCGTCTCCATTATGAATTATGATAAGGTTCATAGAGAGGAGGCTAATTGGTTAGCGTTGGTCCACAGTCAAATATCGTTGGGGCCGTGTCCACCTGTCAAACTTCATACCACTTATTTCTATTTCTATTCTCATTTCGGCTGGGGAGAGTAATGAACCCAATAAAAATGATAAACATGTAACCATCAATGTATTGTGAAATGGATTTATTAACCACTGAACAAATCCCTTCGAGCAAGAGTTGCCAATAATCTGAACATATTGTCCTATGTGTTCGGTTTTCTATTGGATAAATATGCAACAGTAAGATAACTGAGATGTAAGATAACTTTTTTACTTTTTATTTAAAATACTTTAAAATATAAGTAGCCTATTTTTTGACTAATTTGACTTATAGAGGATAAACCCTCAATCACTTGGACTATCCAACCGTGCTCTAAGTAGTCTATTTTAAATGAATCGAAACGGCCTGTTCATCTTTTATCTACTCCTTGTACCACTTTGTATGTATTTATAATATATATATATATATAATCTCACGAGAGTAATCATTTTTGAATGATTAGTTATTTGATTTACTTACTCGGTTAGATCTATAAAGTTTTTCTTCTAGATTTTTTAATTATTATATTATTTAATTTATGATGTATATATGAAAAAGGGAGACTAAAGTGATTCACATGGGTCAAATTCACCAAGTACCTGGAGTCTAGACTCTAAAGACTGGGCATGGTTATCTTATTGTTCAAATGAAATCCAAATACCACTTGAACGAAATTATAGAATTTAAATATATTTTAATTATACAATTTTATGATTTTTCACACTTGAAAATATATTATATATTATATAAATATAATATATATTTGTAAAATAAAAGATTAAAAAATATTTATTTTAAATTTATCAAAAAGTAAAAAAAGTGAATATAAATTTATATATTTTTTAAAAAATATAAATATAAATATTATATATGCACATATAAAATTTATTTTATTTTATTTTTCCATTTAGACCTTGAGATTTTTTATATAATTATTATAACATGCATTTAAAGAAAATATTATTTTTTCATATTAGTCCAAGTCAATCATGGATAAATAACGCAGTAACGCGCACACACTTGCCACGCAAATCTTTTTACTTGCCCACAATATATGCATACATACATACATGCACTATTCTGTGACTCTGTGTCTATAATAATATTCAAACTTCACTCCCACCCTTTAGTTTTAAATCAAGAAAGTTACCATCTTTCCTTAATTTGCAGACACCCCATTATTCATATACCTTAAAATTTTCATCTTTATAAATTTATAGAGGCCCCAAGTAATAATTGTGTGTAATCATGCCTTCTGGTGCAAAGAAGAGAAGAATTGCTAAGAAGAAGAAGGGTCTGCAGATGCCTTCAAGCAACCCCAATTCTTCAGTTCTGTCTCAAGGTGCTTTCTTTTTTGTTTTTATTAGTTGTTTGTACTAATTTGTGTATGCCCTTTTGTTATTTTATCAAGATTTTGGGATTTTTGTTATGGGATTGTTTAATAAATTTGTATGTACACATATAAGTACTTGTTTGACTTTGATTTGTATATATTTCACTTTTATCAATCCTCACTCATTTATAGTAGTTTGTGTGTGTGTGTTTTTTCCCCCCCCTACTAGTCTAATGTGTGTGTGAAGTTGTTGGTTTATATTGTACTCAATATTTAGTATATTAGCCTTAATTTGTGTGTCTGAAGTTATTGGTGTACATTGATTATTTCATATTAGCCTTTGTGTGTGTAAAGTTATTGGTGTACATTGATAATTTCATATTAGCCTGTGTGTGAGTGTGTGAAGTTATTGGTGTACATTGATAATTTCATACAGTATTAGCCTAAATTTGTGTGTGTGTGTGTGTGTGTGTGATGTTATTGGTGTATATTGATAATTTCGTATTACCTTGAATTTGTGTGTGTGTAAAGTTGATGGTGTATATTGCTATTTTTAATGTGTGTTTCTGTTATGTTTTCATGAAGTCTATATTTGCGTGTGCATGAAGTGTTTTGAGTGCCTATGTGTGTGTATGCGGATTGCTGAGTATCTTGAATGAATGTGTAGAATTTGTTTATTACCATTTTTTATAAACCTTGTTAAATTCTTGTCAAAATCATTTAATTTGGGATAGGGAACTGTTGGGTTTCATAATCAACCTGTTTGATCTGATTTCTTGATGGGTATATGTTTATTTGTTTTCTTTGGTTTGATTTTGTATTGCTTTATCGTGAATAGACGAAACTATGGTAGGGAGTGATGATGTGCAACATTACGATGACAAAGGGAGTGATAGTGGCTATAGTGGCTCTCCTGCATCTCAGGAACATCTTAACTCTGAGAATCCATTTGCGGAAAGCAATGAGAAAGAGGTAGAGAAAAGAGAAGTTGGTTCATCTGGTCAGTTGGCTGTTTCAGAACAGAGTTCTCGGGAAGTAGGAGTTAGTTCTGGAGAGAATGTTATGACGAAAGAGAGTATTGTTCAGATTGAATGGGAATTGAAGTCGGAGGAAGATTACGGAAGCAAGGAGGGAAGTATTGAATCCAAGGAAGTGAACACTGGAGGGTCTTCAGGGAGCTCTAGCTCAAGTTCTGGAAGTAGGAGCAGTAGTATCCGTAGCAGTTCAGATGACGAGTCTCATGTTGAGAAGACGACTGAAATGGTTGAAACTGGACAAGTTAATACCAGCATTTTAGCTGGAGAAAACTGTAATGCGGCAAGTAAAAGTGCCTCCGTCGTAACTCCAGATAAGGCTTCGCTGATAGAAGACGTAGTTCAAATAGATGAAAGTTCTTTTGGTGACCATCCTGTGATTCCTGTGGATGATAAACTGGAAGTTCAAGAAGTGGGTTACAAACTGGAAGCTCAAGTAAGTGCTGATAAAAATTTACCCAGTTTTGATAATGGCACTGGAGTTGCACCGATTCTGATAGATTTGGGATCAAGGAAAGTGGAGGATAAAGTGGTTTTAACATCAGAAGAAAAACCAGCAATTCCCGTGGATATAAATAATTCGGCTATGGAAGGCAAGGATGCCAAACTAATGCTGTCCATTAATGCTCCCACTGTCCATGCTAGTAAAGATGCAGATCACATTAAAGTTTCTGATAGTCCTGAATGTTCTGAAAGCCAGGTATGGCTTTCTGGTTCCTGCTCATAGAGTAATTTTGTTTCATTGCTTAAAGTTTAGATATGCCTAACTAATATTTGTAAAGACAAAGGATTGCAGAATATATATGTTTATTATTTTGAATATCTTGCAGCCTCTTATAGCCTCAGCTCCACAAGCAGTGCAAAAAACATCCTTGAAAAGTTGTTGTGGAATCTTTGAGCTCTTTACAAGTGCTGATAGATGATAACAGGTGTGTGGCTCTATATGATTATGTATAGTTCAGGTTTCACATAATTAGAGTTTATGTTTCCATATTTTAAGGTTATATTTTACCTGCATATAGCTTTACATCTGCTAGTTTTGTGAAGAAATAATAGTTATACATGATAGTACATATCTTGATATGGTCTTGGTTATTTATTTTGTATTATAAGATATCAGGAATAAAGTTCTACACGTAGCAATTAAATGTTATACGCATGCCCTCTTCAATGGTTTCATATCTTCTTTTAGTCGTGTCAATGTTGGACAACTTGTGTTGGACAACTTGTAAAACCGATATATACTAGACTTGAATTTGCGGGGTATGTCTTTCATAAGCTGGACTGGTCATATTTGAAATGGACCTGAAGTTGACCTGTATATAAAATTCGAAATTAGTGGTCAACTCTTAAAACCCAAATACATCCATATTACCGTCTAGTTGATTGTTTAAAGAGAAATGAAAGCCAGGTGTGGGATTGGGTATGGTCATGACATGACTTGATATGTTGTATAATATGTGTATTTTGATTTTAATAGAAAGTATTCAGAGAATACTAAAATTGCTCCTGTGTTATATATCAGTTACATATCCAATAATCATAACGTTTTTGAAAATTAAAATGTGACACTTAGATCGTGTCTGAGACCCATACCGAGTCCGAGTACTCTTCTTTCTTGTGCCGGTGAGGAAGTTGTGGTATTTCTCTCTCTAATGATTTAATTTCTATATATTAAATATAGCATTACTAATTAACGGATATACCCGTTTTTGATACCCATTAGATAGATATTCAATAAAGAGTGGCTGATATTAGTTCTTAGTTTTTGTCTGAACATGCATATATTCAAATAACATAGGTCAACAACGTCTGTAATTTTTTTTGTTCTATACTGGTTCCCAACCAGACATGCTATCGACTTGCGAATTCCATTTTTTTCTTGTCCATTTAATCTGCAAATCATCGAATTAAACCAATTTGTACTTACTTCACCGGAATCATATTGTTTTCATGATCATAATATATACATCTTCAGTAGAGAATTTATTAAGCATTTGGGAATCATAAATTTGGGACACTAGTAATGTATGTGGATCAACCTTAATTTTTTTTTAAAAATAAATAAATAATGGTTTGATTTAACATGCATAAATTACCAACTCCGTACTACCTCTACTAATAATGAAGATTAAACTATAATTTGAAATCAATAAATATTGAATCTATGATGTATTATTTAATTGAAATTAGTTTCAAGTCATTGTATTAGATTTGTCGATGATGAATGTATAGAGTACTCATCTTGTCCACACTATGTTAATTATATCTTGTTGCCCTTATTGCATATGATTTTATTGTGAAATGTAATTCTTGAGAGTTAATGAAAGACAAAAGTTTAAAAGCTGTTCTGTTCTGGTTACCTTTTTTTTTTACAGAAATTACATATAGGAGTTTTGACTGGAGCAAGGAAGCAACATGGAGCATATCTTAGCAGCGTGTGGACTTGTTCTTGTTGTCTCCATAAATTTCCTACTAAAAGATTATTGGCAAGATCTGGCTCTGGGAGGAAGTAATTAGGTTCTGAGTAATGGTAGTTCTATTTCGGTAGGCAGTTTAAAATAACACATTTCAGTTATAATGCTTTTGTACTGTAATCTTTCCTTGTAGTTTTCACTCTTAGATTTATTTCAAATTTTATTTGCTAAATTTATTATGAGCCTTGTAGTTATCACTTATATGTTATTTATGAGAGTAAATAGATGTGTCTACCGCAGACTACAATACTTGGAAACTTTACAATGACAACAAGGGTATATGCTTACATTGATATCATGTTATGAATATGTTTACTCATGTGTAATCACCTTGTGAAATATAAATTAAAATGTAGATTTGAAAATTATTTGGCAAGGTATCTCGTATGTGGGAGGGCAATGGTCATTTAATTTAGTTTGGATGCTGTGTTGTGCGGTATATATGTATCATACTTTCATAATCAGACCTTGAGCCCCTGTAGTTGTGGATGAGATAGTCACTAGCAACATGGCACATTTGAGATTTGACCATGAAAATAGAATGCAACAGAATGGAAATAGATGGTCACATCAACAGTCATTTGATAAGCAAACTAATCAATTGACAAAAAGTACCAACATAAAACTACAGTGATGAAATTGGTTGACTTCACAGTCAAGTATAATTGTGCCTGATACATGAGTGAAACCAGTAATTTGCTCTCTCTTTGATACCTGGATATTCATCACAACTTTAACCATTTCAGCTTGTTTTAGTGCAAAAAGAAAGACATCATCGAATAAAACTGCGATCTAAACTAGTGAAAAGCCTGCCTGCAGCTAATAGCAGTGTATAAATTAGAGATGACGGTAGCAGCGATTACACTGGCTTTTGCTATATCACCTTCAATTGTCCTACTTATTTGCCTGATTCGTCTAGCTATCTGCATTTTATGGCTGCGGAGATCCATATTTTGCAATACCTCAGTTTAACAACTTGGCTATATATTGTGCGAGCTTCTTTGCTCATCATGATTGAAAGCACTTTCTGCAACTTTTGGGATATGTCCCTGCAGATGCTGCTGCCTTTTTGCTCCATCGACTATAGCTCTCACTGAATATGCAGTAGCCTCCTGTGAAATTTTCAATGCAACAACAGCCTGCCTTTATAAACTTCTCTTTGAAATTCCAAAGCTTTTACTGCATTTCATTTCAGCTTTAAGTCTAGCTTGCAGTAGGGATTTCAACTTAATCCCAACTGATAAATCCTCAATCCGTTCCAACCTGATTGGATTTGGCCAAACCCGAAAGAGTTTGCATTGAGGCAAAACGAAACCACAACCCAACCCAAAAAACCCATTTCAAGCTCAAACCCCAAATATTGGTAGAAAGTTTTGACTGTGATAACTGACAACTCATACTTATATTAAGAAAAATCATATTCCCTTATTAAAGTGACTAAAGTCTCTCGAGCCCAAGGTTTCAAATTCAAAAGGAAATATTATTACGATTTTCATATAGGAACAAAAATGAAACTAGGTTCGAGCTCTCACGATTAAGTCATAAATCCTAATAAGCTCGGCTGGACTAAAACTCGAAAAGCTGATTTTAGCTCGAATTGACTAAGGGCCGTTTGGATCATGGGATAATGGAAATGTAAAATGTATTAGAATCCTATTCTCATTAACCATATTCAAATCCCATGATCCAAATGACCCTTAATATAGTATAAAAACTCAATTGGGTTAGTGAGATAAATAATTCGAAAGCTCGAGTTCGGCTTGAATTACATAATAGGAATCAGATATAAAACATCAATCACCATATTGCATCAAGAAATGCACATAAGACCGATAAAACATCATCCTATTCCTTAAATTTAATCAAATAACAAACTAAAGAACCATTAATCACAAATTAAAATTAACTAATTTACTCTTATTAATTAACTAGTAAGTACTGTATTTAAAAAAGGATGACCCAAGCAACTTGGTTCTTACAACAAATGTGTTAGTAACCTTAATTATAATAAGGGTTTTTACTACATTTGATGAGTTGACAATCTTTCGATGGTTCCCTTCTCACTAATAATTATTATGCCCCCGTGTATACACAAAAAATTTTACCAATAAAAAATTGACAACTTATCAAAAATTAGTTGTTAGTGTGTGCCCATTATAATAATACACGACATTCACGTTTAACAACCTTATAATAGTTGATGTTTTGTGTGGATATAAATATAGTTGTATATATAAGCTGTATTTTCCATGGCTAATAGTTCGTAAGCTAGCAACAGTATAGGTAGTACCTTAGAGATTTTCATTTTCCCAAAGCTTTATAAAACACACACACACACACCGCGTATATTGGTTTTATTGATTATTGGGCCTACTCTTGGAAATTAACTGGGCCTGCTTGAGTTTGGCAGCCCAGTTCCTTGTTGGTTGATTTGTTTGCCCGGAGTTTTGTCTGACCCACTATTTTTCTTAAAGTCAACTGAGTTGTACCCATGCCCAAATTAGATTGCCCATTGATTTTTTATACGGTTGGTTGATCGGATAGTTTCATAAATTATTTTTTATAAATAAAAATTTAAATATTAAAATTTTATTAAAAACAATTTATAAATTATGTGGTCAATATATCTTAATATACGTACTAAAAGTCAAGTAAACATCTAATTGAAATTATCAGGCCGAAAGGAATAGTCGATGGACAATACGTGAATATTATTGTACTATCACTTGTTCTAATTGAGATTATCAGACCCAAAGGCGTAGTCGATGAACAACATATACTACCTCTTGTTGGTCCCAAAGGGACGGAGGAGGCTAGGTTTGCCGAAAGATGGGAGTATATAGTTATTTATCTAATATATTTATATTATACATTTTTTTATAAAATTTATTTTTATTATTAAATATCATGTATATATATAAATTTTTATTAGTTACTTTTTTAATATTATTAAATATTACTTATCTAATATATTTGTATTATACTTTTTTTGTAAAATTTATTTATAATTTATTTTTATTGTATGCATGTATAAATAATTTTATATTTTAAAATAAATAATATATTTTAATAAATAATATATAAAAAATATAAAGAAATTTTTTGGGATGCTAAATATTGAAGTGTTTTTTAAAAAAAAACAAAGAAAAAAATAAATTATTTTTGATGATGTGGAATCGGTTTAAAACATGCCATTCATGGGAGATGCTACAAGCCTACAATGGAAGCACAGGAGTTTGGAGTCAACTCATACCCTCACTACGACAGCATAGAATAGAATAGAATATAACACTAGTCACTAGCCCAGCAGGCATGAACAAGGACGGTCCGACAAGCACTCAACTGACTTCTCAAACTAAATAACACACAACTATACACACACACACACACAACTATACATACACTAACCTCCAGCTCTCATCTCCACAAGGTAACTATCTAAATTCATGTATATGTATGTATGATTATACTTTATACACATGCAGCTAGCTTAGACTATGATTATAAATCTGAGTATGCACCTTAAGCTTTGCCTTGTCTGTTTGGACTAGTTAAATTTAACTTGATGGAATTTTCATAGTGTTATGGCTTAGTGTAATAAAGCTTTTCAGCAAAAAACTGTTGTCGTTGTCTGCAACATTAATACTAAACGGAGTCTTATAGTGTAATAAAAAGTAGAAACAATCACCCTTTGCATCTACTTGACAATACTTATTGTGGTTTGCTCTATTAAATTACGATCATCATATGTGAATTATATATGGAACCAAAGAGATCTGGCTCGATCCAGCGGTATTGTCCCCACTCGGAGGTCAAGGGTATAAGCCTTATTGAAGGCAAAATGGGAGTGTGAGTGTGTTCAATTAGGAAAAAAATTAAATAAATTAGCGCAACAAAGAAAGGGTCAACGGATGAAATTTCAAAGCACAGATATTATTTGCATGCTGTTTTTTGTATAATTTTTATGTTAGTTAAAACAAATCTTTTTAAGTTTAGGATTTTGCGAATGGAATTACAAGTCAGAAGTATCTTTATCTTTTGAAAACAGACGAAATTGTAGGCTTTTGGTTGTACGCTTGCAATTTTACTTTTCTGTAAGTTTTACTAGAACATTAGTAGAATATTTTATCTATCCATATAGATGTCAGTTAACACATTGATATTGTAAACCTTCAGATGGATGTACGACATTCTGAAAAAGGGCACATCATTGAGGTATGCGGAGATGTTCAAGTTCAAGACAACACATCTGGTGCGAATAAAATATGTGATGGAGCACCATGTGAATTTTCTGATGCTAAATCCAGTCCCAAAGAGGCAAAAGAACGTTCAGATTCCATGAGAAAGCTTTTGATTGCTGTCGCGCTCTGCATCATTTTTATGACCGTAGAAGTTGTTGGTGGTATTAAAGCCAACAGTCTAGCTATTTTGACAGATGCAGCTCATTTGTTGTCAGATGTTGCTGCTTTTGCAATTTCATTGTTCTCACTGTGGGCATCAGGATGGGAAGCTACCCCTCATCAGTCCTATGGTTTTTTCCGAATTGAGATACTGGGAGCTTTGGTATCAATTCAGATGATATGGCTACTTGCTGGGATCCTTGTCTATGAAGCCATTTCAAGATTCTTTTATGAAACCGGTGAAGTTCAGGGCTTCCTTATGTTTCTTGTTTCTGCTTTCGGTTTAGTGGTTAATATTATCATGGCTGTTCTGTTGGGCCACGATCATGGTCATGGCCACGATCACGGTGATGCAAACGAGCACAACCATGAGGATACTGACAATATGCACACCCATGGAGTTACGATTAAAACACAAGTGCTGAACAAAGCTGGGCATTCCAAACATAATAAGGATCATCACCATGCTCATGAAACAGATGCTACTGTACCTCTGCTTGGTCCGTCCTCTGAATCTGAAGGTGAACATAATAAGCAGAAGAAACAACGGAACATAAATGTTCAGGGTGCATATCTTCATGTATTAGGGGATTCAATTCAAAGCATTGGTGTGATGATTGGTGGAGCAATCATATGGTATAAGCCTGAATGGAAGATCATTGATTTAATATGCACACTTATTTTCTCTGTGATTGTGCTGGGAACTACTATCAACATGTTGGGAAACATATGGGAGGTTCTAATGGAGAACACTCCCCGAGAAATTGATGCAACAAGGCTTGAGAAGGGACTTTGTGAGATGGACGAGGTAGTTGCAATTCATGAGTTGCATATATGGGCAATTACAGTCGGTAAAGTGCTACTAGCTTGTCATGTAACAGTGAAGCCTGAAGCTGATGCTGACATGGTACTGGACAAGGTTGTGGACTATATTAAGAAGGATTATAATATTAGTCATGTAACTATCCAGATAGAAAGAGAGCTGCAGACTTGATGAAATGCAATCAGTGTCGTGTAAACTAGCTCCGGCTGTGGAGATTTGTTTGTTACAATGTGGCTCTGGTGTCATGGTTTTTGTATGCAGGGGTATGATTTTCATGTTCTACAGGTGTGATGTAATAACTTGGGAAAAGATGGTTTATATTTTGCAAACTCTTTCATTTTTCATAGTATGTTTATGCAGTTCTGCTACTTATGAAGTTCTCTCGCCAGTAAATGTTTAAATTCAGTTCAGATTTGGATTTTCTATGCTCGTAGTCAGGATTTATGAATTTCTTTAATATATTATATCTATTATACGAGAACACTTGTTTCAGGCATGCCCAAAATTATGATGATTTATCGTTGTGTGTTTATGTGCATATATACATGTGCAAAGTTTTGAACCTGGAATTTTCAGAATTGCATTCATATATAGCATCACACAAATGCTGCTATATCAAGGCAGGGCCTCAGATTGATAATTTAGTCTCAATTGGCTGGTGTTTACACATTTGTGACATTTTATGATGTTTTTTTTTTAAAAAAGACTAACTATAGTTGTTGCATTTATCATCAGCGAGAACTTGACTTGCTTAGATGGAATAATTCGAATCCAATGGTTGTGTCGTGATTTTAGTTGTTTATAACTTTGGTTGCCGGAAAGTGAACATGATTTGACTAAACTTTGATGGCTGGAAAGTGAACAAGATTTAATTAAGCGATACATTTAGTTTTTTATAAATTGCTAATTTGTTGAACATTAAAATTTCAAGATCAATTATATTGTCCTTCCATTCTTTTTCTTGAAGAAGAAAAACAAAAACGAGGAGAAGTAAAAGGAAATTCTTTAATATACTGTCAAGTTTTTTTAAAATATGAGAGAAAATTTTGAAGAAGAAAAATCTGAATGGAGTTTTTTTAATAAAATGTGTGAGAACCTCTCTCTCAATCTCAATCTTTTCTCTTCTATTCTTAAAAATCTGGGAGCATAATTTAAAAGAAAATTTTCTTTTCTGTTCCGTTTTCTTCTCTTTTTTTTCCTTTTAATTCTAACTCGGTAATAAGTGTTATAAAGGAGTGTTCAATCCAATTTCATAAAAAAAAGAAAAAAAAAGTGTTCAATCCAAATACTCGTGAAGATAAAAAAAATTGTTTTAAATATAAATAGTCGAATCTCAAATAACTTCATTAATATGAGATATTTTAAAAAATATCCAAAAACAAATTCATGCGAGTCGCTCTTAACCCAAAACAAATAATAATCATGTATGAAATGAAAAATTAAGCTAATACTTCTCTACAAGCTCCCATCCATCTAATAATCATTCTTCTACCATCCCCATGAATCTAATAATCAATAATTTTATTATACTTATACTGCCGCTCTTCATTCATTTAAGTGAACCATAAAAACGATCTTAACCATTCAATTTTAATAAAATCTATTTTTAGAAAGATTATATATCATATATACAACTCTAACCACGATAGTCTTCTTTCATACAATTCTGGATAATATTATATTATATTTAAATTATATTTTATATTCTCTATTTTAAGAATCTCACTTATCTTATAATTTTTATTTTTTCTAAATTATCTGATTACTCCATCATGTTTCAATTAAACAACTCTTTTGTAACAACTTTGTTATCCATCTGAGATCATATAACCAAAAGATTTATATTAACTAAAATTTTATTTTAGACATGTCCAAATTATAATATAATACTATGTATCATATTTAACTTTTATAAATCTAAATAATATACATATTTATTAAAAATTTATTTATTATATATAATTTTTAACTATTATCAAAATAACTCTTTTAATTAATTTATCATAACTCACATCGTTAACAAATTTATATAAAATATGACAATATAGCACGTATATTAACTTAAATTCCCAACATTATAAAATTTTATAGTAAATATCAATAAAATATAATATAAAAAATAAATTTACCTAAATATTAGTTATTCAGCTTGTATATATAATGGGAGAACATAGGTTTGTGGTGAGACATTTTATTCATGAATTGAAATGTCTAATTTGCCCTCTTTATTATTTATTTTTAAAAAAATATTGTTAACGGGAGTTGAACTTGAGTCTACCAACAAATTCAAAATTGTTTTTACCACTATACCACTCTGTCACATATACTACATATCATACTCATAATATGTGTATCCGTATGTATGAATCGTGTCATGATGATAAAATAATCTTTTATCTCTTATTTGATAGAACATGGTTCAATATATTCAATATTCAAATTCATAAAATAATATTTCATATTTTGTATAATAAATTCATAATCAAAATAAGTAAATTTTAAACTATAAATTATATAAATGATTATTGTATATCTATAAATGTAAATTTAAAATATAAAATTTGTGTTTTAAATAAATAATATTTTAATTTGTGTAGGTAAATTAATTTTTTAAGTAAAATACTATAAATTTAATTTAATATATAGTCTATAGATGATCTAAAAATAATAATGTATAATTACGTCATATAAATAATATTAAGAAAATTATATTTTAAATATTAAAATATATTTATGTAAAAAATTAAAAATAGTAATTATAACACGTACCATAGCCTTTAATCCTACATCGATACATGTGTAAATTTTTTATTTCAGATAAAAGATAAAGTACTATTATCAAGTATATCAATAAATCATGATATTATGGGGTCATGTAATTGGTTTATGGATTATCTCTGACCCTATGTGTGATATATATTCAAAATTCGACCTGATTACACAAGTTGTTATATTTGGGTCATGAACTCAACCCTATATGTGATACATATTCAGAATTTGACCTAATTTTAAAATGGACGTGAAATTTGATCCGAGTTATCACATATGATATCAGAATCGGCTCTCAAAAACTTGATACGTTAAGTTATCAGAAGTGGGGATGAAAACACAATTGATATTATCACACAATAATTAGAGGTTCAGGTGTAAGGATGCGAAAAAAGTATCTATGTATATGAGTCGTGTCGTTAAGATAAAATAATCTCTTATCTTATATATATATGTGTGTGTGTGTATATATATATATATATATATATATATATATATATATAATGGCAGAACATGGGTGAGTATATTCGATATTCAAATTAATAAAATAATCTTTCATATTTTGTATAAAAAATTCATAATCAAAATAAGTAAATTTTAAACTATAAATCATATAATGATTATTGTATATCTATAAATGTAAATTTAAAATATAAATTTTATATTTTAAATAAATAATATTTTGATTTGTGTATGTAAATTAAATTTTTTAAGCAAAATCATATAAATTTAATTTAATATAGAGTCTATAGATGATCTAAAAATAATAATGTATTATTACGTCATATAAATAATATTAAGAAAATTACATTTTAAAAATTGAAATACATTTATGTAAAAATTTAAAATTAGTGATTATAACATGTATTACGACCTTAATCCCATATCAATAAAAAATTTATTTCAGATAAAAGGTAAATTACTATTATCAAATATATTAATAAATCATGATCTTTTGGGGTCATGTAATTGGTTTATGGATTATCTCTGACCCTATGTGTGATACATATTCAAAATTTGACCTGATTTCAAAATAAACTTGAGATTTAACTCGAGTTATTACATATGATATCAGAACCGACTCTCGAAAACTTGATGCGTTAAGTTATCAGAAGTGGAAACGGAAAGACAGTTGGTATTATCACACAATAATCAGAGGTTCGGGTGTAAGGATGTGAAAAAAAAATCAATATTATCCCACATTGACTAGAATTTCGGCAGACGTATAAGCTATTCTCGACTTGGTACAAATAAGTGAGGTATAAATATTCTATCGCATTTTCAATTTTTACGAGCTCTACTGACAGAGTTATTAATGCTGTATAAACATCACTTGTCCCACTTTTAACACGAAAACAATAATGGAAACATAGAAGACAAACACGTTTCTTGAAAAAATTTGCACGGAGCTCTTTACAACAGATATTGATGTGTTAATGTTCAGCTTGCACGGGCTATTACACTAGTAATTATATATAATAATTATAATATATAATTTCATAATTAACTTCTTAAGCTTCAATTCAAATGATATATTCTTCCGATCCCATTTTCTGTCTCATTTACTTGTTTGTCGTAAAAATGTGGTCCACAATAATTAAATATAATAAATTAAATGTTAATTTTATAAAAATAATACACTTTCTTAATAAATTTTAATTTATTTAATGTAATTAAATAAAAAATAAACAAGGAAAGAGTATCACTTACTGGGTTACACATGTTCATTGATTTATTACATGAAATAAATCTCGAGTCGTAACACTTTTGTTATATTATCTTTCTAAAAATAGTAGTACTTTCATTATAATCATTTACCATCGTACCACATTTAAGATTAACAAAATCAACCTTAATATAGAAACAAAATCCACGTCAGATTGCAGTTAAATATTTAATCTTATCCAATTATCATAAAAAAAATCAAATTAGACCAACAACGTAGTAGCAGTGTTTATTTACAGACACCAAACAAAATTTAAAATAAAAATAGTTAAAAACACACCTCACCTATATTTTTCAATCATTATCCATCTGTATGTATCATGTATGTATGCATGTACTTATTCCCTCTCTCTCTTGCGTCTGAAATCCAATCATCTCTCTCTCTACCCCCAAGCATCTATTTACAATCTAGTATTTTACTGCACTGTAATATTATATACATACATACAGACCTTTATATATACACACATATAATATAATATAATATAATGTTTTTCTGTGTGTGTTTTTGGTGAGAGAAACTAAAGTAAAATAGTTATTGAGTGAAAGAAAGAAACACAAACAGTTGTGTGTCTATACTTTCTATCCGATCATGGGTCTTGTTGGTGTAAAAATTTGATTTTTGGGTTAGTGATTTGGAGATTTACAGTTTTTTTTTCAAGTGGGTGTTCAAGAACTTGGTAAAGGTTTGACCTTTATTGGTATTCTTCTTGCCCCTTCTCTTTGTTTTGTGTTTTTTGTTCATGCATATATATGTTTTGTTGAATTTGGGCTTTTGGGTTGTGAATTTTTCTTGGTTTGTTTGACGGGGTTTGAATTTTGGGTGTTTATGGTAATGATTGGTATGTGTAGTTTGTTAATTGGGGGTTTAGTATGGTTTTTGATTTTAGTTTGTTTGTTTTCTGGAATTGTTATGATTTTGTATGGTGGTTATTGGAAGTTTCTGTGGTAACTGTTGGAATTACTTTACATGGTTTTGTAAAATTTTGTAATCTTGATGGATCACTTGAGTTTTTATCTTCGATTGTGATAGGATTTGTAAAGTTTATAAATTTGATCCTTGTGTGACATGTTTTCTGATGATTCTCACTCCTTTTTTATTTGAATAACATATGTGTTTTTCAATGGGCTATGTTGTTTTTGGCTGCATATCATTTTTTAATCCTCGAGGAAAATGCTTTTATCTACTTAAATCCTTGTTCAGGTTTTTTAGATTACAGGAAAATCTGATGTCGGGTGGAAGTTTATGCTATCTGTGTAATTCTGTTAGTGTAACATTTAATGTGTATTATTATAAAATTATACTTAAATACATAATGGAGTTGGTTGGTAACAGAACTGCAAGACCTCGACCAGTCAAAGATAAATGTTCTTGTTTTTTGAGGGGAGATGTATCTTTAATTTTCTCCAAGTCGGAAATTTAGAAAATGTGCGCAAGTTAGAGCCATGATAACGTGTCTATAAGTTAGTGAGTACTATTGACTTTTTTTCTTGCATCCACATAAAATATGATATGTTCCCTGTGGATAGTTAGCTTGGGCAGTATAACAAATATCGAGCCCTTATCGTGGTCTTAACACTGCTCGATAGCTGGGTGTTTATTTGGCATAAGATAGAATATTGAAGTAAGAATTCTAAAAATCTAGTTGATATTCATTTCTATAAAGACCACGATGGTATAGCTACATTTATGCCATCAAAATCCTTTTCACAAAAATGGCTACGGTATGCTTTTCCCTTTTAACATTCTATCAGTCTGGCAAGGTGCCTATTGTAATTTGCATGTGAATATTAAAACAATGTCATCCATATTTTGACATGTTATTTTTTCTTTTTCTTTTTGTTTTTTTTGACGCTTAACAGATTGTGTTTTCCCTCTTTTGTCATTAACGGAAAGGTGCTGCAATGCAACAATCATCGGGCCAGTCCTTTTCTGGTAATCATTTCATTAGTTTGACTTAAAAACAATTATTGAATGTGATATTGGCTTTACTGAATGCTAAAGTATGCTGGCAGGTCCATCAGAGATAAAGTCAATCAAGGTATCTAAAAGAGAAGGTGATCGTGGACCACCAGGATTTGCGCCACGAATAGATGCCCATAATGTCTTAAGCGATGCCTCTCTTTTCTCAAGTTCATTACCAGTTCTTCCGCATGGAAAATGTATGCTCGAGTTAATGATTATGAGTTTCTTTGCAGAGTCATCGTGAGATATATTTAGCTTTCATTAATATTTTTTGTATGATGGTCATGCAGTGAAACTAAATCAGGCTGAAGATGGTTTTCAATCTGTTGATGATTTATCTTCAACCTTGAATGAAGTCCACACCGATGGGGATGCAATTGATGTGCTTGAAGATGTTGAAGCTCACGCAATAGGTAGCTTGCTTCCTGATGATGAAGATGAGCTTTTAGCTGGTATAGTGGAGAGTTTTGAGCGATCTGGCTTGCCTAGTTACATGGATGACTTGGAAGAGTATGATCTTTTTGGAAGTGGAGGAGGTTTGGAATTGGAATCCGATACACTGGATAATCTGAGACTGGGAGTATCAAAATTTGGTTTATCTGATAGTCTTGCTGGCAATGGAATGGCCCAGTACAGTCTTCCAAATGGTGTGGGAGCTGTTGCTGGAGAGCATCCATATGGGGAGCACCCTTCTAGAACTCTATTTGTTCGCAACATAAATAGTAATGTTGAGGATTCAGAGCTCAGAACAATGTTTGAGGTAATTCCCATCAGCAGGTGTTTATTAAGGGAACTAGGCTGTAATAGCATTTTAGAAATTTTACACGTGCGGCTTTGTAGTGGTAGAGTTAGATCCTTAACTTGTAGTCTTTCCATATTGCTAAAGTCATGTCAACCACAGTTTGTTTAATTTGTAGAAGTACGCACTATATATGTTATCTAGAACAACAAGACAACATTTTTTATAATACCAAATCTCCAATATACTATTTAAATAATATTTATAAAATGATTTTTTGTAGAAGTACTAACTAGATACCTAATTTATTTTCCAATTTTAAAGCTCCGAAATAATTATTGCATGTTTAAACTCATTCTTCTGATTACATGTAACTTGGTGGATCCATGATTTATGCATTTCAGTATTATAATTTTATTTTATTCATATTTTCTGTTTTGGTTCATTTTTTATGTCTTATTGACAATGTTATAAGACTTGGTACAATTGATTCCTATTATACATCAATATATTGCCACAAATGATATTTGGTGCTGTGTTTTTTATATTATGCATGGAGTTTTAACCAAAAGGAGCATGATATGCATTGTTTGTCTTCTATATATTTCATGCTGCTTAGATGGCATTTTAGATTGTTGTTTCTCATTGGTATTAATTGTTGCACAATTTGTTGGTCTAGATTTACAATTATTCATCAATATCTGTATTAAAAAGAGAAAATATGTTATAATTTATATCTATGTCTTCTTAGCTTTGGGATACATGTTTAACTCATGCAAAGTGGTGTAGACATAATTAGATGGTATGGCATATATAACTTATCAAAGTCGATTGTTTTATTGTCTAGCTTCATTGTTGTGAAACAGTTTACTGCTTCATACAAGCTATATTATTTATACCAAATAGTTTTCCTTAGGGATACTTTATAATGAATCCCATAGAAGACATAATCATTTAAGTGCTTCAGATCAAATAAAAAGAAATATGTGCCACTCTGTGTACATTGATAGGAGGCTTTCCTGTAGCATAGGTTTCTGCAGGGATGGATCTAGATGTAAAAAAAAAACAAAGTTTTGAAATGTATACAGTTTTTAATGTGCGCCCCTGTAGATAAGGCATCAGGCTTGTAGTCAGCTAGTTGCAGGTTCAAATCCTAGCTAGCATTTTTATATCACAGTTGTGCTTTAACTTTAGTGTATTTCGCTTATGAAATATGGATATCAATGTTCAGTTGTAAACAAAAAAGCGCTAATGGCCTAGTGGTGTATAAAGGATTGAAATTTAATCATCACGGGTTTAATCACAATAGGTGGTATTTTGAGTACTTTTGCCCCCACTATGAAATATCCTGGATCCATTCCTGATAATTTTTTTACAAGTATAACCATTCTTTTAGGCTTCTAGTTTTCATCTCACATATAGTTAATTTTTTTGTGTTGTAGCGATAGTCTTTTTCTTTGAAATGCAGTACATATATAAGTTTACAACTGCACTGAAGAAAAGCCGTGTGTACATATATATAAGTCTACAACTGTACTGAAGAAAAGTTTTTTGTACTGTCTCGTCTCTCGCATATAGGTTTACTGCTGTGCATATAGATTTTCTCACTCTACTATATTGAGGATGTGGCTGGAAACGGCATCATAGACTTGATATATGGGAGTATTAGTGAAGATTGACATAATTTTTATAATATAATGTAGGACATGTATGGAATATTACCCATTATTCCTTATTTTTATACCTTTTATTTTCTAATTATTTCCTTTATTATGATATTATCTAAGAACCTGTTTCTGACTGAACTTTTCATCTGCAATCTTAGCAATATGGAGATATAAGGACTTTGTACACTGCCTGCAAACACAGGGGCTTCGTGATGATATCTTACTATGATATTCGTGCTGCTCGTACTGCTATGCGGGCATTGCAAAACAAACCACTACGGCGAAGGAAGCTGGACATCCACTTTTCAATTCCAAAGGTTCAAACAATTTTTTCCCTTCAGAAATTTGCTATACCATAAAAACAAGTCTGACTCATGTTTAAACTCGCATACCAGGATAACCCTTCGGACAAGGATATTAATCAAGGGACTTTGGTAGTTTTTAATCTTGACCCATCGGTTTCAAACGATGACCTCCTTCATATATTTGGGGCTTACGGCGAAGTTAAAGAGGTCATCAGATTTCCCTCTCTCTTGTTTACTTTATGCTACACGAAATCACTTGATTTGTGGTCTTCGTCTCTAAAGAACAATCTTGTATGGTTTCTGGTCATTACCTAAAATCTGTTTTCATTTTTTCATATAAATAACAGATAAGAGAAACACCACATAAGAGGCATCATAAGTTCGTAGAGTATTACGATGTTAGAGCCTCTGAAGCAGCACTTAGATCCCTAAACAGGAGTGATATAGCTGGGAAGCGGATAAAGCTTGAGCCAAGTAGACCAGGGGGAGCCCGTCGAAAGTGCGTATAACTATCTGCCAAAGCCTGTAACACATTAAATGTTTTCATGTCGTTATTGCAATCTCACCTCTCTAAAGTTTATATTTTTATGCCTTCTTATATTTATGTTTTTGTATTTGTTTCACATGCACAAATATTGACTCTGTCTGTGACAACTTCTCTTACGGTTTTACCCAATAAAATTGTTCACTAAGATACACCCACATGCGTGCCCCCCCCCCACACACATGCACACAGAAAGAGAGAGGGAGGGAGGGAGATTATCTTAGTTTCTGTTCTATATGATAACTAATTTAATTTCTCATTTGGTTTGACCGTCGTATATATAAGCCCCCATGTTAGAGTAGCGTTTACACTTTTTTTTCACTAAAAAATTATGATGTTAATTGTTAATCTCTAAACAAGCGTATGGAACCATTTATTCTAGAAACTATTGGTTCCGATGGTCAATTAATTACAGAACTGTCTAATTTCATGGCAGAATATATGGTTTTCTTCTATTTTGAAATATGTCACGATGGCAATCTTTTTAAAATTTAGTGTAATTTCTGCATGTTTTTTCCTTTTTCATATGTTTTGTACTTAAAGAAACAAATAGATTATGAAAGTTTTTAACTGATTATACCTTTTTTCTTAGCCTTATGTTGCAACTTAGTCAAGATATGGAACAAGACGATTCTAGGAGTTTTCGACTTCAAGTGGGCTCCTCGATAGCCCACTCTCCGCCAGGTGATGCTTGTATTTTCCATCATAACAACGTTGCACCTATAGATGCAAATATCTTTACCAGCTGTTTTACTTTTCATGTTTATCAGGTAACTGGTCTCAATATGGCAGCCCTGTCGAACCCAGTTCTCTGCAGTCCCTTAGTCGATCACCTGTTCTCGGGCCAATGAGCCCTGTCACTGGGAACAGTTTACCTGGATTAGCTTCCCTTCTGCATCCTCAGCTATCAAATCCTGGAAAGATTGCACCGATCGGCAAGGATATTGGACGGGGTAATCAAGGAGATCATATTCATATTAATGGGAATCCAAATCTTGGAGTTGGCTTTCAACAGTCGCATTCACTTCCAGAACCAAAAATGAATCAGCTTTCTGCCATGTCATCCGCTTTTGGTGTTTCAACTTCAAATGGGTCCGGTGTTGAAACATTATCTGGTCCGCAGTTTCTTTGGGGAAGTCCTAACCTAAAAGCAGAGCAGTCTAGTCCATCCATGTGGCGTCCACCGCCAGTAAAGCAACCATTTAATTCCAATGGACAGTATCATGGCTTCACATATACTGGCCACCATGGTTCTATCATTGGCTCGTCTCAGCCCTCTCATCATCATCATCTTCATCATGTTGGATCAGCTCCATCTGGTCTTCCTTTTGAAAGGCAATTTGGTCACTACAAGGAGTCCTCAGACATGTTGTTCATGAGTCCTCCAGCTTTTGGAGGCATGGGTTTGAGTCACGGTGAGAAGAGTTTTGTAGGTCCCCGTAGTTCTGGGAATACCTTTATGCCAGAAAATGGCTCTCGAAATTTCAGCATGATGTCTTCTGCAACGCCAAATCCCATGTTCCATGGAAATGGGCATTACCCGGGACTATCACCAATCAACATGGAGAGTCTGACAGAACGTGGAAGGAGTAGACGTATTGAGCAAAATGCAACTCAAATGGACAACAAAAAGCAGTTTCAGCTTGACCTCGAAAAGATTCGTAGTGGGGAGGATACAAGGACAACTTTAATGATTAAGAACATCCCTAATAAGTAAGAATATCAGACCTAGAATGAGTAAATTGTTACAAGATGTGTGGAGTATCTGGAATATATTTCATTTTGAGAAATTAATACATGGATTATTAACATCACCACCCATTGTATTACATCAGGTACACCTCAAAGATGTTGCTGGCTGCCATTGATGAAAATCACGAGGGTACTTATGATTTTATCTACCTGCCCATTGATTTTAAGGTAAGATTTACTCAATCCTTTGTTATAAGTTTGTAACTCTAGCTAAAACTTTAGTTCACTGCAAGCTTTGTTGCATGTGCAGAACAAATGCAATGTTGGATATGCGTTTATCAACATGCTTTCTCCAATGCATATTATCCCATTCTACCAGGTTAGTAGTTATGTTTTTGACTTTTTTTTATTCAGGACTTTCTTAATGTATAATTTGTTCTGGTACCTCTACCACACTAGTGCACGTAGCTTCAGCTTTATTGTATATATATTCTAGAGAGCTTTTTTGTTTTTACCAAAAAGGCGAAGGGATAATGCACTAGTAGATGACACTTGTCAGGGTAGAGCAATTTTTTGTCTGTATTATATGCTGTATACGTGCAAATATTTCATGTCAGTACTTGTAAGAAACTATAACAATGTGGAAAATAGGGGCAGTAAGTGATCATTTTTACTTCCTACCTTGTTAATTTATAGAGGGATTTTTCCCTCGAAAATTGCAAGTGCTTCAAGAAAAGTAGACACTGTGGAAACCACTTGGTTAATTAATAGATAGACAGTGTTTATGAGAATTAAGAATAATTTTGTTCAATTATTGATTTCAGGCATTTGATGGGAAGAAGTGGGAGAAGTTTAATAGTGAGAAAGTTGCTTCTTTGGCTTATGCTCGAATCCAGGGTAAGGCGGCCCTTGTAACCCACTTTCAAAACTCAAGCTTGATGAATGAAGATAAGCGCTGTAGACCTATACTTTTTCATGCAGAGGGCTCAAAGGCTGATGATCAGGTAACATGCTCAATTTTATGTTAAAAGGATAACTGAGGTTAATGATTATGGCTCTTGGCTCTTTGCTCTCTGCTTTCTTCCTGCTCAGTGCTTTTTCAGTATGTCTTATCAGCTAAGATGGCCTAGTATATTGTGTGTGTTCAACAGTAAGGTTAGAAATAATTTGTATTTAGCTTTGGAAAAAAATATTTCTTTGTCGGAGTTTAGTCCACATTTTTCAATGCATAATGTACAAGTATGATGTAGTTCCTTGTAGAGCTGCTCCTTGGGTATAAACAATCCGCAATGAGCATCATCCTGCAGTCTCCTAATGTTGTATCTGCTAAAGATTACCTTATTATGCAGGTTACTGAAGAACCTCTTCCTTCAGGTAGTTTAAATGTTCAAATAGCTCGGCCAAAATGGTCAGTTTCAGACTCAAGAGAATCTCCTGGGAGCACTGCAAAAGGTGGTGTGGGTGAGGAGAGCTCTTTTGTAGAGAAGTTCTAACAAGGAGACATAGAGGCAGCTAGCGATCATGTGAACCAAAGAGGCACATGCTGCAAGCTGCTGGCCCGTATATAATTTATATGTATCCCTTAGTAGGCAAGTAAATGGCTGCAGATTTTGTATATGTGAAGAGTTTTAAAAAGGATGGTAACTAAATCAAAAGAAAACAAGAGCTTTTGATTGATGCTGAGATGATGGCTGGGTTTTGACAGAAACAGCTGGAGAATAAATTTGATTCCAATGTATGTTGTTAATACTATATCTGGGCGGGTGTTTTGGGAAAGTCAAAATTGTTGTTTACTGGTCACTTAGAATTGTGGATATTTACAGGTTTTATAGCCGAGAAATACAGACTTGACTGGCTTTTGTAAATTGTATTCTGTAAATTCTAATTTATAGCGACTTGCTTTAAATATTTGCACCTTCTGTTCATTATTAAGCTTGTGAAGTTCATATAATGTACTGTAAATGACTTAAGCAAGCCCTTGCCTGAAATTGAGGAACTTTTCCAAACTGCAACTATATAATAGGTAGATTATGATACACAGAAGTATGTATAGAGTATGCTATAATGTTCCCTCTACAAATATTTTTATATGGTTTCGTTGGCATAATAGTCCTACATGATGGAAAGAAGACTGGATGTCATCAATAGAAACATTAGTTTAAATGGCATGGAATGTGCTGAATTAGGAGTACCTGTTGGTTTCAAACCATCAAATATTGGTTGCTCAGCATGGAACCAGATCATGTTGGTGTCGAACTATAGTAGGATTAACTGGTGATGGCTATATGACTCTCCTGAGCCGGAACCAGATAACCCTGGTATGTCGAGCTTGGAAGTAGGAGCTGGGAAGGTGGAGATGCAAGCAACCTTTATCTCTTGGAGCAGAAAGGCTGTTTTCAGTGAATGCCGGCAAGAAATCCAGCTACGAAATGTTTTAAGAACTACCTTCGGGTGTTTTTAGGGGTTGAAAAGCGTCAACTTCCAGAACCTGCAGTAAGATCGACATTAAGTTCAATAATTGGTCAAGTTTTATAATTTTAATTCCAGATACTGTACATCTTTAACTCTTTAAGGTGTTGCAACTTGGGGCATGTTGACAAATTTGAGGAACGGAATTGTGTTAAATCTACTTTAAGAAAGGTATATAAATGATGGTCAGCATTGTTTTGAACTCAAAGTAGTAAGTAGGAGCTTGTGTTGTTTTTCTTAATACGACTTGCATTATTGAAAATGTTGATTTCAAGAAAATTGTGGATTAATTTTATTTCAAGTATCTGATAATGGACATACTGCTTGTATTCTTGTTATTAAGTTATGCTGCAGGTGCAAATGTGCAGCTAGTGGGAACTAGATTTTTCTGGTAGTAGCTGTTAAATGATTATGAAGCGCATGGTCATGAAGGGTATATCTAGATTGTAAGAAGAAGCAACTTGTTCAATCTGCACCCTCCATAACCACATGCATGATCAAAAGCTACCTGTAGTGCAGTTTCTAAACACTCAGACTTGCAATGCACCAAGAGCCGCCAGAAGAAGTGCTGGTGGCATAGGATTATATGCAGGAGTTGTGGACCTGTGGTAGCTGGTGGCGAGGGGGTTATATGTTGAAGATGTGGTGACTGGTGTTGAATCGTATATATATTGGAGTCGTGGTTGATGGTGGATTTATTGTAGGCGTTGTCATTGACATTGAGGGAGTTGTTGGATTGATGATGGGAATTGTATCAAGCTTTGAAACCAACTCTAGAGAAGATGGGAGTATTTTGTTTTTCTGATTAAATGATACTTCCTTTTGCCTGATTACTTCTGCATGGGGCTACTCTACCAAGCTTGATTCTAAAGAAAGCATGTTTAGGTCAGACTATCATTCCTTCTGCTCTCTTTCTAGACAAGGACTCATAAACTTCTTCAAAATATCATGCCAGAATTAACCACTTCTATCTTTGCCCGTCGATTAAATTTTTTTAGGGGAAATGTGAAATATCTTTAAAGATATGATAATCATTGGAGATACCTGCTCATTTGGCTGGAAACAACTTTGTATGTACAATCTGGAATGCAGAAAAATGAAAAATGGACAAACATGTGAACCTAAGAGTAAATCCAATGCATAGCTATACTTAGTCCTATAGCTATAATATAGAACTAACTTTGCAAAATCACCACTCCAATGCATAGCTATACTTAGTCGAGCAAGTCCAATGCTAAAGCTAAAATGACTATAGCTATTGTTATAATTTGAGACCAAAAAGTAGTTTTTGATCTTAAAATATAACTAGTGCTCCAATGCATAGTTCTAAAATAGGACCAACTACATTCAAACTACTATTTAAAGTGTATTTTAACATTTTTTGATAATGAATAAAATTATGTGGTTGGTTGGATGTGATGTCACAAAGATGACTATAGTTATGCATTGGATAGTTGGTCCTATATTTTGGACTAAAGATAGCTATAATCATCCTTACCACATCACATCCAACCAACCACATAATTTTATTCATTATCAAAAAATGTTAAAATACACTCTAAATGCTAGTTTGAATGTAGTTGGTTCTATTTTAAAACTATGCATTGGAGCACTAGTTGTATTTTAAGACCAAAAACTACTTTTTGGTCTCAAATTATAACAATAGCTATAGTCGTTTTAGCTTTAGCATTGGACTTGCTCTAAGAGCAAGTCCAATGCTAATGTTAAAATAGATGTAGTTATTGCTATAATATGAAATTAAAAAGTACATTTTGATGCTAAAATATATTTCATGCTCCATGCATGGTTTTAAAATAGAATCAATAAATGTAAAATTAAGTAACTTTTCAACCAATAATATAAAGTATAATATTGAATTTGCTAAAATAGATATTTTTATATTCATTTCCCTCCAATTTTCTACTTTTATGTCTGTGCGACAATTATAGCTACATCTATACTTGGTTCTAAATATAGAACCAAGTATAACATTTTTCTATTTTAGCGCCTCCTATAGCATTGCATTGGAGTGCTATGTTCTATAATTGATGTTATATTATAGAAATAGCACCTCCAATAGCATTGCATTGGACTTGCTCTAAGAAAAGTTTTTTTGGTCTCAAATTATAACAATAGCTATAGTCGTTTTAGCTTTAGCATTGGACTTGCTCTAAGAAAAGTTTACCTGCAACAAATAAACGACATAAAAGGAACAGCATGTCAGCATGCAAGCCAAAGAACTCCAGTAATTACCCCCGCCAATGGATTGCCAGCTTAAACTTTAAAATCTCGATCTGAACTTGCTGTTATGCTGGTGAAAATTTGTTACTGAATTTGAGACTCCTATTGTCTGAACAATGCCAATGTAAAAGGGGACAACTAATCGGGCTAGTACATTCATTTACATAGATGTGTATGTTCCTCTGTAGAGAATCTTGACTTTTCTTTTTAGCATAAAACTTAATGAAAAGTGAGACATTGGATAGTTGGAGAATGCAAGCACGAGGAGGGGCCAAAGGAAAGTTCAAAAATAAAATCGTGGATGAGAAAGAGAGTAGAGAGTGAGACATGCTTAAGCTTCAATTCTGTTTTCTTCTGGCTGCTACTTGGTTAATAAATTTTTATCATTTACTTTGGAATCTCATTTTAGCTTTTTAGCTCAAAATCTAACTTTTTCATGGGTATGCTGTATGCATTTTAACATAATTTTCGGAGTGAGAAATAATCGAATACAGAACTGACAAAGGTACTAAATCAATGTCTGAAAATGGGTGATTGATTGATTGTGTTCATGTCTATTAGATAGCATGTACTTTTTTAGTCTATTTTCTGAATAAAATATATTCTACACTATTTACAAAATCATGTGAGTTATCCTATATTCTACACCATAAGAAATCTTTTATTTATGAAATAGAATATTCTTCTTCTTATATACATATAACTATTTTTAATAAATTATTTATTAATATATAAACTTACAAAAATATTTCCTAAACATATGATTCTATAATTATGATTTATCAAAAATAATTAAAGCTAAAAATTATAAATTTTTGATAAAAAAAGAATTACGAAGTCGATAAAAATTTAGACTTAAAAAATATAAAAGAAATTATAATTTAATAAAAATTAAAATAAAAAAATTGAGTTTTAGGACTTACAAGGAATAAATTTGTTTTTGTTAACAAATATGAGGGTATAGTTGAAATTTTGAAAGACACTAAATTTGGTGTCAAGATTGTTAGGAATTAGGAGTCCCAGAAGTTTACAGGGGGGTGAATGTATACTTCAAAACTTTTACCCTCTTTTTGATTTAAAATTTTTTGATGAACTGTTTAATGGATTAAATCTTAAACTAGTGAAACAAGTTAAGTGTTTACAAGAACATATAACAGTAAATATGGTAAACACAAGATGTAACTTTCAATCTAATTATATTAGAATGAATCTTTGCTACAATCTGAAATTCAACTTGAATTTCAACTTCTTGTTCTAGGAAGATTACAATGTAAATTCACAGTCTCCTATCAAATGTGGCTGTGCATAAAATATATAGACAACATGTCCTGTGCACATGCTCACGTTTGATAGATTGGCTAAAACTAGAAATAGACAAGACATACTTTACATTTGACTAACATCTATTTCTAGTTAACACTGTTGTGACATACTGCTACATCCAACCTTATACCTTCTGTCACTTGTCTTGACTATATTCCCAGCTTCATTTTAGACTTGTCTCTATCTTTGCAGGCTTGACTTATCCTGTAAAAACAGAGCTGCAAAATTATCTGTCTTGTTCAACAATTCTCCTAGAAAATAGCTCCTTGGTGCAGTCGAGTACTCTGTTTAAATTGATTCGAGAAGTCACAGTGATTGACTTCTCGATTGAGTACTAGCTGTGACTTCTCGATTAGTCTTTGAATGATTGACTTCTCGAATGAATAGACTTCTCGATAGCATATTCTGTTTGATGACTTTTCGAGTAGACTAGACTTCTCGAATGTAAACTTGAAACTGTGACTTCTCGAATGACTCAGCTTTATCACTTCTCGAATGCTCCTTTTGCTAACTTCTCGAATTGTTTTTCTACACTTCTCGAATGATTCACATTTCACACTACTCGAATGACTTCAATACTTTGATTTCTCGATCGAGTACTGAGCTATTGAGTGTGTCTTGAGACTTCTCGAATTGTTCACATAGTTTTGACTTCTTGAATGGGTGACTTCTCGACTGAGTAATTGCCTTAGTAGAATTCTCAGGTTGCTTTCCTTATTTCTCCAAAAAGTCTTCTTTGTCTTGTTGCATGATTCAACTTGAATATTCTAATCAGACTTTATTCTTGACTTTATTTACAACTGAAATACAATCTGAGTAGACTTCTATTTGCAATATTACATAAAAATATCCAAGTCACTACACTATTACAGAAGTACAAACTATGTTATAGCAAGACAAATAATTATATAGGCTAGGCTTGATTTGGGTCCAACAATCTCTCCCAATTTGGAAAATGATAAATTTTACAAATTAATACAAGATATCAAGCCTACCTATTTTGTTGTTGTTGATGATTTGCCTGATCATATCTTTCTTTTCTTTCTCTTTCCTCTCTTGCCTTGTTTTCTTCAATAGCCTCTAGAATCTGTTGCCTGGCCATGACTTCTTCAATCAATATAGCATCCTTTAACATGTCAGCAGCAATCTTGAGGGTTTGCATATGATAGTCTTGAATAAGCTTCATTCTGATTTTGACTGTGGCTCCACTTCTCAGTTTAAATTCAATTCTATCAGTATCCTTGAACACCCTGCACTTTCCCTGCCTTCTTAATTCTTCAGACAACTTTTCTATTCTTTCCTCTTTCTTCCTCTTCTTGACAACCATCTCCTCCATATACTTGACTTTGTCAATCTTTTTATGATATTTCTTTGCCAGGTACTGAGCCATTTCCATCATCTTCAATTTATCAATCAAGCTTCTCTTATCAAATAAGCTGATCACTCTCCTGATGTCATGAGTGGTAGCATTAGAGTTATCATGATGGAAACCTCTTTCTTCTCCATCAATAGTTGTAACAAACATCCTTTTGTCCCTGATTTTAACTTTGACAATTATGTTGGTCTTCCACTGTTTGATCATTCTTTTATTAAACTCTCCAATTTCTTGGATATGCTTAACTTGTAGACCCTTATCAGGAATAATGAGCTGCTTCCTCCACTTAGGATATCTAACTAACAATGAGCTAGTAGAATTCTTGAATTTAGTTGTTGTGGCAGTATTGACCTTGATCTGTTGACTTGGCTTCAATTTCTTTATCTGATTCTTTCCAATTTCCTTCCTTATCACTCTATGTGCAGTAACTTTCATAAAAAATCTTCTTGGAGATTTGGATTTAGGGGCAATAGCAGTTTCAGAAACTGTTGAAATCACATTAATACCCTAAGATTTGGTAGGTGTACTAGAATGAGCACCAACTGCTTGCTGCTTGGAAGGATTTCTGCTTTGAAACTTTTTCTCTTTCTCAGACTCTTCTCTTTTCTTTTTATCCACATTTTCCTTTTTCTTGTCTTCCTTCTTTCCACCCTTATCATTCATGGACTCAGGCTTTTTGTCCTTCTTGTCCTGATCCTTGTCCTCATCATCCTTCTTCTGTTTCTTCAACTCTTTACTTGCAAAATCAGATACTTGTTCACTTATTAACTTCTTCATCTTTTCTACAATCACATTGTCTTCAACTTGCTTCACCTTTTTCTTTTCAATTAACTTAATCAGGTTTATGATTTGACTTATGTTCCCTGAATTGAGATGTTGAGGAATTTTGAAATGTGCAAGCTTTTCTTCTCTATCCATGTACATCACTCCATCTGGGCTGCAGTAAGTTTCAGGAAGTGCCTTGGGTAGGAGAGGACCCAATATCAATATCAGATTCTTCAATTCTTCATCCTCCTGAGTTACTAACTCCACTGCTTTGTATAGACACTCCAGCTCAGTATAAGATAGTCTTTGAAATAATTCAACTGAGACTTTGAAGTAACCAGACTCTATCTGAATTAAAGGCTCTTTAAACATTTGTCCATTCTGCTCAAATTTAACTCCCCTTACTACAACAATAGCATTGTCAAGCATCTTCTTGTAGCTCTAATGATTGCCCTCGACTTGCTTTTTGATGTGATGCAGAAGGTCCAAGAAATCTTTGTCAGAAATGGGCTTTCGAATTTCACTTCTGAGCTTTCTCATAACTGCCTTTTGCCTTTCAGCCTCTATCTCTTCTCTCCTTTCCTTCTCCCCCTTAGGATTGATATCTTGTCTTGGGAGAAAAGTAGAAGGACTTGGCTTGATTTGAGTTTGAACTTGTTCTGGAGGAGCTTGACTTGTTTGTCCCAAGTTAGAGATAAGTTTTTGTAGAGAAGTGAATTGAGCAGATATACTAGCAAGTGTAGTGCCTTGAGTTGCAGAAGAATTAACAAACTCCTTCTTGAGATTTTGGACATCTGACACAACTGTGGAAACTGTGGTGGAAAGAGAGTCAACTCTGGCATTCAATTCATCAATGGTAGAAGCCCTTGTAGCTTCATCTTTGGCCTTTGACTGATAGTAAATGTCCACTTGGAAATGTGATAAGGTGTGTAGAGGCACATCCTCAGAAAGCCTGTCTGCATGCCTGTTTTTGTATAAGACTTCAACCATATTGTTGATTGTCCTTTGATTATCCAGGATGGTTGTGTGACTTTGAACCATTTCCTTAAGCACCTTCTCCATAGAATCTATCTTGGAATGGAGAAGAGAACTTTGCAGAATCTCCTCTTGGATTACCTCCATAAAAACCACCAGGTCTTAACTTGTCTTCAATAGCCTTCAAAGTACCCTCTACCTTGGCCCTATGATCATTTATTTCAGACTACACTCATTTGGCAAGATAGTGGTTTGACTACAGTTGGACCTTGACAGCTTTATGAATTGCATCATACATGGCACTAGGAGTAAAAATCTTCTCACACGATCCAAGTGAAGTGATATACTTCTGTCTAGTCCATTCCAAAACTTCCTCCATGCTAACTGTAGATTTACCATCCAACCAGGCATCCACATTGGTTTCTTCATCTTCAGCCAAATTTGCATTCTTCTCCTTTAACTCCTCCTGATCTTTTGCATATTCCAGCATTATTGCAGCATAATCCTTATTTGGCAAATGAGAAGTCAATAGCTGTTGTACAATGTGATAAAATCCTTCCAACTGATCTCCATACAGCTCCTTTAGTTTTTCATCAGAAAGTGACCCGCCAAGAGTTGATGGTCCTGGTTCCCTGTCATGTTGCACAGGTTCCAGCCATTGTGATAGAGAGTGAGAGCTAGGGCCACTTGTTATAGTGGTCCCCTCAGTATCTATTTTCTCATCCAATTTCTCAGATGATTCATTAGACACTGGATGGACAGGTGATTTCTCATGAGGAGACAATCTTTGAATGACTGAGGAGTGTCCAGGGGATGCCATTTGCATGGTGTAGAGGTCCCCTAGATTACCCAATGTCTGTGAAAACACTTGGCTTTGATATGCCTGAGCCTCCACGGAATCTGAAGTAAAAACTCCTGAAACCTCTATGGTTTTGATGGTGTCATCAGGATATGCCTTAGCATGCATTCCCTCACCATCTGAATGAATGTCCTGAGTGGTGAACAAGGTGTCATGCACCAAGTCACTTGAAAGGGGCTCACCAGGGAAGTAAGAATCCTGATGATCAACAACCTCATGTGTTTGGCTAGACACAATTGGTTGAGAAGAAATTTGAGAGGTGGAAGAGAGAGTGTGAGTAGAACTGAGTATTGGCAACTCCCCTTGAGAAAATGGGGAAGTTTCAAGAGAAGATCCTACTTATGCACAGTGTGTCTCCTTTTCAACTAATACTTCTTCATTGACAGGAGTGAATTCCTGCAATGGTGCAGACTCTGTACAGGATGGAGTGGGCTGGCTCCCAATTTCAATAGATGCACTTTGTTGAGAAAGTGCACCTAGAAGTAGGTTTAATCCCTTGTTAATCTCTACATCCTGTTGAGAGGATGTAGAGTAGTCTGTTGTGGCTTTTTTATTTTTCTTTTTCCTGGTTAAAGGTTCCACATATGACTCATTCAATTCATTTTCATTCTCTATAACAGTCTCTAGTGCTCTTTTTCTTATAATTTTCTCCTTCTTCTTCTTTACAACTACACTCTGTTGAGAGGATGTAGAGGTTGGTTGGCTAGCATCTATTGGATTCAAAGAAGGACTAACAGTTGGGTTAGAGGTCCTTGGGTTAGGTGTATTTGGTTCTTCTGCAACCTTAGGACTCCTTACTACATCAAGGTAACCATATTTAGGCTGCACAAGTGGGTACCCCCTAAATACACTCAACATGTGAGGTATAATTTGAAGGGGCACATTCACCGTGTTTCTCCTATCCAATGTAGCAAAAATAATTTTTGACATGGATTTGGAATAGCCAATTTTCTGTTTGTTTATCCCAGACAATTCAATTAAACTAGCATTTTTATAATTGAGAATTAATTGAATAAAGTGAGGGAAGAAAATCTCATTACCTTTCCTGGGAATCTTGGTTATGAGTTCCCCAAGTACTAGTTTTTCAACATTAAGCCTTTGGTTATAGGCCAATGAGTAGGCCAGCTTCATGGCAATGAGACTAACCTGGTCAAACCCTGTTTTCCTGCAAGTGAAGACTCTCAGGATGGTGTCAAACAGGAATGACTACTTCTTCCTCATGAACTTCTTGTTTATCTTTCCAAGTTTAAACTTCTCGCTTTTTTTGTCCACAGTGTCGGCATACCTAATGATCTCCAGGAAATCTAGAAGGTCATCTTCAGTTGGTTCCTCATTAAACTCTTCAGTTGGTATTTGCAAGCTTTTGTTGACATCCTCTTCATCAAAACTTATATCTACTCCTTGGATTTTGCAGGTTACTACCACTTTTGAGCTCCCATCCTCCAGAGCTATGTTCTCATAGTCTGCAGTTGCCCAAAATTGCTCGAGAATGTCAAGGTAAAGAGTGGGGTTTGCTAACAGGGCTTCCTTTAAGTACGAATTTATGAGAAATCTTGTGAAACATTTGTATTGGGGTTTTGCATCCGCATCTCTGGCTATGGCTAAAAAGTTGGTTTCAGGAATGACAAAGACTTCGGTTGAAGGGATGGAACTTGAAGACGCCATTGAGTTAGTGTATAGAAATAGAGAAAAGAAGAAACAGAAGTTTTAGAGAGAGAAAGCAAGTGTTCAAGAGTAACAGCTTGAATGCAAGGGTTTCTTTGAGTTTGTAATTAAGCGTAGAAATGAAATGTTAGATCTACTTTTCTATTTATATGACATAGACAACTCGACTAGAATAGTAATCGATTTTAGTGGTCGAGAACTCAGAAAAGAGTAAAGCTGTTTTAGTAGAGAACTGTCAGACTTTGATCGAGAACTCACTCGAGCTATGTTCGAGAACTATGATGATTCAAGAACTCTCAATAGGACTTGATTGAGAACTCTAGAGAAGACTGATTCGAGAATTCAAGACATTCGAGAACTCTTAGAATTAAATGATTCGAGAACTCAAGACATTCGAGAACTCTTAGAATTGAATGATTCGAGAACTCAAGAATTTATATTTAGTCGAGAAGTCAGAAAGAATGGCAACTTAACTACAAACTCCAGTTTTTAAGAAATTATTCCATCTTCACTTGGAAAATAAAATAATAATTTACAACCATCATTTCTTAGATAAATAAAATTTATTTGTTCATCCTGAAATGAGAAATGTGATTGATTAATATTCCTGAAGTTTTAATTACCACACTTATTATTTAATGATGCACGAGTATGACAGTTCTTTTCAGGCTTACTTAGAACAAGGAAATAATTCCAAGTTAGTTTTAAGAAAATTTAATTAATTAAGAATATGTACAACAATATAACTGAAATATTTATAAATATACATCAATTTTGTTTCACTTAGATAAATCATTTATGTTCATGTCTGTGAAACAATTGTTGTAATAGTTGGAGAGATATATTTATTGAGCCACTCATCCTGAAGAATTTAGCATTCCAATTTCACTAACCAACCTGTTGAATGTGGCTTCATTAAGTGGTTTAGTAAATATATCAGCCAACTATTTTTGTATAGGAACATAGAACAATTTAATCACTCCATTTTCAACATGTTCCCTTATGAAATGGTACCTTACATCAATATGCTTTGTCTTAGAATGGTTGACTGGATTGGCAACAATTGATATGGCACTAGTGTTGTCACACATGATGGGAATTCCTTCCAACACAAGTCCATAATCTCTTAATTGATTCCTGATCCAAAGCACTTGAGCACAACAGCTTCCAGCAGCAATATATTCAGCCTCAGTTGTGGAAGTAGACACTGATTGTTGCTTTTTACTGAACCAGGACACCAATCTCTGTCCAAGAAATTGATAGCATCCTGAAGTGCTTTTCCTATCCACTCTGCAACCAGCAAAGTCAACATCTGAATATCCAACTAGGTTGAATCATATTTCTTTAGGGTACCATAATCCCATAAATGATGTTCCTTTGAGGTATCTCAAAATTCTCTTGACAGCAATGAGATGGGATTCTTTGGGATTTGCCTGAAACCTTGCACATAAGCATGTAGAGAATATTATGTCAGGTCTACTAGCTGTGAGATAGAGAAAAGATCCAATCATTCCTTTGTAGGTCTTCATGTCTACACTTTTTCCTTTCTTATTTTCATCCAGTTTTGTAGCTGTAGACATTGGAGTTTTGGCAGTTGAGCAGTCTTGCATGTCAAACCTTTTGAGTAAGTCATTGATGTATTTTGTTTGACTTATGAAAATGCCATCAGCCCTTTGGCTTATTTGAAGACCTAGAAAGTAATTGAGCTCTCCCATCATGCTCATCTCATAAGCTTAGAAAACCTTTGACATAGTTTTTCATTTGTTGATCCAAAAATGATATCATCCACATAAATTTGAACTAGTATAACATCTTCATAGTGCTTCTTGTAGAAAAGAGTTTTGTCAATAGTTCCTCTAGTAAATTGATTTTCCAGAAGAAATTTTGACAGAGTGTCATACCATGCTCTAGGGGCTTGTTTGAGTCCATACAATGCTTTGATAAGTCTGTAAACAAGGTCTGGAAAGTTTGGATCCTCAAAGCCAGGTGGCTGTTGCACATATACTTTCTCTTCTAGTTCACCATTGAGAAAAACACTTTTAACATCCATTTGATAGACCTTGAAGTTTGAGTGTGCTGCAAATGCTAGAAAAATTCTGATTGCCTTCAATCTTGCCACATGAGTAAATGTCTCATCATAGTCAATGTCTTCTTCTTGTGAATACCCTTTTGCAACTAGCCTTGCTTTGTTCCTTATTACTATTCCATGTTCATCCATTTTGTTCTTGTAGACCCATTTAGTGCCAATTACTGATCTGTCCTTTGGATGTGACACTAATTCCCAAACATTGTTTCTTACAAACTGATTCAATTCCTCTTGCATGACAATTATCCACTCTGGATCTAGCAAGACTTCTTCAATCCTCTTTGGCTCATTTTGAGACAGAAAGTAAGCAAATAGGCATTCATTCATAGTTGCTCTTCTTGTTCTCACACCTTTATCAGGATTTCCAATGATTTGATCAGTTGTGTTAGCTCTATTCCATTTAGTTTGATGAGCTCCATCTCTATCATTTGAGCATGTTTCTTCCTGATTGAAGTTGTTGCCAAATGTTGCAGATCCTTGAGAATCTCCCCCTAAGTTGATGCTAGGGTTGTGTGGAGAGTTCTCAAGTTGAATGTGACTGTAATCTTCATTACCTCTTTCCTCAATTGATCCATGTGAGATGTCTACATGTGATTCTTCATGAGTGTTGACACCTTTTCAGTTGCAACTATTTCAGACTCCATTTCATTTTCAAAACTCAAGGTGTCACAATTTTCATCTTCCAAATCCATAGCAGGGAATTTGAAATCATCAAATGTCACATTTGTACTTTCTATAATCTTTTGTTGATCAATCACATACACTCTATAGACATTTTTATCCAATGGGTATCCCACAAAAATTCCTTCATATGCATTGGCTTCAAATTTCCCAAGATTGTTGGCATCATCTTTGTGAACAAAACACTTTGTTCCAAACACATGCATATATTTTATAGATGGCCTTCTATTTGTCATGATGTGATAAGGAGTCTTTCCAACCGGTTTTGTGATGAGTGTTCTATTTTGAGTGTAACATTCAGTTCTAACAGCTTCAACCCAAAAACTAGTTGGTAGATGTGCTTCTGCTAACATGGTTCTTGCAACTTCAATGAGAGTCCTGTTCTTTCTTTCAACCACTCCATTTTATTGTGGAGTCCTTGGGACTGAGAATTGGTGAGTGATTCCTTTTTCTTTGCAGAATTCATTGAGTATAGCATTTTTGAATTTTGTACCATTGTCATTCCTTATGACAACTACTGGTGTAGGGCCTTTATCCAATCTTTTCAAATTTTCAATGATAACCTCAAGAGCTTCATCTTTTGAATGCAAGAATTCTATCCAAGTGTACTTTGAAAAATCAACCATGACTAGAGCAAATCTTTTCTTAGACATGGACATAACATTTACTGGTCCAAACATGTCCATATGAATTAATTGCAATGGTTTGGTGATTGAAGTAAATTCCTTAATCTTGTGACTTGATCTCTTCATTTTCCCTTTCTGACATACCTCACACAATCCTTCTATGCAGAATTCAAGTGTATGTAAGTCCTTCACTAATTCCCTTTTGACTAAAGAATTAATGTTTTTGAGATTTAAGTGGGACAATCTCTTGTGCCAAAGCAAACTTTCATTTTCTGAGGCCTTGGTGTAGAAATAACAAATTTTCTTCTTATTTGCAGAATCCAAATCTGCTACAAACAGGCTTCCCTTTCTCACTCCTTGCAGAGCAATTTCCTTGGTCTTTCTGTGTGATATGAGACACAATTCCTTGTCAAACTCCACCTTCAAATCTTTGTTGCAGAATTGAGTGATGCTGAGAATATTATGCTTCAAACCACTGACCAGGGCTACATCTTCAATGACAACATTTCCAAGAATTAATTTGCCATATCCCTTGGTGAAACCAATGCTGTTGTCTCCAAAAGTTACCATTGGACTAGCCTCCTCTTTGAATTGTGACAGCAGGGCCTTGTCACTAGTCATATGCCTTGAACATCCACTGTCCAAAATCCACATGACCTTCTTCTTACCTGTGCTCTACAAACAAACACAAATCAAGTTTTCTTTGGTACCCAAACAAGGTTGGGTCCTTTATGCTTAGTTACATGAGTGTCATTCCTGTTTTTAGCATTTTTAGTTGCCTGCACATGCATGTTCTCATTTTTCCTATTCTGACCTTTAGCTTGATTAGTACTTTCAGAACTAGATGCATGCTTAGGTGACATGGAATGTTTTCTATGCTTTACAGGACTGATAAATTTAGGCCTAGGATTGTTAATGTTCAGATTTTGACTTATGCATCCATCAATAAAATATTTCCTCAGCCTAAAACAGGTATTCATGATATTCATGTTGCATGGCATACAATCAAATTTGTCACAAAATTTATGATCATCATGCATCAAAGGTTTAACATAACTATAGGCAAACTCATTATTTTCAACAATAGGTTTCTTGCACATGTGAGTAAGATGGTTTGTTGAACCACAGTTTTTACAAATCTTTCTAGGTGTATTATGAACATGTGCATAGTTGTTGTGTTTGTTGATGCCTATCTTTCCATTTCTATTTGCCTTTTTCTTCTTAGCATGCATGGTGTCATTTTTCTGAGCATTTTGTTTTGTTTCAGTTTGAACATGAATGAACTTGGTTTTGATTGTGGGTTCTTCTTCTTCAACAGAGGGCACATTTCTTTTAGCCGCTTCCTTATCATCATCATCAAACTGTTGTTTGATGACCATACTGACTTCATCAAATTCAACAGTTGCTTTCTTAAAGATTGGTTCCATGAAATTTTTCAAAATATGAGGATTTCCATGGATTTCAACTTTCTTGCCTTTTGTTGAAGCAGATTTCTTCTTCTTGAGATTCTAATAATCAAAACCAACTCCAATCTTAGAGTTTTCCTTATTCTTCTCATGGAACTCTTGAACAACAGTGGTTGAGTTTTGATAAAATTTGATTTTTAACTCATTTTCAGAAATTTGTTCTTTAAGAAACTTTTCAATTTGTTCAGAACAAACAACCTTGTTTTTGAGATACTCATTTTCCTGTTTCAAGTTTTCCAGAGTTATCACAGATAATTCTAGAGTCTCATTTCTAGCAGTCAGTTCATCATTAGCTTTTACTAACCTAGCAATTTCCTCATATGCAGCAGTCATACTTGTATGAATGTTAAACATTTCAATGCTCAATTCTTCCACAGTTTTCTTATATTGAGAATTTGACATATCAAGAGAGATTAATGAAGGTACCTGAGAACTTGAGGATGAAGCTCCATCAAGTGAGTTGGCCATGAGTGCCAGATTCCCATATTCCTCCTCCTCATCTTCATCTGTATCATCCCAGCATTTTCCTTCAACAATATAAGTCTTTCCTGTCTTTTTTTTGAGAAGAGCTTCATACTTGGCTTCCAACTCCAAGTAGTCTTTATCCTTCTTAATTGCTTTAGGTTTTCTACATTCTGTTGCAAAGTGTCCAAGCTCATTACAGTTATAACATTTTATCTTAGATTTATCAACTATTCCAGTTTTGTATCCTCCATTATTGGTGCTTCTTGTTGGATTCTTTCCTTTTCTTGAAGACTTGAAGGTTGGTCTTGGTTTAAAACTTTTGTTTCTTTTGAACCTCAAATTTCCAAACTTCTTTGCCATGAAGGCCATGGTTTTGTTGTCCATGCCTTCAAGTTCTTCAATGGTGTAGAAGTCTTCTTCTTCTGATTCACTCTTGACAGAGTCCTTCTCTTCCTGTTCCTACTCTTCAAACTCTTCAAATTTCAACTTCTTACTTGTACCATCCTTTTCAATTGTTGATGGTTCCTTAGCAACCAGGGCATTTGAGACATTTGCCATTTTTCCTCTATTTTCTAAAATGGCCTTCTTTTGATAAAATTTCAGCACATATGTCTTTAGTATTCCATAAAGTGTCTCAAGTGGAAGCTTTGTTAAATCTCTTCCCTCTCTTATTGCAGAAATTTTGTGCTCTAGGTGCTCTGGGAGTGTTAACAAAAACTTCATGTTTTTCTCCTTTGTTTCATAGTATTTCCCATGAAGTTGAAGATCATTGATCAGTTTGTTGAACCTCTCAAATACTTCAGTTATGCCCTCATTTGGTTTTGACATAAATGCTTCATACTGAGAAACAAGGAGCTGCATTTGATTTTCCCTTACCTCTTCAGTTCCTTCACACAGAATTTTTATAGTCTCCCATATGTGTTTGGCAGATGTGCAATTGACAATATTATTGTACATGACAATATCCAGTGACTCAATTAATATAAGCATTAAACTATTGTCAAGAGACACTTTTTCTTTTTCTGTATATGTGTACTGAGATGGGTCCTTAGGTATCCATGTTACAGGAATAACTTCAGACCCACTAGTAGTTTCAGGAACTAGAGTTACTGGTATGAACGGACCATTCTTCAATATTTCTGGGTACATGGAGTTTGCAGCCTTTATGAACATCAGCATCTTCTTCTTCCATAGGTTGTAATGTTCTCTGTCAAAAGTAGGAATCTTTATGCTGCTCAGCTTCTGAGAACTCATCTTGATCTTTAGTCTGTAAGTATGTTTACAGCCTCGATCTAATACCACTTGTTAGGAATTAGGAGACCCAGAAGTTTACAAGGGGGTGAATGTATACTTCAAAACTTTTACCCTCTTTTTGATTTAGAAAACTTTGATGAACTGTTTAATGGATTGAATCTTAAACTAGTGAAACAAGTTAAGTGTTTACAAAAACATATAACAGTAAATATGGTAAACACAAGATGTAACTTTCAATCTAATTGTATTAGAATGAATCTTTGCTACAATTTGAAATTAAACTTGAATTTCAGCTTCTTGTTCTAGGAAGATTATAATGTAAATTCACAGTCTCCTATCAAATGTGGCTGTGCATAAAATATATAGATAACATGTCATGTGCACATGCTCACGTTTGATAGATTGGCTAAATTAGAAATAGACAAGACATACTTTACATTTGACTAACATCTATTTCTAGCTAACATTGCTGTGACAGACTGCTACATCCAGCCTTATACCTTCTGCAGCCTTATACCTTCTGTCACTTGTCTTGACTATCTTCCCAGCTTCATTGTAGACTTATCTCTATCTTTGCAGGCTTGACTTATCCTGCAAAAACAGAGCTGCTGTTGGTCCCTGATATTGTAGAAGGGGGGTTGAATACAATATCTGAAAATTAATCGCGGAATAATTGGATTAAAAATATTATTTTAATTACTCGCGAAATATTAATTATAATGAAATACTTTTCAAGTGAAAGATATTATTTTAACTTGATTAGTATTACACAATTAATATTTAGAAAACTGTTATATAATTGATATAAAGTCTAGAACGAATTCGACATGAAGTGTTCGTGTTTAAACAATTATATTCAAACTCAGCACAGAAATCTGTGAATATTACAATGCAGATAAATTACTGAATTTGATCTGTTTTTTTTCTAACTCTTAACAAGTTGAACAACTGAAAAATGAAGCATTCTTCTCATATTTATAGAGATTTGAAAAAGGCTGCTATGACCTTTTTCAATATGACTTAATTTCAAGAAAATAAGTCTGTATGACTTATTTAACACTTGTATGACTTAAGAAAACACTGGGCATGACTTATATAGCTCGGTATGACTTATTCTGAGCTCGGTATGACTTATTCTGAGCTCGGTATGACTTTCTGTAAGTCATATTCGAGTTTTCTTTAATTAAAATAAATCAGAATGACTTAATTTAAAAGAGAAAAGCTCGGTATGACTTATTGCCACTTGCTCCAGTATGACCTTTATCATTCAAATTTCGGTATGACTTATCCTTTTGATATATATATATAACTCGGTATGACTTATTAAATAAGTCATTCGGTATGACTTATTTAATAAGTCATACTAACTGTTTATATATATATATATAAGTCATATTGGTCCAATTCTTTTATAGTAAATTAATTCTACTTAATTTAATTAGTTAATTTATATATTAAATTAAATTCAACTTGAATTAATTTAATTAGATAAATTAAATAATTAATTAACATTTGATAGTAGAATTAAAACTATTATTTTTTACTTGCATAGCCATGCTGAAGGTCTTGAAATCTTCCCGTCTTTTTTGTGTCTTGATCTTGAAACCTCTTGAATTAAATGAAGAATAAATATTATTTTAGTTGACACACAAATGTACTGTCTGGTTCATTTGTGTCATACTAATAAATATTCTCCATTTATAAAACTTTAAATTAGAGGCCTTGCGTCATATTTTCTTCTTCACTGTCTTCATTCTTCTTCTGGAATCTTCAGTAGTAACCACTTGAAATCTTCTATATCTTCTGTTTACTATAGAACCACTACTACACATTTATTTTCACTGACGCTTGAACATAAAGATGAACTTCATCCAGTGTTGAGTAGCAATCCTACAAAATACTTCTGATACTTGGATCCTTTGTGATTAGTTGACTGTCTTTGTCTTGATTCCTGTTTGGTGTTTAGTATTTACTTCTCTTTATTAGTTAGAGTTGAGTTGCCATCTAATTATTACAAATAGGCCTAGTCATATGCCTTTCAATCTCCCCCTATTTGTTGTTAAACAATTAACACACAAATTCCTAGAGGATAACTCAACTAACAACTAAGAAAGTAGTACGACATTTAATGACTGTAAATAATAAACAAAAGTTCTGGTTTTATATTTAACAATTTTCCAGATTCATACATAAAAGATAAATACAAGATAGATGTTCCTCTAGCACTGAACAAATATTACAAAGTTTCTATCTTGTTCTATCTATGTCTTCAGTCTTCTGATGTATCAACTTCACCTTCTTCTAGGATTGAACCTTTATGAACAGGTGTCCTCGGTATTTGTTCAGATACTGATTGTTCTGTTGTAGTGGATTCTCCATACAACCTTCTTTGTTCAGCTCTTGCTAACTGCCACAGTACTTCCTGTTCAACAGGATCTACTATCTCTTCTTCTACATCAGATGGTTGTGTTGAATCTATCTTTGGTATTTGCCTGATGTATGAATGAATTCTTTTTGACAGACAGTAGTTTCTTATCTTCTCTGCAGCATCCATTTTAGCTTGGGATTTGAAACCTTTTGACCTTAACATCCTTTCAACTTGAATCATGTACTTAACTGTGTAGCCCTTAAAAGATTCCTCATTTAACTGCACGATTTGATACAACTTGTTTGAGAAAAATCTTACCTCATGAGGATCAAATAAGATCTGAGGACTGACAGCTGTAGCAAAGACTCTAAGTCTATCCCTGAGAAGTTCATTTTCTTCTTAGCTCCTCTTTATTTTGTTCAAGAACGTCCATATTACTGATAAACTTCTTTGCCTGAAAAACTCTAAGGAAATTCTGAATGTTCCATTCCTATGTGTGTAGACTAGTATCCGCCAGTCTTCAAGAATGTGATCCACTAGGATAGTGATGTAGTCCACTTCCTCTTTCAGGGCTTTCATGAAGTTGTCAATGTTGTCATTTGACTTTTCTAGACGCTCAATTATTGATTTCAGATGCTTGTCTTCAAATGGACCCTTTTGATGTTTGTCCATTATTTCTCTTGCAGTATCCCATTTCTTTCCAATCTTGAGCTGTACATCTCTCTTCTTTTCTCTGACTGCTATGGCCCAGAGATTTTGCTTTTCTTGGCTTTCTTCTTTTTCTGCCTTTGTTCTTTCTATGACTAGAGCTTTCAGTTTTTCAGTTTTTGCATGACTTGCCTTGATGTCTTCTTTTAGTTTCTTCATTGCCTCTTCATAGGCTGGATCAACTTCTTTTTCTTCTGGAAACAGAAAATCTTCATCAAATGCAATCTCTTCCTCAGCTCTGCAGTAGTCAGGAAAGATTGATTCATCATGAGCACTGTCATCAATGAATTTCTCTTGATCATAAAACTGTTTTTCTGGTTCTGGATCATACGATTGAAATTGATCTTCAGAATACAGTTTATCTTTCCCTTTGTCTTGAGTAGAAGCCCCTCCATCTTTAGCTACTTTCTCCTTTGATTTCTCCTCCTTAGTTGAGGGATCCTCTTGAGTTTTAGAGGCTTCAAAAGATGTCAACATTTTCTGCATAGTCAGATAGACTTGCTTCATTCCTTCATTCAAATGTGTCATTCCATCATCCAGTTTGCTGAATCTTTGTGTAGAGATCTTTTCATTTTCAATGATTGTTAATGTCAAGCTTTTCTCAACCTCATCAATCTTTTCATGTAATTTGCTGACTTCTTTCATGTCTTCAGCAATAAGATTCTGTACATTCTGGATGTCTTGAGTTTTTAGAAGAATGGAGGTTTTGACATCATCAACATCTTTTCGTACTATTGTCAGCTGCTGTGTTACAGAGGCAGATGTAGATTTTTCTTCTGCTTGTGCTTTTACTTTTACCAACTCAGCCTGAACAATTTGCATTTCTTTCTGGAGAGCTTCCATTTTAGATAATAGAACACTGTGTGTGTGTGCACTCAGCTCACTTGCACTCCTGTTTATCTCACTATCACTCTGTGCATGTGTTTCACTTTGTGTTTGCCTCACATCACTCGTGTTTAGCTCCTTTCCAGATCCTGAAGCTGTACCTGCATATATAACAATAGCTTTTGAAGAGTCAAATTGCTCTTCTGATGCCTGTGAAGGCGCGTCCTCAACAAGATTAACTTGAAGTGGCTCCGCTACTGACGTAGCTACTCCGTGAATGGAGTCCCATCTCCCTCTATGGAGTGGTTGCCTCTCAAATCCACTAGTGGATTCGAGACCTTTTAAAATCACTGGATGTAATATATCCAGGGGGGTCACCACCTTAGACAATGTAGTGTATGGCTCATTAGAGTCTGTGGTGCCCCTAAGTACCTCGGAGGGTATCTGATGCTGCACTGCATCGAAAATGTCATGGTCCACATCATAGGTGGCATCCGACCAGTTTTTATTAAAAACATTTTCTTTAACAAATGTGCCCTCATGTTTTTGTTGTAACTGCAAGCGGAGGTCCTGCTAGTGTGAGAGCTAGCAGTGTGCTTTCCTCACTATCTGAAGCTGTAGCCGAATAGCGAATTAGATCACCTGGTTGAGCAAGTGTATCTAAAGAACCTTGGATGGCCATGTCAAAATCCATATCCCATTGAGAGGAAAAGGATGAGTCTGCAGTTGTCTCTGGTTGAAATTTAGATCTTTTAGATTGTGGAGACAGAGCTGCGGGTTCACTCACATCAGCACCAAGACCCCTAACTATTCTGACAGGTTTCTTCCTTTTTCTGACTTTTAGCAAAGAAGAGGATGAAGGAGAAACTGTTTGAGGCTCTAATTCAGCTGGGGGCGGAACCTGTGTGTTTTCAGGTTCGTAGCTGATATCCTGGAGTGTAATAACACCATCATAGTCCGCCACAGATAAATCTAATAATGCAGTAGATATTTCTATAGGTATTGAACTAGAAGATTGTGAGTGAGATATTACCTGTTGATCTTGTGCCACTTGATCGACATGCTGAGCAGCTTCAAGTAGAAGGTGTACAGGATGTTCTATTTGCATAGGCACTTGTTCTTGCTCTTGTTCCTGCACAGGATTAGCAATATGATCTAATATCTCAGCCATGTAATCTGTCCTTACCACTTGCACATTTTGAAACTTGGGGTTGTTGTGGAGCCTTGCAAATAGGTGGTTCTGAGAAGTCGGAGATTCTTCTACAGGACCATTCTGAAATAAGGCTTTGTCTTCTTCCACCAACAAGTCATTCATAAACAGCATCAGGAACCTCAGATAGTAGACTTGTACATTCTGTTCCCTGCTTTCTGGTTTCCCCATCTTCCTTATAATTTCTTTCAGAAGCAACTTCCCAAAATTTATCCTCCTGTTGTGAGCTACAGAATACCCAAAGATTTGCAGTAGTGAAGATATATTGTTGAAGTTGTTCTTTGTAGTGGGAGCAAACACTTTGGCTAACGTGTCAAAGAAATAGTCCCACTCACTTACCAACTTGGACTTTGTCAGTCTTACCAAATTGATCTCACCCTGATATCTAATAGAATAGAAAAATTCTAGAATTTCTGGTACAGTGGGTGGATCCATGAAATTGTCAGTTGGAAAGCCCAAAATCCTGTTCACGTCCTCTTCAGTCACCATATATTCATGATCTCCTATGCTGAAAGAGAATTGAACTCTGTCTGCAGTACTCCTATTCCTTGCAGTGGAATACAGGGCCCTTAGTGCTAACACTTGCAACGGGGCGTTCAGAGTAATTGCAGTTCTGACGAGTGAATGTTCATTCATAAAAATAATCCACGGTCGAAACCTCTCGACTGAACAATTCACCGGATTAAAATATCCAACAAAATTAGTTTTTACTAATTCGCAATAACCAGCCATATTCCTTTAAACTATTACAATTAAGAAAATTACAATGTGCGATTACAAATTAAAATTATCAATTACAACCAATAATTCGAAAATTACAACCAATAAAAATTGAAACCCTAATTTCTAATAATCCTTATATTGACTTAAACAACAAGTCACTACCCAAACAGTCCTTTAGATATAATTAACACTTGAATGCTTCAACAAAAAAAGAACAGTCAGTCGAAATTAAACAAAAATCGTGCAGAGTTTCGTTTGTTTCAATCGATTTTATCAATCTAGCAAGCAAAGATGCTTGTAAATGGAAATTAGCAACTGAAATCAGTTGTTTTTGGACAGGAATCGATCGATTTTTTTTAAAAAAAATTTGCCTGTTCGAGTTTGTATATATATATAGCAGCTTGTGAGTATAATAAAGACTGAGTATGACTTTGTTAAAAGGAAAATGAATATGTCCGGTATGACTTAGTTAAAACACATCACTTGAATATCTCGGTATGACTTATCATAAGTCATACCGAGTTTTATTTTCATAAAACTTAAGTGAATTAGTTCGGTATGACTTAATTCGTTTGACTCTCGGTATGACTTTTTAATTAGCATAAAAAGTCATGCCGAGTTTTAACAAATTAAGTCATGCCGACTTTTTTTTTTCTTCTAAAATAAGTCATACTGTTATTATTATAAGGAAACTATTTTTAAGAAAAAAATGTTAATAATTTACATACTAATAAATTATTAAAGATATAAAATAATAAATATTTACATTATTAATTTATTTTAATTAATTTAAGAATTAGATTAACTCATGTTTGAATTAATTTAATAAACAAATTAATTGAATAATTAATAATATACTCATTTATTTTATTGTACATTAATAATTCGAAAAATAAACATTAATATATACATGCTTAAAATAAAAATGCTAAAAATTAGAAAAATATATACATTAATTTATATATTAATAAATGCTTAATTTTAAACAAAATTACTTATGCTCTAATTGAAATAATTATCTAGTAAGAATATTGATTTAATCTTGAGATAATTTTCCAAAAATTCATAAGTCCTAGGATTTTATTAATTCAAGTCTCATAAACTCTTTAAATATTAACATTTAATATTTTATGAGCTTAAATTAATTCCTAGCAACCAAACATTTAGCCATAGTTTAACATCCCTAATTCACTAACCAGCTTTGAGAAAGTGGATTCATCAAGTGGTTTTGTGAAGATGTCGGCTAACTGATCTTCTGTGGGTACAAAATGTAGCACCACAGTTTCGTTCATGACATGCTCTCTGATAAAGTGATACCTTATGTCAATGTGCTTGGTTCGCGAATGTTGTACAGGATTGTTGGAAATAGCTATGGCACTTGTGTTGTCGCAGTAAATTGGAATTTTGTTCAATGCAAGTCCGTAGTCATTTAGCTGATTCCTGATCCACAAGATCTGTGCACAACAGCTACCTGCCGCAATGTATTCTGCTTCGGCTGTCGAGGTAGAAACTGAATGCTGTTTCTTGCTGTACCAGGAGATCAACCTTCGTCCTAGAAACTGACAGCTTCCAGAAGTACTTTTCCTGTCCATCCTGCACCCTGCATAATCTGAATCTGTATAGCCTATTAGGTCAAAACCTGTATCCTTAGGGTACCAAATTCCAAGATCTGGTGTACCCTTTAGATATCTAAAAATCCGTTTAACAGCTATTAGATGAGATTCTCTTGGGTCAGATTGAAACCTTGCACATAAGCAAGTTGCGAACATTATGTCGGGTCTACTTGCAGTTAGATATAATAATGAGCCTATCATACCTCTGTAGCTTGTGATGTCAACTTTCTTACCAGTTTCATCTTTGTCAAGCTTCGTGGCTGTTGGCATTGGGGTTTTTGCCGGTGAAGAATCTTCTAGACTGTATTTTCTGAGAAGATCTCTTACGTACTTTGATTGGCAAATAAAAATCCCATCTTCCTTTTGCTTTACTTGCAATCCAAGGAAGAATGACAGCTCACCCATCATGCTCATCTCATATCTGCTCTGCATTAACTTAGCAAATCTCTTGCACAAGTTTTCGTTAGTAGAACCAAATATAATATCGTCAACATAAACTTGGACAAATATCATATCTTTATTATGTAATTTGTAAAAGAGAGTTTTATCTATGACACCTCTAGTGAAACCATTTTCAAGTAAAAACTCAGAGAGAGTGTCATACCATGTCCTCGGTGCTTGCTTGAGTCCATAGAGAGCTTTGAAAAGAAAGTACACAAAATCAGCAAACTCTGGATTTTCAAAGCCAGGGGGCTGTTCCACATATACTTCCTCTTCTAGCTTTCCATTCAGAAATGCACTCTTCACATCCATTTGATAGACTTTAAAATTGGAATGTGCTGCGAATGCCAGAAATATCATGATGGCTTCAAGTCTTGCAACTGGTGCGTAGGTCTCGTCATAATCAATTCCCTCTTCTTGGGAGTAACCCTTTGCAACTAGTCTGGCCTTGTTCCTTGTAACAATGCCATCACCGTCTAATTTGTTCCTGTATACCCATTTCGTGCCAATAACAGATCTATCTTTAGGCCTGGGTACCAGTGTCCAGACTTCTTGTCTTTCGAACTGATTGAGCTCTTCTTGCATGGCAAGAACCCAATCTGGATCAATTAGTGCATCTTCAATCTTCTTTGGTTCTTCTTGAGATAGAAAAACTGAGAATAAACATTCATTTGAAGTTGCACTTCTGGTTCTTACTCCAACATCTGGATCACCTATGATCAATTCAAAAGGATGATCTCTGCTCCATATCCTTTCCCTAGGTAGGTTTGATCTTGATGATTCGCCTCGAAATTCATTGTGATGTTGTGTTGTGTCAGTTGATCTTTCATCTCCCCCTAAGTTGCTGCCAGGATGACTTGTTGATCCACCACTGGTATTAGTAGAATCTCCAGTGTTGCCATTGTTTCCACCACTATTACCTGGATCATTACCATCAATGTAGTCATCATTTCCTGCTGCAACCTCAGGTTCTTCTTCGTCATCAGAATGTGAGTCTGGATAATTATCAAATTTTAATGACTCAGAAGAATCTTCAGTTTGGATACTTGGGAGTTTAGTGTCATCAAAAGTTACATTGACACTTTCCTTCACTTGGTGCTGATCAATTATGTAAACCCTATATGCTCTTCTCGAGTATCCGACAAAAATAGCTTCATGTGCCTTGGTCTCAAATTTGCCAATGCGTTCATCTACATCTTTTAGCACAAAGCATTTGGCTCCAAATACATGAAAGTACTTGAGAGTAGGTTTCTTGCCAGCCATTAATTCATAGGGAGTTTTCATATGATCTTTGTTGATCAGAGTTCGATTCTGAGTATAACAAGCTGTATTAACTGCTTCAGCCCAGAAGTAGATAGGTAACCTTGATTCACTTAGCATAGTCCTTGCAGCTTCAATCAGGGTTCGATTTTTCCTTTCTACAACTCCATTTTGTTGTGGAGTTCTTGGTGCTGAGTACTGCCTTGTTATCCCCTTGTCTGAGCAGAAGTTATTCAGAACTTCATTTTTGAATTCTGTTCCATTATCTGATCTGATTGCTCGGACAGGTAACTTTGAATCTAACTCAATCAGCTTTATATGATCAATCACCAAATGTGGAGTTTCATCTTTAGAATTCAAGAATAAAACCCATGTATACTTTGTGAAGTCATCCACAATCACTAAGGCGCATTTCTTTCTTGACATAGACAGAATATTTACTGGACCAAATAAATCCATGTGTAGGAGTTGAAGTGGTTCAGTGATGTTTGTAGTGTCTGTGCCTCTGTGAGTTGCTTTCCTTGACTTCCCTTTTTGACATGCCTCACACAATCCTTCTTGTGTAAATTCCATCGGAGGCAGTCCTCTCACCAAATCCCTCTTGACTAGAGAGTTCATTGTTTTGAAATTCAGGTGTGAGAGCTTCTTGTGCCATAGCCAACTTTCCTCTGTTGAAGCTTTTGAATAAAAACAGTTTGCTTCAGCTCCAATTCCCGAGTTGAGATCAGCTACGTACAAGTTTCCTTTCCTTACTCCACGCAAGGCTAGTCTGTCTTCTTTAGAATGAGCTATTAAGCACTTCTCCTTGATAAAGTTTACTTTGTAACCTCTATCACAAAATTGACTGACGCTGAGTAGATTGTGCTTAAGTCCTTCCACCAAAGAGACACTTTCAATGATAACATTTCCTGTATTTAACTTGCCATATCCCGTAGTCATTCCTTTGCTGTTATCTCCAAAGGTGACGATTGGGCCAGCTCTCTCAACCACGTCTGATAGCAGGGCTCTATCTCCGGTCATATGCCTTGACGATCCGCTGTCCAGGATCCATATAACTCGGTTTACCTGTTTAACTCCCTGCAATTATCAAACGGATTAATTCGTCTTCGGAGCCCAAAATTGATTGGGCCCGGCATACTTGAAGAATTGACCTTTGTCTGCTTTGACAACAGATCCTTTTCGAACAACATCATTTTCTTCCTTGACTGTTCCTACCTTCCTATAAACAGTCTTAACAATTTTCTGTTTAGACTTAGGAATATATGATTCCTTCTTCTCAGGTGAAGGAGTCGCAGTCTTGGATTTAGCAAATTTACTATTGATGTGCTGTCTAGGTGTCATGTTATCTTTCTTAGCTATCATGCGTTTAAAGTAAACAGTCATAGCATTAAAGGCACATAACATGCAATTCATTATACCACAAGGTTTATGGAAAGCATCAATAGTAGGCATGTTATTCAATACAGTAGGAGGCTTAACAGATTCTACTTCAATTTTCTCAGCAGATTTGAAGTTTTCAGTAGAATGAAATTTATTGTTACTGTTCCTACTGTTCACAAATATGTTGGGTCTGTTCATTTTACTCTTTAAGTCTTTTGCACCTACACCAGGTCTGGGGGAATCAGAAGTTCCCACATCTTTCACTGGTGTTTCTAGTGCACATTTTTCTTTTTGGACATTAACTCCTTTTATGTCCTTAACCTGTTCTCCTCTCTTCTTCTCTTCCTCAAGATCTTCCAGCTGCATTTCATATGCAATTATTACAGAGGTCTCAAGGATGGGTTCAGCTATCGGTGTTATGAAGAGAGGTTTCAGTGTGTCTTTAACAACATGTGGGATACCCCTTTCTTCAGCACTTTTTCTAAAGGGGGTTATGTTGCTTGGTTTTCCTACAGATTTGTTATACTCGAAGCCTATTCCAACTTTACGATTTATTTCTTGTTGGTCAACTAGGTTCTTAACAATATATGAGGAATTCTTATATGCAAGACACTTCTTCTTTTCTTCTTCAATTTGGTTTCTGAGATTAGTTTCTACAACAACATGACAACTGACTTTACTGACTTGAACAACTAAGTCTTCAGTCAGCTTGACAGCCAACTTGTCATGATTTCTTTTTAACTGTTTAAGAACTTGAGTCTCATCAATTAACTCTTTGACTTTGAGTCTGAGTTTCTTAACTTTATCTCTTTCACCATCTAGTTCTTTACCTAGCAAAGCAAACATCTTAGGACACGAAGGATTTACCTCTATTCCTCTGTCACTGGTGGGAGACAGTGATCCCTCTGATGAAGCCATAAGAGCAAGATTTCCCAGCTCTTCCTCATCATCGTTATCTGAGTCATCCCAGCTTTTGCCTGCTGCTAGATAGGACTTTCCTTGATGCTTTTTCACTAGCGCATCATACTTCTCCTTCAGCTCTTCGTAAGACTCTCTCTTTTTCCCTTGCTTAGGCTTCTTGCACTCAGTTGCAAAGTGCCCTAGCTCATTACAGTTGAAGCAATGAAACTTGCTTCTATCAACTAAGCCGGTCTTGTAGCCGCTTTTTGATACTGCTGTCGAAGAACCTCCTCTTTGGTATCTTCCAAAATTAGGCTTACTTCTGAATGAGGAGTTTCTTCGGAATCTCATGTTGCCAAACTTCCTGGCAACCATAGCTAGAGATTCATCTTCTAGCTGATCTAGTTCTTCCAGTGAGTAGAAATCACCGTCTTCTTGTTTGTCAGAAGTATGTCCAAGTTCTGGAACCACATACTCTGTTGAACTGTTAGAAGGTGCAACAGCCTTCACTTCTTCTTTCTCTGGTGCTTCTACCATTAATGCCTTGGAGGAACTCAGTACCTTACCTCTTCCATACATCTCTCTGGTTTGGATCTGTTCCAGCTCATAAGTTTTTAAAACTCCGTAGAGTCTTTCTAGGGTTACCTCTTTCATGTCCCTAGATTCCCGGATGGCTGCAATCCTGTGCTCCAGATGCTCTGGTAAGGTCAACAGAAACTTCCTGTTCACCTCTTGGTTCTGATAAAACTTACCATTCATGTTTAGCTCGTTTATCAATTTGTTTAGTCTCTGAAACACCTCAGAGATACCCTCACCAGGGTTGGATCTAAACTGTTCATATTGGGTGGTCAGGATCTCCAGTCTATTCTCCTTAACTTCTTCAGTTCCCTCATTGATAATTTCAATTGTTTCCCAGATTTGTTTTGCATTCTTGCAATTGACTACTTGGTTGTACATGATGTAGTCTAGGGATTCAATTAATATGAGCTTCAGGTTATTATCAAGGGACACAGCTTCTGTTTCCTCATCTGTATAGTCTGCCGGACTTTTCGGAAACTGTCTGTGGGGAATTACGACCCCATCTACTGTATGTTCGAGAACAACTGATATAGGGAGCTCAACACCTTTAGCCATAATTAATGCGTACTTGGGATTTGCAATCCCGATAAACAGTAGCATTTTTTATTTCCACAAGTTGTAGTGTTCTCTGTCGAACTGTGGAATTTGGTTTTGACATAAATGCTTCATACTGAGAAACAAGGAGCTACATTTGATTTTCCCTTACCTCTTCAGTTCCTTCACACAGAATTTTTATAGTCTCCCATATGTGTTTGACAGATGTGCAATTGACAATATTATTGTACATGACAATATCCAGTGACTCAATTAATATAAGCATTAAACTATTGTCAAGAGACACTTTTTCTTTTTCTGTATATGTGTACTGAGATGGGTCCTTAGGTATCCATGTTACAGGAATAACTTCAGACCCACTAGTAGTTTCAGGAACTAGAGTTACTGGTATGAACGGACCATTCTTCAATATTTCTGGGTACATGGAGTTTGCAGCCTTTATGAACATCAGCATCTTCTTCTTCCATAGGTTGTAATGTTCTCTGTCAAAAGTAGGAATCTTTATGCTGCTCAGCTTCTGAGAACTCATCTTGATCTTTAGTCTGTAAGTATGCTTACAGCCTCGATCTAATACCACTTGTTAGGAATTAGGAGACCCAGAAGTTTACAAGGGGGTGAATGTATACTTCAAAACTTTTACCCTCTTTTTGATTTAGAAAACTTTGATGAACTGTTTAATGGATTGAATCTTAAACTAGTGAAACAAGTTAAGTGTTTACAAAAACATATAACAGTAAATATGGTAAACACAAGATGTAACTTTCAATCTAATTGTATTAGAATGAATCTTTGCTACAATTTGAAATTAAACTTGAATTTCAGCTTCTTGTTCTAGGAAGATTATAATGTAAATTCACAGTCTCCTATCAAATGTGGCTGTGCATAAAATATATAGACAACATGTCCTGTGCACATGCTCACGTTTGATAGATTGGCTAAAACTAGAAATAGACAAGACATACTTTACATTTGACTAACATCTATTTCTAGCTAACATTGCTGTGACAGACTGCTACATCCAGCCTTATACCTTCTGCAGCCTTATACCTTCTGTCACTTGTCTTGACTATCTTCCCAGCTTCATTGTAGACTTATCTCTATCTTTGCAGGCTTGACTTATCTTGTAAAAACAGAGCTGCTGTTGGTCCCTGATATTGTAGAAGGGGGGTTGAATACAATATCTGAAAATTAATCGCGGAATAATTGGATTAAAAATATTATTTTAATTACTCGCGAAATATTAATTATAATGAAATACTTTTCAAGTGAAAGATATTATTTTAACTTGATTAGTATTACACAATTAATATTTAGAAAACTGTTATATAATTGATATAAAGTCTAGAACGAATTCGACATGAAGTGTTCGTGTTTAAACAATTATATTCAAACTCAGCACAGAAATCTGTGAATATTACAATGCAGATAAATTACTGAATTTGATCTGTTTTTTTCTAACTCTTAACAAGTTGAACAACTGAAAAATGAAGCATTCTTCTCATATTTATAGAGATTTGAAAAAGGCTGCTATGACCTTTTTCAATATGACTTAATTTCAAGAAAATAAGTCTGTATGACTTATTTAACACTTGTATGACTTAAGAAAACACTGGGCATGACTTATATAGCTCGGTATGACTTATTCTGAGCTCGGTATGACTTATTCTGAGCTCGGTATGACTTTCTGTAAGTCATATTCGAGTTTTCTTTAATTAAAATAAATCAGAATGACTTAATTTAAAAGAGAAAAGCTCGGTATGACTTATTGCCACTTGCTCCAGTATGATCTTTATCATTCAAATTTCGGTATGACTTATCCTTTTGATATATATATATAACTCGGTATGACTTATTAAATAAGTCATTCGGTATGACTTATTTAATAAGTCATACTAACTGTTTATATATATATATATAAGTCATATTGGTCCAATTCTTTTATAGTAAATTAATTCTACTTAATTTAATTAGTTAATTTATAAATTAAATTAAATTCAACTTGAATTAATTTAATTAGATAAATTAAATAATTAATTAACATTTGATAGTAGAATTAAAACTATTATTTTTTACTTGCATAGCCATGCTGAAGGTCTTGAAATCTTCCCGTCTTTTTTGTGTCTTGATCTTGAAACCTCTTGAATTAAATGAAGAATAAATATTATTTTAGTTGACACACAAATGTACTGTCTGGTTCATTTGTGTCATACTAATAAATATTCTCCATTTATAAAACTTTAAATTAGAGGCCTTGCGTCATATTTTCTTCTTCACTGTCTTCATTCTTCTTCTGGAATCTTCAGTAGTAACCACTTGAAATCTTCTATATCTTCTGTTTACTATAGAACCACTACTACACATTTATTTTCACTGACGCTTGAACATAAAGATGAACTTCATCCAGTGTTGAGTAGCAATCCTACAAAATACTTCTGATACTTGGATCCTTTGTGATTAGTTGACTGTCTTTGTCTTGATTCCTGTTTGGTGTTTAGTATTTACTTCTCTTTATTAGTTAGAGTTGAGTTGCCATCTAATTATTACAAATAGGCCTAGTCATATGCCTTTCAGCTGCAAAATTATCTGTCTTGTTCAACAATTCTCCTAGAAAATAGCTCCTTGGTGCAATCGAGTACTTTGTTTAAATTGATTCGAGAAGTCATAGTGATTGACTTCTCGATTGAGTACTAGCTGTGACTTCTCGATTAGTCTTTGAATGATTGACTTCTCGAATAAATAGACTTCTCGATCGCATACTCTGTTTGATGACTTCTCAATTAGACTAGACTTCTCAAATGTAAACTTGAAACTGTGATTTCTCGAATGACTCAACTTTATCACTTTTTGAATCCTCCTTTTGCTAACTTCTCGAATTGTTTTTCTACACTTCTCGAATGATTCACATTTCACACTACTCGAATAACTTCAATACTTTGACTTCTCGATCGAGTACTGAGCTATTGAGTATGTCTTGAGACTTCTCGAATTGTTTACATAGTTCTGACTTCTTGAATGGGTGACTTCTCGACTGAGTAATTGCCTTAGTAGAATTCTCAGGTTGCTTTCCTTATTTCTCCAAAAAGTCTTCTTTGTCTTGTTGCATGATTCAACTTGAATCTTCTAATCGGACTTTATTCTTGACTTTATTTACAACTGAAATACAATCTGAGTAGACTTCTATTTGCAATATTACATAAAGATATCCAAGTCACTACACTATTACAGAAGTACAAACTATGTTATAGCAAGACAAATAATTACATAGGCTAGGCTTGATTTGGGTCCAACAACGATGACACCAAATGTTTGTTTGACACCAAATTTGGTGTCACTCCAATTATTCAGTGTCATTTTGACACTATTTTAGTATCACATTGGAGTTGGTTTTACACTAAAATAATGTCAAAGTGACACTGCTTTAGTGTTTTAGTGTCTCATTAGAGATGTTCGAGTTTGCATGAATGCAATCATACTTGTCTATGTATAATTCTATAGTAGAAAACTAGAAATTATCTATAAATTTTGTATCTTACTATTATTTGTTCCATAACGAGGAGTGCTATAAATTTTAAATTATTAATTATTAGGAAATTAGAACCAATTTGGTGAACAACCAAATACTTAATCATTGATTTAGAAGCCAGATGTACAATGGACTATAGACTACTATTTAATTGAATTGAAAACTTTGGATATAAAGATTAATGTTATTGAGGTTATCTCACGTAATTTCCTGAGGTTAAAAAATTCTCATATAAATATACGACAATGCTATTGTAATTATAAAGAATTATAATCAATTACAAAAATCCCCCCACTAAAAAACACTAGCACCTTAGATAATTTTTCCGAAGTAATCTCAGAAATTTTATTCTCTTGGATATATATATATCTATCTATACTATATTATTAAAACCAAAATATTAAAATTTTGGTAGTCGGTAGTTGATCGATATTTGGACGGATAGTTATTATTGGGCATAATATTTAAACATTAAAATTAATCTCCTAATTAAAACACATGTCACTTTAATCTCATAAATAAAACACATCTCTAAATAAAACACACAAATATTATGACCCTATTTGGAAGTTAAATGTTTGATAAAAAAATTAGAGTTTTTAGCCAAATTATAGATTTGACTATATGAATCCTCTAATATTAGTGTTTGGTAGTTAGCGGATTGAAATAACGGTTTGAACTCAGTAAACTAATTTTGAAAAAGCTATTTGGAAAAGTTTTTTCAATTAGATGATTGTTATGTATCTCTACTTCAAATACAAACAGTTAATTCACATTTATTTACCAAACAGTTTTATTCAGAATAACTAATTCAACCCTCTAGTCAAAACAGCTAATTCAATCAGTTAGTTAAAACAGCTAATTCAATCCGCTAACAGCTAATTGCCAAACATGACCTATATCTATTTAAATACATATACAAATAAAGTATATCAAATTATATAAAAATAGATACGTATAACATTAAATAAAAATTAAATTATTATTACAAAAATAAAAATCTACAATTACTATATTATTAAAGTCGCACGATTGGATATCACAAGTGATAAAAGGCTTATCATTTATCGTTCCCAGTGATAAGCCTAATTATTCACACAAAAAAGTTGAAATATTAAAAGTTTGGTAGTCGGCCGGTATTTAGGCCGGATAATTACTATTGTGCCTAAGTTTTAAACATTAATATCTTAAATAAAACACATCCCACATTAATCTCTTAACTAAAATATATTTTTAAACAAAAAATAATAATAACTACAATTGAGCCTTATTTTTAAACATTAATCTCTATACTAAAACACATTTCACATTATTCTCCTAACTAAAACACATGTGTAAACAAAATACAAAAAAATTATCATATTAAAATACAAATAAAATACATGAAAAATTATATAAAAATATATACATAAAATAGTAAATAAAGTTTAAATTATTATTTTAAAAATAAAAATATATTCTAAATTCATGGGATATAAGCTAGTATGGTATTATTTATAGAATATTGTAAATTCCTTCTGTCCACTTCTATCCTTTTTTAGTTATCTTTTAATTTTTTATGTGAATTTTAACGCGCATAAAAAATATATTTTGAAAAATAATTTATCGAATTATATTTTTTATACGGATTAAAATACGCGTAAAAAGTCAAAGAAATAACTAAAAGGGAACAAAAAGAGTATTATTTTGTTATATATTTTATAATCATGTTATGTTTATAATACATATATGATTTCTGGATTTTTAATTAAAAAATGATTTTCATTAAAATTATATATATATATATATATATATAATTTAAGCAGTATAGTGTTTACGAAGAAAAATCATCACCACAAAGACTACATATGAACTTGGGGAAATAATATGAAAAATTCTTGCAAATCTTTCTGCAATTACATATAAACATTTCATTTGTTGATGTTTTGCCTCAAATACCACTTTATGCCAAATTTTTGAAGGAGATGTTGTCTAACAAGCGGAAACAACAAGTGGAAACTATTACTCTAAATGCGGAATGTAGTGCTATCATACAAAAATCAATTCCACAGAAGTTAAAATATTCTGGAATTTTCTCTTTGCCATGCACTATTCAAAAAATGGAGAACATTAATTCTTTGTGTGATTTAGAGGTCAGTGCAAGTTTGATGTCGCACTCCATTTATAGAAGACTTGGCCTTGAGAACTCAAGAAGTGTCGGTCCCTGATATTGTAGAAGGGGGTTGAATACAATATCTATAAATCGTCATGATATTTAGAATTTTAATGAATTACTGTTCAAGTAGAAGATATAAATTTAACTTGAAAAGTATTACAAAATTTATCTGAGGATTAGAGTTTATAACTGATAAAATAATCTAGAACGAATTCTACATGAAGTGTTCGAGTTTAATCAATTATATTCAAACTTGCACAGAAATCTGTGAATATTACAATGCAGACAAATTTCTGAATTTGAACTGATTTTCTAACAACTGAAATGAGAAGTGATCTCCTCATATTTATAGAGGTTAGAAAAGCTTAGCATTACTTTTCAGCATTACCTTTTAATCTGAGAAATAAGCCTAATATTACATTTGAAATAGCTGGGCATTACTTTCTCCGCTCGGTATTACCTTTTAAAGGTACTCGGTATTACCTTTTTCAAGAAGCAGTATTACCTTTTTCAATTACTCGGTATTACCTTTTTCAAGAAGCAATTTGATATTACTTTTTAAAGTAATTCGGTATTACTTTTATAAAAGGTAATTTGAATTATATTAAAAGATATTAACTTAATTTTTTTATAGTAAATTAATTCTACTTTATTTAATTAAATAATTTATCAATTAAATTAAATTCAACTTGAATTAATTTAATTAAATAAATTAAATAATTAAATTCCTTTTGATTAGTAGAATTAAAATACTATCTGACTTGTATAACTCTGTAGTCAGCTTCACAGTCTTCTCGACTCTTCTTTGACTTCTATCTTGAAACCACTTTAGCTAAAATGAAGAATAAATATTTTATTGTTGACACACAAATGTACTGTCTGGTTCATTTGTGTCAAACCAATAAATATTCTCCATTCCTAACATTTAAAGATGTGGCCTTCTGCTTTTCTGTCTTCCTTCTTCTGTTCTTTTTTCTTCTGGAATCTTCATGTAGTAGCCACTTTAAAATCTTCTGTATCTTCTGAATTCTTTTGAATTACTACTTTATTTAATTTTACTGACGCTTGAACAAATAAATGATCTTCTTCCAGTGTTGAGTAGTAGCTTCAACTGAATACTTCTGATACTAGAATTCCTTGTGACTAGTTGACTGTCTTTGTCTTGATTCCTGTTTGATATTTATTATTTATTACTATTTCTTATCTGAGTTGAGTTGTCATCTAATTATTACAAATAGGCCTAGTCATATGCCTTTCAATCTCCCCCTATTTGTTGTTAAACATTTAACACACAAATTTCTAGAGGATAACTCAACTAACAACTAAGAAAGTAAATACGACATGTAAGTACTGTAAATAATAAACAAAAGTTCTGGTTTTATATTTAACAATTTTCCAGATTCATATAAAAGATAAGTACAAGATTGTTGTTCCTCTAGCACTGGACAAAAATAACATTGTTTCTATCTTGACCTATCTAGGACTTCAGTCTTCTACAGTATCAACTTCACCTTCTTCTAAATTTGAACTTCTGTGCACAGGTTTCCTTGGTACCTCTTCGACTTCTGTCTGAGTGGATTCTCCATACTTCCTTCTATTAATAGCTCGTTGTAATTCCCACTCCACTTCTAGATCAGTTTGACTCTTGACTTCTTCTCCCACATCATAGGGCTGAGTTGAATCAATTATATGCATCTGCCTAATGTATGATTGAATATTTTTTGATAGGCAGTAGTTTCTGATCTTTTGAGCTGTATCCAACTTAGCCTGGGACCTGAATCCCTTGGATCTCAACATTGTTTCAACTTCAATCATGTATTTCACTGTGCAGCCCTTTAGTGACTCCTCATCCAGCTTCATAATCTGATAAAGCCTGTTGTTGTAGAACCTTACCTCATGAGGGTCATTTAAGATTTGTGGACTGACAGCTCTTGCTATGTCTCAAAGTCTATCTCTTAAAATTTCGTTTTCTTCTGAACTTCTTCTGACTTTGTTCATTAACGTCCAGATTACAGATAGAGATCTTTGATGAAAGAATTCCATAGAGACCCTGAATGTGCCATTCCTGTGTGTGTACAACAGAATCTACCAGTCATCTAGAATGTTATCCACAATCATAGTGATGTAGTCAACTTCTTCTTTGATTGCTTTCATGAAGTTATCCAGACAGTCATTTGAATCTTGCAGGCTTTCAATCAGAAATTGTAACTTGTAATCTTCAAATGGTCCTTTCTGAAGTTTGTCCATGATTTCTTTGGCGGTATCCCATTTCTTCTCTATTTTCAATCGCACATCTTCTTTCTTCTTTCTGACAGCTATAGCCCACAAATTTTGCTTTTCTTGGCTTTCTTTCCTTTCTGTCTGTGTTTTCTCTTTGACCAGAGCTTTCAAATTTTCTGTTCTAGTATTGCTTACTTTGATGTCCTCTTTTAATTTCTTTATGGCCTTTTTATAGGCAGGATCAACGTCCTTCTCTTTTGGAAACAGAAATTCCTCATCAAAAACATCATCTTCATCAGCTCTACAGTGGTCAGGAATGTTTGATTCATTATGAGCACTGTCATCAATGAATTGCTCTTGAGCATAATACTGTTCTTCTGGTTCTGGATCAAATGATTGAAATTGTTCTTCAGAATACATCTTAGCTTTCCCTTTATCTTTTTCAGTAGCCCCTTCACCTTCAGCTAGTACTTTCTTCTTTCTTTTCTCCCCCTTAGTTGAGGGATCCTCTTGAGTTTTGGATGCTTCAAAGGATGCAACCAGTTTTTGCACGGTCAGATAGACCTGCTTCATTCCTTCATTCAAATGTGTCATGCCATCATCCAGTTTGCTAAATCATTGAGTAGAGATCTTTTCATTTTCAATGATTGTGAGGGTTAAACTTTTCTCAACATCATCAATTTTTTCATGTAATTTGCTCACTTCTTTCATATCTTTAGCAATAAGACTCTGAACGTTCTGGATATCTTGAGTTTTTAGAAGAATGGAGTATTTGACATCATCAACATCTTTTCGCACTATCGTCAGCTGCTGTGTTACAGAGGCAGATGTAGATTTTTCTTCTGCTTGTGCTTTTACTTTTACCAACTCAGCCTGAACAATTTGCATTTCCTTCTGGAGAGCTTCCATTTTGGATAATAGTTCACTGTGTGTGTGCACTCATCTCACCTGCACTCCTGTTTAGCTCACTGTCACTCGGTGCATGTGTTTCACTCTGTGTTTGTCTCACATCACTAGTGTTTAGCTCCTTTCCAGATACATATGTTGTACCTGTAAATAAAACAATAGCTTTTGAAGAGTCGAATTGCTCTTCTGATGCCTGTGAAGGCGCGTCCTCAACAAGTTTTACTTGAAGTGGCTCCGCTACTGACGTAGCTGCTCCGTGAATGGAGCCCCAACTCCCTCTAAAGAGTGGTTGTCTCTCAAACCCACTAGTGGATTCGAGACCTTCTCGTAAGAGAACTGGATGAAAGAAATCCAGCGGAGTCACCACCTTAGACAATGTAATGACAGGCTCTTGAAAGTCTGTCGTGCTCCTTGGTACCTCGGAGGGTATCTGATGCTGCACTGCATCAAAAATGTCATGGTCCACAACATAGGTGGCATCCGACGAGTTTTCATTAAAAACATTTTCTTCAACAAATGTGCCCTCCTGTGTTTATATTTCTTCAAGTGAAGGTCCTGCTAGTGTGATTGCTAGTAGTGTGTTTTCCTCACTATCTGATGCTGTAGCCGAGCAGCGAATTAGATCACCTGGTTGAGAAAGTGTATCTAGAGAATCTTGGATGGCCATGTCAAACTCCATATCCCATTGACCGGAATAGGTTGAGGCTGCAGTTGTCTCAGGTTCAAATCTAGATTTTTTAGAAGGAGGAGACAGAGCTACGGCTTCACTCACATCAGCACCAAGACCCCTAATTATTCTGACAGGTTTCTTCCTTTTTCTGACTTCTACCAAAGAGGAGGATGAAGGAGAAACTGTTTGAGGCTCTACTTCAGCTTGGGACAGAACCTGTGTGTTTTCAGGTTCGTAGCTGATATCCTGTTGTGTAAGAACACAATCATAGTCTGCTACAGATAAATCTACAAGTGGACTACATATATTTATAGGAAGGAAAATAGAACTCGGGGTATGAGATAATACATGTTGTTCATTTAGTTCTTGTTGTGCTTGATTAGCAGCTTCAACCAATAGTTGCGCAGCCACTTGCAATTCCTCTTCCTGCTCTGGCTCTAGCTCTGCCTGTTGAGCCTATTCTGGATTTGCAATTTGATCTAGGATCTCACCCATATATTGAGGCCCCACAACTGGTATGTCAGGGAACTTAGCCTTATTCCCTAACATTGTGAAGAGATTTTTCTGAGGGGTGAGAGAAATCTCTATTCTGCTGTTCTGGAACAGAGCCTTATCCTCATCTGAAACAAGATCATTTATGAATAACATTAAGAATCTTGGATAATAGCACAGTACAATTTGTCCCCTGCTCTCTGGTGTCCCCATCTTCTTGATAATTTCAGCTAACACAATTCTTCCAAAATTTATCCTCATATTGTGGGCCACAGAATACCGAATGATTTATAGAAGAGAGGAGAGATTGTTGAAATTCCCATTCGTCGTAGGTGAAAATACATTGGCCAGTGTATCAAAGAAGTAGGTCCATTCACTAACCATCTTGGATTTGTTCATCTTTACCAAATTAATTTCCCCTTGATATAAAATGGCTTGGAAAAAATTAATTAACTCTGGAGCAGTTGGAAGAGCAACAAAATCTTCAGTTAGAAACCCTAAAATTCTATTTACATCATCTTCAGTCACCATGTACTCATGCTCTCCAATGGTGAAGGAAAATTGTACTCTTTCTCCAGCTGTTCTGTTCGTAGCAGTCGAGTATAAGGCCCTTAGTGCATCAACTACTAGAGGGGTATCAAGGGTAATGGCTATTCTAATTAGTGAGTGTTCATTTAAAAAAATGATTCACAGTCGAAACCTCTCGATTGAACAATTCACTGGGTTAAAATAATCTACAAAATTAGTCTTGACAATTTCACAATTATCAGCCATTATAATAATAATAATTTTTTTAAAATTAACTTAATTAATTCGAAAATTAACACCAAACAACACCAAATCAGCCCTTGAATTTTAATCACTGAGTCAACTCGGTTTTGAAAAAAAATGGGCAGTAATTCGGCTTGAAACAGGTTGATTTGCACAAACTAGCAAGCAATCAAGCTTGAAACCAACACTAGCAACTGATTAGCAGTTGAAAATTCCTGAAAATCGAGGGTTTTGAAGAAAGTAATGTTGTGATCGAGTTTGTGTATATAACAGCGTGTATATAAATATATGAACTGGTATAGCATATAAAAGGTCAGTATTATCTTTTAAAAGAAACAGTCGGTATTACCTTTAAAAAAAATTCTCGGTATTACCTTTATATATGACTTGGTATTACTTTTTAAAAAGTAATGCCAAGTTTTTATATATAAAAGGTAATGTCGAGTTTTTATATATAAAAGTTAATGCCGAGATTCTTTATATCAAAAGTAATGCTGAGCAAAGAAAACATATATTAGTATTAATTAATTCTAAATTCGAAATAAAATATTAAAAAATATATTCGATTTTTAGATTTAATTATAAATAACATTAAATATTTACAAGCTTATTAATTATTAAAGACATATAGTAAATATTTACATTATTAATTGTTCTAATTAATTTAGGAATTAAATTAAATCAAATTTGAATTAATTTAATGAGTAAATTAATTGATTAATTAATAACATACTCATTTATATATATGTGCAATAATAATTTGATAAAATAAAATAAAATAATGCTTAAGTTAAACAAAGTTACTTATGCTATAATTGAAATAATTATCTTTTAAGAATATTAATTTAGACTTAAGATAATTTTCCAAAAATTCATAAGCCCTAGGATTTTATTAATTCAAGTCTCATAAATTCTTTAAATATTAATATTTAATATTTATGAGCTTAAATTAATTCCTAACTACAAAAAATTAGCTATTGTTTAACATCCCTAGTTCACTAACCAACTTTGAGAAAGTGGATTCATCAGGTGGTTTCGTGAAGATGTCGGCTAGTTGATCTTCTGTGGGTACAAACTGTAGCACCACAGTTCCATTCATGACATGCTCTCAGATAAAATGTTACCTTATGTCAATGTGCTTGGTTCGTGAATGTTGTACATGATTGTTGGAAATAGCTATAACACTTGTGTTGTCGTAGAAAATTGGGATTTTGTTCAACGGAAGTCCATAGTCATTTAGCTGATTCCTTATCCACAAGATCTGTGCACAACAGCTAACTGCCGCAATGTATTTTGTTTCGGCTGTCGAGGTAGATACTGAGTGTTGTTTCTTGCTGTACCAGGAGATCAACCGACTTCCTAGAAACTGATAGCTTCTAGACGTACTTTTCCTGTCCATCATGCACCCTGCATAATATGAATCTGTATAGCCTATTAATTCAAAACTTGTATCTTTAGGGTACCAAATTCTAAGGTTTGGTGTACCATTCAGATATCTAAAAATTCGTTTAACGGCTATAAGATGAGATTCCCTTGGGTCAGATTGAAACCTTGCACATAAGCAAGTTGCAAACATTATATCGGGTCTACTAGCAGTTAGATATAACAATGAGCCTATCATACCTTTGTAGCTTGTGATGTCAACTTTCTTACCAGTTTCATCTTTGTCAAGCTTGGTGGCTGTTGGCATTGGGGTTTTTGCCGGTGAAGAATCTTCTAGACTGTATTTTCTCAGAAGATCCCTTACGTACTTTGATTGGCAAATAAAAATCCCATCTTCCTTTTGCTTTACTTATAATCCAAGGAAGAATGACAGCTCACCCATCATGCTTATTTCATACCTGCTCTGCATTAACATAGCAAATCTTTTGCATAAGTTTTCGTTAGTAGAACCAAATATAATATCGCCGACATAAACTTGGACAAATATCATATCTTTTTCATGCAGTTTGTAAAAGAGAGTTTTATCTATGACACTTCTAATGAAACCATTTTCAAGTAAAAACACAGAGAGAGTGTCATACCATGTCCTCGGTGCTTGCTTGAGTCCATAGAGGGCTTTGAATAGAAAATACACAAAATCAGTAAAATCTGGATTTTCAAAGCCAAAGGGCTGTTCAACATATACTTCCTCTTCTAGCTCTCCATTCAGAAATGCACTCTTCACATCCATTTGATAGACTTTAAAATTGGAATGTACTGCGAATGCCAGAAATATCCTGATGGCTTCAAGTCTTGCAACTGGTGCGTAGGTCTCTAGTTCTTTACCTAGCAATGCAAACATTTTAGGGCATGAATGATTTACCTCTATTCCTCCTTGACGGGTGAGAGATAGTGATTCCTCGGATAAAGCCATAAGAGCAAGATTTCTCAGCTCTTCCTCATCATCATTATCTGAGTCATCCCAGCTTCTGCCCTCTGCCAGATAGGACTTTCCCTGATGCTTTTTCACGAGCGCATCATACTTCTCTTTGAGCTCTTCGTAAGACTCTATCTTTTTCCCTTGCTTAGGCTTCTTGCACTCAGTTGCGAAGTGGCCTAGCTCATTACAGTTGAAGCAACGAAACTTGCTTCTATCAACTAAGCCGGTCTTGTAGCCGCTTTTTGATACTGCTGAGAACCTCCTTTTTGGAATATTCCAAAATTAGGCTTAACTCTGAATGAGGAGTTTCTTCGGAATCTCATGTTGCCAAACTTCCTGGCAACCATAGCTAGAGATTCATCTTCTAGCTGATCTAGTTCTTCCAGCGAGTAGAACTCACCATCTTCTTGTTTGTCAGAAGTATGTCCAAATTCTGGAACCACATACTCTGTTGAACTGTTAGAAGGTGCAACAACCTTCACTTCTACTTTCTCTGGTGCTTCTACCATTAATGCCTTGGAGGAACTCAGTACCTTACCTCTCCCGTACATCTCTCTGGTTTGGATCTGTTCTAGCTCATAAGTCTTTAAAACTCCGTAGAGACTTTCTAGGGTTACCTCTTTCATGTCCCTAGATTCCCGGATGGCTGCAATCCTGTGTTCCAGATGCTCTGGTAAGGTCAGCAAAAACTTCCTGTTCACCTCCTGGTTCTGATAAAACTTTCCATTCATATTGAGCTCATTCATTAGTTTGTTTAGTCTCTGAAATACCTCAGAGATACCCTCTCCAGGGTTGATCTAAACTGCTCATATTGGGAGGTCAGGATCTCCAATCTATTCTCCTTTTACTTCTTCAGTTCCCTCATTGATAATTTCAATTGTTTCCCAGATCTGTTTTGCATTTTTGCAATTGACTACTTGATTGTACATTACGTAGTCTATGGATTCAATTAATATAAGCTTCAAGTTATTATCAAGGGACACAGCTTCTGCTTCCTCATCTGTATAGTCTGCCGGACTTTTCAGAAACTGTCTGTGGGGGATTACGACTCCATCTATCGTATGTTCGAGAATAACTGATATAAGGGGCTCAACACCTTTGGCCATGACTAATACGTACTTAGGATTTGCAATCCCGATAAACAGTAGCATTTTATGTTTCCACAGATTGTAGTGTTCTCTATCGAACTGTGGAATTTTGATACTAGTCACTTTCTGGGTACTCATCTTAATAAGATTTAAAATTAAGTGTTTCAAAAATATTTTAATTTTTGACTGAAAACAATTTTTGATCACAAATAATTTTTAGTGAAAAAATTATTTCGAATAAAAAATTATTTCGAATTTAAAATAATTTTTGATTTGTGTATGAGTTGCAGAATATTTGGTTTGGATCTGATAAAAAGATATCAACCAGCTCTGATACCAATTGTTGGTCCCTGATATTTTAGAAGGGGGGTTGAATACAATATCTATAAATCGTCGCGATATTTAGGATTTAAACTTATTATTTTCAATAACCACGAAATATAAATTTTAATGAAATACTGTTCAAGTAGAAGATATAAATTTAACTTGAAAAGTATTACAAAATTTATCTGAGGATTAGAGTTTATAACTAATAAAATAATCTAGAACGAATTCTACATGAAGTGTTCGAGTTTAATCAATTATATTCAAACTTGCACAGAAATCTGTGAATATTATAATGCAGACAAATTTCTGAATTTGAACTGATTTTCTAACTTCTGAAATGAGAAGTGATCTCCTCATATTTATAGAGGTTAGAAAAGCTTAGCATTACTTTTCAGCATTGCCTTTTAATCTGAGAAATAAGCCTAATATTACATTTGAAATAGCTGGGCATTACTTTCTCCGCTCGGTATTACCTTTTAAAGGTACTCGATATTACCTTTTTAAAAAGGTACTCGGTATTACCTTTTTCAAGAAGCAGTATTACCTTTTTCAATTACTCGGTATTACCTTTTTCAAGAAGCAATTTGATATTACTTTTTAAAGTAATTCGATATTACTTTTACAAAAGGTAATTTGAATTATATTAAAAGATATTAACTTATTTTTTTTGTAGTAAATTAATTCTACTTTATTTAATTAAATAATTTATCAATTAAATTAAATTCAACTTGAATTAATTTAATTAAATAAATTAAATAATTAAATTCCTTTTGATTAGTAGAATTAAAATACTATCTGACTTGTATAACTCTGTAGTCAGCTTCACAGTCTTCTCGACTCTTCTTTGACTTCTATCTTGAAACCACTTTAGCTAAAATGAAGAATAAATATTTTATTGTTGACACACAAACGTACTGTCTGGTTCATTTGTGTCAAACCAATAAATATTCTCCATTCTTAACATTTAAAGATGTGGCCTTCTGCTTTTCTGTCTTCCCTCTTCTGTTCTTTTTTCTTCTGGAATCTTCATGTAGTAGACACTTTAAAATCTTCTGTATCTTCTGAATTCTTTTGAATTACTACTTTATTTAATTTTACTGACGCTTGAACAAATAAATGAACTTCTTCCAGTGTTGAGTAGTAGCTTCAACTGAGTACTTCTGATTCTAGGATTCCTTGTGACTAGTTGACTGTCTTTGTCTTGATTCCTGTTTGATATTTATTATTTACTACTATTTCTTATCTGAGTTGAGTTGTCATCTAATTATTAAAAATAGACCTAGTCATATGCCTTTCAAGAAGACAAGGATCTCATTTCAGTTGGCACATCGTACAATTAAATATCCTTTAGAAATTATAGATGATGTACTTGTCAAAGTGGATAAATTCTTTATCCCTTGAGATTTTGTGGTTTTGGAGATAAATGTAGATGTTCAGATGCCGATTATCTTGAGAAGACCATTTTTGGCTATTGCTAGAACCACAATTGATGTCAAAGCTGGAAAATTTACATTGAATGTTGGTGAAGAAAATCATTTTATAAGAACATGTATCTCACATAAAATTTTCAATTTCATTAAACATGTAAAGACAGAAGATACAATAAAAATATATGAACATTTTAATTTATGCAAGAGAAAATATATGAAATTGACACAAAAACAAACACAGACAAAAGGTTAAAAGACATAATCACGTGGTCAGTGACTTATAAATAATTATTATCTTATTTATCACTATCTTATTTTTAATATATATATATATATTTATTAATTTTAAAAATGAGAAAAAGTAAGCTGAGGTTGATCTCGGAAAATTTACTAAGGTAACATGATCTTTTAGTATAAATTCAAATTTGTAATTATATATAATATTTTGAAATTACAATAGCATTCTCGTATTTTAATATGAGATTTGAGTATAATCTCAGGGAAATTACGTGAGGTTGACCTCAGAATCCTCAATCTCTTTTAAATATATATATATATACTAAAATTAATATAATTTAATAATCGATTCAGTTTGATTTTTTCTAGTTCGGTTGAAACCTAAATCGAAACTAAAACATTTAAATCAATTCAATTTTTCGATTTTAATTCGATTCAATTATTATCGATCCAGTTTTGACCTATTTTGATTAATTTTGATTCTGTTTCAATTTTAATTTTTTTTACTCATCCCTACCATTAATAATATTTTTATTCATCAAGTTTATCATTCATCATTTGAACACAAGTCTAAATTTCTTATATAAATCTTATAAATTTATAATTACATCCATTCTCCCATAATTATCAAATGAGGAGTAATTCAGTTACTTTAATTATCAATATTCAATAATTTTTATTTAATAATATTCCTCTTAATTAATTTCAATAAAAATTTTAAGCTCAAATTTTGTTAAAAGTAGTAACTAAATTAAATTAAAGTAACAAAGTATAGAAAAAATAAAACAAAAAAGTTGGAGAGAGAGACGGGGGTTACACTAACACTAAAGTAATTAAAACAAGTATATATACATACACTGATACACATATAGACACAAATATATCTTCTTCTTCTTGTTGTTCTCAGTCGCGGCGGATTGTAATCTTCCAAACCCAGCCTCCTATATATATATATAGATACTTACACGGTGATATACACACATATATATAGAGTGTAGTTACTCTGTTATAGATCTGAGGGAGAGACAATAAGTATGAGCAACAGCAGAGGCAGCAACAATGGAGGCGTGGGTTCAATCCCAGCAGCTTCAAGAAAGATGGTGATGGAATTGAAGGAGATCGTGAATAATAGTACAGAATCTGAGATCTATGCTACTCTTAAAGACTGTCATATGGACCCTAATGAAGCTGTTAATCGCCTTCTCTCTCAAGGTCTCTCTCTCTCTATATATATCATTATATTTGTGTGTATTTTTTTGGGTTGATTTTGATTTTTTAATTGTGGGTTTTGATTGTGGAGTGGGGTTTTTGTGATTTTGGGTTTTTGAAGAAAAGGGGATGGTAAAGATTGGAGCTTTATGTTTTTTTTTAGTGTGTGTAGGTTAGTTTGATTGATTATTTGTTTTTTTGTGATGTTTTTTTTTTTGATTTTGGGGTTTTTAGGTTTTTGTGAGAAAGAAAGGGGATAAGAAAGTTTGGAACTTTATTGCTTTTAAAGCTATGTAGGTTAATTTAATTGAGTATCTGTGTGTTTTTCGAGATATTGAATTGTTAAGTGGGGTTTTTGTGATTTAGGGGATTTTAGGTTATTGCCAAGTAGAAGGGGATGGGAAAGATTGGAACTTTATTGTTTATTATTTATAATCTTTATTGGTTATTTGTGTGTTTTTTGTGATATTGAATTGTTAAGTGGGTTTTTGGGATTAAGGGGATTTTATGTTATTGTGAAATAGTAAAGGGGTGGTAAAGTTTGGAACTTTATTGTTTTTCTTTTCTTGTTTAGGTTTGTTTCTGGTTATTACAGTACTGTTGCTATTGTTTTCTGTTTGACTTGTTGAAGGGGTTGACTTTAATTTGCATGCAGTGTTAAATCAAGTTATACTTTGTGTAAATCAAGTAATTTTATTTGTATAAAGCAATTATATTTGTTGCAACTACATTTGTCTAGTGTCCCGATGAACTACTTGTAATTCCTTGAAGCAATCTAGATTGAAAAACAGTGGTGGGTTCTAATGCTTAAAAAGAATGTTTATGGTTCTAGTATTTATAATTGATTGTGAATAAGTTTTTTGACATCAGCCGTCATCTAGGGCCTCTACCTTTATTTAAGAGGTCATACATCACTATGCCGAATGTACAAAAGTATCTTTTGTCATTTGTGTAGATTGAGTTATAAGAAATACAGTTTTCTTTGTAGCTTCTTAGTGTTCGGCACTTGTAGATTGTGAATCTTGAGAAATAAAGATTTTATTGTAGCTTCTTGGTAATTAGTATTATAGCAGCTATTTCCCTCTCCAAGGTAGTATAGTGACCCGAGTGCAACTTGCTCAATCTAGTATCTGTAAGCTCTATTGATTCAGTGACATTATACATTGTACTTTTTAGTAAATCATTGGACGGTACATGACATTGCAGAAAGGGGCCCCTTAGAAGAAAAATAACCAAATCTCGACATAGGGCAATGCCTATTATAACTTCGGTCCTGCTTCACGACTAATTGGATTGTTCTACAGGCTTGTTTGTTTAGATTAGTGTTATTAAACGCGATATGCACACTGAAGTGCAAAGGCTTCCTGGAGCATAAGCGCAACGTGTTGATTCATCGAAGACTAGTTAAATATACGTATATACATGGTATATAATGTAAAACATTATAAATTTAAAGATAGTAAGACATTTATAAGCAAAACTAAATTGTTATATATAATAAAGCAACCAAATTCATCACATAAATTCAAAGTCTAGAATAATTTAAAGTCAAAAGACTCGAAATAACTAAGAATTGCAAAGTTAATCCACTATTCTTCTTCATCATGAAGATTCACAAAATCTTCTTCTTTGCTACTATATATATGTGTATATATAATATATATATATATATACATATGTGTGTATGCATATATTTGAGAAAGAAAGAAGATGGAAAGAAAGAAGATAATTACCGGTTAAGATGAGTTATTATGAGAGAGAAGATGCTCAGAAAGAAATTGTTCGATAATTCAATTTGATGCTCAGTTAAGATATGAGTATGTATCATTCCTCTTCTTCTTCTGCGCTTTTTTGCACTTCTCGCTTATGCGCTCGCATATGCGCGCTTTTAATAACACTGGTTTAGATGTTCATCAAGTGCTACAAAAAAAACCCGTCTTCTGCATACCTTTATATATATGTATAAGATTTTGGTGTAAAAATTTATTTACAAAATTCTTTGAACATGGATGGAGTGCAATGCACCATGACTGGAGACTTGGAGAGTAAAAGGGATCCCCTCCTCTATATAGGGTCCGTTTGGGTAATCTTATCGTAAGTTACTTTTTACTTATATAAGATAAGTGATAATAAGTGATAAGTAATTGCTTACTTACTGAATTTACTTACAAGTTCAGTAAAGTGTTTGGTAAATTATAACTTATAAGTTAATATTTTTTTTTTTAAATTGCAATTAATTTTTTTTAGGTTAGAAATTCCGATAAAATATGATTTTTCAATATAAAATGCAAACGGAAGTACAAATTTTAAATTTCAAATTACTAGTAAAAAAAACAAAACAAGTAAAAATAATAAAATATAACAACATTTATGTTCTATTGTGAATATCAGCATCCTTGATGATCATCAGATGAACACAAATCTATAGAGAACAAGTTGAAATTGGGAATAACCTGACCTGATGCGACTTTTTTCGTTAACCATAACAGAAGTAGAGGAAAAAGAGACGTGAGAGAAAGGCGCCGCGGTGAGGAGTAGGATTTTTCAGAAAGAGATGTGAAAAAGTACGTCTCAATTTACTTTTACTTATGGACTAGATAGGTCGTTAAAAGCCCATATCTGTTAACCAGCCAAACAGTCTTCGTTATGTTGAAATGGGCTTTTCGCCCATATATGCTACTTAACCGAGTTCCCAAACATACACATAATTGATATCAACCGACTGCATGGCTTTTGGGAACATACAGCCTATATAGAAAAATAGCTTACTTCAGACATTCACTCTCTTTTTTTCTTCAAATTATATATATATATATATATATATATATATATATATATATATATATATATATTTGTGACTTTAATTTTGAAGGTTATCTTTCACTTCTGTTTTTTGTTTTGGATTCCAGTTGGTTTTTTTTAACTTAAACCTTTGTTAATGTTGATCTCTTTACTAGAAATACAATAGTGTACCTTTTGTTTTTCAGATTCACGTCCTAGTTTATAAGTAGTTTCTTTTATATGTAGTTGTCCTTTTGTTTTATAAGTTTCTGTCTTGTAAGATAACGCCTACACTGTTTCCTTTAGTTAATAATAATTAATATATGCTTTAGCATTCTCCACTTTAAGATTAAGATTATTTTCCGTTCATTATAAGTACTTGTTTAAGATTCATTCTAATCCTATTTATAAATGTTTAGATCCTTTCCGTGAGGTGAAGAGCAAACGAGATAAGAAAAAGGAGGTATGTAAACGTGATATCTGTGCAAATTTCCTTTAATTGTAACTGTTAAATATTAATTTTGCATTTCTTGTTTGCAAGTCAAATTCAAAAGATCATCTGTCAGTCGATTTCATGTTTTAAGTGCGACATTACACACACTTGTGCTGTCATGCGATATGTCAAAATGAGAATTAGTATATTATGTTATCTACATATAGCAGTCAGCTCAAATATATACTTTTGTAATACACTCAACTATATTCTTTTTCTTTTTTTTTACTGACAAAAAAAAACTATATTCTTTTTTAGAATCCTTCAGGATCTTACGTTTTGTTATATTTTTTGCGTCCCTTGGATGAATAACTCAGTATATATCAGAACATGACTCGGGTATTAATGCTTCACGTCATAGTATTTTCTCATTATTGTTTTCTTTTGAATTCCCTATTATATCTCAGACCAAGGATTCAACAGAATCGAGGTTTCGTAGTGGTAGTAACACTTCAAACCGTGGCGCCAGAAGTGGTATAGATCGCTATGGAGGACGTGGTGGCTCAACTCAGTTCATCTCTTCTGGTATGTAGATTCAAACATTTAATTGTTAGAAGTTACTTATCTGTTTGAGAGGATGTTAAAAATTTGTTATCTCGTGACTAGAATCTGGTGCTTTGTACGGTAAAATTGCACAAAGAAAGGAAAATGGTACGAACCATTATACAAATTCTTCGTCTGCAGCACCTGGGATTGCATCACGTGGTGCATTTCAGCGCCCTCCAGCACCCAGGTTAGCATACGTGTGAACCTGTAATTGGGGAATATATATTCGTATTGTACTAAGTTTACCTTTTTTGAAATTATGTGTTCTGTCGTTGTTGTGAACTGTATAACGAGTATGATTATGTATTGTGGATTACAAACATTGAGTTAATAATATGGTATCACCAATTTACCATGTATTAGAGACTTGTAGGTCATTTGCAGTTAATAATATGGTATCACCAATTTACCATGTATTAGAGACTTGTAGGTCATTTGCAGTAAATTACTGGAACCATATTATAATTCATATTGTACTATATATGTCTATTTCTACAGAGAGAAATTAGTATATCAAAGCAGAATATTTGTGTCTTATTACTGATAACTTGTGTTTTCCCTAGTGATTTTGTGACCAACGAAAATAAAGCATCGACATTAAGCACGGGAGATGGTAATATAACGGCTTCACAACCTTCTACTGGATATCAATCTGCCTGGGTTGGGGGTCATGGTCAAAAATCGATGGCCGACATTGTCAAGATGGGCAGGCCACAGAGCAAGGTTTCCAGCATAGCGACATCATCTCAGTACAGTGGTAAGCACCATCTTGCTCATGCACCCCCATCTACAGAGGGGGATCATGGCTTGAAGGTTTCAGATGTATACACCGAGCCAGGGGCTGCTCCTGATGAATGGCCTTTGATTGAGCCACCACAAGCCAGCATATCGGTTGTTTATGACTCTCATACAGATTCCCAGCTGCACCCAGATCAATCTACCATGCCTTCTGGTGAGATTAATCAGCAAACCCATATTGACCCTGTGGAGGTTGAGGTAGAAGAGGATAGTTCGGTCGAAAACCTTGACCATGTTGGTTCTGCTACTGTTTCCAGCAGAAATGTGGAGGCAGATAATTCTGGAGATGCATCCCTATTTGATAATGACGTGTATAAAAACATGAGTTCGTTCCAGTCTCACAATCATGCTTTCCAGAGCAAGGAAGGTGTGTACTTTTCTTTTATCCATGCAGTAATTTTTTGAAATAATGTCTTCATTTATCTGCAAATACCTTAAGAATAAGTATTGTTGTTAATCCTACTCATGGTTTTGGGACATCTTTTGTATAATTTTGACAATCTGGCTGCTGAAAGTTGTATAAATTTTCTATTAGCTATTTGTAGACTAAGATCAAAAGTGCATTGTTACAATAACTTAGATGGTTACTGAATATTTAACATTAAAATAAGGCAATAATATCTGGGCTCTTCTCAGATTTGTTTATACCAAGCTATCCAGTTCACTGGCTGAAGAGATCTGTTACTTTTTGACACAGACTTTAAGTTAATACCTTTCGTCTAAATTTGAGCACACCTCTGTGTTATAAATCGCAAGTTCATGTAAATTAGTAATTTTGTTATGAGCATCACTGGCTTAGTTCTGTAGAAAGTGTGTATGTGTTTTATAGAAATTGGCATCTGTTTGTATGTGTAGTTAATTTTAATTGGCTTTGCTCTTCTGCAATTGGAGTTCTATTTATGTATTTGTATATTTCTTAATATTATAGTTACTGGCAACTAAATTGTTCTTTTCTAGTCTAATGGACATTTGCCATTCAACTATTTTTCAGCGGAAGACATAGGTGCCTCAGTGTCATCTGAGATTGCAAACATGCATCAACTAAGTATACAGGAGGAAGATCATGAGGTGGCATATGAGGAAGATGTCCCTTCTGTTGTAATTCCGAATCACCTCCAAGTTCAGAGTGCTGATTGCTCACACTTGAGTTTTGGTAGCTTTGGATCTGCTCCTGTTACTGGCTATTCTGACCCTTTTACATCTAGATCGTCCAGAAGTAACATGGAAGAGACACTTGTAGAGACACATGCTCCGGTGATTGAGCAATCAGACACTAGGTATTTGCTATCTTCAGGAACAGTTGTTCGATTATGTCATCTTCTCTATTTGGTGTCTATTAACGAGCTTTCCTTTGCAGAAACTCTGAGTACTATGGAGATGAGTCTATTATAACTGTCGCAGATGGAAATTTAGTTCATAGAACTAGTGGAGGTGATGCAGGTTTTGATTCACAATCTGTTCCACAAGCAGATGTGTTGAAGCAGGAAAACTCAGAAGTGGCACACCCAAGTCAATATGCCTTTCCTTCTTCTTCACCTGGGTATGCGTTTGAAAATGCACAACAGTTGAATGCTGCATTTAATTACTCCCAGACAAGTGCACAGATGCAAAATCTTACTCCCTTCTCAAACTCAATGGTAACAGTTTGATGTCTGCTTTTATATATGCTTTCACAAATATTTGCCATATTGTACGTGTTGATATCTAGTACTAAAAAAATTTAGCATATGAAGAAAGGAATATCAGAGTTCAGTTTTGATATTTGAGGATTGAAGGAGCAGTAACAGGAAGAAAATTTAGGGAGGTAGATACACAGTTGAACAGAGACTTGACGTCATCAGCAAATATATTTTATGATTGTCTTTGAACGAAAAATTGAAGTACAGAAATGATATGTAAACTGTGGAATTGTGATTGCGTCTGCTGATAACTTTGCTTCTACTGGTCTAGTGTAAAATGTAAAAACACTTCAAAACCTAAAACTTTCTGAATACAACATTCTAGCATGAATTGCATATATTGTGATAAACGGACAATAAATTGTTAGCTGCAAGATAGTCTAGTGATTGTTTAATCTGCTAAGCAAACTCGGGTGTTGTTTGTTACGCATACTACTTCTTCATTTATTTACCTTATACTTGATATTATATAACTATTGCTTGACCTGACTAGGATATATTTTTGCGTCTCTCACTCTCACTCTCCCTACCCCCCTCTCTTTCTCCCTCCCTCTCTCTCTATATGTAGATTTCTTACTGTTTAATATATTATATGTTACATATGCATGTAATGTGTACATAAATAAATATCTTAATTGCTGTATGTAAATTATCAGACTGATTTTGTATAATATTCTGTACTTATATTCTGATAATGGCAGGCTTCTTTGCCAAACACACTGTTGGCTTCAAATATTCATCCTGTAAGAGAGTCTGAACTGCCTTACTCACCTTTCCCTATGTCACAAGCAATGCCTACCAAGTATGGAAACACAGTGTCTTCCATTGGTGGTTCATCAATCTCTGTTGCAGAGGTACCTGCTTTACCTCGCTGAAATTTTGTGTACCTTAAATCTTCATTTCTAGATGAGTACTTGTTTCATGTGCTATTATTTAAGAGAGAAAGGATCTTGAGGGTTTAATTTTATTTAATATATAAAATTATTATTGTATTGTTAGTCGTATAAAGTAGTATATATAATATGTAATTGGTTTAAATAATTTATATTCGTTATAATTTTATATTTTTGGAATTATGATATTAATAATATATTATAATTCTAATTTGATTTTATTGTAAGTAATAATTTATAATCCTAATAGATTTCTAATTGGAAATGAATAAGTCAATTTATTATTACTGGTCCAATAGTATATATTATTAGCATAGATAGTTATTGACTCTAGTGGTGGCAGTTAAGATCTTGACAACAGGGATCGTGAATTGAACAAAGTAGTTTGAGTGGAGTGAGTTTTTGTAAGAGATATGTTTGTGTAGAATACTTGTGTATATATTATTTTATTTTTTAGTATAGTATTTTAGAATGTTTTTTTTTAATATTTTAGAGTATTTTAATTTTGTTGTTTACCAGCCAACTAACAAAATAACCCCTGTTTTCTTATAATAATATAGTATAGATATAAAGAAATTGGGGTGTTCTGCATGTAAAACTGCACCTTTGTGCAGGGGTGCTTGTTGGAGCACTGAGGACAGCCTCCATAACCCCATACTTTTTAAGTAATTAGCTTTATTATTATTGAAGTTATTATATGCAATTAACAAAATAAATTCATAATGTAGAAGCGATTTGATCAATTTTTATTTACACTTCTCTGAATAAATAAAGAGTTTATTATGTTCAAGCTTTTGCCCATATCAACAAGATAACTACTGGAGAGTGGGAGTGGAGAGACATAAACAACTCTGAATAGCTGTAGGTAACCTAGAGAGTGTATAATTTATGATCTTAGGAGTTTAATATGTAGTTTTTGGGGTTTTTATTGCAGATTTGCAGTAAAAATGATTCAGAACTTGTGGAATCATAATTTATATTTATCCAGCAGTCATGTGCAGGAGTTTTTTTCTCTCAGAAGTCATATTTTGATACACTATTATTTATCTGTAAAAAACAGGAAGGGGAAAAAATGAAATGCATCCGATTGATTGCGTGTCACATCAGAATTTTTCGAAGAGACCCATCACCAGTGGGATCATATCAGATTATTGTTTTTGTTGTGAGGTTGAGGTTGTGTTGACCCAAAATATTAAAAGATTTGGCCCAAGTACCGAACAAAACTTTTAAATTTTAATGTTTTGGTTTTAATAATATAGTACGGATAACTTCTAAATAATTATATATTATGTATTTGTTAGGAATCGATTATTAGACCCTTTGTAGTACTTGGATAAGAACCCTATTACTCTTATTATGTATAGGATATAATTAGCATGTTGGATCCACTTAAAAATTTTGTGATTTGTTTATCAGTCTCATGTGCGTCCTTGTACATGATACTGTTAAGTGATCAAATTCCTTGCTATCGGATTAGGAATTAAAACCAATGATCTAAAGTAATAAAGTTTCGGAGTTACTATCTCTCATCCGATTCTACTATTAATTATTTTTATCTGCTTCTGCAGGCTTTGAAAGGTTTCCAGTCAGTTCAATCTGCACCGCAGAACCCATCTGGGACCAGCATTGCCACAGGACCTGCCCTCCCTCAACACCTTGTGCACCCTTTCTCTCAACCCACTCTTCCGTTGGGACCTTTCGCCAATATGATTAGCTATCCTTTCTTACCACAGAGCTATACATATATGCCATCTGGTTACCAGCAAATGCTTGCTGGTAACAACACGTACCATCAATCTTTGGCAGCTGTTCCACCTCAATATAAAAGTAGTGTATCAGTTAGTAACTTGCCTCAGTCTGCTGCCGTTCCTTCTGGTTATGGTGCCTTTGGGAGTTCCACTACTATTCCAGCAAACTATGGCATGAATCCTTCAGCTGCCTCCCCTGGAGCATCTACTATGGGCTACGATGACGTTTTAAGTTCTCAGTACAAGGACAGCAATCATCTAATATCCCTTCAACAGGTATGCCATTATGCAATTTGTGTTCAGTAGTATATGTTATTGAGGATATTAACCTATCAGGTAATGATAGTGTCATAAAAAAGCCTATTTCTGACATCCCTTTCCCTTTGTATGTCTATAGAATGATAGCTCAGCTATGTGGCTTCAAGGGCCTGGTTCTAGAACAATATCGGCCGTTCCAGCAAGTACATATTACAGCTTCCAGGGTCAGCAAGGTCAGCAGCCTGGTGGATTTCAACAAGGTCAGCAGCCTTCACAAAATTATGGAAATCTTGGGTATCCAAATTTCTACCATTCTCAGACTGGTATATCGTTGGAGCATCAGCAGCAAAACCCAAGAGATGGGGCCCATAGTAGTTCTCAAGGCCAACCAAAGCAGTCCCAGCAGATATGGCAAAACAGCTACTAACCTTGTCACCTCCTGGTTTTTCAGGGTCTTGTAATGAGTTTGAAAGTAGCCAGCTAAGCATTTCCGTTGGTTGAATAAGATAAAATTATGTCTTAAAGAGAGGTGTGATTTGCTGCTGCCCTGTGCGTAAGAGGTTGTATTCTACGCATTTATCTCAGTTAAAAGTAACGTAGGTACGACTTATGAGTGTGCTAATTTGAGTTAGTTAACATTTTACTTGAATGTTTTTGTCAGTTTGTCTCGTTTCCATCTTTATATCCTAGGTTTCATGTAATTCAGTATTATGCCACATGGCAATCATCGTTTATAGGTTTGATGTTATTTGATTGTCAGAGCTCGTAAGTCGTAACTACATGTATAAGCAAGTTAACTGGAAAACTAATACCACGTTTTTCTTACCATATATTTATCTCAGCTTCCGTGATCCATTGTTCAGAGCTCAACAGTTTGTGTAACTTATTTCTGCTGAACAATGTTCCACCTTCGCTTGCATTATATTAGCTCCTGTATATTATTGTTCTTATCAAGGAAAAATATTGGGGTTATGTAAATATTTGGTTGACAATTTAAACTGTGTTGCATGTTAATTTTTCTAAACATTGCTGTCAAATCTGTCATGTGCTGGAAAAAGATGAAGGCATCTACATTCTGGCCATGTTCTCTGGACCCTAGTTTTGTCATGTCGTGGTCGTGTATGTCTTCACCTGATCCATTTGAATGGATTAATCCTTATCTACTTGTTTACAGATAAAAAAAATCTACCATTTATAGCTTGTAACTTGCGCCAATTTCCATGTCTTTCTTCTTTCACCGTATTTTTCTTGCTTGCATCTTTCTTTCCTTTTTAGCTCAACTTTGGATCATGTGTTGAATAAAGCAACTAAATGTCTGAGAAATGAGAAGAGTCGACAGTCATTTACTTGCAACCATGTTTGGATTAATGATAGGAACTAGCAACTTAAAGATGGTTGAGGCTTTCATTAATCTGATTACAGAAAGCTAGAGATGGAGCCTGGAGGTCATGTGGCACAATATGAAAATAATTTGACTATTCGAGTAAATTTATGACTCTCTCTTGGTAGAACACACTTGTAATGTTTATATATATCAGAATACCAGATAAAACAGATATATTCAAATACATCCCCAGTGATGTAGGAGACTAACTGTAAACTGTAATCAAGAAACCTTTAAGCCGCTTGTCTTCGTTGATTACTATTCTACTTCTCAAAAGATACAAAAACTAAAGTCACCCAGTACAGAAAACACAAATGGAGCAACAGCTGCCTATTCGACTGAATAATATGCTTTGCATCAAATGACATGCTCATCAACTGAAATGAAGACAAGAAAATTCAATTATAACTGATAATTGCCAGTCAGTGAAAATGAAAAACAATTCAGAAACTCCGTTTCATTCTGATGTTATTACCTGAGCAGGGATCTTGCAAGGTGTTCACGTGCCGTTGCCAATGCTTGACTGATTGTCTGAAAAAACATGTAACATTTAAACATGTAGGGAATATCCATAAACCAATCTGAATTCTAATGCTGTCGTACTTAACATATATAGGTAAGATATGTCCAAGTATATTCTTGTGTACCAATATCACAGATTCCTACATACTGCACAATAGTCTGCTAATTAAAGAGTCTGAAAGAGATAGAAGTTCGGTACCCAACCTCGATACCACATTCATCAAAGAGACTTACAAGAAATTTCTAGAGAATAGTGCAAACATAAAAATGGGTTTGTCAGGAAATCAATTGGCTATAAATTATTACAATATTACTCCTCCGTCCCATTTTAAGTGATGTTTGACTTTTTGACAAGCATATTAAGGTGTAAAAAAATAATAGTTATATTTCACACAAAAATTTAGTTTTTATATTAAATTAAAGTTTAGAGTCTAAACTTTTATTTGATATAAATTTTATAAAAATTAATTATGTTTAGATGTGATTTTTTAACACCTTAAATTACGTGTAAAAAAGTCAAAAACAATTAAAATGGGACAGAGGGAATAATTTTTTTGAAAGACCGCGATCAGCCAAAAAGAATGAATGTGAAAAGCTACGGTATATAGAATCACAATTTCCCTACTAAAAGCTATACTAATTTTTTTTATAAGTTTATACCTGCTCTGACAAAGGTGCACTGGAATCCACACTATGTGTGGCAACCTTCCCAGCAATGACATTTGCATCGGTTTCAAGAACAATACTGCACATAACATGAATATAAACTGTGAAGAGTTCTTTTTTTTAAAGATCTTTATTATAAATAGAGGGTAAGATGCTGTGTCAGGAACTGCATTACAGAGTACGGAATTAGAGAATTACACATACACTTGCAGAAAATTAGGGCTTAGAAAGAGAAATTAATGAGAGAGAGAGAGAACTAGCAACTAGCATTAAAGAGTATGGAATTAGAGAGCATTACAGAGTACAGAATTAGAGAGGGAGGACTAAAGGACTTCTAATTGAGTAATAGAAATACTAAAAGCAGTGGGATGCAGAGATGTTGGGCTGTCCTTAAAATTTTAGAATTGTGCACTGTAGCTTTGGAGTGAGATTTATATTCAATATCTTGCAACTAATAAAAGTTATGCGAAGGTTCAGTTATAGATTCCCGGAGCCTAATTGCTTCACTATTGAAAGCACACATTAAGAATTTTTTTTAATTACCAAACAAATCCTCTAGGACTTGTACATGCAAGAGATGCAGCCAAGGAGACAACGAATGGTAAATTGCATAGGGCAGACTAAATTACAATATACTTTTGGCTTGACCAAGAGCTTGTTTGTGTAGTGACATGTAGGAGCTGGGTTAAAATCACTTATAGACATAAGGTGACCTGCCCACTGCACATGTTTGTTGTTTGAGGATACAAGACATGTTCCTCACTGGGTTCGATAAAAAGTTCTCAGTGGTCTGGGCGCTGCTGAGCATCATCATTTTTTTTGATAAGTTGGATATTGTATTTTTTGAAAACTAACCTAACACTATTTGCAGCAAATTTATCCTTGCAGATTAACGTCGGTCAATCTTCTTATAGTAATAGCTAAACTATAGGTTTCACTAATAGATTAAATTTAGAAACCTCCAAACTGAAGTTTGATATAACTTTATCAACAGAAACAGTGAGAAAATTGGAATTATGGAGAACATAGTAATCATTAATCAGTCTTGTTATTAACCAGTCATTCTGTATCAGCTAGGCATTGTAGCAGTCAGTGCCTTCATGCGGAAGCAAGTTAATTATAGTCGGCAGTTCAGGAGTTACAGTTCTAAAGTTTCTGAACATACCCGCCATCAACAATCTCGTCCAGACACAGAAGAATGAGATCCAAATTCTCAAGAGCCTCCCTCTTTTCTACGTTGTCCCTAAAATCCAAGGATTTAGAATTAGATAGCAAAACCTATCAAAATGATATCAATATATAAAAAGGCAATTCATAAGAAACAGAAACAAAATTATTATGAAGTACCTAAGTAGAAGAGCAACTGCATCAAAAAATCCTTGAAGCACAGTGGCCAAGATTAGCTCATTTTCATCTTCACCTCCGGTAACAAAGAAGTGAAGATCTTGAGCAAACTTGTACACAACAATATTGTTCTCAAACATTGCTATCTCCGCTGCATATTAAGCATGGTTTAGAGTTACGAAAGAAGTTTAAAAATAATCTGCTATGGACATGTTAATGCTCAAGAAGAATGATTATCACGATTGTATCTCTAATTCTCTATTATCTGCAGAGTAGCTCCACAATTAGGTTGCAGTCATGAAAGCTGTTTGCAATGTTTCTTCTTGGTGATCAACTTTAAAAAGCACCACTTGAGTTTATTCAAACTTACTTAAAAAAACGACTATTGCTTAACATATTTATTCCCCATGATACACATCAAATAAAGGTAACAAAGATATCGTTATGCAAAAGGCTAATGATATGAGGATCTGTGGATTGTCACAAGTTTTACGTTTCAACATGATGTAATCCAGGCTTTAAGAAAGTAACTGTACTAGCAAAAAGAAACCATAAAATTAGAACATTTCCGAAAGCAAAATTGTACCTTCTGTCCGCGCATTTGTCTTTTGAGTCTTGGTGAAAACAGATTTCTCAAAAGCTTCCTTTGCACTATTCGTAGGCCAGTCATCTGAATAGTACTTGATAGCTACACGTTTTCCTTCAGAATCTAAAAGAAGAATATTTTTCACAGATGGGCAGGCCTCCTGAAACAAAAAGTAGACCAAAAAAATCACTTGTTGGTAAGCCTCTTAGATCTTAACACTAAAAAAATCAAATCCCGAAAGTTGCCTAACGAAATAGCCCCTACAATACCTACCACATTATTACATATACAATTTGAAAATTTTGCAAAGTTTAATAAAAGGTCACATGGTAAAAAGAACACCAGCAAGGAAAACTACATTGTTGCATATTTCAAATCACACACGGGTTTATAATATTGTAACAATCGGGTCATTTTTAGAAGCTTAAGTAGTATTGGGCCAAGAAGCTGTTATTACAAAATTGAGGTGGCGTCCAGTCCAAGATTGCAAGCCCAACTCAGCCAACTAAATTGCTCGGCTATATATCAGATTCTAGACAACAGGAGGAAGCATCGAAGAAGAACTAACGTTTTTATGCTTTTCATTCCTTGTCATTTCCTTTCAGTTGGTTTCTTGCATTTTATTCCTTGTCTTGATTATTTTGAGTACTTCGTTCTTGTTTTATCAGTTGTTAGTTATATATAAAATCATGAATTCCCATAGTTATTCTCAAGCCCTTGATAATTCTTATCTTTCAAGTCTTTTTACCGACCCTCTAGTTGGTTACAAATATCATATGTATAGTCATCATCCTGGCTAAATATAGGGGTGTACCGATCCATCCTATGAGAGTACATTACAAAACGTAAAATAATCCGATCTTAACAAAAATACAGGCACTGTAACATGGGTTCTCTTCCTACTAACTGAATTGTGATCCAATCCCGACATTCATTACAATATTCAGCAACCACAACCAACATCACATCAAGAACATACATTGCTTCTTCATCATATTTCAACATCAAGATTTGAACTCAAAACACCAAAATGAAGCCCAAATCAACAAAAGAACATACTAGCTACACATTAATCATAAAGATCCAATAGAAAAATTCAATCTTGGATCCAAATCAAGAACCTTTGAGCAACCCAGATCTACAATTTTCTTGAATTTTCAATTATTCACATACTTTTCACATCAACACATACAACTATAGTCTACACATATACAACACAGAAAACCCAAATACTAAAATACCCACATAACCAATCAATCATACAGAAAAATTCAAAAAATTAAAATGGAATTATTGATTTTATAAGGTATGAATATATATAAAAATGAGGATAAATAGTATGAATGGAGAAATGGGGGGCAAACACGCAAATGAGATACATACATTATATATATATATGCATATAAGGTGAAAGTTGAAGAAAGTTGCTGACCATTTTCAAGAGATCGTCTTCAGTGGTTCAAGCAGAAACAGAGTGCGTTTGTGTGTGTATATATACACGATATATGTATAAACATTTTATAAAAGAACCCGTTTATTATTTTACGGCGGTAGACCTGTGTGTCACGTTAGTAAGAAAAATGTCAAAAATGGCCCGCATCAAAAAAACGACTTCAAATATCACTCTAAAACGCTAATTCGTGTCACGTTTACTCTAAAACGCTACACGTTTTGAGCAATTTTTTTAAAAAAATTTTAAAATTCAAAAAGTAAGATGAAGTAGAGTTTAAGGACAAAACGCAAGATGAAATAGAGTTTTAAGGTAGAATACTACTTTAAATTGGGTTTTACATAATTTTTTTAAAAATATTTGTTAAATAAAAAACAATACTTAACTTTTAATTTAAGCTTAATATTTCTAAAACAATCAATTCAATACTTAGCTTTTAATTTAAACTTAATATTTCTAAAACCCAATTAGAAAATTGATGAACCCTAAAATATTAAAAATTGTTAGATTAGGGTCCTGAACCCTAAACTGTTGAATATTCTATTTTAGGCTTATAAATTCAAATACTTAACTTTTAATTTAAGTTTAATATTTCTAAAACCCAATTAGGGAATTGAATAACCCTAAAATATTAAAAATGGTCAAATTAGATGTGCTTGGTTTTGGGGGTTATGTTTCAATTTTATTTTAGTATTAAACATACTACATTAAATGTTGGTTAAAGAAGGAAGACATAAGAAAATATGGTGACGATAAAAATCAAAAAGGAAAAATGTGACACTAAGTGACGTTTTATATTCAAAAATCAAAATAACAAAAACGCTACACTATGTTGGGTTTTAAAGTGACATTTAGGGCCATTTTTATAAGTAGTGTCATTTTGAACATTTTGTCTCCAATTTGTGCTATATAGAGCCATTATTCTTATTTTACTTGGATCGATTTTTATAAAGAAAAATTATTTTTATTCTTTTTCATGAAAACTAAAGTATACAATTTTATTTGAGGTTGAATATGAGTTTTTATGTTTAATACACTGAGAGTATATAAAATAAGTGTTGGGTTCAGTGGAGACTCAAAAAAAGTGGAGACCGTTGAGACCTATATTCTCATCGTACAATCTGTTTTCACTTGACGGTCATGATTAAAAAACTAAAAAAGACAAGTGTTCTACAGTCTAAAAAAAATTACATATAAATTACGTATATTACTTATCAATTATCAGTAATCAGATTAACCAATCACACTAATACATACATGATCAACACAAAAATATCATTGCAGGACATACGTAGTTTTGTTTAGACTGCAAAACACTGTCCTGAGGACACCATCAGTATCCAAAAGTGGTATGTGTTGTAAATGTATATCATTGAATACATAAATATATCATCGCAGGACATTGATAATATGAGTGAAGGACAAAAATATCATTGTAGGACATACATAGTTTTGTTTAGACTGCAGAATATTGTCATTACACCATTAGTATCCAAAAATGGTGTATGATATAACTGTATATCATTGTAATACACGATATAGGTGTATGATGTAACTGTATATCATTGTAATACACAAATATATCGTTGTAGGACACTGATAATATGAGTGAATGTATCACTGTGTAACACAAATATATTGTACGTGTATGGTGTAATTGTATATTATTGCAGTACATAATTGTATAGTGTACACAAATATATCATTGCAATACAAAAATATATGAGTGAAACTATCATTGCTACAATTACGGTGTATGGTGTAACTGTTATTACGTGCACGTATGTATTAGATTGAAATGGATGGTCCTGATTCGGTCTCTAGGGTCTCCACCAAAATGATGGTCTCCACTAAATTTCACTCTATAAAATAAATATATTTATAATTTAATAAATATATAAAATTTAATATAATTATATTTGTATTTACAAGTTTTTGTTAGGTTTAGGTAAATAAATATACACATGTATATTATAAATATAAATATTTTATGTATATTTCATAAAAAAATATATAAAACAATAATATTTAATATATTTTAATTAAATTATATTTATATTATTTAGTATATACAAAAATACGATATACATTAGTACATAACACAAGTACATGTACATGAACATAAATAAAATGGGGGTATGACTTATGAGTTGTACCCAAATTTGAAATTAATTGAATATCAATTTGATGTTTAACTATATAATTAATGAAAATTGTGTTATGAATTATATAGTTTTGATGATAATATAAACACTTAGAATCAGTGTTGTAAAAAGCGAAAATCAGAATTAAATAGTAAATGCACGAAATAAGGATTAATCAGATGAATCAGACATTAATTGGAATGATTAATTGAATAATCGGGAATTTAATCAGTTCGGTGAGCTATCGAACATGGATTAATCGGTGATTAATCATGATTAATCATCGATTTTTAGAACAATGCTTAGAATCATATTATTGTAATTTAAATTCTAGTTAGTCAATAAATTTGTGTTTTATAAATATTTATTAATTAGGTAGTTAGGTATTTGTTAAAGTTTATTTTTAATCAACTAATAATGTAGTAGATAGATAGATATTTTATCTGTAATAGTTAGCTTAGGATTCTTTATCCATTAATGTACTAACTTAATCGATGGATAATATTTTCTATGTCAACTGATGTTCTTGATTTCGATTGATAAATGTTCATCAATAGATGTGAAGACAGGAGACCAAAATGTAGATATTTGAAGGTGGAAATCTCACAAGTTTAGGATGATCAACTGATATTGAAGTCAATGGATATTAAGTTCAACAGAAGATTGAAATCAATGGATGAAAATCCATCTATTGATATATTGATTGATAACACTTATCAATCGATAGATAATATATCAACCGACATATATCATACCAATAGATGCAAAGATTAGTCGACTAATAAGTTTAACAACTAATTATCAGTTGACAACAATCGTTCAATTAAGAATAAGAGTGTCACGAATTTTTGCAGAGACTAAACAGTTGGAAGACAGTCAAAGTTGTCTGACTGTGAAGATTTTATAATAAACTAGTTTTCTTGGGAGAATATAAGGAGAAAAACATTTCCAAAATTGCACAATGCAAAAGAGAATATCAGAAGTAACAGATATCTAGTTATAGAATTTATTGTTTTATCTATCTAGGAATTTCTGTAAAGTACTTGTGCTATATAAATAAGTGATGTAGCAAAATAAAAAAAAAAGAATTTTTACATTTTTACACATATAAGAGTACACTTTGTTCAAGTGCTGAGAAGATGAAACTGTAAGAATACATTGTATTTCTACTTTGTAAAAGTAGTTAGGTCTTCAGACCCAGGTTTCTAAAAGCAAATCAATTCATTAGTGGATCAAACAACCCACTAGTAATTTTTAATTATTATTCTTTACTTAGTTTTTAAATATATAATTTCTGTTCTAAAAATTCAAATACTATAAGATTGTTCACTAACATTTCTATCGACCATCTTAAATACTTATTTAAAAATTTTATTTCTGCAAAAATCTTTATATTTTTATTCAACCCCCTTCGACTAACTTATTACAGGTAAATGGAAATAACAAATTGTCGTGTCTAATTTAAGTGATGGGCAATGAGTATCGTAACCATTAATCCAATCATTAATTTTCATTACTAGCCATCAACATTCATACTTCGTATATCTCAAAAGGAAGGTGGTCTTCATTACCAGCAATCAATACTCATACTTTATATATCCCAAAAAGGTGTTCTTCAAGTGTTATATTATTGTTATGAGAGCAATGCTGCACAAAAGCAAAATAACTCCAAAATTCATTCAATGGTGGAGGTGCTTTATAAAATAAGCATGCTGTCTAATGATGTCAAATTACATGAAATGACTCTCTTTCAAGTGGATCTGTACTATCAATCCAAGGAAAAAGAAGAACAGGCTCAAGCCTCCACATTTTCCAAGCTAAACGATAAGGTGGAGAAATTGGCTGAAGCTCACACAAATTTTTCCAATAGATTAAGTGAAATAGTTGCTACAATGAGTTCCCTTCAAAGAGAAGTCAACACTTCCATGTCAACTCAATCTCTCACTCTCACTAAAGTGTCAAATCAACTAATCTCCATTCAGGCTATTCTGTCAACCCTCAATGGCTCAACTCAAGCCCCTCATGTACAGATGCCTCCTCTCTCTAAGCCAACTCACTCCTCATTCCTGCCAAAACAAGATATCAACCCTAAGGGGGAGAAAGAAAGGTAGGCTGAAATTGAAAAAGAAAGAAGGGCTGCTGAAATTGAAAAAGAGAGGAGGGATGGGATTGAAACTGAAAGACAAAAGGTTGTCATGATAATTCTGAGAGAAGAAGCAAAGAAGGCAATAGTAGACAATGAATTTTTACTAAATCTAAAAGCCATCAAGGCAAATGTGAAGGATAACTATTGGAGTTACAAGAAGATGCTTCATAGCAATATATTCATTGTGAGTGGAATGAAGATACTAGTGAATCACATAGACCACAAAGTGCTAATAGTGCATATGAAATCTGGCTATTATAGGTTATCACTCAACCTATTCAATCATCTCTCCTACACAGAATTGAAATTCCTATACAAATCTGTGGCGAATGTGACTAAGGAGGATGGTGAGTTAAAAAATCTGTTAAGCCCTTTGCTGCCAAGGTCACTTCCAAAAGCTTACTACAATCCCGATGGGATACTCTACATGAGAAAATCAAATACTCTAACTCAGTTCAGGATTCCTTAACATTTGAATCAAGAAAACATAATCCAAATTGTGAGCCTAATGGATTTATTCCAGAAAAAGCCATTTATAAGGGATGAAGACAAACAAATAATTGAAAAACCGAGAAAGTTCATAAATGGACAAGTCTCCAACTTTGTACATGAAGAATTAAAGAAGAAAAAGAAAGATGATGAGGATAAGGGGTAGGTCAAGAAGGATGACAAGCCTGCACCCATGAGTGATGAGGATGGAAATAAAGAAGAAAAAGAAAGATGATGAGGATAAGGGGTAGGTCAAGAAGGATGACAAGCCTGCACCCATGAGTGATGAGGATGGAAATAAAGAGAAAAATAAAGATAATGATCAAAGCAAGAAAAATGATGGCAAGGGCAAAGAAAAGAAGTATGAAAGGAAGAAATCCCAGAAGCAGCAAGTTGCTGATAGTCATGTTAGTACACCTACCAAAATTCAGGGTACTAACCTGGCTATCACAATTTCTGAAACTGCTCAAATTCCCAACAAATTCAAATCACCAAAAAGACATCTTGTCAAGGTGACTGCTCATGGAGTGATAAGGAAGGAAATGAAGAAAGATCAAGTTAAAAAGCTCAAGCCATGCAAACAAATTCCAATCAACATTGAGTCAAGGACAAGCTTCAAGAAATCTATTAGTTCCATGCTAGTGAGATGTCCAAAGTGGAGAAAGAAAATCATTACTCCTGATAAAGGACTTGACATTAAACCAATCCAGATGGAAGAAATATATGACAAAGGAAAAATCAAGCAAATGATGCAGACAGAATCTCAAAAGCTGAATTTAGGGGTAGAAACATGTTTGTTACAAATGTGGATGGTGAAGAAAGAGAATTCTACTATGATGGTCCATCTTTCACCACTCATCAACTTAAAAGAGTTCGTAGTCTTTTTGACAAGAAGTGCATGGTGAACAAACTGAAAATGATGAAGATAGCTGAACATGTAGCAAAGAAGTATCAAAAGAAGCTTGACAAAGTGATTGAAAGAAAGAGAATGGTTGAGCAAAAGAAGATGGAAGAAGAAAAAATTAAAAGAAAATTAAAATGAATTAAAAGTAATACTTAAAATATAATATAAAATTTAAAATATATTATATATGATAAATGTTAAATTATTTTTATTCAAAAATGTATATTGAAATATAATTATTTTTTAATAAAAAAAAAAGAATTACCCGATTTCCCGCGGAGATCCTCATCCCCTATTCAGGGCGGGGATCATGGAGCAAATTAATCCCCATTCAGAGATCGGGACGACTTCTGAGATTAAGTTAGGGTTCGGAGATCGGGGCGGAGATATCACTCCCCAACCCCGAACCGGCCCGATGGACATCCCTATTTTAAAGTAATCATTATCTGTCACTATCCATTATACTAACGGGCATTACTATAATATATTCATATTCAACTAATGCAAATACAGCAGGAACGTAATACATATAAATTTATAGTCATTATTTTAAATTCTTACTTTTTAAATACATTTAATACTAACTGAATAAATTTTAACATATTATTTTTTCAATTGACTAATTTACACTTTGCATTTTGGTGGTTTTGGAGAATTAGATTTTGGGTTTTATAGTTATCAAATCAATATTTTGCATCCTATAACTTCTAAACATGTCACAATTTGCACCCCTTAAACTTATTTCAATCAATTTTCACGTTAAATTCATTTTCTACATGATAATATTGGTATTTAATATGAAACGATCATTTTATAGTTCATATTATATATTTTTAATGGAAATTTTTTGTTCTATTTTTTTTAATTCATCAATTCTAAATATCTTATCTACATGGTTGAAATGTGTTAGAATATATAATTTTAATTCAATTCTTCTAATAATCCAGCAATAACACATTTTGAGAAATAACATGTTAATGATGCCTCAACGCATTGAACACTCTCTTAGAGGATGGCCGGTCACTAGAATTGGATATCATTTTTGCTTAAACAAGATCAACATAGTTTTCGAGAACTACATTGAATGTATCCAGATGTTTTTCTCAAGTTGTCCACTAACTCAATAAAAGATAGAAGATATGTATCTATCGAAAATATGTTAGTTACCTTCTTGATCATTTTGAGATATAATGATCGATACTGTAATGTTCGTGAAGGTTTGATCGATCACATTATACTACTAGAGTGCTAGTAGAAACTTCAACAAAATCTTGAGGGCGTTGAATACTAAAGCACCACAAATGATAATAAACCTGGGAGGAATTTCTCCTAATTTTTTTGAAAGTACAAAATTACACCCTTATTTTAAGGTATCATTTTTTATAAATATATTTGCTAGTTAGATAATACTAGTCTTATCTTCATAATAATTTCCATAACAAATTTTTATATAGGACTGTATTAGTGCCAATGATGAAACTCATATTCCAGCTATGATAAAAGGTAGTGATGTAAGCAGTTACCATAATCGTCATTGTATTCAATCTCAAAATATCTTGGTTGCTTTCAATTTCGATTTAGAGTTCATCTATGTGTTTAGTGGCTGGGAAGGCTCCGCACATGATTCTAAGTTGTTAAATGATGCATTGTTAAGGAGAAATGGACTTGAAGTTCCTCAAGGTAGTTAGCTACTTAGTTATACTTCTTTTATTAATTTCTACGAGTTTGTAATTTTTATTATATGTGTCGTACGAGTTGGTATTAGCTTGTGCTAGACTACACAACTTTCTGCGAAAAGAATGTCGCTCTGATGAGTTTCTAGTAGAAATAGCTAATGATCACAATCTCAATGCACAAGAAGAAAATTTTAATTTAAATAATTCAAGCCAACAACAACAAAGAATGTAGGCTAATATTTGGAGAGCAAACATCGCTAATTCTATATAGAATAATAAGCTACACGGAATTCAAAATGAAAATGAAGAGGATAGTTTCGAGTATGTGATAATGGAACGTGATGACTATGTTTAATTAAAGATTTTATGTTCATATCGAATTAGAAATAAATAAAAAGAGTTTATTCTGTATGGTTTATTTTATTTATATTATGTGATTTTCATCTTTTGGTAATAGTTTTTTTTATTAATTTAAAACTATTTACATGTGTCTTTTAGTAGAATATTTATTTTATTTCAATATATCTTTAATAACAAAATTCTTATTCTAATTTATTTATATATTATTTAATCTGATATATTAATATAAATATTTATAAAATATTATTGAAAAGCTAACAAAATCTTCCTAAATCAGTCATTAAAATCCATATAATATCCACTTAGTCTCAACTAAAATCTATTAAACTCAGCATGTATATTCAAATCCATTTTTTAGTAGGATATTTAAATCTATTAAAATCTATGAATGATTTATAAATTATAATACATTAAAATCAATATTAAATACACCCCTAAGTATCAACTACTAACATTCACTTCAAATATATTAACATCCACCGCCTCTCATTCGCTGCCACCACCAAGGTGCCAAATAATATTGATTTTCCAATTAATATGCATATAATTTATACTTTTTTTTCTTCCCCGTGATTTACCATTTCTTCAAATAAATTAAAGTTTTTCCTGAAACCCTAATCAATAAATTCAATCTTAAATGATTCTTTCGTCCTGTTATCTTCCACCATGTTCAAATTGAAGGTTTTTTTGGTCAAGTTTTTATTTCCTTTTTCTCATCCCTCCGATGATCATATTAGCATCGAAATGAGTTCGAAGGGTATCTAGGGTATACTTAATAAAGTATAGGGGTTGAATTTCATACTCTTCTCCCCAACCATCTTCTATAAAATGTCTAAGAATCAGAAAGAGATTTGTTACAGAAATTTCATTAAAATGAGCAAAAGGATATTCAGGTAGGATGTGTGGGTTAAATTCCGCGGTGGAGAATAAAAGCTTGAGCACTGACGGCCCTGAGGGCGTGCATAGCATGTTTAAAAAAAATTAAATAATTAATTTCTAATTTGTTATAATTATAATTAATTTTGATACCGATGTATTTTTGTATGTTAATTTTATTACCAGTGCATTTTATATATTTTGCACAGGTAATGAAGGATTAAAGTCATAGGGGAAACTCAAAGGCACAAAAATGGAGAAAGAAGAAATATATTTGATTTATACCTTATTTTTACTTCTCTATGATCTATCACTTCTTGAAATAAACTGAATCTTTGCCTGAAACCCAACTCATTATATCTTATATCTTATATATATTCTTATTCTCCCTATCCTCTTCCAATTACAATGCTCAACACCAGTGTAAACGATTTTTTGGGTCAAGTACTTATTCTTTTTTTCAGGATGACAAACCCAGTGATGAAAAAAGAATAGGGGTCTCATCTCATCGGTGATCAGATTAGCATCGAAATGAGTTCGTAGGGAATATATGGTGTATTTAGTAAAATTTAGGGGTTGAATTTCATACCCTTCTCCACAGTCATCTTCTACAAAATGTCTAAGAATTAGAAGCAGATTTGCTCCAGAAGTTTAATTAAACTGAACAAAAAGTTATTCTGGTAGGATATATGGGTCAAATTCTAGTGAGGGAATCAAAGCTTGAGGTAAATGGGGATGAAAGCCATGGAGGAACAAAGCCGGAGCTAAGCGAGGGATAACTTGAGGATATTCTGGTATTAGTCTGTCGAGACAATATTTTAGTTCGTATCTCATTTAATTTTAATTTTAATTTAAGTTAATTTCGAAAATAAAAATTTAAATTTTTTTATGTCTTTCATATATAAAATATATTAATGCTATATTGGTATAGTTTTCATTATTAATTCGTGAGGCTAAATTAATCATGAATTACACGTGAAATTAGGGTTATAAACGAATTGAGTTGAGTCAAAAATTTTCTTATCGAGTCAAACTCATTAAATTTATCGAATATATTTATTTGTTCGAATTCGAGTACGTTAAAAAAGGAGTCGAGTTCTATAACGATACAGAAATTAACGTATATTTTATAATATTTAATTACACTTTTAATATGAGTTACTCTATTTTATATTAATTTTAAAGCATTTATCTGATATATAACTTTTATTAAATAAAATAATTACCCGATACGTGATATGTGACTTTAATGTATTATATTATATTTTATTCTATTTATTTGTAATTTTTATAATTTAAGAGAAATGAAATTTTAATTTAAAATTATCAGACCGGGCCCGTGTAGAAGTTTTGGAACCCTGTCTTTGATATCATAAATTATTAAAAAATGATTTATTTCTTTATTTTTTGAACATTCATAATTTTTGGGAAATTTTGACATAATTATTATATTTATTTAAAAATATTTTTTTTAATATTTTATCCAATAATTATTATTATTGGTCTTATTAAAATTAATTATGGGGTAAAAATACATTAATTTGATTTTTGGGGCATTAATTTCTAAAAAATATAAATAATTTAAATATTTATAAAAAAATCATTAAACTTTTTTATAAAAATAGAAAATTCTGAAAAAAGGGGATTAGGGTTCTTCATGTGCTTGCAGAATCAAATCACAAAATCAAGGTGATACAAAACTTAGTTTGTCTATTATGAGTTATGGAAATGAATCCCATGACCTGCTCTACTTGCTTACATGTTTCGTTTAGTTGAAAAATTCTTCAATTTTTAAATCCGTATGTGACTGATTAGTTTTCGAATTTACAAGTTGAAATTCGTTGATTGTTCGTATGATTTGAGTTGATGGATGTATAGATTGTTGATTAATTGTTTGTGTACGAAAGAGGCTTATCGGATTTTAGCCAAAATTTTCTACGGGTTGGCCGGAATCCGAGTTACAGAGCTCAGTTCTTATTTTAGATGTTTTAATTGAGTTGTACAATATGCTAGGAGTGTGTGGGTGCCGATATCGTTGAATTAGGTTAAGTTTTTTGCCATCGAAGAATTTTCCTGTAATGACCCCGTATTTTCAAATATTATAATACTATTTTTACTAATTTTCCAAAAGCTTTCATGGAGAGTTATTAAATAGTTTTCAAATTATTATTTCTTTATTATATTTGTTAGAAATGAGAACTACAGAAGTTGTACAGGGGGGGTTAATGTATAACTTGAAACTTAAAACTTTTCTTCCTTTAAACTATTTGTGATGAACTGATTATCAAATGTTGTAGCTTGAATAATTGAGTAGTGTTTACTTTGAGAAATGCGGAATAGAAATAAACACACATTTAAATTTCAATCTAATGTTGTATTTGAATGAATTTGCTACAATCTGAGATTCTTGATTTGAATCTCAACTTCTTGTTTTTGGAAGATACAAGGTATGAATACATTTAATAATTTTCAAAGATACTGACTAATAAGGTTGTGTATAAGCTATATAGACAACATGTCTTTTGGCACATGCTCTCACTAGACAGTTTAGCTAAAACTGGAAATAGACAAGAAACACTTTACATTTGACTACTATCTATTTCTAGCTAATACAATCTGTTGACAGTCTTTTTCTTTCAGCCCTATCTCTTCTATATTTCCAAGCTACATTTTAGACTTGTCTCCATCGTCACAGGTTTGATTGATCCTGTAATGACAGAGCTTCTAAATCATTTGTCTTGTTCTTCTGCAATTTTCCTTGAAACTAGCTCTTTGAAGCAGTTGAATACTCTATTGATTTTGCTTCGAGAAGTCATAGTGATTGACTTCTCGATTAGGTACTTCCTGAGACTTCTCGATTAGTCCCTGAGTGGCTTACTTCTCGAATTACTAGACTTCTCGATTGCATACTTCATTTGATGACTTCTCGATTAGACTAAACTTCTCGAATGGATACTTGAAACTCAGACGTTTCAATTGGTTCAGCCCTATCACTTCTCGATTGCTCCTTTGGCTAACTTCTCGAATGATTCACATTTTAACACTTCCCGAATAACTACAGTTACTTTGACTTCTCGATCACTTCTCACATCTCGATTGATTACTGAGTTACTTGAGCATTTGAGACTTCTCTACCACCTTCACATGTCTAACTTCTCTACCATGATGACTTCTCGATCGCATATTTGCCTTAAAATATTTTCCACTGCAATTCTTATTTGATGAAGTCTTTATTATTTTGATGCCTGATTCAGACTTGAATCTTCTATTATTCTTTATTCCTGACTCATTTACACACAGTCTTTACAATATAAACAAACTTCTATCTGCAAGTACACTGAGATATTTTAAGTACACATACTAATACAGAAGCATTACATGTGTTACATCAAGACAAATAATTACATAGAGTAAGCTTGATTTGGTCCATCAATCTCCTCTAATTTGGAAAAAAGACATTTTTACAAATTAATACAAGATATCAAGCCTACCCATTTTGTTATTGAAGTTGTTGTTGTTGTTGCATGAAAAGATCATATTTTGTACTTTATTCTCTTTCTCTTCCCTTTCATTTATCTCTTTGATTGCATTGAGAATTTACAATCTGGCCATGATCTCTTCAACTAAGATTGCGTCCTTAAGCATATCAGTAGAAATCTTGAGAGTTTGAATTGGATAGTCACTGACAAATTTGAGTCTAATTTTTGAGACACCGCCTTTTCTAAGATTGAGCTCAACCCTATTAGGATCTTTTAAAACTTTGCATTTTCCCAACCTTCTCATATCTCCTTCCATTCTTTCCATCTCTTCATTTTCCTAAAGCTTCTTCCTTGTCATCTCTTCCAAATATTTAACCTTGTCAACCTTCTTTTGATATTTCCTGACTAAGTACTCAGCCACTTCCACCATTTTCAATGTGTTCACCATACACTTTTTATCAAAGAGACTAATTACCCTCTTGATATCATGGGTGAATGATTTTGAGTTGTCAAAGTAGAAGGGCCTTTCTTCTCCATCAACAGTAGTTATAAACATCCTTCTATCTCTGTATTCCACTTTACAGATTCTGTTGGCTATCCATTATTTGACATATAACTTGTTTTGCTCAATTATCTCCTGAATTGGATTAACTGGCAGTCCTTTGTCAAGAACAGTGATTTTCTTTTTCCACTTTGGACACCTTACTAGCAATGAGCTAGTAGGTTTCTTGAATTTAGTCCTTGTGGCAGTGTTGATTTTCAACTGTTGACATGGCTTCAAATGTTTGATTTGATTTTCATTTAATTCCATCCTTATTACCCCATTTACAGTCACCTTGACTAGATATTTTTTTGGTTATTTGGATTTAGGGATCATAGCAGTTTCAGAAACTATTGGAACCACACTAGCACCCTGAATTTTGTTAGGTGTACTAGTATGATCACCAACAGCTTGCTTCTTAGATGGTTTCTTCCTCTCATATTTCTTCTCCTTCACAAAGTCATCTTTTTTCTTCTTATCATCACCATCCTTCTTTTTCTTTTCATCTTTCTTTCCTCCCTTATTACTCCTGGACTCAGGCTTCTTATCATTCTTATCCTGATCCTTGTCTTCATCATCTTTCTTCTTCTTTTCCAAATCCTCCTTGGCAAAACTAGATATTTGATCATTCAGAAATTTCTTCAACTTTTCCAGAATCATTTTGTCTTCTTCTTGTTTAACTTTCTTCTTTTCTAATAGATCAATCAAACTAATGACTTGGCTTCTATTCCCTTGGTTTAAATGTTGAGGAATTCTGAAATGTGCAAGCTTATTTCCCTTGGACATATACATTACTCCATCAGGATTGCAGTATGCCTCAAGAAGTGAAGTAAGTAGGAGTGGACCTATTATAGAATTCTTCAATTCTTCATCTTCTTGAGTCACTATTTCAATTGCTTTGTGCAGACACTCTAACTCAGTATAGGAGAGGTTGTTGAATAGTTGAGACTTTGAAATAGTTAGATTCCATCTGCACTACAGGTTCTTTGAATAATTTTTGATTTTACTCATATTTCACTCCCCCAACCATTATAATGACCTTGCCAAGTAACATCATGTATTCCCAATGATGACCTTTAACCTGTGCCTTGATGGCCTTCAAGGTTTGAAGAAATTATTTATCAGCATTTGACTTCAACACTTCTTGTCTTAGAGTCCTCATTACTGCTTTTTGTCTTTCAGCCTCAATTTCATCTCTTCTTTCCTTCTCCCCCTTAGGATTGATATCTTACTTTTGAGGAATAAAAGAATATGCACTGGGTTTGATTTGAGAGGAGACTTGTACTGGAGGTGCCTGACCAGTCATGGTAGATAGAAGAGCCTGAAGAGAAGTCAATTGAGTTGAAACTTGAAGAAGATTTGTGCTTTGAGTGGATCTAGAAGTCTCAAACTCCTTCTTTAGAGAATTGACATTGGTCACCACTTCTGAGACTGCAGTTGATAGAGTAGACTGAGCATCTGCTAGCTTCTCAAATTTTTCATTTAACTTGGCTAAAGTGATGGATTCATTTTGTTCTACCCTGGCCTTGGATTGATAAAACAAATCCACTTGCAATGGAGCCAGGTCATGCAGAAGAACATCCTCAGGAAGTCTATTTGCATGCCTATTTTTGTATAGAACCTCCACCATATTATTGATGAAGGTCTGTCTTTGTTGAATTGCCCCATTGCTCTCCACCATCTCCTTAAATACTTTTTCCATCTTCTCCATTTTCGTGACCATTTCATGCACATTGACTTTAGATAGAGAAGAGTCAGACCTTGACCCTTTTGTTGCATAAATGCCACCAGGATTTAACTTGTCTTCAATACTCCTTAGAAAGCCTTCCATTTTGTGTCTGTGATCTTGAATTTCAGATTGGAAGCCCCTTATAAGGTAATGATTGGCTTATAGTTGAAACTTGGCATCTTCATGAATAGCATCATAAATAGTAGTTGGAGTGAAGACCTTTTCACAAGAGCCAATATAACTTAAATACTTCTCTCTCATCCATTGTAGGATCTCCTCCATGCTCACAGTTTGTTTACTATCCAGCCAAGCATCTACATTGGCCTCTCCTTCTTCAGCCATTTCTGCATTTTTATCTTTTATCTCCTCTTGATCTTTGGCATACTCCAGCAAAATAGCACATAGTCTTGATTGGGCAAATGAGAAGTCAAAAGTTGTCGGGCAATGTGATACCATCTATTAAACTGATCACCATATAGTTTTTTTAATTTTTCTTCAGTTAGGAACCCATCATTAGATGGTCCCGAATCCCTGTCATGTTGCACAGGTTTTAGCCATTGTGATAGAAAGTTAGAGCTTGGACCACAGTGTCCTCTATGTTGCACAGTGTCTATTTTCTCATCCAAATGTTCAGATGAGTCATCAATAGACCTTGGATGGATATGTGAGTTCCTCATAGAGGACAATATTTGAATGATTGAGGAGTGTCCAGGGGATGCCATTTGCATGGTGTGGAGGTCCCCTAGATTTTCTAATATCTGTGAAGACATTTGGTGCTCCAATGGCTCATGAATGAGACCAAAGGGAATTGTTCCTTCAGCCACCACAGAGTCTGAAGTAAAAACTCCTGGAGCCTCTGTGGTTTTAATGGTGTCATCAGGATATGCCTCAGCATGCATTCCCTCACCATCTAGATGTGTGTCCTGAGTGGTGAGCAATATGTCATGCACCAAGTCACTTGATATTGGCTCACAAGGGAAAGAAGAATCCTGATGATCAAAAATCTCATGTGTTTGGCTATACACATTTGGTTGTGAAGAAATATGAGGAATAGAAGAAGTTATTTGATTTGATTTGAGTGTTAGCAACTCCCCCTGAGAAAATGGGGAAGTTTCAACAGATTTTCCTATGTGCTCTTTTGTCTCCTTTTCAACCTCACATATGGTATCAACAGGTGTGAGTTCTTGTGATGGTGCAGACTTTTTATAAAGTGGAGTGGGCTGACTCCCAATTTTAATAGATGCACCTTGTTGAAAAAGTGCACCTAGTAACATGTATAATCCCTTTGTAGTCTCTGCATCCTATTGGGAGGGTGCAGAGTGGTCTAGAGTGGCCTCTTTGCTTTTCTTTCTCTTTTTTAGAGGTGCCACATGTAACTCATATTCAGTTGCTTCTATAACTACCTTTACCTTCTTCTTTTTCTTCTTTTCAATCACACCCTATTGAGAGTATGTGGAGGTTGGCTCACTACTATCTAGGTGATTTGAAATGACTGGCTCAGTTGGGTTAAGGGTCCCTAGGTTAGGTGCATTAGGTACTTCTGCAACCTTGGGATCCTCTACTGTATGCAAGTAACCATATGTAGGTTGCATAAGTGGATACCCTTCAAATATACTCCTTATATGAGGTGTGATTTGAAGAGGTACATTCACTGTGCTTCTCCTATCCAATGTAGCAAAAATGATTTTTGACATGGATTTGGAGTAGCTAATTCTATTTTTGTTAATCCCAGGTAGTTCAATCAAGATAGGATTTTTATAATTGAGTATTGATTGAATAAAATGAGGGAAGAAAATTTCATTACCTCTCTTGGAAATCCTGGTTGTGAGCTCCCCAAGGATGAGCTTGCAAATATTGAGCTTCTAATTGTAAGCCAATGAATATGCCAACTTCAAGACAATTGAGCTTATTTGGTCAAACCCTATTTTCCTGCAGTTGAACACTCTTAGAATAATGTCAAACAGGAATGACCACTCCTTCCTTACATGTTTCTTATTGATTTTGCACAGCCTATACTTCTTGTCATCAGCTCCTTTCTCTATAGTGTCTGAGTACCTAATGAACTCTAGGAAATCTAGAAGATCATTCTCAGATGGTTTAGCATCAAACTTCTCAGTTGGCAAAGACAAGATCTTGTTCACATCACTTTCATTGAAACTAATATCCACTTTTTGTATCTTATAAGTTACAACAATCCTGGAGCTACCATCCTCCAATTAAAGAAACCTCCTCCCAACTTGTAGTGTTCCAGAACTATTCAAGAATGTCCAGGTACAGTGGAGGGTTGGTCAACAATGCTTCCTTCAAGTAAGAATCTATGAGAATCTGGTGAAGCATTTGTACTGTGGCTTTTCTTCTACATCTCTTGCAATGGCTAAGAAGTTGGTTTCTAGAATTACATAAGTTATAGTTGCAGGATTGGAGTTAGATGAAGCCATTGAGTAGTGTGTAGAAAAAGAGAAGTAAAGCAACGAAGATTTTAGAGAAAAGTAGGAGAGAAATCGAATGAGACTGTAGAGAGCAAGAATTTGATTGAGTTTGCGATTAAGCATAGAAATGAAATGTTAGATCTACTTTGCTATTTATATGACTTGGACAACTCGACTAGAATTGTAATCGATTTTGCATGTTCGAGAATTCAGAAAATGAATATAGTAACTTTAATAGATAACTGTCAGAATTTGATCGAGAACTCATGTATATATGCAGTCAAGAATTGTATCAATCGAGAACTGTTAGGAATTATGAGTTTTGATGATAACAAATTACTTAGAATTTCAATAGGGACTCAAAATTATTTTTGTAACTGATCAATGGATATGACTTATAAATATCCATTGATTAGGAAACCAGTTATCAGTTGAAACTTGTTTCTCAACTGATAAACTGGATTGTAGCATTGATTTATGTTTTACTATCAATTGATTGTATTACCTCGATGGATGCAATGATGTAGTCAACTGATGTTATTGACTTCAATTTCTAGCTTCTCAACAGATGTGAAGAATGGCTGATCAATTGTAAATATTCTAAGTCAGAATTCTCACAAGTGAAGTGATCAACTGATGTTGAAGTCGATGGATGAAGACACTACTCAACGGATGAAAGCTATCAATGGATAATTACATTCAACGGATAAAGAATCATCAATGGATAAGGAGTCGATGGATAGCTCAATTATCCATCGACACATCAACTGATCAACAGATATCCTATCCATCGATGGATAAGCAAAGGTGAATCAACTGATAAGCTTAACAGCATTTATCAGTTGATTAAAGTTTCCCTATTTAGCTAAAAGCCAGATATCACGGGAACAGTGCAGAAACTGAATCATTGGAAGACAGTCCTGTCAGGACTGTGAAGACTTTCTAGGCAACACAGCATCCAAGGAATATCTTAAGACAAAAGACACTTCCAGAGCTAGTTAGTTCTACAAGGAAAGCTGTGAAAAGGAGCTAGTTTCTATTTTTATGTAAACAGTATAAATTGTAATATTATATTGTTATCAGTCGATAGAAAACTAGAGGAGTAGTTTTTGTTTTATAAAAAGCAAAAACACAGTAGCAAAGTAGAAGTTGTTTTTGTTTTAGAACTCAAGAAAAGCAAAGTAGAAAATCAGGCAGAACTTGTAATGCTTTTCTAAATTCTACATTCAACTTTGTACGCAGCTTAGTATTTTTACTAAGATCAATTGAAAGCAAAAACTCACTAGTGGAAAAACAATCCACTAGTAATTTTTAATCTTGTTGTTTCTGTTATCAACACTTTAGTTATCCAGTTCTTAGTTACATCAATCTTAATTAAACACTCTCTTTGTACAAACTTATTTCCGCAAGAAGTTGAATTAATTCTTAAGTTTGTATTCAACCCCCCCTTCTCCAAACTTAGTGTACTTAAGGGCGAATAACAATTGGTATCAGAGCAAGCTTTCAACAAACAGAAAGTCAAGATCTAAAAGTACATCAAGAATGGGTCAAAGAGAAACAGGAGTTAAGATTCCAGTTCTAGAGAAAGATGAATATTTTCCCTGGAAAGTAAAAATGCACTTGCATCTGCTATCTATTGATCCTTCCTATGTTCATTGCATAGAGAAAGGTCCACATGTGCCTATGAAAATAGTTACAAGTGTAAATGCAGACGGTACTCAAGCACCAGACAAACTCATTCCTAAATCTGTGAGTGAGTATACAGATGAAGATGAAAAGGAAGTACACAAGGACAAAAAGGCCATGAATATTTTGTTTAATGGTCTTGACAAGGACATGTTTGACAATGTCATCAGTTGTACAACCTCCAAAGAAGTCTGGGACACTCTTCAAACCCTCTGTGAAGGTACTGAGCAAGTAAGAAAGAACAAGATGCAACTCTTGATTCAAAAGTATGAGGCCTTTCACTTCAAGGGTGGTGAAACAATAAATGATATATATAGTAGGTTTCAAAAGCTGTTGAATGAGCTTAAACTATATGGAAGAGTTTATGTTGTTGAGGACACCAACCTCAAATTCTTGAGGTCCCTACCCAAAGAATGGAAACCAATGACTGTCTCTATAAGGCAATCTCCTGACTTTAGAGATTATACCTTGGACAAGCTGTATGGCATCTTGAAAACCTATGAGTTGGAGCTACAACAAGATGAGGAAATTGAGAAAAGTCAGAAGAGAGAAAAGTCCATTGCTTTGATGGTCAAGGAAAAGCAAGTTGCAGAAACAGATGAAGATGCAGATTTCAAAGAAGGGAAGAAAGAAGGTCATGGCAATGGTGCAAATTATGTTAGATATGATGAATCTTCTACTGGTAAAGGAAAAGAACTTTGTGATAGTGATGAGTCACTCATCAAAGATGAAATGGATGAAATAGATGAGCATTTAGCTTTTCTATCAAGAAAATTTTCTAAACTCAAGTTCAAAAGGAATCCAATGCAAAGGCCTGGATCACAGTTCAGGAGAGACACTCAACAAGGCAAAAATCTTGTTGACAGAACTCAATTCAGATGCTTTAACTGTGGATTGGCTGGTCACTTTTCAAGTGAATGCAGAAAGCCCAAAGTTGAAAAGAGGTCAAAGTCTAGTGATGGTGTTGACTATAAGAAGAAGTACTTTGACTTGCTCAAACAAAGAGAGAAGGCTTTTGTGACAGAAGAAAAGGACTGGGCTGCTGAGGAGGATTCTGAAGAAGAAGAAGAACACATCAATCTTGCACTAATGGCCAATCAAGATGACCAGGAAGCTAGTTCATCTAGCAATCAGGTAATTTCTACAAATCTATCTGAGTTGTCCAAAGATGAATGCAATATTACAATTAATGAAATGTCTAATGAATTATATAATTTGCATGTCACTCTTAAGTCTTTGAACAAAGAGAACACTAGGCTCAAATTAACATTAGAAACTCTCACTGAAAGAAACAATTTCTTAGAGAGTGAGCTAGTGCAATTGGACAGACTCAAGATGGAAAACAAAGATGCTAGAAATGAACTAGTTGACAGTAAAAAAGAAATAGAGAAGTTAAAAGAAAAATTAGAGGATGAACTAAGAACCATTGACAAGTGGAACAGGTCAAGTAAAGCCAGTAAGAAGATGAATGACATTCATGGAACAAACTCTTTCACCATGTTGTCTGAAACTCTTGAGAAAATAGCCATTGATGAAGATCAATCTTTAGAAAAGAAGCAATCGATTGATAACTCTGAATCAACTGATAAGAATTATCCATCGATTGATAATGCTATTTCAACGGATAATTATCCATCGATTGAGAAGTCATCAACTGCTAAGAAATGTGATATTAAAACTAAGTTTAACAGACCTATTAAATTTGTCAAAGAAAGTAGCTCCTCTGAAGCTAAAATCGAAGTTGAAAAGGCTAATATAGGATTCTTATCTAAAAATCAGTTGAAAGAGAAATTGGAAAAGATAGAACCTAATATTCAGCCAAATGAAAAGAAGAAGAAAAATAGAAATGGTAAAGTAGGCATAAACAAGCACAACAACTACACACCTGACAAATATGCTCCTAGGAAAGTATGTGCTAAGTGTGGTAGTAAAAATCATTTATCTGTGCAATGTAAACTCACCATGCCTACAGCAACAAATGTACCTGCTATACCCAACATGCATACCAGTTCTGTTTTTCCTCATTTAGTTAATTCTCATGCTGTTCATGCTCAGTATGCATCAATGCCTTATATGTTTAATCCATATCTTGCATTTGCCAATATGAATATGCCTGCTATGCCATGGAATATGCTTAACAGTCTTCATGCACCAAATTTTTTCAACTCTGCAAGCATGAGCATTCCAAATATTAGCACTGAGAATTCTGAGGTAGGGAGACCAACACCTAAGGTTGAAGTGGAAGTAAAACCACCCAAACCAAAGGTACAAAAATTGGAAACCAAGCCAAAGATAACAACTAATAAGAAAGGACCCAAGGCAACTTGGGTACCAAAATCAACTTGATTTGTTTTGACTGTGTGCAGGGAAGGAGAAGAAATCTTTGGTACTTGGACAGTGGATGTTCAAGACACATGACTGGAGATAAATCCCTGCTCACAAAGTTTGAGGAGAAAGCTGGCCCTGGAGTAACTTTTGGAGATGACAGCAAAGGGCACACCATGGGATATGGCTTGATTTCAAAAGAGAATGTCATCATTGAACCTGTTGCATTAGTTGATGGCTTAAGACATAACTTGTTAAGCATAAGTCAACTATGTGACAATGGAAATAAAGTCTGTTTCACAACAGAAACATGCATAATTTCCAACAAGGTAGATGGAAGCCTGGTCATGACTGGGAATAGAAAAGGGAATGTGTACATAGCTGACTTCAACTCAACAAATGCAGAATCAATGACTTGTCTTCTCTCTAAGGCAAGTACAAATGAAAGTTGGCTGTGGCATAAGAAATTAGCTCACTTGAATTTCAAAGCCATGAATCTCTTGGTTAAGAAAAATCAAGTGAGAGGCTTACCACAAATGGAATTTGTCAAGGATGGACTTTGTGATGCTTGTCAGAAAGGAAAACAGAGGAAGGCATCATTTAAGTCGAAATTGGAATCTTCAATTGAAAAGCCACTTGAGTTATTACATATGGATTTGTTTGGTCCTGTAAATATTATGTCTATTGCAAAGAAGAAGTATGCTCTAGTCATTGTGGATGATTTTTCAAGATTCTCATGGACTTATTTTCTACATTCAAAGGATGAAGCTAGTCATCTCATCATCAAGCACATAAGAGAAAATGAGAAAAATCTTGAATTGGATGTAAAGAAGATAAGGAGTGACAATGGAACAGAATTCAAAAATTCCACAATGAAAGAGTTCTGTGAATCAAAAGGAATCATACACACATTCTCTGCACCCAGAACACCTCAACAATATGGGGTAGTTGAAAGGAAAAATAGGACATTGATTGAAGCTGCTAGAACCATGTTGGAAGATGCCAAACTCCCAATATACTTCTGGGATGAGGCCATAAACACAGCATGTTTTACTCAAAACATCTCCCTAGTAAATAAAGCTCAAGGGAAGACTCCTTATCAATTGATCAAGAAAGACAAAAAGCCAAAGGTGGGATTTCTTCATGTCTTTGGCTGCAAGTGCTATGTACTAAGAAATCAAGGTGAAAATCTAGGAAAATTTGAAGCCAAGGCTGATGAAGCTATATTTGTTGGGTATGCACTATCAGGTGTAGCCTATAGAATCTACAATCTCAGACTACACATTGTTATGGAATCTGTACATGTAGTATTTGATGATAAAAAGATTCAAGGCTTGTTTGATGAAGGAAATCATGACACACTGCATTTTGAGAATGAATCAAATGATGTAAATGACGATGAAGAGGCAGAAATTATAAAACCTCAAGTGTTCAGAAACCCAATATCAGTTGATGTTACTGCATCAATGAATAATTTATCAGTTGACAGAAATCCATCAACTGATAATGCATCAACTGATAACTCCTCAACGGATAATCAACAATCTACATCAAGGGTATCCACTTCAGAGGGAGGGTTTCAGAATCATTCTACAAATTCAGATCACTTTGAGTTCAATACAAATGATCATGAAGCTTCATCATCAAGGCAAAATTTGTATCCTCAAAGAAAATGGACAAGAAGCCATCCATTTGAACTAATCATTGGAAATGCAGAAGATGGTGTCAAGACAAGAAGTGCTACTCAAAATGAGTGTCTGTATAGCAGTTTTCTATCTCAAGAAGAACCCAAAAGAATTGAAGAGGCTCTCATGGATCCTGATTGGGTTTTGGCTATGCAAGAAGAACTGAATCAGTTTGAAAGAAATAAAGTATGGAAGCTGGTGCCCAGACCAAAAGACAGATCAGTAATTGGTACAAAATGGGTATTCAGAAACAAAATGGATGAAACTGGTATTGTGACTAGGAATAAAGCAAGGCTTGTAGCAAAGGGTTATTCACAAGAAGAAGGAATTGATTTTGATGAAACTTTTGCACCAGTTGCAAGGTTAGAAGCAATTAGAATCTTTCTGGCCTATGCTGCACATGCTAATTTCAAAGTCTACCAGATGGATGTGAAAAGTGCATTTTTGAATGGAGTACTAGAAGAGGAAGTCTATGTGGAACAACCTCCTGGCTTTGAAGATCTAAAATTTCCTAACTCTGTCTACTTTTTACTCAAAGCACTTTATGGCTTGAAGCAAGCACCAAGGGCCTGGTATGACACTCTATCTCAGTTTCTCATTGAGAATAATTTCACAAGAGGTACTATTGATAAAACTCTATTCAGTAGACATGTTAATGGCTCTATCATTCTTGTACAAATTTATGTGGATGACATTATTTTTGGATCAACAAATGAGGAACTTTGCAAGAAGTTTGCCAAACTAATGCAGAGTAAATATGAAATGAGCATGATGGGAGAGCTTACCTACTTTCTTGGGTTACAAGTCAAACAGGTTAAGGATGGTATTTTTATAAATCAAACAAAGTACATTCATGATTTGTTAAAGAAATTTGAGTTAAGTGAATGTTCTTCTGCAAAAACTCCCATGGCCACTGCCACTAAACTTGAATTAAATACCAAAGAAGCTAAGGTGGATATTTCAAGTTATAGAGGCATGGTAGGCTCACTTTTATATTTAACTGCTAGTAGGCCAGATATTAATGTTCTCTACATGCTTATGTGCTAGATTTCAGGCTGATCCTAGAGAATCTCATTTAGTAGCTATTAAAAGAATTTTCAGATATCTTAAGGGTACATCAAATTTAGGTATTTGGTATCCTAGAGATTCTGGTTTCAATCTAATAGGCTACTCAGATGCTGATTATGCAGGTTGCAAAATAGACAGGAAAAGTACTACAGGCACCTGTCAATTTCTGGGAAATAAACTTGTGTCATGGTTTAGCAAAAAGCAACACTCAGTATCAACTTCAACTGCAGAAGCTGAGTACATTGCTGCTGGAAGTTGCTGTGCACAAATTTTATGGATGAGGAATCAACTATTTGACTATGGGTTCAACTTGAACAAAATTCCCATCTTCTGTGACAATACAAGTGCCATTGCAATAACAGAAAATCCTGTGCAACATTCCAGAACTAAACACATTGACATAAGGTATCATTTCATTAGGGAACATGTAATGAATGGTACAGTTGAATTACATTTTGTCCCTAGTGAACAACAACTTGCAGACATATTTACCAAACCTCTAGATGAATCTACTTTTAATAGATTAGTCTGTGAGTTAGGTATGCTTAATTATGCTCATGCTTAAAATGTCTGTCAAGTTTTGCAGCCATTGTTCACAATTATCAATGGATATTTATCTATCGACAGATAATTACCTAAGTAATTGTTTATCGACGGATAAATCCCATCCTATTTGATCAACAGATAAATGTTATTCCTATCGATGGATATTTATCTATCGACAGTTAATTATCTTGGTAGTTAGTGATCGATCGATAAATGATTAATTCTCTATTTTTATCCGTCGATAGTAATAGAATTTCTACAATTTTATTCATCCGTTGATCAGATTATAGCCGTTGGAGAATTACCATCAAGGGTAATAAACTACAGTCTTTTATACATCAACGGTTATCTACTAATTAAAAAGTCATTTCAAGTCTTTTTAATACTAGAAAATATAAATAGCAGCAACAATTAAAAATTCATTCTTACCTGCTATTTTTTTTTCTAAACTATTCATCTCTGTCTCTCTCTCAAGCTAATTTTATCTAATTCTCACGAGCTCTCACAAATTCTTTCAAGTTCACTTTAATTTCTTGAATATCAACTGAAAGAATGGCACCACAAAAGAAGATCGTCTCTTCCACTGGGTTCACCTATGAACAGAACAACTTCACAGCATGTCTAATGGTGAATGATGCTCCTGTGGACTTTCATCCATTGATGCGATTCCTAGGAGATTGCAAAGTTTCCAAAGCTCTCAGCGAAGCACCAACAATCGTGTGTTCCTTTGTTGAAGAACTGTGGACCTCTGCAGAGATTTCATCAGATGGGAAGGTAATTTCTTATTCTTGCAAAGGTAATACCTATACAATAAATAGTACTTCATTATCTGAATGTTTAGGATTGCCTGCAAATAATTGTGATAAGCCCCCAACTGAAGAAGAAATTAGGGACATGTTAGAATCCGTTAATTATGCAAATGCTGAAACTGGATTAGGAGAAGTTGTTAGGAAGAATCTTAGAAAAGAATGGAGTTATTTCTTTGATGCCATAATTAAAGTATTTTCTGAAAAAATAAGTAATTTTGATGCAATTACAATAAGTATGCAAGAAATTGCTTATTCTGTCCTATTTGATAAATATTTTGATTTTGGCACATTACTCCTAAATGAATTGACTGCCAAATTAGGACCCAAGTCATCTAGGAAACATAATATCTACTTTGCAAGATTTTTCATGATGATTATTAATGCCTCTGTTGGAGAATATGAAATAAGTGCAGATATGGAGTCCTTGGAGCCATGGATGCAAAACAAGAGGGTCTTCAAGGATCTTGTGAGAATCAACTTATACCCTAAGTTGTGCCTCATTTATCCTCCTCTTGTGCAGGTATATCTTCAAAATCTCAATCTTTTACATTCTTCTTCAAAATCTCAAATTTCTTTGCCTTCTGCAACAATGGAGGGAGATGGAAATGCCCCCATTCCTCCTACCCAAGTTGCACAACCTTCAAAACACAAGTCTAATCAAACCACCTCAGTAGTTTCTCAAAAGACTACTGTTGTAAGAATTAAGAAAAGAAAAATCACTGAGGGGAGAGTGAAGGTGGTTGATAAGGGTGAGGGAACTGGCCAACATCAAGAAAGCCAGAAGGATAAGGAGAGTGAGATTGAGAGGAACCAGCCAGCCTCCAGTCCAATCTCCCAACAGATTGAGGCTGTAGTAAAGGACTTGAACACATCCCTAGTTGCATCTTCTCAAAAAGATGTAACTATTGAAAAGAGGTCTCAACCAGGACCATCAGATGGGGATAAGGGTCACCAAATAATACAACCATACAAAAGAAGAAAGAAGGTTACAAATACTGCACAGGGCACACACACACTTGCAAAGCCAAATGAAAATTTGGTGGAGCCTTCCGTTTCTTCTTTTGATGTGTCTCAGAATCTTCCTGAGGCACAGCCCCATTCTTTATCTGAATTTTCTTCTCAATCTCCCTCAAAAACTATTTCTTCAGAAACAGTGTTGATTGACAACTTCATTGTTTCAAATTCACCCTCTTTGCAACTCAGGGTGGAGCCAACACTCTCACCTGCATCACCAAATAAGGTTAACACCTTGGTTGATCAGGCAAATACTGTTAGTTCTCTCCAGTCAATGGATATTATGCAATCAACTGATAACTTCCAACATCCATTGACTAGTTCACTATCATCGATGGATATCCTTACATCCATCGACGAGCTCCCATCAACGGATATTCATCCATCGATGGATACTTCTTATCCATCGATTGATCCCTTAATGTCAATTCATGAATCATCCATTGAAACACTTCAAGTGGCCAATACTCTATTAGGATTGAGTGGAGTGGGTGAGGTGTGTGAGAGGCAAGGTTTGCATACCTTGGCAAAAGGAGAGTGTGTGACTGAGGGGCCCTCAAATTCTTCTGAGGTGGCAAAAGGAGAGGGTGTGAGAAAAGAGAGTCCCACCTTAGCAGGTGATGAAAAAGGAGAGGAAAGTAAGGGAGAGGTGAGAATCCAGAATGAGATCCTGATGCAAGAAAAGAGAGAAGAGAGTGAGAGAGAAAAAAATAGAGAGAAACCAATTTCACCATCTCATGAAGCATCAACTTCTAAAACTGAGCAGATTGAAGCAGGAGTCACCCAGAAGTTGGGGTAAAGTCTACAGATCCCAAGAAGGAGTTGGCTCAAGACATAGTAAGGAAATTTGATGCAATTGCTAGCAAATTCAAGGAAACAAGTACCAGTAGCTCACAACCTGGTGACAGGAAAGGAAAGGGAAAGCTAATTGAAGATGATAAAAAGAAAGCTGTCACAGGTGGAGGGGAAAGTGAAAAATTGTTGAGCAAAGCCATAGTAGTTGGCATAAAAGAAAAGGAGCAACAAGAAAGAAGACAAGAAGAATTAGCCATTCAATTTCAAAGGGAATATGATGAAGAGGATAGGCTAATAAGAGAAGCCAGAAGAAAAGAAGGTGAAAGGAGGCCAAGGATGAAGCAAAGAGCAAACAAGCCCAAAGATGCACCAAAATCATCTGGAGTTAAAAGACCATTAGCTGATGAAGACAAGGAGAAGAAGCCAAAACAAGTCAAGACTGAAGGTCAAGCTTCTGGGAGTAATCAAGCCAAAGAAATAGAGGTGTTCAAACACAAATCTGAAAACTTTGTGCCAATCAAAGCTGAGGGAATGATTGCAGCAAAAGGGCAAAGGAAGAAAGATGTTGATCTTCTTCACATTGAGTATGAAGATGGATCACACTAAACCTTCACATTCAACCAAGTTTTGGATCAAGGATATGGCATCTTGAGGAAGATCTACACTATGCTCAACAGGAAGTATTATCTAACTGAAGAGCTAGGAAAGGCCATCCTTGAAAGAATGAAGAAGATAAGGGAGGCACCTGTTCAAGAAGAAAGGGATGACAGAATAAAGATCTGGAATCCTGAAGGAAGAAAAGTGCTTCATGAGCCCTTCTACTTGATGATATACAAGGACAGGGAAGGCAGAGAAAAATGCATTGATATTTGTCAAGAAATAGACAAACTTCCAAATCTGGAATTAAATCATCTGGCAAGTCAATTGGACTACAGGATTGAAGATGAGAAGATATTGAAGGGAACCCTCTACAGGAAGATGAAGGAGAATGAAGACAAGATGAATGAGTCAAGGGGAAGAAGGAGAAGATAGGAGATTCAACCTCAATCATCAAAATTATCAGAATTCATCCCTGTCTGGTATCTGATTACTCTGTCTAAAACTTTACTTATCAATATTGTAATTCTTGCTAAGAATGAAAATGTTCAGGAGTTTTGTTATCATCAACAGAAAATTTATGCATATTTTAAATATTCATAAATAGGGGGAGATTGTTAGGAATTATGAGTTTTGATGATAACAAATTACTTAGAATTTCAATAGGGACTCAAAATTATTTTTGTAACTGATCAATGGATATGACTTATAAATATCCATTGATTAGGAAACCAGTTATCAGTTGAAACTTGTTTCTCAACTGATAAACTGGATTGTAGCATTGATTTATGTTTTACTATCAATTGATTGTATTACCTCGATGGATGCAATGATGTAGTCAACTGATGTTATTGACTTCAATTTCTAGCTTCTCAACAGATGTGAAGAATGGCTGATCAATTGTAAATATTCTAAGTCAGAATTCTCACAAGTGAAGTGATCAACTGATGTTGAAGTCGATGGATGAAGACACTACTCAACGGATGAAAGCTATCAATGGATAATTACAATCAACGGATAAAGAATCATCAATGGATAAGGAGTCGATGGATAGCTCAATTATCCATCGACACATCAACTGATCAACAGATATCCTATCCATCGATGGATAAGCAAAGGTGAATCAACTGATAAGCTTAACAGCATTTATCAGTTGATTAAAGTTTCCCTATTTAGCTAAAAGCCAGATATCACGGGAACAGTGCAGAAACTGAATCATTGGAAGACAGTCCTGTCAGGACTGTGAAGACTTTCTAGGCAACACAGCATCCAAGGAATATCTTAAGACAAAAGACACTTCCAGAGCTAGTTAGTTCTACAAGGAAAGCTGTGAAAAGGAGCTAGTTTCTATTTTTATGTAAACAGTATAAATTGTAATATTATATTGTTATCAGTCGATAGAAAACTAGAGGAGTAGTTTTTGTTTTATAAAAAGCAAAAACACAGTAGCAAAGTAGAAGTTGTTTTTGTTTTAGAACTCAAGAAAAGCAAAGTAGAAAATCAGGCAGAACTTGTAATGCTTTTCTAAATTCTACATTCAACTTTGTACGCAGCTTAGTATTTTTACTAAGATCAATTGAAAGCAAAAACTCACTAGTGGAAAAACAATCCACTAGTAATTTTTAATCTTGTTATTTCTGTTATCAACACTTTAGTTATCCAGTTCTTAGTTACATCAATCTTAATTAAACACTCTCTTTGTACAAACTTATTTCCGCAAGAAGTTGAATTAATTCTTAAGTTTGTATTCAACCCCCCCTTCTCCAAACTTAGTGTACTTAAGGGCGAATAACAAGAACTCAGTTTGAACAAGATCGAGAACTCTAGTGGTCGAGAAGTCTCATTAATACTGGATCGAGAACTCTAGTGAACAATGTTTATCGAGAACTTACTAAAGTGAACTATTCGAGAACTCACAAATAGAAACACAGTCGAGAAGTCAGGAAAGAATGACAACTTAATCACAAAATCCAGTTTTTGAATAATTATTATATTTTCACTTGGAAAATAAAACAACAATTTGCCAAGAATATTTTTCAGAAATAAAATTTATTTAATTCTGAAATTAAAAATGTATTTGCAAAATATTCCTGAATAAATGAATATCACACTTGTTATTTAAAGATGCACAAGTATAATAATTCTTTTCAGGCTTTCTTAAAACATAAAAATAGTCCCAAGCTACTATTTCATTTTATTTTTAAAACAAAATGTACAACAATTTAACTAATGCATTTATAAGTACACATCAGTCTGTTTCACTTAGATAAATCATGTAAGGATCATGTCTGTGAAACAATTGTTGCAACAGTTGGTAAGATATATTTATTTAGCCATAGTCAGAAGAATTTAGCATTCCAATCTCACTTACCAACTTATTGAAGGTGGCTTCATCTAGTGGTTTAGAAAATATATCAACCAACTATTTTTGTGAAAGTCATATTACTAGTCCTATTTGTAATAAGTAGATGACAACTCAACTCAGGTAAGAAAGCGAAGTAAATAATAAATATTGAATATAGAGGAAGAACAAAAAGAAGCCAAGACAGGAAATGACAAGACACAAAGACCACTACAGAAGAAATGAGAATCAACATTGTAGTTAGTCATCCGTGAACCAGACCAGTGCACAGGGTGTCAACAATGTCAGTGAAGATTCGTCATCAAAAAGTTCAAGTGGTTAAAAAGGTTATTGTTGAAGAACAGAAGAGTCTTATCTACATCAACAATAGTCAAGCCTTTAATTTAATTCTCTATTAATTAATTAAATTAATTAGTTAATTTAATTAGTAAATTAATTCACTCAGAATTAATTTATTTCTTAAATTAATTAAAGGATTAATTAATTTAGAATTATTTTAGAATGATAGAAGACAGAAGCTGGAAGCTCAAAGAGATACGGTACTGACTTGAAGAACAGACGGAAAAAGAATTGACACGGAAGAAATGCAGAGTCATATATTCTTAAAGGTGGAACCCCGGTTGGAATTGATTTATCATTTGCAAGTCAAAAGGAGTTTGGTTCCAGACCATCAGAAGACCGCAACTTAGAGCGTAAGGATTTATTTAATTAATAAATATTTTATTTATTTAATAAATTATATTTATAAATATCTACATAATATTAGATATTTATTTTTATAATTTATGAATTAAATTTATTATTTATTAATCAAAGATTATAAGCTGTGCGGGTCGAAAAGCATTTCTACGGAGCCTATCCATATAAGACGAAATAGGCCCCTTTCAATTTGAATTTGGCAGGAGAATTTTTTAGCCAATCACAGCTTGCCACATGTCCAAACAAGTGGAAAAGAAATGAAAATGGCAGGTGAATTGAAATGTCATACCGAGAGAAAAGAGAAATGTCATACCGAGTGGATAATAAGTCATACCGAGCTATTCAAGTTAAAAGGTCATGCTGGAGCAAGTGGATTGATTTTTTATTTAATTAAAAAAGTCATACCGATTTTTTTAATTAATAAAATAAGTCATACCGAATTTCTGAAAGGTCATACCGAGAGAAATAAGTCTTGCCCAGCTTTTTAAATGTCATACAAGGGTTAAAAAAAGTCATACAGACTTAATTTCAATAAATTAAGTCATGCTGATAAAGGTCATACCAGCCATTTCCATTCTCTATAAATATGAGATGAAGGCTTCATTTTTCAGTTGTTCAAGAAGTAGAAAAACAGCAAATTCAGCAATTTGTCTGCAACGTTATATTCACAGACTTTCTGTGCTGGTTTGGTTTTAATTCCTAAGTAGAACAATTCATGTCAAATTTATTCTAGGAATTAAATGTTTATTCTACCGAATATTGTAACACCCATTCAAGTTTAATATACATATTTAACTTGAATCTTGTTTACTTACTTGCTAATTTTCTATATCTTAAATGTTATATCATAAAAATAGAAAGCTAGTAAGTCAGCCTCCCAAACACTACAAGGACTCTAACCCTCAGCTAAAGCAATAATTTAATTCCGCAAATTCTGAAAAGAATTTTGAATTACTGTAAGTATCACATTCAACCCCCCTTCTACGATACTTCCGGGACCCAACATTTTGTGTAGGAGCATAGAATAATTCAATTACTCCATTTTCTGCATGTTCCCTTATGAAATGGTACCTTACATCAATGTGCTTTGTCTTTGAATGGTTCACTGGATTTGCAATAATGGATATGGAACTAGTATTGTCACACATGATTGGAATTCTTTCCAACACTAAACAATAATCTCTTAATTGATTTCTTATCCAAAGCACTTAAGCACAACAACTTCCTGCAACTATGTATTCAGCCTCAGCTGTAGAAGTTAAAACTGATTGTTGCTTCTTGCTAAACCATGACACCAATCTCTGTCCAAGGAATTAACAGCTTCCAGAGGTGCTCTTTCTATTAACACTGCATCCAGCAAAATCAGCATTAGAATAACCAATTAGGTTGAATATTGTTTTCTTTGGATACCATAATCACATTTGAGGCGTTCCTTTAAGATATCTCAGAATTCTTTTGATAGTTATGAGATGAGATTCCTTTGGATTAGCCTAAAAACTTGCACACAAACATGTAGAGAACATGATGTCTGTTCTACTAGCTATGAGATATAGCAAAGATCCAATCATTCCTCTATAGGTCTTCATGTCTACACTTTTTCCTTTCTTATCTTCATCCAGTTTAACAGCTGTAGACATTGGAGTTTTAACAGGTGATCAATCTTGCATATCAAACCTCTTTAGCAAGTCATTGATGTACTTGGTTTGACTTATGAAGATGCCATATGTTCTTTGACTTATTTGAAGGCCTATAAAGTAATTGAGTTCCAACATCATGCTCATTTCATATTCACTTTGCATGAGCTTTGAGAATCTTTGACACAATTTTTCATTTGTAGAGCCAAGGATGATATCATCCACATAGATTTAAACTAGAATGATGTCATCATCATGTTTCTTGTAAAAAAGAGTTTTATCAATTGTCCCTCTTGTGAACTGATTTTCCAGCAAGAATTTTGACAGTTAATCATACCTTGCTCTAGGGGCTTTTTTGAGTCCATACAATCAGGAAACTTAGGATCTTCAAAGCCAGGAGGTTGTTGTACATAAACTTCTTCTTTCAATTTACCATTCAGAAAAACACTCTTTACATCCATTTGATAGACCTTAAAATTTGAATGTGCTGCAAAAGCTAGGAAAATTCTTATTGCTTCCAGTCTTCCAATAGGAGCAAAAATCTCATCATAGTCAATGCCTTCTTCTTGTGAATAACCTTTTGCAACCAACCTTGTCTTGTTTCTAATGACAATTCCATGTTCATCCATTTTGTTTCTATAGACCCATTTGGTGCCAATAATTGATCTGTCTTTTGGAGGTGACATTAATTCCAGACATTATTTCTCTCAAATTGATTTAGCTCTTCCTGCATAGCCACAATCCAGTCTGGATCCAACAATGCTTCTTCAATCTTTTTAGGCTCATTTTGAGACAGAAAACAAGCATACAAGCATTCATTTATGGTTTCCCTCCTTGTTCTTACACCTTCATCAGGATTGCCAATTATTTGATCTGCAGTATGAGCTCTATTCCATTTTGTTTTATAAGCTACACCTCTTGCATTTGAACTTGTTTATTCCTGATTCAAATTATTTGTATTTGTTGTTGATCCTTGAGAAGCTTCCCCTGAGTGTATGCTAGGGTTGTGAGGAGAATTCTCAAGTTGAATGTGACTGAAATCCTCAGTATTCCTCTCTTCATTTGTTCCATGTGAAATTTCTACATGTGAGCATTCATGTGCATTTTCATCATTTTCATTTTTAGGTGCATCCATTTCCATTTCATTATCAAATCTTAGAATGTCACAGTTTTCTCCCTCAAGGCTCATGGCTGGAAATTTGAAGTCATCAAAAGTCACATATTTGTTTTCCATTACTTTTTGTAGATCAATCACATATATTTTGTAGACAATTTTGTCCAAAGAGTATCCCACAAAGATTTCTTTATATGCTTTGGTTTCAAACTTTCCAAGATGGTCAGCATCATCTTTGAGAACAAAACATTTTGCTCCAAACACATGCATGTACTTGACATATAGTCTTCTGTTTGTCATGATATGGTAAGGAGTCTTTCCAACAGGTTTTGTGATGAGTCTCCTATTTTGAGTGTAACATGCAGTCCTGACAGCTTCAGGCCAAAAACTAGTTGGTAGATATGTTTCTGCTAACATGGTCCTTGCAACTTCAATAAGTGTCCTGTTATTTCTTTCAACTATTCCATTTTGTTGTGGAGTTCTTGGAGCTGAGAATTGATGAATAATTCCATTTTCCTTGTAGAATTCACTTAATGTAACATTTTTGAATTCTGTCCCATCATCACTCCTTATAGCCACAACATGTGTTGGACCTTTATCCAATCTCTTCAAATTTTCAATAATTAACTCAAGAGCTTCATCTTTTGAGTGCAGAAATTCTACCCAAGTATATTTGGAGAAGTCATCCACCATCACAAGTGCATATCTTTTCTTGAACATGGACATGACATTTACTGGTCCAAACAGATCCATGTGAATCAATTGTAATGGTTCAGTGATTGAGGTGAATTCTTTACTTTTGTGACTTGACCTCCTCATCTTTCCTTTTTAACATGCCTCACACAATCCTTCTATGTAGAATTCAAGTGAAGGAAGGTCATTCACTAACTCTCTTTTGACTAGAGAATTAATATTCTTGAAGTTCAAGTGAGATAGCCTTTTATGCCAGAGCCAACTTTCTCTTTTAGAGGCCTTGGTGTAGAAACAACAAATTCTTTCCTTGTTTATAGAGTCCAAATCTGCTACAAACATGCTTCCTTTCCTTACTCATTGTATAGCAATTTCTTTAGTTTTTCTGTGTGATATGAGGCACAATTCTTTATAAAACTCCACTTTTAAGTCTTTGTTGCAAAATTGAGTGATGCTCAGTAATTTATGCTTCAAACCATTAACCAAAGCTACATCTTCAATGACAACATTTCCATGAATCAACTTGCCATATCCCATGGTGTAACCAATGTTGTTGTCTCCAAAGGTTACCATTAGGCCAGCCTCTTCCTTGAATTGTGACAGCAGGGCTTTGTCACTAGTCATGTGTCTTGAACATCCACTGTCCAAGATCCATATAACCTTTTTCTCCTTACATGTGCCTTGCAGTAAAAAACATATCAAGTTTTCTTTGATACCCAAACCAAGTTGGGTCCTTTTTACTTACTTTATAAATTTCATTCTTCTTCTTAACAGTCTTAGTCACTTGATCATGCATGTTTTTATTTTTTAGGTTTTGAGTTTTCACTTGAGTTATACTTCCTGAACTAGATGCATTTCTAGGTGACATAGAGTGTTTTCTATTCTTGATTGGACTAGTAGATTTAGGTCTTATAGTTTTGTGCAAATTTTGACTTACGCAACCTTCAACAAACTGTTTTCTCAACCTAAAGCAAGTATTCATGATATTCATATTGCATGGAATACAGTCAAACTTATCACAAAATTTATGATTATCATGCATCAAAGGTTTCATATATTCACATGCAAACTCAGCATTATTTGCAATAGGTTTCTTGCACACATGGGTAAGATGATTTGTTGATCCACAGTTTTTACAAATCTTCATAGAAGCATTGTGAATAGGTGCATAGGTAGTGTGTTTGTTAATGCCTACCTTACCATTTCTATTTGCCTTTTTCTTTTTAGTATTCATGGTGTCATTTTTTTGGACATTTTGTTTTGATTCTATTTTAACAGGGATCGACCCGGCCTTGATTACTGGCTCTTTTATTTCAACAGAAGGCACATCACTTTTAGGAACTTATCCTCATCATTCAACTGTTGTTTGATGACCATACAGACTTCATCAAATTCAACAGTTGCTTTCTTAAAAATTAGAGCTTTAACATTTTTCAAAATGTGAGGATTTCCAACAAATTCAGTTTTCTTGCCTTTTGTTGACATAGACTTTTTCTTCTCAAGAGTGTCATAGTCAAACTCAACTCCAACCTTAGAATTCTCTTGGTGTTTCTCATGAAATTCTTGCAGTGTCACATATGAGTTGTGATAGACTTTTATCTTCAATTCATTTTCAGAGATTTGATCTCTCAGGAATTTTTCAATTTGTTCTAGGAAAGTGACTTTGTTCTTTAATTATTCATTCTCTTATTTCATGGATTGTTTGTCAACGAAGGATAATTCTAACTGTTCATTTTTAACTTTTAGTTCATCATTGACTTTTAACAGACTACCAATTTCCTCATAAGCATCATTCATACTGGTATGGATATTAAACATTTCAACACTCAATTCTTCTGCAGTTTTCTTATATTGAGATTTTGACATGTCAATGGAAGTTAGGATTGGTACCTGACTTGTTGAGGTTGATGCTCCTTCATCTGATTTAGCCATGAGGGACAAATTTCCATATTCTTCATCCTCTTCTTCATCAGTATCATCCCAACATTTACCTTCAACAATGTATGCTTTACCAGTTTGCTTCTTTAACAGGGCTTCATCCTTGGCTTCCAACTCTAAGTAATCTTTGTCCTTTTTGGTTGCTTTTGGTCTCCTACACTCAGTGGCAAAGTATCCCAATTCATCACAGTTATAACACCTTATCTTTGATCTTTCAACAGATCCAGTCTTGTAACCCCCTTTGAAGTTACTCTTGGGAGCCTTGCCTTTACTTGAAGAGCTAAATTTTGGTTTTGGCTTGAAGCTTTTATTTTTCTTAAACCTTAAGTTTCCAAACTTTCTAGCCATGAAAGCCATAAATTTGTTATCCATGCTTTTAAGCTCTTCAAGAGTGTAGAACTCATCATCCTCAGATTCACTTTTGACAAATTCCTTTTCTTATTTATCATTATCAACACTTTATTCATTCTTCATCTTTTGACTTGTATCAGCCTTTTCCACCTTCATTGGTTCTTTGACAATTAGAGCACTGGAGACATTTGCAATTTTTCCTCTATTTCCCATAATGGACTTCTTTTGAAAGTACTTCAGTTCATATGTCTTTAATATTCCATACAGAGTTTCCAATGAAAGTTTTGTTAAATCTCTTCCTTCTCTTATAGTAACAATTTTATGTTCCAAGTGCTCTAGAAGAGTTAGCAAAAACTTCAAATTCTTTTCTTTTGTCTCATAGGTCTTCCCATGTAACTACAGTTCATTGATTAGCTTGTTAAATCTCTCAAAAACTTTAGTTATGCCTTCATTTGGTTTTGACATAAATGCTTCATATTGTGAGACCAACAGTTGTCTTTGATTTTCTCTTACTTCCACTGTTCCTTCACATAGTAGCTCTATGGTTTCCCAGATATGCTTAGAAGTGGTGTAGTTGACAACATTGCTATACATGACCATGTCTAGAGACTGAGTTAGGATTAACATGAGACTGTTGTCAAGAGCCACTTTTTCTCTTTCAGTGTCAGTGTACTGAGATTGATCCTTTGGTACCCATATGGCTGGTATCACTTTTGAGCCACTGGTTTTTTCAGGAACAAGTGTTACTGGCATGAAGGCTCCATTCTTCAAGATCTTAGGATACATGTAGTTTGCAATCTTGATGAATGTTAACATCTTCTTCTTCTATAGATGTAGTGTTCTCTGTCAAATGAAGGAATCTTGATACTGTTTAGCTTCTGTGAACTCATCTTGATCTTTTCACTATTTGTATGTCAACAGTCTGTACTCTGATACCACTTGTTAGAAATGAGAACTACAGAAGTTGTACAGAGGGGGGGTGAATGTATAACTTGAAACTTAAAACTTTTCTTCCTTTAAACTATTTGTGATGAACTGATTATCAAAAGTTGTAGCTTGAATAACTAAGTAGTGTTTACTTTGAGAAATTCGGAATAGAAATAAACACACAATTAACTTTCAATCTAATATTGTATTAGAATGAATTTGCTACAATCTGAGATTCTTGATTTGAATCTCAGCTTCTTGTTTTTGGAAGATACAAGGTATGAATACACTTGATAATTTTCAAAGATACTGACTAATGAGGCTGTGCATAAGCTATATAGACAACATGTCTTTTGGCACATGCTCTCACTAGACAGTTTAGCTAAAACTGGAAATAGACAAGAAACACTTTACATTTGACTACTATCTATTTCTAGCTAACACAATCTGTTGACAGTCTTTTGCTTTCAGCCTTATCTCTTCTGTCTTTTGTCTTATTCTTCTTCCAAGCTACATTGTAGACTTGTCTCCATCGTCACAGGTTTGACTGATCCTGTAATGACAGAGCTTCAAAATCATTTGTCTTGTTCTTCTGTAATTTTTCTTGAAACTAGCTCTTTGAAGTAGTTGAATACTCTGTTGATTTTTCTTCGAGAAGTCATGTTGATTGACTTTTCAATTAGGTACATGCTGAGACTTCTCGATTAGTCCCTGAGTGGCTTACTTCTCGAATGACTAGACTTCTCGATTGCATACTTCATTTGATGACTTCTCGATTAGACTAGACTTCTCGAATGAATACTTGAAACTCAGACTTCTCGATTGGTTCAGCCCTATCACTTCTCGATTACTCATTTGGCTAAATTCTCGAATTGTTATTCTAGACTTCTCGAATTATTCACATTTTAACACTTCTCGAATAACTACAATTACTTTGACTTCTCGATCACTTCTCACTTCTCGATCGATTATTGAGTTACTTGAGCATTTGTGACTTCTTTACCAGCTTCACATGTCTGACTTCTCTATCAGGAAGACTTCTCGTTTGCATACTTGCCTTAGAATATTTTTCACTGCAATTCTTATTTGATGAAGTCTTGAATCTTCTATCATTCTTTATTCTTGACTCATTATTTACACACAGTCTTCACAATAGAAACAAACTTCTATCTACAAGTATACTGAGATATTCTAAGTACACATACTAATACAGAAGCATTACATCTGTTACATCAAGACAAGTAATTACATAGAGTAGGCTTGATTTGGTCCAACAATATTTGATTTATATATATATATATATGTACTTTCTTCAAAAGTTTTGAAAGGTTATTTTATTAAAAATCCACGAAGGTATATTTTGGTATTTTTCTAAAACTCATAAAATTATTTCCTCAATTATTTTAATCTTTAGTGGTTTGATTTCTTAAAAATATATCCATTTTATTTAATTTAGAATTGGGTCATTCTAGCTAGTTTAGCAAACCCAAAACCTATATAGTGGGTTATTAGTTATTTAGTTCAAGTTATTGATATATAAATAGATGGAATCCTAGCTCTCTTGTTCTCTCTAAAATGAGAGGGTTATTTCTCTCTATCTGAGAGTTCTCTTGTTCACGTACAAGTTTTGTTCTGTTCATTTCGAATTTATTGTCTTGTCTTTTCATTATTTCTTTGAAAATCAAAGTGATGGAAAATCAAAAATCTGCTCTAAATGATTTATATGCAAAGCTTATTATAGAAGATGAAGAAGAAGGAGGAGTGATTGTGGGAAATGCTGAGTTTCCACAGAGTAAAGAATCTTTCATTCTAGTTGGGCGTTTCCTTACGGATAAAAACATAAATTTCAATGCAATGCAAAATGTTTTAGCATCGGTATGGAGACCAAAAGAGGGTGTAGAGATCCATGATATAGGAGACATGCGTTACTCGTTCGTGTTCTATCACCCTATGGATGTGCGGAAATTTATTGAAGGTGGTCCATGGTCTTTCGAACAGGGAATGTTGGTCTACAAACAGATAAAAGGAGATGATGATCCAAAGGAGGTAGTGTTGAACGAGGTAGATATATGGGTGCAAGTATATGATATTCCGAAAGGTTTTGTCTCGGAGACCATATTGCAGAGCATTGCAAACTACATTGGTTGTTTTGTGCAAAATGATTCACAGAATATTAATGGAGTGTGGAAGTCATATTATCGTATACAAGTTCGAATGGATGTGAGTAAGCCAATCAAGAGGCGTATGAAGATTAAATGGGAAGGTGGGAATTGGAGTTGGATCAATTTTAAATATGAGAGGCTTGGTACTTTTTGTTTTGTATGTGGAAGGCTAGGACACTCTGAGAGAGAATGTAATGTGGTTTATGCAAATCCGAATAAGGAGATTGAAAGGGCATACGGTACGTGGTTGAGGGCACCGAATAAGAATACTAGGGTGAATACTGGGTCAAGATGGTTGAGGAATGGGGAAGGAGGAAGTAAATGGGAAGAACACGGTGGGTATTCAAAATTTCCGGCAGCTGGAGACGAGATGGGGAAGGAGGGTGCGAGATTCAAGGAGGATGGAAATTCAGTTGCAAAAAATCAGGAGGATAATGGAAGGATTACAATTACAGCACCAAATCAGGAACCAAAAGATAAGGGCGGGCATTTTTTAAATGAGGAAATTTTGAATGAGGAGAATAACGGGGGAGGAAATTATGTTATTGATCCAAAAAGACGTCGTACAGAAAAGGAAATAATATCAGATGAAAATGGGCCAACAAATATGCAAACGGATGGGCTTATTCAATTAGAGAACAGTGGAAATTTTAATGGGTCAAAAACTTGAACGTGGCGGGCTCTGTGGAAGAGGCCCGCCTAGGATTATGAGTGCACTTGTGTGGAACTGTCGTGGAATGGGCAATCCACGAGCAGTCAGATTTCTGAAAGAAATCATTCAAAAACATAGGCCCAGTTTAGTATTTCTATCAGAGACTTTAGTTAGAAGGAATAAAATTGAAGCTTTTTGTAAATCGGTTCATTTTGCAGGGTTTTTCACTATTGAACCGCAAGGGCATGGGGGTGGATTAGCACTTTTATAGAAGAATACAGGAGCAGTAGAAATAAAGGGTAGTTGTAATCACTACATTGATTTTGAGGTTGAATGTGAGCAAATTGGGAGGTGGTGTTATACAGGTTTCTATGGTTGTCCGGAAAGGGGGAGACGACAAGAGTCGTGGGAGTTGCTTCGTGGGCTTGCATCGAATTCGCATCTTCCATGGTGCGTAGTAGGAGATTTCAATGATATGTTTTATGATTTTGAGAAAATAGGAGGAAGGCCACAACCAAGGAGTTTACTAGAAGGATTCCATAGTACAGTGATAGAATGTGGGCTTGAAGATCTTGGGTTTACTGGATGTGAGTTTACATGGGAAAGTTATCGAGGGACTCCAGATTAGGTACTGGAAAGACTGGATAGGGGACTCGCTAATCAGGGATGGAGGTGTTTGTTTCCTAATGCAGAGATTCAAGTACTTGAGGTATCTACTTCGGATCACCTGCCCTTACTTTTGCAGTTAAATAAGCAGGTTTTCACACAAAAAGCTAAGAGATTTCGTTTTGAGAACATCTGGATTCGAGAGGATGATTGTATGAATTTAGTGCAGAATAGTTGGAATTCAAGGGAGCTTGGGAATATATTGGATAAGATAGAGTACTGTTGCTTAAAGTTAAACGAGTGGGGAGGAGGAAAGGTGAAGGAGATGACAAACAAAATCAAGAATTGCAGATGGACTATGCGAAAGTATAGATCGAGACGAGATGGTTTTGGTGTGCAGAAATATAATGAAGCCAGATGTGAGTTTTTAAAGTTACTGGAACGTCAAGAAGTGTATTGTAAGCAGAGATCAAAACAGTTTTGGCTTAGGGAAGGGGATCAAAATACTCGATTTTTTAATAATTTTACTTCGGGGAGAAAAAGAATAATCAGATTTTGAGGCTGAAAGATAAACATGGGGAATGGATGGATAGTGTGCAAGGGGTGCAAGAGATTATTATAGATTATTTTGCTGAGGTCTTTAAGTCATCAATACCAGGGGGAGCTTTATCGGAAAATGAGAAAGTGAATCGTGTTACAGATGAACAAAATGCCCAGCTGGTGATACCTATTTCAAGTGATGAAGTTAAAGAAGCCGTATTTTCGATGCATGCAGAGAAGGCACCAGGTTACGACGGTTTGAACCCATGTTTTTATCAGACTTATTGGAATATAGTAGGGAAAGATGTGGTGTCTTTCTGTCAGCAGTTTTTTCATACGGGTGAGTTACAAGAGGAGGTAAACCGTACATTAATATGTCTGATCCCGAAGGTTAAACAGCCACAACATATGAGTGAAATGCGTCCTATATCCTTATGTAATGTTCTGATCAGGATTTTGTCCAAAGTCCTAGCGAATCGATTGAAAAAATGTCTGCCAATGTTGATATCTCCCAATCAAAGTGCTTTCATAGAGGGACGTCTATTAACAGATAATGCATTGATTGCATTTGAGATCAATCATTATATTAAACGAAAATCTCAAGGGGTGAAGGGTGTGGCTGGTTTGAACATTGATGTATCTAAAGCATATGACAGGTTAGAGTGGACTTTTATTGAAGGAATGATGAGCAAATTTGGTTTTCATGACCTCTGGATTTAGCGGATTATGAAATGCATTCGGACTGTCACGTACAACTTTATACATCAAGGAGAAGTTTTTGGCGAGGTTAGACCACAAAAAGGAATTAGGCAAGGGGATCCTATATCCCCTTACATATATATTCTCTGTGTTGAGGGGCTTAGCTCAATTATCAAGAGGCATGAAGAGGTGGGATTGCTTCATGGGTGTAGTATTGCTAGGAGGGCACCGTCTGTATCGCATTTATTATTTGCCGATGACTGCTATTTTTTCTTCAGAGCAGATGAATCAGAAGCAAGAGTTATGAAGAGAATTATAAGCACTATGAAGAGTTGTCTGTGCAAGCTGTGAATTGTAGTAAGTCCATGATTACTTTTAGTCCAAATACATCTGCTGACAATCGAGAGTTAATCTGTGGAGTTCTAGAAGTTCAGGAAAGTACCGTACCGGGAAAATATTTAGGAATTCCAATGGCAATAGGAAGAAGGAAGAATGAGGTGTTTAATTTCTTATCTGATAGAGTTCGGCAGAAATTGCAAGGATGGTAGAATCAGACACTTTCAAAGGCTGGTAAATGTACTCTGTTGAAGACTGCAGCACAGTCGATTCTAAATTTTTGGATGAACTTAATGCTTATCCCTAGTGAGGTGTGCAATACAATTCAACGCCAAATGAATGGCTTCTGGTGGGGTAGGGGAAATGAATAAAGGCATTAGATGGATGACTTGGGAAAGGAATTGTAATGTCAAAGAAGCGGGAGGGCTGGGTTTCAAAAATTTGCATAAGTTCAATATTGCAATGTTAACAAAGCAAGGCTGGAGGTTCTTAAATGATTCAAACCCACTGGTCACAAGCATTATGAAGGCTCGATATTTCCCACACTCTGACTTTTTGGGTGCGAAATTGGGAGAGAATCCAAGTTACATGTGGAGAAGTATTCTTGAAGCCCAGGAGGTGGTAAGACAGGGGTGTCGAAGGAATATTGGCACGGGGGATGATACGTTTGTGTGGAAAATGCCTTGGTTACCATGCACTGAGAATGGGTACGTTACAACAACTATGCCCCCAGAATTAGAAAGTATAAAGGTGTGTGGCTTAATGGAAACGCAGGAAAGAAGATGGGATGATGAAGTGCTAAATGACTTGTTTAATGCTAGGGATATTAGATTGACAAAAAATATTCCTCTGTGTTCGAGAGAGAGAAGGGATATATGGATGTGGTGTTTCGATAATAAAGGGGAATTCACGGTTAAAAGTTATTATAGACAGTTGGTTGGAGAATGTCCTACACCAGACTCAAGTTTATGGAGAAAAATCTGGAATTTAGAGTTACCAGGGAAGGTGCGTTTTTTCTTATGGAAGACGTGCAGATTGTGCCTACCAACGGCTATGGCTTTGATCGAGAAGCGAGTGAATATAGACAGTAAGTGTTCTTGGTGTCGGCTGGAAAATGAAGATGCAAAGCATGTCCTTTTTTAATGTGATTTTGCAAGGAATGTTTGGGAAGCAGTGGGAATGGCAAACTGGGTGAGAAGAATACAAAGAGAGTCCATATTTGATCAATTTAAACGGTTGTTTAGTAGTGGAACAACTAAACAAAGTGCATTACTAGCACTCTTTTGCTGGAGCATTTGGAATCGACGCAACAAATGGGTGTGGAGTAGAGTTGAGACTTCTGTTTTCGGTACAACGAGTGCTGCAATGAATTTATTAACGGATTGGAAGACAGCTCAGTTGGAGCGTACCAGGTATACACCAGTAGTGAACTCGAGTACGAGGAAATGGCAGGTTCCGCAACAAGACTGGGTAAAAGTAAATGTTGATGCATCGATTTTTTGTGATACTAGAACCTTTGGGATCGGGGGAGTAATTCGGGATGCAAATGGGAGGTTGGTGAGGGCAATGTGCAAGCAGGAGCTAGGGGTGTGGTCACCTAGGGAGGCGGAAGCTCTAAGTCTCAAGGAGGTGCTTTCATGGACGAAAAGGTATGGATTTACACGTTGCGTGTTTGAGACGGATTCTAAATTATTGGCTGATGCATGCAATGGAGGATCAGGAAGGTCATATTTTCATTCTATTGTTAGTAGTTGTGTGGAGTTGTTTAATCACTTTGAAGATGTGATAGTGCGTTTTGTGCATAGGTCTGCGAATGCAGTCGCTCACTTGTTAACAAGAGTGTCTCGTTCTATGTCAGACTTATAGGAGTGGGAGAATGTTCCTAACTTCTTATCGGATGTAATCTCGAATGATTTAATTTAATGGCAAGTACATTTTATTTCAAAAAAAAATAGATGGAATCCTCTGGAAAGTCATTTTAGTTGATCACTTTCCATTTTAGAGAGAGAACTAGAAAAATAAGAAAATAGCTAGAGAGAGCAAACTTGGAAAATTTTCCTGGCCATCTAGTAATCGGATTCAACATGCAAACACGGATTTGTGATCGTGGTGTTACGAGCTTCGCGGTGATATAAGAAAATTGAAGATCAAGTGAGTTTCAATTTCGAGAAAGTTTGGGAAAAACTCTGATATTAAATTTGTTAGTTTATAAGAAAATGGATTATTGAGATTTTTGGAGTTAAAATTTATGTTTGATGGATTTTGGATTTTATTAGTTTGTAAAACTAGGGTTTTGTGTTTTATAATTTGGGGATTTATGATTTTGGTAATAGTTTGAGTTGGTAATGAAATGAATTGACAATTGGTGAGTTGTATGTTGATTTTTGAGTTGTAAAACGGAGGTTGGGATGTGTTTGGCTGGAGATGGGTTCGGCAATGGCTAGAAACCCATGACTGGTGGAGGTGTTCAGTCAGAGACGGAGAATTAGGGTGGAGATGAGGTGGTCTTGTTGGGTTTGTGTTGTATTGAAGTAAAGGAGTTTGATTGTGATGTTGTATGTGTGTTTTTGTGTTCGTATATGTGTGTTATGTTGGTGGAAGGAGGCAGAAGCCACTACCGCGGCGGCGTGGTCGGCCAACGGTGGTGGGTTGGTGTTGCAGGCGAGACAAGGGAGAGAGGAGGGAAGAGAAGATAGAAAGAAAAAGGAAAAGAGAAAGGAAGGAGAGAGATATATGGGAAGGAGAAAGAAGAAGGAAGAAGATGATGAGGTGGCAGTGGTGGGACCCACCGGATAATTAATTTTGGGAAAAATTAATTTGTTTTGGAATTATTATTGACCTGGATTTTGGGTAAAAGAAATTGAGTAGATTTAAGGAGTTTTTTCAAAAATACCTAAGGAAAATGAGTAGATTTAAGGAGTTTTTTTGAAAATACCTAAAGATAAAAGTATTTTTGCAAAAAAACTATCTTTTTTTAATATTTTTTTTGCAAAAATACGATTTTTTTAAAAAAAATTGCAAAAATACTTTTTTCTCAATTTTTTGTAAAAATACGGTTTGCAATTTTGCAACTACCGCGGAGATCAACCAAAATTAACCATAAATGCAACTTTAAAATTTAGTAATTATAATCATATTTGGTTGCATAATGCGTTACTTAACAAGTTGCATAAGTTAAATCAAATATAACTAAAAATGCAACCTAAATTCAACCAAAATTAACTGATTCCAACCGACTCAAATTACACAAAATAATTATATGCAACGAAATTAACCCAAAATAAATTTATAAAAGCAATCAAAATCTAAGCAAATCTGAAATCAACTAAAATTTAATAACGTATAATCACCAAGATCCATTTTAAATTCATCAAACTTTTCAACTCTCAATTTAAACACTCTCCATCAATCATATATACACATACACAATTACACACACCTATAAATTATCATCTTTCTGTTCAATCGATGACACAATTCTCCAGGCAGCTCGAAGAGAGCCGATCGCGTTCTTATAAGCCACAGAGAGTAGGTTACGATCCTCCATTGTTAGCTCGACTTCTAGATCCAAGCCTGTCAGTAGCTTCTCCATAAATTGAACCATCTCTTCGTAATGCTCGGCTTGTTCAACGAGATTTGAGAGGTACACGTACTGGTCTCTGGTTTTCAGCCATTGTAATGTCTGCCATTAGAGGAGAGAGATTGTTTTGATTCTTCTTTTTTTTTTCTTCAGCTGATGTATTATATATAGTGAAGTGGGTGTATTGAATGAGATAAAGATTAATATTGATGATTAAATTTAGTAATTATAATAATAGAAGATAGTATATTTGCAATGATTTTGAAAAGATAGTATTTTTGCAAAACAAACTAGTAAACCTAGTATTTTTGGTAAATTTCCGGGATTTAAATACCCACTTTGGATTTATTAATAAGTTTGGATATTTAAATTTATTTTTGGATTATTAAGTTGAGACAAATAGAATTTGGATTTAATATCCGTAATTATAGGTTACAATATGAAATTAGAGATTTTAGATTTAAGAAGGAAATTTTATTTAATTTCCTGATTATTAGAGAATTAAATATTTATTCCTTGTTTATGTAGTGGACCGTAAGTTAGCAGAACCGGATAAAGTTTCGGATTAAAAGCTAAAGCTTCTGTTTTAAGTTATTACTAGCATTAGAGCCTGTGCAAGGCACGGGACTCGTGTGAATTCTCGTATTTGAACGTACTTTAGTAAATGCCATAAATTGTAGAAACAAATATATGAATAATGGTGGTTGTTTGTTGCATTATTTTATAAATAGTATGTGTTTTATTTTTGATTTTCTAAAACTTACCTCAAAGAATATTAATATGTGCTTATATGTAATAAATTAAGCACTTTATTCATAGCAATGTGTCTTAAGTAGTAAACTGGTTACACGTTTTATTCATAAATTATAGATAGTTTCATTTTATTTATATAGAGAGTAATTCATAGGGATAGTTTTTGCAACTTAAGTAGCCTCTTGCCTCTTTGCCATCATGGTTACTGGATTTCATACTTGCAAAGAGTAATGATCGTGCTATAACTTCATTTCATTTTAACATTTCATCAAACAGGTAGCGTGCGAGCTTCCATAACAATTCAATTTGCGAGATGAATTCACCCTATTAGAGGCCTATAACTTGCGCATCAAATGACTAAACACCTATAATAGATATAATAGAAGTAGATGCAATTAGGCTCGGGATGTAGAAGGGTAAAATGAGTTTTTCATGTAGATTTAATTTGCTCAGGAGCTGGGTTTGAAGTCAGATTTATAATAGAAGTAGATGCAATTAGGCTCGGGACGTAGAAGGGTAAAATGAGTTTTTCATGTAGATTTAATTTGCTCAGGAACTGGGTTTGGAGTCAGGGATGGGTTTGGAGTCATGTTTATAATAGAAATAGATGCAATTAGGCTCGGGACGTAGAATGGTAAAATGAGTTTTTCATGTAGATTTAATTTGCTCAAGAACTGAGTTTGGAGTCAGGTTTAAACGTGATGTTCTCCTATAAGATATATAGCATATTAGTTGTTGCATACCTCCTGATTGAGGCAAATATACTTCCACTTTCACTTCTTGAGCCTTATATTTGTTATGTGGTATGATTGATCGGAAGCCTGTAAGTTATTATTAGCTGTTGCATACCTCCTCTGTCTCTTAATTGTTTAATATTCGAATCATTTATGTATTGTTATCGTGAATTAGAATCTTGATGTTCCAAGTCTATTATTAAGTTGAGCATTGTTTCCGAAACCCCCTACTCTTGGCTTTTATTCAAAATATTATTTACAAGCGGCGTACTTGGTTTCTTTATTGTTTAGAAACTCAACCCTTTTTAAAGTCGTTGACCTGTTTTAAAATAGGGCTTAATGATCCTAAAATTACTTTTAGGTAATTATCTAAAGTTAATATAAAATATAATACATTGTTAATGCTATTTTTGTAAATATATGAGGATCAATTATATTATTACAAAAATATTATTAAATTTTTATACTAAAAATGCAGGTAACTTTAGATAATTTATCTACAGTTAACTTTAGGAACATTTTTCTCTTTAAAATATTAAATATATAGTTATCCTCTTTTACCTAATTTCAGAACTTATTTATTTCCCAATTATTTTAAAATTATAAGGGTGGATTTTATATTCCTGATTTTACAAAATATGCAATATTCCTCTTTAAATATCTAAACTCTTGTTACTCTAATGTTTTAGAAAATTGTTCTTAAATTGTTTTCCTAAATATTTTTTCCAAAGATCTCGTGTGAGATATTAAAGCTCCATTTATTTTATTTATAAAAGATTATTTTGAGAAAATTCTGAGAAACTTATAAACCTATATTTAGGGAGGTGATTTTTTCCCTTTTTATAGGAATATTATTTTTTATTTCAAAAACTATTCTCTTCGAGATTAAAGTGTATGAATTATTTTGGCTTACTAAAATTTGTAAGTTGACTCAATATGAGAGGTCAACCGAATATTTTGAAATGCATAATGATGCACGTGGAATATTTTGAAATATACGAAAAGCTTATTTTGAGATGATTATTAAAAACTCTAGTCAAATATTGCCTTCGGGCACTTGATTTATTAGTATTTAATTGTACCAGGGTTGTACGGAGCCCAGGGATGAAATATCTCCCTTAGGATGAAAGAGTCCCCAAGTATAATTTAATGGAAACTATAGTTCTGATCAAGCTGCAGGTTATCACCGGTAGCGGTATCTAGATTGGGGCTGATCTCCATGTTCAGTATTGTGAGTTTATGAAAGACCAGTTGAATTTGAAAATGATATATTGAAGCATTGAAATGCTAAGTATGTTTTACAACAGTGACGTGTTATTTTGAGATAGTTTCTATTACTAAAGATTCCATCTCAGTTGTTGTCACTGTTATTTTATTAAAGGTTGAGTATTTGGAGTTACTTGTGGATATTTATTTCAAAAATGACTTGATATCTATTTTGAGACATTACGTGTATTTTGAGCAGTGAATATATTTGTGAGATAGTTCTTATTGTTAAAGTTTCATCTCAGCCAGCTTCATTGTTCCTTTGTACCTGTTGAGGTATTTCTTGTTGATGAAGTTCTCTATCGTTTATAGTTCCCTACCCTAGCCAAGATTTTGATTTCGATATTTATTGTTTCGTCGTGACACCTTGTTGTCTACTCCTGGATTTATACTTGTTGAGCTTTGTTCGCTCACCCCCCTACGTTTACATCCCTACAGAGAAGAGCGAGATTGCTAAGGGCAAGGGAAAGCTTTAGAGCTGTTTTTCGAGCTGCTGGGAACTGGTTATTATATTTTCTATGTTGTACTGGCTTATTATGTTTGGATAACGAGTTTTGATCGGATATGTATTCCGAGATTGTTTATGAGTTGTATTATTATTATTATTATTATTATTATTATTATTATTATTATTGTAATCGTGGATATGTATTGGCTTAAAGGCATGTATGTTGAGATATTGTGGTTTACAGTTCGATTGTGGCATCGAATCCGCTGACCCCCGGATTTTGGGTCATCACATTTCCGGTCGCCGTGTTCTTTGTTTTGGCCGGAAAATAATTTCACCCCTTGTTTGGTTCACTTGTCAACTAACATGAATTTCTATGTGTATGCTGAGTATATATATCCCGAGTTTTTCGAGTCGAGTCGGGTTTGAGTTTTTCAATATTATATATAAAATTTTAAATTAAAAAAATATTTTGAATTTATTTAAATCAAAATAAAATTAGTTCAAATAAAAATATTTAATGTAAAAAATATATGATTTATTTAAAAATTGAAATAAATTAATCATATTTCATTATCTTTTATCATATAAATTTTTATATATACTATATATTATCGAGTCGAGTTTAGCTTTAACGAGTCGAGTCGAGTCGAGTCGAGTTCGAGTCGGACACTCATAAAACTCGACTCGATAGGTGGATGGCTCATCAGAGTTAGGATTCACCTCTTCAGCAACTTGTAGTGCATATGCCACATCTTCAAAACTATATATCTTGGGAAACATCCCATAATTTTCTCTCTTTGATCGATCAAGAGCTAAACTGTGCTGATTCCTCTTGTATGGATGGATGATCTAACCTCTTCTAGAGAAATAGTATCTTTACCAACAATAAAAGATTGCACAAAATTCTCATACTATAACGGTAAATATACTAATAGAATTAAAGCAGCATCCTCATCTTCAACTTTCAGATCAATATTACGCAATTCTAGTAAAATTGTGTTTAACTGATCTAAGTGATTTCGAAGAGGCATACTGTTTTAACCAGATTTTTCAGGGTTAATAGCTAAGTCTAATCGATTTCGTGTTTGAAGGACAGGTGACAAAGTAGTAAGACAAGTGCAGAAAAATGAAGAAAAGAACAAGAACACGAGCAATTTTGGTGACGCGGAAAACCCCCGTTGAGAGGTAAAAACCGCGGGTGGGAGTGACCCAGCCAAAGTTATCCACTAGAATAAGTCATACAATTGTTACAAATGATTGGAAATGAAATACAAGTGCAAAACAGCCTATATGTCCACTGCAGTTTGTACTCGTCCACTGCAGTTTGTACTCGTCAGCTCTGTGTATCTACTCGTCGGCTACTCGTCAGCTATTAACCTACTGCTCTTCAGCTGTATTTTGCAGAGAATATGTTGAAGAAAGGCTATAGAAGGTGTAGAAGAAGTATAAATTGTAGTAGCATTGTTGTGTGAATTGTTTGGCATAGGATGATGTAGATTTAGCTCTCGGTTCAGCCCTCTCATATGTAATGTATATATGTTATCGTTGATGTAGGTTGTAGAAGTGTGTGTATATTGTAAGTAAGTGAGAAGCTAGAACTTGTGTAATTATCTAAATATATAGATATGATCCCTCCATGCTAGTTGCTGGTTTGTAGCCCATGATTATCTCCACGATCCTATTATTTAGGCATGGATAAACACCTTATCTCCTATTTTTCTGGGATGGTGGCTGATTTATCTCCTAGATTTTAGGAATCGTCGGTCGACGGGTTGATTTGGTCAGCTCCCGTCAGTGTATTGTATACTCGTCAGCTGTTCTTTTGTTCCTATTTTCATGGAGCCACTTGCTGATCACGTTCCTTGATATTAGGGATACTTATCCTTATCTTCCCCAAGTATTTGAATTGTTGTTGAAGATGGACTCTATCTCTCCCTTAATTTTCGGTCGTCGGGTGCTTCAGGGTTTACCCGTCGAGACTTGGTCTACTCGTCAGTTATTAATTAGCCTGTCGGACGCCAAACAATCTTCACTTGTCATGTTGTTTATATACACGTCCATAGAACTTTCACTCGTCAATACAAACCTGGACGTGTAAAAATCTGGTACAAACAATTGCCCCTAATTTTATTGGGTGAAGACATACAACCAATAAAATTCTTCTTCATGTCGAATATTATCTCGTTGTTGTTGGTTGCATATTTGTAGTCGTCTATTTAATCAAAATGGCTTGTTGACAGGTTCATGTGATTCCTTAGCTCGTCGTAGTAATATGCCACTTGTAATATGTGATTTGTTGCATGTAGTTGACAACTTGTAATATGTATTTCGTCAGGTATAACTTGTCGGGTGTGACTTGTAACTCGTCACATGTAATTCATAACTTGTCGATATAACACGTGATATGTAGTCGAGGTTTGTAACTGTAGTGCGTAATAAGGATTATTGAGCCTTGATATCATAATGTCAAAGATGTTGGAAGGCCAATCTCATTTGACACGTGAGCCACGACCATAATACTTGATTCATAAGCGTAGCTCATAAGTTATAATTATTTCAACTTGCAGTTGAAATACGTAGATGCATACACGTAGCTTGTAATCATGAAATGTAACCATAATGTGTAATACATATTCGAGATTTGTGAATGTGACATATACCATGTCAATGTAATTTGTAGTCAAAATATATGACATGTCGTAGACTTGTAACGTGTAACATGTCGACGAGATGTATAACTTGCAATTGTAATATGTCAAAATGACTTGCAATTCGTAAAATGTCAATGAGACATGTAATTTATAAAATGTTGTGTCAATGTGATACACAAGTTTTTCACGTCGTATGTCAATATGACATATAATTGTAATGTAGCAATTAAATCTTGTTGAGTAGATTTATAGGTGAATGTATTTGTGACACACGCAGTACACATCATATGTGTAATAATAATTCGTAATGTATTTCATACGTAGTATATGTCATATGTGTAATATGTAATATTCGTCAGGTCATTTTACTCGTCGATTTGTTGATTCATCAATTCGTTGCGTCGGTCGTCGATATTATTTTTCTTACGTAAGTGCATGCACACGTTTAAGTTGCTAAAAGGCCTTCCCCCTCTTGAAACAAACTTAATTTTTCGTAGTTTTTTGTTTTAATGTGGAGAATGCAGAAAATTATTACTTAAAAGTAATTAATTTTGTTTCTCATTTTGTTGGTTTCGTAGTTAAAGGACGGGGCCTTTAGTTTTTATTCGTCGTGGGTGACCAGCCCAATAATAGATAATGTCGGGATACAATGCCCCTAGTTATCACGTAATTGTAATGGCCATGTATCATAGAATCGTAATGTATTTATAGTCATGCAAATGCGCTACATAAAGAAAAACTTAAACATCGAAGATATGTTGAGTAGATTAACAAGAAACAAACGACATGCATGTTTTGTTATTGTAAACCATATAAGTGTTAAACAAGTTGGGCACAAATGTACATATAAGGAAACACATGCATTGATCGAGGAAATAAAAGTACCAGACTATTATTCAGATGTCAAAGTTAAACAAATAAAACATGTTGTTCTAGCAGCACATATAATGCCATAACGTGCTAGCATAAATTAAAACATTTAAAAGATGGTCAGGAGCTTACTTGAGATATGAAGTTGTATCAATTACTTGACACTTGCGTCTCGTCCAAAATAGCTAGCTTTGTATGCCCCTTGTGAGGAAATAATTTCAACTAAGTACGTTTTCCTCATTTATGAGTGTACACGTCGGTGTCGATGTCAATTGTATTCAGAAAGATCTTTCTTAGGACAAGACCTTCTTCAAGACGAGGTCTTCCACATGAAATTTCTTGATGTACACATTGTTATCATAACTGTCGACCACTTTTTGTTAATACAACGTCAATCTAATTTTGGTCATGTCATGCAGCTCGTCGACAGTATCCTGGTCATGTCGTGTAGCTCATCGATAGTGTCCTAGTCATGAAAAAGTTCTTCGTTGTTGACATTACTCGTCATGAGGCCATAACGAGTTGGTGGTGTCATTACTTTTATTTGTAGGACTGCGTATGTCCCACACACTAGAGAAACTAGCATCTGTCATGTCGATGTTTTGGGCGTCGTCCTCATTGATTGTTAATTTTGTAATTATCGCATAATGTCGAGGGCTATTGCCCCTTGTCGTAAATGGCATGAGGTACTGCCCCTTGTCGTTGTGTCCACATACGAGGATTAGAAAAATAAATATAGATGTCATGCATATCGACATGTTGGATGTCGTCGCACAGGTAATCTTCGAGTTGTCGTATCCAACTTGACATGTTGGTATAGTGTGTCGTGACATACATGATCTCTTCCAAGGTGTCATCTTTTTGAATAGCTGGTTTGAAGACGTGTATGATTGGAATATCAGACAGGTTGAGAAGTCTAAACACTGCCCCTAATCCAAAGGTGTCAGCATGTGTGTTGAATTCTCTTAGAGCATGTCGCATGTCATATGTTTCTGTCAAGTCCTTGACGGATGTTGGACACGTCAATCCAAAATCTTCCATCGAGTGTTTGACGTGATTGCCATGTTCATTGAATTCATGTCGTCAATGTAAGATATGACAAAGTCCTTGGAGTTTTAATCTGTGTAGGTAAGAAGAATATTATCATGCACTTGGCATGTAATCGATAAGAACATATTTTACTGATTCATTGATGTCGACAGGTTGCATGTCGTTGGACGGGTGCAAATATTCTGACGGCTGATGTTTGACGGGTGTAAATATTCTGACGGCTGATGTTTGACGGGTGCAAATATTTTGACGGCTGATGTTTGACGGGTGCAAATATTTTGACGGCTGATGTTTGACGGGTGCATGCCTTTGACAAGCATCACACCTTTTGACATAGTTAATAGCATCTTGCCTGATAGTCGTCCAATAGTAGCCCATTCATATTATTTTGAATAATAAGTTCATCCCTCCAGAATGGTTCCTACAGTCACCTTCATGTACATCCTTCAATATTTGTGGTGCCTCCTCATACTCTAGACACATTTATAGTAGACCCGTAACTGACTTCTTGAATAGAGCCCCCATCAATTGTTGTTAATCTTGAATCCTTCATTCTCAGTAGCCTCGCCTCATTAGCATTGCTCAGTTCTATGTTATCCAACAGGTAGTCCTTGATTTCTTTGGATCAACTTGTCGACTGGTTGTTGTCAGCACTCCGTTTGTTGTCTAGAGCTATAATATCCTTAGACTCTTCATACTTCTATATTGTTGGTTTTCAGTATGTACATAATCAGTATGTTTGTCATGTTGTCATCTCAAAAGATTGCCCCTAGAACAGCCAAGGCGTCCGCTTGTTTCTTTCCTCTTTGCTTTGACATGTCAAAACGTCTGTGCTTCTATACGCTTCAGTAAATAATTTGTTATACTTAACATGTATTCTTTCTGTCTAGACATTGGTGACGTCTTTCCAACAATGTATATTCCTTACTATATGTCTGGCCGAAATATGATTGACGGACATTGATATTTTGATGGTCGACATCTGATTGAAGCATGCTTGTGACAAACGTCGCATTTTATAATGTAGTTAAAAACATTTGGTCTAATGTATGTCAGTAGTAACTCATTGATGGAAACTAAATTGGCAGGTTTCTTTTTAATAATGATTTCCATGTTCTCCTTCATGTCTATCTCTTAAGACATGTTGTGATGTCGATCAGTTAGATGTCGTTGGACAAGTAGTCTTTCGTCCAGCTTGTCATTATGTTTCATATCAATACCCGTCAGGTTGTCCAGCATCGATTAATATACTTTTTGAGACGTCTTCTCTTTCTAGTGTAGGCTTCAGGAATGTATAAATGGTATTTTGTACATGTCGACGTAAGACTGTCCCTAGGCTTGTGAATTTAATTTTTGCCGAACTTGTCGTATATCAAATGTATGACATTTTCCTTGTAACTCCTTGAAAATGTTCAAGTGTAACACAATATTTTGTAATCTTTGTTATGTCTGAATCATTGTTGTGGCTCACACCTTGTAGAAAGTCACAATTGAGTTGTGTTTGATCAATCTTCTATCGTCAGGTAATAATTAATGATTCATTGTTAAACGTCTTGAAGTCTCGATAGATAGATCATACCATGTTGTCCCCCTGTGGCGATTTTAGGACAAGTCCCTAACCTTTCATAGATGGTTGAGGTCCCGTCGATTTATAAGGTTCAAAAAACATGCCATGTTTCTGGTACAATGTATGTAGTTCTTGATCAACTTGTGCTGGTTGACTTGTACTGAAATCAGCCACAAAGTCAGCAAATACCTTAGTTTAATTGTTGTTCATAGTTTATATGCAATGTCATATGTACTTGTCATGTAAGGCCATTTCTTCATTCATAATGTCACGCAGTGTACATTTAAATATGCACCACTATATCATCATTGTTAACTTCATTTGTGTGACTGACTTGGTCCTTGAAAAATTTGTTTCTAAGTCTGAAACGTTGTTCATGTCTTTTTAGGCTAAAAGATATAGGCGATTAGAAGTTATCATGTCAGGTACAAAAGCAGTTTTTAATGTCGAACGGATACTTCAGGTGTCGGACGGATACTTCAGGTGTCGGACGGATACTTCAGGTGTCGGACGGATATTTTAGTTGTCGGACAGATACTTCAGTTGTCGGAAGGATACTTTAGTTGTCGGACAGATACTTCAGTTGTCGGAATGATACAACTATATATGATTGAGCCCTCTTGATGCATCCAAGAGTGTGAGTAGCTCGTAACCAGTTGTCGTGTCGACCATCCTGTCAATATGTGGCAAATGACATGTGTAGACTATCGTGTTATGATTCTGTCACATGTCCATGCTAGTTGGTTATTTTTTTGTTACTACGAGGTTGTCGCATTTGTCTTCTTTGTTGTGTGTTTCGCTGGCGAACACGTCGTAGCCATCTATAGGTAGTTAACATATCAGTTGAATGTGGAGTTGTCAACCTGTCATGTTCGACTTGTAGTTTTTCTCTTCTATGCGCATGTGTCAATTGTTCCGACACGTGGCCTATCTTGATGAGTTGTTCTAACGTGTGATCTTTCTTGACGAGTTATCTTTTGGTTTATCAGTTTTAGGAGATCTAACATTATCCCCTAGATTGTTTAGTTCTTTTACTGGTGATGATGGACTAATGTTAAACTCATAGGTGTCAATTTTTTTTTTAAACCTGTCATGTCCAGTAGAGAACTGACGTGTGTTTCTTCTCGTCGACTTCTGGTATACGTCTTGTAATATGTAGCTTTTATGTCATTTTCTTCTTGTTGGAATAATAGTGGTTGTCAAAATATTCCACATTGACCTCCTCTCATCTGATTTGTGTCATTTGCTTTGGAGTATGCGTCATCTACCATATGGTAGGGATATTTCATCAGCTCGTCATAAATGGGTGAATCTCTTACTAGACCTCATCGGAAAGCCTCTATTGTCGTGGGCATGCCATTTTTTTTTGTTTAACCTTGATAAGTACTTTTTTGGACATTCCATACATCTTTGAACAATGTGGTACGAGTCACTCGTCATCTTCTTAAATTGTCTGATAATTGTGTGTTGTAGATTAAATGTGTCGACAAGATCCACAGACGAGCTGATTGATCTGTCGGACAGTTCATAACTTGCTGTAGCATCATACTTGTCAATGTAGCTCTTGACATTTGTGATTGTAAACATTTGTTGTTTACATAAGTTGCGTAGTCATAATAATTTTTTATGTGTAAATCAGAAAATCTTTTTGACATATCAGTACAAAAAACTAATGTAATACTTAAACGGTGAATTCGTATAGAATGCAAGCGTCATTTTTTTTTAAAAGAGTTTGGGACTTTAGGAACATGTTAAATTATCTCTCTTAAATATGAGCTAATGATATTGACAAGTGATATATGTGAATATAAGATAAGGAAGCTAATTTAACATATATAAAGATGTAGAATTTGTCTTAAACAAAGCATTGCAATATAAAATCAACTAGTTTTTCAATATAAACCAAATATGTACCTGGGATGTGGTATTCATTCACACATTCCTTACCAAGTTATAGACGAGTCGCACTGTTGAGTCAAAACGAGTGACCGAGTTATTAATGTGTTGTTGACGAGTTACCGACGAGTTCATCTTTCTTGTTTCCATAAGTTCTTCCTTATTAATGTCCACTCCTATAATTCAGTGTTGTTATTGACTTATTCTGTTCATGTCCACATCTTCTGCTCCCGTCGTGTCTAGTCAACTTGACGTCAACTTCTTCATGTCGTGTTATTGTTGTCACAGCTTCATTCTTTCATGTCTGGATATGTATTCATGTGATTTGTAACTTTCATGTTTAGACATTCTATTAGTCATGTCGTACTCGGCATTACGTCCTTCATTCACGTCATGTCGTCGGGTGTGTTCTGTGTTTAGTGTCTATTCATACGTCGTCAGGTACGTGTACCACACGTTTCTTATTATTTTATTGTCAGGTGTGTCACGTTATCTAATATCAGCATACTTCTTTGGATATACTCTTCTTCTATCAGACATGTTACTTGACCGACGACTATCCCTTACTCGTCCAACGCGTCAGATTGATGACATGTGTATTTAAGCCCTTTAGCACCTATCGTGGGTCAGATGTCTCACAAGTGACCTATTGACTTGGAACTTCTACGTGTTTGGACCTCCTATTAGACCTGACAAGCTCAATGTTGTGTCCTTCCGTTAGGTCATGTTGTCGTCGGTCTTCTGTCCTTTTGTCATATATCTCGTCCATTTCTTGATGTATGTGGTCAGGTATGTCGTCCATATTCAGGCGTCGCACTACACCTGCAACTGTCCATCGTGATGTCATCTTGTTATTTGATTTTATCATACTCAAATCCGCCTTGAGTGCTTCATTATCTGATTGTAACAAATCCATGTCAGATTGTAGTCTTCTTATGGTTGTAAACATCTCATCGTCCGTCGTCGGGTTGTTATCATGATTCGTAGTTTCGTCACGTTGTGGATTATCCTTCATTGTCGTTGAACTCGTATAGACTCTTAGCTAATTTCCCACAGACGGCGCCAACTGTTTTAACCAGATTTTTCAGGGTTAATAGCTAAGTCTAATCGATTTCGTGTTTGAAGGACAGGTGACAAAGTAGTAAGACAAGTGCAGAAAAATGAAGAAAAGAACAAGAACACGAGCAATTTTGGTGACGCGGAAAACCCCCGTTGAGAGGTAAAAACCGCGGGTGGGAGTGACCCAGCCAAAGTTATCCACTAGAATAAGTCATACAATTGTTACAAATGATTGGAAATGAAATACAAGTGCAAAACAGCCTATATGTCCACTGCAGTTTGTACTCGTCCACTGCAGTTTGTACTCGTCAGCTCTGTGTATCTACTCGTCGGCTACTCGTCAGCTATTAACCTACTGCTCTTCAGCTGTATTTTGCAGAGAATATGTTGAAGAAAGGCTATAGAAGGTGTAGAAGAAGTATAAATTGTAGTAGCATTGTTGTGTGAATTGTTTGGCATAGGATGATGTAGATTTAGCTCTCGGTTCAGCCCTCTCATATGTAATGTATATATGTTATCGTTGATGTAGGTTGTAGAAGTGTGTGTATATTGTAAGTAAGTGAGAAGCTAGAACTTGTGTAATTATCTAAATATATAGATATGATCCCTCCATGCTAGTTGCTGGTTTGTAGCCCATGATTATCTCCACGATCCTATTATTTAGGCATGGATAAACACCTTATCTCCTATTTTTCTGGGATGGTGGCTGATTTATCTCCTAGATTTTAGGAGTCGTCGGTCGACGGGTTGATTTGGTCAGCTCCCGTCAGTGTATTGTATACTCGTCAGCTGTTCTTTTGTTCCTATTTTCATGGAGCCACTTGCTGATCACGTTCCTTGATATTAGGGATGCTTATCCTTATCTTCCCCAAGCATTTGAATTGTTGTTGAAGATGGACTCTATCTCTCCCTTAATTTTCGGTCGTCGGGTGCTTCAGGGTTTACCCGTCGAGACTTGGTCTACTCGTCAGTTATTAATTAGCCTGTCGGACGCCAAACAATCTTCACTTGTCATGTTGTTTATATACACGTCCATAGAACTTTCACTCGTCAATACAAACCTGGACGTGTAAAAATCTGGTACAAACACATACCTTCCTGCATTCGCAAACTAAACAGACGTTGCTTCAGAAGCAACTTATTGGTTAAGGACTTTGTCATATAGAGACCCTCTAGCTTAACCCGAAGACATTGCGCAATTTCTTCCTCAGTGATGATATCTGTTTGCAAGACACAACATAATCGTCGAGTGTGCCTTTTTCCCCCAATACGGTCATCTCATCGGTGATTGGATCCGCCTATCCAGCTTCCCAGCAAGCGGTGCCCACAACCCTTGTTGTTTCAACAAGGCTCACATCTTGATCTGCCATAAACTGAAACTATTCCTCCCAGTAAATTTGTCAATCTTCATGTTAATACCAGGCATCTTCTCATCGAAATTTGAACCCCCAAAAACAGAACTTCGCTCTTATACTAGTTTGTTATAACGGAAGCAAGAAATATTGTAAGTATCGTAAATAATGAACACAAAGATTTAACGTGATTCACTAACAACGTGTTAGCTACATCCACATGTAAAGGAGAAAACTTTTATTAATCTTGAGGAGTCCAGATTACATAAGATAACTAAGTTGTTTTTAACCTAGAGAGTTTATATAGTACTCCCCAGACAGATGCGGAAAAACCCAATAAATAAGCCCAAAATAAATTCAAGGCATATTCTAACAAGAGCTACCGTGAATCAACTCAAATCAATGAACTGAACTTTATATTTCTCCATTAACATTGAACAAGAACAATTAACAAGGTTTGTATCTATTTTTTATGTAGAGAGAGAAAAGGTATTGAGAGAGATAGCTCATTGTTACATCAAAAGAGAGAAAGTAATAATATGTATATACCACACCACATAACAAGTAGTTGTAACAACATCTGGCGAGATCCCAGCTGGACCTCTCTAGTCAGCATAAGCATAGTCAACCTTCTCTTGACTAACACCCCCCTCAAGTTAGGAGTGGAAGAACCAGTGAACACACCCAACTTGGAAAGTAAAAATTCTAACTGTGAGGAGCAGAGAGCTTTTGTAAAAAGATCTGCAAGTTGTTCACCAGAGGAGACGTGTTGAGGGGAGATAAGACCAGAGATTAACTTCTGACGTACTGGATGACAATCAATTTCTATATGCTTCGTGCGTTCATGTAACATAGGATTAGAGACAATTAAGTATATAATTTGGCCATCAAATTGACAAGTTTTATAATTGAGTCATTTTTCTACAAAAATATTATAATTGAGACCATCAAAGTGCAATTAGAGTCTTAAATATATCATAAGTTAATTTATATTCTTTACTTCACTAGCTACATGGTGGAGTGCTTATGGTATACATTCCCCAAAATTACATACATTTGCTTTCCAGATTTTGTAGTCACACTCACAGTTCATGTGGGTGTGGAACGAATTGGAGCCTAATATTATAAAAGCTCAAGCAATATTCTCGTTTGAGAACTGTGGAAAATATTGTTAGTTTGTCATAACCTAGCCTTGTTTAAACTCTAGTGGTGATACTTCAAATCCTAATCTATTAGCAATAATAGTAAATGAAGCTAAGTTAATCTAAGTCCCAATGATGCTATATTTTGTAGATTAAAATGAAATTTTGGTGCAATAGATGTATAAGATAGGAATGGAACATTACAAATGTTTAAAGATATATGATGTGTATTTTCAAAATCATCCAAGGTCATAGTTTGTTGACATGTAATGGGTAAATTATGATGTTATTCAAAGGGAAAACTCCAATATGGTTTTTTTTTATAGAAATTTCCTACTGGAAATAAGATTAGAAGTTTCTTGTATGGAATTCTTTACACACTTAAAGAAAGAAGCAGGGAAGACTTCCATACAAGAGGCTGCTAAAGAGCTAATATTATTTCTAAATTATAATCAGTAAATTCATAAAAGTCTTTCAATGTTAAAGTTTTACATCCAGATGCCAAATTCAGAATCTGCCATTACCAACCAACGACGAAGAACCATGATCTCAGATATGATTTGACTATTGCATACGCCTAAGATGTCTTTGAAAGTCTGTAATATTCCATTTATATATTGTACATTAATGCACAATTGATGTAGAATACTAGAATTAATGTACAACAGTACATTAATGCACAATACTAATAAATTAGATCACAACACTTAATAAACAACACATCAATGATGAAGAACCATGATCTCAGATATTAATCTACATTAATGTACATAAATTTCATTGTTATTTAAGAAATAGTGCATCATTGCGACTCAATTGCACTTGGCTTCATCTAACCTTATTATAAATAAATTAGATCACAGCACTCACCAATGAACAACATATCAACTATTTTAAATCTCACAACTAGTAATGTAGTTTGAATAAGTCTAGGTAATGACAAGCTAAAAACAAACAAGTCTAAGCAAGAAGATTAAAAAGAACAGATTACCTCAAACCAATTCCTCATTTCGAAATTGGCTTCTGCAGTAGAGCAATCAACTGTTCTTGATAATGATCATTGTTAGTGACCCGAGGATTTGACACCTGAGGTGAAATTTGTGAAGACTGGGGGTAATAATCATCAAATTGAGGTGTTTCTTGTTCATCATAACCATTATTATTGTCATGTACTGGGCGATGTGATGCTTGAGGGATGGTGATGATATTGATAGCCACCGTGTTGAGGTCCATTAAGGTATAATGTCCGGTAGAGGAGGGCCGCCATAGGTCTTGATATTTCCACGTACAGGACACTCTATCCCTCTTTGTGATTCAAAGTGAACTCTAATTCCTGCTCTGTAAAAATTGCACAGCTTTATTCTACTTGTCATCTCTCTCAGTGAGAAGCTCTAAAAAAAAGTTTGTTTTGATAGTCTTTGAGAGTAGTAGGCCTGTTTTCTTATTGAAATATATACTGAAAGACTTTATCACTATTATCCCCTACTTGATAAAAGAGAATTTTTAATCATGTCCCTCCATGCATTAGGTATCTTTTTGCCAGGCCAAGCAATATTAGGAACAATGATCGAACTATGGCTTGAACATATGCCTTGGTATCCTTAATTTTTAAATCGTCGAATTAAAATCTAATATACGTGTGCAGCAAGCCAATGGTCTCTGTAACACCCCTATTTCGAATATATCAAAAATACCATAAATCGCCAAAATATATCATGACAACTGAATTTATTCTGAAAACTCCACAATTCAAAATATTTTCAAACCCCGAATAAATCTTTGACTTAAACAACTTCTAGTAAAGTCACTGTGGCACAAGTTACAATGAAACTCCATTGCACTACTTTGAAAATGAAATACTAAAAATAAGCTGAGTCCATAGCGTCATCTAGGAAGAAGGACAAGACATCTCTCATCACACATTCTCATGATCCCCCTGAAAACCTGCCGTGAAGAAAGAAACGGCGTGAGCCAAATGCCCAGTACGGATGAATACAAACGAATCGAATATATTTATATGCTCTGAATAATCACAACTCAACAACAATATTAAAGAACGAAATGCAAATGTAAGATGAAGATAGGAGAGCTCAAATAAAGATGTATCAAAATAAGTGAATACTTAACCGAATCAAATCAACTGAATAATCAAATGACTAACTGAGCAAATATACCGAATCATCAAATTTATTCACACATCAGAATGTTATTATAACCTCATGTCATATTGACAACAAAGCCACGTAGGCACATACAATGGACCTGCAGAATCCAATTGTATAACAAAAGTAGAATGAGTGTATGGCACAAACAACTTCATCTACTAACTGAATATCACTGAACAAATATTCTAGGGTCGACCCATACGCCTCCTACAAATATTAACTGAAGCTCACCCACGAGCTAAACTGAAGCTAGCTGAAGCTCACCCACGAGCTACATATAATTCTGAACAAAAGGAGACGTCGTGACTAATCACACCGCCACGATGGTGTCACGTCATTAGTGCCACAATGACATGCATGTGGTACCCCCACAGGTGGTTATACTCGGTATAAAATTTCTAAAGTGTTGTCCATGACGAACACTAAAACAAATCTCAATCACAATTGAATATTTAGGGGCAGAACTTAGAACTCAAATACCACTGGTACATTAACAAAATTTGAGCTTGATATCAACTAAATATTATAGATAATTTAATAATCGAAAAACAGAATTATAACGAATAAGTTATGGCCAAAACACTTTAGGGTTTCCAAACTAACACCCTTGCTGTCCAGAAAATTTAAAAGACAAATTACACCACTATAAAGGATGGCTTTAACATGATTCCACCTGATTCATTAAGAGGGTTTTAAGAGCTTTCAAAATTGTATAATTTGATGGAAAACGAATGCAAAACGAGTAAGTTATGAGCAAAACAATGTGTAAACATAAAACATGGCAGATTTATAAAACAGCTTTGAACTTAAGATGTCAACTGATTTAGCTGGACATGATAACCAAGAAAATACAGAGGACTTTAAAAGCTTTCTAAATTGACCAAATTCATGCAAAACGGACTTATAACGAACACGTTATGAGCAAAACAAAACGTAACAATAAATCTGTCCAGGATTCTTTAAAACAGTTTTTACCCCATGAAAACAACCAAAACAAGGTCTGAGTATAGCTACAAAAATATAGATGTTTCCATGATGTTTCCGTATTGACTAAAATCGATTAATTTGGAGTTATAACGAACAAATTATGACCCAAACAAGTCATAACAGCAAATCTGTCCAGATTTCACAAAAGTGGTTTTTACCCTATGTTGGCAATCCCAAACATAGTCTGATTTCACTATACAAATATAGAGGGTTCTATTAATTTCTTATATTAACTGACTTTATACAATTCGGACTTGTAACGAAGGAGTTATGACCAATACAAAATACAACCCCAAATCTGAAAATTATACAACTAACATGTATACCCCATGTATTGCAACAGAACCCAAATCTTAATTTGAGAGATTTCAGAAGTGACGAAGAAGAAGGCGAAATCCGTACCTTATCACAATTAAGAACTTACGCAAAGGCAATAGGCAAGGTATAATCTCCTCTCTATCAGACTACTCGTAAGCGTTGCACACGTTTATCTTTTCTTCTCCAAGATCCAATGGTAGAACTGATCTCTCTGATATGTAGAATAAGAAACGTATATTTGAATTAGGGCTTATGTTACTAATGGGCTAATATTATTATTGAGTTATATTATATAATTATTGGGCTGGTATAAAAAGTAATACGGGGGCCCAAAAAAAGATAATATATTTATATAAATATACGGGATATTACAGTCTCATTATCATTAACTATAGTGCACGGGCCAGTAATTTAAAGAATCTCCAAAATTACTAAAGAAAAGCTGTTAATAAGATGGTGCTTCCACAAGTCAAGGACACTAACTTAGAAGATAACTACAATATGGAACACCTTGATAACACATCAAACTTCTCAGTTGAGGCAGCTGTGAGAAACCAATATTTATACATTATCGGGATTACTATCATTTTATTAGAGCTTAGTTAGATATAGAAATGCATCATATATTAATGCATATTTATATACTAGTGTCATTGTTACCTAGTTGCTGTTGAGATTCAGGGATTTTTTGGCGCATGACAATATATTAGGTTCGTGTTCCACAACATAAATTAGGCTATATATGACCCTCAAGGTATGACCTGAGTACTTGTGCCCCAGTAAGGTCTTGCGGTCAACAAGGCAGAACATTTCATGATTATTATCTATTTATAGCCGCAAGAAAAGATTTGGCACAATGTTAACACTTGACCACATGTCCATAAAAATTTCATATGGCTTGGAACACAGCTGGAAAGATTACATGGGAGTTCATTGTCACAGCAAAAATGCATAAAAATAATAGTGTCGCAGAGCCAGCAAAGCAACATGTATATTCTGAGTGTAGCACTCTTTTTTTATAGCATGAGCTTAAAAATTGTATCTTTCTAAACACAAAATGTGAAGGGCTCATGCCATTGGCTACCTGGGTTGGGTAATCACTTGGTCAATCTTTAAAATGACTTCGAAAAGCTACATCACATAATAATGTGTTATCTATACTGCAATTACATGATCTAATAACATATATAAAACAACAACTGGCACCGGTTGTAGATATTCAGCCTCACTGTGGTTTCCCTTGTAGTTTTTACTGTCCCCGCTCTGCCTTACGAAAACCAGCTGAGAGGTTCTTTACCTACTTTAAGCTTAGATGCACTTGAATTCACCATCCTGGAAGGAGACCCCATATGCTACTCTTAAATTTGGATACCGCATCTGGCTGCAATAACTTCACAAGTATAAAGAGAAACTGTCAATTGATAGGTAGAGAAGGAAATATATAGACATAAAAGCCCTTCTTGTTTATACTTCAAGAATGTGATTTCTTGGTGAGAAACTTATAACATGCATAATTCAAATATAGTGGAACTCACCAACAGAATGATTGTGATGGAAAGTGTTATTATATATCAACTATATATATAGAAAAATAATAATATAATCAGAATAATAATAATAATATATAGAAGAATAATAATATAGAAAAGAAAGACCATGCTTAAAATTTAAGGACTAAATCTTAACTTGAATTAATGAGCTCTGTAACAAAAACACTTGACTCGTGTATACATTTTACCTCTATCAAATAAAATTTAAAGCTGGAGAAAAACTAGTATCTTATAATTAAAACTAAATAAAAGAAAATGCATGTAACCCATAGTTAAACATAAGGCAGGCACCCAAGCAGAGCAAAACGCGACACATACACTTAATTGAAGTGAAGCATGCAATACATAAAACCTAATTTATAAACCCATATATGCAGGCATATATGTAGATGCTAATTTTTTTAAAAGACGCAACAAATTAAATATATCGACAAAGTCGCGATACAAACTTATGTTCATAACAATAATAATATTAAAATAATGCAACTAATTTACTGGAAAATAGAGTGTTAATTTACACTAATCCTGTTCTTCGTCAAGGCTTTCAAAATCTTCATTAAATATATCATTAGTTAATTTATATTCTTTACTTCACTAGCTACATGGTGGAGTGCTTATGGTATACATACCCCAAAATTACATACTTTTGCTTTCCAGATTTTGTAGTCACACTCGCAGTTCATGTGGGTGTGGAACAAATTGGAGCCTAATATTTAAAAAAGCTCAAGCGATATTCTCGTTTGAGAACTGTGGAAAATATTGTTAGTTTATCCTTACCTAGCCTTGTTTAAACTCTAGTGGTGATACTTCAAATCCTAATCTATTAGCGCCAATAGTAAATGAAGCTAAGTTAATCTAAGTCCCAATGATGCAATATTTTGTAGATTAAAATGACATTTTGGTCCAATAGATGTATAAGGTAGGAATGGAACATTACAAATGTTTAAAGATATATGATGTGTATTTTCAAAATCATCCAAGGTCATGGTTTGTTGACATGTAATGGGTAAATTATGATGTTATTCTAAGGGAAAACTCCAATATGGTTTTTTTTTAAAATCCTGCTGGAAATAAGATTAGAAGTTTCTTGTATGGAATTCTTTATACACTTAAAGAAAGAAGCAGGGACGACTTCCATATAAGAGGCTGCTAAAGTGCTAATATTATTTCTAAATTATAATCAGTAAATTCATAAAAGTCTTTCAATGTTAAAGTTTTACATTCAGATGCCGAAGTCAAAATCTGTCATTACCAGCCAACGACGAAGAACCATAATCTCAGATATGATTTGACTATTACACACGCCTAAGATGTCTTTGAAAGTTTGTAATATTCCAATTATATATTGTACATTAATGTACAATTGATGTACAATTAATGTACAATAGTACATTAAAGCACAATACTAATAAAATAGATCACAACAATTACGACTCCTAATAAACAACACATCAACGATGAAAACCATGATCTCAGATATTAATGTACATAAATTTCATTGTTATTTAAGAAATAGTGCATCATTGCGACTCAATTGCACTTGGCTGCATCTAACCTTATTATAAATAAATTAGATCACAACACTCACCAATGAACAACATATCAACTACTTTAAATCTCACAACTAGTAATGTAGATTGAATAAGCCTAGGTAATGATAAAACAAACAAGTCTAAGCAAGAAGATTAAAAAGAACAGATTACCTCAAACCAATTCCTCATTTCAAAATTGGCTTCTGCAGCAGAGCAGTCAAATAAACCTCCCCATTCTTCACCCCACTAGAATCCATCTTATTCCCAACAGCCCACTTCACTTTCTTGTACCCCAACTTGGCAATCAAAGGCGTATAAACCTTCTCAAGATCAACCCCTTTACTAAAGAAATGATCCAACCAAAGATACCCGCCACCTCTCAACACTCTATCCACATCATAAAACAAGAATTCCATCGCAGCCACCGGGATCCACCTATTCACCGCATGCCCACACCTAACAAGATCCAACACCCCATCAAACACAGGCAATCTCTGCTGCAATGGCACATGAAGTGGGACTAATCCTCTCAACGCCACAGCCTCATTATAAGGTGCACCTAAATTCATAGTAGTAGTAACAACAGTCACATTATTTAGCTTCATTTGAGCAGCAAAAGTCCCTGTCCCACCACCTACATCCAACCCTAATCTCAACACAACCCCATTACTCTTAGCAACTTGTAACAACTGTTGTATAGGCAGATCTAGATCTGACTTATAACCCAAGAACTGATCTTTCTCTCTTTTCATATCAAACCCTAAAAAAGGACTTAAACAAGAAAAGCTCTTACATTTATACACATTCCATAAATTAGCATTATCTTGCAAACCATCAAAAGGGGTTGTAGAATATGAGTTGGGTATCTTACTAATAGTCTTAACAAAGCATCTTCTCCTTGGCAAAGGATGACACCCCCTTAACATAAGTGCTTCAGCTACAGTAGAGTCCAAAGGGCAAGTCTTGAAAGGAGTATAATTCATGTACTGATGAAGAAGATCAGGGTAGTTATGACAAGAAGAAGCAATGGTGGATAAGTGTGTGTAAAGCAAGAGATCAGAAGGGATATTTGAATTGGGTTTTGGAGTGGAAGTAGGTGGGGGCTGGAGGCGCGTGAGGTGGTTGATGGTGGCGCGTATGGTGGTGAGTTGGTGGAGGAGGTGGTCAGGGACAGGGGGAGGGGGAGGGGGTTTGGATTGGAGAGTTGAGGAGAGATGGTAGAGAGAGAGAATATTGGTAGCAACCATGGCTACTAAGAGGAGTAGATTTAGACCCATGGTGTAACCCATTTTCTTGAAAGTTCTTGATTTTAATAAATGGGTTTGAGTTGGGTAGTGATGGCTCTTCTTTTAAGGTTTGAGGTGGGTTTGTCAGAGTGTGAGTCCCAGCAGTAGTGATCAGGAACTGAAGCAGTTCATTTAGTGTGTGAGTGTGTGTAAATGAACTAAACACATCTAGTGAAACAGTACTACTAGTTGTGTGTCAATGTGTGTGTGTTATGATAGATTAGTGTCCGAAATCCGAATAACTGTATTTAGTTGTATCATTAGATTGAATGCGGATCTAGTCTAGTGTAAAGAGAGATCTTGGACTAGGGAGTTTAAAATGTAATTATCAGAACACTTTTTTGTACTAATTTTTTAAAAATATAAAATTTTACTTTTTTCAATTAACTTTGAAATATTTGTTACTCTCCCCGTTTCATATGAATAGCATTACGGTTATTTTAAAATTATTAGTATTATGATGTGTTATAGAAATCAGTCGATTTTACAAAAATCACCGATAAATTTCCGGTTAATTTTTATAAAATATTTGATCGATACGATTTATAAAATCTGATTTATGTTTATAAAATATTTTAAAATAATATGTTCTATAGTAAATTATATAAATATATTAAATTTTATTATAATAATATAATAAATTTAATTATTGCTCCGATTAATTCCCAATTAACCGATTAATCCTAAATCGATAGTTTAACCGATAAGTTCTAATTTCCGATTTTTACAAGGTATTATGATGTAAAATTGGCGTTTTAATAAATTTATTATATAAAAATAGCTGTGAGGTGGACATGTCGATGGCATTTCTACCTGCAAGACTTGTCACTATTAGCAAAATTAGTCAACATATCACATTTCAATTATTGTTTTATGTTTTGTAGCGGTAAATATACCAAGGCACGTGATTTATTTAAAAAATATTGAATATATAAATTTATTAATTATTTTAATAAATAAAAGTAATTAAATTTTTAATTAAAAACATTTTAATTTTTATATTATTATGTATTTAATATATCTTAAAATATGTATAAAAACTAAGAAAATCGGTTCCTAAGTTTTTTAATACCAATAAAAAAAACTTTAAAAAATACCTTCAAATCACTGATAAAGTAACGTATCTCATATAAAAAATTTAAGATTTATATAATTCATTATAAAAATTTATGAATGAATATTATCACGACACAAAAATCAAAATAAAAAAGTATATAAAATAAATAATTAAAAAATATCATTTTAATTTTTATATGGCAAAAACATAAAAAATAAGACCAATATAATAAGCGTTTCCAGAACGCTAACAAGCATAATACTAGAGGCTTTTTATTAAAAAAAATTATAATATATATGATTCTTTTTTTTGTTTATTTTATAACAAACCCCAGTATCAATCTCTCCAGGCTAACTCTTCTCAATTCAATGGTAAAAATCCTGTCTTTATAATTGTATGTATTGTATGTATACATATATTTTTTGAGTAGTTTTGTTTTGTGTTTATTACCATTCAATTGCTCTTGATCACTTGTACTTTGTTGTACTTTTATATTTTAATTTTAATGCAATCTTGATTATATGTTTTTATCTCTATTTTTTTGGCACTTTGTAGTGATATTGTTATGAGTTACTTATTTAATACAGTATCTATTGTTATGAATGGAACTGGTGTTTTGATGTAATGAGCTGCAGTTGTCATGGTTCTCGAGTTTTCGTATTGGAAATTGTTTAGATTACATTTTATTAGGGAAATTACGGAGCTTTAGTGTAGCTGGAAATTGATCTTATTGGAGTTTTCGAGCTTTGGTGATGACTGATGAATGGAGAGTTTTATCACGTTAAGATAGGTATTTTGTTGATGTTGTTGTACTACTAAATTTTAGGCTGATCCTGAGCTCGAAGCTATCAGGCAAAGAAGAATGCAGGAGCTAATGGCTCAAAGAGGAGGCGGTGTACGTGACTTTTCTTTAGTTCTATGTTAGTTACTTTGTGTTCTGTAAATTAATTATTATTCTTTGGGTTTGTAGTTTGTAGTTTGAATTTTACATTCATTTTGAATTTAAATGAGTGGTTTATAGGCAAATCAGCCGGACCCTGAACAACAGCACGCCCAGGAGGAAGCTAAAAGGTTTTCACTCCATTTAATGAATTTATTTTAAGAAAAATATCTAGGTGTAGCATTTGTGTCTGCAGTGCTTGCAAAACTAGATTACATTGTTGGCATCTTTTTTTTACCCCTCTCTTATCTTGATCTAAATTATTCAAGCAACTGATGTAGGGAGGCAGATGAACTACGGCAAATGATGCTCAGTCAAATCGTTTCATCTGAAGCACGTGAAAGAAGTATGTTATTACATATTATTGATTCGGCTGGGCACATTATTATCTGAAGCACGTGAAAGAAGTATGTTATTACATATTATTGATTCGGCTGGGCACATTATTTTTATTTTTACTTTTTGTCAGAATTGGCATCCTTTAGGATACTGAATTTAGAATACTAGTTTAATTGTGAATTTTTTTCAGTGCTTTCTTTTCACTGTCGAACTTCTTTTAATACCTGCACTTCTGACTTGGCATATTATGAGTTTAATTTTTACTTCTTATTATTGATTGGGTAGGTGTCACGCAAAATCAACTATTAATTACTCCCTTGTCTACCTTATTCATAACTATAAGTCTATAACTATGAAAATTTTCATATTGTATACTTTAGTATTTACGATCACTAATGAGGTATCTAGTGGAACTTATGCAGCAGGAAATACTACTAGAGGATAGTCTGTTCTATGACTTTGCATTTCTTCCAAGGCTTTCCTAGATTCTGACCGTTTTTCATAAAATGGGGAAATATGTAAATCTCTTTGACTTAAATTATTTTAATTGATAAATTTTTTTAGGGGTCGTTTAGTTCGTTGGTATCATGAATGCTGTATGAGTTTAGAATGAATAAAACTCGTACATGATGTTTGGTTATATTTTTTCTTTTTTTAATCTCATTCACATACCTTAATACAGGGGGGAGGTGGGTATGGATATCAATTTCAATATTATTATTTTATTCTTGATAACTAACATTACTAATAATAAAAAATAATAATATATAGTTATATACAACTAAACATTACTAATCATAAAAAAATATTTACATTTTTTATATAATATAATAAATTAATTTAATTAATAACTCAATAATACCTTAAATCAAACAGATTCATTTGAGTCTGAACCAAACAAATGATATTAGTAATGAAGTTTCATCCCCATACTACTCTAGTCCGATTCCTGATACTATACTCATACCACCCCGTGGACCAAACAAGCTCTTAATCTTGCAAGGACAAATGAGACGTCTTATCCTTATCTTAAACTAAACCTGATTTTGGAAAAGACTAAACCTAGTTTTGGAAAAGACTTTGCAAATAAGGCAGCTTCTCCTTGTTTTTTTTTCTCATTTCTCATGTCTTTTTTCTAATCTTTAGATTCTTTTTCAATAAGTTCTTACACATGTGGTCTTTCAGTTGGCTAAAGTGTCCACATTTCACATGGAATAAATGTTTTAGTGTCTGAGTGCCTCACACATCACTCAGATACAGTCGCAGAAAGCGATTAAAGAAAATTTGGTTTCGGAGAGAAACAGAAAGTAAATAATAATGGAATAGCTGGGAATATCTAAGGAGCTGAAATTAAAATAGTTGAACTTATTCAAAAAAAAGAAATATTTTGCATGTATTTTAATACTGTCTCAGGGGGGATATTGCTTAACACATCTTATACATGGTATGTAGTTGCTCGAATTGCGTTGGTGAAACCTGAAAAGGCCAAAGGAGTTGAAGATATTATACTGAGAGCTGCTAAAATGGGTCAAATAGTTGAAAAAGTACTGTCTGTACATGCTTATTATGTTTCGTATCATCTATATATATATTTAGCAGGTGGTGCGTATAGTTACAAGTGCTATTGTTGCTGGAACAAATCAATACCCAAACTACCAAGCAGACCAAAGTCACCGTAAGCCACTAATGAATTCTAAGAATTTTTCATTCATTTGCCCTTCATCTTTATTGCATGATTTTGACAGTTTCCATTTGTTATGTGTTTCTATTCTATATCAGATCCAGAGGCGTCGTAGTGTTCTTGAAGATGATGATTAGCTGAGATCATTTCAGATTTAGTTATCGGGTGTGACATTCATATTGTATAATATGCAGGTTTGGTTGTGTTCGAATTTTAACTGCATACCTGGCTTTGCTATCTATTTTGTCCCATTTAATTCTTGAATGTAATTTCGTATGCTGGTTTGGTTATCTTTTATGGGGTTCATCGTGATAAACATCTCGCTATATATATACTACTGAATCAATATCATTTGTAGCTTGATTGTTGTGATATAGTTCTCTTTAAGCTATTATTTCCATATTAGTGTTGTGTAATAGCTTCAATCTTTCCATTTGGATACCGTCGCAATAGTGCTTACACTGGGAATTTTATAGCAGATAGTACTTTATGAATTTACATGGTAGCCAATGCCCATTGGCCAAGGTTCTTACAATCCTTAATTTAGAAATATCATCGTTACATCTACACATACTTTGCCAGTAATGTATACGTCTGCACCTCAACTCTGTTTTTCGATATTGACGGTGATGCATGTCATGTGTGTTTTTTAATCAGCTGTTTGCTGCCCTTTTGTGTTAAGATGGCTGGTCCATTCAATCCTTAAAATATTTTGTCATACTGTAGGCTGTAAAGTGTAAACTAATCTAGCCGTGTTTTATGTTTTCAAATCAGGGCTCAAACTTTTCTGGATTGATAAAGTAGATCCTATATATGTACTTAGCGAACATATGTCTAATTTCAAACTCAGACTCATTATTTAAAATGCTGAACTCAGGTGGTTATATTTCGAGCAAGTCCAATGCAATGTAATGCTATACTTGGTTACATAGTTATAATTTGGAACCAGATGTAAAAATTTACCACTCCAGAGAAATTGTAAACTTGAATGCAAATTTGTAACCAAGGATGAATACGTGCATTCTTGTCACATTGCCAGTCAACTATGAATGAAATGCAAGGTAAATTTGCAATCAAGCATTTTTGTCGCGGCTAACTATAAATGGAGCAAGTTGGAAGAACTAGTTGAAAATTTAGTTGCAACCAAGGATGAATATGTGCATATTTGCTGCATCATCAGTCAACTATAAATCGGTTGCAAGTTGGTGTACTTTAAAGTTGCAAGAAGAATTTTAAAAATTTAGTAATTGCTTTCTTTTTATAATTTTAAAAATTTAGAGGTCTAGAAAGTCTAGATGTGCACTAGTAAAGTCATCTCCCCTTCAATTTCTCTTTTCATTATGTAACACCAAGAAATGTGAGAAAAAAAAAAATTCGGTTTGCATATCATCAAAGTTTTATATATTACACTTGAATACATATTTAATTGTTTCCAAATAATTTTCTACTTAAAAAAATTACGCATGTGTTCAAACTTCAACTGAAGAATAGCTTTCTCCCTCAACATAGTGCCTTTTTGGACAAATTTTGGTCAAGGCAATCATAAGGTTGCGATAGTTGTATCAAAAGACTGATATGAACGTATCTAACATTTTCATGTTCAAAGTCTAAAGTTTTGTAACCAACAATCTCACATGACCAAGTCTTAATTCTCTATCTTAATTAATCTTAGAACAAATTAACAGCTTAATATTACTTCATATTAGATATTATTATAAAACAATTTTTAACTTATAAGTTACGAGTCAAGTTATATTTTTCGTGTAAATTGAAACTTTACCAAGTCCGAAAAACCTTTTTTTTAATTGAAATTTAAAATATTCTTGGTGATGTCACCTCTGATATATGCTGTATGGTGTCAGCTACAAATATCAAGACTTTGCTTACTCCTGAGATGCTTGACCATAATTTTGTTAGTTAAGCTTAAATAAAGACTCCCTGCAATTTATTTTCAGAAATGCTGCATATAGTTATATTAATGTGTTGGAGGTAGATATTTAATTAAGATTTATAATGCATGGATCATTGGTTGATGCGGCTAAATTGCTGAAACAAGCCAAAGAAGGTGGTAAAAAAGGAGAAAGAGCCAAGATTTGCTTTCATGACAAAGAGTGATACTGATCATTTTGAAGATGGATATCGATGGAGGAAATATGGACAAAAGGCTTTAAAGAACAACCCTTATCCAAGGTCTTTTTCTGTTTACTTCCTACTTAGGGTCTGGTGACACAATTTGAGAATCGAATCTGAGTTTATTTCGAAGGTGTGCTAATGAAACTAAATTTAAGTAATTAATCATACCCTTATTAAATCCAATCCAAAGTGTTGGATCTTGAAAAATATGTTATAAACTCAGTACAAGACATTTAAATACTTCCAAGTTCTAGCTAAGTTGATTGATATATAGTATTTAAAATCCCGAACTTATTTAATTAAATAAAATTCTCCAAAAATCCAATGAATCATTACAACTTTTCAATATCCAACAACTTACAATCCAAAAATAAAAATATAACTCAACTATACAAATTCAAATCTAAATATAAACTTTATAACTCCTCAAAGGCAGCAACTCGCACTCTGCCCACAAAGTAGTTCACCTAACTTGCTGGGGAAAATTAAAGAAACATAGACCGGTAGTGAGCGAAAGGCTCATATACGGATTTAAAATTATGCAAAGAGTACAAGGGTTAGAACAATGACAATATGAACAAATAAAATATCTGAATAAAGAATGATGAAACAATCGAAAAAGATAAAAGATACTGGTCATACTTAACTCACAATATAAATAAATAAAAGAAAACACGATAGATACTTATCTTACAATTCCAACATACATATTTTTTAATCATAAATGTTCTTACTCTTACATATACTCTTAGCACTTACTGATAATAATATCAAATAGATCAAAAGTGAACTTACTTACGGATGTGAGAGATAACCTTACACTTACAGGATGTCCTACATTTCAGTTCTCCAGAATATGTAGTTATCAAAACTTACAGGGGCTTGCATAGAATAAATCAAATGCTACCCAAATATCTGAATAAAGAATGATGAAACAAATCGAAAGAGACAAAAGATACTGGTCATACTTAACTCACAATATAAAAAAATAAAAGAAAAAATGATAGATACTTATCTTACAATTCCAACATACATATTTTTTAATCATAAATGTTCTTACTCTTACATATACTCTTAGCACTTACTGATAATAATATCAAATAGATCAAAAGTGAACTTACTTACGGATATGAGAGATAATCTTACACTTACAAGATGTCCTACATTTCGGTTCTCCAGAATATGTAGTCATCAAAACTTACAAGGGCTTGCATAGAATAAATCAAATTCTACCCAAAATCTTACAGGGGCTTGCATGATACAAAACACAATACTACCCACATGGTCAAAACACACATACACAATAGTCATGACTCAACGTATCTTATAACTCTGGCGACCCGTCCATACAATTTAAATATACCGTATAAGTGGTGCCAAATCATGAGATTATCCACTCATGACGAAGGTCTTAAGAAATCTCCCAAATCATACATATATCATAAATAAATTGAAAATACATTACTTAAATATCACATACCCAAATATCTTACAAAAATAGACTATTAATAATAAAAATCAGATCTGCCCAGTTCAGAAACAAGGCAATTTACTATATCAATATGAGTGCAAATGAAAAAGTGCATAACACAAAGATCGTAGAAAATTCCAAGATCTTTCCAGAATGGTAAGATTCGTCAAAAAAGGATAAGAAACAAATGCATAAAACAAATAAATATGGGTTGTTAGAACAGAATCAGCACCTGATCACAGAAGTATTTTGATATTTAAGATATCAAAATCACAGAATTTGCAGAGGAATGTAAACAAAGAACGCAGAGCTCGAAAAAACCTTTCCAGAATGATATTATACACAAAAATTGAATACAATTTCAATTTACTATGAATTTATGAAGTTACAACATATAAACTTGAATTAACACATCAGACCACATAAAAGGCAGATTTCAACATGCTTGTAGGAAGAATTTCAGAAAATACATACAACAAAAGTTGTAGATAATTGAAATACCTTTCTAGGCACAATAATATTGTAATAATCCGATAATTAACGAAGAAGATATGATTTTTACAAGATTTCAGCATGGATATAAACTTCTACACATGAATATACAATATACTTACAATTTCGAAGTAACAATAAGAATTTCAAGTAATGATACGAATACGAAGACAAAGAGTAAAGAAAAGATATCCGTACATTAAAAATACAATAATGAAGAGAGTGTGTAGAAATATCTGTACCTTGGAACTCAAAGACTACGAAAGAAACTCAAGAAATCTAGATACTCCAATTACACGAATCCTAGTTCAACATCATAACCCATCCTCTTAAGTCTTTTCTCCAATTCTTCTATCTTTTTTCTCTTTCTCTTTCTCTTTGTCTTTCTTCCATATGGAAGCTCCTACAAAACTTATGTATCTCTTGTTTTTCAAAACCCTAACTCTTTTTTCTTTTCTTTTTATCTATTTTTTTTTATTTTATTGCTAATAATATCTTCTAAAATATTCTAATAATAAAATAAATATAACTAATAAATCAATAATAACTCACTAATATTATTCCTAATATTAAATAATATACCTAAATATATTAATAAAAATACGGGGTATTACATAAGTAAATCTGGAATATTCGTTGAACTATTTTTTTTTAACAAAAGCCATCGATAGATCCAAAGATTTTTATTTTGAACAATTACAAAGACTCGATTATAGATGAGGCAAGACTTTTGTTCACTCTATTTAAGAAGTGTCTTAGTCTACTGTAGAGTTTGTTTGGTTAATCATTCAATAATGGGAAGTTTACAGAGACCTAGTTATTTGGTTGCACAAAATTAAAAAAATACAACTTTTAAGGAAAATTGAATACCCATAAAATATGAAAAGTGTTTTACCCAACTCTCTCATGATTATTTGTACTTCTTATGTATTTAAATTGCTATATGAGTAACCAAACAATTTTCTACCATTCCTATTAATTTTAAATACCAAGGAAATGATACTTTCTTAGGAAATTATTTCCTACAACCTTATAACCCATACAAAGCACGAACAAGATTAATAGATTATATATTAATTATTTTATATAATTTAAATATATAATTTAAATTTTTTATTATATCGGCTATGATAATATAATATATAATAAAAATTATTTATAGATAAAATAATAATATTATTTTAATATTCATGAGAATTAATTAATAAGTTATTAAGTTGTAGTTTCAAGTAGAAGTTAAGTGAGATATGTTATTAGATTCTTGTACAAACTCACCGATGATAGAGATATATGTAAAATATATATGTTTTAAAATTAAATTATAATTATATCATAATTGCATAAAAAAGTCGTATAAAAAGAAAACTTACCACTGATAAAAAGTGTTGTATATTAGAGTTACAAATATATTAGAAATATCTTACTTAAAATTTAAATAAAAGAATATATTTTAATGTAGATAAATATAATATAATTTTAACATTCAAAAATTTTAATTATAAAATTGTAATTTTAAATAAATTAAAGTATTTGAGCAATGATGAAAATTGAAACATGTTATTAGATTGTGATTTGTGAGTACAACTATATATTCTAATTAAAACAGAAGTTTTTTTAAAATAATATAATATAAAAGTATATATAATATAGATATAACATAATGAGTTACAAATATATTAGAAATATCTTAATTAAAATTTAAATAAAAGAGTATATTTTAATGTAGGTAAAATATAATATAATTTTAAAATTCAAAAATTTTAATTATAAAATTGTAATTTTAAATAAATTAAAGTATTTGAGCAATGATGAAAATTGAAACATGTTAGTAGATTGTGATTTGTGAGTACAACTATATATTCTAATTAAAATAGAAGTTTTTTTAAAATAATATAATATAAAAGTATATATAATATAGATATAACATAATGATAAAATTTAATTAATGTTAATAAAATAATATTATTATTTTAATATTCATAAAATTTAATATTCATAGAATATAATTTAAATATAATATAATATTATTCTATCCGTGATGAGTTGTATAAAAAGAGGACTATTAGGGGTTAGAGTTGTATATATGGTGTTGATGTCGGCCTTCTAATTTGAACATATAGGTATCGACGAGAACTGGTTGTTCTAGTTTTTGTTGTTCTACTTTGAGCAAAGTTTTTCTAATTTGAATAGAACTTGTGTTTTGATAAATAATTTGTGTTATCCGATTAAAACAGAGAAATAGATGAAAACTAAAAAAATGCATGTTGTTTAGTATAAATTTTAATAATATATTAAATAAAAATTATAGAATAAGTAGGATTCGTAAAAAAAATATAGAATATAATTTAAATATAATATAATATTATTTTATCTTATTATCCTATTTTGTATAAAATGAAGATTACTAAGGTTAGAGTTATATGTATGATTATATTCTTTTTAAAATTATATTTTATTAAAATTCAATGGTTAAGATTGTTTCTATAATTTACATAAAATTGAACGGTTAAGATCTTTTATGGTTCACCCAGTATCATACCTACGACCAAAACTTTTAATATTTAGATTATAATAATATAGTAGAGTATAGATAGTATAGATATGCAACCAAACAAGGACATGTTATTATAGCTAGAACTCTAGGTGAGACCCACACGACTTTTGAGGTTAAGTCTTTATAAATTATATATAAAAAATTAACATAAGTGCTACGATGACTCAAAACGGTTACCTGAAGACCAAGTTACAAACCCTTGGTTTTCTTGCAAGTCATAAAATAAACCAAACAGACTTACAGAGGTCTCAGAGTGTCGGTTTATATTAAACTTTTAGACCTTTGTCGTTGATCTTTATACTTGTATCTGTATATTATGATAATATGTCATGTACCCGGTACCCATAACCTGCAAACCTTTTGTCCTCTGCGGCTCTGCATATGATCATGTGTTTGTTATCTACGGAATTTCGGCATTGCAGGGGATACTACCGGTGCACAACACAAACTTGCAGGGTGAAAAAGCGTGGGGAAAGGTCATTTCAAGATCCATTAACTGTGATCACAACCTACGAAGGTTCACATAACCATCACTTACCGCCCACTCTTAGCTGGCTGTAGGCAGTCCAAGCTTTCACGATCCTTTGAATTATAGGCCTATATACAACTATGAAGATACTGGTTGAACTACAAGGTCTAATGATATGTATTATCATGACCAACAACATAGTATTCTCACCCCACTTGAGAATCTACAATTTTATGGCTAAGCCCTTTTTGCAATACATTGTTCCCTCCTCTGCTTTAGAAACATAGCCGCGGAACCACATCCTAAAAGATTTGATACTAAAATTCATGACTATATAAAATAAACTTGATTTTTTAAGATAGCTGGGACTAAAAAATTTAGTAGCTTTATGTTACGGTAGATAATACCATTGATTCAGCCTACCCTGCTCCCTTGGATCCTGTTATCATCAATGCGTATGTTTTTAACCTACCCCATTTCGATATAAGCACGTTTTTCTTGTAATAATTGTTTCTCTTCGAACCATTTTTTGCTATGGTCAGTGAATAAGCTGATTCATTATTGTATCGACAGCATTGATGCCAAGTATCAGCAGTATACTTGTGATTATATAAAATATCATTGGTGTTGTTAACGTAAATGTTCGGTAAAGAGTTTATCCTCTGTCTCGGATGACCAAATTACGAGTCTTTTAAGTTCTTTTTTTTTTAGTAATTGTTAGCCGAAAGTTTTGATGTTCGCATTGCTTGAAAGTATTCGAGTATTGGATTTGATAGATATTTTGACCGATAATTAAGTGTTTGTGCAAGATATGGTACTATATACGACTTATCAATTGCACATCTATATCTAGACAGTGAATAGCATGGTAGAGGGGGATACATTTTGATTAATGCGAAAGCAAGTGGGCGCATGAGAAGCTTAAATCAGACAAGGAACGTACTCCATATATGCATGTAACATCACCGTTAAAGTTTACTCATCTACCACCTTTATAACTGCATTAAAGTTTACATCAATATGAAGACGTATTACTTGGGCCATTTATCTTAGAAAATGACATATTCCTACTGGGGTTTCATTTTTCTTCGTTATCTTCGCAGAATTCATCAGTCCTTTCTTTTATCTATGAAAAATGCTAGTTATTCCAAAATCTGTCTCAAAAATTTTCCAAAAATTGAGTTGTCGCATGTATAATTACAAAAAATATGAGTATTAGATTCTTATTAACTTGTGCCTCAGTGACACGGGTTAAACAAACCGTATTAAGTAAACCGACCGGGGTTCGACAATATTGAAGTACAGATAATAAACTCAAACTCATACAGACAACACACATACACACATGTATGATGTATCATCTTTTAGAGAAGAGGCCGTGTTAATTACACGTTAGTAGTATGTTGAATTTCGTCACTAACGTGATTATCTTGCAAGCCGTTGTCTCATCCTTTGCGTGCCATACTTCTCTGGTATGACAAAGTTGAATTTTCTTTTCTTTGTACAACAGATACATAATAGATATGTTTGAAAACAGTAGTTCATATTTTCATAGCATACGCTCGAGTCTTTGTCGTTGCATGTGCTGTTATACAACATTAAGTCATTATTTTATTAGCTATGTAGAGTATTTATCCCAAGTTAAAAATAGCAATACTAATTATAACCTTCCCAGTGCAAAAGGTAAACTAGTGGAAATGCAACCATAAAGAGAGTAAAACTGTAAAAGAATTGGTGTAGGTGTGGGACAAAAACTAAGACCTGGTGCGGGCCAACATGACATGCTTATATCTAGGCAAGAGTTACCAATACAGGTAAGAACAATATTATCTTCCAATCAATACTTATAACCTTCCTAGTATGAATGAGCCTGAGGCGCAAAAAAAATTATGACAGTAAGCTGATTGTGGTGCCCCATCACCACAAATTATGACTGGCTTTGATAGATTCAATAATGTCATCCAATCTAAAGTTGAATACTTTGGTCTAACTTGCTTATATTACTCACTGTATCTTCAGTTACTGAAGAAACTCAGGAACTTTAACTGAATGTCATAAACTCTCTCTATTCAGTTACTGAAGAAATTCAAGAACTTCAACTGAACTCTCTCTCTCTCTCTCTCTCTCTCTCTCTCTCTCTCTCTCATATTTCTACCATAATCTTTGTTATGGGGGGAGTTCATGAAGAGTGCATAACAGCAGGCCCAACAAACATCATGGGTAAGTGAAAGTTGATTTGAGTTATTTTTGATTTGGATCACTCTTTAAAATGTTTTTTAAGTTTAAAGAGGCTGGTGATGGTTATAGAAGTAATGTACAAGTTCACAACAGAGCTCTTTTTTTGAGTGCTTCTTGATAAAGTCAATTATGGATGGTTTAATTTTGTGAAAATAGGAAGAATTGTGGCAAGTTTTGCTCCTTGCATTCCTTCCACACCCCATTCACATCATGCTTTTATTGTGATCAGTAGACTGTTGTTATGTGTGTGTGAGTTTTTGTGCACACACCTTAACATCCTAGTGTTGCAACTTGCACTGTTGCCTATAAATCGATGAAACAGTAAGCTGCTCAAGAATTATAGAAAAGTTTGATGGTAAAAAATACTATTTGTTATCTCTGTATGCTGATCAAGTACTAATACATAGCATGTCTTATTTTATTCCAGCTCAAGAAGCTAAACCAGCAGTTCTATCTGAGAAAACAAATGCAAGAACAAATCTGAAACCTGGGTTTTCGCTTAAGCGATACAGTTGGTGGATTCAAATGATCATTTATACAATCTTTGTACTCTGTGGCCAGTCCGTCGCCACGCTCTTGGGAAGACTTTATTATGACAAAGGTGGAAACAGCAAATGGATGGCAACACTTGTTCAAACCATAGGTTTTCCAGTTCTCGTACCTTTCCTCTTTCTCGTGTCAAACCAAAAACAACCTGCAGAAGATACCAACAGAAGAAAATATTCCCCTATGCTCCTTTTATCGCTTTTTATCTTCCTCGGTGTATTCCTTGCTGCTGACTGCATGTTATACTCAATAGGCCTTCTATACCTTCCTGTCTCAACATATACTCTCCTATGTGCAAGTCAATTAGGCTTCAATGCATTCTTTTCTTATTTTCTCAATGCACAAAAGTTAACTCCGTTTATAATAAATTCTTTAGTCCTGCTCACCATTTCTTCCATACTTCTAGTTTTCGCACCTGATTCTTCAGATTCAAGTACTACGAAAGGAAAGTATGCAATTGGATTTATCTGCACTCTAGGTGCATCAGCTGGATACGCTCTGATGCTCTCTGTAACACAGCTTGCCTTCCGTAAGGTTCTAAGAACCAGTAGTTTTCGGATGGTGGTGAAGTTGATCATCTACCAAAGTGCAATTGCAACATGTGTCATACTTATAGGGCTATTCGCGAGTGGCGAATGGAAGAGTTTGACCAAAGAAATGCAAAACTTCAAGTTAGGAAATCTCTCCTATCTTATGACTTTGGTATGGATTTCAATATCATGGCAAATATTCAATGTTGGAGCTGTGGGACTTATCTACAAGATATCTTCTTTGTTCTCCAATGTGATTAGTACTTTGGGATTGCCTATTGTTCCAGTTCTGTCTGTCTTCATTTTCAACGACAAGATGAATGGAGTGAAGGTGGTTTCTATGGTTCTGGCTATATGGGGTTTTGTATCATATATCTATCAGCACTATATTGATGATTTGGAGATCAAGGCAATAGCTGAGAATGCTAACAAAGTTTCTGATGAAAGAAATGCTCATCAAGTTTCTGAAATTTCGCTAATGGAGAGGTGACGGGATTTTATGAAGAAAAAGTGGCACCTCTTTAAAAAGCAAACCAATTTGTACACATATTTGTAAAAGCATGCCACCAACAATAGTACAATACATCTCAGACTTGAACTATGTAAACTTCGATATACAAGGCTGTGTTCTTTATATCTTTTTGCAAAACACAAGTGAGTTTGTCAGAAAATAAATAACTAGAAAACAGTTTTAAAAAACAAAAAACATGAAAAATGTTATCTTCTAAAAACAAAAAACAGAAAACAATACCAAACACCAATAATATTTTCTCATAAATTACATGATATTTTAATTTATTATTATTCTTTCAAATGATATGTTTGATCAAATCTTTAAGGGGCAGTGAAACATACCAACAGAAGTATAAATAGGATGTTATTAGCTATAATAAACGCATAACTTATTAACTTGGGCATTTGGGGCTATAGATGAGTTCTCTGGTGCACGCGGCTGCATTGTCACAACATGGCAGTCTCTTCAGTTAAACAAAAGTTTGTCAAACACTATTGTTTTGGACTCGGTCGGTCCAATAGTTTTGAGCATTATTACAAACCAATCCAGGAGGCACTTATAATATGAAGAAAAGAAAGACTTACAACATCTATTCGAAAGTGCAAAACTATTGTTTTGTTGCTAGCTTCTTACAGAAACTAATTCCTTTTTCCTACTTCTAACTGCCTGTTAAAATTATCTATTTAAGCATCTTTCATACTTGACTTCTCTTTCCTGTTATCAACAGTTTGACTATAGAACTTCGGCAGAGAGTTAGATAAGGAAGCTTAGCAAACATTTCTCGGAATGAAGTGATAGTCAGTTACATGAGACGGCCCACATAATGTGCTCGTGGATACTTTCTTTGTAGTTGTGGCCATTGCACAAATAACTGATCAGCCATGTGTAACTTGTACAGAATAATACCACTAAGAGATAACCTCTTCACTCGTGCTATGCTCTCTACGTAAAATATAGATGACCACCTTATTCCTAGCACCTGTACATGATAGTTTAAAGTTATATGCTTAATTATTTAGGCATCCTAAAGAATGAATACTACTATATATATTAATTGATAACACTAACCTTGAAAAGGAATGCAATCACACACAAAGGTATACAAGTCCCAGGGCCATTGCAAAGAATCTATAGCAATATGTTTAAGTAAACTGAATACTCATACATATGAAAATAGTGATTATCTGAAAACAAAGATAGAGGTAACAAGAGTACCACTTGGGGCTTAATTTTCATCATCAGCAACAGGGCATGAGCAACAGCAAAAATGGTAGTTGCAATGGAGGTTACATAGGACTGGCCTACTTCACGACTTCTATATATCTGCATGAACTGAGGAGTTTCTCCTGTCTTACCTCCTATCTACAAATAAAAATATAAATGAAAAAATAGACGATTTATCTTTCTTTTTCTGTCAGTAATTACAAGGACTAAATCATGAAAGTATCTAATATATATTCTTTTTACATTAAATTGCTGAATAAGAAACTGAACAAGGAGGAAATAGTTCCCTGAAACAACATATACAGATCTGGAGAGGATTAAAGAATAAACATCACCTTATCAGCTATCTGGTTCTCAAACACACTTGCTTTCTGAAGGCTCATATTATCAGTAGCAGCGGCAATGTAATATCTAGGAAAGAATCGGTCTACTTGCAGCACTGACAATAGATTTAGCATCTCTGCAGTGTGGCCCCCTGATTAAAATTAAAAGAACAACGAGATGAAAGTAATAATAAGATAATTAGAACATGAGAAGAAACTAAACTAAACATGGACATAACAATATAAGGAGCAGGCATCACCTGAACCCAGGATTATAAGTGTACTGAAAGGCTTTGTAGACTTAGTTTGAAAGGGTTTGCGGCTCCAGTAGATGACATAAAGAATACGAAGCACAACTGACAAGAGTGCTACAGTAATTATAACTGTAGCATCAATTGTCATTGTTTACAAACAATTATCGTCTTTCTCTGCTGCTATTAGACTGCTTCTCTCACTGCCTACTTCATACAGAAGGTTACAACAATTAGACGGAAGTGTGATACTTAGTGCAAAACGCTTAATAATATATAAAATGAAAAACATCAAGTATCTGACTTTAATCACACATCATTGTCTGCTAACAATTAGCCCCCCTACAGAATAAGCTAAATACATAAGACACGACATTCTACTAAATGAATTAGTTCCAATCCAGACCCTTACAATTAACCGTGCATATACATATATTTAGCTGTAATAGACCGTTTTAGCTAAATAATTAAAATATACAAAATGTGTAACCAATTGCAGCATACACTGTGCTCGTGTAGAAGATTTAATTTCCGACAAGTTCAATACATTTAAATCTAAGAAAATCTTTAGCACCCATGATTTATTCCATAAAAAAAATGCCCATAAAACCATGATGCAAAATACAAACCAACATCGAAACTTAATTCATCACTACAAACAAAGATAAACTCATCATCATACATAATGTCATGATCATATCCTCCATTTATGGCATAAAAGTAACTAAAGATTCAATTTTAAAACTTAATTACTCACATACTTACAAATGTAACAAGAAATAGAAACCTAGGAACAGTGCAGATCATAGATTAACAGTACCCTTTTCTTGAACTTTAATTCTAGAAGAGAAACCAATAAAAAAACATTAATTCAATGATAAATTTACATTCTTTAACAAGAAATTCACAAAAAGAACCCATAAAGTAACAATCTTTAAGGGGTTTATTACAATTTATTGTACCTCAATTTTTGTGTTTTTCAGGCAATCTTCGACGAGCTTTCCGGCGACTCAGATTTCTTGTAAAGAGGAAAGTTGGAGAGAGTTTTGTGAGCGTTTTGTTTTTGATTTTATGCATTATTTATTATTACGTAATATACTAATATATTTATTTTTATATCAAAATAATGGCCCGTTTGAGATTTTTTATAAATTAAATGTATGTATTTTTCAACTTATAAATTACTTACAAATAAACGGGTCAACATATGAAGTTAATATAATTAGATATTAATGTGTACTTCGAGTATTAAAATAATATAATTATTTTTAGTTTGAATACAAATTTACATCAAAAATTATTTTTATATTGAAATGAATATTAAAGAATATATTTGAAATTTAAAAAAGGAGTAAGTAAAGAGTAAAATAGATGATAATAATAATAATATTTTTTTATGAGATATTGATATAAGTAATCCTATTGAGTTAATGTTTTTTTTATATAAATTAGTTGTTTTAAATATTAAATTTAAATGAAGAGGTAAAAAGAGGTGTAGAAAATTCAATTTAATTCGAAAACTTATATTATTATTTTCTAATAACCAAACGAGTTTGAATATAATAGTCTAATCTCACATGAAATTTCAAAATTTTGTTCGTATTGGATGTATATTAAATTTAATTTTTCAGAAAATTGTACTCACGCTAGAGTTTTTTTGTAATTATTATTTTTATTGTTTAATTTAGTTGTAGTTTTATTATTTTTAGTCGAGTAACATTTTTATTAAAGATATATATATATATATATATATATATATATATATATATATATATATATATATATATATATCATAAAATTGGGATTTTGAACCCGTTAAAATGATATTCCCTCCATCTCATTTTAGATGTTCCCCAAATTAATTGTCCCTTTAACATGTATTTATAACAATTTTTCAAAACTACCCCTTCTTATTTGCCATTTTTAATGTAGTATTATTCAAATACTATATGTCAAAAATTACAATCATTTAATACTCGTAAAATTTGCAAAAAGGGTCATCTAATTTGGGTTGGAGGGAGTATGAAATAATTGAAATCGTAACCTATCAAAGTTAGATTATGTAAACTATTTAGATTTTTTGCTTGTCTGAAATGTTGTATGCTATATTTTAAACTTACCCTGTTCTCTTTTACAATTTACTTTGAACCTCATTAAAATAATATTTTTTTGGTCTCAATATAATGGAAACATAAAGAGGTTTAACTGTACATCGACAAAAAAGAAAAGATCAAGCTGTGTATTGTTGCTGCTAAAACATGGCTTGCAATCATATCAGCTAAAACATTTTGACAAGTGAGGAGTTTGCATATATTTCTTAAATGAGTAAAGGAGTTGTAACCTGCACTAGTTCATAATCGTTCTGCACTTGGTTTCAGTTGAAAGAAACTGAACTAAACATGCAGGAACTACACGAGAATAACATGGTGTGTTTTTTTTCTCCGGATTTGCTGCTGTTATATTATAAGTTACAACACATTTAGATATTGAGACAGTTGAGGTACACAGATGAACTTGATGTTAAATATATCATGGAAGCTACATGAATTAGGAGCCAATGTGAATCATCTTCCTTCTCATCATCTGTTACTCTTCATTTTGATCTCGCAAGCTTGAGGATTTGATGATCTTCTAGTCAAAATGTACACCGATAGGAGCTTGAGACATTTAGGCGAAGAACTTATAGTTTTTGGATGAAGCTATAATTGTTTTAAGTCCACCGATAGGAGCTAAAATCATCAATAAAACACCTAGTACTATGCAAATCTGTACAAGAACATTAAAAGGTCAGGTGAAGACGGATAAAAGCAACCGTTAAAAGATGAGAAGAATCGAAACTACATACCCAATTTATCCACCAGGACATGCTGAACCTCCGAGGTTTAACAAGGATAAGCCAGATGATGCAAGGAAGCTACACAAGAAAAGGTAGTAGTAGTATTAGTAGTAGTTTAGCATCAATTTGTTGTTTCCAGAATGCCGAAATGGAAAAATCTAATGACCTCTATGAATATATAGCACACACATGAACATTCATTATACTTTCACTTACATAGTATGTTGTAGGGGCCAAAGCAAATCCACCAAAGAATCCAAGTAAGCCACCAAAGAATGGGAATGCAATAGCAACAAACAATGTGAAGCCTGCAAAAACCATAATTTATAATGACTGCACTGTTATCATGAAATCAAGACTAACTGCATGATATCTAAAAAGCAAAATCACTATCAGTTCACATACCAACATATGTAAATCTGACAACCATGCGAAGTTGTGCAGAAGGTCTAAATTTCAATTGCTTCACCAAGAAAGTCTCTACCATGTCAAACACAGGCATCGAAAAAATCTGCATGCAGTTTCAGGAATATTTAACGATAAGAATAAGCAATCAAAGTAGTTATTAAACACATCTCAGGAACAATAAGTATACCTGGTAGCCTCCAATTACATGGATAACAACAAACAAATTGGCGATTGCAACAAGCCAATTTGGTTTCTCTAGTGAAATAAGGATGTTGTCATCTACTGAATTGCCAAAAATGTAGTACCCAAACAGGGCAACAGGGAAGTAGCAGAAGGCAACAATAATATATGCAACGATAACACCTTTCCACATTGGCTTCTTAGAAGGCATTTGAGGAGTCGAAGGGATTGTGGCTTGGATTTCTAGTACTACATTGTGACCAGCATAAGCAAAAGCTACATCACCCAAGGCACTGAAAAAGTTCAACACATTACCACCCGTGGTTTTATCCCTATAGCTGTAATCAACCTCCTGATGAATTCCTTTTATAAGCGATGCTATCCAAGCAATAGATGAGTAACTACACAATTAAAAAATAAAAAAAATAATCACTCCAAACTGAAACACATTTTTTTTTCAATATGACATTGATCTAACATTTTGAAGATTCATATCGAAACAAAAAGGGTATATTAGTATTTTGCATAACCTATATGTACATTATACTTGTTAGTCATACAACTACTTGCATTGTAGCAATAGGGTACCTTGCAGAAAAGAGTTTACCTTAAGGACATGACAGCAGCAGCCAGAGAAACGCCTGAGATGGAGTTAAAGTTGGGGAGAAGACAGAGCACGAAGTGAACAGATCCAAATATTAGTATGAAGTAAGAAGTCTTGATAGGTTTGCAGGTTGGACAGACTGATTGTTGGAATTTCTGCAAAGATTTGCCTCCAGTGACCATGTAAACAATACAAGTACCAATCTCCACAATAAGTTGTTGGGGTACAACAATCCAAAGGCCAAGCCTCTCTCCAAAAGCCGCTTGGCCTAACTCATGATATCTATCCAATCGTTTGCCTGGGATAATTTCGTGCATCTCCACCATTTGCCACAGAGTGTACAATGTTATTATCCATGAAAGAGTGAGTACTACAATTCCTGGTCCCCTGAAACATATATGCCATATATTAGATAGCTGACGATAGATCTGACTTGCAGGAAGAAAAAACTTAAAGTAAAACATAGAACATGTACAACTGATTTGCGGACCCTTTTTTAACTAATAACATTATAATGAGAAAATAAAACAAATTAAAGCCTGAAGGGAAAGGATTTTGGTCTATGCATACTTTACGCTCAAGCACAGTAAAGAACTTCCCACTATGCTTAATAATGCAACATGCATAACTGCCACCATGTTATTCGAGAACAAAGCAAACTAATATCTATTGAAAAAAAATTGGAACTTGGAAATTTGTTAATACATTAATTGCAAGAATTAAAAAGCTGGTTCCAACATAACACTTTGATTTCCAGATTAGCAATTGACAAATATGTTGTGATAAACCAGAGACTAGGAAATAATATGTACAAGGAAAAATGCTTAATGATAGAAACAAGAAAATTTGAAATGGAACCTGGAAAAAAATTACTTACCATCCAAGTTCAGACATTGCATAAGGGAGGCTAAGAACACCAGCTCCGACCATGGCTGTGACATTGTGAAATGCCGAATAATACCATTTGGCATTTCTGACAGAAGTGATGGGAAGCCAGTCATCTATGGCCTTCTCTTCTGCGGTTTTTCCATCCTTAAATGAATCATCATCATTCTCCATTTTTTCTTAATAATTTCTTACGGGGAAGATGAAAAAAATTGAAAAAATTCAGAATGTGTAATATAGATAAGAAGACTCAATCTGTTGAGCCTTCTATATGAAAGGATGAAAACACATTTAATTTATCACATGAATAAGATTATATATACACAGGGAGATGGAGATTCATTTCTTCTTCATGCCAAATATAGTAAATAAATTTTGGAACGTACAAATCACTATGCTGTTGGACTAATTCTCCTTTTACATATGTATATCTTCAACGAATTTCATCTTTAATTTCTTATATCCTTCTGCTATATATATATATATATGATTGCATGTACATATTTTGAAAGAGGAGGAGTTAGCAGGTCTTACATGTATGATTGCATGTATATTTTTCAAAAATTATCAGCAAATAGATGGTGACATGGTGTATTAATTACCTGATAATGAATAAATAAAGTAAAAAAATAAAATTATTTCACAGTATTTTCACTTCCTACAAATAGCATGTCATATGGTCATTAGCAGTTTCAGTTCATCTCCAAAATCTTTAATATCTTCACTAGCACTTGTACAGATACCTATATGTTGACTCTACTATCCTTTATAGGTCACCTTTTGTGGTCTTTATATTCATGTTTTCTTCATCATTTATCTCATTCGTTACTTGGAATTTGTTAAAATCTGGCTGGGATTTCATACGCAGAGCTGATGCTGTGATGCATCAATTTTTCCAAATCTCTAGCTCATGGAACTACCATGAAACCTTGGTACTTGAATACAGGCATTGCATTATGCACAATTGTCATAGACCTTTTGCACTACATGCACGACCTTTTATTCTTCTTCTTCTTCTTCTTCTTTCCGGTTGAAATTACTATCGCTTTTCAGAATACTTGGAACAGAGCTGGATACAGGAAATCGGACCAATGTTTTTTTATTGTAAAGTGGAAGTTTTTTTCACAAGTACTGCTGCTGATGGTATGTATAGTTCCTAGGCAGGCTTGAGAATTGGGATCAAACCAGTGGTAGATCAATATTTTTCCTAGCACTGCTGCATTATTGTTTTCTTAGTAAATTTTTTCTTTACTAAATGCAATTGCTATATACTTGTATAACCAGGAAAAAAGTAAACTTTTTGCTGTAATCATGCATAAACAAGATTATGCACATCTTGAATGCCAGTACTCATTCCTGCATTCAAAGCTAATAAGTCTTCCAGGAGAAGGTACTTCACTTCAGAATCAACTATCCCAAATAGATGGACGCCATACATCATATTTTTATACCAACAGTAGGAACCAGTGTACCACCGAACATTCCAAGCAAGGAAATGCAAATGTATGAAATAGAGATATCAGAACATAAACAAATTATGACTTGCTAATTAACACAATGATAAGTATTAGAAACCTACCAGGTTCTTGGACTCGAGTCCCTGTAGATAGAAGATTAAAATGTGACACAACAATGAACACCAAAGATTAAAATGTGACACAACAGTGAACACCACTTAGATCACTCAATGAAGCCTAGACATCCAATAGACAATGAATTATTTACTATAGGCTTTTGAAAAAACAAAAAAACTCTCTCTTGAGCTAAAAGAATTAGTATTTTGTAGAAATTAAAAACTCCTTTTATTTGTAACAAAGAACCTAATTACCAAAACCACCAGCTGGAGGAAATCGATCAGCAGCAACACCAGCAATAATTATATTGTTATCATGTAAGCAATATTTCTCTCAGCCAGCAATAATTATATTGTTAGCAGCTATGTCAGCATGCCTCACCACGTTCATATCTGCCAGCTATCGCCCAGCCAATTTAACAGTGAATCGCATAAATATGTACACAAATTTTAACTTGTAAAATTTGAACATACTGAACAACACATTAATCGCACAAATATCATTAAAACACAAAGTTTCAGACTCACAATATTATCACACCAATTTACATTACAATAGCAATTAAAGGTATTGAATATACTTCTTCTCTCACTTTCCAGGGACAAAGTTTGTGGCAAAAGCCCATGCGTTGTTGTTTACAGGGTCTGCCAAGTGGTCAGCTAGGTTTTCCAATGGGCCCTTTCCTGTCACAATTGCCTGTACAAAGAAACCAAACATGGAAAACATGGCTAGTCTTCCATTCTTGAGCTCCTTCACCTTGAGCTCAGCAAATGCCTCTGGATCCTCAGCAAGGCCTAATGGGTCGAAACTTCCTCCGGGGTAAAGCGGGTCAACGACCTCACCGAGTGGTCCACCTGCAACACGGTATCCCTCAACAGCACCCATCAGAATAACTTGGGTAGCCCAGATAGCCAAGATACTTTGTGCATGGACTAAGCTCGGGTTGCCCAAGTAGTCAAGTCCACCCTCGCTGAAGATTTGTGAACCAGCTTTAAACCACACTGCTTCACCAAACTTGACACCATTACGGGCCAAGAGTTCAGGGAAGACACAACCAAGAGCTCCAAGCATGGCCCATCTGGAGTGGATCACTTCAAGCTCACGGTTCTTGGCAAAGGTCTCGGGATCAGCTGAAAGTCCAGCAGTGTCCCAACCATAGTCGCCTGGGAATTCACCAGTAAGGTAAGATGGTGCTTCACCAGAGAATGGGCCCAAGTACTTGACTCTGTCTGGGCCGTACCAAGGGCTGTCAGAGACTGGTGCTTTAACTGTTTTCCTCATTGAAATTCTTCCATTTCCAAAGAGCTCAGAAGAAGATGGAGCCACTTGCACAGCCTTTCCGGAAAAATAAGGGGAAGAGAGAGCCATTGATGCAGCAGCCATTATAAAATTGATCTAGGAAATAATAGTGGTATTTGTGGGATTGAGTTCAATGGATTGCATCAAGAAGTATATATATGACTCGAATATTCAGAGGTCTTATCTGTGAGGATCTCTATCTCTTTTCTCATTGGTAATTATATCTTTAGGACTTCATTCTAAATTCAGCTGGCAATTCCTATACCACTAACCAGCCAAAACATATAATTTAATTGGTAATAATTCCAAGCAGTGTATAACTTGTTCTTTTTTGACCAACCAGGCATTGCCACTTAAGCAGTTGGATATATCTATATCTTCTTGGAGCAATTATATCATATTCATAGCTTCATAAAAATGTATGACTTGTGTAGGACCATCAAGTGTGTGGCTGGTTGCAACTACTCGTCTGAGGGACCATCAAGTATGTGGCTGGTTGCAAATACTTGTCTGGGGGACCTTCTCAAATCTTCTGAAAACAGGTGAAATGCATTCCAACCTAACGGTTAGTATATTTGTACAAGTGGTTCTTAATTTTCCTTGCTACATGATCCCATATGGCCAGACGATCCATGCCTGGATCAAACTCTTCTGTTTTCTTTCTCCAAATCGATAAAATAGACTTTACTCCTGTGAAACATTGGAATAAAATTAGAAAAAGCCAATAGTAATGTGCTTTTGCATACCTGGAAATGCCATATGCTTAGAAAAAACTGTAGACAGTATACTGTACCATGTACAAAGTAAATCAGAATAGTAGCTTGATTCAAAAAGTAAAATGCAGTTTAGTTAAATAACTAAATAGAAAATGATTCAGTTCAATACGGTAATGATCACAGGTTCATGTGCCCATTATGATACTTGTTTACAGATTGCATAGCTGCAATAAAAATTCATGTTTCACCTAGCTCTTTGACCCCAGAAAATAGGTTGAAGACATGAGAGTATATATCTTTCTGCAAACACCTTTACTTTTTTTCCCCAAATTAATTTTGTGCTTTTTATCTTGAACAGATGGAGGCATGCATTTTAGGTAGGCGCGCAGTTGATGCATTACTATCAAATGTGGAGAAATCACCATAACTTTGTGGTATTTTAAGATAGCATGATAACATAGGGACCACTAAACAGATTCATTTTCTTAATTTCTTCATCATTTCTTAGTGCTTGTAGGAATATAGAATATGCTATATGCTTATCTATTTGAAGAGTTTCTTAGTTAGGTTCGCCATGGAAGTTTCACATTCAAGATTAATCATCCTAATTAGGGATGCCCAAAGTGTAGTTTGGCGCTGTTCTGAAACCAATAAGTAACTGGTGTGGTTTGGCACTAAGTGTTGCATTTTCGATTCTGAAACAAACTGAAAATGGTACATGTATTTATTATATATCTTAGTTACATCAATATAAATGATAATAAATAGATTTAGATGTATGCAAGTCATCAAAACTTTGATTTCCTACTTAGTCCGTAACTAAATACAAATGATTCAATCTAATATATGAAGAATTCATTGTATATTATGATTATAAGTTTATAATATATCAAAATTGATCATAGTTTATTATATTTCTTTACATAATACTTTGATTCTCATAGTTTATGCTGATTGTGGCCAAAATGCTAAATCCTCTCATAGTTGCATATTTATACAGTTTATTTAAATATAGATATTGCTAAGTAATAATATATAAGCAGGTTGTTTGTAGCTTTTATTTGGAACTTGTACAGTTAATTTGATCTACTCGCAGAAGAAAGATACCGAAAAAGTAGGAAGTATGCAGAAATGAAAAAAAAGAAGAGTTGAAATTATCTATATTTTTTGTAGCAAATAGTTCAAAAAGAATTTTACAAACTCAATATCAAACAGTGAAGACACTCAACATCTACTCTCAAATTTACTTTCCGGGAGCAAAGTTGGTGGCAAAAGCCCAAGCATTGTTGTTAACTGGATCAGCAAGGTGGTCAGCAAGGTTCTCCAATGGACCTTTTCCTGTGACAATGGCCTGAACAAAGAACCCGAACATGGAGAACATGGCTAGTCTTCCATTCTTGAGCTCCTTCACCTTAAGCTCAGCAAATGCTTCTGGGTCCTCAGCAAGGCCTAATGGGTCGAAACTTCCACCAGGGTAAAGTGGGTCAATAATCTCACCTAGTGGTCCACCAGCAACACGGTAACCCTCAACAGCACCCATCAAGATAACTTGGGTAGCCCAGATGGCCAAAATGCTTTGTGCATGGACCAAGCTTGGGTTGCCCAAGTAGTCAAGTCCGCCCTCGCTGAAGATTTGGGAACCAGCTTTAAACCACACGGCTTCACCAAACTTCACACCATTACGTGCTAAAAGCTCTGGGAAAACACAGCCAAGGGCTCCAAGCATAGCCCATCTTGAGTGGATCACTTCTAGCTCACGGTTCTTGGCAAAGGTCTCGGGATCAGCAGAAAGTCCAGCAGTGTCCCAACCATAGTCACCTGGGAATTCACCAGTAAGGTAAGACGGGGCTTCCCCGGAGAATGGGCCCAAGTACTTGACTCTGTCTGGGCCATACCAGGGGCTGTTAGAGACTGGTGCTTTGACTGTTTTCCTCATGGAAATTCTTCCATTTCCAAAGAGCTCAGAAGATGGAGCCACCTGCACTGCCTTTCCAGCAAAAGAAGGGGAAGAGAGAGCCATTGATGCAGCAGCCATTATAAAATTGAACTAGGAAATAAGAGTGGTATTTATGGTTGTGGGTGTGAGTTCAATAGATGTATCAAGAGTATATATATGACTTTGATATTCAGAGGTCTTATCTGTGAGGATCTCTATCTCTTTTCTCATTGGCTTTATATCTTTAGGACTTCATTCTAAATTCAGCTGGCAACTCCTATACCACTAACCAGACAAAGATAGTGCAGTATAGGAAATAATCTTAAGCAGTGGGAGACGTGTTCTGTATCAGCCAACCAGGTATTGCCACACAAGCATTTGGATATTGCTGCATCATCTTGGAGGCAAGTATATCGCATTCAAAGCTTCAGAGAAGTGCATGACTTGGGTAGGACCTCAAATTGTGTGGCTGGTTGCAAATACTTGTTTGGGGACACTTCAAAAATCTTCTGAAAGCTGGTGTAATGAACTTCAACCAAACAGTTAACTTTGTACAAGCGGTTCTTAGTTTGTCCAAATCAATAAAATGAATATTAATTTTTGTGAATTAACGGGATAATATTAAGAAGGATTTTAGTAACGTGCTTTCTCATATACCTGGAAATGCCACATGCCCAGAAAAATTTCTAAAGTGTAGACAGTATAGTGTAGAAGGCAAGTCATATTAGTTTTGAGAAAGTAAAATTAATTCTAGTTTAATCACTAGATTGACAATGTTAATGTTTTGCTTTAGCACAGCAATAATAATATGTTTGTCTTTTCCATTTTATTACTTCTGTGCAGATTGCATAGCCGCAAAAAGATTTAATGTTTTTCAGTTTGGTTATTGGTAAATGACTAATAGGTTTGAGAAATATAGTATTAGAATATATCTTTCTCCCAATGCTCTTGCACTCTTTTTCTATAAACCTATGATTTCATATACTGAACAATTGGAGATGCAATTTAACAGGTGTTTGATGCATTTTAATCGAGGGGAAGAGGCCATGACTTTGTGCTATTACACAATATATAGTATGATCTGTAGGACTTGCAGTAAATTGAATTAATATCTTAATTTCCTTGCCATTTCATAAGGTTCGTAGGGATCAGAACATGCAATTTTCTTTTAGTAATTTTTTTTTGTATGAATTCAAATTGGCCTTTCAAAGTTCTATAGTTTTTATGATGCATTCATATTGTCATTATACAATGTAGAGCATTGGCTAGACAAAAATAACAACTGAACGAAGTTGTGTATATTTCTTTGCAAGCATTTCAAGAATTGACAATTGCTCTATACTAAAATCCTACACAGTTTCTAGTTTCTACCTCACTTATCATGTGAAATGTTGAATACAGTATTCTTCATTAGTCTAATTAGTCATATAGTTCTCCTGCGGTAAAAAAAAAAAAAGAAGAAGCCAAATCATGTGAAAAATGCTTAACAGTTTTCTTTAACTAATATTATGATCTATTAAACCAAAGATGAAAGCAGATGGCCTTTCTAGTAAAATCTGCCAGACAAGCTAAACTTGAACTGGTTAGGTTCATTGTGATTCTGCAATTTCACATTCTAGATTAATTACGTTAATTAGAATTGGACAAGGTGTAGGTGCTGTTGCGATAGCAATTTAGCTTGGTCGTAAAAACTTGAGACTGAACCAGTAGGTTGTAAAAACTTGAGACTGACCATTAACACCAATAACTCAGTCTATGGTTCAGTTTTAAATGTTAAGGTTTTGATTTCGATCTCGATACTAATTAAAAATCATATTTCTTTGTATATATTATCTGTTAGTAATATATTTATGTATCATATATGGCAGATTTTAATTTAAATTCTTAAAGTTTTGGGTGAAAACATGAACAAGGCTAATAGAATGCAGTTTTGGATTCGATTTTGCTTTATGATTTACGGTTCGATTTATGCTTGATCCCCTGTTTCCCTGTGCCAGTAAATGGAACAGTAACAAATTCTTGCATATCAAGACTCAAGAGGTTATCTAAATATAAAATTTTGCAAACAAAAAGATCATGTATTGACTGGCTGTCAAGCTATCATCTTATAAACTGTACAATTTATTTAATAGTTGCAGAACCAAGAAATAGAAGATATTAAAAGTATGCAGAAGTTATGCAGCCAAGGACTTGCTCAAAAGTTGAAATCATATATATATTTCATGTAGTAGTAAGTAATTCACAAAGAGTTTTAAAAACTCATAACCAAACAATCAAGACACTCATCATCTACTTTCTTAGATTTACTTTCCGGGAACAAAGTTGGTGGCGAAGGCCCAAGCATTGTTGTTAACTGGATCAGCAAGGTGGTCAGCAAGGTTCTCCAATGGACCCTTTCCTGTAACGATGGCCTGAACGAAGAACCCGAACATGGAGAACATGGCTAGTCTTCCATTCTTCAGCTCCTTCACCTTAAGTTCAGCAAATGCTTCAGGGTCTTCAGCAAGGCCTAATGGGTCGAAACTTCCTCCGGGGTAAAGTGGGTCAACAACCTCACCTAGTGGCCCTCCTGCAACACGGTAGCCCTCGACAGCACCCATTAAGATAACTTGGGTAGCCCAGATGGCCAAGATGCTTTGTGCATGGACCAAACTTGGGTTGCCCAAGTAGTCAAGTCCACCCTCGCTGAAGATTTGTGATCCAGCTTTAAACCACACTGCTTCGCCAAATTTGACACCATTACGGGCCAAGAGCTCGGGGAAGACACAGCCAAGAGCTCCAAGCATGGCCCATCTGGAGTGGATGACTTCAAGCTCGCGGTTCTTGGCAAAGGTCTCGGGATCAGCAGAAAGTCCAGCAGTGTCCCACCCATAGTCACCTGGGAATTCACCAGTGAGGTAAGATGGAGCTTCACCAGAGAATGGGCCTAAGTACTTGACTCTGTCTGGGCCGTACCATGGGCTGTCAGAAACTGTGACTTTCTTAACAGTCTTTCTCATAGAAACTCTTCCATTTCCAAAGAGCTCAGATGAAGATGGAGCTACTTGCACAGCCTTCCCAGCAAAAGAAGGAGAAGAGAGGGCCATTGTTGAAGCAGCCATTTGTAGTGAAAAGAAAGATGAAATGATAGTTGTAGTAAGTGTTTGTAATATATGAAGATGGAGGTTAAGCTAGTTATTTATATTATCTGAGAGTTAGCTTATTGATTATCTTATGATATCTATATCTGCATTCTGATTGGTTAGCAAGATTTTCTTATCTATTCTTGGATCTCCCTTCAACCACCTGTATAGAGATATTAATATTTGTATGGCCTTAAATGGTGGTGTCCCACTTTAGAAATTGGTGGACTAGGGCTAGGCTCATCTGACAGAATATTTTTGTCTATTGTCATTGGTGATTACCATTCTCTTGGGGTCCTCCCATCCTGTCTGTTATGTTGGATGGCTTCAGCCTTACCATTCTCTTGGGGTCCTCCCATCCTGTCTGTTATGTTGGATGGCTTCAGCCTACCCTGCCTTGCTTCAGATTTTTTAGATCAGTCACTTATCAACTGTTTTTTTCTTTTGCCAAGTTTACCTAAGTGCTGTAAAATGCATAAATTCATAACAAACAATGCAAGGACCAATTGTAAAGCGCGAAAAATGAAAAAAAAAGAGAGTAATTAATCGCTCACTTCTGCGCCAAAATGTTTATTATTTCAAATCATTATGTAATTCTAAAGTAATTTTGTTTTGCTTACTCACATATTTAACAAGACAATAGGAATTCTTGTAAAAAAACAAGACAACAGGACTTGACATTTGACATAGCCTAGAATATAATCACATAATAGGTTTGTTATCAATCAATAATGTTTAACAATTCAAAGAGCTTCTAAATCGTTTAACTTGATATTTGGCTCCGAAAATTCTCTTTCTTCCTCTGCATCATCTTCGTCTGTGAGAGTTTAAGGAGGTCTACTTATCAGTTGGGTTTGAAGTGAACATATTATTTGTTTCAGCAAAACTTGAGAGTTGTTTGGTCAATTAATGTGCATTTTATGCACTTTTTCATGGTAAGCGCGATTCAAGATGACACTAAATTGCATACTTTGTACTGAAGAAACTTGCATCTAATCCCAAATGTAGTTAATTGTGTGCTTATTTGCGCTTTTGAAAACACCACACTTATCACTGGTGACATTATTAATAGACAATAATAGTCCTTGCAGCAGCATTTCCAGGGATATTGAGAAATGCATGGAATACTTTAGCCTTCTTAGTAGTACACAATCCTTACACTCCTGATAGAGTGTTTAATTAGCAGACTACGAGCATGAAGCAGTCTGTAATTGATGATTTGATATAGAATTTAGGAAGAGCCGTGGAGGTTGTTGATTAGTAAAAATGAGGACTAATTAGTAACTAGGAATGGAGTAAGAGCTCTAGTCTTACTACAAGTTTCACTTTGCAATAGTTTCCTTCATTGATAGTATAGATCTTTCCAGTCTTGTCTTATTGATTATCGTTTACTGTTTGATTTTTCATGTTCAGTAATCAGTACGTATGTATCTTCATAAGTATCAAGCTCGTACTTATAAATTTTATTATTGCAACTCATTCACTTTATAAATAATTTTATCCGAGAGGAATTACTATCATAATTCATCCAATTTGTATAACAATTTTAACTAAAGGAATTAACATTTTACAGAAGAAGCCTACCATTGTGCATTTTTTGACATGAACCAAAAGGGGCATATAGCAAGAACAAGAATACAAGAATACAAAATGTAACATAGTAATTATATAAAACTCAATCCACAATGACAACAAACTTGTGATTTTCACAGAATGTGGTTGGATTGCGAATGGTTGGTGCGGTTGATGTTGTTAAGCGAATTAAATGAACATATGCTTGTAAGGGTCCAATCTCCTAAAACATAACAATTCACCCCTTATAAGAAACTGTGCATTTGTATACACTTGCATTACACAGACTACAGTTAATTTAAAAGGCCTTAATTGTTTGTGAGAAAACTCGCAGATGAATTATTTATATACAACTTCCCTGAGCACGACTGAACGAGTTCAGCGTTAACAAATCTCAATAAATTCCTGAATGGAATATCTGTGATGTCTCTTACATATATATAAGATGCTATTTTGCATTATAATCATATTTTCCTGCCTTAAATTAGGATCATTTGTTAAATGAGAATGATATTTTTCTTAATGATCAAGATGTCTGGATGAACCTAACAAATAATTAATCTGAACTAAATATATTTGTACCTACTATGCCTATTGAATGATTATAATAATATCGTTCACTTATCGTTTGAATTGATCCTATAATGTGATCCGGAGAATATTACCTACAGAAGGAATATGGTGTTTGTGGATCTCTTGAAAAAACTAACTGATTAAGAATTCCTAGTGCTTTCTCAAATTAGCTTGGTATTGATCCCTACAGAGTGGATATGATATTTGTACTTTGTGTTTGAATGCATGACATTTGATTCTCATAATCTGATTCTTGTTCGAATTTTAACCAAGGCAAAACAAATGACAATGTATATACATTTTTATAGTTAAGTTCAAAAATATAAACATTAAGGTTTAGACTATTAGTCTATTAGCCTGTTTGTCCAAGTTACAGAAAAAATTTAAAATCAACTTCAGTATTTCAATTTGTTTGTCTAGGTACAAGCTTTGAGTCTTGTGTAACAACTAACAAGCGTCACCAAGTAAAATATTTTGAACAATTAATTTACGAGGACCACAAAAGATTTGAATGATGTGCTTCATTGTTTACTCAGGCCCCATTGTTAAATGTACCAGTATTTACTCGGACTAGTTGTATGAAGGTTGACTTAAGTGTGGTAAGAGTCAATGCCAAGGGAATTACATTGCAAACGGTTGATAATATGGTCATCAAGGTGTAAATCTATGAAGAATCCTGTTGCACAACTATTAGATTCGGAGAATTTGGTTTTAATAGATGATCATCATGACGTCAATAATTTCATTTGGCACAGTTTTGATTATCCTCCTGGTGATAATTTGCTACCTGGTATGAAGTTTAATTTAGACCTGGTTACCAACCATAATGGTCAGTGACTGTAATCATTATGGATTTGTGGTGCTTATGGTGGTTGTAACAGTAATGTGAATGCTTGAGAGGCTACGTTCCTAAATACCCAAACAATTGGACCGTAGATTGGTCTAGTGGGCGTTCATCACAGAAAACTAGACTGCAGAACTGATCGATGCAATTACTTTAATGAAATATTGGGGTGTGAAGTTACCAGACACACGACATTTACATGAGAAACATTGAAGAATGTGGGAGATTGTGTTTGAAGAACTGCTCTTGTAGCGAATGCATATATTAGATTAGGAGGAAGTGGATGCATCCTATGGTTCAATGAACGAACCTATATCAGAGCAAGTCCAAAAACCTCCTTAAATCATCTCCCAAGTTAAAATATAAGAAATATAATGAAAGAAATTGCTCCAACAACTCCTCGTTACTTAAAATGTTAAGACATCTCTCGCATTCCATATTTTTAAAGATACCCTAGTAAGTCCTTAGTTCTCTTTTATTAATAAAAAATTATTTTCTCTCCTTTTCTATCCTCTTTTTCCCTTCTCTCCTTCTTTATAATTCAAATATATTATTATTTTAATAATAAGGAAGGAGTATAAAAAATATTATTTGAGTGTATGTAGAAAAATAATATTCTAAATCACTCGGACACAATATTTTATAACGAGTGAGCTATTGGCTGTTAGAGGGTACACAGATGGCCGGGCCAGATATTTATGTAAAAAGGCCAGCATCTGAATTAGGTAACACTATCTTTCCAGTTCTCAACTTTTTTTGTTATATGCATATAATTGAAACACAACCTCAAATCTTTTTCTTTTTAAACTTTTGGTTAAGTTCTTCATTTGTGGCAATGCAGTTGGCAGCTGGAGATCCAGAGCAAAGAGATATATACTTATTATTTTAATTAGCTTAGGATTAGTATTTGCATTACTTAGCTCTCTTATTTTAGATTAGAAAATGGCAGAAAGGAATCTAAGATATATTTTAGGTAATTCATTTCAACAACACACTTCATGCTTAAAAAAAATATTTTTCAATAACACATAAAAGTTCGGCATTTCGAACTTTATAATGTAAGAGAAATTAATTTCAACAACACACTTCATGCTTAAAAAATATTTTTCTTACAGAATTTGAAGATTTATAATTCCAAAATCAGTTCAGTAAGATTATTAGGAGGGTCATTCCCCTCCTTGCCAATATGCAAAAAAGATTTATAATTCACATATTTAATCTTGAGAAAAAGGAACCTAATATATATTTTAGGTAATTTCCTAAGATATTAGTATAAATTATTAGTGTATTAATAATTTTTTTAATGAATTATGATCCGATAAAATACCCTTTGTATGTTTACATATAACAACATGTGTATCTCACCTAATTTAGCTAAGATATATCTTAAGTTACCTAATCTCTTTAATCTTTCGGTTCGAGATCTATAAATCGGGATCCTAATACATTAATACATCATTTATGATATTATCAAATTAATACAGTTATTTCTTTTCTTGATTTAACAATTTTATCACATTAGTTCAAAAAAAAAATCTTATCACATTTAAATAATCTCATTCAATCAAAATTTTATTAACTATCAGCTATTTAACAAGACTGACACCAAAGAGGCCGGATAATTTTTTATTTTTCCATTTCAACTGAAATAGGGATATGTTTTTCCGATTACAAACAATACCGATAATTTCACCTAGCTCATTGTGACAAATAAAAAACAGGCCAACACATTTATTCAAATTATTTATAATCGTATAATAGGTAATTTTAACAATCTCAATTTATAAGAACTCATAATCCGTTTCTTTTACTCATTAATCAGTATTCCTGAAATTCCGTAAAAAATAATTAATTTTCTCAAACAAATTATTAATTTGGGAGACTATTCCTCTATAAAAGACATTTTTATCAGAGTCAAGATCCTCTACTTCCTTCCATGCTCCCTAATATATCCTCTCTTTGTTATTGAGAATTTTATTTTATTTATATTATGTATAATTATGTTTATATATTATATGATGATTGAAAATACATGCGAGTGTAGATATTTATATTTTAAATGAAATAAATAATTATATGTTATGTAAGTAAGACAAAACTGACTAATAATAAATAAGAGCTTAGGGAGCATGTAAGTGTGTAGAGGATCCCGACTCTTTTTATCATCTTATATATTTCTAAATAACATCGTAAAATACTATATTTTATACTATTCAAAGATCAAACAATTAAAATAATAACTTTTATATATATACTTAGCTTATAACCCGTGCAAAACACAGATGCTATTAATAAATTATATATTAATTATTTTATATATTTTAAATATTTCATTTAATATGATAATTTGTTTTATTATTTTTTATACATTTTTCTATACAATGACGTTTATATATTAACATTCATAAAATTTAATGATAAATCATAATTTTAAATAAATAAAAGATTTTGAATGGTGATGAAATTGAGTTAAATGTGAGTAAACTATATTAAATAAACATTATATGATAAGTATGATTATTAAGATAAAAATATAAAATATAATATAAATATAATATTATCCGTGAGCAGTTGTAAAAGGATGACTATTGGAGATATGTATGATATCTCTTCTAAAATTAGATTTTTAAGATCAGTTCACCTAAAATTGATCTTCTCTATGATTCACTAGAATGTTTTAAAAAAAAAATATTCTAGTTTGGTTATAATAATAGAGTATTATATGTTCAAAAAAAATAATAATATAGTATTATATATTATTAAAAAAATAATAATAATATAGTATAGATTTTTCACAGTTAAAAAATTAAGAACCAAAATAGTTCAATATATCCGAAAACAAAAACAGGCGCCCTTTTTGCCCCATTTCCAATTTGTCCCAAGATCATAATTTTAGACTTGGATCAAAAATCAAGAACATCTCTCAAGTATCAAAATGCGATCATCATCCCAAAACCCCCATGCCCACTTCTTCTCTTCTATCAAACAAGTTGAAAAAAGATTAAAACTTGAAAACAATACTCCCACATCACCATCTATTAATCTCACTTCACTACCATCACAAACCATTTCTCAATCTCTTAGCTCTCCTATACACATTCATCTTGATCAACCCACTTCAAATACTACTTCAACCATTCAAGAAAGTGACCCCCCTCAAGAATTTTTAACCAAGTCTCTTGATTTCCCAGAAACCCAGAAAATCCCATTTCAAGAATCAATTTTTAAACAAAACCCAGAAAGATCTAATCTTTTTGAATCTGGTGGGGTTGATGATATTGATAATTTGATTCAGCTTCTGGGTTTTGAAAATTGTGATCAAGAAAGTGGTGGGTTGGATTTGAATAGTGTTTGTGATGATGGCTTTTATGGTAATGTTGTTAAAGTGAAAGGACCAAAATGTAAGAAAGAAGTAGAGAGATTGGAGGGGTGGATTAAGTATTTTATGGGTTGTGGTGAGAAAAAGGAGCCATTTTTATTGGGGCATTTGCTTTTGGCTAAAGCTGCTTTAGTTTCTGATGGGGTTGAAGGGTTTGAGTTTCCTTCGACTGTAGATGATTTTTTGCAGAATGATCCGCCGCAGAATTAGGTTAGTTTAGTTTTCTTGCTGCTTGTGAAAATTATGGTCGTTTCGTGTTTTTGTTCGTATTGTGTGTGATGATTTATTTTTCATTGAGAAAGGTTACTTTTTGTCATATGTTTTTGCTAGTGTGGTGTGTTTCTAGATGTTTATCAAATATGTAGTGTGTGTTCTTATGTTCTTCATTGTTGTATAGAAGTACTATCTAATCAGTGAGGTCCACGTATCTAATTTCATACTTCATCGACTTGTACCTAATCCTCTTTCCTGGTGCAGACCCTCGCAAGGTTAACTAAAAGTAACTAAACAAGCACACTGATCTACCAGCCTAAATGGATAATAATGGTTAAGAGTCTTAATGGAGAAGATAAAAAAAAGGAGAGAAGAAGAGAAGTTGTGTATTTAAGATTTAAAACATTTCATCATGCACTAACACTAACATATGGGAATAACATTCCGATTCCCGTTAATCGGTTTGGAATTCTATGAAGCAAATAGCCCCATAATTTGTGTATTGTACAATTTTCATATCGAACTTCGTGAAGCATATAAAATCCACAGAATTTGTTTCACTCAGATAAAATGGATTAAGTATTACTTAAATGAATTATAGTAATATTTATTTAATTTTGAGTATATTTTACTTTGCCATTCAAGTCACAGATTAATTTATATAATAACAATTCCATTTCACAATTAGAGGACTGTGAACATATAATAATGTAAGATTATTTAGAAAGTAAAAGTTTCACATTAATATGTCATAATCATAAAGAGGCGAATCCATTACAACACGAACTGAATTTTTAAATATTACTGTTTAGTAGTATATGATAATTCACTTTGTATTGGTTTGGTTCCATCAATTCTTAACTAACTATACTCAAGCTAAAGTTTTAGTTAGTTAGATAAGTCCATTTTAAATTTATCTAAACGGAATGATTAAATGGGATATCAAATTAGTTTAAGCTCCAAAATTATTAGTAATGGTTCTCTTCATCCTTAAAGAAGTATATAAAATAATTATTAGAATCTTAGCCTTTGGTCAAAATATTGATCGTGTAAGCAATAAATATATATGTGATTTACTTGTACATTTATTAATATAACTATATTCAAGTTAAAGTTCAGTTAATTAGGTAAGTTAACTTTTAATTAATTAAATGGGATAATTGGGAGAATCCTAAATTAGTTCTATATTAAAGTTCCTGTATAATAAATATATAATTATTGATTGATGTTTTAACCTATAAATTTAAAAAAGTAGAAAAGCTTAAATAATTTTATATGCTGCATCTCAGTCCCCACGGGACTAATTTTTGGATCCGTCCCTGCTGATAGCGCAGGTATATCAGAGTAACTACTGCCAAGCATATCAAATTTTCTATAATAAATTTATTAGGTTTGGAATCTTGAGTGCATTAAAAGAACACTATCCATATTTACATACTCTTCTGGCTTTTAGTGTATAAATCTTATCCTAGCTAATAATTTTCTTCCTAGTCACATTGTGCACCTAATAATTCAAGGCTGGCTAGTGGTTGTAGAATGCCTGTAGGATATTACAATATCATCAACCAATGAAAAGCAAGATCAAGATACCCAAAGCTAAGGACTGTAATAAACTGCAGTCCTATATATATATTTTAAGATGCAACCTTAGTACTCAAACCAGTAACTCCTTTACTTGGCTATTCCATCAACTATTGTTGCTTGCAGCAGTTTTTGTGTTGAATTACTAAATGGCTGCTGCATCAATGGCTCTCTCTTCCCCAGCTTTTGCCGGAAAGGCTGTGCAAGTAGCTCCATCTTCCTCTGAGCTCTTTGGAAATGGAAGAGTTTCTATGAGGAAGACAGTGAAAGCACCAGTCTCAAGCAGCCCCTGGTATGGCCCAGACCGCGTCAAGTACTTGGGCCCATTCTCTGGCGAAGCTCCATCTTACCTCACCGGTGAATTTCCAGGCGATTACGGCTGGGACACTGCTGGACTTTCTGCTGATCCCGAAACCTTTTCGAAGAACCGTGAGCTTGAAGTGATCCACAGTCGATGGGCCATGCTTGGTGCTCTTGGTTGCGTCTTCCCAGAGCTTTTGGCTCGTAATGGTGTCAAGTTTGGCGAAGCAGTGTGGTTCAAAGCTGGTTCGCAGATCTTCAGCGAGGGTGGACTTGACTACTTGGGCAACCCAAGCTTGGTCCATGCACAAAGCATCTTGGCTATCTGGGCCACCCAAGTTATTCTGATGGGTGCTGTTGAGGGATACCGTGTTGCGGGTGGACCACTCGGTGAGGTCGTAGACCCACTTTACCCTGGTGGAAGTTTCGACCCATTAGGTCTTGCTGAGGATCCAGAAGCATTTGCTGAGCTTAAGGTCAAGGAACTCAAGAATGGGAGACTGGCTATGTTCTCCATGTTTGGGTTTTTTGTACAAGCAATTGTAACAGGAAAGGGCCCATTGGAGAACCTAGCTGACCACCTGGCAGATCCGGTAAACAACAATGCCTGGGCTTTTGCCACTAACTTTGTACCTGGAAAGTGAGATAGCGTAGTTCTAATTTCCTTTGAATTGCTCATGGGAACTTTCTGTTTGAGCAGTGGATGTATGTAAATGCAAATTTAAATGATTTAAAGGCGAAATGAGTAGAAGCCATTTTAAGTGATGTGCCCCACATGATCATACGTTTTTTTAGTTTCTCTGTTCTTTATTTCATACTAGTTGCTACCTAGGTGCTCTGTATGTTATAGCTTATAGCAACTGCAGAAAGAAAACTTACAATGTCTCTTGTTGTACAGACATTTGGTTCCAGCTGTATAATGCAAGCCTTTAGATTTGAACCTATTTCCACCCACCTCTGTTTAATAGTAAAATCTAGAGTACTTGCTTAATAAAACGTCAGTCACGTTTCCAACAATTAGGTACTGTATAATATATGCTTATATTCTGTAGCTAAAGTAATAGTTTTACCACTGGCTGCATAAAAAAAGAGCTACAAGTCCCCAAGATATGAGATAATAATTTCCAAATTAATATGAGTAGTGTTAAGGAATGCTTAAACGAGATAGTATTGCTATGGAAGTGTGATATTAAACTTGTATGTTTGTGACCAAGTGGATGTGGTTGTATAAGTTGCACCAACTCTGCTTAGAGGGTATTAAAAAAACTGCTGAAAGGGTAAACAAGGAAACATTCAAATTTTGGTCAAGATAATGGTTTATAGTGCCATGCTCCTCAAACATATAATCTTTGGAAATAATCTAAAAAAATAAAATAAAAAATCACCTCCTACACATTCCACTTTTACTTTCCCTAAAATGGTTTTGAAGCGATGGAAAGTAGAGGATACATCTGTATTCAGTCAATTCTGTATCAACAGAATCTCATGCCTCTCATATACGTTGATGTCAATAAACATATCACCAATGTATAATAGTAATCTCATAGGTATGCACTCTCAAACTCTGAAGACACTCAAACCCTTAAAAAACTCCTCTTTCACTCTATGATTTCCCATCAACCTGTGGATATCCTCACCATTCAAGCCATCAAAAGAAATAAAAAAAGATCAAGTTAAAACCAAAGGACAACAAGTCAATGTAGCAGATTCCGAATCTATGATATAAAGGTCTTAGACTGAGTCTAGAAGCGGAGGGGCTGAGGTGCAGTACTAAAGTCTAGAGGTTTGGGAGATCGGCTAAAGCATTTTCTGAATAAGGGAACAAAGAGCATTTTAGATTGGTATATCTACACTTGCTTGAAGCGCGCACAGATTTCCTAGCCTTTGGACTAAATTAAAAAATGCAATGAAAATGAGTTTAATGTGTAGGAACACTAATCATTCTGTATTAATGTCTGCCGAGAGAAGCTTAAGACTGGTAGTATTTTAAACTTGAAGAGCCTTGAGCATATTCACCCTGTTACACTCTATGTTAAGAACAAATGCAAGATAGTTATCAATTCTAACATCCCTATGTAAAATATAAAATAAAATAAATCAATGCATCAACATTCTAAGTGACTGCTATAGGATAGAACTACCAGGAGACCTGAACAATCCAAATTAGTTTAGCTCTGCATTAGTGACATATTACAGGCAGAGGAAGATTATGCATATAACTTCAAATTCTACTCTCTTTTTTTTCGAGTTTCACAAAGAGAACAGAATATAGTCAGTATATCTGAGATTTTTAATCAGTAAATATATAAGTTCATGTTAGTATGCCATATAATATCAGATATATTGCATCATTTAATTAATATGTAAATACAAATGAATTTGATAGGATTTCCAAGTACTCTATCATTTATCAATATATAATTAATTATGTGGCTATGCTTTATTGAAAATCTCATCTCAACTGATAATTCTCTGTTATATGTTTGGCATATATTACACTTAATAATTCCAAGACTGGTGTGTGGTATAGAAAATGTCTGTTGGATACCAAATCACCATCAACCAATGAAGAGAAGGATGAAGATACCCAAAGATAATGACCCTATAAAACTGAACTCATATAAATACGTTGGATGCAACTCATAAAATTCAAAACAATCTGCTCTTTTATATCTATTCCCAGAGCTATTGGCTCCTTTTTGTTGCTTGCAGTAGTTTTTGTTTAAAAAAAACTAAAATGGCTGCTGCATCAATGGCGCTCTCTTCACCATCATTCGCTGGGAAGGCTGTTCAAGTAGCTCCATCTTCATCTGAGCTCTTTGGAAATGGCAGAGTTTCCATGAGGAAAACTGTGAAAGCACCAGTCTCCAACAGCCCATGGTATGGTCCAGACCGCGTCAAGTACTTGGGCCCGTTCTCTGGTGAAGCTCCGTCTTACCTCACCGGTGAATTTCCAGGCGATTACGGCTGGGACACTGCTGGACTTTCTGCTGATCCGGAGACCTTCTCCAAGAACCGTGAGCTTGAAGTGATCCACAGCAGATGGGCCATGCTTGGAGCTCTTGGCTGCGTCTTTCCAGAGCTCTTGGCTCGTAATGGTGTCAAGTTTGGCGAGGCCGTGTGGTTCAAAGCTGGTTCGCAGATCTTCAGTGAGGGTGGACTTGACTACTTGGGCAACCCAAGCTTGGTCCATGCACAGAGCATCTTGGCCATCTGGGCTACCCAAGTTATTCTCATGGGTGCTGTTGAGGGATATCGTATTGCGGGTGGACCACTTGGCGAGGTCGTAGACCCACTTTACCCTGGTGGAAGTTTCGACCCATTAGGTCTTGCTGAGGATCCAGAGGCATTTGCTGAGCTTAAGGTGAAGGAACTCAAGAATGGAAGACTGGCCATGTTCTCCATGTTTGGTTTCTTTGTACAAGCAATTGTGACTGGAAAGGGCCCATTGGAGAACCTAGCTGACCACCTGGCAGATCCAGTAAACAACAATGCCTGGGCTTTTGCAACTAACTTTGTCCCTGGAAAGTGAGAGAATAGTGTTTGGATTTTCCAAAACTGTATCAATTTACCAACTGTTTTAGCAGTGCATATTATATTTATCTGAATTTGTACAATGTAATGAAAAAATGTGTGCATTTTGTGCTATTGTTATGTGCCCAGAATTTACTATATTGACTAGTTTCTTTATTGGATCTTGTTTCGTTTCGTGATTTTATAACTGTGCGGTCCATTTGTCTAAAAAACAACATAAAACTTGCTAGATAGTATTAGAAGTAAAAAAACTTACAGATATTGCAAAGACTTAGTTTAAGCTGTAAGGCTAGTTGAATAGATCTATTACTTATCATTTCTTGGCGATGTTTGTGTCTTGGAGTTGAAGTTTCACTCGACTTTCTGAATCCAATTTTAAGAGCTTCTAGCTCCATTAGTCGTGCAAAAGTAATCGGCAATCAGTCCTCTACCAAGTGTCCCATTATTAACCTTCTTTTCAAGCAAATCTGTCTATATGTGCAGTGTTAACATTCCTTGTATTAGGTAGTATGAAATTGTATATAAATATTTGAAAATAGTTGCTCATATTTTATATCATTTTCTTGTCAACTTTATTATCTAATACTCTTGTTCTTATGAAATTATTAACTTGGGCTACTATATTAAAATTGTCATTGCTACAATTGCGGGGCATTTGGTTATGGTTAATGCTCCCGGTTGACGGGAATCGGAACCTCAATCCAATGTGTTGGTGTTTGGATTAGTAATTTAGTTGAATGGAATGAGAACTCCATTCCTTTTAGATGGTTAAATGAATCCCTCCCTATGGGAGCTACTGGCTAAATATTAATTTGTACATTATCCAACACCAGAGATCCTTTGGTTAGAGAGCTATAGAATATAATTTGTTGGACCCAGAAAATCCTAACGATCTTAATAGTTCATCCAGGCTTGGTCCATACATGCAGTGCCAAGTTTACTACCGGGCAGTGGGAACTTCATTGTATCCTAAAAAGTAATTCATTACAACCCAAAGGCCCGTGTATTTTTCCTCAGAACATTCAACATCTTTTATGTAGCAGTGAGTACTTGCAGTATTGAAGTACCCATGGATTTTTCAACAGAAAGAAGTAGGTTTTAACATCAGATAAATATAATTATATTACTGTAATATGGTTACATAAATTAAAATTATTCCTCCATAATTTTTGGGAAATGATGCAAAATATTCCAACAACCGTTTCTTCTTATAGTGCCAGAGTCTTGATTAGATCTGACAAGTACGACATTTGTTGCTGCTTTTAATCTTAAAAGTGAATCAAACATTACAGACTGTTAATGAAGAAAAAGTGCATTGTATTATCGTAGAAAGAAGATATCTGTTTACTTGGTCCTTACTTGCTAGTGTGAGTTAATATGTATCTTCTTCTATGGCCCAACAAGACTTTGGTGAGATATTTAAATGCTGAGATAATTTAATAATAAGACATTTTATTCCATACTTAAAATGACTAAATTATCATTTCTATTATTTTTAGAAAAATAGTTATTTGAGTGAGTTAAATTTATCTATCTATATATAATGGTCCAAAAAGAATTTGGTGAGATATTTAAATGTTAAGATAATTTAACATTGAGACATTTTATTCAATGCTTAAAATGACCAAATTACTCTTTTTATTATTTTTAATAAATACTTGTTTGAGCAAGTTAAATCCAATTTTTAATTTACACAACTTTTGTCTCTTCTATATATGATGGATAGGGGTGCACACGAGTTATTCAAACCGAACCAACCATCCCAGCCCTCTTTTGATTTAAAAAAACATAGCACTTCAATGAGTTAAAAAAATTGAAACCGAGTTTAATGGGTTGAGTATGAGTTATATATATTTTTTGAGTCAATCCACCCCAACTCGATTTAAGTTAAAATTTTTGTTTGATAATTTATATATATTTATATATAATATACAAGTACACACTATATAATTTCATTTATAAATAAATTATTAAATTTTGTATATGTATATATGTTTTATTACATAATTTATTTAATTAAGATTATGATACTAATCAAAATGAAAAAATAACATTAAAATTATATGCTATAGACATTATAATAAGTTATACGTATATTGATTTTTTTATTTTATTTTTGAAATGGGTAGTTTGATTTTTGAATTGAGTAATGTTATATATATATATTGCCAAAAAAATAAGTATTTCCATTAAAACTCAAGCTACATTACATCAATGCAATCAGCTGAACAATTAAGGAATAGTGGCCCTATATGTCACAAATTGGAGACAAAATGCCCAAAATGCCACAACTTATAAAAATGACCCTAAATGTCATTTTAAAACTCAAAATAGTGTAGCGTTTTTATTGTTTTGATTTTTGATACAAAACGTCACTTAGTGTCACGTTTTTCACAAATATTAAAAAAAAATATGTGCAAGACTCAACTTGAAGTAGCGTTTTTCCCTAAAACTCTACTTCATCTTGCGTTTTACTCTAAAACTCTACTTCATCTTACGTTTTGAACTTTAAAAATTTAACAAAAAAAAAAATTGCTCAAGATGCGACACAATATAGCGTTTTTGTGAAAACTCAACTTCATGTAGCGTTTTGGGATGACATTTTGAGTCATTCTACCCGATTGTGCCATTTTGGGCATTTGTTGATGTAATAGTGACACATAGGGCCATTGCCCACAATTAAGAGACTCAAACCAAATGTTGACCAACTCAATTAGCATATCACTCAACAAATATATAGTATTTATATTTATCGATAAAACCATTCAACCCGACCTTAATCGAAGTATGGTAAGTAGGGTTGGGTTACAAATTCATTTTTTATGAGCTTAGTTGAAAATTTTCAAATCGATATAATTGGGTTGGGTTGATATAAACCAGTCAACTTGATCCATGAACACCACTAATGATCGCCTAACAGGTATTTGATGAGACATTTTATTAGTGAGACAATTTATTAATGAAAAAACTGTGATTCAAAAATAAAATTACTATACAATGGTATATTATAATCGATCTATTATATTCAACAGTTATGACAACTTGAAATTTTTATTTTTAAGATACATGTTTAAATTGTATATAAAAAAATCAAGTTTTGAACACACAATTTCAAAAATAAGTTTTATATAATATACAAGGATTATTAAATTTACATTTGAAAATTTTAAAATAAAACTTTGTATAGTGTGTATATTAATTTATTAAATTAAAATATGGAGACTAGAGTTGAGTTGAAAAAAGATTCAGTTTCAAATTTAGTTCTTGTATAATATATAACGTAATTATATAAGTATTATAAAAATATATTTTAAATATTAAAAAGTCTGAGTTAATAATTTTTAAACGCTTAATCAAGTATACTCTTGAAAAATTAAAATAAATAATTTGATAAAAATAATGTTTTAATAAAATATTAATATAATATGGTTTTAAATTGCATTATTTTTTTAAAATTTCACTTTTATTCAACTACATTTAATTTGATTTAGAGTCCAACTACTTAGTTAATGAAATATGATTGTAATATCTCTGTTCCACATCGAAATATGTGAATACTTTAGTTTATATATGGGTTAACTATTAACCGACTCATTTTTTTGAATCCGATGTATCAAGTGCAACACCGTCGGACACAAAATAAGTACACTCCATTTTAATTTTATAAAATTAGCGTTAAAATAAATAATTTTTATTTAATTCTATGATGTGGACTTGACTGAGATTTGACTTTAACTTATTCACATGGCAACGTGATGATAAAATATTAAAAAATAAAAGGTTTAATTAGAAAATTTTGTAGAAATAAAAGTTAAATTTTATTGAAAAGGAAAATGGGTATGTAGAAACCTAAAAAATTAATGTAATGCACATATAAGCGGGTTCATACGTTGGCATGTTTAGTAAAAAAGATGAGTATAGTCACTTTACTCTTTTTTCACCTCTTTAGAGATTCCACAAGAGACTCAGGTTCATCAGTTGCATCTATAACTACTTCTAATTTCTTCCTAGCAGATGGCTTCTTCATTTTCTTCTTTTCAACGACACCCTGTTGAGAGGATGCGGAGGTTGGCACACTAACATCTAATGGATTTGAAGAAATGGTTTCAGTTGGGTTAAGGATCCCTGAGATAGGTGCATTAGGTACTTCTGCAGCCTTGGGATCTTCCACTATAAACAAGTAATCATATGTAGGCTGCACAAGTGGATATCCTTCGAACACACTCTTCATATGAGGTGTGATTTGAAGAGGTACATTCACTGCGCTTCCCCTATCCAATGTAGCAAAAATGATTTTTGACATGAATTTGGAGTAGCCAATTCTATTTTTTTTTCATCCCAGGTAGTTCAATCAAAGTAGGATTTTTATAATTGAGTATTGATTGAATAAAATGAGGGAAGAAAATCTCATTACCTCTCTTTGGAATCCTGGTTATAAGTTCCCCAAGAATCAGCTTCCCAACATTGAGCTTCTAGTTGTAAGCCAATGAGTAGGCCGGCTTCAAGGCAATCAAGCTTATTTGGTCAAATCTTGTTTTTCTACAAGTGAACACTCTAAGAATAGTGTCAAACAGAAATGATCACTCCTTCCTCATGTATTTCTTATTGATTTTTCTTAGCTTGTACTTCTTGTCATCAGCTCCTTTCTCCACAGTGTCTGAGTACCTAATGAACTCTAGGAAATCTAGAAGATCATTATCAGATGGTTCAGCATCAAACTTCTCAGTTGGCAAACATAAGCTCTTGTTCAAATCACTTTCATTGAAACTAATATCTACTTTTTGTATCTTGCAGGTTACAACAATCCTGGAGCTACCATCCTCCAAAGCCATGTCCTCTCAAGTTTCAGTGTTCCAAAACTACTTCAATATGTCAAGGTAGAGAGTGGGGTTGGCCAACAAAGGTTCTTTCAATTAGGAATCAATGAGAAACCTAGTGAAACATTTGTACTACGCCTTTGCATCTGCATCTCTTGCAATAACCAAGAAGTTGGTTTATGGGATTACATATACTTCAGTTACAAGAGTGGAACTAGAGAATGCCATTGAATAGTGTGTAGAAAGTAGAAGTGAAGAAACAAAGAGGGTTTAGAAAAACAATGAGAGAATTCGAATGAGACTGTAGAGAGCAAGAATTTTTTGAGTTTACGATTAAGCGTAGAAATGAAATGTTAGATCTACTTTGCTATTTATATGAATTAGACAACTCGACTAGAATTGTAATAGATTTTGTATGGTCGAGAACTCAGAAAATGAATAAAGTAACTTTAGTAGAGAACTATCAGAAATTGATCGAGAACTCATGTTTGTATGTATATTTGAGAAGTAAAACAATTGAGAACTCAATTTAACTCAATCGAGAACTCTAGAATTTGAGAACTCAAATTAGCACTGAATCGAGAACTTTAGAAAACATAGTTGATCAAGAACTCACTAAAGTGAACTCTTCGAGAACTCACAAATAGAAAAATAGTTGAGAAGTCAGAAAAGAATGGTAACTTAATCACAAACTCCAGTTTTTGAAGAATTATTCTATTTTCACTTGGAAAATAAAATAACAATTTGTCAAACACATTTTTCAGAAATAAAATTTATTTAATTCTGAAATTAAAAATGTATTTGCAAAATATTCCTGAATAAATGAATATCACACTTGTTATTTAAAGATGCACAAGTATAATAATTCTTTTCAGGCTTCCTTAGAACATAAAAATAGTCCCAAGCTACTATTTCATTTTATTTTTAAAACAAAATGTACAACAATATAACTGATGATCGTCGGTGGGGGAATTTTATGTTTCTACTTGTATATATGTGTATACACTCCCTCCACTGTCGTGGCCAGAAGAGACTGCAATTATTTCACTTAAATTGTCAAATAAAATTCTTCAACTTTTCCAGAATCATTTTGTCTTCCTCTTGTTTAAGTTTCTTATTTTCCAATAGATCAATTAGACTGATGACTTGGCTTCTGTTCCCTTGATTTAGATGTTGAGAAATTATGAAATGTGCAAGCTTGCTTCCCTTAGACATATACATTATTCCATCAGGATTACAGTGAGCCTCTGGAAGTGAAGTAAGTATGAGTGGACCTATTATAGAATTCTTCAATTCTTCACCTTCTTGAGTCACTGTTTCAGTTGCTTTGTGTAGGCATTCCAACTCAGTATAGGAGAGGTTGTTGAATAGTCCAATTGAGACTTTGAAGTAGCCAATTTCCATCTGCACTACAGGTTCTTTGAATAATTTTCCATTTTGCTCATATTTCACTCCTCTAACCATTATAATGACCTTGCCAAGTAACTTCATGTATACCCAATGATGACCTTTAACCTATGCCTTGATGGCCTTCAACATTTGAAGAAACTCGTTGTCAGTATTTGGTTTCAACACTTCTTGTCTTAGAGTCCTCATTACTGTTTTTTGTCTTTCAGCCTCAATTTTATCTCTTCTTTCCTTCTCCCCCTTAGGGTTGATATCTTGCTTTTGAAGAATAAAAGAATGCGCATTATGTTTGATTTGAGAGGAGACTTGTACTGGAGGTGCCTGACCAGACATGGTAGATAAAAGAGCCTGGATAGAAGTCAATTGAGTTGAAACTTAAAGAAGAGTTGTGATTTCGTCAGACACAAAATTTTCATCAATTGCTAAATAAGATCAGGAAATGACTGTTATCAATATCAATTTCAAGTATATTATTTCTTACAATCTAGAAGTATGGAGAAGAATTTATGGTGTGTAATTATCAACTTATTTAATCTAATAAACAATTAAAATAAACTATATAATAAATATGAAAGAAAATAATCTAGGAACAAGGGTTCTTCATTTGACCATCATGAATGTCTAATTTGTGTCTCTTGTTTTTCTTAAAACAATCCTTTTAATGATTATAAAGTCCTCTCCCAAGGTAAATTATAATATCTATAATTATCCCTTGAACACCACTCCTATGGTCAAACAAAGTACATTCATAGACTATTAAGCACCAAGAATTATAAGTTTCACAATTCACATATCAATCTCCCGATCTAATACTTAAATCATGTTTGTCATATCATGTACTAGAATTACAACTCATCTCCCGATTCGTTAATAACCCTTATGGATACAATTAAAAGTTAGCTACTCCCTTAGCCGTGTTAAGCCTTCAATGACAGATAAGCAAACCAAGAGCAATCACAATATAATCAAACAAACATCATAAACCAACGAATACTACAAAATTTCCGGATTAAGAAATTAGCTACTCATGATAGGCCTGGACATAAACGCATCGATATCTGTTGTAAAGAGTTCCGTGTAAATTTTTTCAAGAAATGTGTTTGTCTTCCATGTTTCCATAATTGTTTTCATGTTAAAAGTGGTACAATTGATGTCTATACAACATTAATAACTCTGTCAGTAGAGCTCATAAAAATTGAAAATGTGATAGAATATTTATACCTCACTTATTGGTACCAAGGCGAGAATAGCATATAGGTCTGCCGAAATTCTAGTTAATGTGAGATAATATTGATTTTTTTCACATCCTTACATCCAAACCTCTGATTATTGTGTGATAATACCAACAGTCTTTCCGTCCCCACTTCTGATAACTTAACGCATCAAGTTTTCGAGAGCCGGTTCTGATATCATATGTAATAACTCGGGTAAAATCTCAAGTTTATTTTGAAATCAGGTCAAATTCTGAATATATATCACACATAAGGTCAGAGGTAATCCACAAACCAATTACATGACCCCAAAAAATCATGATTTATTGATATACTTGATAATAGTAATTTATCTTTTATCTGAAATAAAATTTACACATGTATCGATATGGGATTAAGGCTGTAGTACATGTTACAATCACTAATTTTAAATTTTCTTAATACTTACTCACTACCTATATTTTAGGAGTCCAAATCTTCTGCAGCACAATATATGTGCCACACCGTGTTCCACTTATATGATTGGTTAGTTTAGATGAGTTGGACTCCACTAATGAGTTTGTGTGAATACTTTTAAAACAATTTATTAGTAATTGTATCAAAACTTTTCATAACGTACTCATATTATAGTTTATGAATATTTTTAATGGGTTTGTGTTAATAGTGGTACATGTGATACCTATACAGCATTACTAACTCTGTCAGTAGAGCTTGTAAGACATATTGTTTACACTCGTAAAAAATTTCATCGTAAAAATTGAAAATGCGATATAATATTTATACCTCATGTGTGATAATACCAATTATCTTTCCATCCCCATTTCTGATAACTTAACGTATCAAGTTTTCGAGAGCTAGTTCTGATATCATATATGTCAAATTCTGAATACTTGAGTAATCCACAAACCAATCACAGGATCCTAGAAGATCATGATTTATCGGTATACTTGATAGTAGTACTTTATCTTTTATACTGAAATAAAATGTACACATGGATCGATGTGGGATTAAGGCTGTAGTACATGTTATAATCACTAATTTTAATTTTTTATATAAATACATTTTAATATTTAAAATGTAATTTTCTTAATATTATTTATATGACGTAATTATACATTATTATTTTTAGATCATCTATATGCTCTATATTAAATTAAATTTATAGAATTTTTCTTAAAAATTTTCATTTACGCACACAATTTAAAATATTATTTATTTAAAACACAAAATTTATATTTTAAATTTGTATTTATATATATACAATAATCATTTATATGATTTATAGTTTAAAATTTACTTATTTTGATTGTGCGAATTTATATGATTTAGAGAGCACACTCCTGTTGATGCCAGGAGCAAAGTTGAAAAGGAGACACAAGAGCACATACGAAAACCTGTTGAAACTTCCCCGTTTTCTCAGGGGGAGTTGCCAACACTCAAATCAAATCAAACAACTTTTTTTATTCCTCATATTTCTTCACAGCTAAATGTGTCTAGCCAAACACATGAGGTTTTTGATCATCAGGATTCTTCTTTCCGTGGTGAGCCAATATCAAGTGACTTGGTGCATGACACCTTGCTCACCACTCAGGACACACATTTAGATGATGATGGAATGCATGTTGAGGCATATCGTGATTACTAGAATGAAAGTAATTATTTATTTTAAGATTCACCACTTCTGTGCTGAAGGCAATACGTTTACAAACTTTAAACTATCGCTCACAACCTTTACATTTCCTTGTGCATTGATAGCTATTTGCGCAAGAGAGATAGGCTTTTGCTTTTGCTGAACACTGTATAATAAGAACACTGAACACATTTATTCAAGTTTAAAGCAATAAATGCTACTTCAAAGATGCAAATCACGAAAAAGATCACTTCTACAGCTAATAAGGATTCAAGACGCAGTCCTTAATTTGAGAGGCGCATTGCTGGTTTGTCCTTTCTTTGATCTTCCATCTTCTGTGATCCCATTCTGTGTTGCCATTTTGCTTATATTTGAAACTGAAGACAGCACCTCATCCATGTCAGGACGACCCTCTGGCTCTTGGCATGTGCATAATAAGGCTAATCTTAAGATTTTTTCTAGTTGCTCTTGCTCGGAGATACCAGAAATTAATTGAGGGTCTACTACTTGAAGTAATCTTTCAATTCCATCTGCAAAAGCTTCCTGAACTAGTTGAGGCAAAGTGATTGGCTGTCCATTCTCTTGAGAAAGTCCGGTTGGACGTTTTCTTGTGAGGAACTCCATCACTATCACGCCAAAGCTGAAAACATCTACTTTTGTGGTGACTTTCCTCATAAATGCATATTCTGATACAAACAAATGAAAAGGGTTTCATTTAGAAGAGTTTCACCAAAGAAAAGAGGCACCCCTGACCAGCTGGTAGAGAAAGAGACTGTAAAACTAATCGTTATTTGTTTATATATATATATATATATATATATATATTCTGCTTAATGATCAACTATAGATGTTTAAATACTAACACACATGACTTCACCTTCACTTGAATCCTCTTATTCCCAAAAAGCAAGGAATATCCGCTAAGCTAAGTCTTGTAGATTATAGTTTATATCTTTCCGTGATGTGAGATAACTGTCATGTGTGTGTATGTGATTTTTTACTTTGAAGTGTTTTTTAAGCTCCGTACTCTTCATTAGTTCATTTGAATCTAGTTATGAAGTAATGTATCTTATTAGGATTTAATATATTTTTGCAAGCGTACTCTGAAAAGTAAAAATTAATTTTGATTCTTATATGTTCAGTTTCACAGGTCAAAATATATTTGAAGGTTTACCAAGTGAGACTGCCTCATCTGGGATATGAGCATGTTAGACCTAGATTCTATATTTCAGTAAGTGAAGCAGAAAGCAAAATGTGGTCTATGTGGAAACTTAAAAATTAGAAGGTTAACAATATAATCATGGCACAGCTGAGAATTACCTGGTGCTAAGTATCCAATGGTTCCTTCAAAGGCTGACACCGTGGAAGAGCTGCTACTGTTAAAATCAATATCTAGAATTCTGGCTGTCCCAAAATCACTCACATGAACATTCCACTCCCCATCAAAAAGAACATTAGATGGCTTTAGATCACAGTGGACTATCGGGAAATCATAACCTGAATGCAAGTAAACCAAACCCCTTGCAATTGAGACTAAAACATCAATCCTCTCAGATAGAGTCCATCGTGCTTGATCTATCACTGAATCATGTATAATGGTCTCCAAGCTACCATTTTCCATGTATTCTAGAACTATTGCCTTCACCTTCGAACTCTCCCATGCATAACCAATTAGCTTCACCAAATTTCTGTGTTTCAGTTTACCAAGTGTCTTAAGTTCTCTGTTGAAGCTTTTTTCAGTTGTCATAGCAAACTGATGCACCTTCAAATTCTTTATCGCTATTAGCTGTCCGTCTGGCAGTATACCCTTGTATACAGTGCTCATGCTACTTGATCCCAATATGTTATCATCATTAAAGTGATTAGTAGCATCTTCCAATTCCTTTGGATGAAACCTCTTGAGAATTGATTTTGAAGTGTAAACTGGTGCTTCACCTTCAAGCTCCTTTGTTCTATTTTTTTTCATGCATCTACGAAACATTGGAATTGCTAATAGAAAAAGCATTAGTAAACCAAAAGATCCTAGAGAAACAAGAATTATCACGGTCTTTCTGGATAAACCGCCTTTTGATTTCTTCTGGTCAATGCATGGCTGAAGATATTTGCCTCCACAAAGGGATGGATTTCCTTGCAAACTGCTTACACTTATGTTTCTAAATGCACCAGTCTCTGGAACATTTCCTTCAAGTTTATTGAAAGAAAGGTTGAGATAGTTCAAGGTAGATATATTGGAATACTTTTCAGGTATAATACCTGTGAACTTGTTGTGAGAAAGATCAACGGAGCTAAGATTCTTTAGAATTGCCAAATCTTCGGGTAGTGGTCCATCCAACTGGTTTCTTGAGAGATTCAGGGTGGTAAGGACAGTGAGCTGAGTGAAAGTGTCTGCTGGAATTCGACCAGATAGTTTATTATTTGACAGATCAAGTGTGAACAAATTTCTGCAGCCTTTGAATGCAGAAATACTTCCTGAGAGATTGGTATTTGAGATGTCGATGGATTGTACCACTTGTAGCATTCCCATCTCAGCTGGAATTGTCCCAGAAAATAAATTGTATGAAAGGTTGAGGTATGTTGACATTGTTCTCATGCTTGAAATTACTGTTCCTGGAATGGATCCTGTGAGATTGTTATATGAGAGATCCAAGGTCATCATCTTGTTCAGTTTTACCATGCTTTTAGGGATTGACCCAGAAAGCTTGTTTTCACTGAGATCCAAGTGTGACAGTTGCTCGAGTTTCGAAAGAGCATCCGGGATGGGTCCTGTGAACTTGTTATTGTTCAACAATAGCACATATAGGTTTTTGAGCTCAAAAATGCTCCTTGGAAGTAAACCTTCTAGAAGGTTATTTTGCAGTGCAAGGCCTTGGAGAATGGTGAGCTTTGACAGTTCTGGAGGAACTATGCCTGAGAATTTGTTTGTGTGGAGGGATAGTGCAAGCAGTTCACTAAGATTCCCAATTTCTTTTGGAATTCTTCCCGTAAATGAATTTGTGCTAAGAAGCAGAGTTTTGAGATTGTTTAGGCTTCCAATGCTTGGTTTTAAAAAACCAGTGAAATTATTTCCACTTAAGATTAGTTTGCTCAGACCTCTGCACTCAAAGAGGTCATCGGGAATGTCTCCAAACATCTGACTATTTTCTACACTAAAGATTGTGAGATTTTGCAACTTACTTAGACCACGGGGAATTTTTCCAGTCAGATCATTAGTAGACAAACCTATGCTAAGAAGTTGTGTGCAGTTGGTGATACTGGGAGGAATTATTCCTTCTAGAATATTATCGTTTAAGGATAAGTTCTTTAAATTGTGTAATTCCCCAATATTTGATGGTAACGATCCTGTTAGGAGATTGTAGCCCATGGACACATAAGTTAGATTCGTCAGATTTGTTATTGACGAAGGAATTTCCCCGGTAAACATATTGTTATGTAGCATCAGTACTTGCAATGATGCCAAAGAATCAATCTTGGAAGGTATGCTTCCCCTTAATTCATTATGTGAAAGTTGCAGATTGATTAATGATTTTAGCTGGAGAAATGAGAGAGGAAATGTAGAATTTAACTCATTATCATATAACCGTAAGGCCTGCAAACTTGACAAATTTCCAAGAGCAATCGGAATTGCTCCAGTGAGATGATTGCCATATAAGTTTAGCAAGACAAGTTTGGTACACTGGCCTAATTCTTTTGGAATTTCCCCAGTGAGAGAATTGGAAAATAACTGAAGTGTTTGTAACTTTAGTAAGTATCCTACGTCTGACGGAATTGAACCAGATAACTTGTTCTCACTCAGGTCAAGATCTTGAATCTCTGTAAGTCTACCAATTGAAGCAGGTATTGAACCTGTTAAACTATTATCATAAGCTATAAATATCTGTAGATTAACCAAATTACCCATGTTAGATGGGATTTCACCAGTGAGATTGTTAAAGATTAGGCCAAGTGCCAACAGTGATGTGCAGTTGGTTAAACTTTCTGGAATGCTCCCACTCAATAAATTGTTTCCAAAATCTGCAGACTGTAGATTTTTTAGGTTTCCTAGCTCTGGTGGGATTGACCCCGAGAGTAAATTTTGATAAAAGATAAGATCAGTAAGCTGTGAGCAAAAGCCTAGTTGTGAAGGAATATGACCAGTGAATGAATTTAAAGTAAGATCAAGAACCTGCAGACTAGTAAGATTTCCAAGGAATGGACTGACTGAGCCCTCAAGCTGCATTTCAACAAGGGAAATCGCGAGGACTCGTTTCAATGAAGGTTGACACTTGATTCCAGTCCAGTTGCAGTGATGGTTGGAGTCATTCCAGTCCTGAAGAGCACCAAGTGGATCCTTCGTAACCGAATTCTTGAATGCTTTCAATGCTTGAATCTCTACTTCCAAGCCTGGTTCTGCAGTGAATACAGTCTCAACTAGTACTAAAAAAACAAGAAGTGCTATAAAGCTAGCTTTTTGTAAGAGTGTCACCATTGCTATACTTGTGTTGAAATAAACTGGTAATGAGCTATGTATAAATAATGTTTTCTATAACACGTGCAATTTCAGTTCACAGACTATTCTTGATTTCTTTCTAGAAATGATTACATATATATTCTTTGAACAGTCAAATAGTGTATTTAACATGTTTAAAATAACAGACCCCGAGTGTATGACTTGTAGTAACTTTCTAGTGTGAAAAGGATCATGCCATAATATAGCAATCTTAAAGATCATGATTATAGCGATTCTGTATATCTGTAACTTGAGATTGTACTTAATTATAGTCTTTAATTAATCCTTTTACAAGATAACTATAATTAGAACAATGCTTAATGCAGCACCACTTGTTTGTATAAGTTAAGTATAAGAGCATCTCCTAGCAATAATATCCTAGGTGGCACAATTTTTAGGAATTGATGCACTCCAATTGCATTATCATGGAGAACGAGAATAGAGAATTAATATAATTTATCTATATGTTTAGTATGTGGGGCTTTTAGTTTATTAAATAAGTAGTTTATCTATAATAAGCCCAATCGTTAACGGGTCATAATAGTCCATTAGGTTATTTGATTATATTTTCAATTCTCTAAGTATTATAATCCTCACATATTAAATTAGACTTGATTATTGATAATATCTTTGAATATTAAATTGAGTCTTTTTTATGGGTTGTGATCCATAGTTTTTCTCCCTTCTGCGGTTGAGAGTGTTCTACGGTTCATTCACCCAAGTTATATCTATTATTGTATCTATTATCATATTTATATCATATATCATCACTTTCAAGTTGTCCTGCATCAAAATGATATCAAGAACTTAGGTTTCTTCATCAATTTCTTAATTGTTGGGAGATCTTGGATTTCGAAAAAAAAAATATTGTTCATTGAGTTATTATTCATTGCTGGGAAAGTACCGTTCATCGTCGGGATACTGTTCACATTGGAGCTACTGTTCATCAAAGGCAAATCTGGGCAGAAGAAAAGAAAAAAGGGTTACTAATTTTCTAGAGGCTGCTGTGTAAAAGAAAATCTGGTAGCCCTAAATTTTATCTTTATAATTGGTGCACAATTGCAGTTTAGTACTCTAGAATTTTCAGAAATTTCAGATCTGGTTCCTGCCTTTCTAGAAATTGTCAAACTAGTCCCTGAACTTTCCAAATATTACAAACTGCTCCCTCAGCTTGGCAGAATTACAAAACAGCCCCTCATAGTTTCAGAAAATTACTCAACAGTACATGTACTTCTAAAATTTGATAGTTTTAACCCCTGCAATTTCTGATTTTGATATTTCAGCCCTTTAAACTTTATAATTTATCAAGATCAGCCCCCTTTTATCCTTGTTTAAGCCATGTCTGCTTACATCAAACTTCAAATTGAGAGTGTAGAATATAATATTTATATTCTTGATAAAGAATGCAATGAGTTACACTACGAAGTTTATGAATGCTATCACCGACACAAGTTGTTTGAGTATCAGCTTACATTGAAGGTGTTAGACAGTCAATATGATGAACTTGAAATCTTGAAAAAGAAGTATAAACTTGAATTGAGGAAAGAAAGGGATGCACGTGAATTTGAGGAACTAAAGAGTGCAATTAAGGAGGTAAAAAGGGATCTTGTGACTCTTACATCTCAGGTTCACCATCTTATAGATTTGGAGAATTCAAAAAATGCAAAGAACAAGAAATTGCAATGGAAAATGAGCATCTTGAAGACACCAATACGGAAAATCCAATTGAGGAGGTGAAACAAGTTGAAGATATAAAGATTGTGAGTGAGGATCAGGTAGAAACAATCAAGCCACAACCTGGTTGTTTTCAAATTGTCGAGGAATATTTTGTGGAAAGTGTTTAAACTGTACGAGGCAAAATGACTTATGGTGATATTATTGAGGTTGAGCATATCGACTTCATCATTCCAGAATACATGATTAAGCCTCCTTCACTTGCAAGCTAGTTTTCAAGGTTCTTTGCGCCTGAGTTGATTCTTTTGAAGAAGTGCAAACAGTTTTTCTTCATTCTAGTCCAGTTATGCATGGTTCTTGATTTCTACAAAACTTGTGGTTGAATTTTTTCTAACAAGGGGAGAATGATGGGGAACGAGAATAGAGAATTAATATATATACTATTAATTAGATTATATTTGTTTAGTATAGAGATAAATAGTATATTTATCTATATATTTATATGTGGGGCTTTTAGTTTATTAAATAAGTAACTTATCTATAATAAGCCCAATTATTAACGAGTCATAGTCCATTAGGTTATTTGATTAAGTTTTCTATTCTCTATATAAATATTGTAATCTCCACATATTAAATTAGACTTGATTATTGAATTGGATCTCTTTTATGGGTTATGATCCATACCTTTTCTCCCTTCTGCGGTTGGGAAACCCTTGGAATAGTGGGTGTTCTGCAATTCATTCACCCAAGTTATATCTATTATTGTATCTATTATCATATTTATATCATGTATCATCACTTTCAAGTTGTCATGCATCACATTTTGTAAAAGAAAACCGTTAGCAAAAAATTTAGATAACCGCCTATGGATAGCTATATATAGCCAATGTCTAAAACCGGGTAGCAAAAAATATATAGACAATGTTATAGCCAATACCATTAAAGTTCTAGAACTTTTTAGTTATCTATCTTTTAACCATTATTATAGCTAACCAATATAACCAATGCCTTGGAGATCTCTAAGTAAACTTATATATACAAGAGAAATGTTAGGTATCCCAAAAATTATTTCAAATGCTGAGTTGTCACGTATATAATCGGTAACTTTCTAATACGTATATAATCGGTAACTTTTTTAATAATAATATGAGATCTCGTATATATACATATGCGTCTATGAATTTAAATATGACATATATGTTATTTTTGGGTACGTACAAACACCTTAATTTAGTCCTAAGAAAACTATTAAAGTCAAGTATTAAATCCACAATACAAGGATTGAGTTTTTGCATTACTCTTGAGTAAATAAATTGTGTCAACTACACACATGCCACTTTGTCAGCATAGAATTTTATTGGCATTCTTTAATTTTCTCAATGGACGCATACATACTAAAACTACATGCATAGAATTTTATAAAATAATAATTTTTAATTATTAGTCAAAGTTTGGTCAATTTGAATACAAAAAGTTAAACATGACAGATAAATTGGGACGGAGAGAGTAAATAATTGGGTTTATAACTTTATAAATAAGTATATATTCTAACAAATCTCAAATCTCGGGATGAACAATAGTCGAATCAGACTCCCGGATAACAGAGATAAGCTCCTACCTCCTACCTCCTACGGTGAATTCTTAGATCCGGACAGCATCACGGGTTCAAGAACGAATGAATCCATATATAAAAACAAAACCTGTGAATAATAAACACTATATTGTGCACCAAACGCATGCAGCATTAGAAAAATGATGGTGCCGAGATAAATATAAAATATATATTACATGCAAGTTGTAAAGACAAGATAACAAGTAGAAGAGTCTACAAGCTAATACATTGATTGGATAACTGGTGGAACGGAAATGAATCGCCTGAAGTATCTACAGTGATAATATATACAGCACTACAAATTTGTGGGCTCAAATTTTCGGATCACTTGCACTATGTATATAGTATATATCATGACAATGGACCTAATAATAATTTATATTGGGTTGTCAAAATATATGTAACCTAGTGTAGTGTATAATTTGATAAGTAAACAAATTTAATCTATGCCTTGCAAGTAAAGCACTATAATTATTAACTTGCTCTGTCACACTTAACATGTGTCTTACTCTGCAAATATGTCATCCTACCATCCTCATTGTTAGAGGTTTATAAATTATAATAGACAAGACACTCATTTGCAGGTAATAGAGGCTAAGTTCTTCAGTAAAATTCATAAGATTTGCACAGAGTAACGGAAACAATATATGTGTTTGAGTTGATTTATATTGTGTTATGTCTATTTATACAGTATATCCTACCATGCTAGGTATATTCTCTTTGCCTCATATATATTAGTACTATGTATACCTCTCTTTTTTAATGTTGATTATTTAACAATTTCATGTCAGTAAAAAATGCAGATACATCAAGCTTATGATAGGGTGGTACCCTGATTATATCTTGTTACTCTTGCTTCATTGGCTCACAATATTGTGTAAATCTGTGGAAATGTTACACTACTTTGGTCTAAAAAGATAATGCTACAACATTTTGATTTGAATTTTCATACTGTGTTTTATGATAATGAAATCATTTGATGTTGAAAGCCATGAACTTGCAACCACTCACATAAGTGGTCATGATTCATACACTTGTTTGAGGACATCAAAGTCACACAATGATACACATAATAAATCCACAAGTGGATAGTTTACTTGGAAATATAGAATGCAGTCCCTAATATATCATTAACCAATGAGAAAACAGCAATAGATCTCCAAAGATAACGACCCATAATCTCCGATTCATATATATATGCCATCTTACAAAGCATTGAAGTACTCAATCTCACAACAATCTCTACAAAACACTTCCTTGAAGTAGTACATTTTTAGCTCAAATTTGCAATGGCTGCTTCAACAATGGCCCTCTCTTCTCCCTCTTTTGCTGGGAAGGCAGTGCAAGTAGCACCATCTTCATCTGAGCTCTTTGGAAATGGAAGAGTTTCTATGAGAAAGACTGTTAAGAAAGTCACAGTTTCTGACAGCCCATGGTACGGCCCAGACAGAGTCAAGTACTTAGGCCCATTCTCTGGTGAAGCTCCATCTTACCTCACTGGTGAATTCCCTGGCGACTATGGTTGGGACACTGCTGGACTCTCTGCTGATCCCGAGACCTTTGCCAAGAACCGTGAGCTTGAAGTCATCCACTCCAGATGGGCCATGCTTGGAACTCTTGGCTGTGTTTTCCCGGAGCTCTTGGCCCGTAATGGTGTCAAGTTTGGCGAAGCAGTGTGGTTTAAAGCTGGATCACAAATCTTCAGCGAGGGTGGACTTGATTACTTGGGCAATCCAAGTTTGGTCCATGCACAAAGCATCTTGGCCATCTGGGCTACCCAAGTTATTCTGATGGGTGCTGTTGAGGGATACCGTGTTGCAGGTGGACCACTTGGTGAGATCGTAGACCCACTTTACCCTGGAGGAAGTTTCGACCCATTAGGCCTTGCTGAAGACCCTGAAGCATTTGCTGAACTTAAGGTAAAAGAGCTGAAGAATGGAAGACTAGCCATGTTCTCCATGTTCGGGTTCTTCGTTCAGGCCATCGTCACAGGAAAGGGTCCATTGGAGAACCTTGCTGACCACCTTGCTGATCCAGTTAACAACAATGCTTGGGCCTTTGCCACCAACTTTGTTCCCGGAAAATGAGAAGTGCAAATTTGAGTTTCGAGACCATGTCACCATGTGTAATGAAAATTTTCTCTATTTTTTTGTCATTATGTGAGAGTTGTGTGATGTAAATAGGAGCATCTAAATTCTAATAAATCAAAGTTTTATCTGTTAAATGTACCAAGTAACCATTACCATTATAGTACTACAGCCTTTTGCTCATTATCCCTGTGTTCTCTTTCCTGTCAACTGTTGCCCACGAGTAATTGGTTCGCTAGTTCACTCCAACTACAAGACTTCAGTGGAAAATTATTTGTTGAAAATAAAATATAGGCGGATCATTGATTCTCACACAGAGGCAATTATGTGTTTATTTCTGGATTTTGTAACGTTGAAATGAATGTAACAAGAAGGCCCTCAATTTTTCATAAATGTATATGCTGTAAATGTTTCCTTGTTTAAAAACATCCATTTTATTTATATTCTATTATGATCCTTTATTACAGGAGCAAGCTAAGCAAATTTATAACCTCAGTAAGCTTGTAAATAGCGGTGACTTTTCAAAACTCTGGTCAATACAAGAAACTGTTCACCATATCAAAGCAGCAATGCCTCTGGACTCTGGTAATACTTTTACAACTTCAACAACTAATTATACGTTTTTAGATATTTATTAATCCATAAACATGCTAAATTTCAAGTCCACTTGTCTTTATAGAAACACGATACCATCTGAGTCCACTAACATTTCACTGTTGTATATCAGGCCACTAACACATACATCCTTAATCACCTTGCTGTTTCTATAACTAAATGGAAAGTTTCGTCTAACAACCTTCTATTTTCTTTGTACAAATTTAATTTGCAGATACTATAATTCTATACCACCAGTGTCCAAGGCGTTTGCTGTTACTTGTGTATGTTGGAGAAAGATATCAAAACACAGAAGAATACAGGCTAATATTCTTACTACACACTTAAAGAAGTAAAGATACAAAGTCTGTAGTATATATCAGACTTATTGAATAACTGCTACAACTGCTATCTAAAATACTGGAATGTGAAATAACTGAACATAAAACTAACACACATTTAACTGCCATCTACAACTGATACTAGATAATACAAGACATAAACAACTAATAATTTGAAGCTTATTCAAACACTCCCCCTGCTTCAAATTTTGTCACTCCCATATGCAAACGGAAGAACCGATGCTTTGCTTGAGACAAAGACTTTGTAAGAACATCTGCAACTTGATAATTTGTATTGCAATATTCCAAGACTATTTTTCCATCGATAACCAAGTCTCGAATGAAGTGGTAACGTATATCTATGTGTTTAGTCCTACGGAGAAATACTGGATTTCTTGTCATTGCGATGGTTGCTTTGTTGTCACAATATATAGCAGTTGCACTTTCTTGGACTTGAATAAAATCAGCTAGCAATCTGCGTAACCCAACAACTTGACAAGCTGCCGTTGTGACTGCAATATACTCTGCTTCTGAAGAAGACAATGCAACTACATCTTGCTTATTTGAACTCCATACTATAGCACCAGACCCTAGAGAAAACAAGTACCCAGATGTGCTTTTTCGGTCTTCTAAACATCCTGCCCTGTCACTATCTGAGAACCCAACTAACCTAAAATTTGACACTCTTGTGTACCAGATTCCCAGATCTACAGTTCCAGCAACATATCGTAAGATCCGCTTTGCTGCTCCATAATGATGCTGAGTAGGATTATGCATAAATCTAGAAATTACACTTACAGAAAATGCAAGATCAGGCCTAGTATGACACAGATAATTTAGACCTCCGACAATACTACGATAACGTCTTGCATCTGTCATTCCAGTACCATCTTCAGCCACCAACTTCTCACTAACATTCATGGGTGTAGAGGCTTGTTTACAGTTCAACATATTAAATTTTTTCAACAAATCAGTAGCATATTTTTTTTGAGAAATGAAAATGCCATCTGACTTCTGGATTACCTCAAGCCCAAGAAAATATCGTAATGAACCCAAGTCTGACATTTCAAACTTCTCCATCATGCAAGCTTTAAAATTTTCAACAATAGCTTCATTGGACCCCATATACATCATATCATCAACATACACACACACAAATAGAAAATCAGAATTACCTTGCCTTTTTACGTATAGAGTTGGCTCACTTGGACTTCTTTCAAATCCTATCTCAAGAAAATATGAATCCAGCTTACTATACCAAGTTCGTGGGGATTGCTTTAAACCATATAATGCCTTTATTAGCTTGTAAACCTTATACTCTGCATCACTCACAATAAATCCATCTGGTTGAGAAACATACACTTCTTCATTTAATTCGCCATTCAGAAAAGCAGATTTGACATCAAAAATGATAAACAGGCCATTGAAGTTGTGCTGCTAAAGCAAGAAATGTTCTTACTGTCTCAAAGCGTGCAACAGGAGAGAACGTTTCATCAAAATCAACACCTTGCTTTTGTGCATATCCCTTAGTAACTAATCGAGCTTTGTACTTCTGAACCTCTCCATCTGCATTAAACTTTGTACGGTACACCCATTTTAAGCCAATGACATTTTTTCCTTCCGGTAAATCTACCAGTTCCCATGTTTCATTTCGTTGAATCGCTAACATCTCCTCAGCCATTGCGTTCTGCCAAATCTCGCTACTTGCAGCATCTTCATAATTCACAGGGTCTGAAACATATAAGGCAAAATTACACGAAGCATAGATATCCTTAAGTGATTTGAATCGTTGAGAAGATGTATCTGAAGAGCTCGTGTTATTGTTGCTGCCTTGAGTTGATGGTTCTGATGGCTCCGAAAATTCTGATTCATTTAACTGTTCAGCAACAGGTGCATCAATTTGAGTAATCACATGAATCGGTGTTTCTTTATTGCTAGTATCCCAATTCCAAGTCTCATTTTCATTAAATTTGACATCCCTACTAATGATTACCTTGCCACTTAATGGATTATACAATATATATGCCTTGGACTGAATACTATAACCAATAAAAATGCACTTTATTGATTTTTTTATCAAGTTTCTCACGAGTGTTTGATGTATCCAAGACATAAGATATGCAATCAAATACTTTCAAGTGACTTACTCGTGGTTTCCTTTCTTTCCAAACCTCGTAAGGAGTCCTATTGAAGACGGCCTTTGTCGGAGAGATATTAATTAAATATACTGAAGTTGCTACAGCCTCCGCCCAGAATTGTTTAGGAAGCCCTGTAGCTGTCATCATACTCCTTGCCATTTCAACAACGGTTCTATTTTTGCGCTCTACCACTCCGTTTTGTTGGGGGGTATGCGGTGCAATAAGCTCTCTATGAATCCCATACAATTCACAATAGCTATTAAAAGCATTAGAAGTAAATTCACTGCCTCTATCAGTACGAAGCACCTTAATACTTTGTCCAAACTCATTTTCAACCAATGCTTTGAAAATCTTAAAATTTTCAAAAGTTTCTGATTTGGACTTTAAGAAATACACCCAACTGAAACGACTGTAATCATCAGTAAACAATAGAAAATATTTACTACCACCAGAAGACTCCACACTCATAGGACCACACAAATCAGCATGCACAATTTCAAGACAATTTGAAGCTCTATATGACTTATTTACAGGAAAAGAGTTTCTACGGTGTTTTCCATAAACACAACCTTCACAGAAACTTAGATCACCAAGCTTGGGTAATCCCACAACCATGTTCTTCCTTGTCAACAATTTCATATCTTTCTCATTCAAGTGCCCATAACGTAAATGCCACAATTTTGTATCATCAGATTTAGCAACCAAAGCACAATTTTTCACATCACTGACATTTAACGGAAACATATTATTTTTTGCCATTGGTATGCTAACTACAAGTCTACCAGATTTCTTGTCATGGATTGAGCAACAGTCATTATCAAACAAAACAAAGTAACCACTTTCCAATAATTGTCCAACACTTAATAAATTATGTACAAGATTTGGAACATATTGAACATTGTTAAGAAATTTCACATTGCCATCAGCGGTTTTGATTCCAATAGTCCCTTTTCCTTCAACTCGCATGAGTTTGTTGTCACCAATATGAACTTCACTCTTTTTTGATTCATCCAAATCTGTGAACATCATTTTCATGCCACACATATGGTTTAAACATCCACTATCGATAAACCAAAATCCATCATTAGTAACTTGAGTAGGAGCCTGCATCACAAATAATTTTGTTTCATTCTCAACATTCTTGGCAAGATTGACTTGCTTCTCATTTCTCTGTTTGGTCTAACATCCAGCCTCATTGTGCCCAAATTTATTGCAATAATGACACTGTATTGAACCTTTATGTTGATGATTAATAAACCGGCCACGTCCTCTGCCAACACCGCGATCTCTACCACGAAAGTTGCTCCTTCCATGTCCACGACCTCCAAAGTTTTCTAATCTTCCCTTAAAGGATGACTCTTCTTTTGCTTGGAAAGCCTTTTCCTCCGTCTTGGTACTAGATTTTTTAAGTCTGGCTTCATGCGCTAATAGAGAACCCATTAATTCATCAAAGGTGTATGTTGATAAATCCTTTGATTCTTCTATTGCAGGAACTACATGATTGAAACTTTCATTTAAAGTTCTCAAAACTTTACACACTACAATCTCATTACTAATGTCTTCTCCATATGACCTCATCTGACTAACAATTTCAGTCACTCTAGACAAATAAGTTTGAACAGATTCATTTTCTCCCATGACCAATTCAGCAAAAGAAACCCGAAGTGTTTGTAACCGTACCTTAATCACTCTTTGATCACCTAAATACTCCTGCTTAAGTATCTCCCATGCTCCATGTGCACTGGTGGCTAGCTAATGAAATTCGAGGAAAAATATTATCATCTAACGCTGATTGAATAAAGAACAACGCTCTTGCATCTTTCTTGCGGTTCTCTCTCAATTGTTGATCGGGCATTGCCAATGCCGGATTAGGTTCATCATAACCGTTCTCCACCAAATCCCATAACTCCTGGGACTTGAACACAGTCTTCATTTTAAGACTCCAGAGATGATATTTTTCCCCTTTAAATGGAGGGATCGAAGGTTGGATCGAAGAACTTCCGCTGCTAGCCATGTGTTTTATATTTTATGTAAACTGGTGCTTTGATTCATTCCGGATGTATTCACTTTCGTTTTACTTTTGATGGCTTTGATACCAATTTTGTTGGAGAAAGATATCAAAACACAGAAGAATACAGGCTAATATTCTTACTACACACTTAAAGAAGTAAAGATACAAAGTCTGTAGTATATATCATAGTATATATCAGACTTATTGAATAACTGCTACAACTGCTCTAATTGCTATCTAAAATACTGGAATGTGAAATAACTGAACATAAAACTAACACACATTTAACTGCCATCTACAACTGATACTAGATAATACAAGACATAAACAACTAATAATTTGAAGCTTATTCAAACAGTGTAATGGTCTCTGGGGCACATTATCTTGGTCTCCTCAGTGCCCGGACCATATCTCTGACATCTTATGCGGATGTGTTTATGCGATTTCAGGTACCTATTGATGTCTCTTCGTTTTGGTATCAAGAGGTTTGTGATGCTTGTATGTGTGGGTATCAGAGCGAGGGCTTCTGTCAGAACCAATTTGCGTTTAGAAAGTTGTACAGATTAATGTGTGAGCGTGCACTAATGACATGAAGCACTAATTACGTAATTTTTATGTATACAGGTGTGGAGGCTCATTACAAACTTCTTTTTCCTTGGTCCGTATTCATTCTGTCTTGCTTTTCACCTCTTGATTATGTAAGGAAAAAAAATTAGAATCCATCATTACTACTATAAATTATCCCTTAAATATTGACTCTATAGTAATTTGTTACGTACGTAAATTCGTATTTTCTAACATTTGGGTATATGAATATATCTAGATTACGAAACGGAGTTCAGTTAGAAAGAGGACAGCAGATTATGCATGGATGTTCATATTTGGTGCTTTCTCACCGCTGATAATGGCAGCTATTCCATTTTTACGATCCCGTTTCTTGGGTGCTTCCTTGGTTTTCATGATAGTCTATATTTGGGGACGGGAATTTGCAAATGCTCGTGTGAATATACATGGACTTTTCGAGTTGAAGGTATGTATACACATACATGCAATATTTTGTTAACAAGTGATTTTTCAACTATGTCGTAAATCATGTCTAAGATATTGATTCATTCACGTCGAACACAGGGGTTCTACTTTCCTTGGTATATGTTTCTCGTAGATGTGCTGCTTGGGAATCCATTAATGCCAGACTTAATGGGAATGGCAGCAGGACATTTGTATTACTTCTTAACAGTAATTTATCCCCTTGCTGGTGGAAGAAACTTCTGCACCACTCCCTATTGGGTGTATCCTTTTAATTACTACTTTTTTTTTTACTTTGCTAATTTTACATTCAATAATTACTTTGTCACTAAAATATATATCTAATTAAAGCAAGCAATTTAGTTTAGGCATGCATGTATATGTGTTGGATGTTCTTTATTAACCCTTTAATTATAAAAATAGTCACAAGCTAAAGTTCTTTTCGAGAAGAGAAAGAAAAACAGATTGTGTTTCTTGACATCGAAATTTACTTCTCATTTTTCGAGTTGGAGAGCCTTAGAAGTTAGACTTCCCGGTTCCCATTGTAATTTCTCTTTCTCCGTTTCAAGAACAGGGACCACTCTACTTTTTTTCCTAGTTAATTATTCCATTTGTGCATTAGGTTTGGGCTTCCAAATGAAATGAAAGATTCTATACCAGCCGCAGTAAAGTCCCCTTGAACCATGAAGAAAATTGCATGGCCATCTTAGTTCAAGAAATCATCAGGGCTGATTACGCCTTTGTAATTCACATGAAGAATACATTATCAGGTGGTGCCTCAGAGATATATACCGAGGTAAAACACTAAATTTTTGAGTTTTTCATAGATAAGGCTGTTAAATTGTTAATTTTGATGCAGAATCAGGTCGTCAGAGGCTTGGGGATACTCTGGTAGGTGTCTCATAATGTAAGGGTATTTCAGATCATCCTTCTCATCAAAATGATACATTACAGATAAAACCATTTTTGTCGGAAGGCTTGAATTCTGCTTAGCACACTGCACCCAACAGTTTAAGATGACATGCTAACTACAATCTTTCAAGAAGTCATAGAAGTTCAATTTTGCTTTTACTGAAATAGAATTCAATAGATAATTACCTTGGTAGATATTTAACAAACTATGGTTAAACATTACCCATTATTTCCATAAACTTGTTTAATGCATTATGTGTCTCAGAAGTGACGATTCTACAGCTTGCCAATGGACAAAGCACCGGAAGTTGTACTAGACTATTCAAATGATCCATTGGTGGTAGACAGAGTTTTTTAAGCCTCTTTATTCTCAAGAATTGTAGAGGCAGGTAAATGATTGAAGGCTTCTTCGGCTGTGCCCAGAAGTACATTGGAGTTGCCAAAAGTGGAGATGTTCATGTTGTCCAAAGCAGGCGCAGTCTAGAATTCACATTATGCTACTGGTCACACGTTCGACAGGAAACTGCTTTTTGTTCACAAGTTACCATATAACGGCTAAATAAAGAAGAATATAATGATTATTTACTGAATATTTTGATTTTTTAATAAGGGTAAGTTATTTAACATCAACTTATCCCGCTAATTGTTCACAGTTTCCCTCAGGTTGATGCATAGATATTGATCGTACCCAGCTTGTTTAGCAGCAACCCCTTCTAATTGAGAAGAAGAAATATTATGCAACATAAGAAAGTTCAGCTTTAAAATATAAGAACATAAAAGAGATGATATAGGAGAAAATAACACATAAACACAAGAAAATTTATTCCTTTGGCTATTAGTACCAGCTTATTAATTATTACTCACATCATCGACAACTCAGGGCCCATTGATGCAAAAAAAAATATTCAGAATATGCAGGAGGGGATGTAGTTTATTGTTTTTAAAATTGAATCTTACTGATTAATGACACATTTAAATGCTTGTATTGACATGTGTATGAAAAATATCAAGAAGGATTAAACAAGAATGAAGTAGATTCAAACTAAAATAAAAATACTAAATTCAAAGAAGGTAAACACTAAGTTGCATTCTTTTTACAATAAAGAATAATAGAGGAGAAAAGAAAGTTAATAATATATATCTGACACAATCTAGGGAAAGCTGCAGATAAATGAATTTTGTTGCTTCTTGTTGTTGGAAAAATCTTGCTCGGGATAACTACGATTCTTCCTCTTTCCGAGTGAATTGTTTCGGCCTCCTTCAAGCTGTTGTTGCTGCTGGCCATAATAATAATCAAAGTTCTCTGCCAGATGACTAATATATGCCATTCTTTCACTTTGGTGCTGCTCTTCAAGTAATACTACTTGCTCCTGCTCCTCTTCAACTAAACCATGGCTATCATTTGCAAGGAGAGGGCGGTAACTTTGCGTGTCTTTTGCCTCTTCATAATCCTTACGAGGTTTAAGAAGAGTATCAGAAGCAAGATATGTATCTAATGTGTCACTCCGATTATCTTTCATTTTTTGTGGTTGTGAAAGTTCATTGATCATGTTTTCTTCGGAAAGCTCTTGAATTGGGAACTGATTCACTATATTGTCGTCTCTTTCCTCTTGTTGTGATTCCAAAATTTGGTTCAGTGTCTCCGCGTAAGACCCCCAATATTCTTGGTCCAACACTTGAACATGATTTTCGTGGTTTTGACGAGTAAACTCCTGGAGTGCTACATCCGAATGAAGAATATTGTTTTCGATAAACTCCTCGTAATTATGCAGGGATTCTTGTTCATCAACCACATGTTTCTCACAACCATCCTCCTCTTTCGTAATCTTGCAAATAGCATAGCTGCAGTCGTTTGGGTGCAAACTATATTCGTGCATAGTCCAATTTCCACGAGTATGATTAATCTTCTTATCAACATCTTCTACTTTAAACGTAAGGAGCCTGTCGAATCCAATACAATCCCCTTGCTCATTCAACACCGGATTTTTATTCTGGCCAGTCCAAGTACCACAACCAGCTTTTCGCAACACACGTTGCCCCTTGTTTTTTAACATCGTAAACACATACATCACTTTCTTGATTTTCTTATGCACATGATTCTTTTTTGATGATTCGGTTGAGAGAACCCAACGAGAATCATCACTTTTAAAAATCTCCCAAGGAGTGGAATGCTCCTCGTACATATTCTTATAGGCTATCATGTGTCTGCATGGCAGCTTCTTCCCCTCGATCATCAATTTCAGATAAGTTTCACAAATTTGTTGGCCTGATGGTACAAACTTAAAACCCTTGTCCGCATATTCAAGTATACAAAATTCGCTGCACTTCTCCATCGTCGTTTGTATGTGCATTAAAACCTTAATATATGTGTATATTAAAATCCTTCAAGACGACGAAGAGAGAAGTGAAGGCGGGGAAAATTATATGATGAAAATATAGAGTGTAGTTTGTAGGTATGTATACGTGTGTGTGTATAGTTGCAGGTGTTTGTGAGTTAATGGAAGATGAAAATTCAAACCAGGTAATAGTAATATATAGGTCAACCTACCGACATTTTATCGTTGGGCTTAATTTGTTTGTTACATAAGGCTCGATACAAGCCCAATAACTATGCCCAACAATATTTGTCAATAATTTATTACTTATTTTCAAAAAATTAAATAATCTTTTTCCCAGCATTTATACAATCTACTATATATTAGTACAATCTCTTATCTATAGTGATAATATGTGTGCGCGTTAAGTGTGTCCTTTAAATATACGTTATTACATATTTTGATAAATTGTAATTATTTTAAGGAATATTCTCTATGCCATTATACAATTGACATCATTGCTCGTATTTCCGGGACTAGATAACCTAGTATAAATATTCATATATTTTTTAACACAAAGCAAACTTTTTTTTGGTTTAAGTTAATATTTCTTCATGAACTCTGATTTAATTTTATGATGTTGGTATTAGTTCGGGGGGGACTTATATACATTGCATAAACATATTTACTTGATTTATAAAAATTGATAGAAAAAATAATTATTTTATTAATTACAGCAAATAAAAATAAAAATTTATGTATGCCAACCAATTTTAACGATTAGAAGAATACAATGTTTTACAAATGAATAACCAGCTTATGTAACATATTTCTTTTTTGTTATCATATTTAAATTGTGTACTACAATTGTGGAAATTTTACACTACTTTGGTCTAATAACTACGTAAATTTACATGACCAAACTATATATCTATCTTGTTGTAATATACTAGCTATAATTGTAAAGGAACTTCACTAACTTTGAAGAAAGAGCAAGAGACTGAGAGCAAATGCATTGTTCGATGCGAATTTTTCATTCACAAATACATGTTATTTATAGCAAATGAAAGGGAACAAGTAATTAATATGAAGGTAAAATTTCTACTCCTAGATGCTAGCCATACTATTACAGTTTTGACAAAAATAGAAATCAGTTTACAACACTCCCCTTAATTGTCATTTAGTATGGATCATAGATTGCCTCGTCAAAACCTTGTCAAAGAAAAACTCGGTGGGATAAATATTAGATTCAATATAACTTGTCATATAATTTATCAGATTCAACAAAATTCCACATGTTTAATTTTTGTATGAACGATAGGAACAACTTGATTGAAGCAGTTGCAGATGCATTTGAACCCCACATCCCAGTTGACTGTATATATAATATGAATCCCTAGAACCAAATTTCAGCCCTCATTAACCCTCATTAAAGCTAATTATAGCAGTAAATTAGAAAAATAGAGCAATAAAGCAACTGTAGCAGCAAATGACAAATATGAGTAGTAAAAGAACATAATTAAGATACTAGTAAACATAAATCCCCCAATATGAGTATAAACCCTAATTTTAAATTATCAAAAAAATTTTGTTACAAAAAATACCCTAGTTAAGATAGTGGGATCTAGGTTTGGTTGTCTTCAACTACTTCACGGATTTGAGATGAAGAAGCTCTAAACAGAGATGACCCGGATGAGATTTGACATAAATTAGAAAGCTTTAAACACAGATGAGATAAGACATAGATGAGATGTAGAAGGGTTGAAGAAATTTAGATGAGATGTAGAAGAAATTTAGCTTTAAATATAGTGATTTAATTTTGAAGAAGGGAGGAGTGATTTGGTTTTGATTTTGAAGAAGGGATGAATGAGTTGAAGTTCAGACATAGATGCTCCCGACAAAGTTTTTGCAATGAGTGCGTGCTTTTTGAAATTAATAGATAAGATAATATTTTGTGATGGAAAAATTTGAAAAAAGCTTAATATCACACAACGGTTTTTAACCGTTGTCTTATACACACAACGGTTTATATAATACACAACAACCGTTGTAGGATAAACTTTACCATAAGGGTCTACCAAGAAAACCATTGTATATTATACACAACGGTTTATATTAATAGGGGATCGTTGTAGTAAAAGTTTAACCGTAACGGAATTTGTGAAAAGACTATTGTCTAGATCACATAACGTTTTTTAACAAAAAACCGTTATCTCTATTGCTTTAATTTTTTTGTTATTATACAAATTATATTTAAAACTGCGTCAACTAATTACTATTTAACTTATGACTCAGTCTAGAATTTGTATGTTACAAACATGTAATTAAAAATCATATTTAATTGTTTCATTTTATTTATGTTAAGATACGATATTTAGGATATATTTACATAATATTATTGTAGAACTTGGTTTCCACGAAATTAAGGTTTAATGTTAATAACAACAATGTCATATGTTACAAGTCACAAAACCGACGTCAACTAATTCGGATTTAACTTATGATTCAGTCTAGTATTTATATGTTACAAATGTATATTCGGCAATCTCATTTAATTATATAGTTTTATTTATGTTAAAATACTATATTTAGGATATATTTACGTTATAGTTTTATTTATGTTAAAATACGATATTTAGGATATATTTACGTAATATTATTGTAGAAATTGGTTTCTACGAAATTAAAATATAATGTTAATAACAACAATGTCAAATGTTACAAGTTATAAACCGGCGTCAACTAATTCGGATTTAACTTACCATTCAGTGTAGAATTTATATGTTACAAACATGTAATTAGAAATCGTATTTAATTATTTTATTTTATTTATGTTAAGATACGATATTTAGGATATATTTACATAATATTATTGTAGAAATTGGTTTCTACGAAATTAAGGTATAATGTTAATAACAACGATGTCATATGTTAGTTATAAAACCGACCTCAACTAATTCAGATTTAACTTACGATTCAGTCTAGAATTTATATGTTACAAATGTATATTCAGAAATCTCATTTAATTATATAATTTTATTTATGTTAAAATACAATATTTAGGATATATTTACTGAATGTTATTTTAGATATTGATTTCTACGAAACCAAGGTATAATGTTAAAAACAACAATGTCATATATTAAAAGTTATAAAATCAATATCAACTAATTCAGTTTTCAATATCTAATATTATTAATTTTAAATTATTATCCTCACGTAAAATAATACAAATATAACTTTTTTAAAAAAATATTTTTAATTAATTTAAAAAAATATTATAAAATCAAATAAATTCAGCCAATCTTTAAATTTTTTATTTACAATTTTAATTTAAATAAAAATAAAATTCCCCCTTTTTCCCTCATCCCCCCCTAAATTTTTATTTCCCCCCTTTTCCCAATTACTCAATTCAAACCCTTTTCCCCTTTTCCCAATTACTCAATTCAAACCCTCTTCTCAATTACTCTAACCGTCATTTCTCCCCCTCGACTCTTTTCTCCCGACAAACCTTAGCTAACTCTCATCTCCCATCTTCTTCAAACCCTAACTCTAACAGGTACTCCATCTCTCTCTCTATATATATATCTGCGTGTTTCTCTCTTTTTCTATGTATCTCTCTCTTTGTTTGTCTCATTCTATATCAATCTCATTTTGATATTTCTATCTCCATTGAATCTATCTCCATCTCTATCTATGTGTGTTTGTATCATTATGTGGTGTATCATTTACATATGCATGCAATTGATTATGTTAGTATATACTCTGTTTCTTGTTTAGGGTTTCTTTAATTTCTCAGTTGGGTATCTGGATCTTGAAATGAGACTTTAGTTTGGATTAAATTTGATATGGGTTCTGTTGATAATATGATGGGATGATATGATGGGAGGGTGTTAATATATGTGAGTATATATGTTTGGCAACTTGCATAAGCTCTTTATATGGTTTTTGTTGATAATATGTACTAGTCAGTGTCTATCTTTATATGATTTTTGTTTGCGATGATGGGGTCCTGTACTTTTTTATGTAATTTATACAACATTGAACTCCAAGCATCTGTGTAGGCTTAAGAAATGTATGCTTTACTAGCCAATTCCATGTTATTGCATCATGATGTACTCAACTTATTTGTTATATTAATCTATGTTAGAGCTCTTTACATGGCTTTTGTTTGCGATGATGGGGTCTGTTGATAATATGATGATGGGTTAAATTTGAGATATGGAGGGTGTTAATATATGTTGGTGTAATAGAGTTTAATCATTTGTAATTCTATTGTGCATTGGTTATGCTCTAAATATTGTGGAAATATGTTTCTAATGTACCTTGCATATACTCTAAATATTGTGTTTGGTATTTCTACTGTGATTATACTGTGTTTGTTCACGATGATGGTGTAATATAGTTGAATCATTTGTGGTGTGCAGATTAATCATGACACCTTCAAAAAGGAAGAATTCAGCCCCAAATACAACCACAAAGAATCTTATGAGGGCATTAAAGAAGAACAAGTCTATAGAGAAGCCGCTGCAGTCTTCCCCTACGAGATCTTCTCCTCGATCAAAAAGGAACGAGAAGAAGGCAGTGCAGTTTACCCCTACCAGATTTTCTCCTCGATCAAAAAGAAACGAGACGAAGGCAGCGCAGTCTACCCCTATGAGATTCTCTCCTCAATCAAAAAAGAACAAGATGGACGAAGTCCAGTCTTGCCCTGTGAATTCTTCTCCTCAGACTACAAAGAAAAAGGCTATTTACACAAACTTATAAAGTAAATTGTCTAAAAAGAGGAAACGGGTGGAACAAAAAAAGCCTAGCAAACAAGTCAGACTAAAACTTTTAAAGAGAGGATCTGTTACAATGCATCGGATCGTTAGGCGTAAGATATTGGGAATCAAATTGACGGTTTCTTTCAATTTAAAGGGTGAAGCTTATGGTCCAGCAGCCGCGGAGATGCAATCTTATATTGGTGTTCTTGCCAGAACTAAAGTTCCAATATATTATGAGTCTTGGAAACAAGTTCCGAAATAAAAAAAATTAAAGATTTGGGAATGTGTCAATATTGCATTTGATGTGCCATGAACAGCAAGGAAGATGGTGTTTAATTCTGCATGCGCGAAATGGAGGGAGTTCAAAAGTCGTTTAACAACCTAATATATCCTTCCATATAGAAATAATCCTGAACTGCTAGAGCATCCTCCGGGGGACTACACATCTATCGAGAAGGCGCATTGGGATCTCTTTGTTGCTGACCGACTATCTGATAATTTCTCTGTAAGTGTGTCACTTTTCTGTTATCAAATTCTCATTTTGTCCATCTGTTTACTGGGATATCTTTGTAACTAACATTTATATGTTGTGTTTTATGAAGGTGATCCACACTGATCAAAAAAAGAGAAGGAGTATGAATGATTATCCTCATTATATGTCTCGTAAGGGATATGTGAACCTGGAACAAGAAATGGTTAGTGATAAAAAAAACATATTACTTTCTTATTTTAGTATGACGTTGTATGATTATGATTTAATGTTAAGATTTTGAAATATGTTTGTACATATCCAGTCTAGAGGTGATCCAGAAATAGAGATAGATCGATCATCTACAAGGGTGCTGGTGCGACAAGATGAAGATGGTAATTTTAAGTCCGATGAAGTTAGAAAGATTGCTGAAGATATTGTAAGTTATTCAGTTTTGTTATATTAGTGAAACATATATAATTATATGTTCTTGATTTGTTTGTCAAGTTAATATTCCAAAGAACGTACGTAAGCTAGAAAGGGTTTTTTTAGGTGTCGGTCATTTATCTCAAATGCATAGATTATTTTTTATATTTATCAACATTGATGCTTTTTGAACTTGTTACATAAGCTAGAAAGGGTTTTTTTAGGATGTCCACTAGGAAAAATGGTTTGTTGTATTGTATTAGATGCTAATGATAAATGCTAAATGAATAAAGTTTTCTTGATTTAATGGGTTTTGATCGGGCTATTTTGGTTCACATGTATTATGATATTGGATTAGTGTTCTATTTTTTCTTTTATGCTTGACATTTTCTCTTCATTTTTTAGGTGAAGATGAAAAAGAAACTTGAGGATGGAGAAGTGACAGAGGAGGGAACTGATGATATTTTAACAAAGGTGCTCGGTAAGCCGGAGGACCGAGGACGAGTACGTGGGCAAGGGACTCATGTTAAGCAGTCCACCTATTTTCATCTTCCAAGGCAGAAAAGGAAAAGCAGGTCTATTGATGATAAGATACAAGAAGGTGTTCTGAAATTCATGAAAGAGGAGATCGAAAAAAATAATTCGTGAGAGAGATGCTTTTTGGGCGGCAGATATGGAAAAACTGAAAGCATTTTTGTGTGGAAAAAAAGTTGATTTTAATTATAGTCCAAATTTTGGATCAGAATAAGGAAGTTGTTCGAAGGTTGTTTTAAAAGAGTCGGAGTTGGAGGGTGTAAAAAAGAAAATGGATCTCATCGAAATCCCTGGGATTAAATAGAAGGAGGCTGAGATCGAGGAGAAGGAGGCTGAGATCGAGGAGAAGGAGCCTGAGATCGAAGAGAAGGCTGATGTTGAAAAGAAGAAGAATGAGGTCGAAGAAATGGCTGATTGGGAGGTTTGTGAGAAAGCCGATGAATTACCAGCCAAGAGTTGTTTGGAGTGGGAGCTGGCCGTTGGCTCGCGAACCAATGTTGTTCCTTATGCAAAAATTGATACAAGTTGTGATGTTCTTCATGGGAAACCGCTTGGAAAAAAAATGCACGAGTCTCGATTATTATTTATGTTAAATTGGCTTTCTATTATTATTTATGACTTTGATTAATATATTAATGTATAAATTTGACATGTTCCGATTAGTATTTATGAAATTATGTTCTAATTAAACAATGTGACATATATATATATATATATGTATGTATAATGTCTTCATCCTTTGTTAGGAATCATTGGGCATTGACTGCTGTGATCCCAGACGCGCAACTGGTGTACCACATGGACCCACTGAAGCGTCAGAGGCAACTGAAGAATGGACAGAAGTGGTTGACAAGTAAGTGCCACATCATAAAATTATTTAATGTTCAATCTTTTAAGTGCTTATGTGTTACTGTTGATATATATTAATATATTGGCGCAGTGGCATTAAGCTTTACAAGGAAAATGCGAAGAAGTTTTTGAAGAAGAAAATAGTATGGGAGAATTTGGCGGTAATATTATTTCCGTAATATGTATGTTATCAATCAGTTCTCTATTCTCTGCATGCATGTTTAATTTCTATAATTTCTTCGTGTATTTATCAGGGCATTTGTCTCTAAAATGAGAGTACAGATTGTGGCTTGTTTATCATGCATTATATGAAAGAAATATCCATGGACAAGGAATTCAGATTTGCAACAAAGGTAGAAATTATAATTTTCATAAACTTGTGTCAATGTTCTTGTGTTTTATGGTGACAATCTCTGAGTTGCACTTTATTTTACAGTGGCTACGAAGGACAAACCTAGCTTACAGTGTCGAGGACATCAATGAAATTAGGATTGATTGGGCAGAGTACTTCATGAAGCACCACGCTACTTAAAAGCTTCAAGGTCAAGGCATTTGGTATTTTTGGTTGAACATGGATGGTTTAGGATTTTTAATGGGAATCTGTTGAATTTTTAATATGGATGTTCATCCCAAAATATTTGGTTGGTTTTGTTAACCTTGTTAATTACTGGTTATTTTGCTTCTGATTTTGGATTTAGAATGATGTAATGGTGGTTTGGTCGGTGAATGATCGGATGATTCTGGTGGTTTTTTAGTGAATGAATGGTTGTATTTTGGTAGTTTTTGGTGAATGTAATATTGGTATTTTTTGGCTTTCTGATTTTCTGTTATAGCTTGTTTATTTTTTTCCCAAAACCATTGTTTGTTCTATGTTTAGCTAATGAGACATCTATAAATACAGTTGTTATTAACCACATCAGACAATGGTCAGCCTTTTTGAAAATATTGTTTGTAAGCATCTAAAACAATGGCTTTTGAACAACTAACCATTGTGGGAAGAAATATTATACAATACATTAAAAGAAAAACAATTGTTTGATAATAAGAAACACAACTAAAAATTGGTGTCAAAGCAAAGACACCATTGTCTCACTAAATCGAATACAACATACACTATGACAAAAACCATTGCCCAAGTAAGTGAAACACAACACACACTATGACAAAAAACCATTCTCTAACTAGATAAAACACAACAAAGCATATACCTAAAACAATTGTGTGATCAAGTGAAACACAACTAGCAATTTAACAAAATTTTTGTAATAGAGCTATTTATACAAGACCTTTTATTTAGAAAATACTTTTCTAACTCAACCAGACACAAGCAATAATTACTAAAAATCCGTTTGCTGTTAGAATTGTGACAACACTTTAAGACATGGTAAAGCTTTGTCTGTAGAAAACTACAACAACTGGTCCTTGAGTACCAAACTGTTGTGTGAAAGGCTCTCGTTTATTGCATTCTTTTCTAAAAACACTTGTGGACTCACCTATACAACAATGATATTCATTGATAAAACTCTTATATAAAAGTTGATAAAACAACTCTTTCTATTTAAAGAACCGTTGTTTTAACCCCTCAACAACAACATATTTTATTGTCAAAACACTTGACACACTTCATTTCACACAAGTAGTTTTAAACATAGCATTGTTGCTTCTAGGTGTTATACAACGGTGTCTAGAACATGAGGTGTTGTTTTGCTCTCTTTTGGACAATAGTTAGCGTACCGTTGTCTGAGGTGCATATCAGAAGGCGCCTCAATACTTAACGGGAAAACAGGGTGTCAGACAATGGGGGAAAACCTTTGTGTGTTTCAGTTTTCCTTGTAGTGAATTGTGAAAATTTTACACCACTTTGGTCTAATAATTAATTATGTAAATTTACATGACCAGACTATATATCTATCTTGTTATAATATACTAGCTATAATAGTAAATGAACTTCACTAATTTAGAAGAAAGAGCAAGAGACTGAGAGAAAGTGCATTGTTCGGTGCGAATTTTTCATTCACAGATGCATGCTATTTATAGCAAATGAAAGGGAACAAGGAATTAATGTGAAGGTAAAATTTCCACTCCTAGATGCTAGCCATACTATTACAGTTTTGACAAAAATGGAAATCAGTTTAGAACACTCCCCTTGATTGTCATTTAGTATGGATCATAGATTGCCTCGTCAAAACCTTGTCAAAGAAAAACTCAGTGGGATAAAAATTTTGACAAAAGAAAAAGAGTACAATCTCCCCTTGAAATAAACTAATCATTCATTGAAGTTTTGTTGCAACATATCTTTAAGTGGGCGCATTTCAATGTTATGTCGCAGCTTTTCAAATGTTGAATTTGGTAATGATTTCGTGAACAAGTCAGCAAGGTTGTCACATGATCGAATCTGTTGTACATCAATTTCACCATTCTCTTAGAGTTCATGAGTGTAGAAGAAATTTGGTGAAATGTGTTTCATTCTATCTCCTTTGATATAACCTTCCTTGAGTTGATCAATACATGCAGTGTTTTCTTCAAATATGCAATTGGATTTCTCATGATGTCTGGTAATCCACATGATTCTTGAATATTCTTGATGATGGACCGCAATCATACTTGTAACATTCTCTGCATAATTCTATGATGGACCGCAATCATACTTGTAACATTCTCTGCATAATTGTCTTGGTAATCCATATTCGCTGAATTGATGTAGGAAAATTCCTGAAGATAAGTGTTCTACTTGTATACTAAGACAATATTTTGTTCTTCCAAGATCTTTCATTTCAAATTCTATTTTTAGATATATGACAACATCATTAACCTCTTTAGTGTTCCTACTAGATTCAAATCATCTACATATACAACAATAATCACAAAACCAGTTTTTGATTTCTTAATAAAAATACATGGACAAACTTTATTGCTTATATACCCATTATTTTGTAAATACTGACTAAGTCGGTTATACCACATGTGACTATATTGTTTCTTGAACCCATTCATTTTCAATCCTTCAGGAATTTTCATATAAATTTCACTATCAAGTGATCCATATAAGTATGCATAACGACATCCACAAGACATGTTTCTAATTTTTCTTTAGATGTCATACCTAGTATAAAACGAAATGTAATTCCATCCATTACTGATGAGTATTTCTCCTAATAATAAACGCCAGACCTTTGACAAAACCCTTGAGCTACAAGTCAGGCTTTATATCTCATGATTTCATTTCTTTCATTTCATTTTCTTATTTATGAATACCCATTTGTTTCCAACAGGGGTTCACACCAATTGGTGTTTCGACTACAGGTCCAAATACTTCTCTCTTACGCAACTAATTTAATTCTGTTTGAATTGCGTCTTTCCATTTAGGCTAGTTTTTTCTTAGACGGCACTCATCCACACTCTGTGGCTCAGGATCGGAATTTATGTCGACATCTAATATCGCAGAGTACAAAAATATATCATCAATTATGACTTTACTTCAATCCCATAATTTCATATCATGGACATAATTTATTGAAACTTCATGATTATTTAATCTCGTGTCTTCGGGGACTAAAATCTCTTTCGGAGATATTACCGCTTCAGGAGTAATTGCTACTTCTGGAGCATGTGCCAATTCTGGGGAAATTTTTTTATTTTTCATTTTCATGGTGCAATATATTTTACACCGATCGATCTACCATGCTTCAAACGTGAAGCGTATGGTCTTCATAAAATATCTTTTTATCAAATATAAAAAGAGTATAAAACACAATATGGTCTCAAATGTCTTTACTTAAAATAGCATTAACAAAAATAATCTTTTCCTCAGCAGGTGCTGCAAAAAAAAGTATCATGAGGTCTTCATCATTAGCTATCTACTTTGAAACTTGAAGTTTCTGCAACACTTCGCGTCCTGGAATTTTTTAAAGTTCTTCATTGAGTTGTTTCTTTTTCTCAAGCATATCTTCTTCGGCTGCAATGAGTAGTTTGGTGGAAGCTTCAAACTGATTAGCAATCCTGTCTGACGCAACATAAACAACCTCTAACAATGAGTCTACGTTTCCTTTTTTCCTTTTCTTCTTACTGCTTGTCTCATTTGAATTTGCGCCTCCTTACATTTCTTCTTGTACAGATTGTTCATCTGGAGCTTCTGCATTAAGTTCTTCTACAACATCAGCAAGATTTTCTGCCATATTTCCTGTTGCTTTATATTTCCTAAAGATAATACAAAGTTCTCTGAACCATGGCATATCTGTAGTCTTCCATTTCGCTGCACCTGGGTGAACCTGCAATACATACACAAAACTAACATGAATTATAGAATAGAAGTTTCAGCCTTTAAAATTTAGCAGGTATGGATGAGAAACATAAAACTACAGCTGTTAGAAGATATCAGAGCTATAGTTTATCCAAGTCATTAAACCTTACAGAATAGCATAAAAAAGTCTTTAATTATCACCAGATAAATACTTGCATCCAATTCACTGCATAAATTATCAGAGAACATACTAATTATGTCGTAGCTTGTCAGAATCAGATAGGATACAAGTAACATACTAATGGTAATGGCTACCACAAACATCAGAAGAATGGCTAAAGCTGAATAGTATGGATAGAAAAATTAGAAATATCACATTCATAATATAAAAAAATCAAAGCAGTGCCCTAATTACCAGGGATTGATCAGAAAATTATCAAATAATTAAAGATTAGTAAATACTAATACTTAACAAAAGTTTTCATGTGTCTATAAAAGAGTTCATAATATAAGAGAGAGTGAAAAAGAGAACAAAAGTACCTTAAGATATTGAATCCACGCATCTCTTGGTGCTGTAACAATATTGTCTTCCAAGTTCCATACAAATCTTGAACTATTTGTTCCATATCGGAGATCATACATCGCAGAGAAATCCTTCTTTAATGTCTTAATTCGAGACTCAATATGAGGTTTTCCCTTTAAACCTGCTTCAGGAAGTTTCACTTGCAGTAAAGCCTCAAGAAATGTCAAGTATCCATGTTTGAAGCCATTGCCCGCTTTGAAGTTTCCGGTATTCACAAGTTCAATCAAAGCTTCAACTAGTTTTTCATCTTCAAAATCTGTTCATTTCCTTTTATTTCTACCAGCCCCTCTTTCCACAAGTGAATTAGCTGATTCCATATCACCGGCCATTTCCTAAATAAAATGTAAACATAAGTGAATTAGCTGATAAAGAACACATAACCAGAAGCTATAACAGCAGGGTGATACAGAACAAGACATGTATGTCACTTCATTAAGGTTGATTAAAGATCATCTATTTATACTCCAGTATGATTAGTACTACACAAAGACCCAGTACGTGTTTATTTATAAGACTGATCACTTTCAAAGAAAAAAATTAACTATTTATAACTATAACTACAACAGAAAGACTGATGCACAATGAGTGCGACCTCAGAAATACACACAAAGATGCAACAACTAGCATTTTACTCAATATATCACATCTACTCAGATTCAAAGGAATATACAGATTGCTACAAATGTCATTCTAAAATGTCCTAATCAGTACAAGGTCAAATGTGAAAGGTGGGTGAAACTAAACAGAAACTTATCTGTCATCTGACTTCAGTGCATTCTGTTTAGTTTTCTCCAACATCGTACCTCCGACATATACTTTTTTACTAGGTGAAACTAGCAGATAATATTAATTTCAAATATTAAAATATATAGCAGTTTGAGAAGCTAGTAATCTAGTATATTATTTACATAAGGGTGCAGGCATAAGTTGCAGAAATATAACAAAATAAGACAAACGTATAAAAAATGTACTAACCAACTATAAACTGAATTATCGCCTTGAAGAACCTCTCCACTCATTAAAGATTGTTTCAACTAGATTGTCTCTAAAAGAAGTCCATTCCAGAGTCGTACCAATGCTTGTAATATTGTCTTCGATCACTTCATGCTCCATAGTTGTCCCCCCCCCCCCCCATTCCTTATCAAAGTTGATTTCGGATGGATCACAATTCATTTCGGTTCTAATATAATTATGCAACACACAACAAGCTAGAATGATCTGGTTTTGAATTTTAGGAGGGTAAAATGTCGGACTTCTTAATATTGCCCATCTCTTTTTCAAAATTCCAAAAGAACATTCAACCACATTTCGTGCTGTTGAGTGTCTCATATTAAAAATACTCTTTGGCACATGTAGGTTGATACCCCTCTTTCCGATCACTCCTATAGTACTTTTGTCCTCTATAAGGTGTCAAAAATCTTTCTCCATTAGTATAACCCGCATCTACGAGATAGTAAGTACCCTTTGGGATTTTTAATCTGTTCTTTCTTGACAAAACATCCTTTAATACTCTCACATCAGCTGTGGACCTTCCTAACCGGTCAATACATAGGTGAATTGTAAATTTAGTGTAACTGCAGCAAGAACATTAGTTGTAATTTCACCTTTTATATTTCGATACCTAGCTTTGTCCTCAATAGGTACATTCATTCTTATATGGGTCCCATCTAGAGCTCCTAAACAGTTCTAATGAACTATAAACATAAAATGAGATGATTTTTAAATATCAAACAGTTTATAGTATAAAGTTATTCAAAGTGTTTAATTGTACCTTAAAGTACTTTCACTTTTCATCGGTCGAGTCATTTGGAATAGGTTCAGTTCAGGATGCTTGAACTCTTAAAACCTCATTAAGGACCATATTGTACATGCCTACTAATTGTTTCAGTCGACCTTTGAAAGCTTGTGCTCATAACACTCATTTTTTCATGGTGTGCTAATATGTATAAAAATACCGCAACTTGTTTAATTACATTCATATACTTGATATCATGTATGTATCCTCTTGACTCAAGGGTAAAGCATAATCTATTAAATGTCTTCATATTCATTCGAAGATTTTTAATACAAGTGTCATCACTTTGATTAACTAACCTATCAATATAGTGAATTCTTTCCATTATAAAAATTGAGTATATTTGCCTTAATACTACCCTTGTCCCTAACACAATAATCATTTGTAGAAACCAAGATATCGAAACAATCATTTTCAGCCACACCATATATAGCATAATTCTCTTCTTTCGAATAGAATTTCTTTTACTTAATGGAAGACGTGCAATTACTGCATATAACCACATAGCATACTTTGTTAAAATATACAACTAAAATAAAACATAATACCTATACTAATCAGTTGCTTAGATGCACATATATAATAAATCAAAAAAAAAAAACAAGTGACGTGCATATAATCAGCTGTAAATACAAAGTAATACACACACGTATAAGCTATAAACATAGATAATAAATCAAAAAATAAGTCACCAGCAGCAAGATACGCATATATAAGCTATAAACATTGATAATAAATCAAAAAAAAAACTGACCAACAACAAGGTACACATAAGATACGCACATAAACACACATAATAAATCAACAAACAATTGATACACATATAATTTATCTTTGAATCGATCGATTTAAGTTATGGACTAATGGAATCATTTAAGGAATGGGTCATTCTATTCCTTTGCAGTAACCAAACAACAATTTTTTTTATAAATGGAATGGCTCATTTCATTCCCTCCTTAATTGATTCCTTTCCGGTCAACCAAACAGGGTGCAAGCCCACCTGATTTTGAAAAAATAAATAAATTATTTTTTTACTCAAGGTCACAACAATAACCACGAGCACAACATTTTGATTTTCATTTGATTCTCAGATAAAAGTTTTCATAATTCACGGGTTTTATTTTGGAGATATTTGCATCATATAATAGCGGATTTTCCACCATTCATATAAGTGGTCATGATTCATACTGCATAATGTTCACATAATGGTACACATAATAAATCCATAAGTGGATGGTGGTTAAATAATCTACAAATGGATATGCAATCTAGTAGTTAATATATCATCAACCAATGAGAACAGAGCAATAGATCCCCAGGATAAAGATCCCTATTCTCAAATTCATATTTATAATGCCTTCTCACAAAGCTATCAAGTACTCAAGCTTGCAACAATCTTTAAACAACTCTATTTTTTCAAGTATATAGAATATTTTAGCTCATATTTGCAATGGCTGCTTCAACAATGGCCCTCTCTTCTCCTTCTTTTGCTGGGAAGGCTGTGCAAGTAGCTCCATCTTCATCTGAGCTCTTTGGAAATGGCAGAGTTTCTATGAGAAAGTCTGTTAAGAAAGTCACAGTGTCTGACAGCCCATGGTACGGCCCAGACAGAGTCAAGTACTTAGGCCCATTCTCTGGTGAAGCTCCATCTTACCTCACTGGTGAATTCCCTGGTGACTATGGTTGGGACACTGCTGGACTCTCTGCTGATCCCGAGACCTTTGCCAAGAACCGTGAGCTTGAAGTCATCCACTCCAGATGGGCCATGCTGGGAGCCCTTGGCTGTGTTTTCCCCGAGCTCTTGGCCCGTAATGGTGTCAAGTTTGGCGAAGCCGTGTGGTTCAAAGCTGGTTCACAAATCTTCAGCGAGGGTGGACTTGACTACTTGGGCAACCCAAGTTTGGTCCATGCACAAAGCATTTTGGCCATCTGGGCTACCCAAGTTATCTTGATGGGTGCTGTTGAGGGATACCGTGTTGCAGGTGGACCACTCGGTGAAATCGTAGACCCACTTTACCCTGGTGGAAGTTTCGACCCATTAGGCCTTGCAGAAGACCCTGAAGCATTTGCTGAACTTAAAGCGAAGGAGCTCAAGAATGGAAGACTAGCCATGTTCTCCATGTTCGGGTTCTTTGTTCAGGCCATAGTCACAGGAAAAGGTCCATTGGAGAACCTTGCCGACCACCTTGCTGATCCAGTCAACAACAATGCTTGGGCTTTTGCCACCAACTTTGTTCCTGGAAAGTAATAAGTGCAAATTTAAGTTTTGAGACAATGTGGACTGAAACTTTCCTCTTCTTTTGATCATTATGAGAGAGTTGTGTGATGTAAATAGAAGCATCTAAATTTTAATGAATGAAAATTTTATTTGTTATTTGTCACTTGTCAGTAGTGCTAAACTAAGTAAAGACTTAAATTATTGTATACTTTTTTGAAAAATTAATCTCTAGTTCTCTTTATGCACTGAAACTTTATTTAAACATAGCTTACTAAAGAGTTTTTCTTTTCTTTTCTTCGTAAATTGATTTACAAGAACAAAAGCAGTGAGTCATATTGTTTTTCTCTTTACGGGAAGAATCCATGAAAAAATATACAATTAGTAAGCACTAATTTGGTTATGTAATAAAATACACATGTTCTACAAGGGTTTACAGCTTCTTAGGACAATGTCATTGAACAGATGTTTTGCAGTTTAAAGTTGTTAGTTACTCTGAAAATGTGATCAGTATAACTATGTTAAGGTTAGAGGGAATGTGGGGCTTTCTCTCTGCTTCTTACTAAGTTGCTATACATTGTTGCTAACCACTTCGCTTCCATCATTTTGGCCACACCATACACCGAGTAACTCCCAGGCTAATCGTTAGTGCTGCAGAAATTTTTGAAGTTGGATATGAAATCATTATATAAAATGCAATCAACCAACGAGGTGGCGATAGCAATGTTTTCTCAACGGACTCGAACTCCATAATAGTTTTACATTCGACGCAACAAGTTGGACTTGATCATAGTATTGGTTGTACTCTCTATTTGGTTTTTTTAAAAAAACCAAAAAACTTAGAATCCGAACCCGACTGTATAATCAAAAACTCGACTTGAATCAGTGATTTCCAAAGATAAGGGCACTGCACAAAAGAACTCAGGCATCAGGCATCAGGCATCAGGCATCATATAAGCTTTGATGTCACTCTGTTAGCCCCTATTAGTTGCTCACTTTATGTCAAGGTCTCAACTCTATGAATATAAGAGAGCTTGAGTGTAAAAAATGACAGCTGTGGGATTTGAACCCACGCCCTTTCGGACCAGAGCCTAAATCTGGCGCCTTAGACCACTCGGCCAAACTGTCCAGTCGGTGTGAAGTAATAATTGACACTGAAATAAAAATAAATATTTTAGAACATTGTTTTACAAATGAACATAATTGTATAATTTTACTACCTGGGCCAAGTTTCGAAGACACACTTTTCGTAGATATATGTTAAAAATGTATATATATTGATCCGACAAGCAAAACAAAAGGATTTGTATTATGTGTTTGTAACTACTTAATATCAATTCTCTTAGGATAATAAAGATTGAAAAATAAACTTTCTTCTGCACAAATAATATTCAATGGCAAACTTGCTTTCATCTCTTCCAACTCTCTGCACTCTTCTACTTTTATGCTTCACTTCAGGTACAAATGTTCACTGCAATGGAGATTTAGTTTTAACTATTCCTATCGAAGATCTACAACTCCATTTTCGATAAATTTTATTATTCACGAAAAAATGGATTTTCGACATAAATGAATATGTATTTAAATTTCTGCAACTGACGTGAATCTTATTTTGCATGAACTCCAAGTGGTTCCGTCAGTGGTTCCTCACAACATGACTCTTTTACACTTAACACATTTCAACCTCATTTATATGATTTTCTTGACAACACAAATTATTACACTTTATTGTCATGATGTCATCTACTTCTGGTTTCTGTCCAAACATCTAAGAAACAATTTCTACTACTGACATGATTTTATCTGTCTAATATCTTACTTAATTTCAGGTGGAATATTGAAGCTTGTTGATGGACAGGCACCTGGGCAGGTACATTTGGACAGATTCTAACCATATGAATTTTGTGAATCTTTGATGCTTTCTTTTCTGGACTAATCTTCGGATAATAACTTGTTTTTGTGCTTGTTGGGACGAATGTTTGCATGGTTTTACAGGGAGCTTGGTGTGTTGCGAAACCATCGACGCCAGATGAGATGCTGACAGAAAACATAAATTATGCCTGCGGGATTGTCGATTGCAGCATCACTAAGGAAGGTGGCCCTTGTTTTTTACCTCCAACTACGATCAACCAGGCTTCAGTAAGCCATGAATCTGTATTACCAAAATACAGGGAGGCATTCTTGGAATTGTGACTTTAAGGGCACTGCTATGGTAGCAGTCACTGATCCAAGTAACCTGCTAAATTTATGAATTTACAACGTGAGTTGGTTATACCACTAAAGATTCATTGCAGGTTTTAGTTCATAGTATATATTTAGATATTTTTCTAACAAAATTATAGATATTTTTCTAAATGACCTTGTTCTCTGTTGCATATACTTGACACTGTTCTTTACTCGTCAGATTCTCCTTCTATTGTTGTATCTTTGTAGGTTTCGGAAGCTGTACGTATCTGTTCAATCAGACTGTCTGAAGATGTACTAGTTTCGGATTTAGAATCTATATGATTTATGCTTTAATGATATATGCTTTATGTTATTGAGAAGGTTTAGCAAGTCTGTTGATGCGCTCTGCAATTTGCAATCATATATCAGAAAATATACATCACTTTTTCTAATATGACATTCGCACATCTGAGCAAAAAAGTAGTAGTATAGTTATAGTTAACTATACACAAAAGATAGCATGGTATGAAAGTAGTATGGATATCATACAAGTGCCATTGTCAAATTTCTGACTAGTTATCACTAATCAGCTGCGAAAACAACCAAAACAATAGGGGTGAGGTACATTTGAACACCGGAGATGAGTTCACAAATGAGAAAAGTTGCACCCCTGCAGCTGAATAGCAATATCCGACTCAATCAGGAAATATAATTAATAACAAAATCTGGCTACTATTTGATGGGAATACCTATACTACCTATACTGCGAATTTAAAGGTAGAAAATTCAACTTCTTAAAATTCTACTGCATGTTAGAATAATAGGCCAATGAGAGATTCAAAATCATACAAATCAACTGCAGTCTGTACAACGATACCAATGCGCAGAATCTAAATGCACAGGGGAACATAAGAGGATTAAGAGCATCAGTGTTTCTGTGTTTAGATAGCAAAATACCGCACAACTAGAACATCTAAGCCCAATCAGAGGAAGAAAGACAATGAGATCTTTTCAAAATTTATTATTCAGTACGCTGTAGAGAGTCTCAATTAGGTCTTTATGTTTCCAACACCGAGTGTCTGAACTTCCACTTTTAGAGACTTGAGGTACCTCACAGCTTCATCAAGGACGGTGACAGTATTCATTTGGTTTCCCCCTGGAACAATTCTTTTTAATGCCTTTACCATCTTCTTTACTTTCTGACGCTTTCTGCCACTGCAGTTGCTGTCATTTCCATCTAAATCCTGTGAAAATGTAGGCAACCTGCTCTTCCTGGGTCTTGAACCATGCGAGGAACAAGAATCAAAAGAATCACTTGGATAATTTCCACAAGTCCGTGCTGTGCTAACTACCTCATCATCACAATCTTCCTCCTCTTCCTCGTCATAGTTCAACAATGCATCAATATCATCAGAATCTTCTTTCATCGGAGAAGCTTCTCTACCATCAATAGCTGTGTTCACTTTAGCACTGTCTTCTTCAAAGGAAGGGAAGCAGAAATTTAGGCCAGGATAATGCATTTTGCTCTGAATTGTTGGGTGGAACATGATCTGGCTGCGGTTATCAGTCTGATCACATATAACGAAATTTCTTGGGCATGCTTCAGAAGGTTGAAATTTGACACCATGGAAAGGCATCGAGTAATTTTGAGTTGGTGGGGAAAATGGTCCACCAAAGAAGGGTGCAACAGGAGCACTACGCATGTAACCACCACCCAATTGATCTGTGTGGTGGACTTCAGGCTTTTGGGGAATAACCGGCTTTTCCCTGTGCATTACTACTTCAACTGACTTGAAGTTTTACTAAAATGGAATTTTACGGGTTCAAAAGGTAAATAATAGAATTCAGCTGGATGGAAGTTCCTAAGACTACAACAGATTACAGTAGCACACTCAAGCTTTCCATATTAGTACCGGTGATCTGTCCAACGCAACCTAAATGCTAAAGCAATCAACAACTCACAATTATAGTGCCTTGTATACAAACTGATAAAGAAAGAATGCTAAGAACTATCCTACGTCACAGGTTTTAGCAATTGACGGAAATATTCAGCCTGTCGACAAAAGAAAATCAAATCAGAAGCATTAGTCAGTATATATTCACAAATTATGCTATGAAGCAAAAGTTAATGACTAGATAATCAACCAACTCTATGGTATAAAACACGCAGTCACGCACAGGGAGAGAAGGAGGGAGGGATTATCTTTCGCTCTTACAACTGACAAGAATACAGAATTTACTAATAAATTACAAAATGTGTGTAATTTTAATAGCTATATTTTCAAGTAATCAACCTTCTATTGTATTGATTGCATATAAAATATGAATAAGAAATGCCACAAGGATAGAATCCTGTTACTTACGTACAGAGTCATAAACTTTATCATTTGTGCCAATATTACAAATAAAAAAATGGATGAAAGATTTCCATCAATTATTATTATAATATCAAGGTAATATAAGTTCACAATACTAACAAAAGAGAGAAGCAAGTGACTCTCAGCTCTACACATGAGAATCCATAAAACAAAACATAGAGCAATTAGAAATAGTCAATAGAGACTCCATTAAGAATAATATACAAACTTTATCAGGACATTGGTTTCTCACCACAAATCATTTTAGAAAACAAGTTATATATCATTAAACTTAATAGTCACTACTCCATCTCCACTACCTTGATTGAATATAAAATATAAAGAAAAAATACCAGAAGAATAGATTCTTGTATTAATATATTAGGACCTAATATTTAGTCCCTCTTCACATGAGGATCCACCCAAAAACAACCTTAAGCATTATAAGATAGTATATAGAGAATCCTTTCAGAATAATACACAAACTTTGTCTGGGATAGTAGCTACATCATCAAACTTAATAATCACTACTTCGTCCTTGTTAAAGGAATGTACTTTCATTAGTTATACTATCCAAATTGTAGACACTACTAAATCCTCCATTTAATGTATTGCATATACAATATGAATTTAAAAAAAAAACCATCTTTTCTGGTACTAATATACGGAGTCCTAAGCGCATCTCCAAGGGAGAGCCAATCCTGGCTTTCCGGGCTCATAATTAGCCACTTTGGTCGTCAATAGAATGGTATATTAAGTTGTATAAATAGGAACATGAACATGTCACTCTTGAAAATGGCAACAGACCGTTCATTTGCCAATTATAGCTTATGCAAAATTTATTTATCAACAAAATTAATTTTTTTTCCAATGAGAAAGGAATAATTAAAAAAAATACTTTAATTAACCTTCATAAACATATAGTATGCAAACTTTTTATGCTTTTTAAAATACTCAGATCATTTCCACATTTCACAAATACGGTATATATTTTAAAAAGCATTATGTTAACAATGATGCAGATGTGTTTTTAAATATGGCATTGACATCAAAACAACTAATTATGTTGTAGAAAATTTGGGAATCCTGTAACACAAATTAAAATATATTAAGAACGTAAACTAGGTTACCTGACAAATTTGCATGCGTTGATAGTAAGCAACAACCCCAACACTCATTTTAATTTTCCCAACTTCTTTTACTGCTTGGTATCTCCTCAAGGTGATTCCAATGAACATTATCAATCCCCAAACCAATATTAAAAAGATGTATCTCCAATCGTAAGCTGATTTAACTACAAAATCAATATAATCTACGGTAAGGAACAAACACGAAATTACCACTCAAATTCTATGAAATCGAAATAAATATGATACAATCATAAGGAGCATAAAAGAGACATATCTCACCTAGATAAACAATTACAGTATAACACGAAAGAACACTACCAAGCGAACACAAGATATCCAAGGCATGATTATTTCTTCACCACTGCAAATTATCAGTTATATAAAATCAGTCCAAGTTCTGAAATACCAACAAAATAATCCAAGAACAAATGTCACAAGTACATCCACATTTTAATTAAAACAACATATCACAACCACCAATTAAAAACATTAACATAATCATAAAAACTAAAATTCAAATAAACCACATCATCAACAATAATTTAACAAAAAGTAAAGATCTTGGATGAGCCATAACAAATACACCTACATAAACATATATACAAACATAGATTTAAACATGATATGACAAAAAGATTAAAAGGGTATCAGCTAAAATCTAAAAAAACATTAACAAAGTAGTAAAACAAAGCAAAAAAGTGGATAAAATGGTACCAAAATGAAGGGTTTGTGAGCAAGATCAAAACTTTATGGTCCAAGATTGAAACTTTAGTGAAAATATAGGAAGATCTTGAAATGGGGGAGAGAAATAGTGAGTTCTTGGTGATGGGGTTTGATGATTTTTGGTGGGTGTGCCATCCATGCCAGTGTGTGTAAACAAGATGGAGTCAAACACGGAGAATGAGAGCCGTTGGATTACAACTTTACGGATAATGCGGCAGAAAGTCTGACCGTTGGATGGAAGAGCACGCGTGATATGAATGCGGGCCCTTCGTGGTTTGACAAATGCGCAGGATCGTTTCAAATCTCTGGGAATTTGATACTTCCATTTTTTAATATACATAGATGTTTACGGTATATATTGTATTTCTATATTGAGATTAATATTTTTTAATATTAATAAATATTAATGAGTATTCTTAGACTAAATAAAAAAAATATAACTTTGGATAAAGGTTAAAAGAAAAAAGAATAGCATATATGACTGATATTTTTTTAAATAGAATGGTGCACTCTATTATTCCAAAAATATCACTCAGCTTTACATATAAAATTATTATAATTTTAGTCAACTCTCTTGAGGTCATCATTACCACAAATTTTCTCTGAAAAGTTTTCTCTTCTATCTATATTATATTGCTATAACCGAAATATTAAAAAATTTGGTCCAAGATGAATCATAGAAAAGATCATAACCGTCCAATTTTAGATAAATAATAGAAATGATCTTAACCATTCAATTTTAATAAAATCTAATTTTAAAGAGAATATATATCATACATACAACTCTAATCCCGATAGTTCTCTTTTTATGCAATTACTCGCGTATTATATTATATTTAAATTATATATTTTCTATTTTCTATTTTAATAATCATATTTATCATATAATTTTTATTTAATATATCATTAAAGTTTATGAATATTAATAATATAAATATCATTGTATAATACCATACAACTCTAACCACAGATAGTTCTCCTTTTATACAACTACTCATAAATAATATTATATTATATTAACATAAATTCTCAACGTTATAAAATTTTATATTAAATATTAATATAATATAATATAAAAAATAAATTTATATAAATATTAGTCATTCATCCCGTGCTTCGTACGAGTTATAAGCTTGTATTTATATTATATTATTAAAGCATAAATAACAAATGTTTGGTTAGTCGGTCGTGTGTATGGTCAGTGGTCATGTTTATCTTCCGATCAACTTCAAACACAGATAGAACATACAATTATATTCACACTTTACTAATATGTTTAAATTTCATAATCCCTTAAACTCTTTCAAAACTATAATTTATTAGTTAAATTTTATTACTATCTCCTGGTGTAGTCTGGTTATATTTGTAAAATACTCAGTTCCAAACACAATCTTTTAATTAAATTTTAATTAGAATATATTGTTGTACTCACAATTTACTAGTATGTTTCAATTTCATCACCGTTCAAACTCTTTAGTTTATTTAAAATTATAATCTATTATTTAAATTTTATAAATATTAAAATGATATTATTATTTTATCTATATTAATTAAATTTTCTTATCATACTTTATTTATAATATGTTATAGTTTAGTTATGTTTGTATCATACTCAACTCCAAACACACTCTTTTAAATAAATTTTAATTAGAATATATATTTGCACTCATAACAATTATTAATACTTTTCAATTTCATAAAAAATTAAAATCTTTAATTCATTTAAAATTAAAATTTATTAATTAAATTTCATGAATATTACAATATTTGTATAATATTTTTACTAAAATGTTATATAAAATTCTATTAAATCAAAAATATTATTTTATTTAAAATATATTAAAAGAATTAAAAGAAATATGTGCATTGCACGAGTTATAAGGTAGTTATATTATTAAAATTAAACATGTAAAAGTTTGGTCGGTTAATCTTCCGTTAAGTCCTCTTTTTATACTACTAGTTTTATGCAACTTTAATATAATTATAATCAAATTTTAAAATATATATATTCTACATACAACTTTATCATTGATGAGTCTTTTATTTTGTACAACAATCTAATAATATATCTCACTTCTATTATCGTTCAAATTCTTCAATTTATTTGAAATTACAACTTATTAGTTAAATCTCGTGAATACTAAAACAATATTATACTATATTATTAAAGTCGAATGTATAAAAATTTGGTCGGTTGGTTGTCTGGTAAGTCATTTTTTTATATAACTACTTTTATGTAAATATGATATAATTATAATATAATTTAATATATATATATATATATATTCTACTTACAACTCTATAATCGGTGAGTCCTCTTTTTGTATAAGAGTGTAATAATATATCTCAATTTTATTACCGTTAAATCTAATAGTGCCATTTGATCAACCAATTCCTTAGCTCGGACATTATACGAATGAGATTGATCACAAAATGTCAAGGTTTTAACATCAATCCCAAGACTTAAAAGTCTTAATCCATCACAAATAGGGATGCTGAAGTTTGCAATGGCCTTGGCACTAATGGAGTTGATGAAAATAGCAAGTGTAACAGAGTATATGAAGAAAGAAAAAATGGTCATGATTGGTTTACTGATACAAGGAGTTTACAATATCTTTGGAGTATTTAACTATGCATGCATCAAGCTATGAGCATTTAAGATAAAATGAGATATTTATGAACTTATTAAGCTTATCTATGCTGTTATACCTGTTATCTTGATCTCTATATATCTCATTTTGTTAGTTTTGAAACTCTATCTATCCGTCTCCAGCGCTTTGGTCTTTTACTCTTTTTAATCTACTGAAGAAAGGAAATCGTGAACAACTAAAAATGTAGTTAAAATATTAGTCCATTTTAGAACAGTTCATAACACGAATTTCTATAATAACACTGATACATGAACATCCATAGTTTATTTGCACTAATAGAATGCAAACAAGAACCATAAAGCATTGGTTAGACGATGACAAGTATCAGGGGCAAAAGCTGATATATAATATAGATTAAAGGCACCATAAAACCTTTTTTAGAAAGATTGATATTAGGCTTTTAACAATTAAGACGACAAATAGAGTTATTTTTGTCCGAAAAAACAATATGAACTATTATGATTTGTAAAAGGTTTTTCACAGAATTGTAAAACTGCATTTGAGGTCTGAAAAAACAATGACATCCGAATAGACGAATGATACTGGAGAAATTAATCGGCTGAGAGAGCAGAGTTTTAAGGTCTACCACCTCTTCTAATTAAATTAACAAAACGGAACAACAAACAAGATTTCCAAGCTCCATGTTTCTTAGATCATGCATACAAAAGTAAAGTTTCTACTGGTGACTGATGTATACAAACGAACGCAAGTTTCAAAACATAGCTCAAACAGTCTTCTTGTTCGCTCATATGCCTTGAAAGTCATCGATGCGCTCCATCTCTCCAGATAGATTGAACCTTACTCGTCGTCCCCGATTTTTCGCTAAAATTACAAACCAAGACTACACGATTTTAGCAACATTATAATTCATCAAGAATTTGCAATCATATAGGGCTTGCTCTTGATACCTGCAGTTTGTAAAGCTCCCTTAGTCGTTGTCTGAATGACAATAAAGAGTGAACATTAATTTGGTATCCAATAAGTATGTCTTTCATATAGAAAAGAGAAAAATAAAGAAATAAATAACAGAAAAGAATATGAAGAATCCTCACAACCGTGGTGCCCTCCCCACAATCCAAACCCCATTAAGCATCGGGGCTTAGCTTGAGAGATGACGTTGCACAAGTTTGGAAAATGAACCGAGGGGACTGAATGGCTTGCAATCTGATAACAGTTAATATTTACATAAAGGAGATAACTAGTCTTGTGAGTGATATGACCCAATTTATAGCAGATAACTAGTTTGGAAAATGAACCGCGGGGACTGAATGGCTTCATCTAAAAATGAGATGTATATACTTTTATAGTGATGAAAGGCTCATCTTGATTTATGTGCATCTACACACCATATGTAGGACATTTTGCAATGTTATGCTAAGTAGTCCAGGGAACTCAATATGTTACATGAAGTTTCATCATAATGACTTGCAAGTATCAAATTTACTTCCAGGAAATTGTGTATCATGTTAAATAAGCATGACCATGCATCATAAATGTGAACAAATGCATTTTAACCTTATTTTGCAAGCTTGTGGAAGCAGTCCAACACTGTGGCGGCGGATGTATTTCTCTTGTGTTCTCACTGATAAAAGCTATTGTTCCAACTTCTTGTTTCACCACAGATGATGGTAATTCTCTCATTACCCATAACACAAATCCTGAGGGTACTGACGATCCTGGAAATACAGTTGCCACATTGTTATACATATAATTAAATTCAACATTACTTCAGAAGTACAAACCGGGGATAAGAAGAGTACGGAAGAGGTTCAGCATGTAGTATCTACATTTATTCTAAAGATAATCGCTTCTACAAACTTTGACCATTTCTTTTTGGAATATAAACAATTAAATGATGAATCAGTTTCTGCAGATATCTAATAGAAAAAATTGCACTTGAAAATTTCAACCAATGGAAAGGAAAGAACACATACACAACAAAACTTGACCCTCTCCATAGTTGTGATAAATGTTAAACTTACAATGGATTACTCATGAGTGTAAAGTTTCACTTTACGTTAAACAGAGATGTTACATTATGTAAAAGAGTCCGTCTTCACTGTCTACTCTGCCATGGACACATGGTACCTCTTTGCAGCATATCCCCACAACCGAACAAATTGACTCCTAATAGGGCTCTCAATCCCGCTCATGCTCTATGTTCTGGATTTCTGGTTATATAGGTCCTCGAAAGTTTGACGTAAAGATTGTATCTCTATTGTCAAACTATCTATTCAAACTAAAGACTGTATCTATAAAAATATATATTAACTGATCCAACCTACTAAAACTTCATAGTGATGAAGACAGAGACAGGTGAAGAGACTAGTAAATAAGAGTCAAAACTTCACTTCAGATTACATTTGCCATTTTAAACATGTATCAATCATATCAATCATCAATGTGAATACTTTTAATTATTGTCTGGCATTATCTTCAACAACTTTTAAAAATTAAATCCTTGAGTTGGAAAAAAGATCAATTACCTACAAAATAATAGAGAACCAGAAGTGAAGAGGTATAAACACCATTAACCCTCTGTTGATGCCAGTGATAAAGCATCTACAATAATCGAAGGGGAATAATTTTATAAGCAAATCCACAACTGAAATTTAAAATAGAACATTAATCTTTAGGATGTACTTACAGGTATATCTGTAAAAAGAGCAACAAGAGCACTTGACATGAAACATAGCATAGAAACAACGGCCAGGCCTGCAACCTGCATGTAACAGTTCACTTTTAAAAATTGAAATGGTTCTGTACACAGAAAATGTGCAGACTGAAATATAGCTAAGCATCAACAATGTATACATGTCAACAGCTTACTCAAGATCAAGTAAAAGGGAGGGACTCTAACTTCAGTATAGTGATACATGGCACTGTTTACAACTCCCTCTGTCCCATCCGTTTCTTTACACTTTCTTTTTTGGGATGTCCCTCCCAATTCTTTACATTTCAAAACTTACCAAAAATAGTAAAATTTTATAATATAAAAATCAACTACATCCACTACTTTCCTCCACTATACTCACTTTATACATTAAATATTGATTGGTCCCATCACTTCACCCCCTATCCTCACTTTTCACCATTATCATATATATTTTCTTAACCTCCGTGCCCAACCCAATTGTAAACAATTGGATGGGACGGAGGGAGTATATTTTATCAATTATCACGTAAAAGAGAGGGACTCTAACTTATAGTGATATATTTCACTGTTTAGTGCTACCTCTGTTCAAAATGTATCGACAATATTTGGCTTCATGGTTAACTCTACTGCTTTTAGATTAATTTAAATTATAGGAGTAAATATTATATACTGCAATAAGCTATACACTCTGTTTCACTTTCTGAAAAGAGAATAGAATTCATTTAAAAATTAGCCAGTCAAACTATAAACTGATATTTACCAAACATAAGGGGATGATGGGAGTGAAATTTCAATTTTTACACCAAAATCATACCAAACTACACTTTAGAAAGCTAAGCCTCAAATTATTTGCATGTGATAGTCGAAACATGTAATGTTTCATTATTTGTTTCACATATTTCAATTAGAACTAAAATAAAACTAATAAACTTGGCTAAAAAAAATTATTACTATTCAAGTGAGAGACACTTTCCGGCATACCTTTAACAATTCAGAAGAAGCTGTCTCTGATCGTACTTTCCTCATTTTAAAGGACAATATACATCCTGAACAAAAAATTCTATATATTAAAAAAGAGAAAAAGTGGAAATCCTTTTAATTGTTCATAATGTTAAATGATGCTTATTACAGGAAAATGAAAATAAAGTAACTATATCCAGCAAAGAGAGTAGATCATTTGGCAGTCATAGTAACACTCAAGCATGATGGTCATGACTCTTGAGAATCCAAACCATGCAAAATTTCTTACTTCACTCTGCCTATAATATCAGGAAAACACTGTTACCGAAATTCACCATGCTTGGATTCATGTCTTCAACATTCACAAATCCTGTATGTTTTTCTTATACATATGACATATTAATGTACTTTGACTTTCTAGTATATTTAAACACATAAAATAGATATTAGAAGACATCAGCTTTACAGATGACCTTAAAACACTAAATGCAGGGTGGTAAAGTTTGGTACAGTATTATTAGGTAACAACCAATGATAATCGCATGAAGAAAAAGTAAGTAGTTGAAAGTGGGCAAGTTAAAAAATGTTGAAATATTTGATACAAAATTGTAACTGAATAATAAATTATATGATTATGTTTTAATGTTGATTGATTGTTGAAAAGATTTGTAAATGATTAGGCTATTTAAGTGGAACAAATCATGCAAGTTTGTCTAACATGAGCTCTATATAAAGAGCATTATAATGAATAAAATAATAAGTTTCCACTATATGCTTCCAAGGAATATTATTATATCTCTTCCTTTCTTTTCTAAAAAATCCAACAAAAAAGAAGTCACTATAACAGTACCTTGAGACCATATTTAACAAGACAAGCTAGAAGCCTAAAATATCATCTGCGTTTATTTTGCATGAGAATTTTTTCCCTATGTACTGGGAAAGTTCAGAAAGAGTGTGAGGGGAAGGGGGAGGGGAAATTGACCCAACAGAAAACAAGTGGAACCCATACTAAATAAATAGTGAAGAATGAAAATTAAGAATTCTAGTATTAATGCATTTCCTGAAGATATCAAGAAATGCCTGATAGGCTTGGCATCCATTCTTCATTCAATTTGAGCACAACTGAAAAGAAACTATGCTTCCACAATAACTTTGTCATTGATCTTCCTATTCTCGTAATGCCTTAGAACTTAACTAAAAACTAAAAGAATTAGGTAAAAAAATAGAGGCAGTGAGTGATTGCAGAAATACCTATGATATATGATACTATGATAGTATCAATAAATGATATCAATCCTAATCATCTTCTAACAATGAGTTTATCATCTTCTAAAATTGGGGCAGTTTCCAAATCTGGAATGTATCTGGACAATAGAGGATAGGTCTTCCCATTTATCCAGAAGAATTAGGTAAGTGGTGGACGGATAAAAGAGATGTGAGGATTGCATCTAAGCTCTTGGAACTCTTCAGTTCATCATCCTATCGGTATTATTCTATTTCAATCATTCCGTTTGAAGAATGGAAGGAATCGAATGCATTCAATTTGAAATCAATCTATATACAAAGAGATAACTGCAAAAGTAACTACATAATAGATAATTCTCACCATAACATGCTAATGCTCCTCCTAATAAAAGCATCGCTATAGCGAAAACATCTACATACACCTGCAGAACGTTTATAGTACATTTCATGTTGATTAGAATATAATATCATATAACGACTAATAAAAAAAGATGAAATTAATAATTTTTTAACTGATCATTGCACACTATGGACATTTACCTGTACAGATCTAATAAATAATCATGGACGATTGAACAATCGTAGTAACCTATATCTACAAAAGCTAGGAGCATAGATATTTTGGGGATAGAACAAGCATATGGTAATATAATATATAGGCCAATGTGAAAATTAAATAAAAGATATATATCACTGAAACTACATTTTGTTAAAAGTCGTTTTTCTAGCAACGCTGTCTTATCTATTATTCCTCAACATTTCATGATTTATTTGTGAGTTCATTATTGGGTATTAAGGTTGCAGGCACAATGCAAGTCTTCTTCTAAGGAAAATCAGAAAAACCAGAAACGATTTACCGAAATGTAACATGAATGCACAAGCTAACATGAGTAAAGTGAAAGGCTAATAAGTTCATACCCGGGCCACAAATACTGAATCAATATGATTCTTTCCCATTCCTATCCATATTAACACAGCTGATGCTATCATTAAAATAAAAATTAACACTGTAACCTAGAAAAAGAAAGACACGAGTTAGGATTTTTCAAGCCATTGTTTTCCGAAAAACCACAACACTAGCAGATTAGGAGGGTCCCTGGGCAAGATTTAAGATTTAACGGAAAAACACAAAACAGAAAATGACTGCAAAAGTTTGAACATGCTCCCCTACCAATATTACAAGTTTTTGGCGGCTCCCAACATGAATACCTCGGAAAAAAAAGCATCTTCTGCGTCTTTGACCACTAGAATCAGATATAACCATCTTCGGCAGCAAATATTCACAAGGACTGCATCCTTCTTCCTCGTCATCATCGTCATTACTCTGATGGCAGAGATCAACCCTAGAGAAGCATCCTCAGAAAACTTATCTATTGTATCTTGGAAAAAGAAACTATTTTAAAGTCAAATATGCAATATCATCTGTTAATTAAGAATAATAGAAGGATTGCCGGTTCATACATATATGGATATATAATTAGATGGTAATATCGACTAACATATACTTATGTCCCACATAATGAAAGCGGAAAAAGTCAAACCATGATTGTCTGTCAGTGTGCTTGTTATGGGGTTACTGATATATTGTTTGAGTTTGACTCTGCAAAGCTTCTAATAACAGAGAAAGGAACTTACCAAAATGATAGAAGCATAAGAAATGCAGCAAGAAACAGAATTTTGGGACAAGCTGCAAAACAACATCATCCTCATGTAACTTCCCATCGACTGAATCCTCATAAAGAGGATCTGGCAATCGCTAAACAGAGAAAAAGACATACCCATTACTATGAAGCCACAAGATTGTGACCAGCATAGCCAACTCTTACATGCAGCAACAAGAGTCAGCACAAAATAGAGAAAGTACCCTGCAGTTAAACGTATTTAAATCAGTCACTTCTGAGGCACAGAAGATGAAGGCAAAAAAGTGCAGGCAAACAACTAAAAACAGGGCATGTAACAGCATTTTATTGCACATATGTCGGCATTCTAAGAAAATGTCTAGGCACCCGTCTAGAATCTAATTCTTTCTCGAAGATCCCTCGACCCCTTTATACACTGCCCAACAGTATAAAAGTCATTACCTTTATTATTATTATTATTTCTAAATTTTCTTTATGCATATTTTTGAGTTATTTTATATGTTACATAAATTTATATGTTACATAAATTTTTAACAGCGGAGGGAAAATGAGGATTTGAACTCATGACCTTTGTCATGGAGAAAGGTTGCCTTACCACCAGGCTAGACCCTAAACCTGAATGAAAACTATTGAGGATTTTTCTGAGTTTATCTGTGATATACTACTATTCTGTGGCAACTATTAAGTTTTTAATCTCATAAATTTCTGTAATACTCCCTCCGTCCCGGCCAAATGTTTACATTTGGTCCGGGCACGGAGACCAAGGATAGTGGGTGTAATAGTGATTTTATTGTTAAAATAAATGAAATAGTGGGTGTAATAGTGTAAAGTGTTGAAAAAGTGGAGTGAAGTAGTGGATGTAATAATATATTTATTGTTAAAAGTTACTATTTTTAGTAATGTAAAGAATTGGGTGGGACGTCCCAAAAAGGAAAGTGTAAAGAATTGGTTGGGACGGAGGGAGTATAATGTTTAGTCATACAAATAGCATGATTTTAATCAAAAACATTTGACAAGAAACATAAAAGCAATGCTAAAGTGTATACTAGATAGCCACTAGGTCACGGCTTTGAAACCCGGGAGACAGCCTCTTAATGAAGAAAAACAAGTGAAGAAGTGTGTACATCGGACCTTCTACAGACCCAAGGCAGAATCCTTGTGCAGCAGGTACGGCCTTCCTTTTTTGGTTTTTATATAAATTAGACAGCCTCCTAAACCCACATAGGCATCACCAGAAGGCCTAAAAACCTCCATGTTTCAACCGCAGAGCTACACCTAGCACCTTTTAGAACTTTGGCTTACACAATGCACTGTATTCTTAAACTCGTCAAGACTAAATGTAAACTTAATTGTTGTAGTGTACATGTATACATTACGGGATATCATAGCCACAAGGCCCGTAACAGAATTTGGCTTTTGCGAAAGGGGTGAGGAGGGTTGGTAAGGCCCAAAGGTCAATTTCAGTGGGTCAAATTGCAAATTGTTGACAAGGCGCCCGCCCGCGATTGACTTGTCGGCTGGTGCAAAATATGGTCAAAACCAGGTCCATATTAATTAAATATAATGAAAAAATACATTTTCTAAAATCCTAATCAAAACATCAACGTATACATGCTTGCTAATTTCAATATTTTCTTATTCTCTTTGTTAATTTGAAACTGATAGTGTGCATGTGTGTGTTTATGTATCTGTGAATTGATTAAAATGATACTCCCTCCGTTTCATATTAGTAGTCTCCTTTTGAAAAAAAATTGTTTCAAATTAGTTGTCTACTTCAATTTTCAATGTAAAATATTTAGTTTATATTTTCAAAATCAACTTTATTCCACATATCTCTAATCTATATTTCCAAGATCAACTCCATACCATATATTATATTCAATCAATGCAATAAATATGGGTACAACCTATGAATAATAAATTTTCTTAATATGCTTTATTTTTTGAAAGTGGACTATTATTTTCAAACAGAGGGAGTATATATATGCATGTATAGTATGTGTATATAAATGCATAGTCAGAGTATATACATGGAATAGAAAAAAATGATGTTTATATTTAATATATCTATTTTGTAATTAATATACATACGAGAATATTGGACTTTTGTTGTGAGAAACCACATATATAAGATAAATATATTTAAATATAATATAATTTATTATTATTAATTTATTGACTAGTCCATGACTAGTTGACTAGTGGACGACTGAACCTCCATCGACTTAACTCAACTTATCACGTGACAACCATGGTACAATCTTGATGAGTGCATCACAGATAAGTAGTAGAAACTAGAAGCACTTTTGTCCAAGCTAATGTAAAGATGTGCCCGTATCCGAATTGTTCAGTTTCATTAACTTCTACACAAAAATTCGGGAACATAAATACTCCCTCCGTCCCTAATTAGTTGTCCACTTTATTTTTTGTGCGGTCAAATTGATTAATTTTTTAATGCAATTTAAAAATAATATATAAAATCTAAAATTAAAACTTTATATTGTTAAAAAGTATATATAATCTACTTTAACATGTATTTTTTAGTTTTTAAAAATTATAGAGGAATAATTTTTAATTTTCAGTCAAAAATTAGTCAATTTAACCACATAAAAGTCAAAATGGACAACTAATTAGGGACGGGGGAGTACCTTTTTGGGATTTTGTATTTTAGGATGTGGAAGGATTTTGTAAACATATATGTAAATTACTAGATGACCTTTTGCACGAATTAAGATTCCAACATTTAGGAATTAGGACTAAAGAGAAAAGGGTTATAATTTGCTAATCTTACATTTTGATGGCATCTTTTTGACTCGTACTAACTCGGCTAGAAGTGTCCAACATGGATACATGTGCAAATGAAGAATTCAACAATTTTGAAATATTTACATATTTTTTGCCTTAAATAAGTAACCGATGGTGCATACCCATGTTCGACTGTCGAGCGTCTCACACGGGTACTCGAGGCTAAACGAAGAGTCGATATAACAGAGGATGACATGAGGTAAACTAGATGAAGATGGTGGAAGGACAAATTGAAAATTGAGGCGAGGGGAGGAAGTGGTAAATCATTCTTGTGCCCTATATTAATGTTGTTAATTTACGAAATGAGAGTGAGTAAATATTCCCTCCGTTTGCACGTATTTTTAAAAGGTGCATAGATATACGTGCAAAAAGTCAAAAGGACATGTATTTTGAAACGAAGGGAGTATCATTTTAAAAGGACAAGACAAAATGGTTTATTTTCCATTCACAATTGCATTTCTTCCTATTTTCTCTGTTCCTTGATCATTCTTCAGCCAATTCATTATCTTCTTATGCCCTTAATACAAGCGAAAGTGTCAAAAATTGTTCACTTTCACTAACTTTGATACTCTGCATATATTTTCGGAGCTTATTATTCATATTCTAAGCTTAAGTAATGTTCTAAATATTCATGTGAATTCTTACCTTCAAGCATAAAGTTATAAAATTTATCATGAAGGCATATCATATTGCCTCATAACAAATATGAAACAGATTAATTACAGTACCTATGCCATATTTTTTTTTTGAGGAAATTAGTTATTCTTACCAACATTGGAAAACCCAATCAGTAGATGAAATACCTGCAATTGCAATTTTTATTATACCAAGGGCAAATATATATATATATATATATATGACTAGGCTTGGAAAAAAAATAAAGAAACTACCAAAATTTAATAGGCACAATGCACAAATATTGTAAACAAAATTGCAAACATAGCAAAGTTTATCTAGCAACTAAAGAATATAAATGACTAAGTGGAAACTTTACATATTATGAGGAATTCATCACTTTCAACAAAGCCTCAAAATCTAAAATTTATCATGTCTTAATTATTTTTACATACTGCGCCAAATTTATAATAGGCATAAAGTTGTAATATAAATTTGCTAAAATTCTCAACAAAAAGATAACAAATAAAAAACCAAATGTAACATACAACATTTCGAGATAAGGAACTAAAAGGGTAACTAAAAACTTCTCCAATCCAGTATATATTAGGTTATTTACTATACAATTGAGTTGATTGATCAAAGTTATTTAAATTTCTTCCATTTATTTCTGCTCTACTAGTGTGCTAGTCAAAAAAACACTACTTGTCTTCTTGTTCTATGATTCCTACCGCCAGTAGTATATGTAGTAAGTGGAAAGATAATTACATTTAAGGTTAAGGAGGAGACAAATGTAAGGTAAAATCTTACTTTCTGGCGAGTCCAACCGATCTGTGTATTCCTTAAATGAATCCTCATCAGCTGACATACAAATTGAAATGGTATTAGTTATTTAGACTTGTGTGTGTGTGTGTGTGTGTGTATACATAACAGAGAAATAACATGTCAAATCCACTTGATAAGGACGTCTATCCCAGGCAAGTTTAAATAGACTCTAGGCAAAACATTTCAACGGAATGATATTGTCTGTTAGTACAATCAGGTCATAAGAAGTTTTTTAATTTTAAAAAGGTAACTACGGTTTGCCTTCTTTAACATTCTCTGGAAAGAGGCTTCATATCTGTACTATGAGTATAACACATAGGTGCCTTACAGCTTTTAATGAACAGACCAGTTGTTCAAAAGCAGGGAATCATTAACCTGCAACAATAAATACTGAAAACTACAATTTAAAAATAAATAAATCTGAAAGCTACATTCTAGTGACAATATATTTCCTTTGGGATAAAATAAGATAAGCTTGTAAACCAATCAATTTTCAAAACATGATTCACATTTCCCCAAAAGACTAATTTATAATGCGAAATGATTGTTGCATAAAAAAATAAACTGGAAATTATTTCCATTTAATGGAGATCATCTAGGAAATACTAAATTGAGAGTAAACAAAATCCCCTCAACAACAAATCAATTTGATAATTTATTTTTGTAACTTGTGAACAACTTTATGAATCAGACAGAAACAGTTGTGCATAATACTGGTGCATGAATCAATAAGGGGGAAACAATCAGACCTGAACATATGCCAGGAAAGCAATAACACCATCGATACAAGCAATAGTAACAAGGATATCCACATAGACCTTTGGAAAACAGATTCCATTTAAAAGATCAAACATATTTTCTAACTCTCTTCCTACGCCCCTCTTTATCTTTCCTCTAAAGAAAACACCTTTCCCTTGCCAATATTTTCTTTCTATCAGGCCAGAATGGCTAGAAATTATATTTTTAAAGCATCATAAAGGTGAGATAAACATTAGAAATTGCACGCCAAGACAAAATATCTGACCCCCACTCAACTTTGGCGTTTCCCCATGGAGCACAATCGTGACCGGCACTTCTACATAGAGTATCCTCGAGTGTATCTCATTAAAAAGGTGATGGATAAAGTTACAATCATAACTGGCAAGCATTTTCGATGAAATTTAGCACAGATCTATTAAAAGAGGTGCATAAACACGTGCCTCCACAACATTAAAAATCCTTAAAGTAGCGGTAAACGACAATGAACAGCCATCATCTTAAACTTTCCATGCAGTTCAAAAACTGATAAGAATAAAAAAGTTCTGGACCTCAATCCTCCTAGATAATTTTTGTTTATACAGCAACTCCATCCAAACATTGATCATAATTAATAAGTTGCAATAAAAGCATGCTCCCGTTCATTTGCAGAATGTACGAAAACACAGTCAAGGCACTAACTTTTTTCCTTTTTCTATGTAAATTTTCACATTAAAGGTATCTTATTCTCTTCAATTATTTCAAGAGACATGTATATAATTTTAAAAGCAATAATAGAATCATATTTCTACCTCTCAAGCAGCAGATATTATAAAACTATACTCGTAAGATCTAGGACATGGATTAATCGGTAGCTACCCTGAGAAGTCGGTACACTATACTATTTAAATTAAAGACTTGGCACCTGTTTGCCTTGACCATTATGAAGCTGCTCTTTATTTAAAGTTATTTGTACAACTTACACGTAAAGGTAATTACTTTAAGTCATAGGTTACTCGGTTACTCTTATCTTTTTGTGTAGTTTAATTGATATTATAATACTTAAATGTTATAAAAAGTTAAGAAGTGACAACAAACTACTTCCAGTCAGACTTGCTAGAGGAATGTTGAAGCGCACAGCTGCACATCCCTCGCCTCGCTTTTCTTGAGGTGCAGTGGCTTCAGTGAGCTGCGCTACAGTTATGAGACATGATGCACGTGGTAAGGCGCAAAATCTGATTTTCTATAATTATTACGAAGATTTCATCATTAATTTAAAAGATAAATATTTTTTGTATTTAGATTAATTTGGGTCAGTAATATATTAATTCCAATTATATTTTTCTTAGTTAATTATTAAGGACTCAAAAACTTTAGATACATTAATTTTTATTTTTTCCTTTGAAATTCTGCCATACATATATTCATATAAAAAGAATAACAAATTAATTTGTATTAAATCTTAAATTAGCTCAACTATATATGAATCAATTAAATCTTGAACTGCAAAATTTGCAGAATAATATATTCTTAGATTTATTAAGGCCCCGTTTGGTATTGCTGTCGTAGACAGCTACAGCATTGCTGAAAAGCTGTCAGAAAGGTGTTTGGTAAATTCTAAAAGTTGTTGTCTAGAAAAGAGCTTTTGGTCAAAAAGCTGTTGTTAGCAAAAGCATGTCCCCCCATGCTTTTGGAAAAAGAGGCTTTCAGCTTTTGCAGGAAGTAGGTATCAGTTTCATCATCAAACCTTCCCAAAAATATTAATTTTATATATTATATTTCAAAATATGCATAAATCAAAAAAATTACAAAACAGTCATCTAATTTTTCTGACAGCACTTTTTCCATCAACACTTTTTCTAACAGCACAGCAGTTTTCAACAGCACTACCAAACGGAGCCTAAGTTTACCTATATAATTGAAAATACAGTATCTGTTATTACTTATTAGGGACAGATCGTTGATCATTCATATTATATTACAAAATCGGTAGCATAAACTTCCATTATATGACAAAATAAAAAATTACTTAATTTTTGTTAAATCAAAAAATTGTATATCAATTAGTTAGTTTGATGACGCTGTTATCTAATCTTACCACCATCTCCCATAATCCATAATAGGTCAAGATTAACTACTCCCTCCGTCCCATAATTTTTGTCACTTTGACTTTTCCACGTCTACCAATATTTTTAAAAAATAATACTTATAGGTAATATTTTTGAAATTTTATTTTTTATATAAAAGTTTAAATCTTAAATTTTATACAAAAAAATAAAATTTTAAAAATATTAAGTGTAAATATGTTTTTTTATAGACTTTAAAATATGGGAAAAAATTAATTGTGACAAGAATTATGGGACGGGGGGAGTAAATTTTATAACTTGAAGTGTTAAATTTATGATAAAAATTTTCCCCATAAGTTGCACTTAAACATTAAAATGTGATTTATCATATTTGTCTTTTTAGTTTTGTGTTTGTGTGTATTTAAATTTTTATAGCTAATGTGCCTTGCTTTGATGAGGCACGTGCTTAGCCTTAGCGCCTGAAGCTTAGGCTCCATAAGGTCCGGAGCCTTGGTGCACTTTAACACTACTTGAAGTTACATATAGTGTAGTAATGTTAACATTAATTTTTGTGAGTCAGATTACAAACTTGTAATAAATATCTCTTTCCTAATTTTTAGAATTCAACATGGAAGTCACTTTGAATAACAAGTTGTTATTTGAGAAACAAACTAGCTATAATTTTACATATATCATTTTCCATAAGGGTCATATGTTATAAAGCAAATAGTTCAGCAAATCCCATAGCCATCCACAACATAAGAGTACTTGATTCCCTTTTTAAAAGAGTACTTCTTTCAAAAATTGGCTAATTTATATAGATAGTATATATATATATATATATTGAAATAAATTAAATAGAAATAAATGATTCTGCATCATTTATTTCTATTTTTTATTATGGTTTTGCGGAATTTAGTGAAGGTTTTCGTGACTCTCATAATAAAAGTTTTCACATGAAGGTTAGCCTATACACATAAACATTTAGGTCTTCTATAATATTTTATAATTTTATTATATATGTTATACTAATTATATATAATTATAATAAAATTATAGTGTAAATAACAAATTAAAATTTCTAATTAAAATAAAATATAATATCATAATATGTTTTGTTTATATCTTTAAAACTGATAATATTAATATTTAATTTTAATATGTTGTTGATGGGAATTGAACCTTAAATCTTTGGTAGTATTTAGATATTGAAATATATAATATTTTTTCGTATTAGATCTAACGAATCTTATCTATTTGCTTTAAAAGATCTAATGGTTATAAAATAACTAATCATACCAAACTATCAATTAACTAAACTTTTTTATTACTTCGACTTTAATACTATTGTATAGATCAGAACAAATATTTTTTCGACCAAAAGAAAATAGAATCATCATATAAGAAAGCATAAAATGTTTTAGGTAAAAATTGTAAAAAAACAAAGAAAATATCTAAGAGAAGAATATTATTCGTGAACCTAGAAACAAGTTTTTGGTGATTTGAATATATATATTTATGTGAAGAAAAATTAAAGCAACTAGAAAAAAAATGAAGGAAATTTTTGTGAAGGCCAAAGGACGCCTGGCCTGGCCTGGCCTGGCCTATGAGCTGAGGACACCTAGAACCTAAAAGGGCTGAATTTGGAAAATTAAACTCATAAGATTACTTTTGGTTTGTCAATGATTCTTATGGTTGCTACGGCATTAACCATGGGACGTCATATGCCTTTTATTTTTAGTTGTAAAGCCCCGTCAGCATATGACTTCCAAGTCACCAGTGTCGGTTGCTAATACTCCCTCCACGAGACTCTAGAGAAGCCACAGATAGAAGATGACCCGATCTAGCCAGCCTCGGTATGTGTGGGCTACCCAAGTTAAAACCCTAACAGGCTAATATGCATGCACTTAAATTCAGCATATAGCCACAAGGACAACATTTGGCAGTGCTATTTGATGACTTGCTAATTTTACATTATTTTGTAAAGTAACTAGGCATCCCTCGTTTTAGTTTACTAAGACCAGTTAATCAATACTACCAACAAATCCAACATTAATACCAACCACTTTAATTTCATCCTAGAATCAATTGGTTTAAAAACAGTTCTAATCAAACAAAAAGCACCAACATTGCCTCAAATCACCCAGAAAAAAATCGAGGAAGCACGTATCAAGAAAACGTAACTAAGAAGTACAAACTACAAATCCCTATCCAATGTATAGCCAGACATACTTAAAAAAGCAAAACCAACATATAAAAATCTTAACTTTACACAAATGGGCATTCAAATTAACAAAAAAAAAACAACCCACATAAAAAAAATCAAAACTTTATACACATGGGTATTAAAAATCATAAACAAAGTATAAACACAAATGGGCATTGAAATTCACAATAAAAGAGACATGAAAAATAAAATTAAAATTAAAATGATACCTGGGAAAATGCAAGAAGAGCAATAAGAGAATCAATACAAGAAAGAACAAGATTGACAGCCACCAAAGACTTTGGATAACAACTTTCATCTCTCAATTCAAACATCATTTTAAGATATGGGTCTTTCATTTGATATTTATATATCTGCGTTTTAAGTTTGTAAGAAAGAGTAGCATATATATAGGTATGTACTGTATATTTTGAGGGTACAGTAGAGTGGGCAGTAGTATACTCCTATTTGAATAGGGAGGAGATCCGGGTAATAATTTGATTGATACATAGCCTCTCTCTTTCTATATCTACATCTCTCTCTATATATATAAGTAAACATACACAATCTCTGTCTCTGATTCTCACGTGTACTATGTAATGTATGCAGCTGTCTGGCTAATTGGCAATTGCCGCGAATATAATAACAATCGATTATTTATTGAATAAAATCTATTATCTATTAATCTATTAATATAATAATTCCTACTAATCCTATATTCCATTTTTTCAATTATATTCTCAATTCAATAAGTTCTTCTACTTTATTAAGGTTATTCAAGTAATTTATTAATTCAAACAATTAATTCAATTTTATTACCATATCCAATTCTTTAATGGTTGGACACCACATTGCAGTTGTAAAATAAACCTCTCAATAATAAGACCCAAAGATGAAAAGGAAAGGAAAATCAGTATTAGAGTCTTTTCCAAAAAAAAGGAGGTTGATTGATGAAAACACATATTCTGATGAAGATGATGAAGGTTTAGTTTTTCCATTAAAGAAGACTGTCAAGAAAGCATCTGAGATTCCACCTGCACCTTTTATGAAGCCATTCCATGTCAATCTCATGTCTGACCCTACAAAGTAGAGGAGAAGGTTGGTCAAGACATCAAACTCTGATAAATTAAACACTGATCAAGCACTAGCCTTAAACTCTGAGACTATAAACTCTGAACCCATAAACTCTGATGAATTGATAAACTCCGATGATGTGGTGATCAGAGAAAATGATAATGCCAATAATGAGGAAAGTGATTCATTGGAAAATGCTGCAAGTGAAGCTGCTCTAGTAATTGTATATGATTCTCCTATCAACTCACCAAAACAAATCATAAAGGAGATTTCATATGAAAGAGTGAAGGAGCTAGTTGAGGAAGTCAGGAAAGAAATGGTTGCAAAGAAGTCTCAAACATCTCCAGCCACTGGAAGTTTCAAATTGTTTTCTAGAAAGAAGAAGAAACAAGTCTCTTTTGGCCAGGATACACAAGAACCTATCTCTTAAAGCGAGGTGGCAATCTCTACATGGTCAGGCCCACAAGAACCTGTTGATCAAAGTTCAACATCAGCCACTATTCAAGAAGATGAAGCCAACATGGATTAGGGGTACAACCCACAAGAACCTTCGGCTCAAAGGGTTGAAGAAATTGTTAAGGCCCCTGCTACACAAGAACCATCCAATCAAAGTTTGGATGCATGCACTCAAACTCTGATAGAAGATTCTGCTGTTGCCGATGCTGAAAAGACAAACTCTGATGCTCATCCATTGGCAATCTCTGATGCTATTTTGGTACTACCTATCTCTGCACAGCCACTGGAAACTCCATCAACTTCTACAACTACTCAAGGTATAAACTCTGACTTTTCTTCAGAATTTCCATACTCTGATAGTATAAGTTCAGGATTTATTTTTCCATCTTTTACTGTTGGGATGATCATGGATAGTCCAGTCAAGGGTACCTCTATTCATGTGACCACAGATCTCCTTTTTCAACCACTTCTTATTTTTGTAAGTCATAGTGATTTGAGCCTTTCATGTGAGACTGAGGTAAAATGTGTGAAAAATAGAATTTATAATGAGAGACAGACACTGGATCTGTCAAAAGAAGAGGTAGATATGAGAAAAAAGTTAGTTACTTCTAGTGAGCAAACTCTGATTCTTAAAAGTCATGAGATGTGTGATGTGAGAAGTAATGAGATTACTTTAAAAGAAAAGAGTGATTTAGGGTGTTCTATTCTTTTTGCAGGTACTCAGAGTCTAACTACTTCTCAATCTCTAAACTCCGAGTTGCCAAACTCTGGTGTTCCTATAAATTCTGATGATAAGGCTGCATTCTCTAAGAAACCTATTTTTGAGGATGAAGAAATAACCGATCTTTCCATTCCATACACTCAGAGATACAACTCCAAGAGATGGCCACATGATGCATTTGATGCCTTCGACAGATTGAAGATGGATTATCCTGATTATTTTGTTGTTGAACAGTTGAAAGGTGACATAGAATCTGCTCTTAATAATGAAGGAATAAGGAGATAAGCTATTGATAGGAGTGGACCATCCAATGAAGATCTTCTCAGTTCTAAGAGACAATCCATCTGGGATATGTCTTGGAAATTTTCTCATGAAGATATTTCATGGCCACATGTTCATGAACTTATTCAAAAAACTGATTTTGAATTAAATTCTGATGAGATGAAGAATGTTCTAAAGGCCACTACTGTGTTAACAAATGGTCTTCATAGTGAAGTTTGTGATTTAAAGGATTTTGTTGGCAAAGCCAGTGCATCTGTTCAGACTTCAGTTTCTGCTACTCAACATGCCTTAGAATCTAAGATAAAGTCTGTCTCTACAAAACATGATGCTCTGGAAGCTAAAGTAGATAAGCTTGCTACAACTGTCACCTCAATGCAAACAATGTTACATACTATTGTAGACATCCTTACTGTCTCTTCTGATGTTAGAAAGGGGGAGAAAGTAAAAGGTTCAAAAGACAAATGCAAGGAGGATGCTATAACAAAATCTGATAAACATGAAGATGGTGATGGTAGTGGTGGGGACAGAAGACAAATGAGTCATAAGGAAGGACACATTGAACAGAGTTTACAAACTCTGACTGACCAAACTCTGATTCCTCCTTCAAACTCTGGTGTACACTCTGATAGAAACTCTGACAAATAAACTCTGATGAATATTGATGAAGAATTAGCAAAGAGGCTTGAAGAAGAAGAAAAACCTGAGAAAATTGAAGAAAGAAACAAGAAGGATGCAGATTTAGCAATGAAATTGTTTGAAGAAGAAAATCTAGGAATGGATCCAGTTGCTGTAGAAGAAGAAGTCAAGAAAACTGGTACTGACAATGCTCAAGTCCAGTCAAAGAAAAGAAGATATGTGAAGAAGACTCCAGCTCAAAAGAAGGCATCTGTTCAAGCAAAGAAAATTGTAACTGAATCTATTCAAGCAAATCCAACTGTAGCCAAACCAATTTCAACAAATCCAACTCCAGTACTTCCAAAGAAAGCTCCAACAAAACCCAAAACTCCTCTTACTATGCTTGGCACTACTTTTCTACCAGGAGGAACAAGTTTTGAGGATGAGGAAGAAGAACATCAAACTCTGAGCAGAAAGAAAAATCCAGATCTTTTGTGGACAAAGTCTGAAACTCTGTCTCTCAATGCCAGACTTGGTAAAAATAAGGGAGGCATTGGTGATTCAAGTGCTAAAGTCTACAGAGAAGATGCAAACACTTTCAGAGATCCTTTTTCCTTGAAGAACAAACCTGAAGAAGAGTTATCACAATGTCATTTGGACAAACTAATTGTTGTTCATATTGTAAAAGATATCTTTGATGGTGCTGTTCCTAAAGAAAAACTGCTGTATTTTCTGGAGAATGGAAGAATAACGAAGATAATTGAAGAAGATCTAATTCATAAATCATCAAGAGAACTTGAATATGTTCTTTATTTGCTGGATGATGAAAAATGAAGCTATAGCTAAATGGGTGAAGATTTTGGAAGGTGTTATTGAAGAAAAGAAGAAGAATGAAAGGCTGTTGTTGATAAACTCTGAGGAATACAGACCAGGATATGTACTTGGAGATGGAACAGAGAAAGAGATGGCTAAAGGGGATGTAAAGGTAAATATGGTGTTAGGAATTCCTACACTAATACTAAACCCTGATGGACAGAAAGCCTGTTGCATACCTCTGGATGATAGAATGGAAAGAACATCAATATATAACTTGAGAGCTGCAATTTTCCAGATTGATGACTCTAGTGATCAAATGAAAGATATGAAGGAGAAGCTGATTGGATTATTGAAGATTGCTGAGAAGAAATTACTTGATCAGTTTCTATCTGAAGATTTTTCATATAGGAGAATTTAAGTCAAGATGAAAAACTCAAACTCTGGTACATTTGTCTCTATGGTTTCTGACATCATAAGTTGAATTTATGTTTTACTGAATAAAGCATAAATTGGGGGAGATTATTAGAAATGCAAACACTGATACTATTAGAGAATATCACAAACAGAGTTTATTAATAGAGTTTATGCTGACGTCATTAGAGTTTAGAAGCTGTCGACAGAGTTTACTCAAATCAGAGTATACTCAATCAGAGATTATCAACCGATAGAGTTTGTGAGATCAGAGTTTGACAAAGATGGAAACAGACAAATCATAGATTGATTAGGATAAAGATGGAAGTGTTTTAATGCAATCATGTTACCTTATGAAAACTATCTTTGTCATTATCTATTTTGTAATTGATTTGTAGGTGTGTACTATATAAACACAGAATTAGATTTTACATTAAATTCATTCAAGTCATATATTTCTCATAACCTAGCAGCTCTTAAGAACATTGATTTTCTTGAGAGAGTTTTATATACAGTTTATCATTAATAAAAAACATTTCATCTTTTACATATTTGTATTTTAAAGTTGATTGTTTTGATATTATTATATTCAACCCCCTTCTATAATAGTCCATTTATCTCGACAACATATATCTTATTCAAATATTATTTAAAATAATTGATATTTCTTAATTTATTATTTATTAATAAATTATAATTATTTCAAGTCAGGTTCATATTAACTATAGGTATTTCGAGTCGGGTTTTGGGTTGAATATTCATACTTACTAAGATTTTGGACCAGTTTCAATTGAGGTTAATATTGTGACATGATGAGTTAACTCAATTTAAACAAATTAAAAAATATTAAAATATATTAAAATGCCTTAAAATGGTAAAGATATGATAATTTCAATATAATAGCTAAAAAATAAAATAAATATCCTGCATCGCACGAATTAAAATCAAAGTATTATATCCTGTATATAATAAGTGTGAAGGTGAAAAAGAACAAAGGAAGAAAATCGTTACTATGATTTGAATCATATTAATAATATATTTAAAATTATTATTTTAAAATAAAAATAAAAATAAATAATATCAATTTAAATGACTGAATTGTTTTAAAATAATAAATATTAATATTAAATTATTAAATAAAATATAAATAAAAAGTCGTGCATGGCACGTGTTTAAATCTAATAATAGTAATACATATATGATCGCACATGCAGTTAAGAACATTGTACACAAAATCCCTACTTACAAAATTGTTGATATTGACTATTGATATAATTAATAATTAACTTGTAATTTATAATTATTTTTCTTGTCAAAAAAATATATAATTATTTTTTAACATTAATTATGTATATTAATTTTATTTATTTTTATTAAATGTCTGTTTATTTATTTAATTTTAATAATATATATAATTTTAAGTTAATTTTTTATATTTGTGGAAAGTCATGAATCTTAATTTTCTCTCTTTACTATTATGTTAATTCATACAGGTTTATATCTGTTGTGGTGCACGGATCAATTTTTTTATTTTTTTATAATTTTTATATGGTTTGGATTTATTTTTATTTATATAATAATAATTTATAATTTATATAATATTTTATGTATATTTTTATATAATTTTTCATATATTTTATTTGTATTTTATTGTAATAGGATAAAATGTGTGTGTTTTGTTTATAGATTTGTTTTAGTTAAAATATTAATATGACATATATCTTAGTTAGAAGATTAATATTTAGGAATTAAGTCTAACAATAACTATTGAGCTCAAATACGACCCATGACCGATTATCAAATTTTTAATATTCCAGTTTTAATAATATAATATAATGTGTAGTAAGATTAATAGCTTAAATCGCAAGCATTATATAAATTATAAATATATTTAAAATATTTATATTATATAATATATATATATATATATATATATATAGTTATCAATATTATTCTCTCATCAACGCTTTCAATGCTTACAATTACATAATTTTTCAAAATTTATTATTATTTTTAATTTTAATAATATAAATATTAGAATCTAATATGTTACTAATCGAATATAAATTATAGATATTTTTAATATTTTTGAAGTCAATAATATAAAATAAATAAATTTGAATAAGTGAGTAATGAAATTTGAAGTATAAAATTTTATTTATTTTTCAAATCTAATAATATAAATATTTACTTTTCATATATTATTGATCATGTATAGTGTTAAGGTTAATTTTTGTTAGGATTATATTTTTAAGATTAAATTTATAGAAAGGGTAATTCATATAGATCTATAATTTAGAGTTTAAGGTTTTGTAAGTTATTAGGGTTGACCTTGAGAGATTTCTTTGAGTACTGAATTCTCGGATTTTCTCTCAAAATATCTACATATCTCTATTTATAAAAAAATCAAATTCACGTAATTCTTTCTTAGGGTTGTCATCGCCTAACCCAATTCTTTGGAGTCATCAGTCAAGTTACGTTTTTATGAAAAAATTCTTTGTGAAATATGTGAGTATATGAGTATGATGTATATATGTGAGACGGTGTCTTTGATGTTGAGCTGAAACTATGTTAAGAGTTAGCCATGCTTGTACATATTTTTGGATCGGGTCGGGTCTTTTTAAACTACTACTTGGGTTGAGTTTCATGTTGTGTTTAGTTGGGGATAGGGCTGCCCATGGATCGGGTTGGGTCGGTTTTTGACCCAACTCCGACCCAACCCAATTAGTTCGGTTTTATAAAAACTCAACCCATTAATTGAAAAAAATATATGTAACCCAACTCTGACCCAACCCAATTAGTTCGGTTTGGTTTAGGGTTGAGTCGGTTTAAAATATTTATTGCAGAAAATATGAATAATATGTAGAAAATATTCATAAAATTTGCAAAAATATGCAGAAAATGCATAAAATTGGACAGAATCTACATAGTGCAGAAAATATTTTCTGCAAAAAATGTATGAAGCTGGACAAAATCTAAAAAAAATATTTAATTAAAATGCATTATATGTAAACGGGTTGGGTTGGGTTGGGTTGGGTTAGAGTTAAAATTTATTAAACTCTAACCCAACCCAACTTATTCGGCCTAACAAAAAAACAACCCATTCATAATTCGGGTTTGGTTGGTTCGGTTTATTCGGCCTAAATAAGGGTCGGTTTGGTTCAGTTTGGTCGATTTTTACAACCCATGGGCAGCCTTAGTTAGGGAGATTGAAATGAAATGAGATTTGAATTAATATCGGGTGAATCTTCAAAATTTTTATTATTTCCCCCATTCCATTCCTATTAACCTAGACTAAAATTCAAACCCTCCATTTTGAGATAAAATGCTCCATTCTCCTTTTTACTTATTTCTTGTGAATTTTCATTCTAGAAATTTTGCATTCACTAATCTTTTTCCAAATCTCGCATTTTACATCAATTATTTTCTTCTCTTTTTACTCATTATATTCCAATCTCTCCAACCAAACACAACATTATATTAAGTCTTTTTGGGTTGAGTTTTGTGTTAGTTTTTCTTGAGTCTCTTTGGACTGAGCCTATTTTCTCAGAGTATCATTGGGTTGAACACTTTTCTCTAATCTCATTGGACTGAGCATTTTTTCTTGAACTCATCACAATTGCGCCATTTCTCAGGTCTCATAACCCTTATGCTATTTTCCTAAACTTAGCACCCTTTATCATTTATCTGGACTCAATATTTCTCTGGACCAAATTAGTCTGCGTCAGGTCCTAAATTAATTATGTCCTAATGTGCAATCCAAGGTTAAAAATAATTAGACCTTTACTTTTATCATTATCTATCACAAAAGATAAAAATGATCTAGGACTTCTTGAACCTAGATGATAATATGATATAATGAAATTTAAATACTTATTTGTATAATAAATATATTCTCCGAAAGTAGATTTTCTATTAAAATTAGTACTATATTTGTATACCAAATATTTTCCAGAATCCAGATGATAATGCAAATCGGCCGAAAGAGGTGTAATATATTCTTTGTACATATTCTTGGCCTTTTATTGACCCTTTTCCCAGTTGGAAAATAATATATACTGTAATATGAACTGTGTGTTGTGTACAGTTTTAAAGTGTTGATATTCTCCTATGCCAGTATTTATATTCTTGACGCGACAGGACTACATACATTGTTAACAGCTGATTTCGAATGTCTGCTCGTTCTTTTCGCACTTTCTTTTTTAAAGATAAATAAATAAACCAAAAAACAGTGCATTTGATATATTGTAATTTTTAAAATTTTGCAAAACAGGTAGGCACCCATTACAAACGTAAAATTTTGATGATGATCGAAATAAAATGCTACCCTGTAGAGGTTCATAAATCTAGTGAAGTTTAGGATATTGACAGACAGCTGACAACCTTACCTTCTAGTATCTTTACTCCAATTGGAGTCGTTGTGGGTTAAATTATTAAATACAAACTGGCATCCACCCCTTTATTAACCGAAACAAATAAAAAATAAAATAAAAAAAATAGACCTATTTATTTCATATGATAAATAATTTATAAATTAAAAGTTATTCATAAATTTATAAAAGTTAGTTATATAAGACGAGCACAATTAGATAAATATGGTTTTATCTTCTATTATCGGTTGGACTCGGGCTTATCTCCGATATTTCTTAGAACAAATATAGCCAATTTATTAATAAAAAAAATCATTCGTCAAACCAACGGTAATAAAATGCAACCAGGACTCTTTTTATTTCCGCTTCATATCCCCACTTGTTCCACTCCATGAAATCTCCTAAACGGTTACAAATTTACATACATAATATTCTCTGCAAATACCAAAAATTTAAAAGCCCCCCATTACTTTTCCACGTCTAATCTTCTTTATTGACTTGGCCATACTAACGCGGAGCAGTTATATATATATGTGTTCTCTTCTTGTTTGCATATATAACACACCCATACTCCTCGAAACTTCAAAGTCCTATACATTCAAAGATACTTACATTTTTTGAGAGAGTTATGGAGAACAATGTTGCCAAAGAAGGGAGTAGTGTTAGTTTGATGTATTTTCTCAAGAGGGTTGGGAAGAAAAGTGGTGGTTCATTGCGGAGATTTGGACGTTGGAAAAAAAGATGGTTGTTTTCTAAGTCATCATCAAGTTCGAGTTCGAGTTCGAGATGGCCTAGTTGGTTTGTTAATGATGTTTTATTTAAGATCGTCTCTATTTTTGAAGGGGTTGTTTTGGTGTCTACACTCTGTGTTTTCTTCCTCTTTTGTGGTTGTCACTTTTGATTTGTATGTGCATGTTGTTGTGGGAGTGAAGAAGAGGGATTTTTTTTTGTAAATTTATGTATTTTCTTTAAATCAAGAATTTTTGTTTTTATTAGTTAGTGAATTATCTTAGCAAATGCCTGTATTTACATTTGTCTAGTTCAATAAAATTAAATTTATTCTTTCTAGTTCATGTTTTTAAAGTTGTTTGCTGGTGCTAATTTAAGGTGATCTGAGTTTCTTCCGTAAGGTTTGTACTTTGTATTGCAGTGAGATTCTTAGTAGAAGTAATGTTAAAGTCTGCGTACATCTTATCTTTCCGACTTTACATTTTAGCCATATTTATTTTTCTAGATTCTACTTCCGGATTCCGTAATTCGAATGCAAGTCCTTCTCTATAAAAATAGAATTGCCAATTCATTCTGCAAAGAAAGCAGATGTTATTGTTCACTGAATTATTTAGTTTTGTTGGGAAATTTAAAACCATCTAACTTTACATAGAAGTTTTAGTTTCTTTTACTTTACATAGTTTATCTTGTATAATAAGGATTATTAAAACTTTAATACAACACTCCTACTACAGCTAATGACAGGAACATCTGATGAATTGTACACGAATGAATATTACTTTATATATTCATACAGGCTACAGCATCTGTGAGTAGATTATTACTTAATTATTAACGCCTTGTTTGGGAATCTTACAAAAACTGAATTGGTCTTTTAACTTTTGCTCTTGTTTCTTGAAGTAGAGCATAAGAAAAGCAGATGAGAAGCTTCTCTGTTTTTCTAATGTATATATAAAACAAAAGCCTGTTTGGTTGTTCCAAAAGATTTGACTGTATATAGTGAACAAGTGTATCATGTAAAATTTGTTTGTCAATATTAGGTAAAACTGGAGAGTCCAAAACTCATTTTCATGTTGCAGTTTCATGGATATTGTGCTATAATATCTTCGAACCTTCATATAATATCACAAATTTGTGCGCGCACGCGAAGATAAACATAGAAAATTTTGGTCCATAAGCATATATATCCATAAAGTACAATGCCAAAGAGAAAGTGCTACTCTTGTCAAGTTGTGAAGGGACCTTGTCATTTGGCATTGTCATCACACATCCTCAAGTCAAGCAACTTTGACGTGTGCTTGATATTTAGTTGATCTTGGAGATGTCTAAAAAGCCTAAATATTTGGTCCGAACTGAAATTTAAAAAAAAAATGAAAAAATCTGGCCTAGTCCAGGTCGGGTTTAGAACTTCTAAGTGACTCTATATTTTTGAGTGAAGTCTGACCCGCCAAACAACCCGTGCCCGACCTGATGAAAGTCAAAACCGATCTAAGTTTTGACAAAAAACCCGAACTTTTCTGGCCCGATCAAAGCCGGTCCGATGGGTTTTTTGTGCGTCGGTCGTGGTTTTGATAAACTTTTTCTTTCCTAAAATAAGTTAATAACCTGTTTTCTTGAAACAACTCCATTGTTCTATAAATTTATCAGTCCTGACTGAACTTTAAACTTCAAAGTTGCCCCAATATTAATGCCGGAATGAAATTGTATTGTATTCTCGGTGCTTACTGCTTAGTATGGCCATTTCATAACGAATCAAAAATATACCTAGTATATTTTGTTAGAGTGTGGTATATTTTATTTCATAATCTGAGGAGTACGTAACAGGACTGAGACCACGGAAGTTACAAAAGACTATTTCTGTAAAAACCCATTATACTTATAGAATACATAGGTTCAACAATCTTGTATACCGAACAAGCAAGCAGAGATACTTCACAACATGATATGAAAAATCATACTTGAAATATATTTCTTATTTTTACGGCATGTATATAAAGTACACTGTAATGTTTTGTGATACCATCTCATATTATTGAAGACAAAGGGGTCAGGGAAGAGGATTCCATGCAGTTGGTTAAGCAAAAATATTATCCAACTGACTAAGCACATTCACCTCTTCTTGTCAATGCTATGGCCTCTTTGAGTATTTTGCGGTAAAAAGATAAATGACCAAAATCTGTATTTGAGTAACTCTATGTGCAAATGATCCATATGCATCATCACTTGTATTTGGCAGTATCGAAATTCATTTCATGCTCTGATTCTGAAGATTCTGCATCCAAGATTAATTCGGTTTTACTATCCCTTATATCTAATATATTGTTGCATCACCAGCATGGAAAACGAAGATGAGAACTCAGAGGTGGCAAAAAGATCTCCAATAGGACCAAGCTGATCAGGGCAATGACACCAATGAGCAAGTCCAGCTTTGAGTGTTGATACCATGGTACACCCTCGACCTACTATGAATAATCACAATCATTTTCCATATTTATAATTTTTCTTCTTCAGTTCATCATCATGTAGCACTATTCGTTGACACACTACTACTTGTCATATGCTAGTTATCTTTAAAATTTTTTCAAGGACTGATCATCTAGCATTTTCTCGCTTTCAGAATCAGTTGGCACATTTATTGTCCATGGTGTTGTAGTCATGAAATTCGTAGGATCCACTTGCAATCCATCTTTTCCGGGGGTACAAATTTTATAACTGTTAGTCTCACATTTTGATGTTCTGGCATTTTCCAAGCATAAGCTTTCACTTCTTTGTCATCACACCAACTAGAAAATAACAAAGCAAAGCGATTAGGAAATGCGCTAGTGTCAGTCATGCGATGATATATGAGCATGCCCACGGAGCACGGTAGCAAGGAGCATGAGCTAATACACTTTCATTCACAGTTCTAATTGCAGGGTTGATCAAAGTTTTTTTTTAAATCGGGTTTATGGAAGTTTTGTTGTCTCTGGAATGCCACAAATGACAGACCTAGAAAGTAGACCCGCCGCACTGCGCTTCTCGGGGTGCAATGATTGCAGCTTCTTCAACTGTCATATTAGTAAAAAGTGGAAAGACAAGTACTGATAACCTTTGATCCAGAGGGTCAGAGAGAATAATTATCATGCCCACCGCAACTACCAAAGAAGTGTTATCAAGGAATCTAAATTAGTCCTGATGTCACAAACTGGTAAAGAAATTTGGCATGAAAATCCCCATCACAAAGTTCTCATGCCTGTCAACCATAGTAGTTTGAAGCATCTCATTAGGCATAAGTAGTCCAAAGATAAAATGCTCCGAGCATCAGGTGTGTACTAATGGCAATAGTAATACCTCCAAATTACCAACCCCACTTAAATTAAAGTAAATATGGTCATCACCATTATTTTTAAGTATCCAAGACGGAGCTGGACGAATGTCACGAAAGCAGACAAGTGCAAACACTGTAAAGTTAATGGCAAAGAAACAACAACTTGTGCAACAGATAGGGCTGTGAAACAATCTGTCAAAAACACAATAATAAATCACGAGTGATTGTGTGTGCAAACAATAGATTAGTGTATGACAATAAGCAAACTGTTAAAGAGAAAAGATAAGAAACGGAGGATGTCTCGAGTCCAGTGCGGAACTGTCTCTTTAAAGCTATTTCGCCTCTCACCCTATGTTTGAGTCGATAGCCTCCCAGGATAAAACGAGAACACGATGATGTCACGAAGAACAGCACCTTCAGCGAGCTTGAACAGAGCAAGAAAACTATCACCAGGAAAGAGGACGGCCGTGTTTAGGGTTTAGGGCATAAGATTGACTTGATAAACCTAAGACCGAATAAGATGAATATATAGACTGAGAAAACTTGGGCGCTACACAATTTCCTAAATTACTACGCGTTAATTAATAAAGAAAATCGGTTGTCAAAATCAATTCGTAATCAATTTCGAATTAATAATAATACCCATTATTAAAACAAAATAACGAATTGATTTTGACAACCGATTTCCTTTATTAATAATAATACTCATTATTAAAACAAAATAATGAATTGATTCTGCATCTCGTTTACTGTCGAAGTCGACAGTAAGTTTCTCGACAGCAACTTTGAGTTTACTGTCGAACACTTGACAGCTGGTCCGGATTTATTCACCCAAAATTTTGCTGCATTCGTGTCCGCAGGTCGCCCACGCGGAAAGCCCGAAGGCTTGCGAAGCCACGAATTTCCCCTCGAAATCCCATGATTTGCACCCCCTGCGCGCACGTGGGTGGTGGAGCAAAATACCATACTAACACATCTTAAACACTACATAAGTATTCTACTATATAAAATCATGGAAAGCTCTTTTCCAATTCAATGTGGGATTCAAGTTCTTTTTTCCAGATTTCCACTTTCAAGGTACCAACTTTGGATAATCATATCTCATCCATTCCTTGATCATTTTGGAATACTTAAATATGCGTTGAAAAGCTCTCTCGAAAAAGAACATACTCTAATCATAACTTGTTGCGCGCACGCACCGAAGAAGTATTCAAACTTAGGCTCCAAATGACTTGATAATGTGGGGTTTCTACCCACATTTTCCAACAAGGGCATCAGCTAGTCCTATAGCAAGAAGCGCCCATGAAATGACTTCTCCGACTTGAGATGCAGACATGGCTAAGTTGCCAATGTCCTTGTGAATGAGTGACTGGTCTTGAAGAATGCTGCAGAGTGTTGAGTAGCTAGAGAAAGTAAGTGCATTTGTGCAAATTCCCAGAAAACTCAACCTTAGTAATTTGAATTTTTGCTAAGAATGACGAAGGATATAAGAGCTAGTGCAGTGGGAGGCCCAAGTGGTGACGTGGAGAAAAGAGGTCAGGCATGCCGTTGGTATCTTTTCGGGGCTCTAGGTAAAATAATAAATTGGGGCTCTTTTAAGAAAAATATGATAGTAATTTTATTAAAATAATTCATTATTTCAGCGACTACAATTTTATTAATAAAATTAAAAAAAAACTGTACGAGTAATTTATATTCCAAACTTTAGTACATAATCCAACAATTCATAAAAAATGGGTTTTACCATATTTTTGAGATACAAATTTTTTAATAATAACATCATTATCAATATTTAAAAAAAATCTCTTCTCGATTGATAAAATTGCAAGACTATTCAACTGTTCCAGTGACATTCATGAACTCAATTAGCTTTTTATTAACTTTAACTTCAAGTAGGTTTGGTTTTTGAGAAATATTAAAATTTCTGATGTGTTTAATGATGATGTGATAATTTTGAGAAAAAAAGAGTAGGATTCGGAGAGAAAAGAGGAGAAGTCGAGGGATTTAATTTTGGTACCGGGGGTAAAGACCGCTGATTAAAGTGGAGTGAAAAGATTTTTTTCTTTTTTCATTTTCTTTATATATATAATTTTTTTTCCTTATATTTTTTTATAATTTTTTTTCTCTATTATATTAAAACCTAAAAAAATTGGGTATTTTCAAATTTTGGACTCTTGATCATTACCCCTTCAAACTACCCTTAGAACCGAGCGTGAGGACAGGACCGATTTTTGTTTCATGCGCCGGAGGAGAAGGAAGAAGTTGGCCAGGCCCGTGTCCCTGCCTAGCCATCTGTGGCAGTCTTTTTCAGCTTTTGTTTTATTTATTTATTTTTTATACAGATTGTGCACCGTAAATGTGATATATCAGTTGAAAAAGTTAAGTTAATTTTATCGGAAGTAAAGTGTACTTTGTGTACTCGCATTTTATGTGTCAGACCACTTGAGATATTGTAATTCAAAAACTACGGTATACTATACTAATATTTGTATGTTTTTTACGAGTTGTGTATTTCGTCAAATTCCATCTAATTCGGTTAATTTTTTAAATGGTATATCAGTATTTTGCCAGCCTCGGTCCATCACCTCTTGCATATACTTACACATATGTATGTATAACATTTGATGGTTGCTGTATGAAAGAAGCTATATATGACCATACTCCCATCTCTATCTTCCAAAACCCACTTAATAATATTCGACCCAACAGAACCCTTCATTCAATTTTTCCAACAGAAAGCTTCTAGAAACAAACATTGTCTCACTTGATAAGTGTCGCAACTTCACTCAAAATAAGCAAGCTCATGGCTACATTATCCGAAATCCTTAATCAATGATGTTGTGTTATCACAAAGTTGCTTAGAATTCTTGTTAATATGGGTGTTTCAGTAAGTACTTATGCATATAATGTGTTTGATAAAGTGATGCAAATAAATAATTTTATTTAGACTGTACTTATTAGAGGGTATTATATAAAAGGGTATGTTAAGTAGACTTTTGGGTTGTATAATTTGATGAGGATGAAGAGGATTGGTCCTGTTTCGTTTACGACTTTTCTTAAGACGTGTAGTTTGGGTGATGATGTTGATTTAGGAATGCAGATACATATTACATAGTCAGCTTGTTAGGATTGGTGGCTTGAGTCTGGTTTATTCACCTGGAATATATACGATGATTGATATGTATGTAAAATGCGGAGTTTTAGAATGTGGACATCGGGTTTTTGATGAAATGGTGGTGAGGGATGTTATTTCTTAGACGGCTTCGATTGTTGCGTACACGAGGAGAGCATATATGGATTCCGGTGCTAAGTTGTTTGATGGGATGCATGTTAAAGATATGGTGGCTTGGTCTGCGATGATTACATGATATGCACAGAATGCTTGTCCGAGAGAGGCGTTGAATATGTTTAAGAGGATGCAGGGCTGATGTTGAGACGGATGAGGTCACGTTAAGTGAGGTTAAATCTGTTTGTGCTTAATTTGGTTCTTCTCTGGGGGTGAATAATTTCTTGATTAGGATTTTGAATGATAATGAAAGGGGATAACACAAATTGTATATATAGGTGTAGAGCTCTTATAATGGGGGTGTTTGGGGTTCCTTAAACTTAAAATAAGTAGTTTATTTATTTATTTTTTTTACATATTTTCATATTTTTTTTAAAGATAAATATTTGTTTTAGAATTTTAAAACCAAATATGAACTTAATTATTTCTGAAAATAAGGGCTTATTTCTGGAAAGTACATACATCCCTACTTTTTTCCGGAAATAAGGGCTTATTTCCATAAGTAGCAGTTTGCCAAACAGGCCCAATAATAAGAGTAAAAAATACCCTCGACTGAATAGACAGAGTTACATAGATTTGACGGAAAACAATAAACTGTAAAAAAGTTAGAAACACAGTATAACATGTGACAGTTTATGAATTATAGTATCCCAATACACACAAAATGTGAGTACATAAAGTGTACTTTACTTTTTTATGCGTTGGAGTGAGTTGACCGGCTTATTTAAAAGTCCATCTTTTGATTAGGTGGTAAGGAAAAAAGGAGGTGCCAGAGCACTTGGGTCTCCCAATAGACTTGCTCTAACAACCAATAATAAAACAAGGGATTGCAACTTCTGTTATGTATAGCCATGGCCATGACCTTCATTCAGGATTTGCATATTGCTTGTTTGTCTAGTGTTAGCCCCACGGGTAATGCATAGTGGACACAGCAAAGTGTGTCATTGGCTCTAAAACTGTGAATCCATATGGAGGAAAGAAATAAGGCCATGTTTGTTGTATAGAATTGAATAGGGGATATGACTATAATTCTTTAAATTTTTTAATGCTATGTTTATTTTGTAAAAATTTATTTGGGATTAGATCAAGGATTATAATCCTTTAAAATTTGTTTTCATGAACAAGGGATATGATTATAATTCTCTCTAATATTTGGTTGGAGGAGGTATTATTTAATCCTATCTAACAAGTCATTTTTTAAAAGATTATAATCCATCCATTATAATCCAATATAAAACAAACAAATGATTAAAAAAATTAAAGGATAATAGTCCAATCTATATGTTATCCCTCAAAACAAACATAGAATTATAATGTAAATGAATATAATTCAATCCTAAACTTAATACTTCCAAACAAACATAGTATTTGGATATTAAAGGATTATAATACTTGGGTCCTGTTCCCGAATTTTAAAAACTGAGGAAAGCAAGTAAAGAGGAAGTAAAGTACTTTCGTCCCAATTTTGGAGTGAAAGTTTTGGAATGAAAATATGTCTAATTTACATTCATTTTCACTTGCTTTCTTCCCTTCCAGAGCTTAAATATGAGTGAAAGTGAAATTACTTTACTTCCCTTTCATTTGCTTTCCTCCATCTTTAAAGATCAGGAGCAAGGTGTTAGAGATAATAGTGAATGATTATAATGCATAGATACTAATCCCGGGATTATAATCACATGAAACAAATATACCCTAATTATAAATCGATGGTGCTAATCTTCTAAACAAAGTTGGTCCAATTAGTATACCACCCTGCTCCAGCCAATAAACCAAGAAGTACGAGCTTCAAATAGAGGTGAAATCGAATCGAATAAGTGCGAATAGCAGTATGATTAGATTCAACTCGAATTTATAATTATTCATTCATATTCGGTTCAGATTCGAATTAAAATTTTAACATTTTGCTCAGATTCGACTCGAGTTCGAATATCAAAATTCGTATTTTATTTGGCTCGACTCGTTTTAGCATATTCGAATTCGTATGTAATAATTTTATAAAATTAGGAATACTGAAATAATTGTTGAGTAAAAACTAAAATGTGATCATTTTGTAGAATATTATTTTAATATAAATATTATATATTGTATATAATAATATATATATATAACTTACGAATTTGAGTCGAGTACACATAATAAATATGTATTTGAGTACTCTAAAATTATTCGAACTACTCAATATAAATATGATCGAATATCATAGTGGTAAGATCCGACTCGGTATTTGTTCGAATTATAAAATAAGATTCGAATTCGTTCATTTTTTATACGAATACGAATTATATTCATTTTTAACGAATCGAATCCGAGTTCAAACCTGGGATTCATTTTCAGCCATAGCTTGGACTACTAAACTAAAAGTGTCGGTAAATTAGGACACCATTGAAATGCTCTAAACCATCAAATAAGAGTAATGTTAAATTATTCGGGTTGGGTAAAATAGCGTGTTGCTGTTTTTTTTATAAATAAAATAAGTGCATCATTGGATGGTTATTTTGATATCCCTATTTGGGCTTAGCAAAAAATCAAAATAAAATAAAAATTGATAAAAATCGATCCGTATAAAAATGAATTGAAATAAAAAAATAAAAAATAGAACCGCTTGATCGGTTCCGGTTCCGATTATAGATTTAAACCGAAACGGTTATTAAAATAAATAAATTTATTATATATAATTTATTTAAATTATTAAGTACATATATATTTTATAAATATAAATTATAATTATACAGTACTACTACAACTTATTTCTTAAAAATAAAGAATTATGTGTAGAATTTTCTGGATGGAGGAACCAATTTCCAGAACTCAATTTAAAACGTACATTATTTAAGGTCTAAAACTAGAATACCTGCATTTTGACATTGTGTGACATCAATATTCAATACAAGGTTGGATAAAACAACCAATTTTGAAAAAAATTAAGAATTACGAAAGTACATAAATTGTTTTAACTGAATCCCATATCATGGATTCATGGTAATACTCATGTTTCGGCTTTTTAAGTTTTAACCTTTCCTATAAATCCCGATTAATTCTAACAATAATAAATATTAATTATTATATTTAAATAAATTGTTAGTCAGTATCAAAACCTTAAACTTTAATAATAATTGGATAATATTTCTTTTACGCTTATTATATATAAGATATAATTTAAATGGTAAGACTATTTTTGAACTAGATTTTATTTATCTAATTTGCAAAATTTTTACCGAAACCGAACTGATATAAATCAAAGCAGAGTTTTTGAAACCAAAACTGAAATCAATGATTCGATTGAGGTTTCAGTTATCAATTTTTAAAATTGAGAATTTTCGGACTTCAATTCTGAAACCGAACCTAATGGAAATTTGCTCTCCCCTACCTACTAATGTCCTGATGTTATTAGTCCCCGAACATCTATGTAGGGGTGATAATATTGGACCCGACCCGAAAACACGACACGAATTCAATCTGAAAAATACGAATTTGAGTTAGGATTTTCATATTCGGATCAGTTTTGGGTTGATTTCGGATTACCCGAAATGACCCGAAATTATATATTTATAATATAAATATAGGGTTTTGTTCTATGGAGAACCTTAAATTGGGTATTAATTGGAGAACATATATTTCTTGCATTAGATTCTGCAATATATTATACGTAGAATATAATGCAAGACATATATGTTATCCATTTAGTACTTCATTTAAGGTTTTTCATATAACTTTTGTCTACAAATATAAATATAATTTATAATTTATATATTAATTTATTATTTAAATAATATATATTTTATTTAAATATTATTTAAATTAAGTTTTATAATTAAAATAATTTATATTTATTAATTTATATATTTATTAAAAAAATATAATTAATTCTGATCGGGTTTAGGTCGAATTCGGGTTAACTATGATTATTTCATGTCGGGTTCGGTTTGGATATTTTAACCTATTAAAATTTTGAATCGATTTCAGATTGGATTAAAATTCTGACTTGAATCAGTCAACCCGACCCGAAACTGCAACCTCTACGTCTATCTTCTCTAATAGCTATCGCTTCATCTGTTAGCGTACCCGTTTGATAAATATTGAACATATAACATTACTTACTAAATAAACGATGAAATGGATGTCGAAACATAAGGAACTTGCAATGAGTTCTCCGACCCTCTAATGATACAAACTCTAACTCTAACGAATACCTCTTTCATTTTGGGTTCGAGAGTTTGAAATCAAGTGGAATTTGGATCCACGTATTAAAAAGTAATGTTACAGATTTCGAAAATATTTTCAAAATATTATTTGCAAATGATGTGATAATATTAATGTTGCATAAGGAGAAATTTAATTGGTATGATTAATATAAATGTAGGGGTGCATTTCATTTATTATTTTTATAACTAATCAAAATAAAAAATAATATGTATTTGAAAAATGAAAAAGTTTTTGGGAACTAATTTGAGAAATCGAGTATATATTTATATAGTAAATTTTGTATAAAAAAACTATGAATATCATAGTGATGTGAGGGGCATATATAGCATCTTGTTGTTTGATAATATAGTTCGAAAATTAATAATAAAAAAACATATATAGTTTGAAGATCCCAAACATTGATCAATATAAATTAATTGAAGGATAATTGAAGAAGGCAACGACTTACTAATATTTACAACATCACGCAATCTCGAATATACAGGCATAACACACAACCATATCAAATGTTATATCATATCAAATGTTGTTTTTTTGTTAATTTGAAATGAATTTTGTTGACTAGCTTGGTGATTACCAAAGATTTAGGAGTAATATATTTAGTAACAATTAAGAACAAAGCTCTCATTAGAAACTATGCTCAAAGCAACCTTAATATTTAAAGTTAACAATATCATTGACGAGTTTAATTTTTGACTTCCGGTAACAATAATATTATATATATAAAGTTAACAATATCATGAAAGAGTTTAATTTTTGACTTTCATCCTAACACTAGTACTCTATATATAATTATATAGGGTTGAATTATATAAAAATAATTTTTTATTGAAAATTTTAGAAAATATATATGTATTTTTTGTAGAACTTTTTTCTTATAATATATATATATATATATATATATATATATATATATATATATATAATTGTGTCCAATAAGATTTCATATAAATTTTCTCTAATTATATATATATGCTGTGCTTTACACACTACTGATTATATATATATATCAGCCCCGTTAATTTGTCAATTTTAAACTAAATCGTTTACTTCCCATGTAATAGAAACTGTACCTGCTACGTACATAAACTCTCGTACGAACATATCTAGGAGAACATCAGTACTTGATCAACATTTGACCAACACTTAAACACAATCTTCATGTACTTATTTCCTCATCAATAATAATTTAAAACTAAAGTCTCAATTTAAGTACATTTAACTATAATATCTTGATATAGAATTATGGCTTCAAATCAGAATTTTATTATTTAATAATCAATATACATGTAAGCAAACTATGCAAAGTTGAGCAATTCAAAGTTAAGAGAAGAAGTTTAACAACCATCTAAAATTTAAGATGTCTCAGATTCTGCCCTATAAATACACGAGATTAACAAGGATAATTAATGTACATCTAGCAAGAAAAAGTAGTAGAGGCGCCCTCCAAAATGTTGGCTAATCAAGTTATCGAACCAATGAGCAGAGCATCAGCAACCAACGTAGTGACTACTAGTACTGAAGTGATTACGAATGATAACGGAGCAATCGGTTATAGTTATAACAAGACAATCACAAGTACTGGCGATGATGCTTCGATTTCAAAATGCGCGGTTTGTTGTGCTTGTTGCAGCGGATTTGCTATGTGTGTGCTGTGTATTCCATGCATGGTGCTAGGCATGGTTGTGAATTGCTTGCTCTGTCCGGTTAATACTGCTATCAATTGCTGCTGTCCCTCTCAAGCTCAGCTCTCGTTCCCTGCTTTTCACAAATCCGTGTTTGATTGATTAATCTCACATGTTGGTATATCTGAATATTCCTGAATAGATTATGGCCTACTGGTTTTGGTTTGATTTGATCTCGGTTGTTATATAATTCTTGTATGATAAGAATAAGATTGATTTTAAGTATGATCAGTTGGATTTTTCTATATGTTGTAAATTTGTAATGGATGATCTTTGTATCTTGAGTTTTCTTTGTTGTTTCATTCTGTTGGATATGCACGATCCTGTATATATGCATGTATTTCGAACAAGTTAAATATTACGTTGCTTTTTTCTTTTTGCAAATTAACATATTTAATGTTTTTCGTGTTAGCTTACACTCCCGCTTGTTTCGATTCAATTGTGTTTGTACCCAAATTTCAGCATATGTAATTTGTGATGAGCTAGTATTTATTGGGCTGAATTTATTGTTGTTCGAGTCGATTATTGTTGTTATTGAAGAACCTCCGCTTCCTGGTTTAATTTGAAAACTCTCCGCCAGTCATTGCCTCTCCGCCATCTATGTCTGTCAATGCATGTTGAAGACCATAGTTTTGTATTCCTGACCTTATCTTAAAAGATCTTTTATCTGTACTCAGGCGGGTTGCCTTCGTCTGGGGGTTTAGGACGCATCCTACATTCGAGATGGGTCTAGTACTGACCTTCAGTCAAGGTATCCGGAAAATAGCTGTAGTGGACCGACTACAGCCCACGGTTTTCGGATCAAGGTCGGATTCATGAAATCTTTGGGCCTTATATTGGGCTTTGACCTACCCAAACAAGCCTTAATGTGGAGGCCTCTTCCAAGTAGGTTTCTCTTGCATTTTCCTATCGGGCCTCTACTTCAGCAAGAACTACGTGAGCTTGATCACCTATTATAAATAGGGGTACGTAGGCACATTGTTAAGGATTGACGTTGAAAACCGCCACCAACTAGAAAACCCTAAGAATTTCAGCCCCCAATATTCAACAACTACCACACTCTGATGACTTTTCTGATTATGGCGATGAACCTCATATTTTGTTGTTACCAAGTTCCTCCATCAAGTTGTAGTTTATTATACATAAACATAAATGTGAATCACGTTTTTTCTGGTTCAAGTGAAGGATCGGTACTCTCTGATCAATGGTAAGAAGTTATCATAATCCAATAGAATAAAACTTATTTTCTTGAGAAACATGTGGTTTCCAATCCCATTAAGATGAGCCAAGAATGAATTTCGCTATTTTGATTCTACAAGTCCTTGAGAATAATGTAGCGACCGGATAATAAAAAATCAGAAAAGGTCTAATCCAAGGGAAAAATTAATAAGAAATTATGTTATTTGTCCTCGTAAGAATAAGAATGAATTTCTAATTTATTATACACACGCTTGCATACACACAGAGTACAATCTGTTTTTTTTGTCTATGATTAACTATTTTTTTTAAAATAGTAACAGACAAGTGTTCGAGTTATGACAGACTAGCTAATTTAATTGAGTTTAAAATTTTACTAACTTTTAGTGAAACAAAGGAGTTCATAAATTTAAATGAATGATATACCAAGGTTAACAAATATAACAACCAGATAAATTTTTCATCATAATATGGGGATTTCTAATTTTAGTGAAATAGAGGAGTACATAAATGTAAACGAATGAATATTTTTATCCTCCTGATCAGCTTGTTCCACCCTGACATACTATTCATTCATTTCTACATCAATTATATAGAACTTGAACTCCTTCTCTGCTACTCTTGGGTCTATTCCAATTTCTAGCTTTAATGCCATCATACCTGGAATTGGCACTAGCTGATTTTCAAACCAAATAGAGGGGTTTCATTGTATGCCTCAATCTCCTCACCATCAAGCATCATCATATCATATTCATTCTTTGAAGATGACATTCACTGCTCTTCCTTCATCTATCAATACCTTTATAATCTTATGTTAATTTGTGAAGAATGAAGAGTATAAAAGGATTTTCGTGAGGCCAAGTGACACCTTCATAATCATACTTTGTGAAAGTTATAGGGAATGACTATTTTGGGCGATCAACTTGTCTATACAAGTTTATACTTCACCTGTGTACTTCCTTTTAACCGTCTTTGTGTTGCGCCCAAGGATAGTGCCTTCTGAGATAATATTGATGGACCTCCTTCTTTTCCATGTCCTCTTAGAATTCCTCATTGTCCTTTAGAATGAACTTCTTCAATTCTCTGTCCTTGATCAACTTTTTAATGATCCTTTTTAAGCTGAAGCAATCCTCAGTAGTATATCTACAATCTTCATGATATTCGCATTACTTCTTCTGGTTAGGAACATTCATTTGCGGAGGCCTCTCGAACCCTAATTTGTTCTTGATATCGTGAAGGATGCGCGACCTTGTGGTGTTCAATGGTGTGTATATAATTTCAACCTCCTTCTTGCGGTATTTCTTATCCGACTTGTTGTTGCTCCCCTTCAACTTTTTAGGTGAGCCAATTGCTCAACTTTCTTCCATTGTTTGTCTGATTCAGGGCTGACTCGAATTGCACCAAGAGCTTTCTCTTATTGGAATAATTTCTAAGCTCTCTAATACATGTCATTAAGAATCTTCGATACAAATTTGTAGAAGGATACAGAGCAATTTTTGACCTTTCTTGGGACTCTTCCAAAGATGAGACTTTCTCATACTTTAGTTTAAAACGCTTCATGTATGTGGCCAAAAACTCGTTTGACATTTACCTCACATTAATAAGTGAGGCGGTCAGTTGTCCCGTACGCCCATTTTAATCAAAGTATTTTCAGAAATTTATTTCTAATCTTCTCATATGATGTTGTTGGTTCAAACACAATCCCTAATAGATGTAATGGAATTTGAGAGTAAGGTACGATACCATCCTTGGGGACTTTCCTTTAGGTAAACCTCAAAATCTGACACATGATTTCTATTTTTTCTTCGTCCAATAAGGTGAACTCTGATTTGGAATCCTCCTAGGAGGAGTCATTCGAGATGGAGAATCAAGTCCTTATAATGTGTCTATGTATTCCTATTTATAACGAATCAAGCCAAAATAGTTTTTTAGCACGAGTAGTAAAGTGCTTATCCTATGTCGTCTTAGATCTTGGTTCGACTCTGGCTCATCATGAGATATGAGATTTGTTAGAACAGATACTCATTTGTAATGTTATAAGTCAATATAGTCAAAAAAAAAAAGAATTAAGTTTTCGATTTTAATTTGAAATTTACTTAAAAGAGGTCACCACCAGGGGATGACTTCGGGTTGGGCTGGGCTCGGCTGGGGTTGACTCCAGCTCGGGTCAAAAGCTACCAGTTCATTTAATATGGAAGCCCAAAATAAGTTGAGCCCTGGTACAAAAATGCAGCTCTTTTTATATGTTTGTCAGCCCAGCCTATGTGTGTGTTAAAAGAAAAAATTGTTAGTCCAGAAGCAGAGTTATGATGTCCACCGGGCGTAGAACATTTAGCTAGAATACGTCAAAAATAAAAAAAATAATTAGAAAGAAAAAAAAGACTGATATGTTGATCGTGACTCAGGATGAGAAAAGAAAATTAGGTCACAAATTCACGTTCTTCCACCCAAAACATATACACTCTAATTTCCATCTTCAATTCATCATCAAATCTTCTATCTTCCTCAAATCTATATTGATTATTATAAAATGTAAATGTATTGATTATTATAAAATCTGATATTCTGTATATATTAGGTGCAATTGGTAGTGCATTAAGCCATTCAAGGTGTTAGAAAATATTCCTGTGAAAAAATTATTTTGTTTGCTACACACCCCTTAAGAGTTACTCCATCTGTCCCTCTCATTTCTTTACACTTTTCTTTTTGGAACGTCCCGTCAATTCTTTACATTAACAAAAATAGTAACTTTTAACAATAAAGTACATCATTACATCCACTATTTCATTCCACTTTTTCAACACTTTACACTATGACACCCACTACTTCACTTATTTTAACAATAAAATCACTATTACACTCATTACTTCATTTATTTTAACAATATTACACCTACTATTTTTTGTCTCCGTGCCCAAACCAAATGTAAACATTTGGCCGGGACGGAGGTAGTATAATTTTAGTTCAATAATGTGGTACAAGAAGTATAATAAAATTGAGTTGTTACATAGTGTTTTGTTAATTATTTGAGTTTTATTTCTTCTTTACTTATTTTTTGTTTTGACTTTCAGAACTGTAACCACTAATCAGGCCTTGCATAAATATATATAAATTATGTATATTATTACGAAATCATGTAGAAAGATTGTAAATAGAAGCCAATAATAATAATTATGTACCTCTTAAAAGCCTTTTTGGAAAAAGAGAATATGGTGATAAGGAAAATGACAAAAGAAAAAAGCTTTAATTTATGGGGGACAGTGAGGCTGAGGTATTGATTTATAAATATTTTTTAGCAACTAGCAAGTGCCAATAAAAATTGAATATGAGCTATTAGATATGTTTATGAAAGTTCATAAAATTGCTCACTGTTCTTTTACTCATTACTCTTTTAACGTAGTAAAATTTTACTTTAAATTTGACTTGTTTCAGAATTCAAGATCGAAAGGGGAAGACATTGTTCTCGTACTTTTCATCTTTTCTACTTCTAATGCTACGCCTATATCTGTTGGAGCTGCTGAGAAATAAGATTAAACTAGAGATTTGTTTTATATGTTGTTTAATGTTATGGATATTATAGGTTTTTCTCGACATCTGTTAGAGTTACAGACTGCACATGGCTAGTGGAGAATGTGAAATTAATGAGACTTAATCAAATTGGAAATTTATGTGTTGGATCTACCAAGTGGAGTTCTCACTTTAACTGTGTTTATAACTTGATTGACAAGTATGGTTCAATAATTCTTGTGTTGAAAAGCATTATTAGTTATAGTACTTCTTCGAACTCTATGCGTGGAGAAGCTAGAGGTTCATTAAAGGCATTGAAATCGTTTAATTTTGTATTTGCACTACACTTAATGCATAAGATCATGAACATTACAGATTTTCTTTGTCGAGCCTTATAAACTAAATCAATTGATATCTTGAATGCCATGAATTTAATTACAACAACAAAAGAATTATTACTATCTTTACAAGATGCCGATTTTGATGTTATTTTGGAATCTATCATATCAGTTGTGATGAGTTTGAAATTGATGTACCAGATTTGAAAGCTCATTATATAGACGGTATTCGTTCTGTGAGACAAAAAGATGATATATCAGTTGAGCATCGTTATCATTATGGTGTATTTAATTTTGCAACTAATTTTCAGTTAGAAGAGTTATACAATAGGTTCAATGAAAATGCAGTGGAGCTTTTGAGATTAAGTTCATCTTTGGAACTGAAGAACAATTTTAGGTTGTTTGACATTAGCAGATTTGTTCCCTTGATAGTACCTTGTATCTTGCTGATTTTGGTCACCAAGAGATGTATCATCTTGAACTCCAACTTGATCATTGCAAGATTTATGTGGTTAGAGATAAAAAATTTCAAACTCTGTCTACTATCTATGAGTTATGTCTGGTTGATATATATAGGAAATGCAGAACACTACAATTTGATTTATAGGTTAATTTGTCTTGTCTTAACTCTGCCGGTTTCTAAAGCTACTACAAAACGAGTTTTTTTCAACGGTGAAGATAGTTAAGATCGTTCTTCGAAATAAAATGGAGGAAGAATATTTGAGAGATTCTATGTTTATCAACATTGAGAGGGAGAATGCTGAAGATATTGATACAAACGAGGTGATAGATAAATTGTATGCTAAAAATAATCGTAGAGTACAATTCAAATGATGCAAGTAAATATTCTTTTATCTTTATTTATAAACTTTTATTGTTTTAGCTTTTTTTTTTTGTCATAAGTACTATTTTAACTTTAATTTATGCATGTGTTGGATTTCATATTTTCATATGTTGATTTTCTCTTTTGTTTTTAGTTTGGGGGAAAAAATTGTAATATAGTCACAAAAGGTCTAAGGCTCACCTATAATTGAGGGAGTTCATGAATTTAACCTTGACTAGAATATATCAAGTTCAAAGTATGTTCACTACAAGCTTTCTCCCTTGGCTTATAGTTGCAGGTATAACGAAGATTCATCCCAAATATAGGATACATTTTAAACTCGTAGATGAGGATAACCCACCTGAATACAGAGAAATGATTTCAAGTTGAGGGTAGACGATATCTCATAACTCTCTAGTGAGGACAACCTGTTAGAATATAAAGTTAAGGGATTTCAAATAACTACAACATAAGTCTTGGATATTAATATGCTTTTAAATAACATATATAAAAAACACGACCTTAATAAAACGAAAACATTGGATATCTAGATGCACACTGACCCGTCATGAAACGCCTAACATTACAAACATTCTTTTTATCCGTCCAATCATGTACAATATACCAAGCCTAAAATTGAATATCAAATTAAAAACATGAACAACGCAGGTGGGGCGACAGCAGAGGCGAGAATTAGTGACAATGAGGCCCAATGCATACTAAGACTAAAAGTGAATATCCAAACTGAAAATATGAACCCAATATAATAAATTTTATAAATCTATACTATATTATTAAAGCCGAAAGATTAAAAGTTTTGGTCGTCGGTATGGTACAGGGTGAACAATAGAAAAGATCTTGACCGTCCAATTTTAAGTGAACCATAGAAACAATCTTAACCGTTAAATTTTAATAAAATATAATTTTAAAAGAATATAATCATATATACAATTCTAACACCAGTAGTTCTCCTTTTATGCAAACAACTCATAAACATTATAATTCTAAAGAATATAAACATTACTTTTGTGTAAGAATATAATTCCGTTTGAATCCCACTTATCATATAATTTTTATTTAATATATCATTAAAGTTTATCCTATAATTTAAATTTAATATATCATTAAAATTTATGATAACATTGAAAGTTTGGTAGTCGGTCGATATTTGAGCCGGATAATTGATTAATTATTGGGCCTAATTTTAAAATATTAATCTTCTAACTAAAATACAATCTCATATTAATCTTCTAACTAAAATATCTCACATTAATCTGCTAAATAAAATACATCTCTATACAAAACAAATAAAAATTATCCTATTAAAATATAAATACAAATAAATTATATAAAAACATATACATATAATATTAAATAAAATTTAAATAATTATTATACAAATACAAATAAATTCAAATCATAAAAAAATATTAAAATAAAAATATTAAAAAACTAAAAAAATTCATCTGTGCATCGCACGGGATATAAGCTAGTATATATAAAGTACCATTCTAATGAGAATTTTTTTATAAAGAGTTCAAAAGAGAACCATCATATATACATATAAGATATATATATATATATATATATATTTTTGAATTTATTCATCAAATACATATATAAATATATTTAAAAAAAGTTACATAATCTTTTTTCAAAAATTATTGACAATCACTCATAATAGTGAAAAAATAATCCAGAATGATTCTACAGTACAATCAAATCGTCCAGAACGATTCTCTAGTAGAAAAAAAATTCCAAAATCAGATTTTTCACTCTGCTTTTAAGTATTAATTCTTTTGCAAAAATTATATATGATTAGTATTTTATATTAAAATCAAAATTTTCAATCTTATGAAGTATAAATATGATTAGTTTTAAAATTATTTATGAGATTCTAATTAGAATAAAAAAATTCCCTCTGAAACTCTATATAAGAAAACACTCTCTAGAATAATAATCTATATGAGTATACTATTATAAGTGGAATATGGGATAATTGGTAGATTGTTACTTGGTTCGTTGGTAACACTTTCCAAAAAAGTTATAAATACCTTTAAAAAAATAGTAATTATATATATAATTTATTTTATTTATAATATAATATAATATTCCTTCCGTCCATTTTGATTCTTAACATTTTCCACATTGTGTGTCACTTTTTGGAAAATGTTAAGAATCAAATGGATGGAGGGATTATAGTAGTATAGATATAATAAAATTGTAACATATACAGTAGAGTTATATATCTCAATTTCATTAGTACTTAAATTACAAATTATTAAGAATCTTATTTACTATCTAATACTTTTTATGTAATGTAGTTATATTAGATATAATCTATTTACAGAATTCAGTTTCATGCTCAAACTCTTTAATTCATTTAAAATAACGATCAATTAATTAAATCTCATGAATAATATAATAATATTAATTTTTTATCTATATTAAATTTTATTAAAATTATATACTAAATACAATCTAAACATTTCAATTTAATCACCCTCAAACTATCCAATTCATTTAAAATTATTACTCATAATCGAATCTAATAAATATTATAATATTGTTATTATTTTATCTATTTTAAGTTTTAAAATGACAACTAATTAGTTACATCTTAGAAATTATATAATATTATTCTTCTTCTATCTATGTTAAATTTTATAGCAAAGACAATTTAAATATTTTAATTTAATCACCTCAAACTATTCAATTCTTTTAAAATATATTAAAAAATCATCAAATTAAAACAACGATGCATCACCTCTTCTTCCATGCATAATAAAATGATTCCTAACTATATAGTTTTAAATTGAAGGCGGCGATCAAATATTTAGCTAAAAAGTCATTATAAGATGAGTAGGTTGTCGATACCAATGATAAACATCCAAAGATTATCACGACTTCCAAAGATTATCACGACTTCACATCATACAATTTGCAGCGTGTGCGTATCATCTAGATATACTTATCATACTGTTAGATGTAACTGAATTGACAGTCTAAATAAAGTTGATTTATTTGTATACACTAAACATTCAAGGCTCCATTTCATTTCTAGGACTATGTGAAGTTCAATTTCAAATATGAGACATTTGCATTGAGTCTTTCCAATATGACACATTTAAATGGAGGTGGATTAATTTTGAATCAAGAGAGTCATGTAATCTGGCGGTTATGAAACAAACAAAGATTTTGATGACCGCCAATTGGTATGGTGGTTATGACATAGTTTAAAACATACAATGAGCGTCATGAGCGTCCTTATATGTGGCGGTCACCAAAGAAATATTGTTTTGATAACCGCCAATTGGTTGGGCGGAGGATACGACGTCGTATAACATTAAAACGACGTCTCGTTCCTTTACTTTATTTAAATACACACACAACACAGGCACAAGAAAACACACAACACAGACACACAATGCATATATGGTAGAATAGTCTTTGAAGACCGCCGAATCAATTGGCAGAGCCATTCCACACATCACCTAGTCCTAACAACAGATCTGATGCGTGTGCTATATTACCTATCTGTTACTAATGTTATGCCTCAATATTCATCCGTCATCCATATAGTATTTGAATTATACTATATTCATGCCTTCAAATTATATATTTTTTAATTGTTGATGTTGTTAATTGTTGCTATTGTTACTTGTAGCCGTTGTTCAAATGATAGATCAATCCAGGTTCTATTATACACTTTGTCGGTAGTTAAAATTGATGATCATAACATGTTTGATAAAATTTCCCTTAGAAAATATAGGAGTTCAACTAATTAAATAAAAATATTATAACTATAATAAAAGTGAGAGTAATAATATTATATTAAAATATTATAGTAATATATAAAATATTATAATATTGTAATTATGATAATAATATTAAATTTCTTAAAAAAATTCGAATTATTTTTATTAAAAGAGGATTATTATAATATATAAAATATTAATATAATATAATTTTATAATTATGATAATAATATTAAATTTCTTAAAAAAATTCATATTTATTAACAATTGTAAATAATCCACTAACAAAAATTAAGATTTATAATAAATTTAACATGATTAAAATTGTTTAATACATTAACAAAAAAAAATAAGCAAAACATGCATCATTGTAATATCAATCAACATAATATCTTCATGTTAACAATACTTTTATATATAATATGCATCTGAACTAATATTAATGTAATACAATTTTATATATAATATGTATGAGAACTAATATAATAGGATAACATATAAATTAACATGCATTAAATTAAATTAAAAGGAATGCATTATAAGAAATCATACCTAAGATGATGCAGTATCTTTATTCAATCCGCATATTGCACTGTGTAACATATACGTATTAATCAATATGCATTAACTTAAATTAAAAGATAAGTGAAGGCAAGAAATCATACCTAAACATAAAATGAAGACATGAGAATGAAGTGAGAAATAAAATGTGAGGTTCATACCAAAATATATATTGGGAGATATTATATAGGATAGAAAAATAAAAAAAAATATTAAACACAGTCAAATGTTTTGACCGTCACTACATATATTTAAGCCTAGTGTGACACTCATTGATGCTATAATATAGTGATGACCGTCAAGTAGTATGACAGAACTCACCCAAACTTTAGGTGTGCTATTTTTGAAAGAATGGACGAACGCGTCCTATATGTGAAATTGAACGTAACTCCTATCCTAGAAATGCAATGAATCCAAACATTAAATATTCTTTACAGTGTGGTCTTTAAATTATTGTAACGGAGTTGTTACATTAATTATCAAGTTGTGTTTCTTAATCTTAAGAAAGGACCCAGTTTAACTAATCATTAACGCATTAGATATTGAGGATGACGACATATCATCCAATAATACTTGCTTTGAATTATCAACTGTGCATTGTTTATTTTTTCTAATGATAATTCGCGTAAAAAATATATTAAAATGAACAATGTACAAACTCAAATTTGAATTAGATCGTTTTCCAACTTTTAATAAATAGTTAGATGGTTGGTCTCAATTCAAAAAAAGAATATCTAAAATTTAATACTCCATCTGTTTTATTTTAATATAATATATTATTATGTTATTTTATTTATAGTACAAAATTATTACTCCCTCAGTTCGGTTTTATTTGACGTTTGATTTTTTGACACACATTATTAGGAGTTTTGATTACATATATAGTTAAATTTATTATTTTTAAAATTTTCTTTTTTTGAATAAATTTTTTATTCACAAAAAGGAAATTTAAAAAAATAATAATTCTAAGTTTTTAACTATATAGTCAAAACTCTTAAAAAATGTGCCAAAAAATCAAACGCCAAATATTACCGAATAGAGAGAGTAGATAACAATCTGAGTCTATAATTAAGATTCCATTTAAGGTACTCATTAAGTTGAACCCTAAGCTGTCTAGCTTTATAAAGAAAGGTTCCAGATCATTGTTACTATCATTTAACATACCAATCATGTCAGAGGAAGGTCCAAAGCATGATGCTGCAGAGAGTATCACAACAACACAAGAAGAGCCTTCGAAGCAAGATGCAGAGAGTACTACAACAACAGAAACACCTATTATAAGTACTCCAGCAATCCAAACCATGACAAGTGATGGAATTGCTGGCGAATCATCGGAAACAAAACCGGTTTCTAATACACAATCAGGTGATGATGAGAAGGTTGCTGAGGAGGTTGCTTCTCTGGTATGCTGTGCATGCTGTGCTGCAGGCACATTATTTGTGGTTTGTCTTCCCTGTGAAATTGTTGGCTTCGTTACCAGATGCCTCTTGCTTCCATGCAAGTGTGCCATTTTCAGTTGTGCATGTTGTTGCGCAGCTGCTGAGAAACCCCCTGTTCCTGAATCCGAGACTACTGCATGATCATGTGTGGAAATTTATGTTATTTGCGATGTGTGCTTGAATATTGAACCTTTTGTTTATTCTCAGCTGGCAATTTCACGTTTTCAGTGTTGATAAAATTTCTTGAATTTATTGTAATAGTGGATGATTTGTTGATTGAAATTCAGTGTTTACTGTGAGTAATTTGGTGATTTGGCTCGAGACATGGAGATCCCGAAATGAATTACATAGGCTCCCTCTATTTTTTGGTAAGTGTGTTAAGATATGTGAGATGTTGTTGTCGTTGCCAAGATTGGGTTGAATTCTCACCTATATCCAATTAAATGTTAAACACATACTAATGCCTATCAGGCTTAATAAAAGAAAGATATATGAACAAAATTATTTATACAGCTGATTTTTCAATTTTTTTGTTTTTTGAATAAAATTATACAATATAAATTTTTATTTACAAAATAGTTGGAAAAATAAATTATGAAAGCAACTTCTTTTAACACTTACATTGAAATAGGAGGAGGCCTGTAACCTGACATTTGCCAACTCATGAGGAGTATTTAGATGATTTTAAAATTATCTAAGGTTCCGTTCTAGTTGTTGTTTAAAATTATTGGGCATAAAAAAAGGTGTTGTTAAAGAAATGAAATAATTATTTGATAATATTTTTATTTTTTGTAGGTATGTTTTGAGATTTAATATAAATAAAAGCACATTTAATAATGCAACTTATAAATGTTTTATGCGAAAAATGAAAAACAATTATTTTTCAAAATTACAGAAATCGATTTTCTCTAAATATAGTTTTTATACTAAAAACATTTTTTCACAAAATTGTTTTTAAATTATATTAAATTGATTTTTTACTTATTTTCCAGTGAATTTTTTTATTAATCTATACTATATAAGTGAAATAGGAGATAATTGATAGTTTGGTACTTTGCTCAGTTGGTAATACTTTCCGAAAAAGTTATAAACACTTTACAAAAATTTTAAATATATATAATTTATTTAACATAATAGTATAGATCTAATACAATTGTAACAAATATATTTGAATTATATATCTCAATATCATTACTACTCAAATTTTTTAAATTTTATTAAAATTATAAATTATTATTTTTTATATAATCATATTAAAATTTCAAAGAAATTAAATATATATAATCTATATTTTGGTTGTCCCTAATTTTTTGTTTATCTATAATTAAATCTTAATATTATATTATATCTAAATAATAACCTAAAATTTATATTTAATTTAAGAATCCTATTTACTATCTACTACTTTTTATGTAATGTATTTCTATTAAATAAAATCTATTTACAGAATTCAGTTTTTGAAATTCTTTAATTCATTTAAAATAACAATCAATTAATATAATCTCATAAATAATATAATATTATTATTTTTTATCTATATTAAATTTTATTAAAATTATATACTAAATACAATCTAAACATCTCAATTTAATTACCCTCAAACTATCCAATTCATTTAAAATTATCATTCGTAATCGAATCTCACAAATATTATAATATTATTATTATTTTATCTATTTTAAGTTTTAAAACAACAACTAATTAGTTATATATCAGAAATGATATAATATTATTATTCTTCTATGTTAAATTTTATACAAAAACAATCTCAATATTTTAATTTAATCACCGCTCAAATTATTTAACTTATTTAAAATATATTAAAAAATTTAAAGGGTCGTACAAGTTATAAACTAGTATCTATAATAGGCTGGTAGTAATATTACAGCGGCCTAAATTTAGTAATACTTATAAAATATGTACCGTATTTGTTTCTGAAAAAAAGACACAGAAAAAGGTCTGGTTCATGAAGTTTGAGTCTGCTTAAACGGATTAATAACTTTGTTCTGGTATAGAGGTCTGATTCAGATTTTAGAGAGCTAATATAAGCTCTACTCAAATCGAATTTTAGAAGGATGTTTTTTTAGCTGTCTTTAAAACTGGTTAGTTTATTCGAATGAGAAAATCATTTCAATTAATCAATAATGGAAAAGTTGAATCTAGTTGAATTGAGGAAATAATTTTAGACATTTATGAAAGATTAGGTATAAAAAGTCTGTTAAAATTTGAAGCAAATGTCAGCAAGGTCACGTATGTCCTTTAGAAAATACTCCCTCCGTCCCATAAATATTGTCTCAGTTTGACTTTTCAAAGTCAAATTAATCTAACTTTAACTAACAATTAAAAAATAATAAATTATTATTTTTTAAATCTGTAAATTGATTCATAAAATAGGATAATCAAAGTTTGTCATGATATTTTTTTTTAAAATATATAATATTATTTAATATATTTTATTTGTTAGTCAAAATTGATTAATTTGACTTTGAAAAGTCAAACTGAGACAAGATTTATGGGACGGAGGGAGTATAAAACAAGCAAATAAAAGTAACTATTATTTTATTTCAAAATTTTTATCCATTATTCAGTATCAAATAAACCACTTGTTGTAGATGCTGTTTTGAGAACCTACCTCATCTGTTACGCTATTTTGTCATCTTTCTTAAAATTCGTTGTTTTAAGTGTTGAAGTTATAGACGACTTATCCTTTGTCGTTTGAGAACTCCCGGCTCCGAGCCCAAAATTTCTTAAAATGATTATTCCTATTAGGCACGGAGTATAATTTTAACTAATTATTAATATAACTGTTGGAGTATCCACCCTTCCTATGATCTAAAATTTTAAATAATCATTATTTTATATTACTAGCTTATATCCCGTGCGATGCACGGATGAATTTTTTTAGTTTTTTAATATTTTTATTTTAATATTTTTAATGATTTGAATTTATTTGTATTTGTATAATAATAATTTAAATTTTATTTAATATTATATGTATATGTTTTTATATAATTTATTTGTATTTATATTTTAATATGATAATTTTTGTTTATTTTGTATATAGATGTATTTTACTTAGGAGATTAATGTGGATATTTTAGTTAGAAGATTAATATGAGATTGTATTTTAGTTAGAAGATTAATATTTTAAAATTATGCCCAATAATAAATCAATTATCCGGCCCAAATATCGATCGACTACTAAACTTTCAATGTTATTATAAATTTTAATGATATATTAAATAAAAATTATATGATAAGTGAGATTCGTAAAATAAAAAATGTATAATATAATTTAAATATAATATAATATTGTCATATCAACGGAATTATATTCTTACATAAAAGTAATGTTTATATTCTTTAGAATTATAATGTTTATGAGTTGTTTGCATAAAATGAGGACTACTGGTGTTAGAATTGTATGTATGATTATATTCTTTTAAAATTATATTTTATTAAAATTCAACGGTTAAGATTGTTTCTATGGTTCACTTAAAATTGGACGGTCAAGATCTTTTCTATGGTTTATCCAGTACCAAACCAACCGACGACCAAAACTTTTAATTTTTCGACTTTAATAATATAGTATAGATTTTAACTAATCAATTTAGCTATTAACATCGGAGATACTCTAAGTCAAATTAGTCAAAAAAAGTGTTAAGGATGATAGTGCCTCTTAAAAATGAGTACAGTACTATTTAAGACGGTAATCGGATTGTGATCGTAAATATTAATAAATAAAATAAAATTTTACTCTAATTTTATATAATTATCGATAGGAATGATTATAAATGGGTAGAATTTAAATATTAATATATTGCATGCTTGAGTAAAAATACTTCAATAATTCTTGAAAGTTGCAAAAATATTATGACCCATTCTAGAATATCTACCCCATGGGTCTTCGCATCGTACAATTTGCCAAAATGGACGAAATACAGTCTAAAATTGTACTGGTATTTATTGTTTACACTCAACCAATTTTTTTCCTTTTATAATGTGTTTGTTGAATTATGATGGGATTGTTATCCCAATACAAGTTGTCTTTATTAATATTCACGAAAATGACCTTATCTAACCAATAAATGGATGTGCTTGTTTGACTTTTATTTTTATTCATGAATAAAAATAAATTTTATCATATAATATTAGTTTAAATAATTTTACTGGTAATAGTTTAATTATCATATATAAATATAAGAAAAATATTAAAATTTATTTTTAAATAAAATATTAATTTTTTTTTTGAATAAAAATATTAAAATTTATGACACCTTTTAACTTAAAGCAAAAATCCCTTCCCCATGTTTAAGTGCAGAGAAACGGGCTCTAAAGTAAGCAGGTAGTTAGCAAATTGTTGGCGGGTTAACATATTTTACTGACTACATTGAAATGATTCTAAACTTCAGGGGCTAAACATGATAAATTAAAATTAATTTATAATGAATTAGACAAGTAACATAGTTTCTCTTATTCGTAGAATAAATCTCAATACAATTAATATTGTGCATGAGTTAAAATTAACAAGTCTCTTCATTATTCTGTTAGTGTATTTTTATTTCATTGTTTCAAAGTTAATTTTGATGTTTTTTGTCCTGACCTCGAAAATAATTATATCGCTTTCGTATAATTTCTCGTCGAATGTGAGAAAATGAAAATGAATTACAAAGATTATTAGGTAATTTATAGTCCTTTCATCCCATATTAATAGTCTCTTAAAAAAAACGCATATTAAGAAATGTTAGTTATACAATAATTTTTCGTGTTTATCATATTTATTATAACTATTTCATACTCACTAAATAAAATAAGTTTTAGATTGGAAATGACAAAAAAGAAAATAAATTTGAATTTTTTACATTAGAAATGAATAATTATTATGGGACAATTTTTTTTCTAAAAGAGACTATTATTACAGGATAGAGGAGTAATATATAACAAAAGTGTTTAATTATACAAGATAATGATCGAGGACTTCCCTGTACAAAATCCACGCTCATACTCAGTCTCCTCGTTGTGATCTCTATAAAATGAGAGCATACAGAGTAGGCAAAATGGGAAAAAACGTAAAGAGCTTATATTTTTCCTCACGAAATATAAATTTGATTTAAACTTTTAGTTATTTCCCTATTCATTTTTCTGAATACAGATTTTATCAAAATGTCGTCGGAGGATTCGAATGCTGTGCAGCTATTACAAACGCCGGACCAAGAGCTAACAGAAGAGCAGGCTTGTTTGGCATGTTGTGGTGGATGTGCACTATGTGTTGCCTGTTTGCCCTGTGAAATCTTTTATATCGTTGTCAACATCATATTGTGTCCATTTCGGTGTTGTTTTGCTCTTTGCGGTATCGCTGCTGCTGCCTGATCACTGAATTCAAGCAGACATATATGGCTTAAGCAATTTAATGTTAGTTTTTGTATTTATGTATACTTGTTGCTGGATTATGTATTGTTTATAGTGATGCGAGCCACCGTTTCTGTCGAAAAATTATTTCAGTTTATCAAGAATAAGCTGTAATCGTGTAAATTTATTGTTTTAAGTGGGTATGGAAACTTTTTGTAATGTTTGCTGAATTATGTCCTCTTTCACATATTCATTACATCCTGTTTTTCACATTTCTTGATTTCGTGATTGTTGCTAATTTATGTATGTTGCACTCTTTCTAATCTTCTTAATCCACATTCACACGTAAATATATGGGTTAAATCGTATACAAATTAAATTAAAAATGAGAATCCTGTAATTGGTATCCACACGTATATCAATTAAATAAGTTCAAGTCATTATACTTATTCAAGTTTGATAAAGAACTTATCCTCTCTCGTCGTCCCAAGTTCTGAGTTCGACCCTTACTCAATTCGAAATTTTTTTAGAACATATACTTATTTGTAAGGTCATAAGTTAAATTATTCAAAAAATTCAAAGTACCGTTTGAATTGATATTAAAATTGAGAATTCAAAATACAAATAAAGAATTCAAGAACGAAAAGTGAAATGTATAGCCTCGCTGAGCCAAAACTTTATTTTGTGAATAAAACCTCATGAATATACAGCTCTAGTTACATAGAGCAACATTAGTAGAAAAGTTGATCATCACCTTCTGATATGGGTAAAAATAACCCCGAGGAAATAATAAATGAAGTATTTATTATTCCATTTATTAGGCCTGATATGGTCCAAAGGTCTGGGCCCTTGAAACGGACTAAGAAAATAAATCATAGGATCAACTGGATTTATAAGTCCAGCCCATGAAGCTTTGTTAAAGCCATAGGTCCATTAAGCCTTTATTATTAATTAATTTCGTAATTAATTAAAAAGGGTCCAATTAAGGTCCAAAAAACCTGTTGAAGGCCCTAATCCTAGAAGGATCTAGAAACTCAAAAACGGGAGGAGTCCCACAAGGACTCTCACTCCTAAGAGGTTTAGACAACCCTGACACTAGGAGACTTGGCCACCAAGTCTCCTACTTCTAATCTGATTCCAAGGCCTCCATGCGCCTATATAAAGGGCCTAACCCCTCAACATTAGAACTACGTGTTTTGGCTTGATTCTCATACGAACTGAGATACGTAGGCAGTTAACGAGGACCTGAACTAAGTCACGAAACGTTAGTGCAGCCATTAAAACTTGAAGCTCTCTCAAACCCTAGCATTAATTACGTATTAAAGACACCTCGTTTTTTATCCGTAACATTTGGCGCCGTCTGTGGGAATCGAATAACAACCATGGCAAGAACACGAAGTACTGCAAGCACCCTTGAAAGAGAGATCCCTGACACCGCTGCCGACACCACTGTTCCCCCTATTACAACTCAGGAGCAACAAGCTGTTGTTCCAACCACCTCCGTTGAAGACCCTGAAGCAAGCACCCGGCGCGCCGGACCCCTTAGCATCGTCGTTCATCCTTCTAACCCTGAAGTATCAATTCATGCTTCAGCTCCTCCACTCCAGGTAATTCCACCCCTTCATACAACTTTTGTTGTTCCTCCTACTATGCAGGTCTCATCTGCTATAACACCTGACCCTCGTTATGGGCTCCCAAGGAACTACGAGCCCCCTTATGAGCAAGGGCTGTTGCCCCACTATACCTCACAACGAAGAAGTCGGGACTTCTCTGGACCTTACTCAACTGATGACGAGAAGTCGTCTGACGAAGATGTTAACCCACGAAGGAGGCGGCCTGGTAAGGAGCCCCTTGGAGGGAGGGGTACCCAGCCCCGAGGACCTCAAAGTAATGACTCCCTGAACCTTCAGGAAAGAATACGCGCTCATGAAGCCGAAGCTCAACGACTAAGGAAAGACCTGGAGAAAGCATTGGCAAGGCGACAGCGCCCCAGAGTGGAGGGTGCTGGAGAGTTGATGAGAAACACCTCTGTAATAGATTTGGATGAGCCCCCGAGGCAAATAAGGACAAGTCATGTTAGGGCTGATCCCCAAGACTTATTGCCGCTTGGAGATCCTGATGATCCTACACCCCCCTTCACAGAGAATATTATGAATGAAAAGATATCAAGGAAGTTTAAGATGCCAACAATCAGGGCCTATGATGGAACGGGAGATCCCTTAAATCATGTTCTCACGTTCTCTAATGCACTGTTACTGCAGCCTGTAAACGATGCCATCAAGTGTAGGGCGTTTCCCCAAACCCTGAGTGGCATGGCTCAGCGGTGGTTCAGTCGTTTACCACCAAACTCTGTTGGGTCATTCAAGGATCTGAGCAGGGCCTTCATTGGTCAATTCATTAGCAGCAAGACCCATGAAAAGAGCTCAGCTTCGCTAATGAACATGCACCAGGGGAAGAACGAATCCTTGAGGGATTACATGAATAGGTTCACAAAGGAAGCCTTGAAGGTCCTTGATCTAGATCAGAAGGTAGCTATGATAGCCTTGCAGCAAGGGACTTCTGACGAAAATTTCAGGAGATCGTTAGCCAAGAGGGCCCCTGAAACTATGAATGAGCTCCAAGAGAGAGCAGGAAAGTATATCAAGGCTGAGGAAAGTATGAAGAAAGCTCAAGGGTTTCAGACCTCGAACGCCTATCCTAAAAAACGATCCAGCGATACCGAGTACACTGTTGATACCAAGTATGCGAAGAATGGTGACGTCAATGACTCCAAGAAGAAAGAAGGTGCCAGGTTCACCGAGTATGCAAGGCTAAACACCGCCCGTAGCCAGATACTAATGGACATTGAGAAGGGTAAAGATCTTCGATGGCCGAAGCCACTGAGGACTGATCCTGAAAAAAGAAATAAGAGCGCATACTGCCGGTTCCATAGGGATGTGGGACACGACACTGACGACTGTCGTCAGTTGAAAGATGAGATCGAATTTCTGATTAGAAGAGGGAAGTTGGAAAAATACACCAAGGATGGTGCTAGAGACGATAGAAGGAACGACAAACGAAGGGACTCAGACCCCAAGGAAAGAAACAATCAGCCCAGAGGGCCTGTGATTAACGTAATATCAGGAGGGCCAACTGCAGCAGGCAACTCCCGAAACTCCAGGAAGGCGTATGCCCGGGAGGTAATGAGCATTGTAGGAGAACCTCCTAAAAGGAAAAGGACTGAGATCTCGTTGTCCTTCGACGACTCCGACCTAGAAGGGGTAAGGGTTCCCCACGATGATCCCTTAGTAATCACCCCCACCACAGGGAATTTTCCTGTGAAAAGAGTCTTGGTAGACAATGGTTCTTCTGTTGACATCCTATTTTATGATGCCTATGTGAAAATGGGATACAGTGATTCATAGCTAACCCCCTCCAACATGCCCATATACGGTTTTAATGGAGTGGAGCCTCAGATCGAGGGGATCATACAACTACCAATGACTATGGGCGAAGAACCTCGACTTTCCACTCAAATGCTGAATTTCTTAATTATTAAGGCAAGCACTACCTATAATGTAATCCTTGGGAGGACAGGGTTGCATGCCTTCAAAGCAATAGCTTCTACATACCACTTGAAACTCAAGTTCCCGACTAGGAATGGAGTGGGGGAAGAAAGAGGAGATCAGAAGATGGCCAGAAGCTGTTATGTGGCTGCTTTGAAGCCTGATGGCACTGGGGGGCAGGTTCTCCCCATTGAAGATATGGATGTCAGAGATCACGAAGAGAGGAGGGGGAAACCTGCGGAGGACTTGGAGTCCATTCCCCTGGATCCTTCATATCCTGAGAGAGTGACATATGTTGGGGCTTCACTCCCCAAGGACCTGAAACAACAATTGATACAGTTCCTGCAAGATAACAGGGATGTTTTCGCTTGGACAGCAGCTGACATGCCAGGAATAGACCCCGAGCTTATAACACATCAGTTGAATGTAAATCCTGGAAGGACAGCAGTCAAACAGAAGAAAAGAAGTTTTGCCCCTGAAAGACAAGAGGCCGTTAAGCAGGAAGTGGAAAAATTGCTAAAAGCTGGATTTATTGAAGAAATCCAATTTCCTGAATGGTTGGCCAACCCTGTGATGGTTAAAAAGAGCAATGGGAAGTGGAGAATGTGTGTGGACTTCACTGACTTGAATGACGCATGTCCCAAGGACTGTTTCCCCTTACCAAGGATAGACACGTTAATAGATGCCACAGCTGGGCACGAGATGCTTAGCTTCATGGATGGTTTCAACGGCTACAACCAAATTAAAATGCACCCCGATGACATTCCAAAGGTATCATTCATCACTGACCTTGGTGTTTTTTGTTATATGGTTATGGCTTTTGGACTTAAGAATGCAGGAGCCACATATCAAAGGCTTGTGAATAAGATCTTCAAACATCTCATTGGTATGACCATGGAGGTCTACGTAGATGACATGTTAGTCAAAAGCTTAGACAAAGCCGATCACCTTGCGCACCTGAGTGAGGCATTTGAAATTCTGAGAACCCACAAAATGATGTTGAACCCGGCCAAGTGTGCCTTTGGTGTAGGGTCTGGAAAATTTCTAGGCCTGATGGTCTCCAAAAGAGGCATTGAGGCCAATCCCGATAAGATTCAAGCAATCTTGGACATGGAGCCCCCCAAGACTATTAAGGAGGTCCAAAAGCTCACTGGAAGGGTAGCAGCCCTGGGGCGTTTCATATCCAAATCTGGAGAGAAGTGTCTGCCATTCTTCAAGGCCCTCAAGAAGGTCAAGAACTTTGAATGGAATGAGGAGAGCCAAGCAGCATTTGAAGAACTAAAGAAGTACATGGCTGAGCCGCCCTTGCTTGCCAAACCAAAACCAGGAGAGATGCTATTCATGTATCTGGCTGTCTCAAACTCAGCCCTGAGTGCAGTACTGGTGAAAGAGGAAGCGAAGGTTCAGAAGCCCATCTATTACGTTAGCAAGATTCTGTATGGTGCAGAACTGAACTATTCAAAGGTTGAAAAGTTTGCATTAGCATTAATAATGGCTTCGAGGAAGTTACGCCCGTACTTCCAGGCGCATGTTATTGAAGTCCTGACAGACCAACCCCTGAGAAACATACTGTATAGCCCCAAGGCCAGTGGAAGGCTAATCAAATGGGCCATTGAACTTGGAGAGTTCGAAATCAGATACAAGCCAAGGACAGCCATCAAAGCCCAGGCTCTAGCTGACTTCGTGGTTGAATGTACCATTCCAAACCAAGAAGTCGGGGGGCAAGGAGAGGATAAAGAAGGTAATAAGGAGAAAGAGGAAGAACTCAAAGAATACTGGTTGCTCTTTTTTGACGGAGCTTCAAAAACGAAAACTAGTGGAGCTGGCCTAGTGTTGCAAAGCCCGGATGGCTTCATTGTCGAGTATGCAATTAAGTTGGATTTTCCGACAACAAACAGCGAGGCAGAATACGAAGCTCTGATAGCTAGGCTTGGTCTGGCCAGAACCTTGAGGGTAAAAAACATGAAAGTATGTGGTGACTCAAGGTTAGTAATCTCTCAAGTAAATGGGGAGTTTGAGACCCGAGACGTGACTATGGCCAGGTATTTGAGAATCGTTAAAGCTCAAGCCACACAGTTCGAAGAATGTCACTTTGAGTACATCCCGAGAGAGGAAAACATGAAGGCTGATGCCTTGTCCAAATTTGCATCATCAGAAATTGAAAGCTACTCGGGCAGTGTTTATTTTCAAGTCTTGAAGACCCCAAGCATTGATGCAAAACTAATAGCTCCTATTGGGCCAGGAACGTGTTGGATGGATCCCATCAAACTCTACTTGGAAACAGGAAAAACACCTGCTGACCCCGTGGAAGCCCGCAAAATGTCGGTTAGGGCCTCGAGGTATGCCCTCATAGAAGGAATACTCTACAAAAAATCATACGTGATACCCTATTTGAAGTGCCTGAGACCCCATGAGGCTGAAGCTGCCCTGAAAGAAGTTCATGATGGTGTATGTGGCCAACATCTTGGAAGCAGGGCCTTGGCTCATAAAGTTATAAGGCTAGGATTCTATTGGCCTGAGATGCTTAAAGATGCAAAAGCATATGTTAAGAAATGCGATCGCTGCCAAAGGTTTGCACCCATCGTCAGGCAGCCCCCTGAGATGTTGACATCAATAAGTTCTCCAATCCCCTTTGCCATGTGGGGAATGGATATATTAGGCCCGTTCCCTATGGCCAGCGCGCAAAGAAAGTTTCTCATTGTTGCCATTGACTACTTCACTAAGTGGATAGAAGCCAAGCGCTTGGCCAAGATCGACACTAAGAACGTAACTCAGTTTTTCTGGGAGAATGTTATATGCAGATACGGGCTGCCCCGAATCCTAGTGACGGACAACGGAACTCAGTTCAGCAATAAGGACTTTAGGGAATACTGTGGGAATTATAACATTGAACTACGCTTCACTTCAGTAGCTCATCCGTAGTCAAATGGGCAAGCTGAAGTTGCTAACAGAATTATCCTAGATGGACTCAAGAAAAGGATTGAACGCTCCCAAGGGACTTGGGTTGATGAGTTACTCCCAATCTTATGGGCATATAGAACTACTTGCAGGACATCAACAGGAGCCAGTCCATTTCAACTAGCCTATGGGGCCGAGGTAGTGGTACCCGTTGAAGTTGCTCAGACATCACCAAGGATTCAAGAATTTCAAGTTGACACCAATGAAGAAGGCATGAAGCTGGCTCTAGACCTAATAGATGAGCTGCGCGACGAAGCTAATGCCAGAATAGTAGAAAGCCAGAAGAAAGCTTCGTTCTACTACAACCTGAGAGTCAAAGAAAGGTTCTTCCGCGAAGGAGACTTAGTCCTGCGAAAGATCGAGGCATCTGGAGTTGGTCCCAAGGGCAAGTTAGCCCCAAACTGGGAAGGACCGTACCAAGTAAAGGAAGTCACCGGGCAAGGAGCATACAAACTCCAGACCCTTGAAGGGATTGAAGTCCCTAGAAGCTGGAATGCTGCCAACTTGAGAGTTTATTATGTTTAAATTGTTAGTTTTTATTGAGAACATTTAATTAATGACTTGTTCAAGCCTCCAAGGCATAAGTTGTTTCTTTTTATACTAAATTATAAGTTTCGAGAAATGCTTTCTGTTTTCCTTATATGACGTTTGTCATTTTTACTTAGTCTTTTCACAAGCCTCAAGAGTAGTTGTTGTTTATGTTCAAGATAAACACGAAAAACAAAGCAAAACTAAGGCAAGAAGTAAAAAGACAGGAAAGTAAAATACATAAATAAGAACCCAAAGGCTGAATGTTTTTACAAAACCCCTGGGGGCAACATAAATACAGGCAATAGAAATCCTATCCATGCTTCTTCCTCCTCTTCTCCCGAAGAATCCTCGCCGCTTGAAGACGAACCCTCTTCACCTTCATCAGATTCTTCTTCTCCAGAGGAACTGTCTTCTGTCGGGGCTGGAGGAGTTGTCTTGGGAACGGATTACTGGGGAGATGGAGTAGGGCTAGGCTCGTTAGCCCTTTGTTGCCTAATATCAGGCCTGCTGTCCCCCTCGGCCTCTTCATCCTAGGCTGCAATCAACCGCTGTAGGGCTTCGGCTGACTGGGGACTCTGGAAGTCCACTTTTGGGTCAAACAACCCCGGATGCTTTGCCAACACCGCCTTCAATGCCTCATTCCAACCAATTGTGTATTTGGCCGGAAAAAGGAGATTGTCATGCTGCTGAATCAAGTCTTGATACTCCTCCGAGCCCAAATATTTGTCAACAATTGCATTTTGATCGGCCCGGAGTTCTATTATCTCAGCTTGAGCCCGCTTTAGCATGTCCTCCTTCTCCGCCAACTTCTCCTCCAGTTGCATGATCTTGGCGTTAGCTTTAGTAAGCTCCTTTTTGTGCTTTCCTGCTTGAACCTTCCACGACTCCGTCTGGTGGAGGGAAGCCTGAAAGTAGGCATTGGCCTGAAAAACCAACAAACCACGTTAAAACACATTAAAGACCAAGGAATAGTGTGTGCAAGAAAAGCAAAGTGCAAATTAGATAAGTTAAGAAACTTACCGACGCCAGTGCTTGTGCACCTAAAGCTTTGGTACTCTCCTCGTCTCGCCCCAAAACTATATCCTTGTAATCACAAGGAGTCAAAGAATGGAGGGACCAATCCCTAGCATGATCCGTGCAGCCAACCACGGTATCTGACTTCCTGAATCCCCAGTCCGGCTTGTAAGCTAGGGATTTTGGTGCTCTAACAGTTTCACTGCCACCAGCCCTAGTTGGCTCAAAATGAGGCTGTAAAAAAGCTGGAGGCTCCTTCCCCTGTCTGGGGTCATTCATCAGCCTTAGCCGCTTCATACGGCCAGTTTCCTCTACAGGAGGAATAGTCCACTTGTTGATCTGCGCAGCAGCTGGAAAAATGAACAAATTATTAGCCCGATAATAAGGCAATGGAATGTGCAGAGTAAAGAGACGAAATTAAACAAAAAATGGTATACCTTTATTCGAGGCCCTCGATAGGCCCACTACTTTTAGCCTACACTCATCAAGAAGAGCCCAAGAGACTTCCTTGGTCTCCGCCTGGGTGAGCGCAGCATAAGCATTCTGCTCCTCCAAAGAGAGCAGGATTGACTCGGCGCTCCCATCTGCGACTTTTCCAAAAGTGGGCCTAAAGAGAGTACCCCAGTCTCCCCCCTCCCATGAAATTTGAACAAAGTTTTCCTTCCAACGAAGGTTGTTGTCAGGAATAGAAGAATTATCAAAGATATGGGGTTTATTTGGCCTATGAGCAATGTGAACCCAGCCTAAGGAAAGGCTAGAAGAGTTTTTGAACTGGAAGATTTTGCGAAAAAGGGGGACGGTCATTTTGATTTTCTTTTCCAAGCACAAAACCATGAAGCAATGGATGAGTCTCCATCCGTTGGGCACGATTTGGCTAGGGTGACATTGGATGTCGGCTAGAAGAGTGGGGATGAACTCGTGTAAAGGGAACCTAAGCCCCGCTAGCAGGGCATCTATGTACACGAATAATTTGGAAGGATGCCAATGGCAGGTCCTGTCTCCAGGCTCTGCTAGAGAAATGGTGAAACGGGGAGGAAAATTAAAAAGACGATTGTACTGTTCTACTAAATCAGATTCAAAAAATTTATTGCTACGACTATAGGAATCTAAATGGGATAGGTTAGGGTACTCGTCCCCCCGTTGGTTTATCATATCGATTAAAGATAAATAAGGAGAGAAAATGGGGATTCGTCGAAGAGGTTTACCTCGCTTAGCAGACCCCACATTCATAGCTGCCAGTCTTGAGTTCTTCTTGTCAGCCATTTGATTTTCGAGCTACTGAGTATCCTTGAGAGAACTAAGGACTGGAACTGCTGAGAAGCTTGAGAGCTCAAGTATATAAGAGATTTGAGAAGTGAGAAATGAGAAGTGTGAATGATGAAGCCCCTCACCTCACTCGTATATAACCCTCCAGCCGGTCACATGACCGTTTATATTCACCTTTTAACAGTTTCTTCTAGGTCACATGACCGTTGAAGGATAAGTCAACCGGTATGACCGGTGAGTGGGCTCATAAGGCCCATGTTTTAAGGCCCAAGTCTCTGTAACCCATGAACCAAGAAGGATCTAGAACTTGGGCATACTAAGCCCATAACTCATAAGGCCTTGAGGTCCAAAAGAGTTTCGACCTCAAAGAGTTTTGAGGTCTAATTCGACTTCATTCCTAGTCGAAGATTATAAGGCCTTGAGGCCCAAAAGAGTTTCGACCTCAAAGAGTTTTGAGGTCTAATTCGACTTCATTCATAGTCGAAGATTATAAGGCCTTGATGCCCAAAAGAGTTTCGACCTCAAGGAGTTTTGAGGTCTAATTCGACTTCATTCCTAGTCGAAGATTATAAGGCCTTGAGGCCCAAAAGAGTTTCGACCTCAAAGAGTTTTGAGGTCTAATTCGACTTAATTCCTAATCGAAGATTATAAGGCCTTGAGGCCCAAAAGAGTTTCGACCTCAAGGAGTTTTGAGGTCTAATTTGACTTCATTCCTAGTCGAAGATTATAAGGCTTTGAGGCCCAAAAGTGTTTCGACCTCAAGGAGTTTTGAGGTCTAATTCGACTTCATTCCTAGTCGAAGATTATAAGGCTTTGAGGACCAAAAGAGTTTCGACCTTAAAGAGTTTTGAGGTCTAATTCGACTTCATTCCTAGTCGAAGATTATAAGGCCTTGAGGCCCAAAAGAGTTTCGACCTCAAAGAGTTTTGAGGTCTAATTCGACTTAATTCCTAATCGAAGATTATAAGGCCTTGAGGCCCAAAAGAGTTTCGACCTCAAAGAGTTTTGAGGTCTAATTCGATCTCATTCCTAGTCGAAGATTATAAGGCCTTGATGCCCAAAAGTATTTGACCTCAAATAGCCATGAAGGCCTATTCGATCTCAATCGAGGTCGAAAATCAACATAATTCATCATTTCGACCTCAAGGTATTTTGAGGTCCTGTTCGACCTCAATCGAGGTCGAGGACAACCTTAGTCACATTGCTGACCAAATAGCCATGAGGGCCTATTCGATCTCAATCGAGGTCGAAATCAACATAATTCATCATTTCGACCTCAAGGTATTTTGAGGTCCTGTTCGACCTCAATCGAGGTCGAGGACAACCTTAGTCTCATTGCTGACCAAATAGCCATGAAGGCCTATTCGATCTCAATCGAGGTCGAAATCAACATAATTCCTAATTTCGACCTCAAGGTGTTTTGAGATCCTGTTCGACCTCAATCGAGGTCGAATTTGACCTCGATCTCCTAAATCGACCTCAATCCGGGTCGAAAAAGTTAGGATGACAGCAGCCCGTATCGACCTCGAATTCTTTCGACTTGGAAGGGGAATTGAGGTAGAAATCGACCTCATTCCAGGTCGAATTGCTCAAGAATCTCGAAATTTTTCCCATTTTCTGTAAGTTTTTGAAAGTAACATCCTTGGGGACAGATTTATAGAGTATTTGATTCTTTAAAAAGAATTAATAATAGAAGGCCTGAGCCCGAAAGTCAAGATAAAATGGACTAAAATAAGTCAAAAGCCCGGTAAGGCACTTAAAACCCTTTGTAAAACTTTTACGAAAACTCACAAAGTTTTTCCAAAAGTTGGGGGGCAAATGATATGGGTAAAAATAACCCCGAGGAAATAATAAATGAAGTATTTATTATTCCATTTATTAGGCCTGATATGGTCCAAAGGCCTGGGCCCTTGAAACGGACTAAGAAAATAAATCATAGGATCAACTGGATTTATAAGTCCAGCCCATGAAGCTTTGTTAAAGCCATAGGTCCATTAAGCCTTTATTATTAATTAATTTCATAATTAATTAATAAGGGTCCAATTAAGGTCCAAAAAACCTGTTGAAGGCCCTAATCCTAGAAGGATCTAGAAACTCAAAAACGGGAGGAGTCCCACAAGGACTCTCACTCCTAAGAGGTTTAGACAACCTTGACAGTAGGAGACTTGGCCACCAAGTCTCCTACTTCTAATCTGATTCCAAGGTCTCCATGCGCCTATATAAAGGGCCTAACCCCTCAACATTAGAACTACGTGTTTTGGCTTGATTCTCATACGAACTGAGATACATAGACAGTTAACGAGGACCTGAACTAAGTCACGAAACGTTAGTGCAGCCATTAAAGCTTGAAGTTCTCTCAAACCCTAGCATTAATTACGTATTAAAGACACCTCGTTTTTTATCCGTAACACCTTCTCAGCCATGTATGGTTTTGAGTTTGATTATAGGTTGCCGGCATCACATTATTATCCGTTTTTGACATTATAATTAATGAGTAAGCCACTAGCAGTTTAATTAACGAAAGTTTAAAGATAGATAGTGTTTTGGTATGAGTTGGAAGATCCGTCTTGTTAACATATATTCAATCTTTAATTTTGACCTCTCCTTTTGCCACATCCAGTGTCTGCCTCCCATTATTAGTTCTGTTTTTCACACATTTTAACTCAGGCTTACAAGAAAGGCTCAAATCACATTGTCCTACAGAAATAAGAGGTGGCTGAAAAAGGAGTTTTGTGATCACATGAATAGAGGTTCCCTTTATAGGACTATTCATGGTCATCCCAGCAGTAAAAGTTGGAAAGGTAAAATCTGAACTTATACTATTAGAGAATATAAATTCTGAAGAAAAATCAGAGTTTAATTATACCTTGAGTAGTTATAGAAGTTGATGGAGTTTTCAAAAGCTGTGCAGAAAGAGGTTGCACCAGAATTGCATCAGTAATAGCCAATGGATGATCAGAGTATGTCTTCTCAGCATCAGCAAGAATAGAATCTTCCTTCTGAGATGTAATGCCTGCATCCAAAATTTGATTGGATGGTTCTTGTGGGGCAAGGGCCTTAACAACTTCTTCAACCCTTTGAGCTGAAAGTTCTTGTGGGTTGTACCCCTGATTCATGTTGGCTTCATCTGCCTCAATTGTGGCTGCTATTGCACTTTGAGCAACAGGTTCTTGTGTGCCAGGCCCTGTAGAGATTGCGACCTCACTTTGAGAGGTAGGTTCTTGTGTATCTTGGCCAAAAGAGACTTGCTTCTTCTTCTTTGTTCTGGTGAATAGCTTTGAACTTTGATAGACTAGAGATGATTTTGATTGTTTTGCAGCCATCTCTTTTCTTACTTCTTCAGCTAGCTCCCTTACTCTTTCATAAAAAATCTCCTTTATGATTTTTTTGGGTGAATGGACAGGAGAATCAGATACAATTACTAGAGCAGTTTTTGCATCAATACTTTCCAAAGTGATTACAGGACTGGTAAAGGGATTAACATGAAGAGAGTTATCATCCATTTCAGCCAATTCATCATTTTCTTCTCTATTGGCATTTTCATCATCACCATCTACCTCAATACCACCGATGTTACTGTTTATTTGGTTAGGCAATGCATAATCACTAGATTTTATAACAGCATCAAAGTTTATCAGTGCACTAGAGTTTATTGGCTCAGAGTCTAAGGCTGGAACTTGATCAGAGTTTACCTGATCAGAGTTTAGAGTATCAGTGATTATTGCCTTGACTAATCTTTTCCTCTCCTTTATTGGTTCGGGTATTGGATTGACATTGAATGGTTTCATGAAGGGAGATGGAGGAATCTCAGAAACTTTCTTAATAGTCTTCTTTAAAGGAAATACCAGACCTTCATTACTGTCATCAGAGTCTGTATTTTTATCAGTTAATCTTCTTTGAGGTTATGATGAGAGCATTAGAGCTTGCCATACATATTCAAAGTATGAGGAATCTATCCAATCTTTCTTTGAGGTGATGAGAGCTTTTCCAGATTCCTTACTTCTGCACGCAGTAGCAAAGTGTCCCATCTTGTTACACTTGTAACACTTGACCTTATATTTGTCAAGTGTTTTAGCCTTACCATCTCTGTCTTTTCTTTTCCTGAATCTTTCTCTATTTTCTGACTCTCCATGCTTCTTTTGGAAGTTTTCTTGATTTCTGTACTTCCTATATTTCATCTTTTTGAAGCCTTTAACGATCATGACAACCATATCCATTATGTTAGAGTCATCAGAGTCATCAGAGTTCACATCAGATTTTACCTCAAACTTTGATTCACTGCTTTCCTTAATCATCACAACTTTTCCTTTTCTTGTTGAGGCTTTTAGGACTTTTTATTTTGGTTCTTCAACCTTGGCCTCAATATTCAAGGCAACAGATTTTGCCTTGCTACTTTTTCTATTCTTTCTTTGCAGTAATTCCAAGTCATGAGTCTTCAGTCTTCCATAAACTTTATCTAGAGACATCTCATCCAAATCAGCCCTATCTCTTATCAAGGATGCTTGTAGATCCCAGTCTTTAGGAAGAGCCCTTAGAAACTTGGTGTTTAAATTCTCAGTATCATACACCTTATCCACCAAAGCCAAATTATTCAACAGAGTAAGAAATCTATTATAGATATCAGTGAGAGACTCATTCTGTTTTGCCTCAAAGTATTCATACTCTTGAATAAGAACTGATCTTCTATTCTTCTTGATTTACTTGGTTCCTTGACATTGAACCTCTAGTGCATCCCAAATCTCTTTTGCAGTTTTACAGGCGATTACTCTATTTGACATCATATAGTCTAAACTATTATGCAGTATATTCCGTACCTTTGCATCTTTCAAAACCTCTTGCTTTTCTTCATTAATCCATTCCTTCTTGTCTTTCAAAGTGTAGTATTCAGGAACCTGTCCGCCTTCCACAATTATAGATGACACTAGCTTGGTTGGCAGATATTGACCTTCATTGATTCTGTCTATATAATCATGATCAGTTGCTTCCAAGAATATCAACATCTTTACCCTCCATGTAGGGTGTTCAGCTTTCTTTAAGATTGAGATTCTGATACTTTCATACTTATTTCCAGACATGTTTATATGATCTTTAAGTTGTAATCAACTGCCTGCTCTGATACCAATTGTTGCCCAGATAATAAACTATTATAGAAGGGGGGTTGAATATAATAGTAGCAAATCGATCGACTAAGAATAAAAGTATTTAAAAGAAGTACTGTCTTGCATTACTCTTTGATAATCTGAATATAAAACTCTCTCAAGAAAAATAAAGTTCTTAAGAGCTACTAAGTTATGAGAATGATATATCTTGAAAATGTTGTTAATGTTAACCTAATTATGTTTTTATATAGAACACAGTTACAAAATCAAATATAACAAAGATATTGGTGATTGGGATGAGAAAATATTAAGGCAGACTCTCTTGAGGCAGATGACATATAACCCAGAAAGGAAAAATGAGAAGAAAGATAAGAAGAAGAAGAAGTGAAGATTGAAAATCGAAGATCAAATATCTAATCAAGTTAATGAGTAAAATGTCTTCAAATAGTACTTCTGAAACAATATCTTATTATTTCAATAATTATAATTTAACGATTCTATAAGTCTTGTTAAAATTTATATGGTGTTTTGTTATCATCGGCCTAATTTATGCCTATTACTCTGATAAACATAAATAGAGGATATTGTTAGGAATTATGATAGTTTTGATATTAACATAACACTTAAAAGATCAATGAATATGTGCTATATACATATCCATTGATTAGAAAACCTGTTATCAATTGATATTGTTCTCTACTTGATAAATGAGATATGTAATTTTGTATCTGTAGTAAATTGTCAAAGTTTTATCCATTCAAATATGTAATTGATCGATGGATAATCCTAACAGAGTCAATGTATATCATTGTTTTGATTGATAATTGTTCATCAACAAATGGGAAGAATTGGTTGTCAAAGTATAGATATTTGAATATAAAAATTAATAAAACTGAAGGATAGATCGATGGATATGTACTCTATACATATCCATTGATTACGAAACCTGTTATCAATTGATATTGTTCTCTAATTGATAAATGAGATATGTACTTTTGTATCTATAGTACATAGTCAAAGTTTTATCCATTCAAATATGTAACTGATCGATGGATAATCCTAACAAAGTCGATGGATATCATTGTTTTGATTGATATTTGTTCATCAACAAATGTGAAGAATTGGTTGTCAAAGTATAGATATTTGACCATAAAAATTAATACAATTGAAGGATAGATCGATGGATAAAGGATCAATGGATACTACAATAAAGATTCGATGGATGAAAATATGTCAATGGATAGAAGAGTCATCGATGGATTTACCAACTGATAAGTTAAGTATCAATCGAAGGATATCATATCTATCGATGGATGCAAAGAGCTGTCGACTAATAAGTTTAATAGCTAAATATCAGTTAATAACTACTTATCAAGAAAGAAAAAGACAAAATGTTAGAAATTTTTGCAAAACTCTGGACTACTTACAAGACATTCAACATTGTCTAATTGCTAATTGCGAAGTCTCTTAAAAGTAGAAGTAGGCCATCCCATGAATTTTCAAAAACTAGAAGAATTCCCAAAATGCACAATGCAAAAGGAATGGTAATGTACAACAAGTTCTACTTTTAGTCATGTTCATTTTATCTGTTGACAGGTTAAAAACTAGTAATACTTGTATTATATAAACGAGTATACTAGCAGTATAGAAGTGTATGTAAGAAAAATATAATAATTTCTTTTTGTTTAGTTTATAGAGAGAAAAATATTTTATAAGTTAGAAGAATTATACTGTAAAAACCAACAATTGTATGTAGGATACATGTTACTTTTCATGTGCAATAAAAAAACTTCCGGTGGAACTACTCTAGAGCACCAGTAAGTTTAAAGATTGTTCTTGTTTTAATTTTCTGTGTTCTGTAGTTTTATAATTAATATATGAGTTCAAATACTTTATTGTATATATCTTATACAAACTTATAAATAAAAAGGTTTTGAGCTTGTATTCAAACCCACCCATCTACAAACTCATTGTAATCTAAGGGTATAAACAACAACATGTTTATATTCTATTATATTTTATATAAAATGAGAACAAAACATATCATATTAAGAACATATTTAATATAATATATAGAACCTTAAAAATATTAAATAAAGGTTTAAAGTTAATATCTTATTAACAAAATATTAAAATTTAAAATTTATATTATTAGTTTTAAAAATACTGACAAGAGATTTGAATCGTACTAACAATACATTACAATTTATTATTCCTATTATGGTTCTCATATACTAATAGAGATTCATAATTTTAAAATTTGATGCATAAATGTTTATATAAAAATAAAAATTGTATAAATAAGAATTTGTGCTTTACATCGGTTAAAATTTAGTATTAATAAATATAACACAACATGTATGCATTAAAGCCATCAATACCCGTTAATGTTTTGGAGAAAAAGATTACAAAGATTTAAGCATTGTTTATTAGTCAAAAGTCTATTGATTTTGAAAAAAAAATCGGAAAACATTTATCTAGAAATTGATTTCTTGAAAATCATATGTTCAAAAACTATATTTTGTCTCTAACAAAAAAAAATATTTTGTCAAATATTTGGATAAAATATTTTCCAATTTTGAAAAAAAGAAAACTCTTTTTAGAAATCCATACCATTTTTCAATTAAATTTTCCTCTTTTTTATAAATATTATATTTTCATAAGACGAAACAGATGCAAGGATTATTTTTTCCAAATGTTCTGATTTTCTGTGTTTATTTGATTTTTAAATAACATTTTCTAAAAGTTAAATAAATTCTGAAAAGTCAAGAAAATATTTTTCTAGAAAAACTTTTTTTAAAACAAATTTCTAAAAAATAATTTCCAACAAATAAACAAAACTTTACTTATAAAATGAATATGTTTTATGGAACTATGCATAAATATTATTGTACACACGTGTACATTTTTGCATGCAACCATGACACAAGCAAACGAAAAATGCAGAACACTCCACATAACGCCTCAACTTACCACCTCGTTATTATCACTCCTTCCCCTCCCCTATACAACCCATACATATTCACTTTTACCCACACTACTCTCAATTACAAAATCAAAAGTCCTATTAATCTCAATCCGAAATGCAATCTCTACTTCAATCTACGTTTACTCCAACATTTTACAACCGTAAACCCACCGTCACATCCCCTCAACTACCTCGAAAGTTATCGAATATTTTCGCAACTTCGGCCGCTCCAAAACGTGAAAAAGATCCTAAGAAAAGAGTTGTCATAACCGGTCTCGGTGTGGTTTCAGTTTTCGGAAATGATGTGGATACTTATTATAATAAGCTTCTTGCAGGCGAATCTGGTGTGGATTTTATTGATAAATTTGATGCATCTATGTTTCCGACACGATTCGCAGCACAGATTCGTGGATTTTCATCTGAAGGATACATAGATAGCAAGAATGATCGCAGACTTGATAATTGTCTACGTTACAACATCGTTGCTGGTAAAAAAGCACTTGAAAATGCTGGTCTAGGTGAAGCTATAGGCTCTAGGGTAATTTTCTTAGAACCTCAAATTAGATCTACCAAGTTTTTATATTTTTTACTATTTGTATTTAATTTAAATAATTTTCAATATATTTTTCAATAATTTTTTATAAAAATTAATTAATTATTGAAAATGTCATTTTTTATTTGTATTGAGACAAATCACTATCTTGATCTTTTGTGGATCGGAGAAAGGGTTAACTAATTAGAATACATTTACGACAAATAAAAATTTAAATTTTGCTTCCTTTATACAGACTTTTTTTAGTTTCATCGTACAAATTTTTTTATAGACTTAAAAAAATATTATTAAAATTGTTTCTTTGTATATTATTTATTTATTTATTATTAACACACCGAGACATGCCCACAAATTTATTACGTTTTTAACTTGAGAACACCAAGATCTATCTTTCAACAACATTTGAGATGCAATTAAGAAAATTCTTAATACATAAATTTACATATTAGTACTCGATAAAGATTGCGTGTATTTGAATTTCTTGTGATTTTTTTGTTTATCTATATTTGTACATATATTAAACTTAACTAGGTTCCTGTAATTTTTAAATATTTTCTTTTATTCATCAATGAAACATTAAATTAATTCTGTTTCACCTGAAATATAGACCTAATAATATATAGTAATCTTTTACTGATTTTAGAGAGTAAGGTGAATTAGTAAATAATAAAAATCATGTTTCATTGAAAATATATTTTAACCGTTTATCATATATATATCAGATTGACAAGGAGCGTGCTGGTGTGCTTGTTGGAAGTGGAATGGGTGGTCTTACAGTATTTTGTGATGGGGTGGAAAATCTTAATACAAAAGGTTATAAAAAAATATCACCATTTTTTATACCATATACAATAACAAACATGGGGTCTGCATTGCTTGCTATTGATATTGGTTTCATGGGACCAAATTATTCTATTGTTGCCGCTTGTGCCACCTCAAATTATGCGTTTTACGCTGCTGCTAATCACATTCGTAGAGGAGAGGCTGATTTAATGCTTGCTGGTGGAGCCGAGGCTGCTATTGTTCCTGTTGGATTGGGCGGGTTCACTTCGTGCAGAGCAATGTCTCAGAGAAATGGTGATCCGAAGGCGGCTTCTAGGCCTTGGGATAAAGAGAGAGATGGTTTAGTTATGGGTGAAGGTGCTGGAGTCTTGGTAATTTTTTTTCATCTTTTTTAGTTTGTAGAGGTTACTAAAGGTCTCGAGTCATAAGCTGTATAAGACTTTTAAAGTCCTAAATTTTGATGAAATTCGATGGTTGTAAAATTTGATATTCACAAAACATGTAGGTGATGGAGAGTTTAGAACATGCTATGAAGCGAGGTGCACCAATAATTGCCGAATACTTAGGGGGTGCAGTCACTTGTGATGCTCATCATATGACTGATCCAAGGCCTGATGGGGTTGGCGTTTCAATGTGCATCCAAAGTGGCCTTCTGAATGCTGGTGTGTCACCTGAGGAGGTAATATCTATGTTCATAATTCTATTTCTAAATCATAGGTTCATCTTGCATGCATTGTCTGTGTTCTTCTTTTCAGAATTTGAAAGTATAGCTTTTTCATCATATCCTAAACTTTTTTTGAAGTTAGCTATATTACACACACACAAACACAATTGGACAGAGGAGGCGATGCATCATTGAATCACTAGAAACATGTCTGTGTTCTACTTTTCAGAATTTGAAAGTATAACTTTTCATCCTAAACTTGGTTTGAAGTTAGTTATATTACACACACACACTTGGACAGAGGATGCGATGCATCATTGAATCACTAGAAACTATAATTTACTATAGTGAATTAACATATTTTCCATACTAATTATGCACATATTTTTTGGTAATTAAATATAAAAATCTTCTTCTATCTTCAGGTCAATTACATCAATGCACATGCAACTTCAACTTTAGCTGGAGACCTTGCTGAGGCAAATGCTCTTAAGAAGGTTTTCAAGAACAATATGTCAGAGATTAAAGTGAATGCAACCAAGGTAAAAATTACATCTTTCTTCTTTTTCTTTCTTAGGAAGATGTTGGTGCATACTCTAAGACTTTAGGATGCATGTTTTTGGTTTCTATCTCTTTACTTTATTCTTAATATGTCATGTTCCTCACTTGCTTCTTATACATGCATTGCTATAGTCAATGATAGGCCATTGCTTGGGGGCTTCTGCGGGTTTAGAAGGTGTGGCAACAGTGAAAGCCATAGCTACAGGGTGGCTACATCCTACTATTAATCAAGTGGTATGTTCTACATTTTAGTATTATTTATGATTCATATCCCCGTGAACTTTTAAATAAGTTTAGCACAAAGATAAGTAATTGTATTACGTAATATAGTTCATTATATTTTATTGGTTCACCAAAATAGCTTGTTCTCATTTTCGTGGAAATAATCATTAAACTTCTCAATTTGTTGTCTATGAACATAAATGCAGAACCTTGAACCCGAAGTTGAGTTTGACACAGTTGCTAATGAAAAACAACAACATGAAGTGAATGTTGGTAAGTTTATTTTTTTTTATATGTTCTTTTATTATTGATATTATTACTATCTATATCAACCGAGAGATCTTAATCACGAGATATATATTATGATGTAATTAAAGTTAACACTTGTTGATGTAGACTATAAAAATGTAATGCAGGCATCTCAAACTCATTTGGATTTGGTGGACACAACTCAGTGGTGGTGTTTTCTGCATTCCAGCCATGATTGAGCTCATCTTCTGTCATCCATATATAATATAGTATATGCTTTAATATTAGTTTTATAGTTTTCAATTTGAGAGAACTAGCTACAACTGCTTGTCTTTATAAAATAGTGTTATGCCTTATAACAATTTTTTTTCCTGTTGTCAATTACTTTTAAGATCGTTACTCTTTTGAGATATATAAAAACTTGCGTTGTTATGGTAATTTCATTTGTGCACCTATTTTTGGATGCATCAAGTGGTATTTGTTGGTTGGCAAATTGATTGTCAATATCGTCGAAATATTTGTGTACCTATTTTTGGATGCATTAGCTTGTTTTAACATTAATGGAGAATAGATTGTCCTCTTGAATAGAGATGTAGACATTTTGTATGACAAGAATTTTAGGATGCCCGTGACGAGCTAATGAGCTCAAATTACAATTAGCTTGAATTCACCGTTGTCATTATCAAATTACATAGACATTCAATCCACTAAACTTTCTTAAAATTAATATTTTGCTACTAGAAAATGTAGTTAAGTTTTTGAACAATTCGAATTTCTTAAAAACTCTATATATTTGGTCATGAACTTTACTCAACTAAAAAATAAACCCATTTTTTACATATGAAAAATTAGTATCATGCGACAAAATAATTTGAAAATTACAAAAATATTGCAAGTTTTATGTTCGCCCCCATCTTTTCAAGTAATAATATAAATTTCTTTATAAAAAATTATTGTAATACTTTTTTATGTGTCATCTCATAAAAAAAACATTTTATAAGTGCATAATTTTATATTTATCAATGCATTTTTATTGTATATTTTTGTTTTTTATTTAATTTATTTATTGCTTTGATTTCGATTTGTAAAAGAACAGCAACTGATGGAGGAATTGTAAAGGTGAGAAAAAGGGAATAATATAGAAATCGGATAGTAGAGTCAAGTTAAGGTAAGCGGAATTCATCAAGGCAAGTCAAGGTAAATTCAAGCTACCTGATATACCTAAAATATAGCAAGTATCATGTTTAGGCCCATGAAAATTTTGAGACCCAACACATTGATGAAAAGGGCATTTCAAGTAGCCCAATTATGATGATAATCATTTGTTACGGAGGTTCATAACCAATAGGAGGAGCTCTAGGTAGATTGAGGTCCAAAAGTGCAATGGTACTCATACATCAAGAGGAGCTAAGCATAAGATGGAAAGGATTTTATAATGATTAACTAGGTTCAGGTCAACCTAGGTGCATGTTTTGCTGGTTGAGATACACTAGTGCTGAGATAAGGAAAGGAGCTCAGGTAGTTGTACGATATTGAAAGATGTTGTTATGCTAATAGAAGTTTTACAAGTCCTCTTCTCAGTAGTTGACAAGGTTAATGTTGATAAAGGAGAACCTGGACAGGTCCCAGGTCCATAAACATGGTGGTAGAAGGTTAAGTTTTACAAGGACTCAACTCCTAAAGTTTAAGAACACGTCTTATCACATCGGAGATCATCTTTATTCATAAATTAGTAGGTCTACGCGAGGTAGGACACCTCCTAAATCTCAAATATCATCAAGATAATATTTAGATAATCATCAATCACTGTAGAAACGCGATTCATCTATATCAAAACGGAACTCAGAACCTAAGGACTACATTAAGAATTGATCCCTATTTAAATGGTATGTAGGCACTTTATACGGGTACATTTACAAGTCATATAGAATACATATTGATGATTCTAGTGAGTTTGGATGGCGGAATAGAGTGTTATTAAGTGCTTGTTCATTGAACTCCTACAAAATTAGTCTTAAATACAATTAAGCAGCCACCCATTCTTTTCGATATTCAGTTGTGAACCTTGCTTGGGAAACCGTGTACCATGCTACTTAACAAACCTCAACACTTGGTGTTGTTAACAATTTACTCCATCAATACTACTGAACTAATCTTAAGACAGAAAAAGATTAAGTACATGGCAAATGCACAAGGTTGGGAATAAGAATTGAGTGAATGGTATATAATACCCAAACCATAATTTCTCCATGTTAACATACCCTTACATCTTTCCATTCCACACCTTTCTTTTTATCCGAAACTTTTTACTTTTTCAATTTTTATAGTTTGTAGTTGATAGATTAACTTTTAGAGGTTAACTTATAAAATCTCTTTTAAAATAGTAAAATTTGTAGTTTAATCTATAAACGATTTATATAGTCTTTAATTTTATTCAAACTCTCATTTCTTAAACTTTTTCGGGTTGGTTCTAATTACTTTTTATTTTATATCCTTGCAATGATAACTTTTGATTATGTAATGACTCATATTTCCGGAACCCACTTGATCGGAAAAAGCAAACATTTATTTCTATTAAGAACATACTTAATTCTAGATTTAGTTTTTACATTTCTCGGATTCTTTCTGTTGGAAAATGTGGGTAGAAGCCCCACATTGTCAAGTCATTTTGAGCCTAAGTTAGAATGCTTCTTGATTGCGTGCACGCAACAAGTTATGATTGGAGTACGTTCGTATTCGAGAGAGCTTTCCAACGCATATTTAAGTATTCAAAATGATCAAGGAATGGATGAGATATGATTATCCAAAGTTGGTACCTTGAAAGTGAAAATATAGAAATGAGAACTTGAATCCCACATTGAATTGGAAAAGTGTTTTCCATGCCTTTATATAGTAGAACACTTATGTAGTGTTTAAGATGTGTTAGTATGGTATTGCTCCACCACCCACGTGCGCGCAGGGGGGGTGCAAGCCTTCTCTTAACAGTTTTGTTTATTGTCATACACTAATCTGTTGTTTGCACACACAATCACTCCGTATATATAATTGTGTTTTTGGCAGATTGTTTCACAATCTTAAAGCTATTTGTTATTTTTACTATCTGTGATTAACACATACGTGGTTTTGTTTACGTGACAGATTAATGGCTGACAATACTCTGAATGTTAACGGAAACTCAGTGGTTGACCCCAACGCACAGACAGTATTGTCTGATGGGGGTAACCAGTCAACACCAAGCCCCAACGCACAGACAGTGTTGTCTGATGGGGGTAATATGGTTGTTGGACAAGGGCCGATAGGCCAGGCGCATGCTGGACACGTAACTGTTGGACAATTTAGTGTTCCGTTTGGGCAGAACAAGGTTGGATACATACAACCAACGATGCAAGGGGTTCAAACTGTGCCTATGATGCAAAGGGTGGCTACGCAGCCTGTTATGCCCGCTGCACATCCTGTGCCTGCTGCACATCTTGAGAAACCTGAGAAGTTCAGTGGAACGAACTTCAAACGCTGGCAGCAGAAGATGCTGTTCTATCTGACCGCGCTGAATATGTCTCGCTTCTTAAAAGAAGAGACACCCATGCTCACTGCTGAGAGCGATATACAGACTGTATATGCTGCTGATGCATGGAAGCACTCTGATTATATTTGTCGGAATTATGTGCTGAATAGCTTGGCTGACACGTTGTATAACGTGTATTGTACAAAGTCAACAGCAAAGGACTTATGGGAATCTCTTGAACATAAGTATAAAACCGAAGATGCTGGAGCTAAAAAGTGGATTGTTGGTCGTTTTCTTGATTATAAGATGACGGATTCCAAGACTGTGGTCAGTCAGGTGCAAGAACTGCAGGTAATCATCCACGACATTCATGCTGAAGGAATGGTCGTAAGTGAGTCTTTCCAAGTTGCTGCTGTGATTGAAAAACTGTCATCTGGCTGGAAAGAATTCAAGAACTACTTGAAACACAAGCGAAAGGAGATGTCTATGAAGGATTTGATTGTTAGACTTCGTATCGAGGAAGACAACAGAGGATCTGAAAAGAAATCTAATGTTGCCACTGAAAAGGCAAACGTGGTGGAGCATGCTAAAAGCTCCAAGTTCAAGAAGAACAGTTCTGGTAAAGGAACAAAGCTAGCACCCAAAGGAGGAATTTCGAAGCCTTCGAAGTTTCAAGGAAAGTGCTACAACTGTGACAAAGTGGGTCATAGGTCTTCTGATTGCAAGAAGCCCAACAAAAAGAAAGAAGCAAATATGATGAATGATATCTCCAAGGAGATGCCCGATATAGACCTCTGTGCTACGGTCTCTGAAGTAAATCTGGTTGGCTCTAATCCAAGGGAATGGTGGATTGATACGGGAGCTACTAGGCATATTTGTTTTGATAAGGCGATTTTCTCTAGCCTTAAAGCTTCCGATGCTGGTGAGAAGCTTTATATGGGAAATTCTACGACTTCCACAATTGCAGGGGAAGGCACGGTGATTCTGAAGATGACCTCTGGAAAGAATCTGACTTTGAAGAATGTACTTTATGTGCCTGATATTCGCAAGAACCTTGTGTCTGGTGTCTTGTTGAATAAGCATGATTTTCGTATTGTAATAGAGTCATATAAGGTTATTTTGTCTAAGAGTGGTATGTTTGTAGGCAAGGGCTACATTTGTGATGGGATTTTTAAGCTAAATGTAATGTCTGTTAAAGATGAATATGAATTGAAGAATTCTTCTACTTACTTGCTTGAGTCTCCTAATTTATGGCATGCTAGATTAGGACATATGAATTATGACACTATACGACGATTAAGTGTAAAAGAATACATACCAAAATTGAACATCGATTCAAAACATAAGTGTGAAACTTGTGTTGAGGCAAAATTAACGAGATCATCATTTAAACGTGTGGAAAGAAACACCAAAGTGCTAGACTTAATACATAGCGATATATGTGATTTAAAATTCGCTCCAACTCGAGGAAGTAACAAGTATTTTATTACATTCGTAGATGATTGTACAAAATACTGCTATGTATATTTGCTCAAAAGCAAAGATGAAGCTATAGATAAATTTAAAATCTATAAGGAAGAAGTTGAGAAACAACAAACAGAGAAAATCAAAAGGATACGTAGTGATCGTGGAGGTGAATATGTTGAACCATTTGGGGAATTCTGTTCTCAACATGGTATAATCCATGAGGTCACTGCACCATATTCTCCTCAGTCAAATGGAGTGGCTGAGAGAAAGAATCGCACTCTAAAGGAGATGATGAATGCGATGCTGCTAAGCTCTGGACTTCCACAATCAATGTGGGGGGAAGCCATCTTAAGTGCAAATTATCTATTAAATAGGATGATGCGCAAGAACAAGGATGAAAGTCCTTATGAAATATGGAAGAAAGAGAAACCAAGCTATAAACATTTGAAAGTGTGGGGGTGCCTTGCTAATGTACTGATCCCTGTGCCTAAGAAGGTGAAGATTGGTCCAAAGACCGTAGATTGTATCTTCATTGGATATCCTCCAAATAGTAATGCATATAGGTTTCTCGTACATGGATCAAAGATTCATGACATTCAAATGAATACTATCATGGAGTCAAGGAATGCCTCATTCTTTGAGATAACATATCCTTGTAATCCAGAAATTGAACGCCCTACAACGTCTAAATGACCTCATGAGTCTATAGAGGAAGACATTGAGGAAGAAGACAGTGAAGATGAAAATGTGGGGGTAGTAAGAAGGAGCAAAAGACAAAGGAAAGAGAAATCCTATGGGTCATAATTTATGACTTATTTGCTCGAAGAGGGTGATCCGAAAACCTATAAGGAAGCGGTAACATCACCTGATAGACCTATGTGGAAAGAGGCCATCAAAGATGAAATTGATTCAATCATGCAGAATCATACCTGGGAGCTAGTGGACCTGCCATCTGGATGAAAACCACTAGGATGCAAGTGGGTTTTCAAAAAGAAATTGAAAACTGATGGCAGTATCGACAAGTATAAGGCCAGACTTGTAATTAAAGGATACAAGCAACAACATGGCCTCGATTACTTTGATACATACTCCCCTGTATCACGAATAACATCCATAAGAATAGTGCTTGCTATCGCTGCACTGCAAAACTTGGATGTACATCAAATGGATGTGAAAACAGCTTTTCCAAATGGAGACTTAGACGAGGAAATCTACATGGAACAACCCGAAGGGTTTGTGGTTCGTGGACAGGAAAGAAAGGTATGTAGATTAGTTAAGTCTTTATATGGCTTGAAGCAAGCGCCCATGAAGTGGAATGAAAAGTTTCATCATTTTATGATGGAAAACGGCTTCAAGGTAAATGAATGTGATAGTTGTGTCTACTACAAGGATAACGAGAACGAATATGTCATGATAACATTGTATGTAGATGATCTACTTATTGCTGGCAGCAGTGGAAAAGTGATCAAGTCTACAAAGGACATGTTAAGATCAAGATTTGACATGAAGGATATGGGACAAGCAGATGTAATTCTAGGTGTGAAAATCTCTAGAACATCAGAAGGTATCGTGCTAAGTCAGTCACACTATGTTGACAAGATCCTTGAGAGGTTTGCCAAGGATGATAATGAAATAGCCAAAACACCTATGGATTTGACTTTACATCTATCCAAGAATAAAGGTGTAGGGATTTCTCAATTGGAATACTCGAGGATAATAGGAAGTCTGATGTACCTAATGAGTTGTACAAGACCAGACATTGCGTACTCAATCAGTAAGTTGAGTAGATTCTCAAGTAATCCAGGAGCTGATCACTCGAAAGCGATCATAAGAGTAATAAGGTATTTAAGAGGAACTCGAGACTATGGACTACATTATGGAAGATATCCAGCAGTACTTGAAGGGTACACAGATGCAAATTGGATATCTAGCAAGAAGGCGTTGAAGTCTACGAGTGGCTATGTGTTTACACTAGCTGGGGCAGCCGTGTCATGGAAATCCTCAAAACAAACAGTGATAACTCATTCCACGATGGAAGCTAAGTTCGTGGCATTAGACAAATGCGCACAAGAGGCTGAATATTTACGCCAATTCATGGAGGATATTCCTAGATGGCCAAAACCTGTGACTGCAATAGGACTACATTGTGATAGTCAGTCAGCTATTGGCAAAGCACAGAATATATTGTATAATGGTAAGTCTCGTCACATACGACGACAGCACAGTTCCATTAGACAATTAATATCAACTGGAATTATCACTATTGACTTTGTACCGTCAATGGATAATATTGCGGATCCATTAACCAAAGGGTTATCAAGAGAACTGGTTGATAAATCATCTAAGGGGATGCGCCTTAAGCCTATTGCTTAACGGCGTCATGGTGGACACCCAACCTTGCTGACTGGAGGTCCCAAGAACTTGGTTCAAAAGGGCAAACTAAATCATGATGACCAAATCACTGTGGGGGTAACCCCTGGCCTGTTCCTATGATGAGAAAACAGTGAGACCCGTATGGTACGAGGGTAAGCTTACGCTTTTAATGATTTTTTTGTGAATACATGAAATTCAAGGTTGAATGCATGAAATTCAGTTGAGTAAACACGGGTTACTCTTTAAGATAAAGATCACCTATGTAGGAGAGAAGTGGGGTCGCTTCAAAGGAGAATTGCGAGGCACAATTCTTTAGAAACTCCCGCAGAACCAGGACGATGTCCATGGCCAAAAAGGACATACTCATGAGAGCTGAATGAGTCAGAAAGGATGTAGTGATAAGTATATCATCGCTTATACAAACGGTCGAACAGTTCAAGGACACTCGCGTCTACTGTCTACCAGTAAGGTCGGTGTGCTTATTCGAGCGAAGGTTCAAGGAGCATTCTCTACCTATCGTATGCTATATCTGATCGAAGAAACTATCACCAAGCCAAATTCCGTGTCTGTCTGTCTGGTGTGTGCTACTGAAACATCAATCTCATCCATGTGGGGGATTGTTGGAAAATGTGGGTAGAAGCCCCACATTGTCCAGTCATTTTGAGCCTAAGTTTGAATGTTTCTTGATTGCGTGCACGCAACAAGTTATGATTGGAGTACGTTCGTCTTCGAGAAAGCTTTCCAACGCATATTTAAGTATTCAAAATGATCAAGGAATGGATGAGATATGATTATCCAAAGTTGGTACCTTGAAAGTGAAAATATAGAAATGAGAACTTGAATCCCACATTGAATTGGAAAAGTGTTTTCTATGCCTTTATATAATAGAACACTTATGTAGTGTTTAAGATGTGTTAGTATGGTATTGCTCCACCACCCACGTGCGCACAGGGGGGCTGCAAATCATGGGATTTCAAGGGCAAATTAGTGGCTTCACAAGCCTTCGGGCTTTCCGCGTGGGCGACCTGCGGACACGAATGCAGCAAAATTTAGGGCTGGACCAGTTTTGCAAACTTGTTGTCGAAGAAGCAAAGTTGCTGTCAGCTTAACTCATTTCAAAGTTGCTGTCAAGGAAGTCCTGACAGTAAACTCGGCGGGCAAAGTTGCTGTCAAGTCATGAACAGTGACACAAAGTTGCTGTCGAATCCTGACAGTAAACTCAGATAAAGTTACTGTCATATTTCCACTGGGCTATAGTTTGTTATTTTGTTTTAATAATAAGTGTTATTATTAATTCGAAATTGATTACGAATTTAATTTTGACAACCGATTGCCTTTATTATTTAACGTGTGATTAATTAGGTAAACGCGTGGTAATTAAGGAAATTGTGTAGCGCACAAGTTTTCCCAGTCTATATATTCATCTTATTTGGTCTTAGGTTATTATCGAGATAAGCCAGTCCTCTGACCTAAACCCTAAACACAGTCGTCCTCTTCCTGGTGATAGTTTTCTTGCTCTGTTCAAGCTCGCTGAAGGTGTTGTTCTTCGTGACATCATCGTGTTCTCGTTTTATCCTGGGAGGCTATCGACTCAAACATACGGTGAGAGGCGAAATAGCTTTAAGGAGACAGTTCCGCACTGGACTCGAGACATCCACCGTTCTCTTCTCTTATCTTAACAGTTTTGTTTATTGTCATACACTAATATGTTGTTTGCACACACAATCACTCCGTATATATAATTGTGTTTTTGGCAGATTGTTTCACACTTTCTTATAATTTGGTTGTGTTTTCTTACTTACACAAGTATATGGGGTTGAATACTTGTGTGATCTTTTCGCCTTAGTTTCAATCAATTACAGAAGAATCAAACTTGAACTATTTTAACAAAAATCAAAGCTCAGAGAATAAAAATATAATGTTTGTATTAAAGAATATTGAATAAAAACTCTCCTAGGGTGTACACAAACCTTAGCAGCTTCTCTTATTGTTTTCACAACTCTCTCTATCTCTACGCTTTCACAAAATTTGACAATAATATTAGGTTACATAGAATGTTTATATAGAGAGCTGCCTATCAACTAATAATAGAAAATCAAATTATAATAGAAATAAAATTCTTAATTATTAGTTGACAGTTTCCTTCTGAAATTTTCTTTCATTTACATAGCATATCTACAATATAATTGTCTTTATCTTCGAAACTTTCCCTTTCTGTTAATCACCTTCCAAATATAGATTCAGTTTTATACACTTTAAAAGACTTCAGACTATGATGATCTTCAGTCTCTGACAGACTATAGACTCTGGTAGTCTATAGACTCCGATCAATTCCCAGACTCTGATTTGCATCCAGACTCTGGTTTCAATTCTATTGAAAATCTTCTAAGTATAAATGACATCTATAAATGAATGTTGACTATCTAGACTCTGATTATAAAAAAAGTTCAGAGACTAGAAAGACTTGTTACAGATAAACTATGCTAGGCTCTATTATAGTATTTTGTACATCATCAAATGAATATATTCCTAACAATCTCCCCTATTTATGCTTTATAAAATGTAAGCATAAATCAAGGTTTGATGATTTCAAAACTAAAGAATGAAACAATTAATCTAGAATAATATAAAAATTTATAAGGAATAAAGAATTACTTATCAATTTATCTTCTCAAAAGCTGTGTTGTTTCTCAGAATTGACTTTAACATATTCTCCTCCACAATAGCTAAAGATTCACCAACAAACTTCTTCAATGTGATCATCTCTTCATTTTCACATTTGATTTGACAGTAAGCTGCTCTTAGATCATTTGCACTGCATTCTTGTTCTTTTAAGTCTTTAAGCATCAAAACGTTAATCTTCCCTTCCATAGGTTAAAACCCAAAGTAGTGACCCACACCTTCTTGAAATTTAATCTCTTTTACTTTCAGAGGCATGATTTGATCCTTCCGTTCAATATCCACATATTTCAGAGAAAATTTGCCCATCTGCTTATTTGTCTGTCTGTGCAGAATTAGTTTCCTATCAATCTTTATGAACCATTTATCGGTCACTTCTCTTCTACTCTTATTCACCTCAACTGCTATTAACAGAAGAAATCTGATATATTGCAACTCCTCAGCCTTCTTGAAGAATATGAAATTTTGCCGAATTATCCACCTTACAATTCCTTCATTCATAAAATATACCAGCATCTCATTTTTTACCTTTTCAGTTCCACCCTGTCCTCCTAACAACTTTCTTTCAAATATATTGTAGACAATTTGAGCATACACCACTTTGTTAAAGTGTTTTTGAGTGAGTTTTTTAAATTGTCTATCTGTAAGAGATTGTGGATCAGCTACTAGAGTAGTAGTCTTGTCAATGTCAGATGCTGAAATACCTCCAAACCCTTTTGTTCTTCTAGCTCTCAATTGTGTATTGGTTTGACTGCACTTCCAATAGTTTGGCTCTTTGACTTATTTCTTCTTTTGTTCATCAGAGTCTGTACTCTGTTTTTTCTTTTCAGAGTCTTGTTTAGAGCCTAATTTCTCATGTCCAGTCCCTGACTGGTGTGTCTGAGATTGTGTTTTAACAAACACTCCATACTTCTTTTGTTGCACACCACCAGGACCCCTAGGACCATGAGAACTATCACCAGCTTCATCATCATCACTATCTCTCCTCATTTTAACTCCCCTTGACTTGTCATCCTTGCAAGCATCATCTTTATTACTCCTTGAACTCCCAACTTCTTTCTTCTCCCCCTTTTTGACATCATCACCACCTGTGATAACCAAAAGAATTTGTTCCAGTACTGAGGAAATGTTGGCTTGAGAAGCAATCACATAATCAACTTTTACAGTAAGCGAATTGACATCATTTTGAAGAGTGATTTGATTTGTCTTGAAATCAGCCAAGGAATCCTTGATCGTAACATCCTTGGAAAGTTGAAGAGAGTGCAAAGATTCAAACCGTGTCTTTAGCATAGATGTGGTATTATTAACACTGGTCAATTTTGTGTTAATATGAGAGATATTAGTGACCACATCAGCCAATTGATCAGCTACATTTTTCCTAGCTGCCTTTTTATCAGCTACTATAGCCTCACTTTCTTGAATGAGAGAAACATCTTGTTCCTCATTAGGATAATGACCATGCTTTTGAAGAAAAGACTTTTTTTGAAAAGCTTTATGTCTTTCAGACTGATAAATAGCCAAAATGCTCTTAAAAGTGTCAAAATCAGGGAAATCCTTAGCCTGTGCTATTTCCCATGATTGAAGAAAAACATGATCGAAATAGGTGAACAATGGATTCATCTCCCTTTCATCTTCAGAGACTGAATCATCAACAGCATCAACAAGCTCAATCTGTGTAACATGAGTTGTAGACTCTGGTAGTGGAGTGGACTCTGAAATTACAAAAGGGACTATAGACCCTGAATCTTCCTTAGAGTGATCAAACTCTATAGACTATGGAAGCCTAGCCTGAATAGGTATGATAAGAATTGGTTCTCCTGACTTCAATTTTATAGTCTCATATTGAATATGTGGTTCAACCACCAAAGCCTCTATAACTCTTTCTGCTCTCCTAGCTAGAGAATCTACTAAATGAAGTTGTGGTCTTTGTGTGAATGATTTCTGAGCAGCTAGAGCTTCCTCCTTCTTGCCAATCTGCAAGATAAGTAAAAATGAATTTTCATCCATCCCAGGATACCCTAGTCTCTTATTCTCATAGTGGGGTTGGGCACCCACTTTCTCATCCTCACTCTGGACCAGTGTCAGCCTCTCATTTTCATCTTTTTCACTCATTCAGGAGGGTGCACTCAAAAATCCTATAAAAGAGGGTGTGAGAGAAGTAATAGATGCTTCAATACCTGAACCACCTTGATGGAGGGGAACCCCTTCAATTGTTTGAAGGTTAGGGGTTTCCACCAAGGGGTGAGCAACAACAAACTCTGAACCCTTACTAGCTTCTTCTTTATTTTTAGAGTCTGTTGGCTACAGTATTCCAGTCTCAGGGTCTACTCTAAACTCTGACTGCTTTAGTACGACTTCATTAGAAACCAGAGTCTGAGTGTCACAATCTTTGACTGTTAGTACATGAGACTCCCCTTCAAAGTGTATAGACTCTAACAAAATTGATTGAGGATTTTCTTCATGAGCCTCCATCAGAGTCTGTCCTCCTATATCATTGGGGTTCTCATCAGCATTTTATTGAGTTAGCAAAGAGGGTCTCTCAGCATGGTTCTATGTCCCACTATCACCCAACCTCTGACTAGATAGTTCTTGTGTGGGTGAGACCTACTGAGCACATATTCCACTAGTCACCACTGGTTCACTAGTGCCCTCTTCCAACTTCTTTCGAACACCTTCTTTCTCATGTTATTCTTCAATAATAAATGCATCTAAATTGTGATGAAAATCCCTTGTATGGATTGCATTGATTGTTTGGGCATTTGTGAGATTGAAGAGTTCATGCAGTTCCCTTCTCACTTTTTGAAAGTATATGCCCTTGAATTGATCCAATCTACTATTGTAAGTTGGATAGATGTATTTATTGGTAATTGTAGCTATATTATGGACAAGATAGTCAACCACTTGTCTTGACAGAGGTTGGAAGTGAGAAATCCATTAAATGGTTGTTCTGTAGGTAACTCCATTATCCCAAATTGCTTCATAATCAAAGACTGGTTGTTCAGACTCATTCTTTGACTCAACAACAGACTCTGATTGTCTCCTTTTGAGGGCTTTTGACTTCTTGACTTTCTTCATTTTTGGTTTTTCAGAGTCTGGCACACCAAGTACTTTGAGAACTTCATTTGTCCTGCCATCTATGATCCCAACTGATTAACTTTGTAATGAAGAGTTGAAGAGGTAGCAGTATAGATTGGTGACTACATCATGTGCAGACATATGTAGCTCCATCTCCATTATCTTTCTTAGGGCATCATATGTTGAGAGAAGATCCAAGACCTATTGTTGTGTCTTGTATGATTCTGGATCTTCAATTGATTCCACCAAAGGATATAGAAAGATAAGCACCTCATCAGTTGGAACAATTATAGAGTCTATAATACTTTAGGCTATTTTTTTTGGCATTCCTTCCCAAAATGTGTCATGATTAGAGTCTGAAGGTAGTTTAGACTCTGACTCAATATTAGACTCTGGTTCAGGAGTTTTCTTGCTTTCAGGGTCTAGCTCTGCAGGAGCCTTGGGAGCATCTATATCCTACAAATCAGGGTTAGTAACAATTACAAACTTTTGTGTGTGTGCAGAAGAAGCTTTCATCAACATCTTGTATTTCGTAGCAAAAGATTTCTCAAGAGACTCTAGTTGAGAATCCTGAGGTGCATCCCTAGGTTTTTCAAAGACTATAGCCTTTGAAGAGTCTACAGACTTTGCTTTTGGACTAGAATCAGGTGCATCATGACCTTCTTTTAATAATGAAAGCCCTTCAATAACCTACTTCTCTAGGGGATTGTGCCTTTCATCACTTTGCTCATCTACCGACCTGGTTTGGATCAATCTCCTCCTCTTTACAACTGGTGTCTTTTGAGAGACAACAGAGGTTGGTTTCTTTTTAGATTTGGGTTTTTGAGATTGTGGTGGAAGAGAATTTGGCTACTTAGGTAGGTACAGGGGGACTCTCCATAATTTGTTCCTGCACCATTTCACCACCAAAGAAAGAAGAATTATAGATATAAGGTTTGTAGGTAGATAGTTTTACTGCATTACCTGTGGATATACTATGGTAAGTAGGTTGGTTCTTTTCTTTTCATCAATTCTCTTGATGTTAGAGAAAATTCTCATTTGCTGTTTGTAGGCCTGCACAAAGCAATCATCTGTCAACCTAGTTGACATGTCAAGAATGAAGTGACTGAGGATAATCATAAGAAATCTATGATAGTGGACTTTCTGCCCTAATGCACATTGTTCAATTTGGATCCCATTTGAGTGAATAACATATCACCAATGTTAATCACTTTGTCAAATAAGAGACTATGACCAATTTGATAAGTGATAAAAGTTAAAGCATCAAATCCACTGCACTTATCAGTGAAACACTTAGCAATTTGATCAAAAAAGAAAGACCATTATTTCCTCAAATAGGGCCTTGTTAACTTATTCATGTTATCTAAACTAGCAGTATAACCTAGAGACTTAAGCATACTTTTGATTTCAGAATCATCAACAGTTTCATCAAAAGGTTGTTTAATAGGCAGTTTAAGCACATAGTTAATCACATCAGCAGTAACATCAAAAGTAGTGGAGCCAAAGGTGAACATAATTTTACCTGGTTGATCTTGAGAATGATAAACTACCGTTGTAGAGCTCCATGCTTATGAAACAGCATCCATGTAAATGAAGGAGATGCTTTGAGAATATAACTGAGCTCACTTTGCTCCAAGAAATTAATCACTAGGTAGTAATCAACGTCTACCCCTTTTTTGTCTCCAAAAGCTGCAACATGATTTGTGGTCATGAATTCAAAATCCTCAAAAGTTAATGCAATTGCCTTAGGTTCCCTCATGACAGTTGATGAAGCAGCCGTTAAAGTAGTTGAAGTGAAGAAGATGAAAATTCTTGAAGAAAAAGATTAGGGTTCTTGAAAAAGCTCTGAGAATATTTTTGGCTTAGAAAATAAATTGCAATAAAAAAGTGAGTAAAATGTATGTAAATTTTCTATTTTGTTAAACTTGCACACATTACACACGAATCTATAACATGTATCCAGTAAAAAGTAACTGTTACCGCCTATTTTCAATAACCGTTATCGCCTATTTCCAGTCACAAGACTGTGTGTTTCCTTCTTTGACAAACTCTGATCTCCCTCAATTTAACGTCGGAACCACTCCACAACCATATCCAATCACCACGACTTCCCAAGTAAAACTACTAAAAATATATTCATCATCGTCTTCACTTTCTTTTTACATCACAACAGCATGTTCACACTCTATGGACAATGGCTTTCCATATAGCCCAAAGTTACCAACATAGCTATTATTATTATCAAATGTATTGAATTGAGAACCTTGTGGAATATGACCTCTAAGTTGGTTATAAGACAGGTTTAGAAGTTCAAACGAATATATGCCGGTAAGTTGCTGATGAATCTCTCCTTCAAGTCAATTAACTGAGAGGTCTAGTGACTCTAGCAGAGTCAATTTTCCAATCGAGGGTGGTATGTAGCCTGTGAGATTATTGTGAGATAAATTTAGTAATCTGAGTGACACTAAATTTTCGAAATATTCAGCAATCTCCCCTTTAAAATTGTCGCTTGATACATCAATGGTTGTGAGAAAAGTTAATATTCTTTCCAACGTAATATCCACGTCTTTAATCACTAGACTTGTAGAATCCGTATAATCCCATCTCCGGCCCATATAATTATGCTCTATATTATTCACTTCATGATTCATCATAGCCTTGAAGTTTTTGAAATACGTTGCAGGCAGTAGACCTGAAAACTCATTACACGACAGATTAATGATTCTCAAGCTAGGAAATGGGTGTTCAACCGTAGAACTCTTGTTTATAAAACCATGAAACTTATTTGATTTGAGAATAAGGACCTGGAGATTTGGAAGAGCTTCCAAACAGTACAGGAAGGTGTCATTTATTAGATTACTTCCAAGATCAAGTGTTTCTAGTTGATCAAATTCAACAAAAGAAGAATGAATTCTTCCTTGTAATTTGTTTCCATGAAGATTTACACTTTGCAAATTATGAAAATTTGATAAAGTTGATAGAACGCTCCTCTGAATGTTATTCATCCGCAAATCAAACACCGAAAGTGTAGCCATCAAACTTGTTGGACAAATGGGGAGTGTACCATTCAATTTGTTATGAGAGAAATTTAGAATCTCAAGAGAGGTGGAATTACATAATAAGGCGGGCAATGATCCACTGAGCATGTTGAACTGCAAATCGAGATATGTAATACTTTTCCAAGGTAATTGCTCAAGACCACCAGTTAGCCTATTGCATGAAAGATTCAAATATGAGGAGGACAAGGACCTAGAACCCATCAAACCAATCCAATGTAGAATTTTCCCTTCAATTTGATTGTTTGATAGATCTAAAAAATCAATTGTCTCTATATTTCTTGAAAACATTTCAATATCTAAAACACCACTGAAATTGTTTGATGACAAATCTAGGTCAATGAGGTTTACAAGTTGAGAAAATGATTGTGGAATGGCTCCATAGAGTAAATTGTTGCTATAACTAAATCGTTGCAGTTATGATTTGGAGGAATTAAATTCAGGTAACTGACCGTGAACCGATTAGAATCTAAAATTAAGTTTTGTATTGATGGATGATCAAACAACCAAGGGGGTTAAGGGTCCGGTTAATGAATTATGACTTAAATATAATGAAATGAGTTCTTTAAAGGGGGAAACCCAAAAGGGTAATGGACCACTAAAATAGTTACCGAAATGACGAAGATCTCTTAGCTTAGTAAGGTTTATTAAATCTCTCTCTTCAACCAAGAATGGAAGAAAGAATTTTCGTGCCCGATTTCTGCTACCGTTTCCTGTATATTGCAAATTGTAGAAATAAGCCTGAAGTAATCATTAATCAACTTGGTTGTGAATATAATGAATACCTGCCTAAAACATCAGCAGAACCATAGGATATGAAGCTGAAACTGTGTAAAAAAGGCTAATCTAACCGACTTAGAGTAAGCTCGGAGTGGTGATCTTCGTCATGATGCTCTTGCTTCTCCACTTGAAATTTATCACAAGAATGAACCTTAATAGCGTCCAGCTCTGAAACAGTTCTGCCATTAATTCCAATGCATCAGAATCTTCCTCTCCAATCTGTCACGGACTCACGGTCCTCGCAAGCAACAATATTTTTAATCTCACGTCCAAACATCTTCTCGATCTTGATCTAATTACCAGGCTGTCTAGCGGAAGACTAATATCAATATTCAAAAGTAGAACAATGGTATCACATAGAATTAAAAAGTCTTGAATTCAAGCTCCTGTTGTTGTGCTCAGAAATCCGTTGCGTCCGTCGTGTAGCATCTTGTGCAATTGAAATGTACAATTTAGAACTACCTTAACACAAATTACCCACAATCTGACATATTCTTATCTGTCGAGAATTGGATGAACTTTAAAAGGCAGGCACAACGCATAAGTGAATCTCACGTCCAAACATCTTCTCAATCTTGATCTAATTACCAGGCTGGCTGTCTAGCGGAAGACTAATATCAATATTCAAAAATGGAACAATGGTATCACATAGAATGTTGCAAAATTAATATAATTAATATAATTATAATCTCTTATGTAAAATGATTTTAATTGTCATATATTAAATAATGATATTATGGCTCCGTTAAAGCAATAAATTTATTTTCATACTCAATAAGTATAAAATTTCTTCTTGTATTCTATATCATATCATATACTGTACCAGTTTATTGACGAACCAAGTCCAAAACTTATTTGCCAAATTATTCAGGATAGTTAATTACTATGCGGGGAAGAAAATATTGGAACTAAACCATATAGAATTATGTTTCCTAGAAAATTATGCTTAATTTAAATTTGGAAATATACCAATGAGCACGCCGACAGGAAGGAAAAATGTTTAAAGAAAACAATCCTTTCTGATTGAACCCTGTTACATAAGACTAATGATTATTTAAATGTGTAAATGACATACAAATAAGAAAACCTATTATTCTCACAGTTTAAATTTTCAATGTTCCTCTTAGATGTCAAATAAAAGACCTTACAGTATCAAGTATCAATTCAGAATATATCAGAGTACTCAATCTTATGGTAACAACTTTAGGAAAACCTTTGACGTCTACTCTGCAGGCTCATGAAAGGGAATTATGCACACAAATGCTTTATAAGCTGATATTGAACAGATTATGGGGGAAGATGCGGGGTCTTTTTTCCTGTTAATAAAGGAACCTCTAAAAGGCTGGCCCTTATCCTACAGTACAAGGGAAAACAGATGAAACAAAGCCAAAAATACCTGAATGATTAAACCGATATGAGAAAATGTAGGAATATTGGAGAGAAGAAAGCACACATGCATGTCCATAGCATAGAGTACTGCTACAAATGATTCTAGTTAATTCACATAAACTCAATGCCGACACAACATCTCTATAATAAGAAGCGACGGAGTCTGGAATAATGTTAAAAATGAACCTGCCACAGGTCAGGCTGGCAAAGTGGGGGAGTATGAGAGTAGTGGAAACAAGAGGTAACTAATACATGTAAAACATATGATCTGCATTACCTGGTGTTCCTCTAATTTCCTATATATTTTTTCTTGCTTTTGGCTTTTTTCTATCAGAGGAGATTTAGAGTTGCGTGCTCCTCTAAAGCCTTCAATTCTTTTTCCCATCCAGCTTGCACTGATGCAAAATATTCAACATCCTACATGTAAAATATATAAGTATAGAGACATATATTTGTCAATCTGAATATGGCCCTGGAAATTACATGTTGTTAACGTATCGATCTTTGTGCAGTGGGAGAAGGTGATGGTGGACTGTTAGAAATTCAAACTCTTCCTGAAGCATTAAAAAAACACAACTGGGTTATAAATGAAATAATATGAATGGAAGAAAATAAAAGCAGTAAACCCATGAAATATGGTAGGCTGAAATATGTGTAATAAAGTTGGCAGAATTCAAGGCAGGAGCAGCACCAGCAGCTGCTCTGAAAAATATCATGCACCAGATATACATCCCTAGAAATAAGGTGGGCTAGTTTGAAACTGGCATGTGGAACCGAAGAATACACACTGAACACATATGCAGGCTTCATACAGGTCAAAGCTTCTGGAGAATATACAACACCTAGTTACTGAAAATAAGGCTTGTTATCAGTTTATATAGTAGGCTAGTATTAAATATAGCTTATGTAATGTATTAGATCAGAAAGTTAAATTAGATAAGCAATGACATAATCCTCTGCAGGTCTATAAATAGAACTTCGTAGCAGGCTTGTAAGATATTGAGTGAAAAAACAGAAAAGTGCATAAAAAACAAAACAGAGAGCTGAAGCTCTGTATCTATTATGTGAATAAGAGGGAAAAGGCTGTAGCCTAACTAGTGCAAGAAATATAAAGTTGTAGTTTTGTGTGTACAAATAAAAGTATAGCATGTGTTTATATTAAAGTCTTGTTTACAAATATATCTTGGTGCGTTTAACATACAAAAAACAGAAAATAGTTTGAGTGTGCCTATCACGTTTCCAACAAGTGGCATCATAGCGAAGATTCTGTCCGAGGAAAAAATGGCGAATATGGTACAACCGCAAATCCTGAAATTGACGGCAATAAATTATGGGAACTGGAGTATCCAAATGAAGGTGTTACTCGGTTCTTACGATAACTGGGATATTGTCGAAAGTGGGTATAGCGAGCCCGTGGATGCAGCCGCTGAAGCAGTTCTTCCAAATGCCGAGAAGACGGCGTTAAAGGAGTCCCGTAAAAAAGACAAAAAAGATTTGTTTACAATTTTTCAAGGTGTCGACGAATCAGCGTTTGAAAAAATCTCAGAAGTCAAAACAGCAAAAGAAACATGGGAGATTTTGCAAAAATCTTTCCAAGGTGTTGAAAAAGTAAAAAGGTGCGGCTGTAGGTGCTTCGTGGGGAGTTCGAAAATATAAAAATGAAAAGTTCAGAAAATATTGGTGAATATGTTACTCGTTTGAAAACGGTGACAAATGAAATTAAAAGAAACGGAGAAAGTCTGGATGATGTTCGGGTCATGGAAAAATTGTTCCTTTCGTTGACAAGAAAATTTGATTATGTCGTGACATCTATGGAACAGTCAAAAGATTTGTCCACAATTACAATTGATGAACTTATGGGTTCTCTTCAAGCCCATGAGCAACGAATGAATCAGTATGACGATACGAGCCATTTGGAAAAGGCGTTGCAAAACAAAGTGTCCATCGGGGAAAATTCAAGAAGTAGCAATTTTTCACGTGGCATAGGTGGCTATAGAGGTGGCTACCGAGGAGGACGAGGACGAGGAAGACAACCGTTCAATAGAGGCCAGAAAAATGAAAGTTATCAGGCAGCCGACTGTGGTCAAAATTTCAGAGGCCGAGGAAGAGGAAATTTTCAACAAAGAGGTGATAAGTCTCAATTTCAATGTTATAATTGTAATAAGTATGGTCATTTCAATTATGAGTGTAGATCCCCGAAGGTGGAAGAAAGCAGTCATTTTACAGCAGCAAAAGAAGACAAAGATGTGGGTTCTGCTATGTTTCTCACATACAAAGGAGACGAAGAAGGCAAGAAAAATATTTCGTATCTTGATTCAGGTGCCAGCAATCATATGTGTGGTCACAAGGAATTATTTACGGAGATAGACCACAGTGTCAACGGGGAAGTTACTTTTGGTGACTCGTCAAAAATTCCAGTCAAAGGCAAAGGTACAATTTCGATTGTATTGAAAAATGGTGAGAAGATATATATCAATGGTGTGTATTATATACCTGCTTTAAAAAATAATATCACCAGTCTTGGCCAACTCGTGGAGAAAGGATATAATATATACAGATGCAAGATAATTCCCTCATTATCAGAAATCAAGTTCAGGAATTAATTGTTAACGTGGAGATGTCACAGAATCATCTATTCACTCTTGATATGCAGACAAAGGTGCAGAAGTGCTTAAAGTCGGTCATTAAAAATGATTCGTGGTTATAGCATTTAAGATTTGGTCATCTTGGATTTTTTGGCTTGAAATTATTATCAAAAATAAAGACGGTGGAAGGTTTGGCAGCAATCACTGAACAAAATCAGTTGTGTGAAGCATGTGTTAAAGGGAAGCAGCATCGACAAAGTTTTCCCGTTGGAAAATCATGGAGAGCCAGGAGGCCGTTAGAGATTGTTCACACTGATATTGCTGGTCCATTTGATATTGCATCACTTGGCAGAAACAGGTATTACCTAACATTTATTGATGATTTTAGCAGGAAAAGTTGGGTATATATTCTGAATGAAAAGGCGGAGGCTCTTGATAAATTCAAGGAGTTCAAAGCAATGGCAGAAAAGCAAAGTGGTCATTATGTGAAGATACTCAGATCAGATAGAGGAGACGAGTATACTTCAAATCTATTCAAAAGCTTCTGCAGAGTACATGGAATTAATCACCAGTTGACAACGGCATATACTCCACAACAAAATGGTGTTGTGAAGAAGAAGAATCGCACCATTTTAGACATGGCAAGGAGCATGGTGAAAGCAAAGCATATGCCAAGGAATTTCTGGGCTGAAGCCGTTCTATGTGCAGTTTATTTACTGAATCGCTGTCCAACAAAAAGTGTTAGAAACAAAACTCCAAATGAAGCATGGAGTGGTAGCAAACCATCAGTTGGAAATCTCAGAATTTTTGAGTGCATTTCATATGCACATGTTCCCGATCAGAAAAGAAAGAAGCTGGATGATAAAGGCGAGAAATGCATCTTTACCGGATATGACAAAAGAAGCAAGGCTTACCGACTCTATAATCCCCTCACAAAGAAATTAATCATTTCTCGAGATATTGAGTTCAATCAATCCGATTATTGGAAATGGAGAGAAGATGAAAGAAAAATTGATGGTTTATTTTTCAATGATGATGATGATGACGGTGATGACTCCAACATTGAAGATGGCGGAGAAGATGATCCAACTCCTCCCCAAAGTTCAAATCAACAAACTCCCGCTTCAACACCATCGAGTTCAGGAAGCAGCAGTATCAACAGTAGTTCAGGGGGAGCACCAAGAAAAATGCGGAGTCTGGATAATATTTATGAAGCAACAAGTCCGGTACAAACAACTTTTGATTATTCATTATTTTGTTTGATGGCTGAATGTGATCCAGTGACATTTGAGGAAGCTTCTGAAAAAAGCAAATGGAACAAAGCCATGGAAGAAGAAATTGGTGCAATCAAGAAGAATGGTACTTGGGAGCTCGTAGATCTTCCAGAAGGACACAAAGCAATTGGTGTCAAATGGGTCTGTAAAACAAATACCAATCAAGAAGGAAAAGTTGAAAAGTACAAGGCAAAGTTAGTTGCTAAAGGCTACAAGCAGAGATACGGGATTGACTACGATGAGGTATTTGCTCCAGTTGCAAGTGTTAGGAATTTAGAGACCCAGAAGTTACAGAGGGGGGGGGGTGAATGTATACTTCAAAATTTTCTTGTTTAGAAAAAGAACTTGTTCGAATCTTGAAGAACTGATGAAATTACGATAGTGTTTATCAAGACATATAACAATAAATAAGGTAAACACAGATGTAACTTTCAATCTAATTTGTATTAGAATGAACTTTGCTACAATCTGAAATTCAGTTTGAATTTCAGCTTCTCTTCTGAGAAGATTACAACTCAAAGTAGATATTACAATTATGTGCTGTATGTATCTCTTGTTATCAATTGACTGTGCATTAGCTATATAGACAACATGTCTTGTGCACCTGCTCACTAATGATAGTTGTGCTAAAACTAGAAACAGACAAGACCTGCTTTACATTTGACTAATGACTATTTCTAGCTAACACTGCTGTGACAGTCTGCTCCATCCTGCCTTATCTCTTCTGTCACTTTTCTTGACTTATCTTCCCAGCTGCATTGTAGACTTGTCTCTATCTGTGCAGGTTTGACTTATCCTGCATAAACAGAGCTGCAACATCATCTGTCTTGTTCTGCAATTCTTCCTTGAAACTAGCTTCTTTTGCAGTCGAGTACTCTTCTTGAAATTGATTCGATAAGTCAAGGAGATTGACTTCTCGAACAGCTGTGACTTCTCGATTGGTCCCGAATACTTGATTTCTCGAATGACTAGACTTCTCAATCGCATACTCAGCTTGATAACTTCTCGATCAGACTAGACTTCTCGATCGCATACTCAGCTTGATAACTTCTCGATCAGACTAGACTTCTCGAATACATGCTTGATATTGACTTCTCGAATGACTCAGCCTTATTACTTCTCGAATGCTCCATTTGCTAGCTTCTCGAATTGTTTATTTTCACTTCTCTAATGACTCATAATTAACACTTCTCGATTGGCTTCAATACTTGACTTGTCGAATGACTGACTTCTCGATCGAGTACTGAGCAAATAAGAGTTTTGAGACTTCTCGAAATGTTTCCACAGATCTGACTTCTCGAATAGCTGACTTCTCGACCAAGTAATTTGCCTTAGTAGAATTCTCAGATAACTTCTCTTATTTCTTCACAGTCTTCTTTGTCTGGTTGCATGATTCAACTTGAATCTTCTAACTGACTTTATTTCTGACTTTATTTACAATTTGAAGGTAAACAGAGAAAACTTCTATCTGCAAATTACACATGAATAACTAAGTCACTAGTCTATTACAGAAGTACAAACTGAGTTACAGCAAGACAGATAATTAAATAGGCTAGGCTTGATTTAAGTACAACAATCTCCCCCAATTTGGAAAATGATGAATTTCTACAAATTAATACAAGATATCAAGCCTACCTATATTGTTGTTGTTGATGAGCTGCCTGATCATATTTTTCTTTTCTTTCCTTTTTTTCCCTGACCTTGTTTTCTTCAATTGCCTGCAGTATCATTTGTCTGGCCATGATTTCCTCAATCAAAATTGAATCTTTCAGTATGTCTGCAGTAATCTGTAGAGTGAGCATTGGATAGTCTTGAACAAGCTTGAGTCTAATTTTGATAGTGATTCCACTTCTCAGTTTGATTTCAACTCTGTCAGGATCTTTGAACACTCTACTTTTACCCTGTCTTCTCAATTCTTCAGACAACTACTCTACTCTCTCCTCCTCCTTCATTTTCTTCTCAATCATCTCCTCCATGTACCTTACCTTGTCAATCTTTTTCTGATACTTCTTTTCCAAGTACTGAGCCATTTCCATCATTCTCAGCTTGTTAATCATGCATCTCTTGTCAAACAGGCTAATCACTCTCCTAATGTCATGAGTGGTAGCATCACTGTTGTCATGATGAAATCCTCTTTCTTCTCCATCAACATTAGTAACAAACATCCTCTTGTCTCTGACTTCTACCTTGACAATTCTGTTAGCCTTCCACTGTTTGATCCTCACCTTGTCAGTTTCAGCAATTTCCTGAATAGGTTTAATAGGTAGACCTTTATCAGGAACAATGAGTTGTTTTCTCCATTTAGGACATCTTACTAGCAAAGAGCTAGTAGAATTCTTGAATTTAGTTGTTGTGGCAGTGTTGACTTTGAGATGTTGGCTTGGCTTCAGTTTCTTTGACTGTTCCTTTTTAATTTCCCTCCTTATCACTCCATGTGCAGTAACTTTCATGAACATCATTCTTGGAGATTTGGTTTTGATGGCTGTTACAGTTTCAGAAACTGTTGACATCACACTAGTACCCTGAGATTTGGTAGGTGAACTAGAGTGAGTGCCAGCAGCTTGCTGCTTAGAGGGATTTCTTCTTTGATATTGTTTATTTTTCTCAGAGTTGTCTCTTTTCTTCTTGTCTTCATCTTTCTTCTTCTTGTCTTCTTTGTTTCCCTCCTTATCACTCCTAGATTCAGGCTTTTTATCCTTCTTGTCCTGATCCTCATTGTCATCATCTTCTTATAACTCCAATGATTTCCCTTGACTTGCTTTTTGATATGATGCAGAAGGTCAAGAAAATCCTTGTCAGAATTGGGCTTTATAATTTCACTCCTGAGCTTTTTCATAACTGCCTTTTGCCTTTCAGCCTCTATCTCTTCTCTCCTTTCCTTCTCCCCCTTAGGGTTGATATCTTGTCTTTGGAGAAAGGAAGAATGACTTGGCTTGATTTGAGGTGGCAATTGAGCTGGAGGAGCCTGACCAGTTGTGCCTATCTTGGAAAGTAATGATTGTAGAGAAGTGAGTTGAGCAGAAATGTTAGCTAGTGAGGCCCTTTGATTTGTAGAGGAATTTACAGACTCTTGCTTCATGCTTTGGACATCTGAAACAACTTTGGATACTGTGGATGTGAGAGAATCCACTCTGGCATTTAAAGTATCAATGGTGGAGGCCTTTGCAGCTTCATCTTTGGCCTTGGCTTCAATACTTGACTTGTCGAATGACTGACTTCTCGATCGAGTACTGAGCAGATAAGAGTTTTGAGACTTCTCGAAATGTTTCCACAGATCTGACTTCTCGAATAGCTGACTTCTCGACCAAGTAATTTGCCTTAGTAGAATTCTCAGATAACTTCTCTTATTTCTTCACAGTCTTCTTTGTCTGGTTGCATGATTCAACTTGAATCTTCTAACTGACTTTATTTCTGACTTTATTTACAATTTGAAGGTAAACAGAGAAAACTTATATCTGCAAATTACACATGAATAACTAAGTCACTAGTCTATTACAGAAGTACAAACTGAGTTACAGCAAGACAGATAATTAAATAGGCTAGGCTTGATTTAAGTCCAACAACAAGAGTTGATACCATACGACTTCATACAGCAATTGCAGCTTAGAATCAATGGAAGATCTACCAAATGGATGTGAAGTCCGCATTCCTGAATGGTTATCTCGAAGAAGAAGTCTACATTGAGTAACCTCCCGGATATGTTCAAGAAGACCAGGAAGATAAAGTCTACAGACTGAAGAAAGCCTTATATGGTTTGAAGCAAGCTCCGCGTGCATGGAACACAAGGGTTGATGAATACTTTCAGAAGAATGGTTTTGTGAAGAGTCCGTACGAACATGAACTCTACACAAAAACAAATTCAAAGGGAGATATTATGATCGTGTGCTTATACGTGGATGACATGATTTTTACTGGCAACAACCCTGGTTTGTTTGATGACTTTAAGAAAGTTATGACTAACGAATTTGAGATGACAGATATTGGTCAAATATCTTACTTTCTTGGAGTCGAAGTGAAGCAAAGAAAAGATGGGATTTTTATGTCGCAGAAAAAATATGCTGAGCAGATTCTTAAAAAATTCAGAATGGAAGAATGCAAGTCAGTGAGTACGCCAGCAGAAGCAAGCATAAAGCTCAGAATTGATTCAACACGGGAGTCAGTAAATCCGACATTGTTCAAAAGTTTGGTTGGAAGTTTGAGGTACCTAACTTTTACTCGTCCAGATATAATGTATGCAGTTGGACTGGTTAGTAGGTATATGGAGAAGCCGAAGCAAGATCACTTCATGGCAGCTAAACGAATTTTGAGATACATTAAAGGTACACTTGATCATGGTTTATTTTACTCGCATTCTCAATATTCAAAATTAGTTGGCTATTCAGACAGTGATTATGGTGGTGATTTGGATGACTGGAAAAACACTTCAGGATATGCTTTTCATATCGGTTCGGCAATATTTTCATGGTCATCGAAAAAGCAACAGACAGTTGCTCTTTCAACATGTGAAGCAGAATAAATCGCAGCAGCAGCATGTGCGTGTCAAGCTATGTGGCTAGGCTACATATTGTGCGAGTTAAAACTTGCAAAGGAAGGTCTGGTTACTATCTATGTGGATAATAAATCTGCCATTTCACTCGCAAAAAATCCGGTGTCCCACAGTCGAAGCAAACACATCAACATAAAATGTCATTATATTCGAGAACAGGTGAATGACAAAATTGTAGAACTGATACATTGCAGGACTGAAGAAAATTTAGCAGATATATTCACGAAACCGTTGAAGCCAGGCATGTTTCAGAAAATAAAAGAAAAGCTCATAATGCAAAATCGAGTTTGAGGGGGAGTGTTAGAAATTCAAACTCTTCCGGAAGCATTAAAAAAACACAGCTGGGTTATAAATGAAGTAATATGAATGGAAGAAAATAAAAGCAGTAAACCCATGAAATATGGTAGGCTGAAATATGTGTAATAAAGGTGGCAGAATTCAAGGCAGGAGCAGCAGCAGAAGCTGCTCTGAAAAATATCATGCACCAGATATACATCCCTAGAAATAAGGTGGGCTAGTTTGAAACTGGCATATGGAACTGAAGAATACACACTGAACACATATGCAGGCTTCATGCAGGTCAAAGCTTCTGGAGAATATACAACACCTAGTTACTGAAAATAAGGCTTGTTATCAGTTTATATAGTAGGCTAGTATTAAATATAGCTTATGTAATGTATTAGATCAGAAAGTTAAATTAGGTAAGCAATGACATAATCCTCTGCAGGTCTATAAATAGAACTTCGTAGCAGGCTTATAAGATATAAGATATTGAGTGAAAAAACAGAAAAGTGCATAAAAAATAAAACAGAGAGCTGAAGCTCTGTATCTATTATGTGAGTAAGAGGGAAAAGGTTGTAGCCTAACTAGTGCAAGAAATATAAAGTTGTAGTTTTATGTGTACAAATAAAAGTATAGCATGTGTTTATATTAAATTCTTGTTTAAAAATATATCTTGGTGCGTTTAACATACAAAAAATAGAAAATAGTTTGAGTGTGCCTATCACGTTTCCAACAAGTGGCATGGTATCTGCCAGGGGAAAGAACCATTAGTTTCACCTAAACAATTCTGCCTGAATGGATCTGGCACATGATATGCAAATCCTTCAAGGATGCCACTAAAAATTGCAGCCTCAATGGTATGCAAATCCTTCAGGGATGCCACTAAAAACTGCAGCCTCAAGAATAACAGCATCAGCATTTTGTAAATATGAAATGCTTTCAATGATAAATAAACAGCCTGTGCTAGTTCTGGCTCCACAATATGAGATTGCCTTTGCTGAGTGTTTAACCACTTTTAGTCTCTCGCTTGGAAGCCTCGATAGCAGCTCAAATAATTTCATCTTCTATATATATCGTTGATGTCGTCAGGTATGTTATCTAATCCAGGAGCACGTTGTCAAGAATTTGAGATGTCAGGATAGCCGCCCAAGATGCTGCCATTTCCTACATCACGTGGTGCAACTCGTCCAGTTGGACCTGTTGGAATATCTCCAGCATCTTCTTCATCAATTTTGACAGTTCCTTTTATATCTCTGGGCAATGATCATTTGCGATACAGGTAACATCCTGAATGGTGGAAGCATGACCAGAAAGACTTGATAGACCATTACATCCTTAACCTCGATGGGTATTCCCGTACTTCTCTTGGATGTGAAACAAATAGTGCTCTTCTTGCGGAATTGGAAGCTCTATCAAATATACTGCTTTCTGATCTACCCATCTAAAACCATGTAAGTTTCCTATATTGAGCACTACATCTACCTTTTACATAGGTTTTTACAGTGAGATAATAATAATATATAATATCCTGTGCAACATATATACACAATCCATGAGAAAGTAATCTATTCCAGCATATTTACAGTGCCCAATTTCCAATGATATTATTGTTACAATTAGTTGCAACATTTCAAAACAAAAAACGATTACAACTTTATAGTTAATTCCCCAAAAGCGTTTGGATAATTAGAATATAGTATGCATATGAAAACATATGCACCTCAACAAATTTTTATATACACCAATACCATCGAAGCAAAACCTACCTTCTTCCATTAAGTAGCATGTTGATAAAATCTTGATATGACTTCTTGGATTTATAAATACTTTGGAGGTGGATACTAAACACTAGTGTTGAGACCGGGCACATAAAAAACCCTAAAGTTATTTAAGCTATTGATTGGCCAATCATTTTTTTCAGTCTGACTAATCACCAAACCTTTGCTCTTAAGTTCTTAGTACTTTGTCAATATGAAGTTCTCAGTTTCTTTAAGTTTGTCAGTCTTTACTTCAAGTAACTCATTTCTGTCACAAACCTTTCCAATACTGAGCTACTTGCAATCCCTAATCTATTTCTCCTATCTTCTTATCTACTTCACCACTACTTCACACTCTACTTCACCTACAAGCAATCACTACACACTAGATTAAATCAAATATATCGCAACGATCCTATTTTCATGCTGACAAAACCAAAACAGTGTGAGCACAATTCCATATTATAGCTTATATATATGTCCTACCTTGAAAAAATCTACTGTCTTCCTTAATTATAAGCTACAAAAAGCCAATCAATTCTCAAACTTCTATCAAGAACTTATCAAGACACAATGATTACTTCAAGTCATTTCATGAAACACTATTTTAATTTGTTCGACCCTAGTAAAAATAAAAACTGTGATTACCACCTAAATCAATATACAATGAGGTATTTAAAGCAAACAAAGCCCCTAATTACACTGCTTAAACATATATGCACACACACCAAAATTAGAACAGAAATAAAAAGAAAAAAGCAACTTTATTTTGAAAGTGTTTAAAGGTATATATATATAACTATATGTATCTCGAACAACTTGTGTAGATGTAAACGGAGAAAACAACTGTTACTTAGTCTGCAAAAGACTTGTTTTTATTCCTGGCAATAAGCAAATACATATAGGAAAGAAACAATAACTGAGATCCAACAAAACAGGACACGATTCTACAAACTAGGACATGAACTGACTTCCACTACTTGCACCACTTGCTTATTCTTTTATCCTAAAAACCCGACTACTAACTTGCTGACCAAATCAAACTAGACGTTAGCATGTTTAAACATATATTTGAGATTACATATTCAACATTCCCCCCATTAATCTCAAACATGCTCAATCAGATTTTTAACTCCCAAAAGCTTCCTCATGTCTTCGAACTTGTTCTTGATCAATGCCTTTGTCATTATGTCCGCTCGCTGTTCATTGCTGCTTACATGCTTCAAAATGACTTCTCCCCGTTCTACACATTCCCTAATGAAGTGATAGCGCACATCTATGTGCTTGCTTCACCCATGAAATACTGGGTTTTTCGCCAAATATATAGTTGACCTGTTGTCGATGCATATTACCACTGGACCAACAAACTCTGATGTAATTTTATTAAGGATATTTCGAAGCCATATGGCTTGACAAGCTGCTGCAGTGGCAGCCATAAATTTTGCCTCACACGAGGACAGTGCTACACAGAGTTGCTTTTGTGAAACCCAAGTTATAGCGCTTTCATTTAAGTAGAAAACCATCCCGCTAGTACTCCTTCTGTCGTCCAAATGACCAGCCAAGTCACTATCACAAAACCCATTCAAGACATTGTTTTTGCTATCTTCAGAATAAACCAGACCAAAGTGAATTGTCCCCTTCACGTATCTCATAATTCGTTTTACAGCTTCCAGATGCATCTTTGTTGGCCTCTCCATGTAACGACTAACAACTCCCACACTAAATGAAATATTTGGCCGTGTCTGCAGCAAATACCGAAGGCCTCCCACCATACTTTTGAACATTGTTGCATCTACTACTTCGTCTTTTTCATTACTTGTAATCAACACTTTTGGGTCCATAGGATAAGTTGTAGGGTTGCATTCCAGCATACCTGCTTTCTCGAGGATTTTCCGAGCATAACCAGACTGTTTTAACACAATATGGCCATCACTTTGTTCCACTTCAATACCCAAATAATAACTTAGCTTCCCCAAGTCGTTCATCTGAAATTTTTGACTCATCTTTGTCTTGAATTTGTTAATCATAGTAGTGCTCGAGCCTGTGATTAATAAATCATCAACATACACTGCTATAATTAACATTTCATCGTGCTCTTTTCTGACATATACTGCTGGTTCGTAAGGACATCGTATGAAACCGAACTTTTCAAGACAGGAATTTAACTTCACGTACCAAGCACGAGGTGCTTGACATAAGCCATAGAGAGCTTTCTTCAACTTATACACGAATCCTTCTTTTCCATCTTTTTCAAAACCTTCGGGCTACGCTACGTAAAAGTCTTCCTTGATGTCTCCGTTGAGAAACGCTGTTTTCACATCGAGGTGATGAACCTCCCAATTTTTTTTTACAGACAAAGCCAGTAGAAGCCTTACTATTTCGAGTCGAGTGACTGGAGCATACACCTCGTCGTAGTCCACACCTTGTTCTTGTGCGTAGCCCTTTGCTACAAGTCGTGCTTTATATCTAATGATCCTTCCGTCAGCATCCCTTTTCAATTTATAGACCCATTTCAGCCCAATGATTTTTTGTCCATGTGGTAGTCTTGTTAATTCCCAGGTCTCATTTTCTTCGATGGATTCCATCTCTCGTTCCATAGCCTATTTACAGTTGTCGTCCTTGACAACTTGTTTGAAGTTCCCGGCTCGTCAACTCCCATTAGATTCAATTCATCTCTTATTTCTTCTATTTCTTCATAAATATCTCTGAGCAATCTGTTTCTCTTTGTCTCAGTGTTGTCATCGTAATACTCAGGGTTTAGATGAGCCACAGTCGTTTGATGATTGGGAGTGATCAGGATGTCCCCTTGTGAGAAGTTCTCTTCATTGTCCTTTATAGGTTAAGACTGACTGTCACCGTCACTTTCATTTGCAAACTGCACAGTAAAATGCTCTGGCATTTGTCTGTTTCATTCCAAGGCCAGGACTCCAATTCCTCGAAGGTGACATCTTGACTCACATACACTTGATCATTTTCAGGGTCAAAGACTCGATATCCTTTGGTACCTGGTTCTTTTCCGAGATTGATGACTCGTTTACTACGATCATCCAGTTTTCTCACACCTTTGCCGGGTGTTTTCATGTATTCTAAACAACCAAAAACATAAATATAACTGAGATTTGGTTTTCGTTCATACCTTGCTTCATATGGTGTCAGTTTCGTGAGTGCTCTTGTAGGGACTCTATTGAGAATATACACTGAATGTCGAACAGCTTCTCCCCACATCTTCATTGGCAATTTTGTCTCTTTCATGCAACTTCTGGCCATCTCCACTATTGTTCTATTACGACGCTCCACTACGCCATTTTGTTGTGGCGTATAAGGGGTTGTATAATGCCGTTCGATTCCAGCACCCTCACAGTACTCTTTGAATTCATTCGAGGTAAACTCACCCCCCTCCCCTGTCCGTTCTAAACACCTTAATCCGTTTTTCAGTACCCTTATCGACTTGAGCAAGAAAGCATTTGAAGGCCTTGAATGCTTCATCTTTGGTTTTAAGGAAATAGACCCACATGAATCGACTGTAGTCATAAACCAGAAGGAAAAAGTACTTGTAGCCTGAAACTGTTTCCGGAGTAATCGGACCACACAGATCACCATGAATCAATACGAGAATCCTTCTAGCCTCATAGTTAGCTTTAGTTGGAAACTTCTTTCTCGCCTGTTTAGACATCAAACAGCCATCACATACATTTCCTGGTTGGCTTATTTTGGGCATACCAATCACCATCTGTTCTCTTATCATCATATGCATTGCTTGATAATTTACGTGTCCAAGGCGCACATGCTAGAGTTTTGATGTCTCATTAACTTTAGCCAACAAACACATTTTTTCAACAGTTTCAATGATTAACTTGTACAAGCGATTTGATGATCGTTTTACCTTCATCAATGGTCGTTCCTTTTCATCATAGATCCACAGTAAATCCCCTTTCAACACTACCTTGTTTCCATCTTCGGACATTTGTCCCAAGCTTATAATATTGTTACATAAGCTAGAGATATAATACACATCAAACAAGCATCTTTTTTCTCCATTCTTGCACAACATCGTGACAGTCCCTTTCCCTTCGATCTTAACGGTTGAACCATTTCCAAAATGAACCACGCCTGTGACTGTCTCGTCCAGGTCAGTGAATTTTTCTCTGAAGCCCGTCATATGGTTACTCGCCCCATTGTCGAGGTACCACATATTAGTACCTGCAACCTTCTTGTTGTTCTTTATCACTTTTGAGTGTATGGCCTTGTTCTCGTCTGTGAGCATCACCATCCCTTCTTCCTTCACACATTTTGCCAGTAATAATGTTGGTTCGTCGTCGTCTACTTGAGCCATGTGTGCCTCCTGCCTAGTTTCTCTGTTCTTCTTAGGCTTACGACACTCTGCAGCAAAGTGGCCGTAAATATTACAGTTGTAGCACTTTACATTGCTTTTGTCGACACATCCCGCCTTGTTTCTATAGGTTGAAGATCCTTCTTTGTTATTCTGTTTGAGCCACTCTTCGCGAGTCAAGAGTAGTTTCCCTTCAATCTTCTCTCGCTTCGCCCATTCCTCCTCAGTCAATAACAAGCGACTTTCTTTCGACTCTGTCTTTCCCTTCACACGTTCCTCATGAGCCTTTAAAGAACCCAGAACCTCTTCCATTGTCATTGTGTTAAGATCTCCAAACTGCTCAATAGTAGATGTAATTTACAAGAATTTTAATGGGACAGCACACAACAATTTATTCACTGTGTAGGACTCATCCATTTTCTCTCCAAAAGCTCTGGTGTTAGTCACAATTCCATTCATCTTCATGTGAAAATCATCAATTGTCTCGTCTTCTTTCATGGTCATGGCTTCAAATTCATATTTCAGTTTCTGAATTCTGGCATTCTTTACTTTGTCAGCTCCTTGGCAAAGTATCTTAATTGCATCCCAGGCACCTTTTGTTGTTTCCTTATCTGCGAGTGACAGCAACAGTCCTTCTGGGATTCCCTGATAGATCATTGCTAACGCTACCTGATCAGTCTTATTGTCGACTGCAACCTTTGGGTATTTTGGTTCTATGGCGTTCCACGCCCCTTGTGCCTTTATAAACACCTTCATCTTGATAGCCCATGCTGTATAGTTACTTCTATCAAGCATCGGATAACTCAAACCTATCGACCCATTCTTTACCTTGTTAGCCTCCATACTCATTTGTCTTCTTCGTTCACCAGGTACTTTACCCGCTCTGATACCAAGTGTTTAAAGGTATATATATATATATATATATATATCGAACAACTTGTGTAGATGTAAACGGAGAAAACAACTGTTACTTAGTCTGCAAAAGACTTGATTTTATTCCTGGTAATAAGCAAATACATATAGGAAAGAAATAATAACTGAGATCCTACAAAACAGGACACGATTCTACAAACTAGGACATGAACTGACTTCCACTACTTGCACCACTTGTTTATTCTTTTATCCTAAAAACCCGACTACTAAATTGTTGACCAAATCAAACTAGACGTTAGCATGTTTAAACATATATTTGAGATTACATATTCAGCAGAAAATATATGTGTTTGTATATTACCGTGAGTTTTTGTATGGCAACAGGCTCACACACACCAGTGATACTCATGTATGACACTATAGGAAGAGAAATGGAATAGACGGAAAAAATGTGTATATTCTGCATGACAACTAAATGAAATTTAAAAGGTGGGCACAGTACCTCAGCAAGCCTAGTTAATCCCTCACCAGTTTAAGTAAGCTCTTGTATGGATATAAAAAATATTGCAGTGATTTTAACAGGATTTAGACAGTTGTTCCTACATTCCAAACTTTGGAAAAACAAGAATCTCTAACATGATAGACAAGACATATATTACGAAAATAATTTCATGTACAAATGCTGAGATAATATATGTTATTATATTATTGTAGTTTGCCAGTGGGATTTTCCTTCGCAGGGACTTTAATATTATATCATCACCCAAGGGTTAATGCATGGAATTAGATTATAAAAGACACATATGGCTATATAATTTTACAATAATTGATTTAATGGGATGCCAGGTAACATAAGACACATACCATAGCAAATCATTATAATCGCATACTAATTTCCATCCTCCTGATCTTCAAGCCCAATTCACTGCCAATAATTCCAGCATACCATTTTGGTTTTCCTGCCAGCAACATGAAGTATCCGATAATAAATGCAGGTACCACTCCACAACCATATCTGTAACGACTCGGAAAATTACGTTTATTTTATAATATTTAAATATGTTTTTATTATAATTTATTGTGTTTTAGATTATTTTCATATGCATTTATTTGTGTTAGAATTTTTTTTAATAAATAGAAAAATTACCTGTTATGTATTATGTGACTTCTGTGTAGTTTAGAATATTTTATTCTATTTGGTTGTAATTTTGTTGCGTTAGAATAATGCTATTTTGATTTGTCATTATCGGACCCAGACCCTGTAGAGGACTAGAGACCTTTTTTTTTTGTTCCTTTATTTCTATGAAATGATAAAATCCTCAAAATAGATTTATTTTATTATTGTTGAACCATTCACAATTTTTTGGAAATTTTGATATATCTATTGTATTTATTCGCAAATATTTATTTTTATATTTTATCCCATAAAAATGATTTTTGGGCTTTTTATTTTAATTATGGGGTAAATTATCTTTTAATCAAATTTAAGCCCCTAATTTTTTTTAAAATATAAATAGTTGTGATTAATAAAAAAAATTTATAAAAGGTTACCAAAAATAGAAACTAGCAGCTGCTAATTGGGGAAGAATATGGGTAATTAGGGTTTGAAGCTTTTGAGGATCAAGGAGCAATTGACGGTGATAGAAACCTCCGTTTGTCGCGCGTGAATAGCCGAATCAAAGCCCGCAACGAGTACTATTCGTTTATAGTATTAATTTCATGTGATAGTTATTTGGATTCAAACCCGTTTGGACTACCTTCATATTCGTATTTACAAACTAAGTTGTGTTGATTGTTTGTTTAATTGGTTTATATGGGTGTATAGATCGTAGAAGAAGCATGCTATTGGTAATTTTCATGTAATTTTCTGAGCTTGTTTGGGCCTTCATTGGAAAAATGACCTCCGATCATCATCTTTGATTTTACGATGTCTATGTTGATTGGTTGTGTGTATAATATACATGGCTAGACTCTAGGTGTTCTTAGCTTCGATTTGGTATAAGTTTTATGAAGCTTGGAGTCCGTTTTTGATTGATGATTTTCCGGTCACCGGAAAATTTATCCGATTCAATCGGGCTTTGTGAGTTTGTAGTGATTGGTTTGATTTGATGTTATTTTTGTGGTTGTATAGATATTTGATGCATGTTACCCTAAAAACCAGTTGAAACGGAGTCGATTTGGGTACGGTATGGGGGTTGCCGGATATTGGGAGGCTCGCCGGATTCTAGGCTTGCTCCGGCGAGTTCTTCAAGTTTCCCGGCCATGTTCTTAGCAGGGAGGCCGTTTGATCCGCACAAACCCTAACCCTTTTCTGAAAACTGTTTTTGGGATTTAAATTTACTTTTATTTCAAAAAAATTAGTTTTAATTTCGAAAATTATTTTAAAATTATTTTAAATTCGAAAATTGTTTTGAAAATTAAAATAAATTATTTTTAATTCGAAATTAATTTTATTTAATTATTTTAATTTATTTAGATAATAATTTAATTATTTAAATTGATTGGTTAATTTATTTTAATCAATTAATTTAATTAATTAAATATTATTTAAATATAATTAAAAATAATTGGATTTAATTATTTTGAGAAATAAAAATGATTTATTTATTTTTATTTATTTAATAATCTTTTTACCTGTTTTAGATGAAACCAATTTGTTTGAGACCCTAAAAATAATCCAGAAGTGATAAAAATAGCTTCAATTCTTAAATTTATTTATAAACCCGGATTATATATTTTATAAAATATTTTGGGATCCAATAATTATCCGGAGTGGATAATAATGATTCACTTTGACTCAAATAATATTTTAGAGTCTACTTTTATTTATTTGACTGTTGTTTAATTTGTAAGTCTTATCTGCAATATGATTTATGTGCTTCCTCACCTGCTAATTAATGCTACATGTTTATTAATTATTATTTGGTTTTCGTTATTAATAGAACGCATGGGTAGAAACTAGAACTAAACTAGAATATTTTATTTGTAGATACGAGTGTAGTACTAGATAGACGAGCAGTGTAGTCGTCCCATTCCAGCTTTAGGACAGCTTCGATATCAGGCAAGTATTTTCTACTTGATCATTTTAAACACTTTACAAGCAAGTATTTTCTCCTTGATCATCCTAAACACTTTTATTTTACTGTTTTTGATTATTCATATCATGATAAATAGTTATTGTTCGGAACTATTAATGATTTCTGTTTTATTCTGTGCATCAGAGTTACTTGTTATTCGTACTCTGAATATTGGAAGTTGATTATAATAAACTCATCATATCCAGCGAATTATTATATAAATAACGAGGATATGGTCTGTAGTTGAAACTAAGCATACCTTATTTACTTGGGTTTGCTCTATTGGATTGGAATTTTAGCGTAAGAGGCCAGTGGGACTGGTCCGACATTGCGTAAGAGGCTAGTGGGACTAGTCCAGCATGGCGTAAGAGGCTAGTGGGACTAGTCCAGCATATTTAAGGGGATGTGGTAACTATTCCATCCTCTTATAGGCTAACATTACTTGCCTATTTGGTACCTATATTTTGAAATCCTTGTTATATCTATGGGTATAGAAATGTACCGATGAGCTATAAAAAGGTCCTATTGCTTTTGAACCTGATCAGGGGGCAATAGTGGTGTGTGTTGATTATCCAATCCATATTGCCTGTGTGGCTATTATATATTGATTTTGAGCAGATGATTCATTTTGATGACATACTGCATTTGTTTCAGTTGAAATACACTGTGTTTTATTTTACTGTTCAGTTTTGATAATAAACTGTTTTATATTCCACTCTCCATACAGATCACATATTTTGATTACATTTCAATTGTTCATATACTTGCTGAGCAATTCTTTGGCTCATTCTTGCTTTTTATTAAACTCTGCCAGATATCCAGTATGAGTCTCAGCGGTAGCTCTAGCGGGCATAGAGAGCCTCAGGTGTTAGGGTGGCTCGCTTCTCGGGCTTCCCAGGTATTTAGTTGTTTACAGTTTTGCTATAGATAGAATGTGTAATAAAATGAATTTAGACTTAAAACTTATCTAAACTTGTGGATTTGAGTTTTAGATTTAGTTTCTGGTTTGTAATAAAGTGATTTGGATTTACTTTTAGTTTCAGCTGCTTAATTTCATACTATAACCTGTTAGCGATCTTTGGTTTGACGGGGTCAGTACGCCTCTGATTTATTATCGAGCCAGTGTGCACCTGGTATATATTATTTTATTGTTGTTATTGGTTGGTGACCCCCAGATCTAGATCCCGGGTTTGGAGGGCATCACAATATCCAATCACCACAGCTTCCCAAGTACAACCATCAAAAAAGTATTCATCCTCATCTTCACCTACTTTTTGCATCACAATATCATATTCATACTCTTTGGACAATGGCTTTCCACACAGCCTTAAGTTACCAACATAACTATCATTTTCAAATGTATTGAATTGAGAACCTTGTGGAATATGACCGCTGAGTTTATTGCAAGACAGGTTTAGAAGTGAAAGTGAATATATATTAGTGAGTTGTTGCGGAATTTCTCCTTCAAATTGGTTGGATGAGAGGTCTAGTGATTCCAACATTGACAATTTTCCAATCTCGGATGATATGTGGCCTCTGAGATAATTGTGAGATAAATTGAGATATCTAAGTGAAGCTAAATTTCTAATGGATTCTACAATCTCCCCATCAAAATGGTTACTCGATACATCGATGGTTGTGAATATAGTTAGAATCCTTATTAACTCTACCTCTACTCATTTAATCACAAGAATCGTGGAATCACTGTAATAGGTACTATGTTCCGCTCTATTTTATTCACTTCACTATTCATCATAGCCTTGAAATTTCTGAAATATATTGATGGCAGTGGACCCGAAAAATCATTGTACAGCAAATCAATGATTCTCAAGCTACGAAATGGATGTTCAGAAACTCTTATTTAGAAGACCATGAAACTGATTCGATTTCAGAACAAGAGCTTGGAGATTTGGAAGAGCTTCCAAATAGTGTGGGAATGTATCATTTATTTGATTACTTTCAAGATCAAGAGTTTCTAAGTATGTAAACTCAGCAAAAGAAGAAGGAATTCTTCCCTCTAATTTGTTTCCATACAAATTTAAACTTTGCAAATTATGAAAATTTGACAAGGTTGATGGAAGGTTCCCCTCAATATTATTCATCCGCAGATCAAACACAGAAAGACTCGTCAAATTTTTTGGGCATACCGGGAGTACACCGCTCAACTTGTTGTTAGACAAATTTAGAATCTCAAGAAAACTAGAATTACAGATCAAGTTGGGCAACGATCCATTTAACATATTCGACTGAAGATTGAGATACCTAATATTATTCCAAGGTATTTTCTCAAGGTCACCTGTTTATCTGTTGTGAGAGAGATTCAGAGTAGAGGATGAGGACCAATCCACCAACCCAATCCAATGAGGAATCTCCCCTTCAATTTGATTTTTTGATAGGTCTACATAATACAATTCAATCTCTGCGCCTCTTGAAAAGTGAGGGAACTCTTAAATGTTGCAGGATGACAAACCCAAATGGTAAAGCGTAGAAGGGAGTGTGGCCATACATTTCACCGAGTGAATATTATCAAATTATTTTCTTCTTCTTATCAAATTATCATACATCGACAACATCTTGCAAAATGGCCTATAACTTCATGATTTTGACTTTTATTCTCAGCTGGATATTTTAAGAATAGTAGAGGCGTGCCTCTACTTGGTCTTAAATTGAATCTAGAAGCTGCTGTCAAAAATTAAAAAATTCTGTGTAAATCTCTTGCAACCGTCCATTGTAGATCTCAGCTTAGTATGTGAAATTATGCTACTAGAGGTTAACTAGTTTACACCCCTTGTAACCTTGTTGATGTTAATCATCAAAGAGAAGTCCAAATAACATTTTAGTAGCATTATTAGAAATGTCAAAAGAAAAATGGAGAGCAATATCTAATATATTATTGTTGGATAGCTTGTACCTGACAGGGATCAGATATCAAGTCCATCTACGAAAGTTCTGCAATGGATTGAGGATACCAGGAATGATATCAATCCATTTCTCGATGAGTTACATTCGTTCATGTTCGAGCTCAAAGCAGTGTTGACAGAGGAAAGCTCTAAGCAGTGTATAACTAAGACATTTTCATTTCTTAGCAAAAATATTATTTGATGTCACCTTCAAGCTGTGACTTTGTAACGCCCGTAGAAATTGCATTATAAATAATAATAAAAAGTTCTTATTCCAATTTGATGAGTCACCCTTATTTGACTATTTGTAAACTACGTGTTATGATTATATGGCTTATATTGAATGAATGTATGTACGAACATGCTTAATTTTAATTGTACGTATTTTAAAACGAATTTTCAAGCCATTTTGATGCATTGTTTGATTTTTAGAAAATTATTTGAATGTCCAAAAGTCATGATTTGTTTTTGCCTTATCATCTCTACATATTTAGAGACTTTTTAAAAATATAGGTTAAATTATTTTGAGCCCCATGATGTTTAAATAATTTCCTGAGACTTGTTGTGATTTAAAAATAATTTCCTTCTAAATTCCATAATTAAACATTGGAACATTCAAAAATCATAAAATTTCTTTCATAATGATTTTGAGTATTTAGAAACGTTATAAAAATATAATTTTAATTTATTTAAGCTTATATGAGTTTTAAAGATTTTAAAGGTATTATTATTCCTTTAAACTAAGTTATCTTCTAAATTCCATAACAAAATAATTACAAGTCCAAAAATTATTTTAAAAATATATACGAGCTTCTGAAATCATGTTATTTATTTTAAAAATATTAAGTTTATTTTCCTACCTATTACCCATTAAAATTTGATTTATTAATGATTGTATGATAAAATTCAGCATTTATGGAATTACAGAAATGCCCCTGCCTTTATAAAACACCACTGCCAACTTCTTTCTTCCCCATTCTGCATCTCTGACCTTGTTCGAGAGCTTTGGTGAGTTCTCTCTTGTGTGATTTCTTGATACCTTGCCATGATTTCCAATCTATACATAATTCTAGCTAGTTCTATGAGTTAATAATTAATTCTTGTAATGCAATCATCAAATTTGTATGTATATGTGTTGTGTCGTATGTATATATATGAGGTAGAGTTGCATGCAAGCTTCTACAAGGTCTTGATTGCATTTGTGATGTTTGTATCTAGTTACACTTGAGATTTTTGGGCAGTTTGAAGCATAAGGAACCCGAAATGGGTCTTTGTTCATCAACTGCCGTCGCCGGCGATGAGCTCCGGCGAGTCGACGACTGGATTGACTTTGTTTGACTTCGTTTCTAGTTGTTTTCATTACTAATGATTGGGTCACGTATTAATCTATCGCCTACGAGGATTGCATGTGTAAATTTCGGGGTTTACTCGAATTTTTGAATTATATATGTATATTTATATTAAAAATTTTATTTATATATGAATATAAGATTGAGTTTGGTGTTAATTGCTTTATTTTATTAGTCAATAGAATTGTATGTGAAATTGTAGAAAATATTTCGGATGGTTATGTCCTTATATTCAAAATTTCGATTATTTAAGCTTGGTTTCACTTTATTTTATTAATTTTGAGAATTTAAAGCAGGACGATTCCTAATTGCTCCTAGTTAATTTAATTTGATGTCATTATTTGGTGATATAGTCGAATAAGAATTTGAGTTTTATAGTCCTATGATTCAAATTTATGAAGTTGTTTTCTTAGCTTTTAATTCAAAATTTCTCAAGTTATGTTCTTGCTTGGTTCGGTTATTGATGATGAAATAATTATTGGTTGGTATTAGTAAGTGTATGAACTTGATTATAAACATATGGATTTGGATTAAGAAGTAAGAGAATGATGATGGAGAGTTTTGTAAGTTGGTAAGGAACAAGAACATATTATTTTAGTCTAGAATATGTCTTGTTCTGGTCATGTAGTTCTGGGTCTGTTATGCCATTTACTTGATAGTGGTAATATGTAGAATCTGTTCTTTATGTATTCTAGTTTATTTGGACACTAATTTTGCGTCGTTTGGATTAACGAGTCAAAAGTTATGAACGATTTAGTAAAGGTCGCGCAAAGTTGAAATCGCTGTCTACGGTTTATGAGTTTAATCATTTCGTTTTGGGTGAAATAAAAATGATTTTGACATACAATTTTTATGGAAACTTTGCTAGATGTTCAGGAAGATATATGCCAAATTTTGAAGTAAAATGATTATTTTTAAATTTATTAAAAATGTTTGAGTAAAGGCTGCACAGTAGCTTTGTGAATTGGTTGCCCTGTTTTTGGGATGTTGTTTTGAAATGATTAACAACCTTATTTGATGTTGGTTAAAAGATGAAAGTTGTTTGTTTTGGTCTTGTTTAGTTATATACTAAGTGTGATATTAATTGAATTGGTGTCTAATATTTTGAATTATAATTTCAAAGGAGTAATAGTTGAGAATAATACTTGGATGGTGGAGTATTGTGAATATTTTGGGATTGTAATTGAAATTGTTGTATGATTGGTGTTGAGGGGCTATGACCCCGGGATAGTACATTTTATAAAAAGGTTATTTCATAAATTTTTATTATGATATAGTAATATATTTCAAGTTTTAGTTAATGTTTTGAAATCAAGAAATGTATAAAGTTGTTTGCCCTGTTTTGGAGATTTGTTTTGAAAGAGTTATGGAGTAATTGATTATAATTGTAAGTGGAGTTAAAGTTAATATTAGATTATATTAGAATGGATAATAGTAGTATATATGAATTGTTGATTGACTTGATTTGGAAAAAACAGGTGGATAGTCCGATTTACGAATATTTCATGCCGAAATTTTCTAAAATTCCCGTATGTCAAAACCTATTTTACCTAATAAATTCTAATAGTTGTTAGTATGCTTTAATTGCTAATTGTTATGTGTATTGACTGGATTATGTGATTAAGGTAAACAAATAGTATTTATAATTATCGAAAGGGTATATAGTTACGGATTCCGATAGTTATTCAGAAATTGTTAAGTTCGTTTGATCTGATGACTGAAGTATTGTTTCACTGGCATATAGAGTCGACCGAGATGAGCTTATCAAGAACATTCAGAATTAAACAAATGATGTTGCGAGTATAGCACCAAGAATCCGATAAAGCAATGTTGTGTCGTAGTCAGTCCAATGGAGCATGTGAGAAGCTAAGTGGGAAGAAATGATCGTGCAATGGATAGTATCATTAGAAATTTGAACCAGGAGTCAGTGATAAGGCAAGTATCAACCCTCTTGCTCTCTCGTAACCTTCCTATTATATATATGTGATACCATGTTTTACCTTGCTTCGCTATACTGAAATGATTTTATACACAATGTTTTGCACTTGTATTCCCTTGATAATTTGATACTAAAAACCTAATACGTTATACATAATTGTTAAACCTAAATCTTCAGATTCCCTGATTACTAACCTATGATAACCTTAAACTTTACACGTTTCTAAAAAGTTATAAACTTTGTTAAAGCTTTGAAAAGAAAGATTGATTTTCAGTGAACAATGTTTTACATAAATGACTTTCAGAAATGATTTTTGAACTGCGTTGTGATGGAAAGAAAATGTTTTACTGATTTGAATGAAAGTGTTTTCCTGAGATGAAATGATTTCAGGTAAAAGATTTTGAAAAGATTTATAAAGAATGTTTTGATAAATGGTTTAGGAATTCAGACTTATGATTTCTACGGATTCCTAAAGATTGGAAAGCGTAAGAGGCCGAGACGCGGGTCCAGCACTTTATTTAATTAGCGTAAGATGCTAGGGCGGTCCTAGTCCAGCATTATTAAAGGCCAAAGTGTGCCTAATTGGGAACCCAATTGTCAAAGTCCAGAGGGACCTTGTGTCTGGTATGGGGACATTACGTGGCTGATCACCCGTATTATCCGTGCATTGGTGGAAAAACTCCAATCAAGTTAATGATTTTATGAAAAGAATGTTCAGATGAAAGAACAGTTTTATGAAAATAATGTTTTGATGAATAGTTTAAAGAAAAGAAAGATTTTGATGAAAAGTAATGATTTGACGAAGATGAATGGTTGTGATAAAAATAATTGTTATTGTTTACATCAAAAGTAGCTTTTCTGTTTAAGCATTGTGATTTACTTGCAGATAATTCTGTTTAATTCAGCATTTGCTTTTACCTCAACCAATCTGAATCAGTTTAATTATATATCTTGTGACTTTCGTTTCTATATATACTTGCTGAGCATTGTTGCTCATTCTTGCTATTTATTCTAACCCTTTCAGCTAGGGAGAAAGGTGGTTCACTCGTTTAAGACCGCGCATAAAAGTAATGCTAGACAATGATTTCAAGTGGTTAGGTTACACCTTGATTTCCAGTTAATCTTTATATCGAAGTTTATCTGGTGAGGTAGAAAGTTGTAATAATAATTAGTAGTTTGGTTTTCTAATTTCAATACTGTAACCTGTATGTGATCCTATTTTAGGGGGTTGAGTTTACTTTCAAATCAATTTTTCTTTTAAATCATTTTTTTTATTTTTATTTCAAATTGGTTTTCTTTTAAATTCTTTAAAGATATCCAAGTTTTAAATTATTTTTATTTTAGTGGCACCAGATCTAGACCCCGGATATGAGGGATGTCACAGTTGGTATCAGAGCGACAGGTTATAAGTTATTGAAATCAGAAAGTAGGTAGTGAGTCTAGATTCAATAAAAGAAATGTCAAGTGAACCTCACATAGAGGTAGGTTGAGACTATTGGGTATAGTCTGTGCTAATAAAACCAAGATGGAGTTAGAGTATTGACTTTAAGTTGATCATATTATGTATCCTAGTTTTTGAGTTATAGTTTTAGCAAGTTTAGATCTAAAGGGAGATATGATGGACCTTCCCTAGTTTACAGTCTTTCTTCAGAGCCCAAGATTTGCTCATCAATGCAGCCTAAGTTAAATCCTATAGAAGGTGAGTTAAGGATAACAGAGGTCATATTGACCAGTTGAATAAATATTAAGTTAGAATACTGAGTCTAAGCATTTTATATTATAAATCACAGTTTGTTAATTCTAGTTTCCCCAGTCCTCAGTTATTGAATAATTCAGAGTTGAATCTTTTAGAAGAATCAGAGATAGACCCATTAGAAGGGCCTTTAAAGCTGGAATCAGTTGAGATCAGACCAGAAAATATATTTTTTTACACATTCTAAGCATTATTTGCTATTGTTGCCACATAAAGATTACTATTTTGAAAGTCGTCTATTATTTCTTGTCATGAGTACAAAGAATTGGTAAAATAGTATGAGTTTTGCCGTGTCAGAGTTAGAAGCTCTATATATAGTTAAGTGATGAATGTTAGAGTTTAGGTAAAGTTGGGTTGGATTACTGAATATAGTAACCCCGAGAAAATTAAGATTTGAACACCTGATCGTGACGATTGTGACAAGCTAGATGGAACTTCTAACGGCCGTGGATGTCTATTATAAAATCTTCATTGACTTTTACGAGTCGACGACGATATAGGTTATAGAGTGGAAAACTAGAGTTATAATCGAGCGACGATGTTTTTTTTCGAAGAACCCATGGAGAAGACATATGTAAAGACCTTGGCAATACCTTCATTTTCTATGATTTACTTTGAAACCTCTCCAAGATAGAGATTTTTTTCGTTTGATATTGAAACTTCTACTTTTTCTCCACTCGAGGATGAATCTAATTGCGATATAGCAATACTTGCTCTTTGTGTGCCAGTACCTTTTCTGGTTATTCTTTTCTCCGGAAATAACACCTTTGGAAATTGTTCAATTTAAATCCATTGTGTACATTTGACAATTGTTCATCAAGTGAAAATTATTTAGTAATTTGATCTTGATTTTATTTCATATTTCTTTACTCTAACTGAGATGAACAACCCTATTTATAGGGGACACAAGGACTATATGTCTGTGTGATAGAAGTTGGATGAGACGCCATCACTTGTGTGTGTTGTAAATTACAAGAAGGTTAACTACCTTCAGTAGTGTCTTAATGTAGACACGCAACATTGAGTTCTTTCGATCATATTGATCTCTTAGTTAATACTTATTTCGTTATCTGGAATTGTTCTATTTAAAGTTCCATAATTCTTGTTATCTACAATCATTTTAAAGGTATGCCAACCAAGTGAGACGAGTTAAGCTTGCTAAAATAAATCAAGACTTTGTAGTGGGATTATTGAAAACAAAAGCAGAGTATGATACGAAGAGAAGAATAAACTGGAACGACTAGTAGAGTTTTCGATCAGAAAGGACGAACAATATGGAGTAAAGAGATAATACGCCTCGTTATTTCTTTCGCTGATTCTGATGACAGAATTCTTTAAGGGGGAAAGGTTGTAACGCCCGTAGAAATTGTATTATAAATAATAATAAAAAAGTCTTATTCTACTTTGATGAGTCAACCTTATTTGACTATTTGTGAACTACGTGTTATGATTATATGGTTTGTATTGAATGCATGTATGTACGAACATGCTTGATTTTGATTGTAAGTATTTTAAAACGAATTTTCAAGCCATTTTGATGCACTGTTTGATTTTTAGAAAATTATTTGAATATCCAAAAGTCATGATTTTTTTTCTTTATCATCTCTACATATTTAGAGACTTTTTAAAAATATAGGTTCAATTATTTTGATCCCCATGATGTTTAAATAATTTCCTGAGACTTGTTGTGATTTAAAAATAATTCCCTTCTAAATTCCATAATTAAACATTGGAACATTCAAAAATCATAAAATTTCTTCCATAAAGATTTTGAGTATTTAGAAACGTTATAAAAATATAAGTTTAATTTATTTAAGCATATATAAGTTTTAAAGATTTTAAAGGTATTATTATTCCTTTAAACTAAGTTATCTTCTAAATTCCATAACAAAATAATTACAAGTCCAAAAATTATTTTAAAAATATGTACGAGCTTCTGAAATCATGTTCTTTATTTTAAAAATATTAAGTTTATTTTTCTACCTAATACCCATTAAAATTCGATTTATTAATGATTGTATAATAAAATTCAGCATTTGTGAAATTATCAAAATGCCCCTGCCTTTATAAAACACCACCGCCCACTTCTTTCTTCCCGATTCTGCATCTCTTACCTTGTTCGAGAGCTGTGGTGAGTTCTCTCTTGTGCGATTTCTTGATACCTTGCCATGATTTCCAATCTACACATAATTCTAGCTAGTTCTATGAGTTAGTAATTAAATCTTGTAATGCAATCATCAAATTTGTATGTATATGTGTTGTGCCGTATGTATATATATGAGGTAGAGTTGCATGCAAGCTTCTACAAGGTCTTGTTTGCATTTGTGATGTTTTTATCTAGTTACATTTGAGATTTTTGGGCAGTTTGAAGCATAAGGAACCCGAAATGGGTCTTTGTTCATCAAATGCCGTCGCCGGCGATGAGCTACGGCGAGTCGGCGACCGGATTGACTTTGTTTGACTTCGTTTCTAGTTGTTTTCATTACTAATGGTTGTGTCACGTATTAATCTATCGCCTACGAGAATTGCATGTGTATATTTCGGGGTTTACTCGAATTTTTGAATTATATATGTATATTTATATTCAAAAATTTATTTATATATGAATATAAGATTGAGTTTAGTGTTAATTGATGTATTTTATTAGTCAATAGAATTGTATGTGAAATTGTAGAGAATATTTCGGATGGTTATGTCCTTATATTCAAAATTTCGATTTTTTAAGCTTGGTTTCACTTTATTTTATTAATTTTGAGAATTTAAAGCAGGACGATTCCTAATTGCTCCTAGTTAATTTAATTTGATGTCATTATTTGGTGATATAGTCGAATAAGAATTTGAGTTTTATAGTCCTATGATTCGAATTTATGAAGTTGTTTTCTTAGCTTTTAATTCAAAATTTCTCAAGTCATGTTCTTGCTTGGTTCGGTTAGTGATGATGAAATAATTATTGGTTGGTATTAGTAAGTGTATGAACTTGATTATAAATATAAGAATTTGGATTAAGAAGTAAGAGAATGATGATAGAGAGTTTTGTAAGTTGGTAAGGAACAAGAACATGTTGTTTTAGTCTAGAATCTGTCCTGTTCTGGTCGTGTAGTTCTGGGTCTGTTATGCCCTTTACTTCATAGTGGGGAATATGTAGAATCTGTTCTTTATGTATTCTAGTTTATTTGGACACTAATTTTGCGTCTTTTGGATTAACGAGTCAAAAGTTATGAACGATTTAGTAAAGGCCGTGCAAAGCTGAAATCGCTGTCTACGGTTTATGAGTTTAATCAATTCGTTTTGGGTGAAATAAAAATGATTTTGAGATACAATTTTTATGGGAACTTTGCTAGATGTTCAGGAAGATATCTGCCAAATTTTGAAGTAAAATGATTATTTTTCAATTTATTAAAAATATTTGAGTAAAGGCTGCATAGTAGCTTTGTGAATTGGTTGCCCTGTTTTCGGGATGTTGTTTTGAAATGATTAACAACCTTATTTGATGTTGGTTAAAAGATGAAAGTTGTTTGTTTTGGTCTTGTTTAGTTGTATACCAAGTGTGATATTAATTGAATTGATGTCTAATATTTTGAATTATAATTTCAAAGGAGTAATAGTTGAGAATAATACTTGGATGGTGGAGTATTGTGAATATTTTGGGATTGTAATTGAAATTGTTGTATGATTGGTGTTGAGGGGCTATGACCCCGGGATAGTCCATTTTACAAAAAGGTTATTTCATAAATTTTTATTATGTAGAGTAATATATTTCAAGTTTTAGTTAATGTTTTGAAGTCAAGAAATGTATAAAGTTGTTTGCCCTGTTTTGGAGATTTGTTTTGAAAGAGTTATGGAGTAATTGATTATAATTGTAAGTGGAGTTAAATTTAATATTAGATTATATTAGAATAGAAAATAGTAGTATATATGAATTATTGATTGACTTGATTCGGAAAAAAAAGGTGGATAGTCCGATTTACGAATACTTCATGCCGAAATTTTATAAAATTCCCCTGTGTCAAAACATATTTTACCTAATAAATTCTAATAGTTGTGAGCATGCTTTAATTGCTAATTGTTATGTGTATTGACTGGATTATGTGATTAAGGTAAGCAAATAGTATTTATAATTATCGAAAGGGTAGATAGTTACGGATTCCAATAGTTATTCAAAAATTATTAAGTTTATTTGATCCGACGACTGAAGTATTGTTTCACTGGCATGTAGAGTCGACCGAGACGAGCTTTTCAAGAACATTCAGAATTAAACAAATGATGTTGCGAGTATAGCACAAAGAATCCGATAAAACAACGTTGTGCCATAGTCAGTCCAATGGAGCATGTGAGAAGCTAAGTTGGAAGAAATGATCGTGCAATGGATAGTATCATTAGAAATTTGAACCAGGAGTCAGTGATAAGGCAAGTATCAACCATCTTGCTCTCTCGTAACCTTCCTATTATATATCTGTGATACCATGTTTTACCATGCTTCGCTATACTGAAATGATTTTATACACCATGTTCTGCACTTGTATTCCCCTAATAATTTGATACTAAAAACCTAGTACGTTATACATAATTATTGAACCTAAAACTTCAGATTCCCTGATTACTAACCTATGATAACCTTAAACTTGACACGTTTCTAAAAAGTTATAAACTTTGTTAAAGCTTTGAAAAGAAAGATTGATTTTCAGTGAACAATGTTTTACATAAATGACTTTCAGAAATGATTTTCGAACTGCGTTGTGAATGAAAGAAAATGTTTTACTGATTTGAATGAAAGTGTTTTCCAATCAAGTTAATGATTTTACGAAAAGAATGTTCAGATGAAAGAACAGTTTTATGAAAAGAATGTTTTGATGAATAGTTTAATGAAAAGAAAGATTTTGATGAAAAGTAATGATTTGACGAAGATGAATGGTTGTGATAAAAATAATTGTTATTGTTTACATCAAAAGTAGCTTTTCTGTTTAAGCATTTTGATTTACTTGCAGATAATTCTGTTTAATTCAGCATTTGCTTTTACCTCAACCAATCTGAATCAGTTTAATTATATATCTTGTGACTTTCGTTTCTATATATACTTGCTGAGCATTGTTACTCATTCTTGCTATTTATTCTAACCCTTTCAGCTAAGGAGAGGGTGGTTCACTCGTTTAAGACTGCGCATAAAATTAATGCTAGACAATGATTTCAAGTGGTTAGGTTACACCTTGATGGCCAGGTAGAATACCTTGGAAGATGTCTTTGAGACTAGTTGGGATTAGAATCGGATAATTTTGATTATGTTGTAAAACAGATTTATATATTGATTTCCAGTTAATCTTTATATCGAAATCTATCTGGTGAGGTAGAAAGTTGTAAAAATAATTAGTAGTTTGGTTTTCTGATTTTAATACTGTAACCTGTATGCAATCCTGTTTTAGGGGATTGAGTTTAATTTCAAATCGATTTCTCTTTTAAATCATTTTTTTATTTTTATTTCAAATTGGTTTTCTTTTAAATTTTTTAAAGATATCCAAGTTTTAAATTATTTTTGTTTTAGTGGCACCAGATCTAGACCCCAGATCTGAGAGATGTCACAGACTTTCTTCTATAAGCCATACAAGTAGAGCAGAATACAGATATGAGTATATTATTTCACAATTTTTGACTACATAGGAATTGGAATGAACGTTAACATGATATACAAATTACCGCAAATCTTTATTTATCGCAATTTAATCTCCATTCTCCTAATCTTGAGGCCCAATTCCCTAGCTATAATCCGAGCATACCATTTTGGTTTTCCTGCCATCAACATCAAGTATCCGATAATAAATGCCGGAACCACTCCACAACCATATCCAATCACCACGGCTTCCCAAGTAAAACCACTAAAAAAATATTCATCATCGTCTTCACCTTCTTTTTGCATCACAATAGCATGTTCACACTCTTTGGACAATGGCTTTCCACATAGCCCAAAGTTACCAACATAGCTATTATTATCAAATGTATTGAATTGAGAACCTTGTGGAATATGACCTCTGAGTTGGTTATAAGACAGGTTTAAAAGTTCAAGCGAATATATGTCGGTAAGTTGTTGAGGAATCTCTCCTACAAATCGATTAGCTGAGAGGTCTAGTGACTCCAACAGGGTCAATTTTCCAATCGAGGGTGGTATGTAGCCTGTGAGATTATTGTGAGATAAATTTAGTAACCTGAGTGACACTAAATTTCCGAAATATTCTGCAATCTCCCCTTTAAAATTGTTACTTGACACATCAATGGTTGTGAGAACAGTTAATATTCTTTCCAACGTAATCTCCACGCCTTTAATAACTAGACTTGTAGAATCCGTATAATACCCGCTTTGGCCCATATAATTACGCTCTATTTTATTGACTTCATGATTCATCATAGCCTTGAAATTTCTGAAATACGTTGCAGGCAGTAGACCTGAAAACTCATTATACGACAGATCAATGATTCTCAAGCTAGGAAAAGGGTGTTCAATCTTAGAACTCTTCTCTATAAGACCATGAAACATATTTGATTTCAGAACAAGAACTTGGAGATGTGGAAGAGCTTCCAAGCAGTGCGGGAAAGTGTCATTTATTTGGTTACGCCCAAGATCAAGAGTTTCCAGTTGATCAAATTCAGCAAAAGAAGAAGGAATTCTTCCCTCTAATTTGTTTCCATACAAATTTAAACTTTGCAAATTACGAAAATTTGACAAGGTTGATGGAAGGTTCCCCTCAATATTATTCATTCGCAGATCAAACACAAAAAGACTCGTCAAATTTTTTGGGCATACCGGGAGTACACCGCTCAACTTGTTGTTAGACAAATTTAGAATCTCAAGAAAACTAGAATTACAGATCAAGTTGGGCAACGATCCATTTAACATATTCGACTGAAGATCGAGATACCTAATATTATTCCAAGGTAGTTTCTCAAGATCACCTGTTAATCTGTTGTGAGAAAGATTCAGAATAGAGAATGAGGACCAATCCACTAACCCAATCCAATGAGGAATCTCTCCTTCAATTTGATTGTTTGATAGGTCTACATAATTCAATTCAATCTCTACGTCTCTTGAAAAGTGCGGGAACTCTTTCATGTTGCATGATGACAAGCCCAAAGAGTAAAGCGTAGAAAGGAGTGTGGCCATACATTTCACCGAGAGACTATTATGAGAAAGATCAAGAAAAGTGAGGTATTCAAGACTTGAAAACATTTGAATATCTAAAACACCACTGAAATTGTTTGATGACAAATCTAGGTGATTGAGGTTGACAAGTTGAGAAAATGATTGTGGAATGGGTCCATAGAATAAATTGTTTTTACAAGCAAATTCTTGCAGGTGTGATTTGGAGGAGTCAAATTCATGTAACTGACCAGTGAATCCATTAGATTCTAAATTTAAGAGTTGCAATGATGGATGGTGAAACAACCAAGAAGGTAGAGGTCCTGTTAGTGAATTATAACTCAAAGATAAGCGATCGAGTTCTCTAAACTGCGAAATCCAAGAAGGAAACGGACCACTAAAATTGTTTACAGAAAGGGATAGACTTGTTAAGTTTGTAAGATGTGCTAAAACTTTTGGAATTGGGCCATTAAAATTATTACCATTAAGGCCCAGTTGAGTAAGCTGACCCAAGTTCGCTATGGATGCTGGTATGGGCCCAGACAAATTACAATAGAAGAGTTCCAAACTGGACAACGACTCGAGAAAACCTATTGAATCAGGTATACCTCCATCTATGTCTACCGTATCAAGAGAAAGGTCTCGAAGAGTAGCACTACTTCCCCACTTAACTTTGGGTAATCTACCTGTCAGCTTACTTCCACTAGCAGGAGATAGATCTAGTACTTCCAAGTTGGGGTGGTGGAAAACCTCTTGGTGTACTACTCCATATAAACCAGTATAATAGAGGTTAAGAACTCTTAGGGAAGTAGACAAATTCGTGGGTAACATACCAGTGAGGTTTGTATTCCAAGATAAATCTAGCACTTGTAAATTGGGGAGGTGGAAAACCTCGTGGGGTAATTCTCCATATAAACCAGTATTATAGAGGTTAAGAACTCTTAGAGAAGTAGACAAATTCATGGGTACAACGGAAGAGATGCTGACTTCTTCAAGATTAAGCACTCTGAGTTGACTCATATTCTGCATTACTGATTTAAACACTTCTTCTTCAAGTTTAGCCTCAGAGTTGGAACTTAGATCAAGTGAGACCAGTTTATACAAATGAGATATTCCTGAGGGGACTCTTCCAGAAAATTGAGTAAGAGAAAGGTTGAGATGTGTCAAACCTTTTGCAAAGAAACCAAATTCCTGAGGGAACTCATTGGAGAGGGAAAAGTCATTGTTAGAAAGGTTGAGGAACTGGAGATGAGAGAGTTGGAAGAGGGTGCTGTTTGCGAGTATGGCTCCTTCCAGCTGGCTGCAACTTAGATCAAGTCCTATTATGTTTCCCGTCTTGTGTTCACAGCTGACTCCCTCCCATGTGCAGTGATCGGAACTCATGCTCCAATTCATTGTCTTTGGGTGTGAAGGAATTTCGTAATTTTGAGGAGTGCTAATTGCCAAGCTCAGCTTAAACTGGAACAATGCAATTTTTTGCATGGAAGGACTCAAATGCATAGATGAAGAAACTATTTGGTCTTGCAAGAAGATGAGAAGCACCATGATTGTGTAATACCAGGTGAATTTACACATTTTCATTATATGTTTTAAATGTTTTCTTAGGTGGATAGGTTGTATATGTTATGGTTGAGGGTTCATGTCTATATTTATAGCCAAACTTATCTATTTTCATTCAGAGTCTTTAGATGTATAGTTCTATTATGTGAACTACAATAGAAGCACTTTTAGAGCAGTACAAGACATAGAACAAGACTTTGAGAACTGAAAGATGACTCGAATGAGTCTGAGAGCTACTTTTAAGCTGGAATGCAATTTCAAGATAAAGATTAACAATAGTTCAGTATCTGTTGTACGAAATGGGCTAGAAATAATGCGTTTAAGTCTGGAAAAGTGTTTACTCCTTACCTTCATAATGTCATATCAAACTTAAACAATCTAACTGTATAAGTTATTACACACTCCTTTTTAAATTAAGGGCCTATGTAGTAGGAAAAAACATCTAATAATTTTATAAGATCATTAGAAGACAAAGACCAAGACTTTGAGAATTGAGAGATGTCGCGAATAAGTCTTTGCGAGCTATTTTGAAGCTGGAAAGCAATTTCAGGAAAAGAAAAGAATCACTGAATTTTCTGAACTTTCTTTAACCTTCGTTTCATCGAGTAAAACCAATTCAATTTCTACTGTACAAAATGGGCCAGAAATGCAATTTCAAGGTAAGGAAACCAATAATTCAAGATCTGACTTGGCAAAAAATAAAAATAATAATTCTATATCTGCAGTACAAAATGCGCTAGAAATGCGTTTTAGTCTCAAAAACTTTTTATAGAGTTTAAAGTAAAACAACGAGCTCAGTGTGGCTTATATCTACATTTATTAGACACCAAAAATATACCACGAGGAAAGGATTTGAGACAAGGTGGTTTATCTAAAGTGACTCTGAACCATGGAGGCAACCTAGGGTCTATGTTGCTAAAAGCTTAGGGCCTTAGAAACATAAATGTACATTAAGGTCCACCAGAGGCAAATATCCCTACTTCCCCAGTGTAGAAATCGTCTCTGATGCATATGCCCCTCGACTCGTTATGTGTTTGGAAAGTGCTTATTGATAGGAAAGAACTATGGACTACATTATTATCATGTTTGCATATGAGTTGTACCATACTCTCAATATTTTACATGTAAATCATTGATTATAGATTATTATAATCATCGGTAATATCTTAATTATGTTGTTGGGATCAATACATGATCTTTGGCTTTCTGGGTCAAAATTATAACTTCTGTGATATTTTCTTCTTTTATAACTCTTTTCAATTTCCTTATCTATGCTAATAATAGTATTTAAGTCTGTCTCCAGAACAAGCCTAGTCTGAACAGGCTAAGCATAAAGTGTACTAACGTAAATGGTCATAGATTTTATAGTAATGTCTACCTTAAATTTTTTTCTCTCTGCCTAATTCTGACTGTACTACTACTCATTACAAAGTTATCCATCTGATATACACCGAAGAGGAAAGATCCACTCAGTGTTAGATTGGCATCATTCGAATTTAAAACAGGGTGAAGGTGAATAATAATAGTCTAATCTATATATTAAACTATCTTACTTTTGTTCTTAGCCAGCATTTGTTCAAATGTGTAGTCACACTTGTCTCATTCATGCTAAGAGTAAGATATATTGTCACTCTATCATACATCTATTTGAGTAAATTTTCAGTTGGGTATGTTCTGAATAATAGACTCAAACCTCTACTTGGTGGTAAATTGGATCTCGAAGCTCTTCTGCAGCTAATGAAAAAATTCTATCTGAATCTCTTGCAAAGATTGAAACTTTCTGACTAACATTTTAATATCATTACTAGAAATGCAAAGAACCAAAAAAACTGAAAAGTATGTCTAACATATTGTTGTTGAATTCAGATTGTACCTGAAAGCGATCATAATCGGATACCAAGTCCACACAAGAAAGTTTACATTCATTCATCTTCAAAGGCAAAGCCATGTTACATTCATTCTTGTTCCCAAAAAGATATGGGCTTTGAGGTTTACATATTCATCAAGACAATGTGTAGTTGTATAATAGTTATATTATCAAAACTCAGAAAGTATGAAAATTAAGGAGGTGATTGGTAGCATATTTTCTCCTTGTTTTTGAAAACTAAAAACTGCTTTTTATAGAGTTCAACATAAGAGGCTTTTGACACATATTTCAAAGCAATGCTGTTGGATTTTCTTGATTTTAATTTAACTTCTTACTTTTCCTGGTTGCAATTTGTGTCCATGTGTAGTTTTCGCTGCCTATCCCCCAAGGTAGAAGAGATGCCATTACAAAGAACCCTGTTCTAAGTGAAGATCAACCTGCCCAAAAATATTTCTACCCCATGACAAAGAACAGAATAAGAGATTGCTTTTCTTCGCTTGTGTTTTGTTCATCTAATGTGTACAGATTTTCTGAGACTATGCTTGTGGCTTCTATCCGAACCCGTTTTTGTAGAAAGACAACATCTTTGCTTAATTGCTTCAAATCACATCATTCTCCACCATAATGATAGGAAAGCTCTGTTGCAACATCCTGTAAGAAAAACATTGGCAGTTCTCAGTGAAAGAGAAGTTCCATACTCGAATACAGTTTTGCTGGGAGGAATTTGTTTTTACTTCTTGTGGTTGTTTGAAGATGATAGTTGGTGTTTCTGTCTTATTTTGAAGATGATATGTTTTTTTATTATTCTTCAGTTTTGCAGTATAGGATCCTTATGTATGACTGGCAAGTACCTATATTGTTTGATTAAAAATGTTTCTCTAGCACATCATGCAGTCCACCAGTATCATTCAATTCGCAGGGCCTGAGCCATTGTTTGAATTATATTCCTACATAGCAGATTTGCTATTTTCTTTTTGATTATTTTACAAGTATATAGACATCCAAGTAAATTTAATAATATACACTACTAGAAAAACTAGATTAGACATCAGTTAAAAACTGATGTCTATAGAAATTGAAACCGATGTCTTCGTGGGCGATGTTAAAGCTCCTGCTTTTTAACATCAGTTTATAACCGATGTGTAAGATTACATTTAACATCGTTTTCTTATAACAAACTGATGTCTATAATTGTCATTAACATCAGTTTCTTATTTACAAACTGATGTAATAGTTTTAGATTAACATCAGTTTCTTATAACAAACTGATGTCTATAATTGTCATTAACATCAGTTTCTTATTTACAAACTGATGTAATAGTTTTAGATTAACATCAGTTTCTTATAACAAACTGATGTATACGCTTTACCAATGTGAACGGGGCAACTGTAACACAACAACAACATACAGACCAACTGATGTACCATAGAAATTTGACTGAAAAATCAATAATTGCAGTTCAACTACAAATACCAATATGCAAGGAAGCTACTTCCAGCACTAACAAAATGAATACAAAAGCTTTGCCAACAATATACATTTTCAGTTAGTCTAGACTCATGACAAATTAAAAGATCCCTGTCCTTCACTTATAGCATATAGTAGTTTCTTGTACATGACTTCCTGTTACATCAGAGAAGGTAAAAGAAGACGTCGTGAAAGACTTTATAACAGGACGAGAGTGATTTCAGTACTTTTCTTTTTTCTGCTTTGGTTAGAGTAAATGAGGAAGGGGGCATGGTAAGTTCTTTTTTCACCCACTTCTGGAGCTAAATCAGGCCTAACCAATCTTGACTTTCTTCTTCATCTTTTTCCCAACGCCACCAATTGCTTTTAAAGATTTAGAGGTTTGACCACCTTCAGCCATCTCCACATCTGCTGAACAATATGGTCAAGAGATATGCATTACAAAATATGGTGAAAATTCAAAAAAATGCAAAAATGAGGATATTTCATTTTGTGTCACTTTAATAACTTATTCAACTAATTTTAATGAGTTTCTGGGATTATAATGCAGATATATATATATATATATAGAGAGAGAGAGAGAGAGGTATGAAATGCAGCTTCTTTACCCTCGTTTAAGGGAGCAACAATCTCTCTTCTAATTGCTCTAAGTCTCTTTATTCTCTTTGATCTCATTGATTTTGCCATCTTGCCTGCTTCGCCCTTTGCTTCTGTGTTTGATTTTGCAAAGGGGATTTAGGGTTTTGGAGATTTGAGGTCGTGTTTGTGTAACTATGTATATTTATATTTATTTATAAATAAAAATAATTAAAATGAGATGAAAGGAATAAATAATTTATAAATTAAAAAAATATAATCATTTATTCCACATCAATTCTTTTATCATGAATCCAAATGGCTCAATTTATTTTGTTAGTTTTGACTTTTTGACATATGATTTAAAATGTATAATGTAAATAATTGTTTTTTTGACATAAAGTATGCTATTTTTTGTTTACCATTTTCTGCTGTGAATAATATACACATATGTATTATTTTATTTGACTAGCTTATACCTCATATGTAAATAATTGTTTTATTTTTATGTTTTAATGTTTTAATGTTTTAAGGGAAATAGGGATAGGTGTATAAAAGAGAGGGAGTTAAAATTTTCTTAAGTGGCCTGGGGGAAATATTTGCAAAGGCGGGGGAAAAGGAACTAGAGCGGGAATTTTTTTTTTTTGAAACACCTTTCACATCGGTTAGTGCAATAACTGATGTTAAAAATATATAAAAGACATCAGTTGTCAAAAAATGATGTAATAAATAGCATTGACATCGGTTTCAATTCTAACCGATGTTAAAGGCGTGATGTCTATTCTCCTTTTTCTAGTAGTGATATCTTTTTTATATAAATAAAAAAATAGTATCTCATAAGTAATTACAATTCTAAACAGAAATTTCATAAAATTTATTTGTTTGCTCCTACATCAATTCCAGATTTATAATTAATAATTTATCAGAGTCCACTTTTCCTGGTGCACTTCTTGGCATAGCAACAATAGTTTTCATTGGCAATACTGATTGCTAAACACAGCCTAATTTAAGAATCATGTTTCTGCTAAGTTTTTGAGGCTTGAATGCCCTATCATGCTATATTTTTCAGAAAATGTAACTTATTCAGTGTCTCAGATGTCCTATACATTAATACATATACATACACATGCACATGCACAAAAATTTCAAAATACATAATAAATCAAGAATGTCTAGGCAATATAGGTGTTCTATTGACTCTAGCTCACAACATTCCAGTAACTCTTCTCTCACATTTCCACTTGCTTCACTAAATCAGCCTTTTGCCTAGCCAATTTGCCGAAGTTTTGGATTCATATGGGAAGGCATTGTGCACAAACTTTCCGAAGGACTCTTCACTAATGAATCCATCTTTTTTTAGTTAAGTATTACTTAACTTTTCACAAAGTACTGTTATAGGTATGAGAACAGATTTTAAAGTTATAGAATGCCTCTATAATATGTTTCGATTTTCTTATCTATGCTAATGATAGTATTTAAAGTCTATCTCCAAAACAAGTAGTCTGAACTAGGGTAAGCATAAAAATGATTCTGACTCTGTACTACTCGTTATAAAGTTGTCCATCTGATATTACACCAAAGAGCAAAGATTCACTCAGTGTTAGATTGGCATCATTCGAATTTACGAGAGGGTGAAGGTGAATAATAATAGTCTAATGTATATATTTGACAATCTTAGTTTTGTTCTTAGCCAGCATTTGTTCAGCATTTGAGTAAATTTTCGTTGCTTGTTGCCAACGAATTTATAGTCTAATATTAGCCAGAAATGATGAGAATGAGTCTTATAGCTCGGATGAATTCAATGAAGCTCAAATGCAACTGCAAGGAAAGAAAAGAAATAATGCAATATATTAGAAGAAATGTTACAAACTGAATTAATTACAAGATTACTGCAGCGTCAGTATTTATAAGGGGGAAAATAAATTCATTCGTCACTAAACTATTGGTGTTTTATTGTTTTAGTCCTTGAACTAAATATTCCAATATGCGAGTCCTTCAACTTTTGAATTTTTCTGATTGAAGTCCTTCCGTCCAAAAAAACTAACGGACGTTAAAATCGTGATGACGTGTCACTGATATGACATAAGAATTTATGGTTTAGGTCCCTGAACTTTTCCATTTCCTGGTTTAGGTCCTTAAACATAAAATTTTGAAAATAATTGAATATTTTTAAATTTTAAACATAAAAGTCTGAACATAATTTTTTTTATGTTTATCGTTTATTTTAAAAATAAAATTTTAAAACCATACACAACTCTAAACATCTAAATTTACGATTATCAAGCCATTTTTAATGTCAATTACAATTAGCATGTCAAAAGGTACCGGGGTAAGCTTCTTCTGGGTGTAACTCTAGTTTTGAGATTTTGCGGATATTCCTTTACTCATGTATCGGATCATTTTACTTTTATTATGCTTATATTGTGTTTCTTCGAATGCGAGTCAAATATAATCGACTAACATTAAGTATTATTTTTTTTGAACTATATAAATAACTATTTCATCTAAGAATAAAACAAATATGATATGTGTATCATATGTTCGAGCCGGATACGAACCAGGTTGACGGATAGTCCAAATCAATTTACAAACTAGTCATGCCAAGCCGAAAAGCTTCATACAACAAAAATTTAAAAATAATTGAATATTTTTAAATTTTAAACATAAAAATCTTAACATAATTTTTTTATGTTATCGTTTATTTTTATTTTAAAAATAACATTTTAAAAATAAACATGATTATCGGTAAAATTTATAAATATTCAATTATTTTCAAAATTTTATGTTTAAGGACCTAAACTAGGAAATTGAAAAGTTCAGGGACCTAAACCAGAAATTCTTATATCACATCAGTGACACGTCATCAGTATTTTAACGTCCGTTAGTTTTTTTGGACGGAAGGACTTCAATCAGAAAAATTCAAAAGTTGAAGGACTCGCATATTGGAATATTTAGTTCAAGGACTAAAACAATAAAATACCAATAGTTTAGTGACGAATGAATTTATTTTCCCATTTATAAGGTTGTTCTCCAAAACATGCTATTAATACTCACTCAAATACAAATAGAACATCAAGATTTAAGACACACAATTACACAAAACAAGTATCAAGTCCATATGATAGCTCTCTGAATTGCTCCACTCCATTCATAATTAAAGTATAAACTCCATATTTTATTATTTAAACTCCAATTCTTATTTTTTTTAACATGCAACTTTAATTAGATGTATATTAAATATTTTATTTAATGTGACTAAAAAACTTGAAATTTTACCATAGGAGAATATAAATAGAACTGAGGGAGTACCAAAATTGCAGTATTGCATGTGCATCAGTTGAATCTTTATTATTTTCTTTACTTCCCCCAGAAGGTGGAATTACACAAGAATTATGTGACAGTATAAGCCTAATTTGAAACAGATGAACTAATGGGCAGCACCACCAAGAGCTTTGGTAATCTTTTGAGGAAGAATCAGACTGGCTTGAACCTTTTCTCTGATCAAATTGATAGTGCGATACAATATTTCTAGTCCTGACATGTTGAACAATATCAATGACCATACTTCCTGATTATGACAAAAAACAAAAGGAACAACATAGTCAGTAGCAACATGAAGATCAGCAAATAAGTATTTCAACTACATAATCACAGTTAGAATAGCAAGAATTCTGTATTCAGCATCTGTGTTCAGAGAGGTAACAGTTCGCTTCTTTGCTTGTCAAAAAAATAAAACAAGAAAAATGTTGAACATACCCTGTAATTGACCTGCCATCACTTCCACAATCCTTGAATTTGCAAGTCATAATATTAGAGTTATAGAAGGAAATAATATCCCTACACCAACCGTGCATTTAAGGTATCTTAAAGTCCTTAGAAGAGCAGCCGAGTGTTTTTCTCTTGGTGTTTGTGTAAATTGGCTCGGTAAAAAATTTACAACAGGCCTAGTAAAGGTAAGATAGAGAAGCTTACCAATCAAACTCATCTATGAAGAAGGATCGCTGATTGACATGCCAGATTTGTCATTGTCATAGAGTTTGACAATTCGATCCAATAAGATCGACAAAGGTTTAGAATTTAACTAAACCTTTGGGCAAGATAGATTTCACAATTAGACCAGTTCCCAGTACCCATTTACATACCAACTGGGCCAGATAGATTTCACAATTAGGCCAGTTCCCAGTACCCATTTACATACCTCTTTGTTAAGCATCCCAATTAAGTAGTTATCTTTTTCGCATCACAATATCATGAGGTTTTTAGTGACCCAAATGTAGAAAATTAGCTTTAGAAGGAATCAACGAGCTCAATGTGGCTCAATAAGGTATGAGTAATTTAAAAAAACAATGTACTACTAAAACCTATGCGAATACAACAGACAAGAACATGAACCGAGCAAGACAACATTGACAGAGAAGCGAAAATCAATAGCTCGAAACAGAGAAGAAAACTGAGGATCAATAAAAAGAGAGGATTTCACTGCAGAGTTCAAATTCCACTTAAAACTGAAACATGATAATGAATGTGAGAGTTAATTGAACTTGATATATACAAATACTTAGTATAAAAAAATGTGTTCTATTGATTCTAGCAAAATGTGTTCGATTGATTCTAGCTCACACCATTCCAGTAACTCTTCTCCCACATCTCCACTTGCTTCACTAAACCAGCCTTTTGCCTTGCCAATTTTTCAAAAGTTTTGGATTCATATGGGGAAGGCATTGTGCATGGACTTTCCGAAGGACTCTTCACTAATGAATCCATCTTAAACTTCTTCTCTATCCCTTCTGCATTGCACGCCATTGTTTCTGAACAAAATTCGACAGCTTTTTCAGGTATTTTTGGCTCAAATCTTAGGAGCTTTGCATATTCGTTTAACAAATGAAACATGTAGTCATAAACATAATCCATCTTTAGCTCATCTTGGATGAAGGTGCTAGCAGCCTTTCCAATTGTCTGTGCCTGCATATGCAAGATATTAGTGGATGAATAAATGCAAATTTTGTGATGAGAATGATATTTGAAGAAGGGATACATATACCTTCTCTGTATTAAGGTTTCCCCATTCTACTGCATATTCTATTGATCTGCATTTGTCATCATTGTTGATTGGCCAGTAATGTTCCAATGGCTTTAGGCTTCTCATGAAGAAGTCGTAGTAATCTGGTTTTACTAACAAAGTGACTGAATTACAGGCTAATATGTACTTTTCACTAACTGACCAAGCATATCCTTCAATATAAATCTTGTATCTACACATTGATCATGCATCTGAAGTTGTAAGAAACAAGAATGAACACTGAAACTAATATAATATGAAATTCATGTAACATTTGCATACCTATAAGTGCATTGATTTGCAACATTTGACTGTTGAAATCCTTGTTGCCCTTCGCGAATCCAGTCCTGAACAAGAAACAGAATTTACTCAATTACATTCAACAGATTTATCTTAACAAATGATATTTACTCACTAGCCCAATGAAATCATTTCTTACTTGAACAAAAAGGCGAGCATTCCAGTCATGCTCTTGAGAAACATTGCACTTGAGCAGGTCTTTTCGGTTGTCTACGACAAAGGGGTTTCCTTTCCAATAAGCATATGGTTCCCTTTCCATCCATTTGACCTTACTGTTTCCTTCTTTCATTTCTTTCAGTATAATTTCCCATGGCTTTATATTTATTTCAGCCCTTGAAATGCATTAACAACTTTTCAGTTTTTGAGGGATTCAATATACACAATCTGATCTTATAGCTAGATATAGTTTAATCTAGTGCCATTGAGTACAATACACTAATATTATTATATCTTTAATATCACTCAAAATCCACAACATTATTTACACAAGAATCTGATAAGATATTAAAATTTTAAGGCACAAAATTCTTTTATGAAAGATTGAGTTAAAATTCGAAATTTACCAACCCCAGAAGGACCAATCAGGAAAGACAATATCACTAGTCCACTGATCACCACAATATCTGAATAATGGTGGAGTGGCATCATTGAGTCTACGATACAAATGTGATTTGATCACCGGTTTGTCATTAGTATCAAACATCAATTCCAGATCCGGGAGTCTCCCCGGATACCTTCTCAACAACTGCAAAATCCCCCATATTGTAAACACATCTCTAGTTTGTATTGACTGCCTGAACTTCTCTATGTAAACCTTCCCTTGCAATATCACTAGTCGAAAATGTGCGGTCCTTTTCGCTCTATTTACCATGTTCCTCGTAATCCCTGTTGCCTTAAACGGCTTTAAATCTTCGTGTATCCAGCGAAAATATTCCGGGCATGTTGAACTTGCTCCTAAATCATCACTAGCTTCCATATTACTGAAAACCTTGGGATAATTTGATGGACACATTTGTGTCACATTTTTAGGTGAACAAGAAAGTGGAATTTCGACTCTTTCTTGAATTTTAACCTTTTCCGGGATTTTCTTGACTTCATCTATTTGTGTTATTCTCTTGTTCTCTTTGGAAACAATAATCAGATTATCAACATAAACTTTACTCTGCAAAACACAAAAAACACAATCATTTATGTAACAAAAAAAAGTTAATGGCCGTGTTCAAGTTAATGATTAGTTTGAGTAGTATGTTAAGTTGGAAAGGCTGTGGTATTCAGTGTGCAAACCTGCAGATGTCTGTAAACTGGTGTCCAGAAGTAGGTTTAGAGAAATTTAGAAGAAGTCAAACCCACAGATTTATAATTCTGGTCAGATGCTACTGGATGCTTTGGTGGGGCTGTGATGCTTGCAGATTTCGGATGAATTTGAGGGGTGTAAATTGGAGTTTCGAAGAAGAATGTTACTGGGTGGTGTCTGGTATTAGTTTGATCACACATCTGGTTACTGTGGATTCTTATGAGAATTATTCATCAAACGTTTGGAATTATGATCATTTTCTGGATATTGGAACTGATCTGAGGAGTTGGAATTCGTATTTGATGGTCTTGCTTCTGCAGGTTACTAGTACTAGTCTCAGATGTATTGAACTGATTCTGTTGCAATATACTGTTAAGGGTGCTGTTTCATATCCTCATGACACAAATTGATTTTCTGGAGTGTACAAACAAATTCATGCGGGTGTAGATGGAAGTCTCAAGTCTGGTTCTGTTCCCAGGTTGAGGGTCTTCTGGGTTCATGGTTTAGTGGCCAAGTGTGTAGATGTTCTGAGTTTTTCAAAAATTCAGGTACTCAGGGAAGCATTATTTTCTCTAGTATGCTGAGGGTATGAATATAAGGTGGGGGCCAGAATTTTCGCTGCTTGTTCTTGATGTTAGGACTGGTACATTCCTATATAAAAGTTGGCAGGAGAATTTTTGCAGAAGGGAGAGCAGACTTGGTTCAGTTTTTGCGGAGGGTTGTCATTAGATGGAGTCTGGTATGCTAGTGTTGATGGGGCTTCAGGGCTGTGTTTTAGACCTGGACACTACCTGGTTAGGTGGCCAGAAATTCAGATAGATTTTAGTTGGTTTTTAGAAATAGTTTATTTGTGTTTGGTCTTAGGTGTTCTTTGTGAAGTGTTGTTGCTCGGGAACTTGATTTTCTTCATGAGAGGAGTCCTCTCACAACGCTTACCAAAAAAAAAAGTAAAATTTATTACAAAAATCATATAGAACTTACATGATTGATCATAGAATACATAAATGCTGTAGCTATGAACATGAGAATAAACAGTATACTTGTAGTGATTCTTGATGCCTTCTTTAGGGGAGAAGGCCATAACTTAGCTCCCGATAAATCACTCGTTAGCCTGACAGATAAAAATCCCATAATCAAGATTCACATTTAAGAAACAAATAATAATTTTCAACTTTGGAATGTAAATATGCATAGCAAGTCCTAATGCATTCAACATATATATCAATGTATGAAAAGAACAAGAGGTTTGTATTCATTACCCGTCTATGTTTTTCATATCAAAACCAAAAATATGGTTGTCGGCAGTGCAAAATCTTCCTTAGAAAGCTTAAAACCCTTGTGTATAGATAGATATGTTTATAATATGTGTGGTGTATAAACGTTGTAAGTATAATCTATGAATATGGACAAAATCTATGAATATGGACAAATGCTTAGTACTAAAAATAAGGTAAAAGAAGATTGAATTTCAATAGAACGTTAAGGGAAGTAAAACTCTCTACTTAGTACTTTGTTAAGGGTGATTACCAATTATTTAACATTCAGTTTCCCAGCCGTTTGGATCGAAACTCAGATTTAAAAATCTATGTACCTTTCCATGCTTAAAAATCGCAGATTGGGGACCTTTCTGAGCTTTTTAACCGCGGAAAGGGATGTATGAAGTGATACAAACCCCCTCTCCGCAATTTTTAAGCGCGGAAAGATGGTTTTGAAAAAATACATGTTGTTTTAAACAAACCTCTCTTGTACTTTGAAAAACAAACATCTCTTGCACTTTGAAAGGCCTCTATGATGGCGGTCTTTAAAACCTTCGTACTCACTCTACTCTTCGCCGTACTCATCGTCACTGTTGACATCGACGCTTCCTCCACCGTCGATGAAGTTGAAGTTGTCAGATCAGACGGTTCTGATTCTTCGTATCCTCTCACAATCGAGCTCGAGCAACTCAAGTCTAAGATTGAATCTCTAAGTTACTTTGATTTTGTGTCTACTGTTGTATATATTGTATATATGTGTTGTTGTGTTTATATGTCGGCAGAAGTTTGTTTGTGGAATTGAGTTTCATGTTTGTTGGTTTGTCGTTTTATTTATTAGCTGATGTCTTTTCATGAATTCCCCTTTTCGCGGTTAAAAAGCGCGGTCCGTGATTTTTAAGCGCGGAAAGGTACTCAAATTTTTTAAATTTGAGTCGTCCATTGTTCGATCCAACAGCTAGAAAATTGAATGTTAAATAACTGGACTTGACATGCGGTTGTCAGGGCCCCTTTGTTAATGTGTTTACTTTGGACTTTGCTAATATGTTAGGTGTTTATCTGTATTTTTATATATTTAAATAATAGTGAATTTATTATTGTCCCACTTTATCAATACTTCTATATTTATAATAAATAAATTCTTCGAATAATTTTTAGGTATTATATAATATTTTCAATAATGAATTATTCATTTTGACTTTTGGCATCTATATTTAAGTAATATAAAAAAATATAGTTATACTTATTACTTCTTACATCTTAAAATAATTTTTCTATTTTATTTTTTGATGGATCAAATTAAGAAATTGAAAATTGAAAATTACATACATCATATTATTTAAAAAACAATTATAGGGTAAAATACATTACGGGGCTTAAAATTTTATATAAAAAAACTATTTATGCCCCCCGAGTGTACGATGATACCGCAAGTTTGCTAACAAAATTTCTTTGACTATAATCGAGTTGTGGTCATGGAATTATCAAAGCATGTTCTAAACAAAATATCTATAATGGGGTATCACCCCATTTTCTCAGGTAGACTGGTAGTTACTTGCCTACATGGAGCCAAAATGAGACCATTTCACTGAGCTACTTGAAAGAAGAGTATGTGATAGAGTAGAGTCCGTAGCAGCACATACCTTCAACCTCCCATCAAACGAAGAGTATGTGATACAGCCCGGGTAGAGTCCGTGGCAGCACATGCGTATGGAGAATAGAACTTGCTATAGACTTATAGTCAAGTCGCAACAGGCTCTTGTACTGAGTATGCGAACACCAAAAGTTTGACACAGCGAGATTAACTTATGATATAAAACTTTGTAATATAGTCTATATATTTTATACATTCAGTAGAGGAGAAGTGTATCAACCAGCAAGGCAAAAAAGACATATTTTACAATAAACAGAAATGTAACATCTACATTCTCGACACAATTAGAGTAGCTTCTGTCTAAGTGTTCAGGTAAACAATGACCAACTTTTGTTAGAGTTTTTATAGTTGCGAAGTGTCATCACAAACTGTTGTCTTTCACCCTCTACCTCAGCAAACTTGAGACTTATTTCTGAATATCTCTGTTGCATATCCCTCAGTTCACATTCCATCGATTGGTTTTTCTCCTTGAGCAACACCATTTCATTCAGTGATTTATCTAGATTTGCATAATCTCTTGAATCTGTACCAGAGTCTTTTGTATATTTATTTGACAAAATGTTGTTATTGCTTCATATGTAAACGAGACAGGAATTAGAAAACTCATTACAATTTAGAAGAGGGATATTTAAGTGAGTTTTGTTTTAAGTTATTTACATCAGATAACTGGCATATATGCTAATTTTATACTTATAAAAGACAGTAAGTTGAATTAACTAAACTCGTTGAGTAACTTTGCTAAACATACCTCTCTGTCAATGTTCCCGGATGTCCCATTTCTTCAGTTGTGCATTTTAGGGTAGTTAAATCTTGAGGTCCAAATATTGCTGCTTCTCTTATTCCAGCATTTAGGTTCCCACTGTCTTCCTTTACCTGTTTTAGTATAAATGTGAACCCTTGTATAAATTATTCTTATAAGGTGTTTTGGACCAAATATCTGATCAAACATAACCTTGGAACCAAAAGCATATTCATTTTTAAATTATAAAGCCATACTATAACACACCCTATGAAACACAAATTTCCTACCTTTTGACATTCGTAGTGACAATAACTTGCAGCATTTTGATTGAGATTTTCTAAAGTTTTCTCTAAATCTTCAATATTCCTTTGAAGATCTTGCTCCTTCAACAGAAATGTGTTTGATGACTTTTCCAGAGCAACTTCTTTCAGCTTAATTTTACCCTGTAAATCATGGAAATATGTGACGAAACTAAATGAAAATTGATGAATAGTTTATCTGGGTGGCCATTTTTTTTTTGCAACATCAGGTATAAACAAAGGATGGTAATGGAATGATAATAGTAACGGTACTGCAAATTTACCTCGAGTAATTTTATTTTTTCCTTCAGGTCTACCAACTCCCATTTAGAGGCACGAGGAGAAGGGACATATTATTGTTTGCTTTGGCTATCTCTGGAACTGGTGCTCGTCCAAAGTTATCTTTGATTTTCTTCTCTACAATGCTTAATGCATCTTCCTTCTTCTTTAGCTCACCTCTCAGTTGAATAACTTGTTTCTGATATATTTCCTTCTGCAACTCCTCTGCTGTGGAAAATAGTTTCAGTTCATTATAGGGAAAATCAATTGATACGTCCCTGAACTATTGGTGTTTTATTGTTTTAGTCCTTGAACTAAATATTCCAATATGCGGGTCCTTCAACTTTTGATTTTTCTGATTGAAGTCCTTCCGTCCAAATTTGACTTAACGGACGTTAGTCAACGCTGACGTGGCAGTTACGTGAAAATCAAAAATTCACCGATTGAATTCAAATTTTGATATGTTAATCTACGAGTGATTACAAGAACACAGGTGGTAAAAGTTTTCGATTTCGAGTTCACTAACGTATAGAAATCTGTATGGAAAAAACTTATTATTTCGTGTTCTTGAAATTAAAGTGCAAACTTCTATACGTTAGTGAACTCGAAATCGAAAACTTTTACCACCTGGGTTCTTGTAATCACTCGTAGATTAACATATCAAAATTTGAATTCAATCGGTGAATTTTTGATTTTCACGTAACTGCCACGTCAGCGTTGACTAACGTCCGTTAAGTCAAATTTGGACGGAAGGACTTCAATCAGAAAAATCAAAAGTTGAAGGACCCGCATATTGGAATATTTAGTTCAAGGACTAAAACAATAAAACACCAATAGTTTAGGGACGAATGAATTTATTTTCCCTTCATTATATTGGATTTTAAGGGTTTCCAACTCTGACTACAGACTTTCAGTCAGTGACGTTGCTGCATCCTAAGCATTACTCAATATGTCCAGTTCTTTCAGTAAACTTTGAGCTTCCATCTTCAACAATGCTGCCATGCTTTCTAAATTTGTTCTTTCAGCAGCTCCCTCTTCCATCAGCAATTCAGTATCCCTAATTGAAGCCTTCATTTGGTCGAGCTCAGCTCTTAAAGTTTCATTCTCCTCTGTTTGCTTAGAGGAGACATTATTCACTCTATCCAGCCTTCCAATCTCCGATTGAAGCAACAAGATTTTCTAGGAGAGTTCTCTGAGTTTCTTCAGCATGTCTTCTTTGATTTTTAAACTCAGTGGACTTGTATTCAACTTCTGACTGCAATTTTTCTATTTGGTTTGATTTCAATTCTAGCTGCCTGGAAAGTTCAGCTAACTTTGCTTCATAGTGCTCTTTGACTATCTGGACCTCTTCCCTAGCTTGCCGCAACATTTCTTCTGAATAAGTTTTCTCTAGACGAAGTTCATTAGCTTCAGTCAATGCCTTTGTAGCTAGCCTTTCATTAGCATTAAATGTAGATGCCATCTGCTCAGAGAACCTTCGAAATTCTTCCTGAAGCCTATCTGCTGTATTAGCATTCTGCCATCGTGTTTTTCTCAGATTTTCCTCTGCTCTTATGGCTCTCTGCTCCTGCTCAACTTTGGAACGAGTAAGGTTCTCCAGATCAGCTTCAAAGCATTGTGACTGCTTCTCTAGTTCTTCCTCTAAACTTTTAACACGATTTTCAAGATCACTTATGTTGAGCAAAGAGTCGGAAAATTCTTTTGACTGTTCCTTCAGCTCATCTTCCAAACTTGCAATCTTAATTTCAAGGCCCTTTAGAGTGGAATAAGAAGTTTCACATTCAGAACACTCATACTGCATCTTCAGTTGATCTTGCAACTGGCTCTGTTTTAGTTTATTTGAGATGTCATGGTTTTCTTGCTTCATGATCTCATAATCCAGGGCAAGTTGCTCCAACTGCATCTCTAGATCATCTCTTTCTCTCTTATAGATCTCTACTTCACCACAGAGGTCAATGATCTTTTGCTCCTGCATGTACGTGTCCTGACATCAATGTGTTCCATGACAAGCTTCTCCAGGGCCTTTTGGTCTACATCAACATCGCCACTGGATATGGAGTTGGTTTCCTAGATGCCTTTAGAATTCTCAGTTGTTGCTGATCTGTTAGAAAGGTCCAGGATCTCCCTATTCTTCTCTTCCAACATTTCATCAAGGTCTTGCACAGCCAGAATCAACTCGGTGTTTGATTCTCGTGTTTTCTGAAGTTGTATACGAAGATTTGCACTTAGATCCTTCTCATGGTTCAGTTCTTGCCTCAGTTCTTCAATAAGAGCCCGAGGATCACCTCCTTCATATTGCGATTTGTTTCGTAATTTAGCTTTTTCACACTCTAATTTGAATGAGTCTCGCTCTTCCCTCAGGCTAAGAACCTCTCTTGAAAGATCATGTGCCCTTTTGCTCTCCCTCACAATATTTTTACGCAAAGTCTGTAATTCTAAGTCTGAAACTTCTGCCTGTCTTGCTAAAACAGCAACCTCGGTTTTAAACTTCTCAATCAAGATCTCTGTAGTGTCCTCAGGCCTCTCACCTAAAAGAGCCTCACGTGGGCTGCTTGAAGCCTTTGACAATCATAGCAACCATCTCCATCATGTCAGACTCTGTGGAGTCATCAGAGTTTGCATCAGACTCTGATTCACTGTTTTCCTTGACCATTACAGCTTTTCCTTTTCTTGTTTAGACTTTCAAAACTTTCTCTTTTGGTTCTTCAACCTTTGTCTCAACTTTCAAAGCAACAGATTTTGCCTTGCTACTTTTTCTATTCTTCCTTTATTGTAATTCCAGGTCATGAGTCTTCAGTCTTCCATAGACTTCATCTAGAGACATCTCATCCAAATCAACCCTGTTTCTTATCAAGGATATTTGTAAATCTAATTCTTCAATTAGAGCCCTTAAAAACTTGGTGTTTGAATCCTCATTGTCATACACCTTATCAACCAAAGCTAGGTTATTTAACAAAGTTAGAAATTTGTCATAGATATCGGTGAGGGACTCATCTGTTTTGCCTCAAAGTATTCATACTCTTGAATTAGAACAGATCTTCTATTCTTCTTTATCTCTTTGGTTCCTTGGCATTGAACCTCTAGCGCATCCCAGATTTCTTTGACAGTTTTGCAAGTTATTACTCTGTTAGACATCACAGAGTCAAGACTGTTATACAGTATATTCATTACCTTAACATCTTTGAGGACTTCTAGTTTTTCTTCATTGGTTCACTCCTTCTTGTCCTTCAGAGTATAATATTCAGGGACTTGTCTTCCTTCCACTATTGTTGATGGCACTAGTTTGGTTGGGAGATACTGACCTTCATTGATTTTGTCTAAATAATCAGGATCAGTTGCTTTCAAGAACATCATCATCTTTACCCTCCATGTAGGGTATTCAGTCTTCTTCAAGATTGGGATTCTAATACTTTCATAGTTGTTTCCATACATGTTTATATGATCTTTAAGTTGTAATTAACTGTCTGCTCTGATACCAATTGTTACCCAGATAAATAGATTATTATAGAAGGGGAGTTGAATATAATAGTTCCAGAAAATTAATTAAGAACACAAGTATATTAAAAAAGTACTTCTTTGTATTAACTATTTATAAAATGAATACAAAACTCTTTCAAGAAAATCAATATTCTTAAGAGATGCTAGGTTATGAGAATGATAATTATGTGTTTGTTACAATAATGTTAACCTACTTCTGTGTTTATATAGTACACAGTTACAAATCCAATTACAAAATAGATAATGATAAGGATAGTTTCCATAATGTAATATAATTGTATTTGAATTCCTTCTTCATTATCCAAATCAAATTCTGATTTGTTTGTTTCCTTCTTTGACAAACTCTGATCTCCATAATCTCTGTCGATTGCTAATCTCTGATAGAGTAAACTCTGTCGACAACTTCTTAAACTCTGATGACATCAGCATAAACTTTGTTCTTCACTAAACTCTATTTATGATATTCTCTGACAGGATCAGAGTTTGCATTTCTAACACTTTTCATATCCATCTGATACACCTTGAATTTTGAATGAGCTGCAAATGCAAGAAACATTCTGATAACTTCCAATCTTACTACTGGTGCAAAAGTTTCATCATAGTCAATTCCTTCCTTCTGAGAGTATCCTTTTGCAACTAGCCTCGCATTATTTTTAATCACAGTTCCATTCTCATCAAGTTTGTTTCTGAATACCCACTTTGCACCAACAATTGATCTATCTCTGGGTCTTGGTACAAGTTTCCACACTTTATTTCTCTCAAATTCATTCAATTCCTCTTGCATTGCAATAATTCAATCAGGGTCTTGCAAAGCTTCCTCAATTTTCTTGGTTTCATTCTTTTAGACATTCATTTTGAGTGGTTGTTCTAGTTTGTACACCACTCTCAGGATCACCAATTATGAAATCAGGAGTATGATCCCTTGCCCATTTTCTAGCTGGTGGAAGATTGGTTCTTGAAATTGAAGCTCCCCCTAAATCATTGACATTTCCTGTATTTGAGTGAAATTCAAATGAAGAAGCCCCCTCCTGAATTGTTTGGCTCTGAAAATGATTCAGAGTTGCCTGATCTAGACCTTGATGAGTTAGACTCTGAAGAACTTGATTTTGTCTGTCAAGACTCTGTCTGGGTAGACCTTGAATAGTTAGACTTTGAGTTGATTGAAGTTGAATTTTCTGGCTCCCCCTCAGAGTGTGCAGGTTCTTGTGTTATTTCAGGAATGATTTGAGACTCTTCATCCTCATCATCTACATCTATCTCAGAACTTTTAATATTTTCAAATTCTAGTGTTGTAGACTCTGACTCATCATGTAATCCTGTAATCTTTTTGTCATCAAATGCAACATGGATAGATTCCATAATAATTCGGGTTTTGAGATTAAAGACTCTGAATTCCTTTGTATTTGGTGCATATACAAGGAAGATTGTTTCATCAGCCTTGGCTTCAAATTTGCTTAGATTTTCAGGTTGTACAAAGCACTTGAATTCAAATATGTGAAAGTGTTTTACACTTGGTTTCTTGTTATTCACCATTTCATCGGGAGTCTTTTCATGCATATTAATTAATGTACAGTTTTGAGTGAAATGTGCTGTACTGACTGCCTCAGCCCAGAAATATACTGACAGTTTAAACTCTGCCAACATATTCCTGGAATCTTCTATGAGTTTTCTATAATTTCTCTCCACAACTCCATTTTGTTGAGGTGTTCCTGGTGCAGAAAATTCTTGAGTAATTCCCTTTGATGCACAATATTCCTTCATGATTGAATTCTTGAACTCAGTACCATTGTCCCTCCTTAAAATTCTTACTATCTTCATTGATTTTATTTCCAGAAAAGTGATACGGTATATTATATGTTGTGAAACTTCATCCTTTGAGTGCAAAAAAAATCCTATGTATCTTGTATAATCATCTACAATGACAAGAGCATATATTTTTTTGTTAATTGACATCACATTTACTGGACCAAATAAATCAAAATGTAAGACATAAAAGGGTTCAGAAATGGTGTTTATTGTCTTTCTATGGAAGGATGTTTTCCTTTGCTCTCCAAGTTGACATGCTTCACAAATTCCATCTTGCAAAGTCAACATGGGTAGTCTTCTTATAAGACTCTGTTTCACCAACTTGTTAAGTATTTTGAAGTTGATGTGTGATAGTTTCTTGTGTCATTTCCAATTTTCTTCAGTTGAGGCCTTGCTATATAAACATGTGACTTCCTTGTGATTGCAATCCTCCAAACTGGCTTCATATATGTTACCATGTTTGTGCCTTTTGAAAACGAGAATGCATGTTTCTTTGTGAGTAACAAGACACTATTTGTTGTCAAAGCCAGTATGATAATCTTTATCTCCAAGTTGACTTATGCTGATCAAATTGTGTTTCAAGCCATCAACTAGAGCTACTTCATCAATGATGACATTTCCAAGTACAATCTTGCCATATCCCAGTATTTGTCCTTTCTTGCCATCTCCAAAAGATACTTCTAGGTCATCCATCTCCACAAAGTATGTAAGCAGGGATTTCTTTCCTATCATATGTCTTGAACATCCACTGTCCAAAACTAGGGATACTTTCTTTACCCTGGTTCCCTGCATACATAAAGAAACTAGTTAGATATTTTGAGTACCCAAACAGTTTTGGATCTTTTCTTAATAACTTTATGTGAAACATGCTTAGTATTATTCACTTTTATTTTACCTGTTTCATTTGTTGCCTTAGACTCTGGTGGAGTCTTGACAGTGTCATACCAACTTTTATCAATTAAATATTTTAGTTCATAAAAATTGTAATACAAATCATGATAGTCCCTACACATATAAATTGAATGAAATATGCTACCACAGTGATAACAAGGCTTTTGTGGAATGTAGTGACTTTTCAAAGTCTGAGAAGGAATAGACTCTGATTTCTTTTTAATCTTTATTTTACAGTCTAGAGCTAAATGATTGTGGTTTCCACATCTATAACACTTCTTTCTAGGAGCATTAGGATCCTTTTGATAATTATTAGCCTTATTGATACCTTCCTTACCATTCCTATTCCTCCTAGCTTTCCCAGACTCTGGTAAGTTATCTAGCCTTTCCTTTAACTTGGACTTTGATAAGAAACCTATGTTTATATTTTTCTTAAGTTTCTTTTCTCCTGATTCATCTGTCTTTTTGTCAAAGTAGGGGGATTATTGACAGATGAGTTTGTGGTTTCTTTAGGTAACTCAGTCTTAACTTCAGAAGTCACAAATTTAACAGAGGTGTAGGTTCTCTTGTCCTTAGTCTTATCAACTTGACCAGCTTCTTCATTGTTATCCATCTCATCAATAGGTCTTTTGCCTTGACTCATGTCATAGTCTAGACCAGCAGTTTGACACATATTTTAATTGTCAAGAATTTCCTGAACTTTTCTACCAGAGTTTGTCCACACTTTGAACTTAAGCCTTTCTTCCTCTAATTCTTTCTTAATAAACTCATAGGCTTTTAAGACTTCATTGTAGTTGTGCCTTCATTTCTCAGAATCCTTTTTGTATTCTTCCATAAATACTAACTCAGACTCTAAGTGGTTATTTCTACTCATTAAGGTTAGATTTTCTTTTGTTAACCTATCATTGTCATTAGTGAGAGTCCTACCGTTTGTCATTATCTTAATAATCTCACTTTGAACAATTTTCATACCATTAGAGTCTAAATTTAGTAAGGATTCAGGAGTGAAGATTGATACCTGAGTCTTAGGAGATGATGTTTCAGTGGAAGATTTTGATTTTTCTGAGGAAACTGCCATCAAAGCAAGATTTTCACAATCTATTTCATCCTCTGAGCTTGAATCTGCCCAATCCTTTCCTATTGAGAGAAGTGTTTTCCCTTTGCCTTGACTTTTTATTTTTCTGCATTCACTAGCAAAGTGCCCCAATATTTCGCAGTTGAAACATTTGACATTTTCCTTGTCAAGCTTGATTATTGTGCTTTTTCCCTTCTCAATCTTCTCATCTTCCTTCTTAAATGTTGGCCTTTTGCTAAATTTTCATGTTCTTTCATTGAATTTCATTCTTTTGAAATTCTTAGCAAACATAACCATCATTTGACTCAGATCTATCTCATCCTCAGAATCAGAGTCTGTCTCAGTAGATTCTGATTCAACAACAGTCTTACTCTTCTTCTTAGATTCTTTAACTCTAAATTCTTTGAGTTATTCCTGTTGTTCTCTTTCAGACTCCATCAAGAAAGCCACAGATTTTTCTTTCATAGAGTTTTTGTTTTTTTCTCAGTTGCATCTCTAGATCATATGTTTTGAGTCTTCCATACAATTCTTCCAAGAAGATTTCATCTAAATCCCTTACTTCTTTTATGGCTATTGTTTTGTTGTCCCACTCTTCAGGAAGGGCTCTTAGAAACTTGGTGTTTGTATCTTCAGAGTCATACACTTTACCAAGTATAATCATCTCATTCAGTAGTTTGTTAAACCTATCATACATCTCAGTAATAGATTCCCCAGATTTTGCCTCAAAATACTCATACTCCTGAATTAGCAGAGACCTTGCATTCTTCTTGATATCTTTAGTCCATTCACAGTGCACTTCAAGTTTTGTCCACATCTCCTTAGCAGTCTTACATGCTATGACACAATTCGTAAGAAGGGGGTTGAATACTTGTGTGTTCTTTCTGCCTGTTTTAAAATCAAACTTGAAAGGTAATAACTTCGAATGATTAACAAAGAACAAGCACAAAGATATGAATGAATATTGTTTGTATTATTGATGAATGAATACAAACTCTCTTAAAGTGTACACAAACACTAGCAGTTTCTCTGTGTTTTCACAACAACTCTCTCTATCTCTATGCTCTCACAATACTTCGACAAATGAATATAGAGAGTTGCCTATCAAATAATAACAGAAAATCAAATTACAATAGGAATAGAATTCCTAACTATTAGTTGATAGTTTTCTTCTAAAATTCTTTTTCCTTCCCATAACATATCTGTAATATAATTGTCTTTATCTTCGAAGACTTTCCATTCCTATGATCACCTTCCAAATTCAGCTTTAGCTCTATAGACTCTGAAATTTTCCTAACTCTGGTGATCTACAGTCTCTGACAGACTATAGACTCTAATAGTCTATAGACTCCGATCAACTCCGAGACTCTGATTTGCATCCAGACTCTAGTTTCAATTATCTTGAAAATCTTCTAAGTATAAATGACATTTAAACATGAATGTTGACTATCTAGACTCTGATTATATAAAAGTTCAGAGACTAGAAAGACTTATAACAGATAAACTATGTGAGTCCTTGTTCTAGTATTTTGTACAACATCAGATGAATATATTCCTAACGCTAGGATTTCTTTTTTTTTATTTAATGAAGATTCTAACCATCAAAATATGTCTTTCTTCTACACGCCTCACTAAGAATCATCCTAAGAATAAGGATATACTCTTTCATGACACTCATTCCCTTAAAAATCACATTGAATTATCCTTACACCAAATGTAAAAATAAAAAGGGTAAATCAAGTGTTTTATAGTGAAAAGACAGGGTCTAGTTCTCAAGAGGAGGCATGTACTGCAGGCAAAGTTGTTTTTAATACAGTTGATGATTTTATGAATTCTATTTGTATGCAAGACAGTGTACATGTTAATGATGAAATATATAAACCTAATAACTTTAACAAAGCTCCCATAACAAGCTAGAAGAGGAAGGTGCATCATGAAAAACCAGTAATGATGGAAGTTTCAGGACATACAACTAGTGACCGTCGTTAGGACATTAGGAAGAATGACAAGCTGCAACAGCATAACTTATGAAATAAGTAAAAAATGACAAAAATAACAAGTTTTTCAGTGTATGTGTACAAAAATGACAATTTTTGTAAAAGTGGTCAAAAATACTCATTTGGACACCCAAATCTGAAATGCGTATATGGGATACGCATTTGGAAAATGGGTATCCTTTATTTTTTTTGAGATACTCCTTTCCCAAATGCGTATCTTATATATATATATATATATATATATATATATATATATATATATATATATATATATATATTGACAGTAATACCAAGAATTAAACACAAGGACAGTATTATAAGGTTTAGGGATTTGGCCTAAAACCTGATATCGATTGACTACATCAATTGGTTGGACTGGAATAACTGGATGAGGAACCATGATTCCTTTAAGTTTACTATCATAACTAGCTCTGCCACGAGAGCTGCTTCCTCCTCTACCCTCAGGGTTTCTTCATGGAACAATTCATGAAACCCAACAATAACCCAGTCAAGCTAGCAGCTCAATATTTCCCCCTAGGATGGCATTTTGAGCCTTTAGCCCCATATAAATCTTTGTCATATTACAAAGAAATTTTACTTCAAACAGATTCAGTAACCATTAAACCAATCTTTGATAGAAGGGATGAATCCAAGATCCTTTATCATTCTATTTATATTAAACAGATAATTTCCCAAGATAAATGGCATAGCCACCCATCTGATCTTCAGTTATTACACACTAACCCTCCTCAACATTTTTGTTATTATGATTATATTGAGGCATGAAACAATGTATTTTTATATCAAACCTTATGCAAAAGAATTTAAGGAACATTTAATTCCAACTAAAGCCGGGCCTATTCAAATGAACCACGAACAGTTAGAATATTGTAAAAAAGAAATTAATGAATTACTTAGTAAAGGATTAATAAAAAATAGTAAATCTCCCTGGTCATGTGCAGCTTTTTATGTTAATAAAAATGCTGAAAAAGAAAGAGGAGTACCAAGATTGGTAATTAATTATAAACCATTAAACAAAGTACTTGAATGGATTAGATATCCTTTACCTAATAAAAAAGATTTCATAAACAGGTTAAACCAAGCAGTTATATTCAGTAAATTTGACTTAAAAAGTGGATTCTGGCAAATATAGATCAGTAAAGAAGATAGATATAAAACTGCTTTTACTACTCTTTTTGGACATTATGAATGGAATGTAGTTCCATTTGGTCTTAAGAATGCCCCTAGTGAATTTCAGAACATCATGAATAACATATTTAACCCTTATAGTCATTTTATTATAGTTTATATTGACGATGTTCTAATTTATTCCAATTCAATAGAAGAACATTGGAAACATTTAAATTCTTTTTTCAATACAGTTAAAACTAACGGACTAGTACTCTCGCCTAGTAAATGCTCACTATTCCAAACAAAAGTAAGGTTTCTAGGACATGTTATCCAATATGGTAAAATTAAACCAATAGATAGAGCCATTGAATTTGCTAGCAAATTTCCTGATGAAATACTTGATAAAACTCAGCTTCAAAGATTCTTAAGATCCCTTAACTATATAGGAGAATTCTATAAGGATCTCAGGAAGCAGTGTAAACCATTGTTTGAACGATTACAGAGTAATCCCCCACCTTGGACTTCAGTTCATACTTCTATTATCCAAGACATTAAAAAATATGTCAAGACTCTTACTTGTCTTGGAATATCAAATCCTTCTGCATTTAAAATTGTTGAAACTGATGCCTCTGAAATTGGATTCAGAGGAATTCTCAAACAAAAGATTGATCACTCATCTAAGGAAGAAATTGTTTGTTTTTATTCAGGAGCTTGGGATAATACTCAACAAAATTACTCAACTATTAAAAAAGAAATTTTAAGTTTAGTTTTATGTATTAATAAATTCCAGCATGAACTTTTAAATCAAAAGTTTTTGGTTAGAATTGATTGTCAATCAGCAAAATATATATTAGAAAAAGACGTTCAAAACGTTGCATCAAAACAAATTTTTGCTAGATGGCAACCATTAAACCAATCTTTGATAGAAGGGATGAATCCAAGATCCTTTATCATTCTATTTATATTAAACAGATAATTTCCCAAGATAAATGGCATAGCCACCCATCTGATCTTCAGTTATTACACACTAACCCTCCTCAACATTTTTGTTATTATGATTATATTGAGGCATGGAACAATGTATTTTTATATCAAAATCAGTCATTCAGTCATTCATGGTTCATACAATTTGACCATAAATTCAAAAGTTCAATTCCATTTTGGTTCACAAGTTGGTGGAATATTTATGGTCCTTTAAGAGTCATCATCCCTGAAATACTCTGGGATCAAATAGAGTATTTTAACAAAGTCAGAACTAGTAAAAATCCTGATTATGTAGGATATGAAGTCCTTCATTTCTTTAGTAAATACAAAGTGCCTTGGATTTCAAAATGGCAATTCAAAATAACTATGCCCATACAGGACACAGTAACGACACTCAAGGCAGAAAGTCATTCAGTTTTAGTAACTCAACATGATGGATATAGTTGTGTTGCAAGAGTTCATTTTGTTAAATGGTGGGATAAATTTGATATTAACAGAATAATAAGTCAAGTCCAGAAAGAATTCCCAGTAATAAATCAAAAACCAGTTACCAAAGAAAAGGTTAAATCAGAAGAATCATCTTCTTTGGATGTTTCTACAATTAACAGGTTGTCAATTTCAGAGTTAAATGATCTATTGAAAGTCATCCGAGACCGAGTCAGCAGTCTCAAAGAAGAAAGCTCAGACAGCAATTCCTCTGAAAGAAGTCAAAGTTCTAGTCATCAATCAGTCACCAATCCATATGGCATTCTACAAGATGCACAAGACCCATATGCATAAAACCGAAATTCACTATTCATGAACAGTAAAAACTTTTTTACTATTCATCAGTCAGAATTTTTCAGCAAAACGACAAATCAGTCGACAGTCAAAGACTTCAGCAAAACGACAAAATCAGCCGTCAGTTAAAGACAAAAATACTGACTAGTTATTTTACTTTTACTTTTACTTTTACTTTTGCTTTTACTTAAGTAACATGTTTTTACTCGAATAACTTTTCACTTTTACTCCAGTAACATGTTCAGTTAATGGGAAGACTGTTCTTTTCCCTCTTTTATTGCTCTATATATATGAGCTTCAGTTGTATGTTTTAGGCAGGATGCAAACTGCTTTGTAAGTTTTATTCTCTTCTAGTTCTCTAGTATTGTTTTCTTTTTTCTTTTATATAGCAAGTAACTTCCAGTAATATAATATTTTCCGTAAAAATTGTTTCATACATAGATTCATATTGTTTCATACATAGATTCATACCGGCTTCTTGTCTGGTTTAAGTATTATTTCTTACTTGTTTAAATTGTTGAGTAAATATTGTTGTTATCATCTCATTTTCCAAAGTAAACATTCATCTCTTCCTGTGATTATTAACGAGTTATTCATATACATCTCCCCTTAATGGTATCATATATATATATATATATATATATATATATATATATATATATATTTAAAATTTCAAACACCCAAATGAGAAATGTGTATCTTATGTAAATGGAACACCCATTTTCAAAATGCGTATCCCAGTCATTATTTTTTGCCACTACTTTAAAAAATTATCATTTTTATAATTATTATTTAAAAAGTTGTTATTTTTTGCCATCACCCTGAAAATAAGCTCAGACAAACACTATGAAAAGGAGGAAACTGAAAACGTACAGGCTCCGTTTGAGATTGCGGTTGAAAACTGATGTGATGTAACAAAAAATGCGGGTGAAAAAAGTGCTGTCAAGAAAATTAGATAACTGTTTAGTATTTTTTTTATTTATGCATATTTTGAGATATAATATATAAAAATAATCTTTTGAAGAGATTTGATGATGAAACTCGTAGTTACTTATTATAAAATTTAAAAAACAATTTTTTCCAAAAATATGGGGAAACATGTTTTATCTAACAGCGGCTTTTAGGCTAAAAATGTTTTTTCAAATAGTAATTTTTGAATTTTACCAGACACTTTATTAACACTTTTTGAGCAAAAATCTGATGTACATGACAATATCAAACTGGACCATAGTTAGATTTTGGAACGGAGCTGGGCTGACTCCTTAAATTAGGAAAGATTAAGTGATTAGCTTGATTGTCTGAGGTAGGCTGCATAATGTACTCGGATGATTTTTTTATAGTTCTTTAAACTTTTAATATGAGCTTCCTCTTTATGAAGACCGCAATTTTATTTATAAAATTAGCTTAACAATCCGTACCAGAGATACTATAAAAAAAATTGACATATATTATGTGACAAATTATTTATGCACATGAATAAACTTCTATCTAAAAATAAAACGATTTAATGTACTATAACTTATCTCACAAATAATTTATAAATTAAAAAATATATATTTTTTCTAATTTACAACCTCTTTATAAAAAATTTCAAACACCATCTGAATATATTTTCAATTAAATGATCAAATTAATAGTTTAAATTAATTTCAATGACCAACCAGATAATTAACCCTTACCAAAAAGTGTAAATAAAAGAAAATCACAAGACTTTTTATCATCTTTGTGGGGACAAAAAGAAAGACACTCTTAACTCGTGAAAAGTTTATTGCAATGACCAAGAAACACACACTCACACACTAGTGAACTGTTACTTTGGTAAGCTGAAATCACCGCACACACTTGTCTGTCCTGTCCATCCCATAGATATACACACATATATATAATATCATTTTCAATCCTAATCCAGTATCTCACACCATGCAAGCACTACAATCTTCATCTCTCCGAGTATCCCCACTAGACCCACTTCGCAAAACCAATTCCGGCGCCGCCACGATCACAAATGTCCGGCCACCCCACCGGAAATCATTCATCTCCGCCGCCTCTACACCCATTTCAGCCCCAAAAAGAGAGACGGATCCGAGCAAGAGAGTGGTGATTACAGGGATGGGATTGGTGTCTGTGTTTGGGAATGATGTTGATACTTATTATGATAAGCTTCTTGCTGGTCAATCTGGGATTGCTTTGATTGATAGGTTTGATGTTTCTAAGTTTCCTACAAGATTTGGGGGTCAGATTCGTGGGTTTTCATCGGAAGGGTATATTGATGGGAAGAATGATAGGAGGCTTGATGATTGTCTTCGTTATTGCATTGTTGCTGGTAAAAAGGCTCTTGAAAATGCAGATCTTGGGGGTGATAAGCGCTTCAAGGTTTGGTTTTTATGATTGGTTTTGTGGGGTTTTGATTTTGGTTTGGTTGGTTTTGTGGAATTTGACATGCATGATTGAATTTATAGAATTTTTTGTTGGTTTGGTGATTTTTTGTTGAATTGGACATGCATGACTAAATTTATGGTTTTTTTGTGGTGTTTGATTTGGGTTTAGTGAATTTTAGCAATGTCAGGACTGAATTTGGGTTTACTGAATTGTTTGTTCGGTTTGTGCTTGACAATTTTAGTGTGTGTTGGATGTGGAGATTATTAGTAGACTCGAAGAATCGTGCATAGTAATGTTAGGACTCTTGATTTCTATGGATGTGGTCTTTAAGAGGATTGGTTTTGTCGAAGGTAGTGGCACCCTTTGTTGCTACCTTGCCTTTGTGTAATCTTTGAGTGTTTAAAAATAAAAGAACTTTTTAACAAAAAAATATTCTTTGAAAATTCATTGTTGCCCAAGTGTGTAGGATTCTGGTCTTCACTTTATAGAGTAGAGAAGATATACAAGTTTTAATTTTGTTATTTGTTCATATGTATGCGTTAATGCTTACATATTACCATTCTTACACCCTGTGTACATCTTACCCCCTGCTCGCCAAAAGTGGGATACACTGACTATGTTTGGATTGGTTATTGTGTGTGTAGAAAGACCATGCACGCATGTGTATCTTATGTTAATATGAATAGGATTTTTTGAATTTTCTTGTTAAAATATATTTGTTCATGCCTGCAAGGTAACAGTTCTGCTATAGTAATTTTGGATATGGTATTGATTCTCTAATGGCATGTCAAAAGATATAGGTCTTTTCCGTTTCATTTGCACAAAACTCCTCTTATTGGGATACGTGGTGCTCACGGAAAGCCTCGGCAGTTACTATTTTCAGTTTGTATTAGTTATTATTTGTCGTTTTATAGATAATAGTTGCTTTCGAAGTTCATTCTGTTGGATATGGATGGGACAAGAGTCTAGATATTGATCAAATCTAGTTACTCAGGTTAGTATAAGTTTTGTTGGTCAATTACAATAACTGTGGTATATGTTTAAGTAAATCACATTAAGGGTTGGTCTTTTTGTTTACATATCCCGAAATAGTAGCCCTTCGTTCATGGAATATCTGTACTAAACTTTTATTTAATTGACATCACATCCTATTGGTAGGAATATTGTCTTTACTCTCCCGACATACATTCATAATATTTTTGCTTGGCATAAAAATGTCTAGATCCTTCACTAATTTATATGTTTCAGGTTGACAAGGAGCGTGCTGGTGTACTTGTTGGAACTGGAATGGGTGGTCTTACAGTATTTTCTGACGGGGTTCAGGCTTTAATAGAAAGAGGTCACAGAAAAATTACCCCGTTCTTCATTCCGTATGCCATTACAAACATGGGGTCTGCATTGCTTGCAATCGATCTCGGCTTCATGGGACCAAATTATTCAATTTCTACTGCTTGTGCTACATCTAATTATTGTTTCTACGCTGCTGCAAATCACATCCGGCGAGGTGAGGCTGATTTGATGATTGCTGGCGGAACTGAAGCTGCTATTATACCTGTTGGACTGGGAGGATTTGTTGCATGTAGAGCACTGTCTCAGAGAAATGATGATCCAAAGACTGCTTCTAGGCCTTGGGACAAAGATAGAGATGGCTTTGTTATGGGAGAAGGAGCTGGTGTTTTGGTAAAGTTTTCTCTTAATTCCTTTTGTAGTTATGTTCAACCTTGCGTATTTCATTTGTTATTATTTATTTTAGTTTTACAAGTGCCCTCCCTTAAGTTAGAAATTCCAATTAATAGGGTATTGAAAGTAGATAGGATTTTGACTGATTGCTAAGCTGAAAAAAATTGTTTTCTAGTCATGCCGATGCTTGCACCATATGCTGAGGTAAGGTTACTCTATTCAGAGTTCCAGAAGATATGAGACGCAGATGCATACACTGTTTGTAATCCATCTGCCATACGAGATTTGGAGTCCTAAGTGTGGGTGGTCTTATTATTAACAATTTGAAAATAAGTTATAAAATGCAAGAACATAATCTGTTAACTTTTTTGTTTATGTATCTCCTTGCTTATCACTTGACTAGTTTAAATTTTGAAATTTGACAACCTGGGTATTTGCATAAAAATATCTTTCTCGCTTGCTATGTGCACATGTGGTCTTATGGTATTCGAAAGATAAGTCTTAAAAATGAAAGAAAAGAATCTGTCAACATTTTTTGCTTCGTTTGTAGTTATTACCTTGCTGATCACTTTTGTTTAAATTTTGGAAGTTTTATATATTTGATAGGTAATGGAGAGTTTAGAACATGCTATGAAACGAGGTGCACCAATCATTGCCGAGTACCTGGGAGGTGCAATTAATTGTGATGCTTATCATATGACTGATCCAAGATCTGACGGACTTGGTGTTTCTTCATGCATTCAAAGCAGTCTTCTAGATGCTGGAGTGTCACCGGAGGAGGTAAAAGCTGTCCTTTTGCAGTCCACGTTTTTGTTGTTATCGTCGTTATGTATTGGCTTATACGGTGGAATGATACACATGTGTGAATATATAGAAGGGGTGCACATTGTTTGATATGGGTGTAATAGATTTATGAATATATGCTTGCATGAATGCAAGAATTTATTTATTTTCTAAACAAATGCACACAAATATTACATCTTGGAGATGTTCTACCCCGAAGAAAAACCTATATCTTTCTTGTTGTGTAATAAATATATAGGTATAAATGTTGATGTGTGTGGAACAGCTCAATGCGGTGGATTTAAAATAAATTTCTTTAATTTATTCATTGTAGGTTAACTACATAAATGCGCATGCAACTTCCACTATAGTTGGTGACCTTGCTGAGGTGAACGCTGTCAAGAAAGTATTCAAGAACACTTCAGGGATTAAGATGAATGCAACCAAGGTGAGCCCCTCCCAACCCAACACACCTCCCAACCCAACACACACAGAGGAAGAACTTGTACACTCTAGTGCCATTTCATTCTACAAGTCATAAACCTACACTATGCTAGCACTTCCTCTCTTAATATTTGTATATTTTCTCACTTGTTTTCTATTTGCTTTAGTCTATGATTGGCCACTGTTTGGGTGCTGCTGGGGGTTTGGAGGCCATTGCTGTAATTAAAGCCATTACTACAGGGTGGTTGCATCCTACAATTAATCAATTTGTATGTGATACTCCTTGAGATTTTGTTATTTATAACTACTAGCATTAAGTATGAAACTTCTAGACTTGATCGCTTATTGGTCAATTTTAAGAGCTCATTTCTAATAAAAAAAATTGTATTAATAAGCAAGTGGGTTGCTTTCTTATCCATCTACTTCTTTTTAATGATTGTCCTTTGTCTATTGCAGAACTCTGAGCCTTCAGTGGAGTTTGACACCGTTCCTAATCAGAAACAACAACATGAAGTAAATGTCGGTAAGATTTTTTCCCCTCTTACCTTTCCTTTTGTTGTGTTGTCAAACCCTTGTACATCTTTATTAAAATTTTGACCAATCACCTGATTTAAAATTGCAACACATGCAGGCATCTCAAATTCGTTTGGATTTGGCGGACACAACTCAGTTGTGGCATTCTCTGCATTCAAGCCATGAATTAGAACATCCTTCCTTGTATGTGGCATATCAATCGATTCTTATCCTTAGTTTTGTCAATTTCTTATGGAGGCTGCAGAAATAGTTATCTTTTTTCGAACCTTTTTTTTTCCGAGTCAACTCCTGCTCTTCTCTCCATTCTTAAACGAGGCTGAATAGGAATGAAAAAGCAATCCGTTTTTCAATTATCTAATGATGGTTGGAACTTGTAATCTTTTTTCCCGTAAATAGAATGTGCCCTTTATATGGTATGCTTATTTTCTCTGGTTCTGGTGATCTTCCTGGTGAGAAAATGTTAGTATCACCACATTGAAAACCAGCAACCAAAAATACCACAACATAGAAGAGAGTTAAAATCCAAAATAATACATGAAAATGTGTTATTTGAATTTTTTATTCTCAATTAAATATAATAATAAATAAATATATTTTTTTTGCCAAAAATCATCAACTTTAATAATTTAAATACTAATTTCTCTAAAAACGAGAGATGTACATGAATTGGGCTGCCCTTCGTGGTATGTAAAGTAGCAAGTGATATGGTGCCGTCTACACACGAAGATGATAACAAAATTAATTAACCCAAAATAATTGTTTTATCAAAATTTATCCTTAAAAAAACAACAATATTTGGAGGACAACGAGGTTAAATTATAATCGACTTACTTTGGCCAAAAAATATAATGAAAAGTGTAACTTGTTCGCATATATAGTACCCATCTGCTAAACTTGACAATTAATTAATTTAAATATAAGGTCGATTAGAAAATACTAAGAATCACGTATTTATTAGTAAAATATTATATATTTTTGTATTTAGATTTTAAATAAAACATATTAAGAGTCGTACCACATATTATTTTTAAATTATTAAGGTTCATTATTGATATTCGTAAGGTGGTATGTATTTGATATCAGAAATCCTATTATGGTGGTATGTGAATTGAACTTCATTATTGATATTGTGTTTTGTTTAATTCTGAAATAAAATTATTTAATTTAAAATATTATTCAATTATTAACTAAATTAATTTATTATTTTATTCAAAATATATAATATAATTTATTATTATTAGTAATGTTTTGTTGTATATATTATTGTTTTTTAATTATTAATAATGTTAATTATCAATAATAAAATGATAATATTAAAATTGATACACATGATCCTCATACCACCTCCCTAGATATTATAAACCCATAACCTTTGAATTTGAGACAAGGGAGTGAAATTTTAAAAAAATTAAACAAATACTAGGCATACCTTTCATCTATTTTAAAATAGGGGCTTTTTTGAGAAATATCAATATACTCCCTTTGTTTTTTTATTTGTCATTTTAACTTTTGACACACATATTAAGGTGTTGTGACTGTATAGTAAAAATTGTTATTTTTAATTATTTTTTTATAAATTAAAATTTTGATTACATATTTTTATTCAGAAATAAAAATTTTAAAAATAATAATTTTAATTATGCAATCAAAACTCTTAAAAGTGTTTGTTAGAAAATCAAACGTCAAATAAAAAAAACGGTGAGAATGCCATTTTAGAGTCATACCTCGTTGGAGAAACTCCCGAACCAAACCACCTTCTAGAGTTATTTCAGCTTGACATCTAAGTAGGAGTAAGTACTTTTTTTAACAGTACATCTTGGGTTGTAATAATTATTGCATGTTTAATTATACACTGTACAAGAATCGTCTTATTAAACTAAAACTAGATTAACAGGAGTACTGTCGCTTGGATCTAGATGGCGCCTCGAAATAAATTTTGGCTGGAAATGTAATGATACCGAAGATAATACTCGTATAATATAGAACGGACAATATGAAAAGGTGAATTTTTATGATGGGTATATAAGCCTTTGAACAAAATTTAGTGTTTTTAAAATCTAAATTATATCATTAGACAATGATCGAAACAAAGGGCCTGTTGGGGGAGGTTGTAATAATAATGTTCCCATGAGAATACATGTCAGGATCCTATGTCGAATGCAATGACCAAGGCGTTGACTTTCTCGAAGTTGAGATAGCATGCAGTTTATCTGAAATTTTACAAAAAGCTCCGGTCAAGGATGATGTAGAAGGCTTTGGTCACCTCTTTCCACCTAGCTCAATATGGAAAAAAATATTGCATTCTCCTTTAGTGGCTGTTCAGCTAAACCATTTCTCTTGCGGAGCAATAGCTATTGCAGTGTGTCTTGCACACTGGATTGCTGATGGTAGCACTTTATTATCATTCTTAAGTTACTGGGCAAGCTTATCACGCAACCCCTGTGATCAAGAAAAATTAGTACATCTTGCCCCCTGTTTCTTCCAGGGCCTGCTACCCCATTCATATGATGATGATCTCGTTGCAACTGAAGTTTTGCTACCTGAAAAGAACTGGATCACTACGGAGATAGTGTTTCACAACTCAAAAATTACAGAACTGAAGGCTGATCAGGAAAAGCAAGACAAATTACATGCTGTAATAACTGATCAAAATTACACACGAAATGAGCTTGTGACTGCACTCCTTTACAGATGTGCTGTAGCTGCAGCAGCTACATAAAATGCTGGGGTCTGTCCTAAATCTGTATTGTTTCAGGTTGTTAACATGCGGCCTGCCTCTCTTCGATCTGCCACTGCCTAAAACAAGTGTTGGGAATCTGGTCAGTTCTAATCACATTTCAGCAAGTAGGATGAGTGAGACAGAGTTACATTCACTAGTCTGCCAAATGAGAAAAGGGAAGAAGCAGCTTACAGGAGTAAAGAGTTTGGTCCGAAAAGAAACCATGCCACTATTTGACAAGGATGCAAAAAATGATTACAAGTTATATGTTGTGACCAGCATTTGTAATTCCCCATTATATGATGAATTGGATTTTGGTTGGGGAAGGCCGGTTAATGCCACCATTGTAGATGCGCCGTTTGTTAATTTATTTTTGATGATGGATACTCCAAATGGATGGTATAAAAGCTACTGTAGGTCTCGTAGAAGAAGACATGAAAAATTTCCGAGCTGACAAAGAACTGCTTACTTATGCTTCTTCCTTGTTAGAGTTAAAACTAAACTACTGCATAATATAGCAACACAAACTAATAGTTTTCTTGAAACACAAACATAATCTACTGATGGAAATTTCATTTTTCCTTTGTAACACCTCTAAACCAAGGAAGAAAGACATTAGTCCCAAGTCTGTCATCTCAAACTCCTTCTGCATCTCAGCTTTGAATTCTTTTATGAGTTCTTCATTATTCCCTGTGACTAGTAAATCATCAACATAGTGTGTCACCTATTATTTTTACATACAAGGTTGATTCACTTAGATTTTTGACAAAACCTAATTAATTTGAGGAGATAATTATTTATACGATTGTACCAGGCCTTTGGTGCCTGTTTAAGGCCATACAAAGCTTTTATCAACCTGTAAACCTTTTTCTCCTGACCTTGCACAAAGAATCCTTCTAGTTGTTCAATATAAATTTCTTCATCCAAAAACCCGTTTAAGAATGCAGATTTCACATCTAGTTGAAACACTTTCCAACCCTTTTGAACTGCAACAGCAAGCAACAAATGAATCACATCCAGCCTCGCCACATGAGTAAATGTTTCTAGTCCACACCATATATTTATGCATAACCTTTCCCAACAAACCTTTCTTTATACTTGTTTATTGATCCATCAGCGTTAAGCTTAGTCTTGAACACCCATTTGACTCCGATAACATTTTTGTTTTGAGATCTTTCAACGAGCTGCCAGGTGTGATTTTTTTCAATCATTCGCAACTCCTCTTTCATAGCACTTATCCACCTTTCATCATGCATTGCCTCGTCAACATTTGCTGGTTCCAGCAGTGCAATATTGCACTGTTCATAGATGTCAGCAAGCAGCCTTGTACCTCTAATTGGATAATCATCAATATTGTTTTCATTCAATTGAAAACCATGAGAAAGCTGATCACTTTCACCAACATTCCAATCACATTGCTCATCCTCCATAGAAACAACATCTCTACTGATGATAATTTTACCAGTGTGCGGTTGATATATTCTATAGGCTTTACTAGGATCACTATAGCCTATAAATATTCCAATCTCGGATTTATTATCCAATTTATCTCTTCGAACTGAAGGAATGTGAGAAAAACATAGACAACCAAATATTTTTAAATCACAAAATGAAGACTTCTTACCGTACCATGACTCGCATGGAGTTTCATTTTCTAGTGCTTTGGTTGGCAATATATTCAATAAGTAAATGGCAGTATTTGCAGCTTTTGCCCAAAATATTTTAGGCAAATTTTTCTCATGTAAAAAATAACGAGCCATTTCACCAATGGTTCGATTTTTTCTCTCACTAACTCCATTTTGTTGCGGAGTATAAGGCGCGGTGAGTTGATGTTCGATTCATGCCTCCTCACAAAACTTGTTAAACTTGTTTGATGTGTATTCCGTGTCATTATCAGACCTTAACATCATCATAGTGCATCGACTTTGATTTTCAACCCATATTTTAAATCTCCAAAATACACCAGCCACTTCAGATTTGAATCTGAGAAAATATATCCAAGTCATTCAAGTTTTATCATCAATAAATGTAATATAATACTTACGGCCTATAAGAGATGGTGTATTAAATGGTCCTCCAAGATCTGTAGGCACAAGTTGAAGCCTCTCTGTGGCCCTCTAAGACTTTTTCGGAAAAGGTAACCTTGTTTGCTTGCCAAATTGACAAGTTTTGCAGTTTGAGATTCTTTCACTTAGCAGATCCATGTCTTTAACCATCTCTAAATTTTGCATTCTAAGTATTGCAGAATGATGACAATGCCCTAGCCTCTTATGCCAAAGATCAGTGGTCTTCATAGAAGCTTGACGATAAGCATTAACTTATACCTTGTTCTATACCCTTTGTCTAGCAGTTGTTGAATGATTTCTCTTTGCAAATCTAACTTATACTCTTCAAATGGTTGGATTGTTGGGAAAAAGTGTCATTGCTGGCCTGTCTGCATCTTTGGTGTATTGAGTTATTGCAAAATCGTATGAAAATAGATAAAGATAAATTAAATCACAGAAACAGTACATAATATATGGCACTTCTTCACAAAGAATTGAAAAGTAAGTAGTATCCCCTCTTTTATGATATCATGGTCACTCCAAAAATTACTAAGGTCTCTTGTAACAGACATGATACCAGTGTTAATTTCATCATCGAGATTCGAGAGAATCCATTGGAGTGGATTGTACTCCCTTTATGGTCTCTCTAGGAGTTTTCAACTAGTTAATATTTTAAAAGTCTTGTAAAGTATCACATACTTGGCATGATTCTATTTAATATATTTATCAAAATGAAAATAATTTACATAATTTGTATAGCATATATAAATTTAGTTCAGTAGGTATGCAAGTAGCTTTCAAAAAAGTAGGTAGCGGGTAGGTATACAAAGTGGACTTGAATAATTATGAGAGCAATTCCAAGTAAACACGGATTAAGTACTCAGATTGGTGGTCTTTTTTTGGATACATGCTTAACGAAATCGATGAGAACAAATAGCGTTTATTGTCAAACTCATCACGGTCTTAACGAGCGATCGATGGGTATGCAGAATAATATCTGCAGCCGGCCTGCAGTGCAGGCAGCCTGCACAGCTGATAGAACTATTCCACGTTTGATTATTTATTATTCGTGTATTTGAGCATTCGTCCTGAGTTCGATTTTCACTCATGGAAGAACTATTAGAATGTGTATTAGTGTAGTAGTGTACTGATATAAGCTTGGTAAAAATAAAAAATTATTCACGCATTTAAGTTGCATTGTGAAGTTGGTTTTATTCATCTCTATATTTCATTTTGCAACTTGTAACAAGATACAATATGACAATTAGAGGACTATTCTTTCGGGCTTCATTAATATTCAGAAGACAATTTCATGTCATCTCGAAGTCAAAAACCAACATTAAACCTGATTCTCCCACACCCCTCAAGCTCAAACAATACAAGCTTCCTTTCCATGATCGCATGAGCCCAAATTTTTATATTCCATTTGTATTCTTCTATCCCAATCCACAACAATCAGATCGTAAGACCCCAATAGCAAATCTACTCAAAGACACTTTGTCCAAGACACTTTCCAAGTACTACCTGTTTGCTGGAAGGCTAGGTTCTTCTGGATCCTACGTCGAATGCAATGACCAAGGTGCTGACTTTCTTGAAGCCCGGATAGCATGCAATTTATCTGAAGTTTTACAAAAAGCTCCGGTCAAGGATGAAGAAGAAGGCTTTGGTGATCTCTTTCAACCTTGCACAATATGGGACAGAGTATCGAGTTCTCCTTTATTAATTGTTCAGCTAAACCATTTTTCTTGTGGAGGAATAGCTATATCAGTGTGTCTTGCACACCGAATTGCTGATGCTAGCACTTTATTATCATTCCTAAGTTACTGGGCAACCTTATCACGCGACCCCAGTGATCAAGAAAAGCTACTATATCTTGGTCCTTGTTTTGTGCAGGGGCTGCTACCCCATTCATATGATGATGATTTAGTTGCAACTGAAGTTTTACTTCCCGAAAAATACTGGATCACTAAGGAGATAGTGTTTTATAACTCAAAGATTGCAGAACTGAAGGCAGACCAGGAAAAACAAGACAAATTATGTGGTGTAGTAGCAGATCAAAAGTATACACGGAATGAGCTTGTGACTGCTCTCCTCTACAGATGTGCTGTAGCTGCTGCAGCTACATCAAACTCTGGGGCCTGTCCTAAGTCTGTATTGTTTCAGGTTATAAACATGCGGCCTCTCATTGATCCGCCAATGCCTAAACACAGTGTTGGCAATCTAGCTACTTATAATCACATCTTAGCAAGTACCATGAGTGAGACAAAGTTACATTCATTGGTGGGCCAAATCAGAAAAGGGAAATTGCAGCTTACAGGATTGAAGAGTTTGGTCCGAAAAGAATTCATGGCATTATTCGACAAGCATGGAAAAAATGATTACAAGCTTTATGTTATAAGCAGCATTTGTAATTTCCCAGTATATGAGGAGTTGGATTTTGGTTGGGGAAAGCCGGTTAGTGCCACTGTTGTCGATGCGCCCTTTGTCAATGTCTTAACAATGATGGATACTCCAAATAGGGATGGGATAAAGGTCACTGTAGGTCTCGTAGAGGAAGACATGAAAAATTTTCAAGCTGACAGAGAGTTGCTTACTTATGCTTCTTTCTGTTAAGAGGCTCTATTCCTAAAATAACTCTATACATCAATTGTCCTGATGTGACTTTGTCTGAATTGAGATTCTTCGAACTTTCACAAATTAAACTAAACAATTGCTAACCAGTTGTCGCGTTTATGAAATTTGCAGTTTACTGTTTTTACGTGATTAAAACCTTAATAGTTTTTACACTGTGGTGGAGTTTGTAACTCAACACAAGTCAGTTCTAAGTCTTATGTATTTGATTTGAATGAAGCCTTGGGATAAAAAAGCACTTGAAATAACTTATATGCCACTCACCGAATATGCAATGTGATTGCCTCCCAGCATAAAATGAAATACTAAACGAGAGAAGTGTTTGCTAGGTCTGAAAACACCAGTTAATAAGTTAATATAAGAGATTTTAATGTTAGCAAGAATAAATTTATGGCTAGAATATGTATATACATACATGAAAAGGGAGGGAAAAACCAAGGCTGTAAAGTGAAAAGAAAATAAAACAAGATAGATAGATGTAAATATTAGTGTTTACGCAGAGTAGCACCTCAACGTGCTATTTGATCCAGCACACAGAAAATGAGCGAAAATCTGCATTTTGGACAATAGTAAAGCCAGAGTTTGTGATAAACTTGTGGAAGAGAAAATGAGGAAGACGAGGCTGTTCTTCTTGAAACTGGAATTGGAAAGAGGTGGGAGCATCAGCACCACTCGTGTGCATCTAAGATAGACATGTACGTGTTGCATATATAAGACAACTTGTGACTATTATTCTCTACTCTGCAAGCATCGCATTTATATGACGGACGCTGGACAAAGATAAATTGGTGTTGAGTGTGAGCTGGAAGGTAAAATTTGTGATCCTCTAAAGACTGAACCTGGAACCTGGAACATAGTACATCTGATGCAAAAATAGAATTTAGGATCCGAACTGAGATAGGTGACCCATTTCCAGTGTGCCACAGATGTTACAATGGCAGAAATGGGGTTCAAAGGAGAAATCTGTTATATTTTGCTATTGTTCCAGGGGGAGTTGTGCTAAAGTCAAGAAACTCGTTTTGGGTGGTTGGGTTTTCAATATACGTGGGTAATTTTGCACAGCTGTTGTGAAGTAAGAATTTAACACATTATTGATCTACACCACTAGTATAAATCTGTGTGCTACCAATCATGATGCTGCAACTATGAACAAATGATTTACACAAGACAAACTATTCATTAGACAATTCAAAACTGGATTACTTTTTATGCCTGGTCTGCCTCATTGTTCAAGAAAACAGAGAGAACGACAACAGTTGACTCGAAAAAAGATACAATAGGATACATACGTCTGCAGCCTCCCAAGAAATGATATGACTAAGGATGAGAACCAATTGCTATGGCTACATAAAATGAAAAATGTGCTAATTTACGGCTTGAATGCAGAAAATGCCACAACTGAATTGTGTCCGCCAAATCCGAACGAATTTGAGATGCCTGTGAATGTCACAGTTTTGAATCAGGCGAAACTCGTATGCTTTGACATATAGCAAATATAGATGTGACAGAAAGGGAAACTAGTGGCACAAAAGACTTACCAACATTTACTTCATGTTGTTGTTTCTGGTTTGGTACGGTGTCAAACTCTACTGAAGGCTCAGAGTTCTGCAAGACAAAGGACCATCATGATAAATAAATAAATAACAAAGCCAGCCATTTGCATATTAATACAGAAATATTTAGCAGAAATGAGCTTATAAAATTGTAGAACTGACCAACATCAAACCAAGACTAAATAATGTTTAAGACTTCAAGCTAGCAGTAATATAAATAGCAAATTTTGAGTCAGAAGTATCACATACAAATTGATTAATTGAAGGATGCAACCACCCAGTAGTAATGGCTTTAATTACAGCGATGGCCTCCAAACCCCCAGCAGCCCCCAAACAGTGGCCTATCATAGACTGAAGCAAATAGAAAGTAGGTGAGAAAATCTACAAATACTAAAAGAGAACATGCTAGTATAGCATATTTGCTACACTTGAATGAAATGCCAAAAAGAATACGCATGTGGGTTGGTTGGGAGATAGAGTTCACCTTGGTTGCATTCATTTTAATCCCTGATGTGTCCTTGAATACTTTCTTAACAGCATTTACCTCAGCAAGGTCACCAACGATTGTGGAAGTTGCATGTGCATTTATGTAGTTAACCTGTAATAATAATAGCGAATTTCAGTGAGTTAATTAACGGGCGGCAAAAAAAATGTCAATTCCATTCCTTGTAACAACATATCTAGGAGGTGTTGTAAGAAAGTGAAGGAACAGAACCAATCTACTTATTAAAAACAAGTAAGGTCATTTAGTAATAAGTTGAAGAAATTCAATATAAATCCACAAAAGTGAGCTGCTGCACAAGCTTCAACATTAAAATCTAATTTTCATAAACTAGCAGACATGTAAGCATGACTGATGAGGTCCTCTAGCAGTTCAACATATCAGAGACGTAACATTTGTGCGTATAAATTTAGAGAGGAAGAATTGAGAGAAATGCAAACACTTAACATTAATACACAATGGAATTTTCCATCAGACTTTGTAATTTTATACTTGCATTTAATTTGACATTTGTATTAGGATGCAGTATCAGAAAATACATAATGACGACAATAACAAAAACGCCGACTGCAAAAGGACGGCAATTACCTCCTCCTGCGAAACTCCAGCATCACGAAGACAGCTTTGAATGCATGATGAAACACCAAGGCCATCAGATCTTGGATCAGTCATATGATAAGCATCACAATTAACTGCACCTCCCAGATACTCGGCAATTATTGGTGCACCTCGTTTCATTGCGTGTTCCAAACTCTCCATTACCTACCAAAAAATTCAAATTTCAGATTTTGATCCAAGCTAAATACAATTTTATTTAGTGAAACACAGCAATACTTAAACCTTAATTAACATGTACCACTCAAAACAAGGTCTCATAGGGTTAGAAATATGCCCTCTCCTCCTAGGACTAAGTAGGCTATTTCTGTTAGAACCCCCAGGAAAATATTTACTTATTTATTTTGTGAATTTTTTTAAAGATTTTTGTATAGCATTGAGATGCTACAAAAAGGTGTGAAGAAGGCAATAATATCATGTGATGGTAAGAAGATGATCTAATTACGCAAAAAGTGTGCAATAAAACATTTAAAAAAACATGAAAGCTGCATAACAATTAACAACAGCATAAAAGACAACATACTAAAAAAACATAGAAGCCGCATAACAACATAAAAGACAACATACCAACACGCCAGCTCCCTCGCCCATAACAAAACCATCTCTATCTTTGTCCCATGGCCTAGAAGCAGTCTTTGGATCATCGTTTCTCTGAGACAATGCTCTACATGCAACAAATCCTCCCAGCCCAATAGGTATAATAGCAGCTTCAGTTCCACCGGCAATCATCAAATCAGCCTCACCTCGCCGGATGTGATTGGCAGCAGCATAGAAACAATAATTAGATGTAGCACAAGCTGTAGAAATCGAATAATTAGGTCCCATGAAGCCAAGATCAATGGCAAGCAATGCAGACCCCATGTTTGTTATGGCATACGGAATGAAAAAGGGGGTGATTTTTCTGTGACCCCTTTCTATCAAAGCCTGAACCCCGTCAGAAAATACAGTAAGACCACCCATCCCTGTTCCAACAAGTACGCCAGCACGCTCCTTATCAACCTGCAAGACCAGATAAACATTTAAACTTATAAAGACTTTGCAAAATAAATTTGGAAGCAAGAATAATATAAATGAAGGCATGGCAGAGGGGACACATTATTCTTATTAAAGTAAAGTATGTGAATTGTACTAAAATGATTAAATGGATATACCACGAATGAAAGATCACACTATTATTTAAGGAAACAAAAATAAAAAATATATTATATATACAAGGCCACAAGGGGAATGATGGAAAGTTCGACATTTCCTAAGTTCTTATTTATAATCAAACAAATATATTCTGACTTTACAGTCATTGTGTTTGACCAACAATACTTATGTAGTTATATTTTATACGTTCGTTACTTGCCAAACTTGAATCAAAACTTTTGTCTCCATCAGTATCCGACAATATGAACTTCTACAGACACACAAATACGTACAAAAGACATATAATAACACATGCAAGAATAACCTTCCGTAAGCACCAAGTATTCCAAAAGGGGAGTTTTGTCAAAGTGGAAAACAAAAGTTATATCTTTTAACATGACCGTTGGCTGTGAAATGATAGGATTTCAAAATTGAATGAAAATGGAAAGGTGCCTTGATCGCATACAAGATAATACATAAGAAGAACATTATAAACATCGTATTCACAATTGCATTTGCATATAATACAATTAGACAACTCTCATACAAATATACACACATATGACCATATAACACAGCTTAAACTTGTATATATGCATACTCTACTGAAATTCGATAAACTAAACACATAACCTCAACAAACAAGCCAATGAATCATTTCAGGTCATATTTAGGTTTCAAAAGCTGTGCCATATCATGTGAAACATTGTCACCCCTACTATGGTGAAAACCAGGCTCTAACACACTAACCAACAATGAATCATCACTAAACCAACTACAATTTCATCAACAATTAAAACAAATCAAACCAACAAAAAGGTTCATAAATTCAATGAATTCAACAAAACCAAGTAAAACAAAATCAAAAACCCACAAAAGCAATCATAAAAAGCAAACCTTGAAGACCACATCCACAGAAATCAAGAGTCCTAACATTATTATGCACGATTCTTCGACTCTAAAACCGAAAAAACAATTCAGTAAACCCAAATTCAGTCCTAACATTGCTACAATTCACCAAACCCAAATCAAATACCACAAAACAAAACCATAAATTAGTCATGCACATCCAATTCAACAAAAAATCACTAATCCAACTACAATCAAATCAAACCAACAAAAAAGTCCATACATTCAATCATGCATGTCAAATTCAACAAAACCAATCATAAAAACCAAACCTTGAAGCGCTTATCACCCCCGAGATCTGCATTTTCAAGAGCCTTTTTACCAGCAACAATGCAATAACGAAGACAATCATCAAGTCTCCTATCATTCTTCCCATCAATATACCCTTCTGATGAAAACCCCCGAATCTGACCCCCAAATCTTGTAGGAAACTTCGAAGCATCAAATCTATCAATCAAAGAAATCCCAGATTCACCAGCAAGAAGCTTATCATAATAAGTATCAACATCATTCCCAAACACAGACACCAATCCCATCCCTGTAATCACCACTCTCTTGCTCGGATCCGTCTCTCTTTTTGGGGCTGAAATGGGTGTAGAGGCGGCGGAGATGAATGATTTCCGGTGGGGTGGCCGGACATTTGTGATTTTGGCGGCGCCGGAATTGGTTTTGCGAAGTGGGTCTAGTGGGGATACGCGGAGAGGTGAAGATTGAAGAGCTTGCATGGTATATAAATTGATTTGGGATTGAGAATGAAAGTGTGTGTATTGTAAGTATCGAAAAACAAGTAGGGGAAGTGTGAATTGTAGTAGTACAAGTAAGATCTAATGTACCGTACAGGATACTGCACTCATACGACGGATTTACCAAAGTTATGTTTTCAATCTAAATTAATTATTTATTAAATTTTTATGCATATAAAATTTAATTTTTATTCAGAAAAAAAAATTAAAAATAAGTTATGTAACTATACTTTATATGCCCCTTAAAATGTGTCTCGGACCTTCTCTCCGAAACGTTAACAATTGGGTGGGACTGAGAGAGTATATAGCACTCTTTCCGTCCCTTCCGATTGTTTATATTTGAATTGGGCACGGAAATTAAAAAAATGGTATAAAGTAGTATGAAAAAGAAGGAAAAGTGGATGAAAAAGAAATAAAAGTGGGTAAAGTTGTGGGGTTAATTGATATTTAATTGATAGATTTGAAAGGTGGAAGGAAAGTAGTGGGTGAGAGTAAATTTTATAATATACTGTAAAAATTTACTATTTTTAGTATGTAAATAATTGAGTGGTACATCCATAAATAAAAATTGTAAACAATTGAAAGTGACAGAGGGAGTAATATTTAGATGAAAATTTTTTAGCATGAAAATCGTAAAATAAGATTTACTTAATTTCTTAAAATCATAATAAAAATTGTAAAAAACTAATACAAAATCATAATTTTTTTGTAAAAATATAATAAAAAATGTATTTAAGAATTTTTTTCTATTAAGATTCTGTAAAAGTTAACAAATATTTTCATGTTAAAAAACTTAACTCAAATGTTACCATATAAATATATTAAAAAGATAATTTTATAATTATTGTTTTCAAATTTTAATATATAAGTATTCATTTAAAAAATTACTAAATTATTTTTTATCTACCTGAAAATATACATAAAAATAGGGAAAAACATATAATTTAAACTTTGGCGGCGCCGGAATTGGTTTTGCGAAGTGGGTCTAGTGGGGATACGCGGAGAGGTGAAGATTGAAGAGCTTGCATGGTATATAAATTGATTTGGGATTGAGAATGAAAGTGTGTGTATTGTAAGTATCGAAAAACAAGTAGGGGAAGTGTGAATTGTAGTAGTACAAGTAAGATCTAATGTACCGTACAGGATACTGCACTCATACGACGGATTTACCAAAGTTATGTTTTCAATCTAAATTAATTATTTATTAAATTTTTATGCATATAAAATTTAATTTTTATTCAGAAAAAAAAATTAAAAATAAGTTATGTAACTATACTTTATATGCCCCTTAAAATGTGTCTCGGACCTTCTCTCCGAAACGTTAACAATTGGGTGGGACTGAGAGAGTATATAGCACTCTTTCCGTCCCTTCCGATTGTTTATATTTGAATTGGGCACGGAAATTAAAAAAATGGTATAAAGTAGTATGAAAAAGAAGGAAAAGTGGATGAAAAAGAAATAAAAGTGGGTAAAGTTGTGGGGTTAATTGATATTTAATTGATAGATTTGAAAGGTGGAAGGAAAGTAGTGGGTGAGAGTAAATTTTATAATATACTGTAAAAATTTACTATTTTTAGTATGTAAATAATTGAGTGGTACATCCATAAATAAAAATTGTAAACAATTGAAAGTGACAGAGGGAGTAATATTTAGATGAAAATTTTTTAGCATGAAAATCGTAAAATAAGATTTACTTAATTTCTTAAAATCATAATAAAAATTGTAAAAAACTAATACAAAATCATAATTTTTTTGTAAAAATATAATAAAAAATGTATTTAAGAATTTTTTTCTATTAAGATTCTGTAAAAGTTAACAAATATTTTCATGTTAAAAAACTTAACTCAAATGTTACCATATAAATATATTAAAAAGATAATTTTATAATTATTGTTTTCAAATTTTAATATATAAGTATTCATTTAAAAAATTACTAAATTATTTTTTATCTACCTGAAAATATACATAAAAAATAGGGAAAAACATATAATTTAAACTTTTATGTTAAAAAACTTACACTCAAATCTATCAATTAAATATTAATCGACCTCACCACTTTACCAACTTTTCTTTCTGTTTCATACACTTTTTCTTCTATTTCATATTATTTTATACAATTTTCTTAACATCTTTGTTCAAAACAATTGCAAGGGACGGAGGGAGTACTATTTAATGAGTTTGATTTGATTTCTTTTTTTATTAAATACAATTTTGAATATAAAATTATGTTTGATTAGGGTGAGTCCGCATAAGTTTCGCGTCTATTCGATTTGAGTTTGCCTCGTTTCGATTTAAATTTGGCTCAAAATCAATTGACTCGACTCGAATAAAATATAAATATTTTAAATTCTTTTATATATAATTCAAATATCTTAATAAAACTTAAATTTAATGTATTATTATATGTGTTTATAACTTTTCATTAGCATAATTTTTAAATTTATATATAATTTTAATTTTAATGTCACAAATAATATGATTTTTAATTTTTGATCTTGATTAAAGATTGAATATAATATTTATATACCATAAAATTTGAAAATGAGTATATACAAATTCAAACATTTTGTAAATTGATGTGGAAATTGAAAATTATTGAAATTAAAATAATAAACTAATAATGATAACTAACGAAAGAAAATTATACTTCTTCATAGTTAGAGCTAATTAAATAAGTTGAATCAATTCTCATCTCGAAATTTTCAAATGTAATTTAATTGTGAAATTATAAGTAATGTGATTTATATTTTATAAATTGGGTTTAGTTGAGTAAAAAAAATATAAATTATTAGTATACAACACGACTCGACTCGAATTTGACTTGGCCTCGACTTTGCGAATAAATTCGTATTCGACTCGTTTGAACATCACTTCCCTTTAAATTAGAAAACTTGTCTCGATTCAATTCATGTTATAAAAAAATTTAAACTTGATCAGGTTCAGCTCTATTTGTTTATCACCCTAGTGCTAAGACCATCTTCAACCTAACTCTAAATTTACACTTTTACATCATTTTGGTGTAAAATTCTTCTGCAAACAAACTCTAAAAGTTACATTATTTTGGTGCAACACCAAAAATTATACCAAATTTGGTGTCACACCAAAATTTGGTATAACTTTTAGAGTTTTTCTAAATCCCAACATTACACTTTCATTCATTTAACTAGAGCAAATTTATTTCTTCTATGTACCAACAACTTTATTGTTTTTGTCTTCTAGTTATAAAATAATTTTTATAGTACAACAAAGATTCTATTTGGTGTAAATTTTAGTGTAAATGAGTTGGAGAGAATTTTAAAAATAGTGTAATTTCTACACTATTTTGGTATAAAAATCACACCAAAATAATGTAATGGGTTGAAAATGCTCTAAGTGTATATTTCAAATAAATAATGTAAAATATATCCTCTAAATTTAAGTATTTAAAAAACTGCAAATTGTACGGTACAGTATTTTTATTTTGGACTTTTTGGGTCGGGTTTTTTCAGACTTTTTCAGATCAAATCGAATCAGAATATTTTTGGAGCAAGATGTTTTATGTATCTATAGGCCAGACTTGACATAAATGGCACCCTAAAAGTGAATGTTGAAGAATTTGGTGCTCAGATGCCTAATGGTAATGTTAATGGAATGGGCGTGGTGGTGCGAATAGAGGAAAATGGAGTAGCAGCTAGGCGAATAGAGGAAAATACCCAAGTGAATGTTGAAGACTTTGGTGCTCCCATTCGTTTCCATGTTAAACCTGAACATTGTTCATGATAGAGGAAAATGCATGATTGCATGAATAGCTAGGCTTTAATTCAGATGCAAGTACATACTCTGCTTTCTGCTTCCAAGGAAATTATGTAAGCTATGATAACATTCTTTAATCCTGGAAATGGAGTAAAGTAAAAGCAACATATAATCAATGAAAACTTTAGTTTAAACTGAAATACATAACACAGAATTTGAACATGGACAGGATGACAGTAAATAATATAATCATTATAAATGCATCCTTATCATCGACAACAGCAAAACAAGATGGTGAATAACAAATGAAGGAACAACGGTGAAATGCCAATCGAATTTAAAACATATAAGCAAAAATAGAGGCCACGGCTGAGAGCATGAGGGGAATGAAAAGTGTGGCCGTGTCACTTGTTGGTCCAGGTGCAGGTCCATCTGTTTCGCTCATGATTCCGAAAGCACTTGATGCAGGTCCTGGTGCTGCTGCAGGTTGTGCTGTTGTAGCTCCGAAACTAGCAATGACAGTAAGGACCATAATGACTACGGTAAGAGCATTTGCAAGCTTCGAACTCTCCATGTTCACTAATGAGTCCTGTGACAAGCTTGAGAATATAGTAGGAGGAAAAGGAGGAATAAATGGTTCCCTTAGATCTTTGCATTATTACTGGTTTTATAGGAAAATTTGTTCGAGACAAATCAACATCTGCCAACTGTAAGGAATACATGATTGGAATTAATCAACTGTAACAAGTGTGGGTGCCAATAAAATCATGCATGTGAAGCTCGTCATATTAGAAATTGTGGTTTGTTGAAAGGTTTTTGTCACTTTATTATCGATCTGTTGCCATTTGATTTCACATTTTCACATAGGAATTCAAAGGATGCAAAAGATATTGTATTTTAGTAAAGCTTAGGGGGCGATTGTAGACTATCGGATGTGTTGATCAATCCCCCCATTCGGTACATTATTTGATCTAAAATAGATCCTACTGTCTTCTGGATTCTAGCACGAGCCGCACAACCCACCCCCTCCCAAACATTTGGTATATCAGTGGCGGAACTAGTGAGGGGCAACCAAAACTCAATCGCTTGCTGGTTTTAGAAAATTAGTGGGAAAAAATTACTTATCCAGGCTCAGGTGGTGATCAGTAGAAATTTCTAGTGCAGCCCGTCTTGAAATATCAGTAAATTATATTAATAGATATTTCACCCCAAGTCTTTCATAGCTTTGGCTTCTTTCGACTACCTCCTCTGATCCCTTTCATTTCTAAATGTATCCCATAAATTTCAGAATCCTACTCTCTCAGTTGGGTGCTAGCAATTGTTTTATCTCAATTCTAAAAAACAATCGTACAGTATCAAGTTCATTAACAAGCATTCTGTATTATTCACCTGTAAGATCGATAATCTGACCATGAGCATCTCATCTTTTTCGCGAGCCATATTAGATAATCCAAATCTTTTTAAAAAAAAAATCTCCTTCAAAGAAATAAATTACATGATGAAGTAGACATGAAAACACTGATGATCAACTGTTAAATAACATGATTCCGGTAAACAAGGGCGGAGCAGGAATATTTTCTTACTTGGGCTACTAAAAATGTACCAAGTAAATGAGATCAAACTTCAAAGAGTCGAGAAACAATTTGATCGATACCTGGGTTAGTTTAAAAAAAGAAACGGAATTGGGCTAAACATTATTTGGGTTAGTTTAGATTTACCGGAACCGGACTATAAAAAAAATTGAAATAAAAATATTTTAGCTTGGGCTAGAGCCCACCACAGCCTTTGTTGTGGCTCCGCCCTTGCCGATAAATCCGTTTTCTACGTCTTAAAGATTTAGAAAAATCTCATAACTTAACATATAGCTCAGAGCTAGTAACTTAGCACGATAATTAGGTTAGGGTTCTTGCCAATCAATCATACCAGACTTATTGTTTTATACATTGAAGATTTTAAACTTCCATTGAAAAGTAGTAAAATGACTAGAAGACATGTAAAAAAAATTTACTAATAAAGGCAAGCATGCACATACATCTTTATTTTGAGAAAAATGTTTTCTAGTTGGATGCTTGGCATGTAAAGAACGAGATTTTAAGTCCAAGTTGCTAGTCTATTCTTCAAAATGCCACTTTTTCCTAATTTTCCAAAAGCAACATTTTAAAAAATATATTCACCCGCACCATGTTCCTAAAAGGCGGCCTTCGCAACAAATATAAATGTGACTTCACGGCAGTGTTTTAAAATCAGCAAAATTAATGGGGTACTTAATAAAAATGCATGAACTACCAAAACTTTTCTCAATCATGTCTTTATTGGTTTTTTTTAGAATAAATTTTGGATTTCTTAAAATTGCTCATCCATAAATATACCTGTAAATAATTTGAATTAAGATGTGTTTTTGATATAAACTAGATTATAACTCACATTTTTGTCAATAGTAATGTTACATTCTTTATTTTTATATATGATACCTCAAATTTATAGATTATAATTTATTGCACACTTTCATTAGATAAATGTTAAGAAAACATTAAGTTTAGGGGTACCATTGATAAAAATCAATTTTATAATAGTATAGAATAAAATTTTTGTAATTCTTTACTTTTTCGTTACCTGCTCCCGAATTTTAAAAACTGAAGAAAACAAGTGAAGAGAAACTAAAGTATTTTCATCGTAATCTTGAAGTGAAAGTTTTGGAATGAAAATATGTCTAATTTACATTTACTTTCATTTGTTTTCTTCTCTATTAAAAATTCGAGAACATAAATATGAGTGAAAGTAAAACTACTATACTTCTCTTCCACTTGATTTCCTCCCTCTTTGAAAATCGGAGCAAGGGTGTAGGGTTTATGAATATATTTGTTTGAGTGACTTGTTAATATCTTATTATACTTTATTCAATGTGGTGAAAACTCGCACTATATATTATTTTAAAACTAATAGTGTGGTTAATTAATTCTAAACGTTTCTTTAACATTTGTCGGTCTCACAGAAATTTACGGCGAATAACCATCCATAAATTTGACAATACTATGAATAAAATTTAAAAATGTAATGATACCTTCAACCAACAATTATATAATGGAATTATAAAAAAATTAATATATTGAATATTTAAATATAAAATTTAAGAAAATTCGATTAGTAATTAGGTCCTAAACTACCCGACCCGAGTCATCATTCTCGAAGGTCCAAAACATAGGTCATTTAACAGGGCAAATAGGCCACTTGTTCCAATAGATATCAAAAACTAAAACAGGCCAATTTATTAAAGAAGAAACAGGCCTAAAATCTTGTTGTATAATATTATACAAGAATTGTATAATACTAGTGAAAGAAATCGGCGATTCACGACAGCTTTGTAATAAATTTTAAATTTATTAAAATTATTTTTGATATTAAAAATATTTAATAAATATATAATTGTAATATATGATAGAAATTTATTTAAAAATACTTATTAATTTTATTTTTAAATGAATAAATATTAATTAATTTATTAAAAACCAACTACACCTACATTGGTCAATTGGTAGATTTAAATAAATTGGAACATAAATTAAATAATTAATAAAATTATTACGAACATTAAGCAACAATAACAACAAATATTTAAAATAACATAATGTATTTGTAATTTTTCAAATTGCAAATCATAAGAACATGATAATAAGATTATTACCTTTGAATTTTTTTAGCTGTGCATATGTAATGATCAATATATAATGTTCGTCATCTTCCTTGTATAGATTTTGATCAAATGACTAAACAAATTTTCCCCACAAAGTTACATTACTCGGAGAAATGGCCCAAAATGACATACTTTTATAAAATAATGCCTAAAATGTCACTTATGGGCAATATGACCCTATATGTCACTTCAAGACTCAGGATAGTGTAGAGTTTTGCTCTTCATTTATTCTGAGTTCAAATTTTGAGGTTTCAAATGTATATTTTTTAATTAATATTTTGTAAAATTAAGCATGTACCATAATTCAACGATTTTTAATATTTTAGAGTTCAATAAAAATCAAAATAGGTTTTAGAAAATATTAAAAATATAAATAAAAGACATAGCGATTAGGGTTTCTAAACCCTAGAGCCTAAACCCTAATTTAAGCATGAACCTTAATTTATCATTTTTTATTAATTTAGGGTTCAATAATTCCCAATTTGGGTTTTAGAAATATTAAAAAAAAAATGTGTAAAACTCAATTTAAAGTAGCGTTTTTCCCTAAAACACAACTTAAAGTAGCGTTTTAGCCGGAAAAACACAACTTAAAGTAGCGTTTTAGCATTTTTATTGTTTCTGCATTCGTTACTTATCCGTTTTTGACGAGTCTTACCATTCTAGAAAGATCTAGGAATTCTCTACGAGTTCTGTGTTTTGTTCTTTTTCATTTCAGTTCATTTTTATAGAATAAATTGCCAGTTTTCTGGACAATCAGATCTGATTTTATTTGTAATTGTCTATTATATTTGGTGTATGTGATATTTTGAGTAATATATTTTCAGTTTATTTGTGATATATGTATGATTTAGGAGATTTCGTAAGACCTCCGACATGAGTGGATAATCTCGTGTTTTGGCACCACCTATACGGTGTATTTAAATAGTATGATCGTGTCGTCGGAGTTATGAGACACGTTAAGTCATGACTATTGTGTATGTGTGTTTTGGCCATTTGGGTAGCATTGTTTTTTGTACCATGCAAACCCTATAAAATTTTGGGTAGCATTTGATTTGTTCTATGCAAGTCACTATAAGTTTTGATGACCACATATTCTAGATAATCGAAATTTAGGATATCCTGTAAGTGTAAGGTTGTCTCTCATATCAATAAGTAAATTTGCATTTCAGTATTTGGTCATTATAATATGTGACTAGTAAGTGTACGAGTAAGAGTAAAAACATTTGTGATTAAAAAGTCTGTAAGTTGATATTGTAAGATAAGTATATATCGTGTCTTTTATTTGTTTATATCGTGAGTTAAATATGATCAGTATCTTTTGTCTCTTTCAATTTGTTTCATAATTCTTTATTCAGATATTTTATTTGTTCATATTGTCATCGTTCTAACCCTTGTGCTCTTTGCATCATTTTATATCCGTATATGAGTCTTTCGCTCACTGTCGGTCTATGTTTCTTGATTTCCCCCGGTAGATATTCATTATTAGGTGGGCTATCTTTTAGGAAGAGTGCGAGTTGTTGATTTTGAGGAGTTGTAACATTTATATTTAGATTTGAATTTGGAGAATTTAGTTGTAACTTTTTATTTGTAAATTATAATTTGTGAGATATTGAGGAATTGTAATTTTTTATTAGATTTTTGGAGCATTTTATTTAAGTGAATAAGTTTAGGATTTTAAATGCAATATCATAAATTATAATAATTCTAAACTAATGTAATTCGATTAAATTCATAGGCAGATACAATCACTAATATTGCTATTTTAATTATTTATTTTTTAAATTCGAGTTTGCTAAATTGTTTAATGGTAGTAACTTGTTTGTGATATGCACTCTTTTTTGGCTAATTTAGTATTATTTATATTGAACTGAATAAAGGATAACTTCTAGAGGAACTACCCGGCTCCATAAGGGAGTAAATGTCATGTTTACAAAACATAAGAGGTCATATCCCTAGTTCATGAGAAACAACGATATTACAGACCAAATCTAACAATATCCAAAGTTAACAACTACTTGCCAACAAATTAGCAATTAACATCCTTGTGTAAACATTCTTGTAGTGCGGCATCAAACTTATCATTGACACCAGCCTTGTTTGCAACACTCTGCGTTGATCCAGCTTTACTTGATGAGGCAACAGTTTCAAACTTGATCACACCTGAATCCAGGGATTCTTTAATCTTATCCACGTACTCTTGCATCCCATCCGCATGCATATTAGAATCTCCATCCTAAGGCCAAACGTGTTGAACCTATTTTAGAGAAGTACAACCATCAGTCATATGCATCATAGGGCTAAGACCCTCATCATCCATGAGCATAAGGTCATCTTTGGAGTTTTCACTAGAAACTGAGGGTTCATCTCTATAAGCACTGGAGACAGAGTGCTCTGGTTCATAATCAAGGAAAATAGACCTTGGAGCCATTCTAACAACTTCATGATTCATTATCTTTTCTAGGTAAGGACAATCACAAACAACATATTCAAGGGAGTAACAGTGAGTGCATTGAAGGAATTCTTGGAATTGAAGCTTAATCGTTGCTTTATGCTCATCCGGATGAGCATAAAGTGTAACCATAACTGTTTGAGGTCTAGGGTCCAAGACTCTCATACTAAGGAGCAGCTTCATCCCTTAGTTCACCTATTTGAATAGCTTGAAGAGTGTTTGGAGACAAGAAAATAGGCTGACTTATCGCTTTACTAAGAAAGAATAAACCTTGGATAGTCTAGTACAAGAAATGGACATTTTTAAACTTAACCCAAACATGAACTTTTTCGTTAGCATTGAAACAAGGAACTTGTTCAAACCAACTGGTAAGGTGAAACAAACAACCATTAAATCTCTAGTGGACTGTGCTTAATAGCCCTATTAACGGAAAATGAATTCTTAAACTTGAATACCACAAACCTACCATGGTGTTGAAACATATTCGCCAAACCCACATTAGCATAAAGACTTAAAAGCAGCATTTTCATAATAGAAAAATCAATCTCTTTAGATTCTGAAATACCATAACAATAGTCTTTCCATAACATAATAGACGAATGTAAGAAATCAACTAGTGGTTTAACATAAATCTCACCATTTGCTCTAAATAGAACATTTTGACCTAAATCAGTGTCTCTATCATGTGAACTAAAAAAGTGAGAAAAAAAGAGAACCTGGGTTTGCCTCATAACTCGTTGCTCTGTGGTTAGGGTTTGTTGTTGTTAGTCCATCGTGAGAGTCTTCGCGGTGAGCCTGGTTTGAAGAATTGAGACGAGCTCTAAGAAACTTCGATTGCGGCGAAGCGTTATGAGAAATCATGGTGAAGAAAGGAGAGGGAACAAGTCTAAGTGAGAGTTGACAAGAGAAAAAGTGTAGATAATGGAAGAGATCTTTGAGTGGAACAAAAATAAACATAAAAAGACATCCATACATAAATAAAGAGGAGTCTGCTGCTCGGGAAAAGAGAAAGATGGGGAAACGAAGTGGGAGAGAAGAAAAGAAAAGAGGAAAGCATGAGAGAGGAAGAGAAAGGGGATGAGAGAGAAAGGATATGCACTTGTTGAATCTTAAAATTGTTTTATAACTTCAAGCATAACCGACGACTAGTATGATTATGCGGGACACCGTTGTCATGACAAGCTTGTTTATTAATTTTTTTGTTAGCATCAATAACAGACCTTTAGCATTTTTAGCAACATCCGGAACAGGCTTTTTAGCATTTTTACCAGCATTCGGAACAAGCTTTTGTTTAGCCTAGAATAAGGTAGAAGGACTAACAACTTTTTACAGGCTGGTTCATATACATGACTACTTATACTAGTATCACAAGCATTTGATGCCTACAAATTAGTGTGATACATGTTTTTCTACGAGAAATGAGAAATGTTACTCCTGACTCCATCTATCTCAAAATAATTGTCCTGTTTTGACAAACAGTCAGTTTTTGAAAAAATAATGACTACTTATATCTAATAAACTTTAAAACGTTTTTTTTCAGTTTTTGAAAAATGTAAAAGAATAATATTAATTTATGATCAAATTTGGGTAAGTTTGACCGCACAAAAATAAAAAAGGACACTTTTTATGAGATGGAGAGAGATTGTGCTCAAATAAACAACACACAAGAATATCAAATAAACAACACAGAAGGATATGAAACTAGGTACGTTATACGTTGTCGAGATCAGCTTCGGAACCGGTATAAAATAAAAAGTAGTTGTCCACGTTTGTTAAATAAAGGTTTGGAATTGTGTAGTGTAAAAAAAAGTGTTGTCGAGAAAACTAAATTTTATTTTTTAATGAGAATAAAAAATCTGAAATATATTTTTAATTAAGTTTTCTGATATATTTAAATAAAATGATTGGGTTTTAATAGATATCGTATTTTAATCTTTTGAGATATTATTTTAATACACACAATTTTTATAATATAAATTTATTTTATTTAATATCTCACGTATCTCGAATTCCTAATTTTCTTATTTAATTATACAATAAAACAATTTATTAATTTATTAATTACTTATATTGTATTGTACTACTCACTACGTCTCCTTTTACTTATTTTTTGAAGAAAAAAATTTGTTCATAAATGATTGTTCATATCTTGTTTGCCCAGAAAGATAATCTATTACAAAAGGGAGTTGGATGTAATAGTACCTAATAATCGATCAAGAACGCAAGTATGTAAAATAAATAATGTTTTGTATTAATATTATGAACTTGAATACAAAACTCTCTTAAGAAATTCTTTGTTCTCAAGAGTTGCTAGATTATGAATGATAAGACTTGAAAGTTACAATAATGTTAACCTATGTCTATGTTTATATAGACACAGTTGCAATTCAATTACAAAACAGAATATGAAAAGAATAGTTTTAATAAGGAAATAGACTTGTATTTGGATTCCTTCTTCACTATCCTAATCATACTCTGATTTGATTGCTTCTTTACAAACTCTGATAGTAAACTTTGTCGGTTGTTTATTCTCTGATTGATTTGAGCATTCTCTGTTAGAGTAAACTCTGATAGAATAAACTCTGACTGACAGCTTCTTCATTCTCTGATGACATCAGCATAAACTCTGTCAATAAACTCGGTTTGACATTCTCTGACAGCATCAGCGTTTGCATTTCTAACATATCTTATTTCAATATATCTTTTTAAATAATTTTCCAACATTACCCCTTACCCTATTTTCCATGTTTAACTGTACAACTCATTTTCAAATTTATTTCAATATTCAAGGCATATATTGGGGATAATTCTTAATATCATTATTGGTTAAAATCTACAAACGCTTGTACTCACAACTCACAAATGGACGCCAGGTGTCACGCATGCACGTCAACTAAACCTCCAGCCCATCTCCACCGTCACGTGCCGCCTTCACCATCCTATGTTCCTCTTCCTCCTCTCTCACACTAAACGACAATGACTCCCGTCGTATCAAGAACTTCCCAGTGGGCAGTGGCGGATACAGGATTTCATCAATGGTGTGTCAAACCTTTGAGATATACACATTAAAAAAAATGATTTATATAATAATAAAACGACTTGAAAGTTATTACAATTGTTCTCGACGAGTTTTCATATTTTGATACCTATCTATAATATCACTCATCTTAACATTAAAAAACAAATCTATCTCTTTATAAGTAATCAAGCAATCATTCAACATTTGATCTCCCATACTATTGCGTAACTTAGCTTTCACTTGTGTCATTCCAGAAAACACTCTCTCAACACTTATTGTTGCAACAAGAAGAATTAATACCAACTTTAATAACAAATAGACACTTTCATGAGTCATAGACTTTCCTGTCTCAACAAGTTTCACCGAAAGCTCAGCAAGATTTTTTAAATTCCAAAACCTCTCATCTTCTGTAATAGAAATGATAAAATTTTCAAGAGAATGCTCGAAGAATAGCAATTGAGTACTTGAAAATTCATTTGGATAAAATCCCGCAAGTCGTGTTAATTTTGTTTTATCAAAAGCAGCAAATTGATTTGCAGGATTAAAGGCAGACATACACATTAATAATTCCTTACTTACCTCAGGAAACCGATTTTCAAGTTCTTGCAACTGAAGATCAATGACATTCAGAAAAACTTCAACTCGGAAATGATGTAAATTTATTTTTTGCGGGCTCTTACCTCTGTACATCCTCCTTCCCGGGACAATGTAATTTGCCTCCATATTTGGAACCTCAAATCCATATTTAACTAGAAAAGAAGTGACTTTGTCCATATGTGAATTCCATCCTTCATCTCTCAACTTTTGTAAACTAGTCTTAGTTATGTCAACCATGGTCATAGCATTTACAATATCTTGATCATGCTTCTGCAGTGCCACATTCAGCTCATTTGTTATCCCAAATATAGCAACCATCAAATGTGCGACAAACACAAAATCAAATGACATCAACAAGTGGGTGATAGATTGTGCCTTATTGGAGTCAATTGTATCAGAAACTTCTGCAATAGCATCAAGTGACTCAAGTATTGTGGGATATAAGTCAAGCACATTCAATATTGTTTTAAAGTGAGAACCCCAACGAGTGTCGCATGGTCTACCTAAACCACGTTCCTGATTTTGACCACTTCCTGTTTCAAGTTCATCTATTGACAATGCCTCAACAACTCGGACAGCCTGTTTTTCTCAAAGAAATTCTTTTCTTTTTAATGAACCTCCGACAAAATTTAGGAGAGGCGCAAGTACATCAACAAACAACCAACCACAATCTAAATTCTTCTTAGCAATGGCAACTTGTGTCAATTGAAGCTGATGTGCAAAGCATTGTACAAAGTATGCTTTAGGACATTCATTTAATACTAAAGTTTTAAGACCATTAATTGCACCTTGCATATTGCTCGCCCCATCGTAACCTTGACCCCGAACTTGAGAGAAAGTCAACGAGTACTCCATGAGCAATGACTCGATAGCTGCTAAAAGAGTCAATGAAGTAGTGTTAGGAACGTGCACAACACCGATAAAACGTTCACATACTTCTCCTTTTTGATTTACATATCTCAAGCAAAGAGCCATTTGTTCCTTATCAGAAATATCAGCTGATTCATCGGCAAGAATAGCAAAAAATCCACCATTAAGCTCCTCAAGTATTACCTTAGTTGTCTCTTTTGCACAAGCATTAAAGATATCCTTTTGAACCATCGGAGAAGTAAGCTGACTATTACCCGGGGCCATTTTCAAAACAACTTTAGAATATTCGGGATCATGTTCAGAAAGAAGAGTCAACAATGAAATGAAATTGCCTCTATTCATTGAGTTTTCAGATTCATCGTGTCCCCGAAATGGCAGCCCCTGTAATAGAAGCCATCTAATGGCAGTAATTGATGCTTTTAGTCGCTTACGATATGCACTCACAACCTCCTCCGTTTGCTTTTATAAAGCAGTGATAATGCTGCCCTTTTGTTTCTTGAAACGTTCCATAGCGACCACCGCATTGTTATGTGAGCTCATGTGTTTGCCAACATGATCTTTGATTGTCCTTAATACGTTCCAACTCTTAAAACCTTCGCCAACAAAAACATCACCACCAGCTGTATTTTCAGCTTTAAATAGATAATAAATGAAACAAAATGCGGCATTCTTAGAGATGCTATATTCAAGCCAAGGTCGCCAAGTATCAAACCATTTAACATTGAACCGTCGATGCACTGTCCCGAATAATGTTTGAGGAAATACATAATCTTCCGGTTGGCAAGGTCCCCTTTGTATGTACGTCCGTCTTACTAAATCCCTCTCATTCGGATGAAAATCAATCAATTTTTTTCTTTTTCCTGGATCTTGTGGAAAATTCAGAATATCAAAGTCTTGCGTAGGTAATGTGATTGATGGAGAAGAACCTTGCTGGCTTGGTTGAGGTGCCGAATACGGAGGGATTTTAATTTCTGATTCACTTGCTTGAGCTTGAGAAACGTTTTCTATAATCGGGTTTTTGATAAAAAAAACTTGAGATATCTCGCGTATTTGATCTTTTCATTGTGGTAATACTGAAACACTGATTGCTGTATTAGCCAGGGGAAGAAAGAAGAGATTTTCAACAAAAACTCACTCTGAAATTTCAACAAACACCTTATAGCCTATGTTTTTTATTTATCAAAATACAACTTTTGATAAATTTAATGAAACTAACTGTCGGTGTAAGATAATAGTGGGTAAGTGGGTTTAAGAGTCAACTCAATAGTGGGTCAAATGTAAGTAATAAAGTTAAGTAGCTAACTGTTAATATTTAAAAAAAATTGAAAAAATTAAAATAAAATAATGGTGTCATTTGACCCACCATGCTACAACATACATCCGCCACTGCCTATCTCTGTCAGCCGTCGAGTCACCGGAGTTTTATGCCGGAAAGTTACGGGTTGACTCATTTTTTGTGCATATAGTACTGTAGTAAAAGTGTAGGACCCTATTAGTGCGATACCCTTTATATAACCACATGAAAATTTTATTGTGAGGTTAAAATAGAATAGGAAGATAAATTTATTTATTTATTAATTTCTTTTTGTAAAGAAAGTTAAAAAGAATTTTTATTATTAAATATTTATATATTTATAAAATAAATCATTATAGTGAAAATAACGAAAATCGGACCATATCCACATGTTTTCAGATTTTGAACATTTCTCCATGGATCCAGGTACCTACTTGCATATGCAACAATCCTTAATGCACCGGTCCAAAGAGATAGCCACTGCCACTGCCACTGCCACTGCCACTGGGAATGCTGGTGTTCCCATGTCAACTCTTAAAACGTTATGTGGCACTTCGATATGCATAATCATGTTTAACAGTAAAACTACATCGGCAGACGGCAGTGGCCCGAATCAATCAACTGTTGCAAGACGCATAATTTACAGCCATGTTTTAATACAAAATTAAACAGGTGAAATAATCTGGACATACAAACACAGCATGTAATGGAGAAAATCAGTGTTGCCAACATTACTGCAAGTCTGCAACTATCCACATGTAAACTGAACAAATCCGAGACAAAATTAAAACAGAGTCTTCAACAAGAAATTTCATCAAATCCTCTAACATTTCCAACAATGACATGTTCAGATAAACAGCCACAAATGTAACATAAAATAGTAACACTAAAGTAACAGAGGCCTTGATAGACATTTGAATACTTCCTGACCAAAAATCAAACGAACAAGTTGGGTTTAGATGCCTTGTATGTTGTCTTCAGTTTTCTACATGGTGGCCTAACCTTCTTGGACACCAATGGGAACTTGATCTTGGAATTGTGAAATTGTTTGGTGCTCTCCCTTTTGCAGAGCTTGGCCGGGATGGTTGCTGTCTTGATAATCTGGATGCAATGATTGCGGACCCTGTGGCGAGAACCCATCTCAGTGTACATCTGCTCAACAGCTCCATTCAAAGTGGTGTCACGGTACTCCTTGTACATATTGTGATAACCAGTCCTACTCTGGTAACGCAACCAGATTCCATAGTTCTTGATTGTAGTCGGGTTCTTCTCGAAGATCTGTAACAAAAATTATAATGAGAAGTTTTCCTTGCTGCTCAATCATGCAAGTTGAAATGCACAAGACAGTGAGTACTTAATAAAAGAAATTTCTACTTATTAGAAATCTAGAACAAGACAATAGGTATTTCATGAAAAATATTCCTACTTTATTAGACATCTAGAGTTAACAGATCCATGTAGCTCTTGTACAAAACTAGATTAACCAGCAAAAGGTGTATATTTACTTGAAAAACTAACTAAAGTTCTTTGTAAAGATGGATGGAATAAGCAGATGAACATAGTGCAACAGCCAAGTGCCACAAAGTCAAACTGAACTCAGCCTACTGCCATAGTCAAACTGCACTCGCTATGCTCATCATTTTATGTCTAAAAATGTTGTGGTTTCCATCTCTCTAGAAGTCATTGCATGCAGAATATCGATTCTAATGACAATTGTACGTATAAGCAAATTGCAGCAAAGATTAGAATAGTGTTTGGCTGTTTTCCAGATTTTCATTCAAGAGTTAATATGCACAAAGGTAAGCAATACTAGACAGATTAACAGAATTGAAAATGAAAAAAGCAAAGCTTTTTTTTAGATGGATCAGAAATCTGGCTTATATTTTCCTCGAAGAGGAAAATCAAAAAATAGCGCTCGGTAATTTCAACTTCGATCATCTGGGGAAATATTCATCATTTCCATCTCACATCAAATTAATCAATTAAAGCATACAGAGAATCATGAATGGATAAAATTATAAACAAATTGCTCCAAATCTGATACAAGTTACTTCATTGACGAAGCATAAGAAATAAATAAATACAGAAACTCATTATGCATTACAAAAACCTTTTTTAATCAGAACTATCTAGGTCTGTAAAATTTAACATACACAGACAATGGAAAAGAAAACATTTAATGTTTTAATGCTACCATTAGTATTAATCCTAAGATTAAAGACTCAGAAATGATTAAACCAATGTTTTTGCGAGTCTTAAACACGCACAAAAGTCCTTAGATGTCCCAATACCAGTACACCGGCCACAAGGGTAGACAAAGAGGCACAACAATGAAACTTAGAAACACTGTTTGCCAGATTTTCATTCAAGAGTTAATATGCACAAAGGTAAGCAATACTAGACAGATTAACAGACAACTGAAAATGAAATAGCAAAGCTTTTTTTTAGATGGATCAGAAATCTGGCTTATATTTTCCTCAAAAGAGGAAAATCAAAGAATAGCGCTCAGTAATTTCAACTTCAATCATCCGGGGAAATATTCATCATTTCCATCTCACATCAAAGCAATCAATTAAAGCATACAGAGAATCATGAATGGATAAAATTATAAACAAATTGCTCCAAATCTGATACAAGTTACTTCATTGACGAACCATAAGAAATAAATAAATACAGAAACTCATTATACATCACAAAAACATTTTTTAATCAGAACTATCTAGGTCTGTAAAATTTAACATACAAAGACACTGAAAAAGAAAACATTTAATGTTTAAATGCTATTGTATATGATCCTAACATTATAGACTCGAACTTGATTAAAGTAATGTTTTTGCAAGTCTCTCTCACAAGCAACAAAAAAGTAATCTACCGAACTCCATCAACCTAATCAAAACTCTACCAAACTTTGCCTAAAATCTGCAACTCTATTAAATTACAATAATCTGTAGCAAGACCATAATCGATATATTATTCATAATCAGTGGATATCTCTTATATTCTATATTACCTACACCCAATTCAAACTTAAAACCAATCAACCATATCCAAACACAAACATCCAACAGCACACTCCGACGATCATAAATAAAATTTCATTTCATCACACAAGCATTCAATTACGTACATCATTTGCACAAATATTCCACATAAAACAAAAACAAAACAAAAACAAAATTCTAATTCTAAACAAAAACAGAACATACCTCATTAATCGCAAGCATTTGACCATTACTTTTCTTAACCTTCTTCAACTTCCTCAAAAAGTACCTTCATTACACAACAATGCAAGAACAATAATCACAAACACATATACATACAAACATAGATACATATATAGATTTATGTATATTACCAGAACTTAGATTTGGAGCGGACTTCATTAGTGGCCCACAGTTTCATTCTGTAGATCTTGGGATGTTCATCAGTCTCTGACGGTAAAGCTCTCCCAACAACCTGGTACTGATGAAACTGAAACACAAACACAAATAACATAGTACAAATAATTAGATTTTATTTTTATTTTTTAAAATATATATGTGAAATTAGAAGATGTAATAGAACAAATTGGAAGAAAATGATGAGGTGACCTTGTAACTCATTGTTCCAGGAGTGTGTGTTTAGGCGTTGCAGAGGCGCTTTAGGGTTTTGTTTTTTTTTACGTATTTATATGTAGGAGATGGAATTAGTAGGGTTTAGGGCTTGGGCTGGTCCATTCTTTGTTTCTAACTTAAGGCCCGAGTGGTTCCTCGGCCTTGTATCTATGACCCGGATAAAAACTTAAGTTAAGTTTGGCTCCGTCTGATATTGCGGTTTAAAACTGCTGTGCTGTTGAAAAAAGTATGGGGAAAAAAAGTGTTGTCAAAAAAATTAGATAATTGTTTGGTACTTTTTTTTGATTTGTTTATATATTGAGATATAATATAAAAAATAATATTTTTGAGATGGTTTGATAGTGAAAAATGTTGTTATTTCCTGTAAAAGTTGAAAAGCGGTTTTTTTCAAAAGCACGAGAGACGTGTTTTCTCTAAAAGCAGCTTTTAGATCAAAAACATTTTTCCAGAAAGCTGTTTTTAAAATTTTCCAAACAGTTTTTTATCTGCTTTTCAGAAATAAGCTACTTCTGTTGTCTTCAACAGTAATCTCAAACACACCATTTGTTAGCTCAGTGGAAGCTGGTCTAAATATATAATTATTAATTAGTGTATAATCGGGTTTATAAGCATTTAATACGAATTAAGAGGACTTAAACGGGTTTAGGTAGGCTGATTTAAAAAAATTAATATTTTTGTTAGCTTAGTGGAAACGGGTATAAATATATAATTATTAATTAGTGTATAATCGGGTTTTTAAGTGTTTAATACGAATTAAGCGGACTTAAACGGGTTTAGGTAGGCTGATTTAAAAAAATTAATATTTTATTTATTTCTAATTTTTAAATGCGTGTATTATTACAATGTGGCCGTTTGGGGTTCCTTAAACTTAAAATAAGTAACTTATTTTATTTTCATTTTTTACATATTTTCATATTTTTTTTAAAGATAAATATTTATTTTAGTATTTTAAAACCAAATATTATTTTAAAAATAAAAAATAACTTACTTATTTTCAGAAAAAGTACATATATCCCTACTTTTTTCCGGAAATAAGGGCTTATTTCCGGAAAAAAGTGATTGCCAAACAGCCCAATATTAGTTATTTTAATACTTATGTATTGCAATTAAAGTTGGTACAAAATTGGATAATCAATACCAATTAGGGGTTAGCGCGATTCGGTTCGGTTCGGTTCGGTTCGGTTTTTGACCGGAACCGGAATAGCATATCTTCGGTTTTAAAAATTGAAAACCGCAACCGAACCATCGGTTTCGGTTTCGGTTTTAAAAAGACCGGTTCGTTTTTATCGATTATGTTTCGGTTAAAAAATCGGATTGAAAGACATATGACTAGGCATATTTGTAATAATTAGATGACAACTCAACTCAATCTAGAAACAGTGGTAAATATTAATTATCAAACAGGAATCAAGACGAAGACAGTCAACTAGTCACAGAGAATCAAAAGAATCAGAAGTACTCAGCTGAACCTACTACTTAACACTGAAGAAGTTCATTAATATGTTCAAGCGTCAGTGAAGAATAAATAGTAGTAGTTCATAAGAATTCAGAAGATTTAGAAGATTTCAAAGCGCCTACTACGCAAAGATTCCAGTAAAAGAGGAAAGACAGTAAAGCTAAGAAAGGACAGAAGGTCACAGCTTAAAAAGTTAATAATTGAAGAATATTTATTAGTATGACACAAATGAACCAGACAGTACATTTGTGTGTCAACAATAATAATATGTATTCTTCAGTTAGCTCAAGTGGTTTTATGACTGAAGACGAAGCAAAGACGGGAAGACTTCAAGGGTGATAAAAATAGCATTTTAATTCTACTAACGATAGTTAATTTATTATTTAATTTATCTAATTAAATTAATTCAAGTTGAATCTAATTTAATTAATAAATTAACTAATTAAATTAAGTAGAATTAATTTATTACAAAAGAAAATGACTTAATATGACTTATAACATAAGTCATACCGAATTATGACTTATAACATAAGTCATACCGAATTATGACTTATAACAATAAGTCATACCGAATTATGACTTAAAAAATAAGTCATACCGACTTATTTGTTGAATAAGTCATACCGAGTTCTTTGAAAATAAGTCATACCGATTTTATGATTATTAAATAAGTCATGCTGATTTATTTAATTAAAAGAAAATTCGAATATGAATTTAAGATAAGTCATACCGAATTTTGAAGAGTCATACCGATAAAAATAAGTCATGTCCAGCCTTTTCAAGAGTCATACAAGGGTTATTTCTTGTCTTTTAAGAGTCATAATGAAAGAGTCATACAAGATTTACAACCTCTATAAATATGAGGTGTTGGCTTCATATTTCAATGTCGTTCAAACATTCAAATTCAGAAATTTATATGCATTGTAATATTCACAGATTTATGTGCTTAGTTTGGAATATAAATTGTTAAACCCGAACAAGTCATGTCAAAATCATTTTAGACAATTTATCAGATATAAACACTATTCACTATATTAATTCTGGAATACTTTTCAAGTTAAAATCAAATATTCTACTTGAACAGTATTTCACCTATTAATATTTCAGGATCAAAATTAACTTTATATTCTTAATTTGAATTCGCGAGTACTTTTAGATATTGTATTCAACCCCCCTTCTACAATATCAGGGACCAACACGGATAAATAAAAATGAAAAAAATATATAATTTAAATCATTATATTTTTACATTCAAATTTTATACAATCAAATATTTGATCACATTCTGCATAATAACACTACAAAGGAAAGATAAGAAACTTTAACAATCAAATTTTAAGGTTGAATCAACAAAATGTGAATGTCCTTTATCGTAATATGCAATCTTAAAAGCACATAACCATGTCGAATGATGTTTACTCATGATTATATGTTTTTAATTGGAAAATAGAATAATAAAATGTTGTAAAGGGGTTGTCATATTCCCACATTCAATATTAGTATAGTTGATGTAATATGAAATATAATTGAAAAAATTATGTTCTAGGGAAATTTAATACTTAAATTATATATATATATATATATATAATATATATATATATACTATAATAAATTTATTTTAATGAACGGTTCGGTTCGGTTTTTTTCGGTTCGGTTTTGACCTATAACCAGAACCGGAACCGAAAGTCTCGGTTTTTAAAAACCAAAAACCACAACCGCCGGTTCGGTTTCGGTTTCGGTTTTCGCCAGTTTCGGTTCGGTTTCGGTTTTAATTCGATTTTGTGCTCACCCTGATACCAACTTAAGCGGCCGTTTTAATGCTTAAGCCCCGGACCCCAGAAGATCTACCTGTATTCTTATTAACACTTTTTTCAATGCTGTCTATATTGAATTCTAAGTTTCTATTTTACGTTCAATTCTACTATTCTAATTTTCTTTAAATCTTATCAAAATACAAATTCTTTTATTGGATATACACTCAATTCTGTATAAAATCTCATCAAAATATAAGACATTTTATTGAATTTAAACTCAAATGAGCTCTATAAACTCTACATCAACTTTGCCAAATTTGAATAACTCAACGTAAAATCATAAATCAACTAACATCCATTAAAATTCACAGATTGTTAATAATCTATTAAAATCAGATTTGAATACACCCTTTTAGTTTAAGATCAACTAAGGTTTTTTTTTTTTTGAAATCAAGATCAACTAAGGTTTTTGAACAATTAAACATAATGCACATGTTTCGTTTGATTTCCAAATACATTTGTAGAACAGGAAAAAATTGGCATACATAGACAGAACATTACCCAAAAACAAATGTTAAATATAACTTTGATCTGCTTCACTCATATCTTGGAGCTATAAGCATAGCAAAGAATACAAGTGAATAAAGCTATCAAACAGCTTTTATTTAAAACAAATGAATTTGTTTTTGTTTCATGGAACACAAAATATAAGTGAATATGTGCCGAGAATATAGCTAGCTAGATACATTTAACAGCAATTCTAATTCACAATTATCAAATCGGACCAAAAGACAACATTAAATTAGAGAAGCATGCTCCGAAAATCAGATAATCCACCAACCAAATTCATTTAAAGACTCTCATACATTCATAGACTTGTAATCTTGGCAAAGCCAACAACAAAATTCCTCTTTCAGTATCAAAATGCAACATTAAACCAAACATAGGAGAATCCTTTCCCAAATGAGAAAGCAAAAGCAAGCTTGCTCTGTGCTGCTGTCGTACCAGAACTTCATAGCCTCCTTCCTCTTCTACCACCCTTTCTGCGAGTGCTGTCAGTGGGGATTGGAGTCACGTCCTCTGACAGAATGCAAATAAAACGTCAACAATCGAGCGTCTGTATTCTAGTTAATTTTTTCCGAGTACAAAAGCTTATCAGGAAAAGAAAATTACCTATGCGACCAATTTTCATTCCTGAACGAGCAAGTGCACGAAGTGCAGACTGAGCACCAGGACCAGGAGATTTTGTCTTGTTTCCACCTGTTGCACGGAGCTTGATGTGAAGAGCAGTGATTCCAAGTTCCTGTCAGTAAATTACCAGCCAAAGTATATGAGAACATTGTAAAATCACACATCATTTCACGCAATTAAATAACTTTCAATCTAGTCTAGCATAAAAGAAATAACTGGACCTTGCATCTTGTTGAAACATCCTGTGCTGCAAGCATGGCTGCATATGGTGAAGATTCATCCCTATCTGCTTTTACTTTCATCCCACCTGCAAAATTGACATAAGATATTCATATAATTAATTTTTAATTGTATATCTAATCTGTCAACAAACTTGTATGCCAGGCATGCTACTTTTGCAGTAATGCTACCATTATAACTTTCCTAGTAGGTTTTTACTTATGACATATGACACTCAACAGGTGTTTCCACTGGCTAGAACAACGCCCAATTTTATTTTCTATGAACCTGTGAATTATGCCTACACATATATCAGCTTACTATTAATATCTGACTTGAATTCGAACTATTACTTGTGAACCCATTCAAATTGTTTCGAAGTATACTACTATATACAAGGCACTTATAGAAAGTTTCTTCAACATACGACATTCCAATAGATGACTTAAAATCGAACATTCAAGTCACAGTCACTAGTGACTTACCAGTGATACGAACCATGGTTTCCCTCCCAGACAAATCAGTCACATGCTGCATACAAAGACCAAGTTACATCACACAAAAAGTCAAGGTACCAAGATCAAACACTAAAGAAGTTCCAGTACTTCACTTACGATAAATGTGTCGTTAAACGAAGCAAAGATGTGAGCAACACCAAAAACATTCTCTCCTTCCCTAACAGCAGGGCCCAATGTCACATTCTCTTCCTTAGGCTCCCTAGTCTTTCTCCTTGACTACACATTCCCCAAAAAATACATAATATCAAACATACAACCTTCTAAAATGTAAGCCAATAATAATTCCCATAAACCCAGTTCAAAATCCATTAATCATACATTTCACCCTAACACAAATCATCTCCCTTTCATCCCGAATCGACCCATCATAAGAATTGTAAATTACAGAACATATAACACGATGATCTTTCACTATATCTCAAATCATAAATTCACTCAACCTGACAATTTTCACTACCAACAAGGTACAAATTCAACAACAAACAATTACCCACTATCGATAAAAAATACTCACCTAAAAAACAAAATGAGCTTCGATTATATAAAAAAAACTACCCACTAAAAATCATCAGATGTATAACATATTACAAACAATTACAATTAACATTCAATTATTCACAATAATCACTATATTCACACATCTCTTATACACCAAGATCTACATTCACCTTCAGTATATACATACAATATAGATACACATAAATGATGAGTCTACTATAACAATTAACTAACTAGAAGCAATGAATCAATTAAAAATATAAATATGTATATGTAAAAATCAATAGACACATACCATTTTTCTTGATGAAATTAACGAAAAATCGAGAGAGAAATTAGGGTTTGTAGTTGAGGCGAATAGAGGAGAAAGCCAAGGCTGCGGTCTTGCTTTGTTTTTATACCATCGGGTGAATATGAATTAGGGTTTAAGTTTTTTTTTTATTTTATACTTTTTTTATTAAATTAAAAAACTTGAGACTTCGATTATTTTTAATCACTTTATAAGGTTTACTCTTTTTAATTACGGTTGGCTATGCTGTGTGTGTAATAGTTTTTGATTATTTTTTAGTGTAAATTAAATTAAAGTTAAAAAGTTATTAATTAATATATTAAACATTCCTTGGATTATTCGAAATGACAGTCAACAAGAAAAAAATTTAAATTAGGTCAAACTGTTTTTATAAACGAAATCAAATGATATTATCTTGATATATAATTAGATAGGATTTATCAAAATAATGATAAAATCAAATCTAATTTATATATGCTATGTTTTTAGGCAAAAATTAAAAATTAACAAATATAATATTTTTAACACTAATTTTACAAGATAGAAAATGTGTTATTAATTTAAATGAGTGTTTATTTTAAAGATTTTCAAGAGAATGTATTTCTAATATATTTTCTAAATATATTTGTTCAATTTATCTTCAACAAAGATCTACCTAAATATAAAATACAAATTTTATCTTTAAAACCCTTAATTGTTGTATTTAATTGGATAAAATATATTTTAATTCAAATAAAATATTCTTTGAACTTCATTATCATTATTATTTTAAGAATATTATATTAAAATATATTTTGAGTCAAAACTTTAGTCCAAACGTCTACAAGTTTTGATAAATGGATATTGATACCAATTGTTGGGTCCCGAAGTATCGTAGAAGGGGGGTTGAATACGATACTAACAATAATTTAAATTCTTTTCTGAATTTACGGATAAATAAATTATTGTTTCAGAGTGGGTTTGGCCATTTGTAGTGTTTAGGTGAGCTGCCTACTAATTTTCTGTGTACTCGGATAAATCAATTAGGTTCAAGAAAATTAGTAAATAAATTATGGAGACAAGTTTCCGGGAATATATCTTTCATATATAAACCCAGAGGGGTGCTACACTCAGTTAAAAATATAATTGGCTTCCAAATAACAAATTAGTTCTTTGCTACTAACACAAAAATATTAGGCTCAGTTCCTATACAAATAAATCTAAATTCGTACAAGGAAAAACTGAGTCCGTAGGGAGTGATATCTAGGAGCCCTAAGCATTTTTTGTTAAAAAATTAGGTCCTAATATCTGACCGAGAGCAAGGTATGGGTGTGTATAAATTATCTATTTTTGCCCCGGCCATGGTAGAAGCTCCCTACATATTATTTTTGTTAGAGAAGACGACTCTCTTCTTTAATTGGTGTAGTCTTTAAATCAATAAAGTAGCTGCTGTAATTTGATTGACTGAGGGCTTTGTTGCGCCATTTAATTTTGTTACACCCTATACAATGGTTGTACAGGGGAGGCGCAACAAAAAAATGATACTTCATCTTTGGTTAAAGCAGTTGATTTCTTTTGTTGCGCCCGGTATTTTAGTTGCGCTTCCAAGAGTGCTTGCCCCGTACTGAATTTAGTGGCGCCTTGAATAATGGAAGTGGAGCTTTAAGTGGCGCTAATACAGGAGTGACCCTGTATTGGAGCAACATAGATGATTAAAATTTCTAAGGCAAGTTATGCAGTTGGCGCGTGAATAACTTTTATGGTCAAAGTGTTATTTAGTCACTGCACTTTGACCCTCTATTCATTCCTTGACTTAAGTTCACCAACTTCCATTTCTTGTACCAAAGTCTTGTCGCATTACACCCTGTACCCTGAGCTGTTTTCGTTCTTCGACTGTACTTCAGAAACTTTTACTTTTCGTACCAAGGTTGTGACACTTTGCACCCTACACCCTTTGAGCTGTTTAGCTGTTAAGCTGTTAGTTGTTTAGCTGTTTGGCTGTAGCCTCTACAAATCACTTTTCGTACCTTAATAAATAACCGTTCTTTCCAAGTACGTTCTTCAACTTAATAATTCTTCTATAGTTAATACTCAGATTCCTTTCACAAACTGCTGACGCCAAGTGCAACTGGTCTGGTTTACAGACGACTAATTTTGATCCAGGTCTTCGTATAATAGCCTTACGTACATTGATAAGTTTGCATCAACTTCATTGCTTCGAACACTGATTGTCAATAAACAATGTAACTTCACTGGAATCTTTTCTGGTACTTAGATAATATCTCAATTATTATCACAATCTTGAATACTTTATTCTCTGTTCTTCACTGACGCTTGAACAATTAAATGAACTTCTTTCAGCGAGTATAGCTCCAAGACTGCAGCTGTCTTCTTTAACCTTTGTCTTTACCCTTCTAGATTCCAATGCTTCCAACACTGTCTATCTTCAATCAATGTTAATACACTGAAATCTTCTCGTGACACTTCTATACTGAATCTTCAACACTTCTGAAACCCTGAAAGTCTTTGCACATTATTATTCACTGAGGCATGAACATATTAATGAACTTCTTTCAGTGACCTGTAGTAGACTTTAAAACTTCTTCTAATGTCTTGATTCACTGTATCTGCCTTGTCTTCATTTCTTCCTGATTTCTGTGTAGGCGTAGTATTATTTACTTGTCATGTTCTAGTGTTGAGTTATCACGATTACTATTCATACAGCTTCGTAATCTCACCAACAACATTTCTTCATGTTTTAACTCCTGTTCCTGGATCACCAATGATTAAATCATTAGTGTGATCTCTGTTCCATTTTGTTTCTCTTAGAGAATTATTGGAGTCTTTAACACCTTGTTGACTGAAAGCATCTTTTGCTCTTGCACTGTTGATAACATCAATTTTTTCAAGTCCACTATTCATGGGAACATTCCCAGAAAAATCAGTTATTTGAGCAGTTCCTTCATTGTCTTCAAACTAGATAGAAACAATTGTTGGACCAGAAATTGTGTGATCAATTCTTTGTGAATCTTCTTCAATTTCTTTTAGATATCCTTGATTTTCAATGGCCAAAGGCTCTGTTTCTTGACTTCCTTCAACTCCAAGAAATTTTGTTTCATCAAAGGTGACATTTACACTCTCTTTTATAGTCATGTGATCAATGATGTAGACTCTGTATGCAGTCCTGTCAATGTCATAACCCATAAAGATTCTTTCAAGTGTTTTAGTGTCAAATTTTCCTTTGATCTCAGTTGAATCTTTCATGTAGTAGCACTTGCTGCCAAAGACATGAAAATAATTGACAGTTGGTTTCCTTCATGTGAGAAATTCATAGGGTGTTTTTTCATAGGCCTTGTTGACTACAGTCATGTTTTGAGTATAACAGGTTGTATTGATTGCTTCACCCCATAAATAGGTAAGAAGTTTTGCTTCACTCAACATTGTTCTTGCAGCCTCAATGAGAGTTCTGTTCTTTCTTTCCACAACACCATTTTGATGAGGTGTCCTTGGTGCAAAGAATTATTGAGTGATTCCATTGTCTTTGCAGAAATCATTCATGATACTGTTTTTGAACTCAGTACCATTATCATTTCTCAAAGTCTGCACTTTGTACTTGGGATTCTTGTCAAGAACCCTTACTAAATCAATGATCTCTTGTACAGCTTCATCCTTGGATGCTAGAAACCTCACTCAAGTGTATCTTGAAAAATCATCAACCATCACTAAGGCATATCTTTTTCTTGCCAGTGATTGCACATTCACATGACCAAATAAGTCCATGTGAATTAGTTGAAATGCTTCATTGATTGAACCACTAGGAGTGCTTTTGTGTGTAGCTCTCATTAGCTTCCCTTTCTAGCAATCCTCACACAATCCTTCTTGACAGAATTCAAGTTGAGGAAGCCCTTTCACCGATTCTCTCTTCATTAGATAATTCATTGCTTTAAAGTTCAAATGGGAAAGTTTCTTGTGCCACAGCTAACTTTCAGATGGGGAAGCCTTACTGTAGAAATAGTCGACTTTGTTTTTTCTTACCGAATCCAAGTCAGCTATGAAGAGGCTTCCTTTTCTAACTCCTTGAAGAACTTCTTCTCCTGTCTTCTTGTTGACAATTGAGCATATGTCTTGATCAAAACTCACTTAGAATCCTCTTTCACAAAATTGAGTTACACTCAATAGACTTTGCTTCAATCCATTCACTAGAGCAATTTTCTCTATCTTCAAATTTCCAACGTCCAGTATCCCATATCCCATTGTGAAACTAATGCTATTGTCACCAAAGGTTACATAAGGCCAGCCATTTCCTTGAACTGTGATAGCAGGGCTTTATCACCTGTCATATATCCTGAGCATCCACTATCAATGATCCACATGATTCTTTTATTTTTCTTGTTGCCCTGTAAAGCAAATATTTCAAGTTACTTTTGGTACCCAACTTTCATTGGGTCCATTTTGCTTAGCTAGATCACAGTTTGAAGTTGTGTCAATTGTAATTCTTTCTTTTGCTTTTAGCATGTCTCCTGTAGCTACCCATTCAGTTTTGATTACTGGTTTGATAACTTTGTTCTTGGGTGGCTTGTCCATCCTAACTTTAGGAGGACTTGGAGTCTTTGCTTTTTCAATTTTATCATTCTTATACATGCATTCTTGTTCATTAGCAAAAGGCATGTTAAAGCACATACTCATCAAGTTCATTTTACATGAAATGTAATCAAAATCACCATAGTGAGATACTTGTTTGTTATTTAAAGGCATGCTGTGTAAATTCCCATTACTAGAGGTAACATTCTTGACATTAGACTTGTTCTTATTGCAGACATGAGTTAGATGACTAGAAGACCCACAGTTATTGTATAATTTTCTAGGAGCATTAGGAATATAATCATAATTGTTCTTCTTGGTCTTCATGACAGTATGTTTGGAAGTTACTGTCATACTGGCGTTGATAGTAGGTTTAGATGGAGTTGTCATGACATTAATTTTTGATTTCACAGTCTTGACAGCAGTTTCTGAACTTAATGTCTTGTCAGTGTTGACATCATCTTTTAAACACGGGTTACTATCAAGGTCAAAACTAATTGTCTTGGAAATTTTGACAATATCTTTTGCCTTAAGGGACTTAGTGACAGTTTCATTATCCTAATTATCTATATCTTGTTCGATTACTAATGCTGCCTCATCAAATTCAAATTCTGCCTTTTTGAATAAGGGATTCTTAACTTTCTTTAAAATAGAGGGTTTGATAGTATGTTTGATGTCTTCCTCAACAACATGTTTCTTTCCATTTTTCTTCTCATAGTTAAAACCTATACCTACCTTTTGATTTTCAGTATTATCATCATGGTATGATTTTAACAGGGAAGAAGAATTTTTATAATCCTTGATTTTTGTTCATTCTCATAAATCTGTTTCTTGAGAAATTTCTCAATCTGGGAAACACAAACAACCTTATTTGTAAGAATCTCATTTTCTTGTTATAAGGACTAAAAAGCATTTTGTTTAAGTTCTAGTTCATGATTCTTAATCTTCAATGACTCATTAACACTAGACAGTTTGACAATTTCCTCATTAGCAGCTAGTATGCTTGTATGAATATTGAAAATTTCAGAACTTAAACTTTCAACAGTTTTCTTATATTGAGATATAGTCATATCAACAGTAGTAAGAATGGGTACCTGATTTGATGAAGTGGATGAACATTCTCTAGAGTTTGCCATGAGAGCAAAATTTACATATTTTTCTTCCTCTTCATCATTAAAATCTTCCCAACACTTTCCTTTAGCCACAAAAGCCCTTCCTTGTTGCTTTTTTAGCAAGGCTTCATACTTTGCTTTGAGTATTCATAGTCATTTTCATTTTTTCTCACTTGCTTTGGCTTTTTGCATTCTGTTGCAAAATGCCTTATTTCATTGCAGTTGTAACACCTTATCTTGGATCTATCCACCATACCTGTTTTGTATCCACCTTTGCCACTTCCGCCAGGTTTTGAAATATTTGACTTGTTGAACCTAGATCTTTGTCCTTTGGGTTTGAAAGCTTTGTTTTTCTTGAATCTCAAATTGGAGAACTTCCTTGCCATGTAGGCCATTATTTTATTTTTCATGTTGTCTAATTCCTCCAAAGTGTAGAACTCATCTTCATCATCATCATTGAGTTCCAGAGTTACACTTTCATCTTCATCTGTGACCTCTTCAATCTTGATGTGTTGTTGATATTGAGACTCCTAGAGCTGCAACATCTTTGGATCTTGAGCTACTAGGGCATTTGAAGTATTTGTCATCTTCCCTCTTTGACCAGACTGAATGACTCTCTTTTGTAGCAGCTCTAGCTCATAGGTTTTAAGTATGCCATATAAAGTTTCAAGAGAAACTTTTGATAAATCCCTCCCTTCTCTTATGACAGTAACCTTATGCTCTAGATGGTCAGGAAGTGTCAACATGAATTTCATGTTTATCTTCTTTTTGTCATAAAACTTTCCTTGCAACTGCAGATCATTTATCAACCTGTTAAACCTCTCAAGCATCTCAGTCAACCCTTCACTTGGTTTGGCCATAAAGGCTTCATACTGAGACACCAATATTTATCTTTGATTTTCCTTCACCTCTTCTGTTCCTTCACAGAGTATCTCAATAGTTTCTCATATTTGCTTGGCACTGGTGTAGTTGACAATGTTGTTGCACATGACATTATCAAGTGCTTCAATGATGATAAATTATAAGCAATCATCCAAAGATACTTTTTCTCTTTCAGTGTCAGTGTACTCTGAAACTTTTTTAGGAACCTAGTAGGCTGGTATTGTTTTACCATCTACTGTAGTTTCAGGTACATATGTTTGAGGAATGAAGGGACCATTTTCCAGAATTCAAGGGTAATGTGGGTTGGTTGTTTTTATGAATAACATCATTTTTCTTTTCTAAAGATTGTAGTGTTCTTTGTCAAAGGTGGGTATTTTTATGCTGTTTACTTTCTATGCACTCATGTTTAGATCTTTTCAGGTTATGTATATCTAGCATGCTGCTTTGATACCAGTTGTTAGACAGTATGAGTGTTGCAGTAGTAATCTTACTAACAACAAACAAGTAGTAATAATATCAAGGGAAAAATACAAATAATAATAAGCAAACAACTGAAGAAAGGTGTTTAACTTCAAAAATTAATTTTATTAATTTTTGTTTTGCTACAACTGACTAGAAGATGCTTCCAGCTTCAATAGATACACTAACAAAGAACTTGTTAGTGTTTCTATGCTTGAGAAAAGTTAAGTTTAGTTGCATAAGGAAAAGTGTTTGTGAGATATGTATATTTGTACTGAAACACATATCTCACTTATAAGAGTACTTTCCCTTGTTCCTAGGACAAAGTTTGAAATATAAACTTCACCTTTCTATTTAAATTTGTCTTCATTCCATTTGTAGATAAAGTTGGTCTGAGATGTACTGATATCCTTGACTCATTGAGCACGTTTTATCTTTTTGCTTGTCTTCTCCCAAGTTGCAGTAGTAGACTTGACAGACTAGATAGAATTGTCAAGATCAATCTTTGAATTTACACTACCAAGTCTGCTACTTGAAACAGACTGTCAGCATCACCAAAAGGTTACTGTCAACCTTTAGCTTCTCTTTGGTGATAGTATCTTTGACTCCGCATACTTTACTATCAAGCTTGATAGTCTTCTAAAACATGTTGTCATCCAAAGGTACTGTCAACTATCCCCGCTAAACATGCTGTCAACTATCCCTACCAAAGTTGCTGTCAGTAAAACTTGCTGTCTTCGAATCTTCATTCTCCGCCAAGTTTACTGTCAAAGGAATTGTTGTTGTCAGTAAAACTTATTGTCTTAGGATCTTCATTCTACGCCAAGTTTACTGTCAAATGAATAGTTACTGTAGTCTGTTCCAAAAGGTGTTGTCACTTGAATATGCTGTCATTGGCTTCGGTTTGCAGAATGTTACTGTCAATGATTTGATCCATGTTGTACATGAACACTTAATGAACTTCTACTTCATAGATCATTTATTACATTTTTACAAGACAGTAACTATTGATACTTACTGTCACCTACTTGGCTTTTTATACATACTATTCCAACTGATAACTAAACATACTGTCAATATGTTAGTATTGGTGTCCTAGAGACAATACTTTTAATGTTCTATTGAAAATAATTAAGGATTATGTTTTATGTGATTATTTAATTAATATTTATTATGTCTTTATTTACTGCGTTATAAATTGAAAGAATAATAAATGTCCTTGGAATATTAATAAGTAATATATATCTTTAAGTATGTGACTTAAAAATGAGATTATATGAATAGTATTTTATTCCTAAAATTTCCTAGTCGAGTATTATTATTAAAGGACAACAATAATGTAATAAGACTAGTATGTTTGTTGACAGATGACTGCATCTCATTGGTCATAGGTATGGTGATACTAAAGTCAAGAACATAAGTGTATGTATCAATACATGACACTGAAAAGACCCGTCGTGAGATTCTACATGTTAATAAGTGTCATAAAAAATCTCACAGTGATAATGATGTAATGATCCTCTGACTTGAAATCATTATATTTCTATACGAGAATTAATATACTTTGATTACACTCAAAGTTACCTTTAACCGGGTAATGATAAAGGTGGACGTTGGGTATGCTATGAATCGTATGAGAAATATGAATGATAGATATAGGATTTAACCCTCCTATTTTAGGAGTAAAATTATTGGCCTCTTGATTGAGTGAGACTATAAAATGCATGGCCATGCTCAAATGTTGATTTGATTAATAGTCTACTCATTGATCAAGGAAACCCGGATTAAACGTTGATGAGGATGACACAATATATGCCTCGAGTTTAATCTATAATATAAGGTTAAAGGGATTATATTACATTGTACATTATTCACGAAAGGTTTAATTGAATCATAAATTATTATTATTACTTGGGTAACAATGATGTATTACTAGATGCCGCTCATTGTTTATAATTTTATTAGAAAATAAAATTATTGCCAACGTAATAAATAATAACCTAAATGGTCACACACAAAGAACGTTTAAACGGAGCTTTATTTAAATTATGAATTTAAATAATTTTATTATTAGTTTGAATTTATTTATTGAATTAATTAAGCAGGACTTGATTAAGTAAATTAATATTCGAATTAATAAATAAACCCAAAATCAGAATGAGTTTTTTGAGAAACCTCATGGATTAGGGTTTGGCCCATTATATCTAGCTCATATAAATACATTATGATGTGTTTACAGGTCTCATACATGTGAATTCGTTTTATCAGATAAAACCCTAGCAACTCAATACGAAGAGAGGCTAGCAAGTGAGAGAGATAGAGAAGAGATAATTCGTGGGTGTTCTTGGCTAGTACCATCTCCGCTGATTGTTAGACGAATCGACGTTCGTGTGGATACCATTAGAGAGTAGTTCTTGAAGAAGGGGCTGCTGTGATTCACGCTTCTGGACCTCGATAATCATCCTAAGGAAAGCTTTAATAAGGTACACATCATATTCTCCATAATCATCAGTCAATTATACACGGATCCTGCGTTTGGGATTCACGATGTTTTTTGTATTTACCGTTATTCCGCTGCGTTTTCATGCCCGAATCCCAACAATTGGTATCAGAGCTATGTGTATAATAAGATGATTTGGTTACGTGTTTAACAGTTTTTCATTGTATTCCAGTATGTATATGATCTGCCATGCATGTATGTTGATACTGCCTATGTGTGAGATTTAATATGCATGCTGTCATGTTATTGTATGGTTAAAACTGTTAATTAATGTGTATCTGGTTATTCATATGATGAGTACATAGATGATGATACTAGCATGTTAATGATTTGCCATGACTGTTTTAATATGCCTTATTGCGATTTGTATGTTATGTATGAGGGTCAGTTTATATGGTGATATAAACTGGTGGACAGATTGTGTTGGACATGATTTGTTAACTGGGATATGATCAGTATGTATATGATACATGCTTCAGAAACTGTATAAGATGCAGTGGGGAAAAAGACCAACAGATATGATCTGTAGTTCAGAAATTGATGATTTCTGAATAGGACTAGTCTTCGAAAATAAAAAATTTCCAAGCTGACCTGGCAGTTCGACCCCAGCTGGGGGCTGCCTCCCCAGACCCCGCCCGGGGCTGATGCCCCGGACCCCGCCCAGGGCTGCCGCCCCCGGACCCCCGCAATATTTTTCATGTTCTTTTTGTGTACTTGAGCATAGTGCTGGTTATGGCCTTTAGATCCCTAGATTAATGGTTTTGGTTTTGGTTTTATAAATACGACTTGCATGTCGTTTTTCTTCATTCTTGTAATTGTTTAACCTCGAATGTAACTCGAGTTTTCTTATGTAAGTACATTAGTATAGATTGTATTCAATTATTCCATGTAATGTACTTGAAGATTGAAGGATGATTCAAGAAGAGGAGCAAGCACCCATGGATACAAGAAAAATGAAGACATGTAATTGTATTTATATTTTACCACCATAGATTGACCTTGATCCTTTCATTAGCTCGAAAGGATCACATAGGAAAAAGGCCATAACCAAGCACGTTTACATACTGCACTTTACATATTGATGTATGAATGTTAGTGTAGAATAATTAATGATGCATGCTTTAATTAGATTAACCATGTATGTGTGTATTAGATACGACACCCATGTCATGCTTGTTTAAATAAGATAAAATATGTAACGACTCAAGATTTAAAATTGAACAAACGATCATGAGATTCTTGTGTTTATGAAACACGGTATTGAATATGAATTTTCATTTTTCTGATATGGGGAGATTTTGTCAACAACGGATTATTAATTTAATCTGTAAAAAAGTTGGGTTTTAAGTGAGACCGCTTGTGACTTCTCCGACGATCTGGAAATCAAACCATTGACGAATATTGAAATGGATTATTTAATCAAGGAAAAATTGAGAATCTCTTTATGATGGGATCATGATCGTTAAATAATATTAAAATCCCTAAATGAATGTTAAGTTAATATAGATGCCTTCCAATGTTTTAAACACATTAAGATCTAGATTGAGAATGAGTGGGTTTGCCAAAGTAAAGTGCTCTTATCAATCATGGGAAAATGTGATAAGTAATTGTACTTTGTTTATTAAATGTTGGGTCTAACTTAACTAAATCATCACAATAGGATTGTGGGTTTAGAGGCATAGAGTTTGGTGAGATTTATTGGATAAATGTGTACAAAGGGTTGTTCCACCAAACTATCCGAGAGTTATATTTGATATAATTGACAAAAGTTGTCTACCTAAATAGTCGTGGTTTGGGTGTATTAGCCAACACTATCTTGAAACATGGATGAAATATGGATCTTGGCTGACTAGAAAGATTTGATGAAATGCTTTCCGAATTAATAGTTAGGGCTATTGATTTGAACAAAATAGTGGGAGATATATATTATGAATGTATATGATAATCACTTGAACATAATTAAAATTCTGTAGACTAACTAAATTTATGCATTTTAACATTGTAGATATTTAAATGGCAAACAATACAAATACTTTCTCCGTACGAGCAACCCTTGAGAAGGACAAGCTGACAGGAACTAACTTCTTTGATTGGTATAGGAATTTGGGGATTGTCCTCAGGCAGGAGCGAAAGCTTCACGTCATTGAAATTCCTTCACATGCTCCTCCTGCTGAGAATACAACTCGCGTTCAGCAAAATGCTTATCAAAAGCATATTGATGATGCGAATGATGTTGCCTGTTGAAAGGCAGAGTGTTTAAACTTGTAACACTATAATTTATGTAACTCAACTAAAGAAAAGATACTTAACCCGAAGACAATCAAGAATAAGAAGTCACAAAGAAATCAATACAAATGAAGACAAAGTAATTGATACAGTTCAACATGGTAAATATGATCAAAGAAAGAAGAAATCATTGGAAGAAGTTCAAGTTAAAGTTGTTCATGCCCCAGTGATTTGTAACTCAAAGGATCAAGATCATAACTATCAGTATCAATAAGACTAATTGATTTCAAGTAAAAAAGAAGGAAAGCAATTGTTGGAAAGCCACATTTCTAATTGAACATGGTAATCTATTCAGAAGCAAGAAACCTATCAAGACTAGTCACTTATGAACCAGACCAGTGCATCAAGTGTCAGGACATTGGTAGCAAGTTCATGTCAGTAGTAGAGTTCCAAGTTCAAGAGCTTGTTGAAGAAAATAGAAGACATGAAGAAATCACAAGTTCAAGATGTTGCATTGAAGTTTCAAGTTGAAGCCCAGAATTTCTCTAAGTACTTACAAGGGAACCTATGTAGAAATTCCTATCTAGAAATTCTGGATAAGTTTCTACTTAGAGCCAAGTAGAAATTCTGGAGTTGGAAATATTTTCTAAGTACTCAACTCAGGAAGCTATCTCGAATTTCCTATGTCGAAATTCCTAAGTCGAATTTCCTATGTAGAAATTCTGGAGGTGAAAATATTTTCTAAGTACTCAGGAAGAAGGCTATCTCGAATTTTCTATGTAGAAATTCCTAAGTAGAAATTCCTATGTAGAAATTCTACTTAGAATTCGAGATAGAGCCAAGTAGAATTTCCTATGTAGAAATTCTACATAGAGGACAGTTTCAACATGACACATGGCATCATCCTGGTGGCAGATTTCCAAGCTTTCAAGACAAGATAAGATTCACGTGGACAACATTGGGCCACTCATATCTTATCTTTTGAAGACTACAAGTCATAGATTACAAAGTAGTATAAATAGAAGTACTTGTGTAACTTATTAACAGAGAGCAATATTCGAGAGAAACACTTGTAATAAAGAGAGAGTATATTCACAGAGCTTAGTATCATTTACTACCCTCTTTACTTCTGTTGTACTATTGTAATGAATGTTGTAGCAACCCTTTCAAGTTATATATAAGACATATATTCCTTGAATCATTGTGTTCATTTATTACATAGTATTTATTGCTTCATTAATTCGAAATGTTGTATTCACCCCCCCCCTCTACAACACATTTGGACCTAACAATTGGTATCAGAGCTTAATGTTTGACAAACAAAACATAGATCCTTGTGTTTGGTAGAAGATTAATGAGTTTTCTCTTCCAGATCTAATTTTCGAGTTTTTCTTGAAAAGTGTGCCTTAATTTTTTTTTGTGAAAACTCATCCCAAAAATTATTTAAATACTCCAGGTGTGATTATTTAGCTTGGGTGGATTTTAGATAATTTTTGTGATTTAATCTGGGTATTTTGGTTTGTGGTGTTCTTCAAGTGTTCATCACTGTTCTTGGTAAAGAAGACAAAACCAACAACTTTAGATCTCCTTTTCAAAAAGGCAAAAAGTGTAAAAGGTGTTATTGGCTTTTGATTGGACAATTTACTCACAGAAAAAGAATTGTCAGAAGACTCTGTACCTTTCACGTGGGTGTTAGGTGAAGTTAGGTGAGATAAGTCATAAAAGTCAAAAAGTGTGAAAGTGACCTGCAGCAATTTTTTTCTCCAAGGCAAAAGTTCTACATAGAATATCTACTTCAGAATTTCTACTTAGAAATTTCGACTTGAGCAAATTTCGACTTGGTGAAATTTCGACTTGGCAAAAGTTCCACATAGAAATTTCGACTTAGCCTAGTCTTGTGTACTTAGAATTTTTTTTGTGACCAGTTTTTGAACTTTGATTTATTTTGAGATAATTCAATTTTCTTTTAATTACTACTCAATTAATAAGAAAAGTTTATTATCTCTACTTTAAATCTATATTAAGATGGCACCTAAAAATCAATTCAAAATTCCAATGTTCGACCGAGATCACTATGAAGAATGGGTGTTGAGAATGAAATTATACCTTGAGTCCATTAACCCTGAATACTTGGAAGTCCTTGACAAAGGTAAATTTGTTCCAATGGTGGTTGTTCCTGAGCATATGGAAGGAAATGTGGTTGTACCACAGCGGTCTGAGCCTAAAAAGGCAGCGGACTTTTCAGATGCTGATAAGGAGCAGATAGCCTTTGATACATCCGTTCGACAAACATTGGTGGAATCCCTCGATCACGAAATGTTTAATGTAGTTAAAGGACTAACTACAGCCAAGAAGATCTGGGATAAGATAGAGGTCGTCATGGAAGGTACAGCTGAGGTTAGAAGTAACAAGACACTCATACTCAAGATGGAGTATGACACTTTCAGGATAAGAAAAGGAGAAAGCATAACAGATGTCTATCTAAGATTCAGTCAGTTGGTGTTGGATTTGAATCTGAGAGGTATAACTCTCCCCATGGTTGAAGTCAACACGAGATATCTAAGGAACCAGCCAAAAAGCATTGAACATAGAGTCTACGCTGTAAGAGAAACCAGAGATTTGCATATAACTTCTCTGGAAGAGTATTATGGAATTCTAAAGACCTATGAGCTGGAGACCCTTCAAGATCAAGCATGGGACAATGATTCAAGAGGAAAAGAAGTGGCATCAGGATTGGTTGCTGATGAGGAAGAGTCTAAGAAGGCAATGGTTGCAGAAAAACCTAGATCATCACCTGCATCTCATCAAGTTGATAATGATGATGAATGCACCTCAAATAGTGATGATGACTACTTCACCCAAGAAGAGCTGGACAACATGGATGATAGTGTCGTGGCATACATGGCGAGGAAGTTCAGCAATATCAGATTCAAAAAGAGTAACCGACCACAGAGAAAATCTTCATCTTTCTATCGGGTTACAAGGGGTGGTGGTAGTTCTTCAGGTTACAAAGGAAAAGGCAAGAGTTCTAGCTACAAATCTCCTTTGGATTTCAAATTGAAGTTCAAATGCTATAACTGTGGTGAAGCTGGACATTTTGCTACGGACTGCAAGAAGCCGAAACAGACTTATCCAAAAGAAAGTTATGAAGCCCTCAAAAGCAAGTATGAAGCCCTGGTGAAGGAAAGACATGGAAAAAGAGCTTTAGTTGTAACAGAAGGTAGAGCATGGGATGATTCAGACGAGGAAGAAGTTATTAATGCAAACTTTGCCCTCATGGCTGAGACATCAGAGGAACCAGAGGTACCAGTTCTAACCCTTAAGGAAGAAATGTCTATTGATGATTATAAGGTGCAGAACGGGGCTCTTAGCGAAGAGATCTATATGTTGTGCAAAAGCCTAAACACTTCTCAAAAGGAACAGAAAACACTTGTTGCCAAATGCAGAATGCTTGAGGCAAAAGTGGAAGAGTTAGAGGCTGTTTGCACTGTAGATACTTCCCTAAGAGACTCTATTAAATCTTTGGAACACAAGCTTAGCCTTAAAGATGAAATAGAAGCATGTCTTAGGAATAAACTAGCTGAGTTAGAAACAAAATGCGAAGCTTATAAACTAGCTGCTAGTAAGGTGAATGTTGACAGTGATACATTTAAGAAGATAACTGGAGTTGGTGTAGGTCTTGACTATTCTAACTTATCTAAGAAAGAAGGGAAAAGACCTGTAGACACTAGTTCCAGTAAGACCAAGACTGAAATACCTACTTTTCTTAAATCAGCTGTCAAACCCATCTTTAAACACTTCGTTCCTCAAGTAGAAGAAGAGACTGAATTATTAGTTAGATATGAGATAGAGATGGAAGATCGAAAGGAAGAACAACCTGTAACTCCTATTAAATCAGTTAAAATCAAATCCACTAGAGAAGAATCTAGACAAGGATTAGGAGCTAAGGCTGTTAAACAACAGAAAAAGGAAAAAGGCATAAAAGAGGTTAAGGCAGAACGTGTTAAGAAAGAGTGCTATCATTGTAAATCTACTGAACATCTTTCTTACGCATGCAAATCTAACATGAATATTCCTGTTACACATGCCATGCCTGTACCACACACAATGAATAACCTGCATATGAACCATGCACAATGTGGTCAACCTAATTGTATGCCATGCACTTTTAACGTCATGCAAACATTTGTAAACTTGATGAATGCAACTAGCCAATCATGTCAAAATTCTTCTGCTAGTTCTAATGTCAAAAAGAAGCATGTTAGAACTAAGACTGCCAGTCCTCCTAAAGTTAGGAGTGACAAACCTTCTCCTAAGACTAACAAAATTGTCAAGTCTGAAAGAGGAAAAGACGAAGTCGAAAGCTCGAGTAATGTTAAAGTAGGTGCATCTACTGTTGTTAAATCTGATAATTCTCGATCTTATAGAAAAGCCGGGCCCAATCAAACATGGGTTCCGAAGAACGCCTAACCAATCTGTCATTGCAGGGCATTAAGCGGAACAGAAATAAAGTTATATGGGTGCTAGACAGTGGAGCATCGAGGCATATGACAGGAAACAAGTCCCTGCTTACAGGGTTGGTTATGAAGGCTGGCCCTTATGTTACCTTTGGAGATGACAGCATTGGTGTGACAAAGGGATATGGCAAATTGAAATCTGGTAATGTCATCATTGAAGATGTTTCCTATGTTGAGGGATTAAAACACAATCTGTTGAGTATCAGTCAATTTTGTGACAAAGGATATGAAGTTATATTCAACAAGAGAGGTGTATCAATCACTCACATTAAGGAAGGTTCGTTGGCTTTGAGAGGAGTTCGAAAGGCAGATCTTTTTGTTGCTGATATGGATTCGGCAAACCAGAATGAAGTGACCTGTTTCTATAGCAAAGCGTCAGATGATGAAAGCTGGCTATGGCATAAGAAGCTGTCTCACTTGAACTTCAAAACGATGAATGCTCTCGCAAGGCGAGAACTGGTGAAAGATCTACCTCAAATGGAGTTTGCTCCTAAAGGACTCTGTGAAGCCTGTGAAATGGGAAAGTCAAAGCGAGCATCGCACAAGAGTAAAGAAATTTCTAGTGTCACTGAGCCTCTGCAACTCCTTCATATGGATTTATTTGGCCCAGTGAATGTCCTATCATTGTCTAGGAAAAGATATGCTTTGGTAATCGTGGATGACTTCTCAAAATATACATGGGTATTGTTTGTAATGACAAAAGACGAAGTACCTTTCCAAATCATTGATCACATCACTGAGATTGAGAATGTATCAACTCTCACTGTGAAGACGATTAGATCAGATAACGGCACAGAATTTAAAAATGCAATACTGAATGATTTCTGTGTTTCTAAAGGAATACGTCATCAGTACTCAGCCCCGAGAACTCCACAGCAGAATGGAGTGGTTGAAAGGAAGAACAGAACATTGGTTGAAGCAGCAAGAACTTTGTTGTATGAATCGAAACTTCCTCTATACTTTTGGGCCGAGGCAGTGAGTACAGTGTGTTACACTCAGAATAGAACCTTGATCATAAAAGATAAAGAAAAGACACCATGTGAACTAATGAATAACAGAAGACCAACAATCAAATACTTTCATGTCTTTGGAGCTAAATGCTATGTACTTATAGATGATGAAAATCTAGGCAAGTTTGAAGCAAAGGCACGTGAAGGAATATTTATTGGTTATTCTACAAATACGGTGGCAGCTTATCGGGTATTCTTAGTGAATGAACGGAAAGTGATTGAAAGCTACAATGTCAGATTCGACGATACCAAACTCCCATCAATTTCTAAAGATAATAGTGAACCTGAGTCCCTAAAATTTCATAATCTGGACTTGGATGAAATTGAGGATGAACCTGAGTTGGTTGTTACTTCAAATATACCAAGTGATCGTGAAGCTATACCTGAGTCTAGTGGACAATCGAATTCTACGAGATCAGAAGAAACTTCTTCCGCACGTTCTGGCAACAACTCAGGGGGAGTAAATGGCAGCTCAAGAACAGGTGATCAAGACTCGAGGAGAAATGACACTAGTTCTGTAGGAGCTGGTACTAACTCAGGGGGAGTTAGTAGAAACAACATAAGTAGTCAGCACAACAATTCAGAAAGTCAAGCTGAATCATCAAGACAATTACCAAGAGAACGGGTATGGAGTAGAGACCATCCGTTTGAACTAATTATTGGTGATCCAGATGCTGGTGTGACTACTAGAAGATCTACAAGAGCTGACATGGCAAATATCTGCTTGTACTCTGGGTTCTTGTCCAAACTAGAACCTAAAGAAATAGAAGAAGCTCTTGGTGATGCTGATTGGGTGATTGCAATGCAAGAGGAGCTCAATCAGTTTGAAAGGCAGAAAGTTTGGAAGCTGGTACCCCGACCAAAGAACAGATCAGTAATTGGAACTAAGTGGGTATACAGAAATAAACTGGACGAAAACGGACTTGTAACACGAAACAAGGCTCGTTTGGTAGCAAAAGGTTACTCTCAACGAGAGGGAATTGATTATGATGAAACCTACGCTCCAGTTGCAAGACTTGAGGCAGTCAGGATGTTCTTGGCCTTTTCAGCACACAAGAATTTCAAGGTTTTTCAGATGGATGTGAAAAGTGCCTTCCTGAATGGAGAGCTAGAAGAAGAAGTGTATCTGGAACAGCCACCTGGCTTCATTGATCCAGAACTTGAAGATTTTGTGTTTCTTCTCTTCAAAGCTGTCTATGGCCTCAAGCAATCCCCAAGACGATGGTATGAAACCCTATCCTTGTTCTTAATTGAAAATGGTTTTATTAGGGGAGTAATTGATAAAACATTGTTCTACAAAAATGTAAAGGATGATTTGATACTTGTTCAAGTGTATGTGGACGATATTATTTTTGGGTCATCTAATGAGCGCTTGTGCGAGAAATTTGCCAAGTTAATGCAGGATAAATATGAGATGAGCATGATGGGGGAGCTGTCTTTCTTCCTTGGATTACAGATCAGTCAAAGAAAAGAAGGAATCTTTATCTGTCAATCCAAGTACATCAAAGATTTACTCAAGAAGTACAATCTTGAAGATGCATCAGCAGCTAAAACTCCCATGCCAACAGCCACGAAGCTTGATGAAGACAAATCAGGTAAACCAGTTGACATCACAAGCTATCGAGGTATGATTGGCTCACTTCTCTATTTAACTGCAAGTAGACCCGATATCATGTTCGCAACGTGTTTGTGTGCAAGGTTCCAAGTGGATCCTAGAGAGTCACATCTCATAGCTGTCAAACGAATCTTTAAGTATCTCAAGGGAACACCAAATCTAGGGATTTGGTACCCAAGAGATACAGGTCTTAATCTAATAGGCTATTCGGATTCAGACTATGCAGGTTGCAGGATCGATAGGAAAAGCACATCTGGTGCTTGTCAATTCCTAGGCAGAAGATTGGTGTCCTGGCAAAGTAAAAAGCAACATACAGTATCTACTTCTACTGCTGAAGCTGAGTACATTGCTGCTGGAAGCTGTGTAGCTCAAATACTGTGGATGAGGAACCAATTGAAAGATTATGGCATGGAACATACAAAGATTCCAATCATGTGTGACAACACTAGTGCCATTGCCATGACCAACAATCCTGTAGATCACTCAAGAACCAAGCACATAGATATCCGGTATCACTTCATCAGAGAACATGTCGAGGAGGGGACTGTGGAGTTACATTTTGTACCCACAATGCAACAAATTGCAGATATATTCACCAAACCTCTTGATGAATTAACTTTCAATAGGTTGGTTGGTGAATTAGGGATGCTTAACACAAGTTAGTAAATCCTTCTATCTGTAAAATCCAAGTTTTTGATCATTTACATATGTTTGTTTTTCTTGTTAATTGCCTAGTTGAAAACATGTGTAAATAATCTTTAAAATTGCACAAAATATCACTTCTGCATGCCATTTAATCATTTTGAACTTAGACTTTAAGATGTTTAATTAATGATTATTATATGGTGTATGTTGTGTTGTTTTTCATAAATTCACTGTGCATTAATTGAAATTATTGATCAAAACTTTGAATTTATGCTCATTAATTGCATGAACATAGGGGGAGTTAAATTCATGGATCTCTAAATTTATCATGATTTTAAATGAATTTTTCTATGTTTTTCATGTAATTTTTATATAATTTAAAGCCTTAGAATTGTCAAGGAATGTCTCTTTTAATGGTTTTTATTAAAAATCCTTGAATTGGTATTTATTTTAATTTGGCAAAATTTAATTATTGATTTTCCAGAACAATTGCCAAATTTTACTAAGTACCTTCAAAATTTCGAGATAGAGTCTATCTCGAAACTCATCTCGAAATTCGGCTTGAATTTCGACTTTGAGCGTCCAGGAGTGAAGTTTTGAAAATTCTAAGTCTGGTAAATTTTTCGACTTAGTGTCTATCTCGAACTTTATCTCGAAATTCGACTTACAGTTCGAGATAGAGTTCCAGGTGTAAGAGATTTGAATTTTCTAAGTCTGGGAAAATATTCGAGTTAGCATCTATCTCGAAATTCATCTCGAAATTCGACTTGAAGTTCGACTTAGAGTCTATCTCGAAATTCAACTCGAAATTCGACTTGAAGTTCGACTTGGAGTCTATCTCGAAATTCATCTCGAAATTCGACTTGAAGTTCGACTTAGAGTCTATCTCGAAATTTAACTCGACATTCGACTTGAAGTTCGACTTGGAGTCTATCTCGAAATTCATCTCGAAATTCGACTTGAAGTTCGACTTAGAGTCTATCTCGAAATTCATCTCGAAATTCGACTTGAAGTTCGACTTGGAGTCTATCTCGAAATTTATCTCGAAAATTCGACTTGAAGTTCGACTTAGAGTCTATCTCGAAATTCAACTCGAAATTCGACTTGAAGTTCGACTTGGAGTCTATCTCGGAACTTATCTCGAATTTCGACTTGAAGTTCGAGTTGGGTCTTTCCTGAGAGGTTTAATGCTGTTTAAAATTGTTCAAGTGAATTTAATTCGAGTTAGCCTCTATGTCGAAACTTATCTCGAATTTCGACTTGATGTTCGAGATAGAGTTCGACATAGAAGTTCGACTTAGAAGTTCGACATAGAGTTCGACTTAGATTACCCTGTGCGTACTTAAGTTTTTTTATTTTCACAGGGATATTTTTGTCATTTCACTCTATTGCCTATATATACAAAATTAACCCGATTTTACTTTCACTTTTACCTAATTGTTTTAAAACCTAATTTTTACAGCAGATTGTTGTGGATTGTTGTGGTTGAATCTCTTACATATAACGAACTACTGTCCATTTTGTTTCTTGATTTTACTATCTGCATCACGTTTACCGTTTATATTGTGCGTAGTTTTGTGTTTAACATCGTCACTGTTCATCTTCACAGATACATACATACACACGATTTACACACACTTCTCACATAAATTTTATTACTGCAGATTTTGTTGTCACAGTAGTTTGTTACTAATTCTTGTTTAATTCCGTAGTTTAATTTTCACTACAACATCACAGTTGTGTTCTCAATTAAAAGGGATTAAAACGTTTTTTTAAACACAAACAAATGACTCACCAATTTTCTCTTGCAAAACATAATTTTTATAATATTCCGACTGAAATTGGTGATCAACTCCCGCGTTTCAAGTTTTGGGTACGATATCTTAATTTGTACTCCAAAGCTAGTACTGCTTTTACTGCAAAACCTACACTGGTCCATGATGCTTTGCAGCAGTTATGGACTAGTGCAGTACCTTTTGGGAGTAAATCGACCCCCTACGGTTTTACTTTTACCTTGGAGGGTCAAAATTTTGAGGTTACAGAAGCTATTTTTAATACAGTTCTTGGTTTTCCAGTCAAGGATTCTTATGACCCTGAACCTACAGCGGCTGAGCGCCAGAATTTTTTTGAAGCAATTGGATGTTATCCTCCCCCTGGACGACTATCCACTTCAAATATTCAAAAACAATTTTTTCATGTGGAATGGAATTACTTTTTCGAGGCCATTACTAGATGTTTTCGGGCACGAGAAAGAGATTTTCATCAAATTTCCATTCCCATGCATATTTTTGGTGTTTCCCTAGCCCAGGAACTAAACATTAATTATGGCAGGCTTGTTCTTTCAGAATTAGTGGCTACAATGGGATCACCTGAAACCAGAGACATTTCACACAATGATATTGTCTGCTGGTATCCTCGGTTCTTGCAAATGCTAATAAATCATCTCGTGCCTTCTAATGCTTTATCACTTAGGCAGGCATTTGTTCGAAGTCCCACCTCTGCACCTCTAGGCATGGGCACTAAGTCACTAACCACTATCGCTAACCAGGATAAACATCAGGGTAAACCTATGTCTATTCCTGAGAACATTCAAGTGTGGCTTTCTTTTGATGCAGGTGTAACTACTTTAGCGGGGACGTCTCAACTCTCATCACATGCTCAGAATCCATCTGCCCACAATGAAGCATTTCAAGGGATTCCTGATGAGCATATTGATGACGAACAAGATGAGGGCCAATCTCTCAGTCACTTCACAGCCAGGCAAAGGGAACAGCAACCGTCTCCTAAGACAACACATGCTGCTTCTGATTCCTCTGTTGGCCAAGGTAATGAAGGAGGTACTTTCTTAGAACCTAACACTCCTTCTTCCTCTAATTCTGATTCCGTGGCCCAAGATTCTGCTAACCCGCAGGATCTATCCCAGGGTGATAGCCATATTTCTGCGTCTGCTTCTCTAACTTCTTCACTATCACCCCTGTTAACGGGAGTCAAAAGGCCGGCACCTTTAGAATTAGGTGAGAGTACTGATGAGAGTGACCCTGAAGTGCAGCCAGTTTTAAGGAAGCGAGCCAAATTTTCACAAGCTGCTACTTCAAAAGCCCAGTCCATCCCTAGCGTGTCTATCACATCCACTCCACCTCACGAGAGTGGTTCTCCCCTTGCACAGTCAACACCTAGGATGGTTGCTGAGGATTCAGTGTCTTCTGAAGAGCCTGTTCCTTCAGTTAGGCCGGAAGTTTTACGAGCTTCGAAAGTACCTTCACCGGTACGTCCTGATGCTGCAGAGAGGATCGGTTCTGATGTTGTACTAGAACACTCTGCAGCCTCTCAGCCTGAGATTCCACCTCAGGACAAAACAGGGAACATTGATCCCATAACTGTTCCTCATTTTTCTTATCCAGTTTCTGCAGGTACTGCTTTGAATCTGAGTGCTATTATTGAAGACATACACGAGCGTGAGACAGGGAGTGAGTGTGAGCGTTTAGGGAGTGAGGGACCTTCATTTTTAAGGCCCGAAACTGAGCGTCAAACACAAACAGAACGATTCTTAGAGCGAGAAAACCTAAGCCAAACACCGTCCCTGTTTCTTCAAAATCTTGAAACACGTATGTCGACAGTGGAAAATCAGATACAGCAGTTTGGGCAGTCTATGGGGCAGTTAGGGATTAATGTTGGAGATCACAAGAGGGCTCTTGATGACTACGCAGCACGAATGGCAGGTCAAGCTGAAGCTTTAAAAGATATGACGAACAAAGTCAATGACCTGGGCCATGCTGGTGGTGTCTTGGGTAGCACTCTGTATGACAGAATGGGGAGTGTTGAAAGCGTTCTGCATACACTGGCAACGGAGGTCAGTCGAATGATGTATGCAGTTCGGCATTTGGTTCCCCCGGAGTGCTTTGAAGAACAATTCACACAACCTCCCCCGGCTGATGATGATGGTACAGGTGGTGCAGGTGGTGCTGGTGGACCTTCTGGTTTTGGTTCACATGCTAGTGGCTCTGGTGTACCAGGTGATGTTCAGGATAACTCACCTAAGGGGGAGAAAGAAGGTAATGAGACGACACAACCGTCACCCCGTGCTGAAGAAGAGATTGATCCAATGGTGACTGATGAGGAGGCTCAGAGGAAGCGAAAGGGTAAAGCAGTGATGGTTGAACAAGAAGAGCCATTCACTGACTTTGGTGATCGACAGGAACACGTGCAAGTTGATTCAGATTCTGATATGGAAGACGTACCTCTAGCACATGCAATTAAGAGATCTTTGGAGGAACAAGGTGGAGGTGCTGGGGCGTCTGCTGAAGAGATTCCTGTTGATGAGGAGACCCTGAAAGCTCAGCAGTTAGCTCTGGAACAAGCTCAATTTTTCAAAATGAAGATGATGCAGGATAAAGCTGTTTTTCTTGAGAAGCAAGTGGAGCTCAAGGAAAAGCAGTATGATCATGAGCTTGCCAGACTAGCTGATCCTCAAGTTGATCTGGACAAAAGGAGGATTGGACAGAAATGGGACGATGCACGAAAGATACTGATGGGGTCGTGTGCACATGGAGTTCATAATAAGGAGGCAGATGACTTGTTCTTCAACTTGAACATGAAGAATCCGATGACGATGGACTATATAAATGCTTTGAAGAGAATGATTTCTAAAGTCCGTGTTGGATACAAATCGGTGGATAATGAATGGCAAGTTATTTTGTCTTTAATTGATGGAGCCCCGATGTCTTTTATGTATGTCGATGATCAGTTTATGTCGAGAAGATCTGCGTCGGAGTTGTTCTTGCTAGCAACTAAAATTCAATATTCTCAAGCTGAGGAGCTAAGCATTCTGTATAGAGATCAGTTAATGCAGTTAGCAGAGGACAAGGGACCAGAATTCTCAGCCAATCCAGACGTTGTCAGAATGGTTGTTGATGGAAAGATGAAGAGGGTTAGCTTGGAAGAAAATGACTTGATGGCTCTATCGGTGGAATCCCTTAAAGCTGTTTGCAGACAAATGATGGGCAAGGGATTCACCTCGGATATTAAAGAAAAATCAGTGGAGTTCATTGAGAAGATAATCTTCCAGAAGAGCAGTGAAATATGGAAGTGCGATGTCATTGCTCCAAATCCTCTGGATAATGTGAAGATTGAGCCAGAGCTAATGCAAAGAAAATGGGATATTCTACAAGCTGTGAAAAGCGTAGATGAAGCTCTGACTCTTCCTTCAGGACCCCTGGAACAAGGAGAGATAAGGGAGGCAGTTGGTGTTCCAGGAAGAGAAAGTGTATACTGGATTCATTCTTACACAGATGATACAGCTGATGCCTTGGTGTTCATTGATGCAGACCAGAATCAAACCTTCTTGCATATGAGTAGGAAATGGCTGCTACAGACTCAAGATGCTGCATTTCTAGACAAAGTCAGAGATGAATTCAAATTTGGAGATGTAGAGGATAGGTTTGCAGATGAAAAGCAGAGACTGTTAAAGTACTTGTCTGAGGTAGTAAAGGAGAAAAGGAGAATGGAGTCAGATGCGGCTAGTAGGCTCAATACCAACCGTGTCAAGGGCTACCCTAAAATGATATACTGTCAGTTCAAAGCTGATAAAGCTCATTGGAAGCCTCAGCTCATCATGAAAAACTTTGAGGACATTCCGAAGATCAGAACTACCCAGGAAGTTGATAAACTAAGAAGGCTTTTCAGACATCCATATCCAGAACCCAAGAATTCTCTGGAAATGGAAGCAGTAAGTTTGCTGAATGCGAGATGGGCACAACTACATGATCCAGTATACAAAAGAGAACAGCAAAGGAAAGAAAGGCGCAGAAAACAAGGAGAAGATAAGCGCAGTGCTGTTAAGGAAGTTAGGAAGGGGAAACGGAATTAGAGTTAAAGTTCAAAGGGATGTGAACTTGAAGTTGGAAAAACTTCATATCTTTTGGTTGCTCTAACTCACTTGAGGAAAATTCACCTGACCACGGTATGCGAGATAGGCTAATTCACCATACTGTAATCGTGAATCAGAGTGGATCCAATAAGGTGATATGAGTTGGACTGAAAGGTATGAAATAATCCAGGTGATAGAGATCATCTCAATGGTCTTTAATTCGAGGTTCGAATTTTCTTTCTAGCTTATGTTTATTTTCTAAAGTTCTTTGTATTGTTTTCAAGTTTTTATTCAAGTGTAAAATGTGCAAGACATTAATGTTACTTATCTTTTCTCGTCTCATTATTTAGTTGAGTTATCCTTCTTTAATTTGAATGTCATTGTTAGACAATCAAATAGGGGGAGATTGAAAGGCAGAGTGTTTAAACTTGTAACACTATAATTTATGTAACTCAACTAAAGAAAAGATACTTAACCCGAAGACAATCAAGAATAAGAAGTCACAAAGAAATCAATACAAATGAAGACAAAGTAATTGATACAGTTCAACATGGTAAATATGATCAAACAAAGAAGAAATCATTGGAAGAAGTTCAAGTTAAAGTTGTTCATGCCCCAGTGATTTGTAACTCAAAGGATCAAGATCATAACTATCAGTATCAATAAGACTAATTGATTTCAAGTAAAAAAGAAGGAAAGCAATTGTTGGAAAGCCACATTTCTAATTGAACATGGTAATCTATTCAGAAGCAAGAAACCTATCAAGACTAGTCACTTATGAACCAGACCAGTGCATCAAGTGTCAGGACATTGGTAGCAAGTTCATGTCAGTAGTAGAGTTCCAAGTTCAAGAGCTTGTTGAAGAAAATAGAAGACATGAAGAAATCACAAGTTCAAGATGTTGCATTGAAGTTTCAAGTTGAAGCCCAGAATTTCTCTAAGTACTTACAAGGGAACCTATGTAGAAATTCCTATCTAGAAATTCTGGATAAGTTTCTACTTAGAGCCAAGTAGAAATTCTGGAGTTGGAAATATTTTCTAAGTACTCAACTCAGGAAGCTATCTCGAATTTCCTATGTCGAAATTCCTAAGTCGAATTTCCTATGTAGAAATTCTGGAGGTGAAAATATTTTCTAAGTACTCAGGAAGAAGGCTATCTCGAATTTTCTATGTAGAAATTCCTAAGTAGAAATTCCTATGTAGAAATTCTACTTAGAATTCGAGATAGAGCCAAGTAGAATTTCCTATGTAGAAATTCTACATAGAGGACAGTTTCAACATGACACATGGCATCATCCTGGTGGCAGATTTCCAAGCTTTCAAGACAAGATAAGATTCACGTGGACAACATTGGGCCACTCATATCTTATCTTTTGAAGACTACAAGTCATAGATTACAAAGTAGTATAAATAGAAGTACTTGTGTAACTTATTAACAGAGAGCAATATTCGAGAGAAACACTTGTAATAAAGAGAGAGTATATTCACAGAGCTTAGTATCATTTACTACCCTCTTTACTTCTGTTGTACTATTGTAATGAATGTTGTAGCAACCCTTTCAAGTTATATATAAGACATATATTCCTTGAATCATTGTGTTCATTTATTACATAGTATTTATTGCTTCATTAATTCGAAATGTTGTATTCACCCCCCCCTCTACAACACATTTGGACCTAACACCTGTCTCATGCTGGCAACCATGAGTGCTAAGCTTCAAAAACAACATGAGCATATGGATGCTTATGAGATGATTGAACACCTTCAAAGAATGTTTGAGGGACAAGCTCGTCAAGAAAGGTTCGACACGAGCAAAGCACTGTATGCTTGCAAATAGGGAGAGCGTGAACCTGTTCAACCACATGTTCTAAAGATGATAGGTTATATTGAGTATCTTGATACTTTGGGTTTCCCGATTGGTTCGGAAGCTCAGATTGACTTGATCTTTCAATCTTTGAACCGCAACTATACTCATTTTGTTATGAACTACAATATGAATGAGATACACAAAACACCCACTGAATTGTTGGCCATGTTACGAGCTGCTGAAACCAACATGAAAAAGGCTGAACCTACTGCCATGCTGATGGTAGATAACAAAGGTAAGGTTAATAAGAAAGGAAAATGGAAGGGAAAGAAAAAGATTGGATCTACTTCTGGTCCCAAGCCAAAGACTAATCTCAAACAGGTTTTAAAGCCTAAGGGTGCTGTTGCAAAGGGTGATTGTCACTACTGTGGTAAACCAGGTCATTGGAAGAGAAACTGTCATGCTTATTTGGAGGATCTGAAGAAGAAGAAGGCTGGTCAAGCTTCTGATTCAGGTATTTATGTTATAGAGGTCAATTTGTCTACTTCTACATCATGGGTATTACATACTGGATGTGGCTCTCACATTTGTATAAATGTGCAGGAGCTGCAAAGGAGTAGGACTTTGGCAAAAGGAGAGGTCGACCTACGAGTTGGCAATGGAGCAAAGGTTGCTGCTTTGGCTGTAGGGACTTATCATTTATCGTTTCCCATTGGGCTTATTTTAGAACTTGATAATTGTTTTTACGTGCCTGTAATTTGCAGAAACATTATTTTGGTTTCTTGTTTGGACAAGAAAGGTTTTGCTTTTTCAATTCAGAACAATTGTTGTTCCTTTTCTATGAATAATGTTACCTACGTTTGTTTAACGGTTTATATGTTCTTGATCTAGACACTCCTATCTATAATGTGAATAACAAACGTCTTAAGACTAATGACTCAAATCAAACATACCTTTGGCACTGTCGTTTAGGCTATATAAATGAGAAGCGCATTTCCAAGTTACATAAGGATGGATACTTGGATAAGTTTGACTTTGAATCATACGAAGCATGCGAACCTTGTCTCATTGGAAAAATGACTAAAGCTCCTTTTACTGGACAAGGTGAAAGTGCCACTGAACGATTAGAACTTATACATAGTGATGTATGTGGTCCTATGCGTACTATGGCAAGAGGTGGCTTTTACTACTTTATCACGTTTACTGATGATTTCAGTAGATATGGATATGTGTATCTTATGAAGAACAAATCCGATTCTTTTGAAAAGTTCAAAGAATACAAAGCTGAAGTAGAAAAGCAAATTGGCGAAAATATTAAGACTCTACGATCTGATCGTGGAGGAGAATACTTAAGCCATGAATTTAAGAGTTTATTAAAAGAGTGTGGTATTGTATCACAACTCACTCCTCCCGGAACACCACAATGGAATGGAGTTTCTGAAAGGAGGAATCGTACTTTATTGGACATGGTACGATCGATGATGAGTCATGCAGATCTTCCAATTAGTTTTTGGGGCTACGCCCTGGAGACGGCTGCTTATACACTTAACTGAGTTCCTACTAAAACGGTTCAGAAGACTCCAAATGAGATATGGACTGAGAAACGTCATAGCATGTCATTTATGAAAATATGGGGATGTGAAGCGTTTGTGAAACGTTTAACTTCTGACAAGCTATGACCTAAATCAGACAAATGTAATTTTGTGGGATACCCAATTGAAACAAAGGGTTATTCATTCTATTATCCTTCCGAGAACAAAGTGTTTGTTGCTCGAACTGCAGTTTTCCTTGACATGATCTTTTATGAATGTTATTTTATCTTTTTCAGTCCCTGGTTAGTTGAGTTATCCTCATTGTCATTGAATACCCTAAGCAGCTGGTCATAAGGAAGAAAGGGGAAAAGGGTTATCCTGACAAAGTCACTAAGCTGAGGTTTGAAGACATTCCCACGAAGCTTACCACTCGCAGCATGGTTGAGAGGTGGTTGAGGTTGTTTCGAGACTACAAGATTAGAAATCATGTGGAAGCGGAAGGACTTAATCTCCTCAAGAAAAGGATGGATGAAGTCTGCAACCCTGAGTTCATGAAGAAAGAAAAAGCAGCCAAGAAGAAAGCTCGTGAGGAAGAGGAGCGCAAGAAATCGAAGTTTTAATGTATTATGCTTGTAATGTTTCTTTGCGTTGTAATTTGTTTTCTTATTTTCTTGCATTGTAAGTATATTATCTGTTTTCTTGTGTAGTGTAAGGTAGAAGTTAGTTAGCTAAGTGTCTTGAACCTAGTTTATATTAGGCGTCAATTATTTCGCGAAGTTCGGCGGTGGTAATACTGCTAAAAGGACCTCAGAAGGATAATTGAAGATTGAGTGGACCATGCTCTTAAGTACTTAGAGAAAATCTCTAGAAGAGCATGAAGCCATTTGATCGAGCCAACAGGTGTCCAATTTTGGCACTTGAAGTATCAGTAATAGACATGAAGCTAGTTAATCAAGCCAAGCATTATGCAAGTTGACATGATCTTTTATGAATGTTATTTTATCTTTTTCAGTCCCTGGTTAGTTGAGTTATCCTCATTGTGAATTTGGTTATCATTGTTAGAAAATCAAATAGGGGGAGATTGAAAGGCATAGGTGTACTAACTTGTAACACTTAATTACTATGTAACTCAACTAGGTAAAAGATAAAACAACAACAAAACAAGGGAAACTGAAGAAGCACATGGAATCAATCAACTGAAGAAATGGTGATGATACTTGGTAACTACAAGTAACTAATTTGGTTAATCAAGAATGCCTAAGTGAGAAGAAGTTCAATCTCAGTATTGCTCATGCCCTAACTTATCTAATGGAGAATCAAATTAATGTCAAAGAAGTATTAAGAAGACCAAAGTGGTTTCATGTAATGTATCTCAACAACTAGATAATGTAGAGGTTAATCAACAAATGAGAACTGACATTCAGAAGCAAGAACCCCTACAAGACTAGTCACTTATGAACCAGACCATTGCATCAAGTATCAGGACATTGGAGGCAAGTTCATGTCAGTAATAGAAGATCTCATTTGAATTGAGTGAGGAAAAGAAATTGAAGAAGCTAGGGAAACTTGCTCATAAAGGTTAATCCACAATTAGTCACTAAAGAAAGTCAACATTGGATGAGTGCATATTTGCTAAGGCAAATGTCGATCCACAGCAGATCGAGATGCGGATCGAGATTGATAATTGAAGAAAAACATTGCAAGGCAAATGTCAATCCACGGCAGATCGAGATCGAGATCGAGATCCTCATAGACCGAGATCGAGATCCTCATAGACCGAGATCGAGATTTTCACAGACCAAAATCGAGATCGAGATTTTCACAGATCGAGATCGAGATCGAGATCATAGACCAAGATCGAGATCGAGATGGGTCCAGGCCGAGATCGAGATGCGGGTCGATATGTAGCATTTAATGTTCAAGGGACAAGTGGCTTATTATGAACGATTTATCCAGAGTAGTTGGGAAAGTACTTTTTGTTGTCGAGTTCCTGATTGGGCCACGTACACAAAAATGACAAGATCAAGACTACACGACATTATAAAAGCAGCACTTTGTTTTTATTTGTATAGGCTTGTTATCCATCTCTGTATTTTAAAAACGACATATTTCAAGAGAGAACATTTACTGTAAAACAATAGTGAGAGAAAGGATCAGTTGAATCAAGCATTAATTGCTGTATTTATTGTTCAACTGATCATGATGCTTTTATGAATGTTGTAGCAAATCCCTCAATGAATATAAAGACATATTCTTGAAATTCTGTGTCATCATTTATTACCTGCATATTTGTCTATTTTCTCATTACTTTAAAAAGTTGTATTCATCCCCCCCCTCTACAACACTTTGGACCTAACAATTGGTATCAGAGCTACTGTTAAACACATCTAACAGAGATCCTATCGTGTTGTTTGAGTTGGTTCTTGAAAATCCCAGATCCATTTTTTTTGAAGATTGCGCCGAAAGCTTTTATTTGTTTCTTCTTGAAAAGTTCATAGATCTGAAAAGTTCTGAGTCAGGGTGTTAGGAATATTTGTACAACATTCCAAAACATTGTACTTTAGAGCTTTGTGGGTTTTCTTATGGTCAAAAATCAACTGGTTGACTGAACAAAAAGGAAATTTTCGAACTTCTGTCAACTAGAAAATGGATAAATTTTTTTTGTTTGGACTTGAAAAACTGGTGGACCCTGCTACTATTCCTGTGATTAGAACTAACTTGCTTGAATCTTAAGTGCAAAATCCATTGGACATTAAGTGTTGGATATTTAAAGTGAGATAATCAACTTTTCAAGTAAATACAATTTATTGTAATTTGAAAAGTGTATTATCTTAATTTTTAAACTTTATTAAAATGGCCGCCGCACACAGATTTAAGATACCTCCGTTTGATGCACAACATTATGACGAATGGACCGGAAGGATGAAAGCCTACCTTGAATCAATAAACAAGGTATACTTGAGAATATTGGAGAACGGTCCATACATACCCATGAAAATTGAGCCAGAGCGAATGGAAGGATGTTAGGTCCAAATGTGTTGTAGAGGGGGGGTGAATACAACTTTTCAAATTTAAGAAGCAATAAATGCAATGTAATAAATGAACACACTGATTCAAGGAATATATGTTTTATATATATCTTGAAAAGGTTGCTACAACATTCATTACAAAGTACATCAGAAGTAAAGAGGGTAGTAAATGATACTAAGCTCGATGAATATACTCTCTCTCTTTTACAAGTGTTTTTCTCGAAAATATTGTTCTCTTTAAAATAATACACAAGTACTTCTTTTTATACTACTTGTAATCTATGTCCTGTAGTCTTCAAAGACTAAGATGTACGTGGCCCAATGATGTCCACATAAATCTTATCTTATCTTGAAAGCTTGGAAATCTGCCAATTAGATGATGCCATGTGTCATGTTGAAACTGCCCTCCATGTAGAATATCTACTTGAGAATTTCTACTTGGCCATCTCGAACATCTAAGTAGAATTTCTACATAGGAATGTTCTACTTGGCTATCTCGAACATCTAAGTAGAATTTCTACATAGGAATGTTCTACTTGGCTATCTCGAACATCTAAGTAGAATTTCTACATACGAATGTTCTACTTGGCTATCTCGAACATCTAAGTAGAATTTCTACATAGGAATGTTCTACTTGGCTATCTAGAACATTTTGTACTTAGAGAAATTCTGGGCTTCAACTTGAAACTTCAATGCAACATCTTGAACTTGTGATTTCTTTATGTCTTCCATATTCTTCAACAAGCTCTCGAACCTGGATCTCTATTACTGACATAAACTTGCTATCAATGTCCTGACACTTGATGCAATGGTCTGATTCATAAGTGACTAGTCTTGATAGTGTTTCTGCTTTTTGAATAGATTACCATATTCAATTAGTAATGTGGCTTTCCAAATATTGCTTTCCTTCTTGTTCACTTGAAATCAATTTGTCTTATTGATACTGATAGATATGATCTTGAATCTTTAAGTTACAAATCACTGAGGCATGAACAACTCTGTCTTGAACTTCTTTCAATGATTTCTTCTTTATTTGATCATAGTTAAACATGTTGAATTGTATCAATTACACTGTCTTCATTTAGCATTGATTTCTTTGTGGCTTCAAGTTCTTGATTGTCTTCTGGTTAAGTATCTTTTCTTTTAAGTTGAGTTACTTAAGTTATAGTGTTACAAGTTTAGACACTCTGCCTTTCAATCTCCCCCTATTTGATAGTCTAACAATGACATTCAAATTAACAAGGGATAACTCAACTAAACAATGAGACGAGAAAAAGATAAATAACATTACTGTCTTGTTTAAATTACAACTGAAATAAACTTGGAAAACAATTCAAAGAACTAGAATAAATAAAACTTAAGCTAGACAAAGAATTCGAACTTCGAATTAAAGACCATTTGAGTGATTCCTATCACCTGGATTATTTCATACCTTTCAGTCAAACTTATATCACCTTATTGGATCCACTCTGATTCACGGTTACAGTATGGTAAGTTAGCCTATCCGCATACCGTGATCAGGTGAATTTTCCTCAAGTGAGTTAAAGCAACCAACAGATATGAAGTTTTTCCAACTTCAAGTTCACACCACTCTGACCTTTAGTTCTAATTCCGTCTCCTTTTCCTAGCTTCTTCAGCTTGGCGCTTCTCTTCTTTCTGCTTTTTGCGCCTTTGCTTCTGCTGTTGATCTCTCTTGTAGACTGGATCATGAAGCTGCTTCCACCTTGCATTCAATAGACTTACTGCTTCCATTTCTAAAGGATTCCTGGGCTCTGGATAAGGATGCCTGAAAAGCCTTCTGAGTTTGTCCACCTCCTGAGTAGTTCTGATCTTTGGAATGTCCTCAAAATTCTTCATTATGAGCTATGATTTCCAATGCGATTTATCAGCCTTGAACTGACAATAGATCATTTTGGGGTAGCCCTTGACACGGTTAGTATCGTGGACACTAGCCGCATCTCTCTCCATTCGCTTCTTTTCCCCCACTACTTCAGCCAAGTACTTCAGAAGTCTCTGCTTCTCATCCACATTCTCATTCTCCACTTCGCCCCATTTGAATATTTCTAAAACTTTCTCCAAAAATGCAGCATCTTTAGTCTGCAGCAGCCATTTTCTACTCATATGCAATAAAGTTTGATTCTGGTCTGCATCTATGAATGCTAAAGCATCAGCTGTGTCATCGTTAAATGAGTGTATCCAGTATACATTATCTCTCCCTGGAACACCAATTGCCTCCCTTATTTCTCCTTGTTCCAGTGATCCAGAAGGAAGAATCAGAGCTTCATCTACATTTTTAACAGCTTGTAGAATATTCCATCTTTTTTCAATTAGCTCCGGTTCAACCTTAACGTTGTCTAGAGGGTTTGGAGCAATAATGTCACACTTCCAAATTTCATTGCTCATTTTGAATATGATCCTCTCAATAAACTCTACTGACTTCTCCTTAATGTCAGAGGTGAATCCCTTACTCATCATTTGCCTACAGACAGCTTTTAGGGATTCTACCGGTAGAGCCATTAGATCATTTTCTTCTAAACTAACCCTCTTCATCTTTCCATCAACTACCATCCGGACAACATCAGGATTTGCTGAGAATTCTGGTCCCTTGTCCTCTGCTAGCTGCATTAACTGATCTCTATACAGAATGCTAAGCTCCTCAGCTTGAGAATATTGAATTTTTGTTGCTAGCAAGAACAACTCTGACGCAGATCTTCTCGAGATGAATTGATCATCCACATACAAGAAAGATGTCGGGACTCCTTCGACTAAAGACAAGATGACCTGCCATTCCTTAACCATTGCATTATATCCAACTCTGACTTTTGAGATCAACCTTTTCAAAGCATTTATGTAGTCCACAATCAGTGGATTCTGCAAGTTCAAGTTGTAGAACAAGTCTTCCGCCTCTTTGTTATGAGTTCCTTTTGTACAAACTCCCGATAGAATCTTCCTTGCATCATCCCATTTCTGTCCTATCCTTTTCTTGTCCAGATCTACTTGAGGATCAGCTAACCTTGCAAGCTCATGATCATACTGTTTCTCCTTAAGCTCCGCTTTCTTTTCAAGAAAAACAGCCTCATCCTGCATCATCTTCATTTTATAGAATTGAGCTTGTTCCAAGGCCAGCTGTTGGGCTTCTAGAGTTTCCTTATCAACAGGTATTTCTTCAGGCTGTCCGGAAGACATTCCAGCACCTCCACCTTGTTCCTTCAAAGATCTTCTAATAGCATGTGCTAACGGAACATCCTCCATATCAGAATCTGAATCAAGTACTGCATGTGCCTCTTCCTGATGACGACTCAAGTCAATGAATGGCTCTTCTTGTTTAGCCACCACTGCCTTACCCTTCCTCTTTCTTTGAGCCTCCTCATCAATTACTGGCTCATTTTCTTTGACAAGATCAGTCTGTTCTCCAATTTCTTCAATAATTAGCGACTGCTGTCTCGTCTCTTTTCCACTCTCCCCCTTAGGTGAGTTATCCTGACCATCACCCTTCTCTCCAGATCCACCAGTAGCATAGGAACCACCAAAACCAGAACCCGAGGGTCTAGCTCCACTGGCACCGCCAGCACCACCAGCACCACCAGCATCATCAGTATCAGGGGGAGCCTGAGTAGTTTGATCGTCAAAGCACTCTGGGGGAACAAAGCTCCTAACTGCATACAACATTCTGCTTATCTCCGTTGCCATTGTATGCATTATGCTTTCCACTGCTCCCATCCTATCATAAAGAGTGCTGCCCAAGACACCACCAGCATGGCCCAAGTCATTTACCTTGTTTGCCAAATCATCGAATGCTGTTGCTTGACTTGCCATTCGTGCTGCGTAGTCATCTAGAGCGCGCTTGTTGTCACCAACATGGATCCCTAACTGTCCCATTGACTGTCCAAACTGCTTTATTTCATTTTCCATTGTTGTCATACGAGTGTGAAGATTTTCAAGATTAAGGGACGGTGTTTGGCTTGGGTGTCCTCGCTCTAAAAATCGTTCTGTTACTGTTTGTCGCTCGGATTCGGGCCTTGAAAATGAAGGTCCCTCACTCCCTAAACGCTCACACACACTCCCTGTCTCACGCTCGTGTATGTCTTCAATAATATTCCTGAAAGTGAAAGCAGTACCTGCAGAAACTGGATAAGTAAAGTGAGTAGCAGTTATGGGATCTGTTTCTGTCATATCCTGAGGTGGAATCTCAGGTTGAGAGGCTGCAGAGTGTTCTAGTACAACATCAGAACCGATCCTCTCTGCAGCATCAGTACGTACCGGTGAAGGTACTTCTGAAGCAATGAAAGCTTCTGGCCTTTCTGAAGCAACAGGCTCTTCAGAAGGCTCCAGATCCTCACCAAGATTCTTAGGTGTAGAATGTGCAAAGTTAGAACCACTCTCGTGAGGTGGAGTGGGTGTGATTGACATTCTAGGTTTGGACTGGGCTGAAGAAGTTGCAGCATGCGAAAATTTGGCTTTCTTCCGTAAAATTGGCTGCTCTTCTGAGTCACTCTCAGAGCCCTCACCTAAATCTACAGATGCCAGCCTTTTAACTCCCGTGAGCAAGGGTGAAATAGAAGAAGCAAGAGTTTCAGACTCAGAATCAGAAATATAGTTCTCACCCTGGGATAGATCCTGCGGGCGAGCAGAATCTTGGGCCACGGAATCAGATTTAGTTGAAGAAGTATCAGTAGGGTGAACAGAGAGTTGCTCTTGTTCATAGAAATTACCTCCTTCATTACCTTGGTTAGCAAAGGGATCAGGATCAGCATGAGGAGTAGTTTGTCTTTCCCTTTGACCGTGAGAGTGGCCATCATCATCTTCATCACTTTGAGGCTCTTCAGGAATCCCTTGAAATGCGTCAGCATGTGCAGATGGATTCTGAGCATGTGAAGATACGTGCGAGGTTCCCGCCATAGTAGTAATACCTGCATCATACTGAAGCCACACTTGAATATTAGCAGGAATAATCAGCGCTTTAGCGTGATGTTTATCCTGGTTAGCAATTGTTGTTAGTGACTTGGTGCCCATGCCAAGTGATGCAGATGTTTTACTCGTTGCAAATGCCTGTCGTACAGCTAAAGCATTAGTCGGTACTAAATAATTAATGAGCATTTGTAAGAGACGAGGATACCAGCATACAACATTAGTAGTTGCAAGGTTTCTGTTTTCAGATGATCCCATTGTAGCCACTATTTCGGAAAGAACGATTCTTCCATAATTAATGTCCAGTTCACGGGCTAGGGAAACTGCAAAGATCTGTATGGGAATTGGAATCTGATGATAATCTTTTTCGCGCGGCCGAAAACATCTCGTGATGGCCTCGAAAAAGTAATTCCATTCCACCTGGAAGTATTGTTTCTGGATGGCGCCAGCTAAGATCCGTCCAGAAGGAGGATATCATCCAATCTCCTCAAAGAATTTGAGACGATCTGCCGTTGAAGGTTCAGGGTCATAAACATCTTTAACTGGAAATCCCAGAACCCTGTTGAACACTTCCTCCGTTACTTCATATTCCTGACCCGCCAAGGTAAACCTGAAACCATAGGGGGTATTTTTGCTCCCAAAAGTAACCGCACTAGTCCATAATTGCTGTAAAGCATCATGGACTAATGTTGGTTTAGCAGTAAAAGCAACACTAGCCTTGGAGTACAAATTAAGAAATCGTATCCAAAACTTGAAGCGCGGGAGATGATCACCAATTTCCGTACTAATGTTATAAAAATTATTTTTCGCAAGAAGAAATTGGTGAGCCATTTATAAAATAAATTTCCTGGTGTTAATGTGATATTTTGAAAAGAAACAATTAACGTAAACACTTAAGGAAAAAATGTAATCTAATTAATTCCTTTTAGAGAATCGAGAAGATGAACAGCCGATTTGAACTAAACTACGGAATTAATTATGATCAAAATCAAAACAACCAAAATCCAGTCCAATAAAACTGCAATATAAAAACTAAACTATGTTTATAAATAACCGTGATAGTTGTGTGTATACGTGTGTGTATATGACAAACTGACCATATGAACAGACGGGTCCAAATACACAAAAACAGGCCAAACAGAGAATAGTAAATATAAAACGGGCAGTAGTTCGAGATATGTAAGAGATTTAACACAACTCGAATGAACAGGGAATGACTGTTTGAAATCGCAGGGAGGGAGGGTGGGGGCTGTAAAAATTTAGGGTTAAAACAATTAGGTAAAAGTGAAAAGAAAGATGGGTTAATGTTGTATATGTATAGGCATATATGTGCAAAGACGAGAATATCCCTGTAAAAAAAAAGGAAAAAAAACGTTAAGTACATATAGGGGAACATCAAGTCGAACACTATCTCGAACATCTAAGTCGAAATTCGAGATGAGTTTCGAGATAGCTCCTATCTCGAACATCAAGTCGAATATTCGAGATAAAGTTCGAGATGACACTAACTCGAACAAATAATCACTTGAACAATTAATCCAGCTGAATAAACCCACCAGGGAATCCCATGTCGAATATCAAGACAAAATTCCAAAAGAAATGAGTAAAATTTCAAGTACAAAACTGGGAACACTATCTCGAACATCAAGTCGAATATTCGAGATAATGTTCGAGATGGGACTCAAGTCGAACATCAAGTCGAATATTCGAGATAATGTTCGAGATGGGACTCAAGTCGAACATCAAGTCGAATATTCGAGATAATGTTCGAGATGGGACTCAAGTCGAACATCAAGTCGAATATTCGAGATAATGTTCGAGATGGGACTCAAGTCGAACATCAAGTCGAATATTCGAGATAATGTTCGAGATGGGACTCAAGTCGAACATCAAGTCGAATATTCGAGATACTGTTCGAGATGGGACTCAAGTCGAACATCAAGTCGAATATTCGAGATAATGTTCGAGATGGGACTCAAGTCGAACATCAAGTCGAATATTCGAGATAATGTTCGAGATAGAGATTAACTCGAACAATTTCCCAGACTTGGAATTTTTCTCAAATATTCTTCCCAGACTTAGAATTTTCAAAATTTTTAATTTTGAAGATAGTCATAATAATTTGGCAATTTTTGCAATAATAACAACAATTAAGATTTTGCCAAATTGTTATAAATATCAATTCAAGGAATTTTAATAAAGCAAACAATTAAAAACATTCCTGGACAATTCTAAGGCCTCTTAATTAATAAAAATTACATGAAAAACACAGGTAAATTCATCGAAAAATCATGAAAAATTGAAAGTAATATGAATTTAACTCCCCCTATTTTCATGTAATCTAACCAGCATAAATTCAAAGATTACCCAATAATTACACATAAAGCACAATGAATTTATGTAAAATAACACCATATGCATCCTATTATACTCATTAATTAACCATTTTAAAGTCTAAGTCCATAATGATTAATTAGCATGCAGAAGTGATATTTTGAGCAATTGTAGAGATTATTTACATATGTTTTCAACTTTGTATCAATAAAACAGGCAAATGACAAGACTAAAAACATATGTACATGTTTAAAACTGGAATTTTACAGATAGGAGAAATCATTAACTTGTGTTAAGCATCCCCAATTCACCAACCAACCTTGTGAATGTTACTTCATCAAGAGGTTTAGTGAATATATCTGTAATTTGTTGCATTGTGGGCACAAAATGTAACTCCACAGTCCCCTCCTCGACATGTTCTCTAATGAAGTGATACCTGATGTCTATATGCTTGGTTCTTGAGTGGTCTACAGGATTGTTGGTCATGGCAATGGCACTTGTGTTGTCACACATGATTGGAATCTTTTTGTGCTCCATGCCATAATCTTTCAATTGGTTCCTCATCCACAGTATTTGAGCTACACAGCTTCCAGCAGCAATGTACTCAGCTTCAGCAGTAGAAGTAGATACTGTGTGTTGCTTTTTGCTTTGCCAGGACACCAATCTTCTGCCAAGAAATTGACATGCACCAGATGTGCTCTTTCTATCAATCCTGCAACCTGCATAGTCTGAATCCGAATAGCCAATTAGATTAAAACCTGTATCTCTTGGGTACCAAATCCCTAGATTTGATGTTCCCTTGAGATACCTAAAGATTCGTTTGACGGCTATGAGATGTGATTCTCTAGGATCCACTTGGAACCTTGCACACAAACAAGTTGCGAACATAATATCGGGTCTACTTGCAGTTAAATAGAGGAGTGAACCAATCATACCTCGATAGCTTGTGATGTTAACTGGTTTACCTGATTTGTCTTCATCAAGCTTCGTGGCTGTTGCCATGGGAGTCTTAGCTGTTGATGCATCTTCTAGATTATACTTCTTGAGTAAATCTTTGATGTACTTGGACTGACAGATAAAGATTCCATCTTTTCTCTGACTGATCTGTAATCCAAGGAAGAAGGACAGCTCTCCCATCATGCTCATCTCATACTTATCCTGCATTAACTTGGCAAATTTCTCGCACAAGCGCTCATTAGTTGACCCAAAAATAATATCGTCCACATAGACTTGAACAAGTATTAAATCACTTTTTACATTTTTATAGAACAATGTTTTGTCAATTACTCCCCTAGTAAAACCACTTGCAATTAAGAACAAGGATAGGGTTTCATACCATCGTCTTGGGGATTGTTTGAGGCCATAGACAACTTTGAAGAGAAGGTACACAAAATCTACAAGTTCTGGATCAATAAAGCCAGATGGTTGTTCCAGATATACTTCTTCTTCTAGTTCTCCATTCAGGAAGGCACTTTTCACATCCATTTGAAAAACCTTGAAGTTCTTGTGTGCTGCAAAGGCCAAGAACATCCTGACTGCCTCAAGTCTTGTAACTGGAGCGTAGGTCTCATCATAATCAATACCTTCTTTTTGAGAATAACCCTTCGCTACCAAACGAGCCTTGTTTCGTGTTACAAGTCCGTCTTCATCCAGTTTATTTCTGAATACCCACTTAGTTCCAATTACTGATTTGTTCTTCGGTCGGGGTACCCGTTTCCAAACTTTCTGCCTTTCAAACTGATTGAGCTCTTCTTGCATTGCAATTACCCAATCAGCATCACCAAGAGCTTCTTCTATTTCTTTAGGTTCAAGCTTGGATAAGAATCCAGAATATAAGCAAATATTAGCCATGTCAGCTCTTGCAGTTCTTCTAGTAGTCACACCAGCATCTGGATCACCAATTATTAATTCAAACGGATGGTCTCTACTCCATACTCGTTCTCTTGGAAATTGTCTTGATGATTCAGCTTGACTTTCTGAGTTGTTGTGTTGACTACTTGTGGTATTTCCACTAACTCCCCCTGAGTTAGTGCCAGCTCCTACAGAACTAGTGTCATCTCGTCTTGAGCCTTGAACGCTTGTCCTTGAGCTGCTATTTACTCCCCCTGAGTTGTTGCAGGATCGTGCGGAAGAAGTTTCTTCTGATCTTGTAGGATTCGATTGTTCATTAAGCTCAGATGTTTCTTCACGAACACTTGGAACATTTGAAATGACAACCAACTCAGGTTCATCTTCAAGTTCATCCAAGTCCATATTCTGAAATTTAAGGGACTCAGGTTCACTAGAATCTTTAGATATTGATGGGAGTTTGGTATCGTCGAATCTGACGTTGTAGCTTTCAGTCACTTTTCGATCATTCACTAAGAATACCCTATAAGCTGCCACCACATCTGTAGAATAACCAACAAAGATTCCTTCACGAGCTTTTGCTGCAAATTTGCCTAGATTTTCATCATCTACAAGCACATAACATTTAGCTCCAAAGACATGAAAGTATTTGATTGTAGGTCTTCTGTTATTCATTAGTTCACATGGTGTCTTTTCTTTATCTTTTATGATCAGGGTTCTATTTTGAGTGTAACACATTGTACTCACTGCTTCGGCCCAAAAGTAAAGAGGAAGTTTTGAATCATACAACAATGTTCTTGCTGCTTCAACCAAAGTTCTGTTCTTCCTTTCAACTACTCCATTTTGCTGTGGAGTTTTCGGGGCTGAGTACTGACGACGTATTCCTTTAGATACACAGAAGTCATTCAGCACTGCATTCTTAAATTCAGTACCGTTGTCTGTTCTAATCGTCTTTACAGTTAGTGTTGAAACATTCTCAATTTGAGTGATGTGATCAATGATTAGTAAAGGTACTTCGTCTTTCGTCATTGCGAACAATACCCATGTATACTTGGAGAAGTCATCCACGATTACCAAAGCATATCTTTTCCTTGATAAGGATAGGACATTCACTGGGCCAAACAAATCCATATGAAGAAGTTGTAGAGGCTCAGTGATACTAGAAATTTCTTTACTTTTATGCGATGCTCGCTTTGACTTTCCCATTTCACAAGCTTCACAGAGTCCTTTAGGAGCAAACTCCATCTGTGGTAGATCTCTCACTAATTCTCGCCTCGCGAGAGCATTCATCGTTTTGAAGTTTAAGTGAGATAGCTTTTTGTGCCATAACCAGCTTTCATCATCTGAAGCTTTGCTGTAGAAACAGGTGACTTCATTCTGATTTGCTGAATCCATGTCTGCAACAAAAAGATCCGCCTTACGAACTCCTCTTAAAGCCAATGAACCTTCCTTAATGTGAGTGATTGACACGCCTTTCTTATTGAAGACAATTTCGTATCCTTTGTCACAGAACTGACTGATACTCAACAGATTGTGCTTCAATCCCTCAACATAAGAAATATCTTCAATGATGACATTTCCAGTCTTCAGTTTGCCATATCCCTTCGTCACACCTTTGCTGTCATCTCCAAAGGTAACATAAGGGCCAGCTTTCATAACCAACTCTGTAAGTAGGGACTTATTTCCTGTCATATGCCTTGATGCTCCACTATCTAGCACCCATAAGACTTTATTTCTTTTCTGCTTAATGCCCTGCAATGACAGATTGGTTAGGCGTTCTTCGGAACCCAACTTTGATTGGGCCCGGCTTTTCTATAAGATCGATAGTTATCAGGTATAACAACAGGAGATGCACTCTTTTTAACATTACTAGAGCTTTCGACTTTGTCTTTCCCTTTTTCAGACTTGACAGATTTGTCAGTCTTAGGAGAAGGCTTGTCAATCCTAACTTTAGGAGGACTGGCAGTCTTAGCTCTCACATGCTTCTTCTTGATATTAGAACTAGTAGCAGTATTTAAACATGTTTGACTAGTTGCATTCATCATATTTACAAAAGTTTGCATGACGTTAAAAGTGCATGGCATACAATTAGGTTGACCACATTGTGCATGATTCTGATGCATGATATTCATTGTATGTGGTACATGCATGGCATGTGCAACAGGAATATTCATGTTAGATTTACATGCATAAGAAAGATGTTCAGTAGATTTACAGTGATAACATGCTTTCTTTACTCGTTCTGCCTTAACCTCTTTTATGCCCTTTTCCTTCTTACCCTGATTTTTAACAGCCTTAGCTCCTAATCCTGGTCTAGATTCTTCTCTAGGGGATTTGATTTTCACTTGCTTAATAGGAGTTACCGGTTGTTCTCTCTGGCGATCTTCCATCTCTATCTCATATCTAACTAATAATTCAGTCTCTTCTTCTTCTTGAGGAACGAAGTGTTTAAAGATTGGTTTGACAGTAGATTTAAGAATGCTAGGTATTTCATTTTTAATCTTACTGGAACTAGTATCTATAGGTCTTTTTCCATCCTTCTTTGATAAGTTAGAATAGTCAAGTCCTACACCTACTCCAGTTATCTTCTTAAATGTTCCTCTATCAACATTTACTTTACTAGCTGCTAGTTTATAAGCTTCGCATTTAGTTTCTAACTCAGCTAGTTTGTTCCTTAGACATGCTTCTATTTCTTCCTTAAGGTTAAGCTTGTGTTCCAAAGTTTTGATAGAGTCTCTTAGGGAAGTATCTATAGTGCAAACAGCCTCTAACTCTTCCACTTTTGCCTCAAGCATTCTGCATTTGGCAACAAGTGTTTTCTGTTCTTTTTGTGAAGTGTTTAGGCTTTTGCATAACATATAGATCTCTTCGCTAAGAGCCCCGTTCTGCACCTTATAATCATTAATAGACATTTCTTCTCTAAGGGTTAGAACTGGTACCTCTGGTTCATCTGATGTCTCAGCCATGAGGGCAAAGTTTGCCACATGAGTAACTTCTTCCTCGTCTGAATCATCCCAAGCTCTTCCTTCTGTCACAACTAAAGCTCTTTTGCCATGTCTCTCCTTCACCAGTGATTCATACTTGCTTTTGAGGGCTTCATATGTTTCTTTGGGATAAGTCTGTTTTGGCTTCTTACAGTCGGTAGCAAAGTGTCCAGCTTCACCACAGTTATAGCATTTGAACTTCATTTTGAAATCCAAAGGAGATTTGTAGCTGGTACTTTTGCCTTTTCCTCTGTAACCTTGAGAACTACCACCACCCCTAGTAACCCGATAGTAAGATGAAGATTTACTCTGCGGTCGGTTACTCTTTCTGAATCTTATATTGCTGAACTTCCTTGCCATGTATGCCACGACACTATCGTCCATGTTGTCCAGCTTTTCTTGGGTGAAGTAGTCATCATCACTATTTGACGCACAATCATCATCATTTTCAGCTTGATGTGATGCAGGTGATGATCTAGGTTTTTCTGCAACCATTGCCTTCTTAGACTCTTCCTCATCAGCAACTAATCCTGATGCAACTTCTTTTCCTCTTGAATCATTGTCCCATGCTTGATCTTGAAGGGTTTCCAGCTCATAGGTCTTCAGAATTCCATAATATTCTTCCAGAGAAGTTGTGTGCAAATCTCTGGTTTCTCTAACAGCGTAGACTCTATGTTCAATGCTTTTTGGCTGGTTCCTTAGATATCTCGTGTTGACTTCAACCATGGGGAGAGTTACACCTCTCAGATTCAAATCCAAAACCAACTGACTGAATCTTAGGTAGACATCAGTTATACTTTCTCCTTTTCTTAATCTAAAGGTATCATACTCCATCTTGAGTATTAGTGTCTTGTTGCTTCTGACCTCTGCAGTTCCTTCCATGACGACCTCAAGCTTATCCCAAATCTTCTTCGCTGTAGTTAATCCTTTAACTACATTAAACATCTCATGATCTAGGGATTCCATCAGTGTTTGTCGAACGGATGTATCGAAAGATATCTGCTCCTTATCAGCATCTGAAAAGTCTACTGCCTTCTTAGGCTCAGACCGTTGTGGTACTACCACATCTCCTTCCATGTGCTCAGGAACAACAACCATTGGTACAAATTTACCTTTGTCAAGGACTTCCAGATATTCAGGATTGACAGACTCAAGGTAAAGTTTCATTCTCAACACCCACTCTTCATAATGATCTCGGTCGAACATTGGAATCTTGAAATTGTTTTTAGGTGCCATCTAAATGTGGACTTAAAGTAAAGATAATAAACTTTTCTTATTACTTGAGTAGTAATTAAAAGAAAATTAAATTATCTCAAAATAAATCAAACTTCAAATTTTGATCACCAAAAAAAAATTCTAAGTACCAGGACAAGGCTAAGTAGAATATCTATGTAGAACTTCTGCCTAAGTCGAAATTCTCCAAGTCGAACTTTTCTAAGTCGAACTTTTGTCCAAGTCGAATTTCAAGTCGAATATTCAAGTAGAATATTCAAGTAGAATATTCAAGTAGAATATTCAAGTAGAATATTCTATGTAGAACTTTTGCCTTGGATAAAATTTGCTGCAGGTCACTTTTCACACTTTTTGACTTTTGTGATTTTTCTCACCTAACTCACCTAACACACGTGCAAGGTACTGAATATCTTCTGTAATACTTTTTGCTGTGAGATATATGTCAAATCAAAAGCCAATAACACCTTTTTGTCTTTTTGAAAAGGGAATCAAAAAGTTGTTGGGTTTGTCTTTTTTAACAAGAACAATGATGAACACTCAAGAACACCAAATATCAAAGTACCCAAATTAATTCACAAAAATTATCTAAAATCCATCCAAGCTAATTAATCACACCTGGAGTATTTAAATAATTTTTCGGATGAGTTTTCACTAGAAACAAATTAAGGCCCACTTTTTGAGACAAATTGAAAAGTAGTTCTGGAAGATGAAAACTCACAAATCTTCTACCAAACACAAGGATCTATGTTATATATATTAAACATGAAGCTCTGATACCAATTGTTAGGTCCAAATGTGTTGTAGAGGGGGGGGGGTGAATACAACTTTTCAAATTTAAGAAGCAATAAATGCAATGTAATAAATGAACACACTGATTCAAGGAATATATGTTTTATATATATCTTGAAAAGGTTGCTACAACATTCATTACAAAGTACATCAGAAGTAAAGAGGGTAGTAAATGATACTAAGCTCGATGAATATACTCTCTCTCTTTTACAAGTGTTTTTCTCGAAAATATTGCTCTCTTTAAAATAATATACAAGTACTTCTATTTATACTACTTGTAATCTATGTCCTGTAGTCTTCAAAGACTAAGATGTACGTGGCCCAATGATGTCCACATAAATCTTATCTTATCTTGAAAGCTTGGAAATCTGCCAATTAGATGATGCCATGTGTCATGTTGAAACTGCCCTCCATGTAGAATATCTACTTGAGAATTTCTACTTGGCCATCTCGAACATCTAAGTAGAATTTCTACATAGGAATGTTCTACTTGGCTATCTCGAACATCTAAGTAGAATTTCTACATAGGAATGTTCTACTTGGCTATCTCGAACATCTAAGTAGAATTTCTACATACGAATGTTCTACTTGGCTATCTCGAACATCTAAGTAGAATTTCTACATAGGAATGTTCTACTTGGCTATCTAGAACATTTTGTACTTAGAGAAATTCTGGGCTTCAACTTGAAACTTCAATGCAACATCTTGAACTTGTGATTTCTTTATGTCTTCCATATTCTTCAACAAGCTCTCGAACCTGGATCTCTATTACTGACATAAACTTGCTATCAATGTCCTGACACTTGATGCAATGGTCTGATTCATAAGTGACTAGTCTTAATAGTGTTTCTGCTTTTTGAATAGATTACCATATTCAATTAGTAATGTGGCTTTCCAAATATTGCTTTCCTTCTTGTTCACTTGAAATCAATTTGTCTTATTGATACTGATAGATATGATCTTGAATCTTTAAGTTACAAATCACTGAGGCATGAACAACTCTGTCTTGAACTTCTTTCAATGATTTCTTCTTTATTTGATCATAGTTAAACATGTTGAATTGTATCAATTACACTGTCTTCATTTAGCATTGATTTCTTTGTGGCTTCAAGTTCTTGATTGTCTTCTGGTTAAGTATCTTTTCTTTTAAGTTGAGTTACTTAAGTTATAGTGTTACAAGTTTAGACACTCTGCCTTTCAAAGGAGGGATACTAATACCATCCCGGTCTGTTCCTAAAGAGGAAATGGAGTTTCAGACGCAGATAAAGAATTGGTTGGTATGGATGCATCGTTACGCAACGTCATAATTGAATCCCTAGACTCAGAGTACTATGTTCAGATAAAGGGATTAAAAACAGCTAAAGTCATGTGGGATAAACTGGCTGTAGTGATGGAGGGGACCGAGGAAGTTAGAGATAATCACATGCGCATTATGATATCTGAATATGAATCGTTCAGATGCGAACGAGGAGAAAGTGTAGCGGATCTTTACAAACGTTACAGTAAATTGCTTATCGAGCTGAGTATAAGAGATAAAGTCTATCCACTGGCAGACTCAAATATCAAGTTTCTCTTGAATTTGCCTAAACATCTAGAACACAGGATCACTGCCATTCGAGAGTTAAGAGACTTGAAAAATACTTCTCTCGAAAAGCTGTATGGTGTTTTAAAGATCTACGAGCTGGAGCAGGAACAAAATGACAAAAGAAGATCCTACAATAGTGGAGAATACAAAGCGGTAAGTGAGTCTGGACTTGTAGCTGAAGAGTCTGCTGTAAAGGCACTTGCAGCTGTCTCATTGAAAACTGCTAATCCTGAAAGGGTGGTAGTAGACATTGAAGATCCATCCGAAGAAAGTGAGGATGAATACTATACCCTTGAAGAGCTGGACAAATTAGAAGACAAGTCATATGCTTGTATTGCTCGAGAATTTGCTCATATCAGCTTCAGGAAGTCAAGAAGAGGTAAAGGACGATTTGGTAGTTCTTTCAGCCGAAGAGGCAGCAGCAGCAGAGGCAGTAGTGTAAGTGGTCGGGGAAGTTACAGCGGTCGAGGTAGCACATCTGGTAATGGCTACAGACCTAACCTGGTAGACAAGAACAAGTTCAGATGCTACAACTGCAATAAATTGGGGCACTTTGCAACAGAGTACAAGAAGCCCAGGTACGTTCATCCCAAGGAATCCTATGCTGATCTGAAAAAGAAATATGATTCCTTGGTTAGCAAGCAACAGAAGGGAAGCCGGGCGTATGTTGTGACTGAAGGGAAGGGTTGGGACGAGTCTGATGAAGATGAAGATCGGGAGATATGCAACTTCGCTTTAATGGCAAGATCTTCAGAACAATCAGAGGTACCAATTCTAACCGTAAATGAAATGTCTATTTCTGAGTACCAAAATGAATTAGCTGCCATGACTAAAGACATGTACAATCTCCAACTGAATCTAATCGTTGTTAATGAGGAAAATGCAAAACTCTCACTTAAAAATAGACTTCTCGAGGCCAGGGTAGAGGAATTAGAATCCGGAGAACATACAGAAAGGCAGTTAATGAATCAGGTAGACGTTTTAGAACACAAGCTTAAGATTAGGGAAGACCTTAACGAAGAACTTAAAAATGAATTAGCTGAGCTTAGAATAACATGTCAATCTTTTAAAGAAGCAGCTAATAAAGTTTTCGTAGAAAGGGACATGTACATGAAACTGGCAGGCAAGAGTAAAAATGAAAAAGTAAACATAGGACTTGACTACACATAGAAAAAGAAAAATAGGGCTGTTGAGTTGTTAGAGCCAGTGTTAGTCAAAGAAGATGTGACTGAGGTTCTAGTGGATGTTAGAAAACCTATCTTTAAGCAGTTTGAGCCTAGAACCATAGATCCTGTTTTTATTAAAATTAAACATGAGATTAAAATGGAAAAAGATTCAGAAGAAAAAGTAGTAGAACCTACAACTTCTAATAGAGCGAGTAAGATTGCTTATGCTAAGAGAGGTGTAGGAACCAAGGAGGCTAAGACGGTGTCATATAAACAATGGGTAGCAGGGTCAGACCAAATGAAAACAACTGTAGAGGCAGTTAAAACTGAACCTGTATCTGTATCTACATCTACACGAGCTAGGAAGGCATGTTATTTCTGTAATCAAACTGATCATTTGTCTTACTATTGCCCGTCTTATGTAGAGGAAGAAAAACCTGTTGTTTGCAATACCATGCCTGCAACTACTGCTTTGCCTAACATGTATGCAAATCATGCCAAATGCAATAATCCTAATTGTATGCCATGTGCTGTAAACATCATGCATGCTTATTTTAATTTGATGAATACTGCTAGTGCATCTGTTGAACATACATTTAGTAGTGGTAAGAAAAAGCATGCTGAGTCAAAGGCTAAGACTTCAAGTCCTCCTAAAGTTAGGAGTGACCAGTCTACTCCCAAACCTGACAAACCAGTCAAGGTTGACAAGGGAAAAGACAAAGTCAAGATGAATGCCCCTGATGGCAACAAGGCAAATCCTTATGTATCTGAAAAGAAAAAGAAAATTATTGATGCCGGGCCCAAACATCATTGGGTTCCGAAGAACGCCTAACCTTTCTGGATTTGCAGGGCAGTGAACAGGAAAAGAGTAAAGTCATATGGGTGCTGGACAGTGGAGCATCAAGGCATATGACCGGCAATAAGTCCCTGCTAACAGATTTAGTGTTGAGAGCCGGCTCCGTGGTTACTTTTGGATATAATAACAAAGGTTACACCCGGGGATATGGCAAGATTGTTTGTGGAAATGTTATCATTGAGGACGTGTCTTTTGTGGAAGGATTGCGACATAATCTTCTCAGCATTAGTCAGTTCACCGACAGGGGTTTTGACGTCATTTTTGGGAAGCATGATTGTTCGATTCGAAGTAAAAAGGATGGAAGCCTTGCTCTCAAAGGAATAAGGAAGTCAAATTTGTTCATAGCCGACATGAATTCTGCTGATCAGTCTGAAGTCACGTGTTTCTACAGCAAGGCTTCTACTGATGAAAGTTGGCTATGGCATAAAAGATTATCTCACCTGAACTTTAAAGCAATGAATAATCTCGTAAGGAGAGAATTGGTGAGAGGTCTGCCGCAGATGGAGTTTACTCCAGATGGACTCTGCGAAGCATGTGAGATGGGAAAATCGAAAAGAGCCTCGCATAAGGATAAGCAAGTGAATAGCATTACCGAGCCCCTACAACTACTTCACATGGATTTGTTTGGACCCGTTAATGTTATGTCAATGTCAAGGAAAAGATACGCGCTGGTGATTGTCGATGATTTTTCCAAATACACATGGGTGATGTTTGTGACATCGAAAGATGAAGTGCCACATGAGATCATTAGGCATGTACTGGTAATTGAAAACGTAGCAAGTCTGACTGTGAAGACTATCCGATCCGACAACGGGATAGAATTCAAGAACTCAGTGTTAATGGATTTCTGCATATCTAAAGGAATCAGACGACAGTATTCAGCACCGAGAACACCGCAGCAGAATGGGGTAGTAGAAAGGAAGAATAGGACACTAGTTGAAGCAGCTAGGACAATGCTGTATGAGTCAAGACTTCCTTTGTATTTTTGGGCTGAAGCAGTTAGCGCGGCTTGTTATACACAGAACAGAACCCTGATTATAAAGGACTATAATGAGACGCCGTATTATCTGATGAATAAACGAAAACCATCTATCAAGTACTTTCACGTGTTTGGTGCCAAATGCTTTGTGTTAAGAGACAATGCACAACTTGGAAAGTTTGATGCCAAAGCAGATGAAGGGGTTTTCGTTGGATATTCTCTTGAAGTAGTAGCAGCGTACAGGGTGTTTGTGCTTAATGATCGCAAGGTGGTTAAAAGCCTTAATGTCACATTCGACGACTCAAAGCTCCCTTCTATACTAAAGGAAGACAGTGAGCCCACTTCCCTAAGATTTGAAAATATGGATATTGATGAAGTGGATACAGTTCCTAAGTCTGTAGTGCAGGGTAGTGATCCAACGATAAGTAATGTAATTAATCAAGAGTTTAGTGTTTCGCCAATACAAAACACTGGGGCTGAGGGATCGCCTTTCGTTAGACCTGGTACTAACTCAGGGGGAGTAAGTATGCACTCAGGGGGAGCAGCTCACTCAGGGGGAGCTAGTGGAAGTGCTTCTAGACTAAGTCACCTTCACTTACAAGATCAAGCTGAGTCATCAAGAACACTTGCTAGGGATCGTACTTGGAACAAGGACCATCCGTTTGAGCTAATTATTGGTGATCCAGATGCCGGAGTGACTATTAGAGGAAAAGCTAGAGCTGAAATTGCCACTGAGAATGAATGTCTATACTCAGTGTTCCTTTCCCAGATGGAACCTAAAGTGGTGGAAGAAGCTCTAGATGACGCTGATTGGGTGATTGCTATGCAAGAGGAACTCAATCAGTTTGAAAGACAGAAGGTGTGGAAGCTGGTACCCAGACCAAAGAATAGATCTGTTATTGGAATAAAACGGGTATTCAGAAACAAGCTGGATGAAAACGGACTTGTAACACGAAATAAAGCCCGCCTGGTTGCTAAGGGTTATACTCAAAGAGAAGGAATTGATTATGATGAAACCTACGCACCAGTAGCAAGGCTAGAGGCAGTAAGTATGTTCTTAGCATTCGCAGCACATCATGGTTTTACAGTCTATCAGATGGATGTCAAGAGTGCATTCTTAAACGGTGAACTGGATGAAGAAGTGTATGTCGATCAACCTCCCGGGTTTGTCGACAGCAAATACTGTGATTATGTTTATCGTCTCTTCAAATCAGTATATGGCCTTAAGCAGTCTCCGCGGAAGTGGTATGAAACTCTGTCAGACTTCTTACTAGAAAGTGGTTTCACCAGAGGAGTAATCAACAAGACGCTTTTCTACAAGAAATGCAAAGATGATCTAATAATGGTGCAAGTATATGTGGATGACATTATCATTGGGCCTGCAAATGAGAAGCTGTGTGCTAAATTCGCAAAGTTAATGCAATCGAGGTATGAGATGAGCATGATGGGAGAGCTGACGTTCTTTCTGGGTATTCAAGTTAGTCAGAAGAAGGACGGGATATTTATCTGCCAGACCAAGTACATTCATGATCTATTGAAGAAGTATGGTCTCGAAGATGTATCACAAGCTAAGACTCCTATGGCAACAGCCACGAAGCTTGACGAGGATAAAGCGGGTAAACCTGTAGACATCTCAAGCTATCGAGGTATGATCGGCTCACTTTTGTATTTAACTGCTAGCAGACCTGATATTATGTTCTCTACATGCTTATGTGCAAGGTTCCAAGCGGATCCTAGCGAGTCACATCTCATAGCCGTAAAGCGTATTTTTAGATATCTCAAGGGAACATCAAATCTCGGGATTTGGTACCCAAGAGATACAGGGTTTAATCTTGTTGGCTATTCGGATTCAGATTACGCAGGTTGTAGAATAGATAGGAAGAGCACTTCAGGAAGCTGTCAGTTCCTTGGAAGAAGGTTGGTGTCTTGGCAAAGCAAGAAACAACACACAGTATCTACCTCGACAACTGAAGCAGAATATATTGCTGCTGGAAGCTGCGTGGCCCAGATACTGTGGATGAAGAACCAACTCAAGGACTACGGTGTGGAAGTATCTAAGATTCCTATCATGTGTGACAACACAAGTGCTATTGCAATGACCAACAACCCTGTGGATCACTCCAGGACCAAACACATTGATATCAGGTATCATTTTATTAGAGAGCATGTAGAAAATGGAACCGTAGAGTTGCATTTTGTGTCTACTGAACGTCAAATAGCAGATATATTCACTAAACCTCTAGACGAATCAACATTTTCTAGATTGGTTGGTGAATTGGGAATGCTTAACACCTGTTAGTTTTGCTACCTATCTGTTATAATTCAGTTTGTGTATATATTATTATTGTGCATGAATATTCATAATTAATAATGTGTACTTAATTTCAAAAATGTATGTGTTGCATGTCATAAGGGGAAGTTAGAAAGTTTCTTGAAATTAATCTTGTGATGATCTGTGTATCTATATGATTAATGTCAAATGAAGTGATGGATTTAATGCTAGACTTAATTTTGAAATGCATAATTTATTTGCTAAATTCCCTGTCATTTCAAAATTGTAAGTTTCTAAAATGGTGTGAAAATTTGTGGTGAAATCTTACAAATTTTACATATAAATGTTTAATTCCTGTAATTTCATTGAAATTTTTTAAGGCAAATCTCGATCTGTTTCTGGATCGAGATCGAGATCGACTTGCGAAAATTGCTTAAAAAGTTTAAGGTAAATCTCGATCTGTCCACATCGAGATCGAGATCGAGATGTAGATTGAGATCGACATCGAGATCGACATCGAGATGTAGATCGAGATGTAGATCGAGATCGACATCGAGATCGACATCGAGATGTAGATCGAGATGCGTATCTCGAGATCGAGATGTGACTTGTCTTTTCAGTTACCTTTTTAAGCGTGCCTATATATATATAGCATTATATAGACGGTTCATTATTTCCATTAACTTTCTCTCTCTCTCTTTCAAAAAGTTTAAGTTCATTCATATACACACGCATATACATACATACACAGCATCCTCTTCCCTGCCAATACACCAAGTTTTCTTGTGATTTTCTTAAACAAAAATCACTAACTTTTACTTGAAAGCGTTAATCACTAAAACAAAACTCTGCCAACATTTTATTTAAAATAAACTGTTGAACTCTTTGCGCGTTTTCTACGTCATTCTTTGATATTCGTGTTCTTGCAAATCGTTCTTTAGTTTTCTTTTCATTCGAGTGAGTTTGTTTTTTTTGTGTCGTGCTTTCTTGTTCTTCATTTATTTTGTGTTCTTGAGTGGAATAGTTGTGAGCATTACTGTTTAATCCATAAATTGCAACTTAACCGCCCTGTTTTGTGTTTTTCCGAAATATAAGTTTTTTTTTGACTAAAACAACAAAAACGGCTGCTCACTTTATTTTTCTCAAACTCAACCGTCAATCATTAGTGGGGAGTTAAGTGGTCATTAGTGGGGAGTTAATTTGTTTTAAATTGTGTCACTAATTACGTGGGGTAATTAGTGGGGATAGTGTACGTTTTTCTTGTTTAAATTTAGAACTTGTTCTCTAAATTTCCATTGCAAAACCTTTTCAGAACATTTCTTTTCTCACACACAAATTTAAAATGGCAAACCCAAATTTCACAATTCCCAAACCCAACTTTGTTAATCTCTCTGCTGATCGAGCAACTGGTAAATTCATTCACTACCAGTTCTGGATTGAGTCCCTCAACAACACATCCATAATAAGTCATGCTATAACCGCCTCTCCCATCCTGAATATCGAAGCCCTTCAAGCTGCTTACTCAACATTAGAGATTCAGGGTGGTAAAACAAATCCAACAGGCCTATCCTTCACTATCAGTGGTGCTAAATATGAGGTTAGTCTGCAGAAGTTCAATGAGATACTCGGGCTTCCTTCAGACAATTTTGCTCCGGAACCCACTATGGAGGATATGTTACAATTATTCACAGAGATAGGTTGTCGCCCTCCCACGGGTCCTATCAAGGTAACAAAGGTTAACACCGGTATGCTACCAGCTGAGTGGGATTATGTAGTTCAAGCTATTCAAGGCTGCATGTTCCCAAAGAACAAAGACTACAGGCCGATAAACAACAGCTACCGGGTAATACTATATGGAGTGGCCAACAACAGGAAGGTGAATGTGGGCAAACATCTGTTGATTCAGTTGCTTGAGAGGTGGGCATTGGAAAAGAATGCATCTAGGAATCCGGAAGATGGACCAGTCAAATGCTGGATGCCAAGATTCCTTCAGATGGTTCTGGATGACGTCCTTTCAGAGGAGCACAGAAGAGTATTTCAAGGCTCTGAAAGGATGACATGTTTTGATATGACCTTAAAGAGTATCTCCACCATGGAAACCCAGCAAAAGTCAAGACTTTTTGAGTTGCGCCTGACTCCGTACTTCCAGGATCTGCAAGATGAGTATGCTATGATGCACGCTTCTCAGTTTACTGCAGTAGAAGCTGAGAGTAGCGGTAACGAAGCTGCAGGTGGAGATCAAGTGTCTGGAAATTTGGGAGAAGCAGGTGTGGATGTTGACATGGCCGATGCAAATGTTGCAGAAGCTGGAGCCGACAAGGATGACGATCTTTTGAGTCAGGTACCTATTCTTGCTGATTTTGACCAATCGTCAATTCAACCAACCCCTGTTTTCTACAGCCGTGGGCCTGAAAACCCCCAGGCTCTATCCCAGGCTGCAAGCCCTTCTGTTCACAAACATTCAGCCAGCCCTAAAACTGGTGATAAAAGGAAGGCAAGTCCATCTGAGTCGAGTGAATCGAGTGGAGGGAGTGTCGGAGTTGAGAGAGTAGTCACATCAGCAGCTCTGCCACCCTCAAAGAAACAAAAGGTGGATTCTAACCCAGTGGCAACTACGTAACCTGTTAAGGATAGTTCACCTCTCACAGCCACCACACCTCACGCTGGTGGCTCACCTCTCCAAAACATTCCAACACGTTCGCACTCGCCTAGGCAGTTTGGTGAGAGTCAAGGAGGGGGTCCAGCTCAACAGCCAATAGGAGCTGGCCCTACCTCCCCTGAGTTGTCCGCTCAGGGCTCTTTGAGCAATTTCTCGGAAGAGGAATGGCAAACTGAGACTAGACCTTCTGATGCTAAGATCTCAGGAAGTTTATATGTGGAAGAGGCTGTCGAATCCAATACGGATGACTCTTCCTCATCTGAATCAGAAAACAAGTTGCTCATAGAGCAACGACATCTGGTGACTGGTGGGTCTACGCCTCCAGAACAGCCCAGCGAACCAGAAAAGGTTCTTGGTGAACAAGGGGATGACATGATCATAACGCCATCTCCTAACGTAGACACAACGCTTAAAGGTTCAGTCTCACTGACCGATATCGCCGACCAACTCACCGCTAGTCCCCAGCGACTAGTAGATGAGGCTCTAGTACTGTTAGGCTCTAAACACGAGGGAGAGACAGGGAGAGTAGATCCCTTCTCTTTAGGGATCTTGAGTGAAACAGAACCCGGCGAGAGTAAACAGTTTAACCCAAGCCAAACACCGTCCCCTAAATTGCAGGATCTAGTGAAGAAGGTGGAGGCTTTGGAGGCTAGCGTTGCTGGTATTACTGCTGTTGTATCTTCTCACTCTGGAAGATTGGAGGTCGGAGATCAGTACATGGAGAACCTAATTGCCTTCCAAAATCAAATGATTGAAAAGATAAATAATCTTGGATTGGTACAGGTGGAGGTTTGGCGGTCAGTCGATGATGTCACTCATGGCACGTCTCAGGTCTGGACGAAGCTGAATGAACTACTTGATGCTGTCTTTGGACGTAACAGGGCTGGACCTGGTCCTTCAACCGGTGGTGGCGGTGACGATAAAAATGATGATGATGCTCCTGAGGATAACCCACCTAAGGGGGAGAAGGAGGATCAGGGTCTGAAAAAGCTGACTAGTAAGGGTCCGGTGATCGAGTCCTCAAACAAATCTGGTGAAAAGGTGGAGGAGGCTCAACCGGCTCTTAAGGACAAAGGCAAGTAGAAGATGGTAGTTGAAGAAGAAGATGAGAAAGAAACACCTCTCGTCGATGTATTTATGGGAGACTTTATTGAAGATTCTGATGATGACGAGATGGATGTAGAAGCCTTAGTGGCAAGGAGGTCGAGACTCGAGCAACGGGCAAAAGAGTGGGAACAAGAAAGAGGTCTAAATCCTGGCGGATCCGGCATAGGTGATGCAGGAGATCACTCGGTTGCTGACGAGCATGTGCCAGAAGAAGAAGTTGATGAAGTAGTGAAAGAAGCGGAGATGCAAGAAGAAATTTTCAGGGAAGCCAGAAAAAGAGTGAATGAAGAAGTACTTCAAGGAATAGTGGAAAAGGAACTAATGGCAAAGGAGAAGAGAGCGGCTCAGAAAACTCAGCATGAGTATGAAATGAAAAAGATCAAAGATCCTAAGGTCCAGGCTGACATAAGGATGGAAGGTTCCGAGTGGGACAAGGCTAGAGAAGCCTTAGCTGGACCAAGAGCCTATGCTCCTGACTCAGAAAGATTGAGTTTCCTTCTCCACAAGCTAGAAAATCTAAACCCTGGGTTGCTGAACTATCTAAACTGTATAAGACAGGGATGCACCTCCGTACAAGTCATATTCAAGGAGAAGGCATGGAATCTGATGATTACTTGGGCACCCATAACAAAAATCGAGCTGTGTATGGTCGATGAAGCTTTCTTCCATGCAAGGGGTGCAAGTGAACTGGTAGAATTCGCTCACAAGGTAGACACCTCTATCAAGACTGGAGTGCTGTTTAAGGAGAAACTGTTGAAGATGGCTGAAGACAGAGGGGTTGACATTATTCTAAATCCTTACCAGATCAGATACGTCCATGACAAGGTCTTGAGGATCGTAAATCTGCATGACTCGAAACTGACCCCGAGCGGAAATGTACTGAAGGCAGTTGCAAAGCTAGTCCTCTCAAAGGGTTTTCTAACAAAGGAAAAGAAGCTGGTGGCTAAGGACTTGGAGAAGTTGATAAGAAGGCAAGATGCTAGATAAAAGTTGCCTGAAGCCAAACTACCAGTGGTTAAGAAGGAACCTGAAGACTATGCATTCGAGCAGCAAGAAGAGGCAATAAAGGAGTATGTGTAGAGATACGGAGATCCAAGATTAGACATTCCCGAAGAAGGAGAGATAAGGGAGGAAGCTAGTGCAGTGGGTGGTGCAAATGTCAAGTTTGTCAAAAGCAAAGATGAGAATGAGAATGATCTGCTGATCTATACAGACAAGCATCGGGTGGAAACCGTCATTGAGATCAAGTACGACATCTTTGCAGAACACAGTCATGAAACACTGTGTATCATAAGGGAATTGATTGATGAGATGGATGATGTTGACGAGCTTGATCAGGATTATCTAAGGGTCACGTTTGATAACTTCTATAAGAGAAGACAACAGCTAAACATTCAGAGGCTACAGCAATGCACCACCGCTATTGTCATTGGATACCCTAAGCAGCTGGTCATAAGGAAGAAAGGGGAAAAGGGTTATCCTGACAAAGTCACTAAGCTGAGGTTTGAAGACATTCCCACGAAGCTTACCACTCGCAGCATGGTTGAGAGGTGGTTGAGGTTGTTTCGAGACTACAAGATCAGAAATCATGTGGAAGCGGAAGGACTTAATCTCCTCAAGAAAAGGATGGATGAAGTCTGCAACCCTGAGTTCATGAAGAAAGAAAAAGCAGCCAAGAAGAAAGCTCGTGAGGAAGAGGAGCACAAGAAATCGAAGTTTTAATGTATTATGCTTGTAATGTTTCTTTGCGTTGTAATTTGTTTTCTTGTTTTCTTGCATTGTAAGTATATTATCTGTTTTCTTGTGTAGTGTAAGGTAGAAGTTAGTTAGCTAAGTGTCTTGAAACTGGTTTATATTAGGCGTCAATTATTTCACGAAGTTCGGCGGTGGTAATACTGCTAAAAGGACCTCAGAAGGATAATTGAAGATTGAGTGGACCATGCTCTTAAGTACTTAGAGAAAATCTCTAGAAGAGCATGAAACCATTTGATCGAGCCAACAGGTGTCCAATTTTGGCACTTGAAGTATCAGTAATAGACATGAAGCTAGTTAATCAAGCCAAGCATTATGCAAGTTGACATGATCTTTTATGAATGTTATTTTATCTTTTTCAGTCCCTAGTTAGTCGAGTTATCCTCATTGTGAATTTGGTTGTCATTGTTAGACAATCAAATAGGGGGAGATTGAAAGGCATAGGTGTACTAACTTGTAACACTTAATTACTATGTAACTCAACTAAGTAAAAGATAAAACAACAACAAAACAAGGGAAACTGAAGAAGCACATGGAATCAATCAACTGAAGAAATGGTGATGATACTTGGTAACTACAAGTAACTAATTTGGTTAATCAAGAATGCCTAAGTGAGAAGAAGTTCAATCTCAGTATTGCTCATGCCCTAACTTATCTAATGGAGAATCAAATTAATGTCAAAGAAGTATCAAGAAGACCAAAGTGGTTTCATGTAATGTATCTCAACAACTGGATAATGTAGAGGTTAATCAACAAATGAGAACTGACATTCAGAAGCAAGAACCCCTACAAGACTAGTCACTTATGAACCAGACCATTGCATCAAGTGTCAGGACATTGGAGGCAAGTTCATGTCAGTAATAGAAGATCTCATTTGAATTGAGTGAGGAAAAGAAATTGAAGAAGCTAGGGAAACTTGCTCATAAAGGTTAATCCACAATTAGTCACTAAAGAAAGTCAACATTGGATGAGTGCATATTTGCTAAGGCAAATGTCGATCCACAGCAGATCGAGATGCGGATCGAGATTGATAATTGAAGAAAAACATTGCAAGGCAAATGTCGATCCACGGCAGATCGAGATCAAGATCGAGATTCTCATAGACCGAGATCGAGATCCTCATAGACCGAGATCGAGATTTTCACAGACCGAAATCGAGATCGAGATTTTCACAGATCGAGATCGAGATCGAGATCATAGACCAAGATCGAGATCGAGATGGGTCCAGGCCGAGATCGAGATGCGGGTCGATATGTAGCATTTAATGTTCAAGGGACAAGTGGCTTATTGTGAACGGTTGATCCAGAGTAGTTGGGAAAGTACTTTTTGTTGTCGAGTTCCTGATTGGGCCACGTACACAAAAAGGACAAGATCAAGACTACACGACATTATAAAAGCAGCACTTTGTTTTTATTTGTATAGGCTTGTTATCCATCTCTGTATTTTAAAAACGACATATTTCAAGAGAGAGCATTTACTGTAAAACAATAGTGAGAGAAAGGATCAGTTGAATCAAGCTTTAATTGCTGTATTTATTGTTCAACTGATCATGATGCTTTTATGAATGTTGTAGCAAATCCCTCAATGAATATAGAGATATATTCTTGAAATTCTGTGTCATCATCTATTACCTGCATATTTGTCTATTTTCTCATTACTTTAAAAAGTTGTATTCACCCCCCCCCCCTTTACAACACTTTGGACCTAACACATGGATACTAATCAAGTATGGACTTTGGTAGATCCACCTGAAGGGGTAAAACTTATAGGGTGCAAGTGGGATTTCAAGAAGAAGACCGACATGGATGGTAATGTACAGACCTATATGGCCTGATTGGTGGTAAAAGGTTTCAAGAAAATTCATGGTATTGACTATGATGAAACTTTTTCACCAGTGGCTATGGTCAAGTCCATCAGGATTTTGCTTGCTATAGCTGCTTACCATGACTACGAAATCTGGAAAATGGATGTCAAAACCGCTTTCTTAAATGAGAGCCTTGAAGAAGATGTGGATGTGTACATGACATAACCTGAGGGTTTTGTTGATCCAAAGAATGCTGGAAAGGTGTGTAAGTTGCGTCGATCCATTTATGGATTGAAACAAGCCTCAAGGAGATGGAACATTCGTTTTGATGAAACCGTCAAAGAGTTTGGGTTTATTCAAAATGAAGATGAACCATGTGTTTACAAGAAGGTTAGTGGGAGCAATGTGGCATTCCTAGTACTATATGTTGATGACATATTAATAATAGGGAATGACATTCCTTCTTTACAGGATGTTAAGACTTGGTTGAGTAAAAATTTCTCAATGAAAGACTTAGGCGATGCGACCTATATATTAGGTATCAGGATCTATAGAGATAGATCAAGAAGAATGATTGGCCTAAGTCAGAGTATATACATTGGCAAATTTTTGCATCGATTTGGGATGCAAGATACAAAAAGGGGATATGTCCCGATGTCTCATGGGATATCGACCTCTAAAGAAAACAGTCCTAAGTCATTGGATGATAAGGACCGTATGAGTAAAGTTTCATATGCGTCGGCAATTGGTTCTATAATGTATGCAATGATATGTACTCGTCCTGATGTCTCGTATGCTTTGAGCATGACGAGTAGATACCAGTCTAATCCAAGTGAAGGTCACTGGACGACAGTCAAGAATATTCTTAAGTACTTGAAAATGACTAAAGATCAATTCTTGGTATATGGAGGAGAGGAAAAGCTGGTTGTAAAAGGTTACACCGATGCTAGTTTCCAAACAGACAAGGATGATTCGATCTCTCAGTCTGGTTTTGTATTTTGTCTAAATGGAGGTGCTGTAAGCTGGAAAAGTTCAAAGCAAGAGACGGTTGCCGATTCTACAATGAAGGCTGAGTATATTGCTGCCTGTGAAGCAGCCAAGGAGGCTCTATGGATTCGGAATTTTATTGCAGGTCTTGGTGTGGTTCCTTCAGTCGCAGATCCGATAGATTTATACTGCGATAATAACGGAGCTATTTCACAGGCTAAGGAACCAAGGTCTCATTCCCGAACAAAGCATATACTCAGACGATATCATCTTCTTCGAGAGATTAATAATCAAGGGGATATACATATATGTAAAGTGCATACAAATGATAACATTGCAGATCCACTGACCAAGGCTTTGTTGCAGCAGAAGCACGAAGGTCATACTAGTTCCATAGGTATTAGATACATGAGAGATTGGCTCTAGTACAAGTGGGAGATTGTTAGTATTGGTGTCCTAGAGACAATACTTTTAATGTTTTATTGAAAACAATTAAGGATTATGTTTTATGTGATTATTTAATTAATATTTATTATGTCTTTATTTACTGCGTTATAAATTGAAAGAATAATAAATGTCCTTGGAATATTAATAAGTAATATATATCTTTAAGTATGTGACTTAAAAATGAGATTATATGAATAGTATTTTATTCCTAAAATTTCCTAGTCGAGTATTATTATTAAAGGACAACAATAATGCAATAAGACTAGTATGTTTGTTGACAGATGATTGCATCTCATTGGTCATAGGTATGGTGATACTAAAGTCAAGAACATAAGTGTATGTATCAATACATGACACTGAAAAGACCCGTCGTGAGATTCTACATGTTAATAAGTGTCATAAAAAATCTTACAGTGATAATGATGTAATGATCCTCTGACTTGAAATCATTATATTTCTATACGAGAATTAATATACTTTGATTACACTCAAAGTTACCTTTAACCGGGTAATGATAAAGGTGGACGTTGGGTATGCTATGAATCGTATGAGAAATATGAATGATAGATATAGAATTTAACCCTCCTATTTTAGGAGTGATATTATTGGCCTCTTGATTGAGCGAGACTATAAAATGCATGGCAATGCTCAAATGTTGATTTGATTAATAGTCTACTCATTGATCAAGGAAACCCGGATTAAACGTTGATGAGGATGACACAATATATGCCTCGAGTTTAATCTATAATATAAGGTTAAAGGGATTATATTACATTGTACATTATTCACGAAAGGTTTAATTGAATCACAAATTATTATTATTACTTGGGTAACAATGATGTATTACTAGATGCCATTGATTGTTTATAATTTTATTAGAAAATAAAATTATTGCCAACGTAATAATAACCTAAAGGGTCACACACAAAGAACGTTTAAACGAAGCTTTATTTAAATTATGAATTTAAATAATTTTATTATTAGTTCGAATTTATTTATTGAATTAATTAAGCGGGACTTGATTAAGTAAATTAATATTCGAATTAATAAATAAACCCAAAATCAGAATGAGTTTTTTGAGAAACCTCATGGATTAGGGTTTGGCCCATTATCTCTAGCTCATATAAATACATTATGATGTGTTTACAAGCCTCATACATGTGAATTCGTTTTATCAGATAAAACCCTAGCAACTCAATACGAAGAGAGGCTAACAAGTGAGAGAGATAGAGAAGAGATAATTCGTGGGTGTTCTTGGCTAGTACCATCTCCGCTGATTGTTAGACGAATCGACGTTCGTGTGGATACCATTAGAGAGTAGTTCTTGAAGAAGGGGCTGCTGTGATTCACGCTTCTGGACATCCATAATCATCCTAAGGAAAGTTTTAATAAGGTACACATCATCTTCTCCATAATCATCAGTCAATTATACACGGATCCTGCGTTTAGGATTCGTGATTTTTTTTGTATTTACCGTTATTCCGTTGCATTTTCATGCCCGAATCCCAACACAATATACATATGACAGTATGTTTTACTTAGTTAATTTCTAATTAATCTAAGTATCTTATATTTGATTATAATATTAACATCACAATCCCTAACAAAAAGTATAAAAAATCTAAGTTACTTTATATTCTCCTAAACTTTCTCCAAATTATAAATAAAAAATCTAATATATAAAGGAGAAGGCAGACACGGTTAGGTGGCGCTCCCAAATCGTCCCAATATTTTTTTTTAATTTTCTCAAATTTTGAATTAGTAAATATTAAAAAGTATAAAAAAATCTGAGTTACTTTATATTCTCCTAAACTTTCTACAAATTATGAAAAATCTAAGTTACGTTATATTCTCCTAAACTTTCTCTTCAATTCAAGTAAATTATTATTATCCATAAGATAAGTTTCAAAATTTTAGAAATACATTATTATACGTAAGGTAATTAGAAAGTTTAGAAAAGGCATTAAATTATTAAAAATTGAAACTATTTTAATTTTTCGAAAAGACACTATCTATAATAAAAAAAGTTAATTTATTCTTTTACCTAGATTGAATGTGTTTCCATCCAAAAAATAATAGACCATCACTTATATAAATTAAATATCAAGCATAAAAAATAAATCAAGACAAATTTATCATAGAGCTATTTATATTCAACGTCTAATACATCATGGATTACACTCTCTTGAATGCTTTGAATAATAATAGAGACGATTGCAGGATGTGGGATGCAATCAATACACAACCAGACGATTAATTTAGTTTTGACATGATTTTAATTGATGAGAAGGATAATAATTTTTTGTTATTTATTAATTTTATTACAATTATGCATTCGCACTAACTTTTTGATACTTTAATTTATTATAGGAAAATCTTATTCATGAAACGATTCAAAAACATCTACTTTTTCGATTCAAACATATTTTGGAAGAAGAGTCTTTATATAGCGTTAAAAACTGAAAAATAATTGCAAGTACCGACCAATATAGACCACTATCATATGAGTTTAAAGTGATGTTTCTACGTACAACGGTTCCCAAAAAGTTGGAAGAATGAATCATCGACATACCACTACATGGCAAAAGATATCAAGTTTCAAATATGAGAAGATAAGCCAAGATAATTATTTCCCCCTAATAAGTGAAGATTGACAAAATAGTTAAGTAATATTATAACAAATTCACAGTTTATTAGCCAGAATTCAATGGTCATACGTTTCTCTCGAAATTACTATGATATAAATCCTATAAATTAAACCAACATATGTCTATTACAATTCAACTTCTAGAATACAATGAAGCATCAATTCACAGAGCTATGCATGGTCACAATATATGTCTATACCATAACAGAATTAAAATCAAAAGATTTAATCATGCACCATTGTGTTAATTAACTATAACCCTCTCAGTATTATAATTAACTCTATAACCTACTAGAGTTGATCAAACAATAGCAAGTATTAACATTAAAATCACTTGAATGAATAAACTGTAAAACTGCATATAATACTCTTCAACAAAACACCAATAATCTCATGCTAGGGTTCCATAAAAATTCCAACTCTATAAAAGTTAGTTCATAATGAAAATCTCAAAATCAACCAAGAGTAGATAACACATATTCATGATAGAAAAGTTTAAGCAGAGAATTCTAAACAAAAAGATGAAGAAAACAAATCCAAGTGAATGTCTTTAATGGCTGAGACCTTCTTCCTCTACTTCGTTCTTCTTTCTCTTCTTTGTATCCCGTGCTCTTTCTCAATTAGGTCTGAATAATAATAATCTATCTC